>JANUWF010001704.1:1338333-2676666 GCA_026120185.1 Voacanga thouarsii
TTAAGGAACTAAAATCTAGTTGGGGTGATCCTTGATTGTTGAGTTTAAAGAGGTTAGGTGTAAAATCAAGTGTGGTAATCTTCTTATATAAGATCGGTGCTGCCTACTACCATTGATTTGTGAAAAAGGTTTTAGTGATTGTGTTGAAATTCTTAAGTGTTTGCTTAAGGTAATGGACGTAGATCATTTAAGGATCGAACCACTATATATCTTTGGGTCTTTTCTTGTGCTATTGCCTAAATTTTTTCACTGCATTTTCACTGTCTTCCAACCTTAAATACTGTATCTTTTCACTAAAATCTGTGGTTTTTTTTATGACTATTGCATTCTGATTTAAACTTGTCCTTGATATCCCAACTACCCATCTTTATTTCATAACATTCTCTTATCATTCTGTGATGATTTAAAAGACCCCTGCCCATATTCTTGAGATTGCAAAGCACTCTTGAAGCCACAAAGCATTTCTGCTATTTAGTTCAATTTTTTAAGGGACCAAAATTTTTAATCTGCATTAGTTTACCAAAAACCTTATTCGCCCCCCTCTAAGGTTTTTCAGAATCTTTTTATACTCCTATTCTGATAAGTTCTGATATCTTGAAGCACCAAAAGGATGAACACTTGTTGAAAAGATAGATAATTTTCGATCATTGTCCTTCCTTCCATTATAGTTCCTCTCTTCTCGATTAAATTTAGTCTCAATTCCAGAAAAGATAAATAGAACAAAATGTTAAACATTCATTATAAATATATGATTTTGCATTACAACCTTTTGGGCGAGCTTTATTTCGCACATATGCTTTCAACATAGCTACCAACCTACAATCAAACAAATGTAACATTATCACACTCTTTAAATGTGTTTTTTCAAACTAAAATTTAATTTAATACAAGATACTCCACCTTTCTATTGGATACATCCATCAGTAATGTACAAGCCCTCTAAGCATAGCTTCACGTGGCAAGCGTATAACTAACTGCAACATCATATAAAAAAAAGTAGGAAGGAATATTTTCTCAAGCTTGCATAGAATGATGACAATATCAGCTTCTAAATCCTCTACATCCTTTCTCTTTAATGTCTTAGAACATAATAGCCTGAAGAAATTGCTTAACTCATCCAATGCTTGGAAAACATCTTTGGGTACAAAATTTTGAATGGCAACTGGAAGAAGTCTCTGTAAAAGAATATGACAATCATGACTTTTCAATCCAAAAAGCCTACCATTATTGGCATTTGCACATCATGAGATGTTCGATGCATATCCATCTAGAAACTTCACGGATATTAAAAACTCACAAAACGTTTTCTTCTCATCCTTTGACAAGGTGTAGCATGCAAGACGCATTAAGTAAGAACCATCTGATTGCTTTTCCAAATACAATTCTTTCTTTATGTTCATGTCTTTTAAATCTAACCCTGTAGGTATTGTATCCTTAGTCTTCCCTTCTATATTCAACAATGTACCAATAACATTCTCATAAATATTTTTCTCAATATGCATCACATCTAGATTATGTCGTAACTTAAATGTTCTCTAATAAGGGAGCTGAAAAAAATACTCTTTTTTTTTCCAATTCAGCTCTTCAGGGTTCTTTTCTCTTTTTATTATTTAGATGCTTTCCAAATTTAATATCATCGATAATAGCCTCCAATTGTTGTAATAAGTCAGTCCCAAATAGCTCTTTTGGTTTTGGCCTATTTTATGGTTTACTATCAAATAATCTACTTCTCCGCCAAACATGGTGTTCAGGCATAAAGTGACAATGATACATATAAGAAATCTTGTTCCTTAACTTTCTATAAGGAGTTTCATTATTACAAACTAGACATGCCAGATATCCTTTTGTACTCCAACCAGATAAATCCCCATAAGCAGGAAGGTCATTTATAGTCCATATAATTGCAGCATGTAATTGAAAATATTCCTTCTTGTAAGCATCATAAGTGCGTACACCAACTTCCCATAAATTTTTTAACTCTTTTATTAATTTTCTCAAATAGATGTGAATATGTTTTCTTGGAGAATTTCTTTTGGGAATAAGAAATGACATTATCAGAAAGGGCTCTTTCATACATTTCCAAGGTGGTAGATTATATGGCATAGCCACAATAGGCCACATACTATAGGTAGTGCTCACTATCCCAAATGGGTTAAAAGCCATCAGTTGCTAATCCACGACAAACATTCCTTGGGTCTTGAGAAAACCAATCATGCTCTTTATCTAATGCTTTCCATGCATCTCCATTAGCTGGATGTCTTAATGTCTCATAATCAATTTTCTTTTCTTTATGCCAATGCATATCCACTACTATCTTCTTAGAATCTTTGCAGTCTTGGTTTTAAAGGAAAATAAAGCAAAACTTTCCAAGGAATTTTCTTACCATTGACCTTCCACCTTGATATGCCAAACACAAGTCAAAATTAGCTATCTTTAAATTCATCCCAAAACACTGCACAATCAAATTTACATGTGTGAATTGGTACATAGTTATGTCCTAATCTCTCAAATTTGTTGTAGCATCATAATGTGTGAAGGAATTGTGCTAGTTGGAAAAGCCTCCCACAACAATGCCAATATCATATTCATTGATTTGCTACTCATTTGTGTATACACCTTTACATGTAGCAATTTCACAATAAAAGATAATGTAGACATATCTGTATATTCTTGCTATAATTGACCTTGTGATATTGTAGTAATTTGCTATATTTTTTGGTTTCTCCCTCACTTATATTAGAACTTAAATCAACATTATTGCCAATCTTATCTTCATGCACCCTAGGAAACACATCTTGTAATATATCATGCATTTCATCATCTATTAGCCCATCATTATCATCAAAACAATTATTAGCATCAGTATTTCCTTGATTCTCAAAATTTGGAACTGCAGAATTAAATTTATCACCTTGATACATCCATTTGATATAGCTTCGTGATATTCTTTTGAGCAATAGATGATCCTCAACTGTATCTTGACATCTGGTGAATACATTTAAGCAATCTTGACAAGGGCATCGAATTTCAAATTGTGCTCCAATATTGTCATGCACAAACTTCATAAACAACGACACTCCTAAAACAAACTTTTGAGAATGCTTGTTCTCCGTCAGCCAACTTTTATCCATATCGAATTTGTTTCTGAAAATGGAAAATACATAGTCATCCATAAAAGAGCAGCACAAAAGCATATCATTATATAAGGAAGAAACACTAGTACTTATCATTTGTATTCTACTTGAAAAAAAAAAAGCAAATGATAGGATTGCCCCTCAAATATTTTAGGTTATACATTAAAAAAAAAAAGATAATTTTTAATGAGTAAAGAAAAAGGGCAAAACATGTATTTATGACTCAAAATACATAATTGAAAATGGAATGAGTACAAGATAAATTAATTGCAAACATACCCTCAACAGAAATAAAGAAAAAATTGCCAGCACTGCTGGAAAAAAAAAAGAAAAAATCAAAGCAATAAAAAAGTTTACATTTTTATAATACCAACAAACAAATAAGGGGAAGAACAAGGCAATCTTTATATACATGCATATTCATATGAGTCACATAAGTTAAATTACTGTGATGATACTAATACTAATTGATACTAGTCTAATTTCAAAGTTCTCTTCTCGAGAAAAAGGATTTTTGTCAGAAAGTGCTTTCCACTGAGCTTCAAATTTTTGAGTTAGCTAGGAAAGTACTAATTTTTCTTACTTTTTTCACCTTAGGGTTAGTTCCATGATGTTTTAAGTAAGTATGATTACATTATTTTTTACCTTGTTTAGATATGCCAAGCAAAGATATGTACTTGTAGATTTGGTAGCAACATTTGTGTTGGCTGTCAACACAATGATGGGAACAACAACTACATTTAGCCTAAATGACAGCAATAATGCTATGTGGTTTCCATTCAGCCAATCAAATTGAAAATGGTTGGCAAAGATGTTAAAGTTAGTTAATTCTGCCATTGTTATTTTCGGTTGTACTTTATTGTAAATTTAGTTTAGCTTAGATAAGGTTTGCCCAACCCTAGATATATAACCCTAGCTATATATAAATACCAACTAATGTACCTCTTGGTTGTAATTTTTTCTTTTCATAAATACAGAAGGGAATCTTTGCCTCCGTTTCTTTGTCTCCTCCATCTTTGTATTTTCACATGGTATCAGAGCTATTAACACATAACAAACCCTTCTTTTGGGTTTGATCTCTAGCGTTCCTTGGTTATCTGTTGTTCTCTTTCTTTTTATTTTCATGGCAAAAGAAGAGATGAATTCTGCTAGTCCATATTATTTGCATTCGAATGAGAACCTTTCTAGGGTTCTCGTCTCTTAGCCCCTTATGTCGAATAACTATCAATCTATCATTAATCTTGAAAAGCAGTTCAATTATTTTGCACTGCTTCAGTTTTGTGGAACATGTACATTTTTTTTCAGCTAGGAGAACAAACCATGTAACACTGTTCATCAGAGAAACTATTGAATCAAAAGAACAAGCATAAGTTAACCATCCATTAGGTCTTTCTCAAACCCTCCACCCCCCCCCCCCAAAAAAAAAGAACTTCTTCTCCACATTTCACTCTCACCAAATAATGTAAATATTTCATTTACATGTGCAATAACTTCTTCCTCTCCTTTTCCTTCCACTTCACATCCTAACCAAGCTTGGTGTAGAAGTGCCTAGACATCTTTGAGGCTCAAGATGCAGTAATGAGTCGTGTATCAACTAGGAAATTTTTCCAGATTGCATATGGCAGTAATGAGCTCTTTTTTTTTTTTTTTCCAATTTAGGCTAATGCATCTATTTAGGCCATCAAATTGAAATTACACAACTCTTGAATTCTTCTATGAATTTAGACTGTAATATTATTACCTCTTTAGGAAAAAAGTACTATGATCATTGTCATCAACCTTTGCAATATATTCATGAAAAGTATAATGCTTTAATATTCACAAAATCCAAGTCTAAGTAGCCAGAATTAGGCATAAGCAAACCAGTAAAAAATTTGAAGGTGCAATAAATATCTTGCTCTTTCAGATCCTTTCTCATGTGAAAATCATCCACTAGTAGACGACTGAACTTGGCATATCAAGCACTGGTTAATTTGCATATGCAACTTTTGAAGATGCTTTAACAAATTTCCTTTCACATGAATATATGAAGCAAAAACTTAACAAAGTAGATTGGTTAATTTATGCACTTAAACACAATGAATTTGATCTTTGATGGAATCCATCCTTTTCGAGGAAGCATTAGGTTGACACTTCTAGACTAGTGTTACTGCTGTGCAACTTTTCAAGAAACTTGAATCAGAAACATTATGCTTTTGTATGCTCTCAAAATTTGTGAACAAAAGAAACATTTACAACTTGTGCTTTAAATAAGAACAAAATTTCTTCCCACACCTAAATATTCTAGTTAATTATTTGTTTCTAGTTAATTTTTGAATCAACAACTAACCTCACCTTAAATTCCCCCCCCCAATAATCCATATTTATATAGGCTTCTGTATGACAAAAAAAAAAAAAATCAATCATGTCATTAGATCTATGCGTAAAAATAATCAATAACCAAACAAAACAAAAAAATCAAATACGCGTGTACCATCAACTAGTAGAAGAAACAGAAACCAAATGAAATAAAAAAGACTAGCTTTTGAAGGAATACATGCCATAGCAGGTCAGGCAGGAAAACCTTTGTTGCTACCAAAGTAATGAGCCGATGTAACCAGGTATCAACTACACTTCCGATAAATACAAACGATCCGATATGGTGAATCAGAAAATGGTATCAGATCTTCTTTGAATCAGGGATATGGTTCCTTGAACTTACTATAGAAAAGGTTCAAGAAAGTCAGCTAAACATGCACAACGGAAGAACTTTTTAGAACAATAAACAAATACGGGTATTGTTTTGCTTCAAAGAAAATACAGAAAAGATTTAAATTTTGAAAATAGAACGGAAAGCTGTAAAGAAAGCGGGAAATAAAGCTGTAAAGGAAAGCTGTAATAAAGCGGTAAGAAAGCTGTGAGAAATTGAAATCTTAGACTAAAAAGCTATAAACGACGATAAAGTGGAAGAAATTAAAATTTAATGTTGTTGGTTAATGATGGTCGTGTCTGGGTTCTGGGCAGCGCTCTCACTTTATACTTGCTGCAATCGAGCCACTAACAGATCATGGAGTTTCTTTCGACCAAAGAATGCTCCCAACGGTCATGGATAAGCTCGCAGAATTCTTGCGCCAAAAGAGCAGGAATTTGTTTTACTTCTTATCGGCTTTGTGGTGCCGATGTTGACTGTGACTAACGGCTGCTCAAAATGTTGACTTCATCAGCTCGAAAAAAACTTATCAAATTGGTAATGACTCAAAGTAACCGTTGCGTCGGCTCGACAAAGCTGACGTCAACATATGCCCCCCCTCCCTTGAGTCCCGTTGTTTTAGCGGACGCGAGTCAGCGAAGCGACGGGAATTGTACAATCATTAATAGTAGTCGTTCTTTTTCTGACAAACATGAAACGTCCCAAACATTGTGGAACATTTGTGACGCCTCGGCTTTGGAACCCGTGAACAACTTAATTTCAAACTCCCTTATAAATAGCAGTGGTCTCCAATCGGAACTCCTTACTTCCTACGACTTCTATTTTCTTCAGAAATTTACTGCTTAAATGATTCATCGATCTTTTACCTCCTTGAAATTATCCCTTGTGATCTGTAAATCTTCTCTCAGTAAAAAGAACAAACTGTGATGACGACCCCTATTCATAAGAACATCCTATCCCCGATCTAAGCCGATGCCAACCGATTCACCTTTGGCCCTCGTCTTTTACCTGCAGAGGTTACCGTTGAACACTTGCGATTTATCTTGCCTGTCAATTTTATCTTTCCTTTACAACAGAACACCTTTACAACTGCCAACCTCTCCACCTCCTTCCGTCATTAGCCCCGTAAGCTCAAGAATTACAGAGAATGGCAGGACCGCTGCCATGCCCAATTTGGGGCCATCTAGGAACAGTGGGGGATTTCGAATGCCATCATGATGACTGACTTTGAAATGGAGTTTAACCACAACCTATTTGCCGCCGTTCTTCCCTTTTGGTCCTCGGCGATTAACGACTTCATCTTTTTGCACGAGATGTTTTCCCCTACCATCCTTGGCTTTCGATGCGATGGTGACGGGATTTCGAGGCTCCACGATGAAGAGAATCTACTAGCCATTGAGGCTCGTCTTAACAAGGCCTCTTCTTCATATAGCAACTTCATTGTCGCTCAGAGAGGGGTAGATGACACTCCTTCAAACCAAGAGCAAGCGGCCTTCTTATGGCTCTGGTTATGTAAGTATATTATCTGTTCTCATTCTGCTGGCGTTACTAATGAGTACCGATACTACGTATGGCTCTCTTACGAAGCAAAAGGCGTTGCGACCTAGCCTCTCTAGTCCTTGCCCTGGTCTACTGCACCATCAATCAGCTGATAATCACTCTTTCTGCTGGAGAGGATTCGACCAACCTTGGGAGTCCGCTCTTGATTGCCCAACTGTGGTTGTACCAGTATCTACCCAATTTTGGTGTCAACCGAATTACAAGAGCCTCCGCGAGCCCTTCTAAACAAGCGACCGGCCATCGACTGCTACGAGTCCCCCTAAACACTACCTCTGCCACGACTATCATCTCGTATCTCCACCAATGTTGAGATTTCCATGTTGCCACCTTCTTTCTGTATGCTGCCCACAAAGAAGGCCCCCTCTGGTTGAAGAACCTATCAGAAGGCCCCGAAGCAACTTAAGAGACTTTATGAGCTCGAATTCTGTGCCCTCGAGAAATTCTCTTGGGGGCCAAGCCTGGAGCCCGAAGTGCTAAGACCTCCTGTGAGAGGTACAATCCTTACTGTTTCTCCCGTCAGCTTGAACTGATACAAGACATCCCTGCCGATCTAGGGCACGTTTCTTCTTTTTCTATGAAGCCCGTGCTATCGACTGAGGATGTACAGACCTTAGCCGATAGTACCCTGGCCATCCTGCGGACCTTTAAATTCAAGCCCTTTCAAGTGGTGCTGGAGACTTCCCCTAACTTCAATTCATGGTGGAGACTACTGAGTGAGGCGCTATTCTCTGACCACGTAGGTGTTTGGCATCTGCGAGTTCCTGGGCTGACCACCACTTTGCCTGAGACATCATCGGCTAAGAAGGGAAAACAGGTAAAACCTCCTATAAGCCCTATAATAATGTCGGCCTTACGCACTCCTTTAGTGTAGAAAACTGTTGCTGCTGCTTCCGTTATCCCGGAAGAAAAAGAAGAAGAGATAGAGATCCCGTCCCTGCTCCGGCGATTAAAGAGGAAGCATGAAGCACCAACTCCTTCCACTTCCAAGGTTTGCTTCTGGCACCCTCGTTTTGCTCAGCTTCTTTAGTACTCAATTTGTCTAACTACCATTTTAATCCTTTCTGCAGAAGCGTAAACAAAGGATAAGTCGTTCTGTTGTTATCGACACTTCTTCTGACTTAGAGAAAGACATTCCACTCCAATCTTTAGCAGAAAGAGCATCTGAAAAGGCTATTCTTCTGACGACAGATATCTCATCGGCTGAGGCTACGGCTCTTCTTTCAATGGCTGATGTATTGGCTTTTCTACCAACGGCAGACCTTTCGTCGGCTGAGGCACCGGCTTCAAGAAGCCCATCCCCTATTCTATTAAGGCCAGATATTAAAGAACCAGCGGCCACTGTTATAGAAACAACTCTACCTCCCCCAAGTCAGGGAACTGAAGAAGCTGTTGCTCCTCTGCCGATAACGACATTACCTTCAGTGCTGGACTTTCTCGATGGCCTCATCGGGACCTCTTTACCTACTGACAAATCCACCATTGACAATGTGAGACGCGCCCTTTTGCAGATTATACAAACATCTAACCTGGACATGCCCCTATGCTTCGGGACCTGGCAATTGGGTGCCTGGGATAAATACGCTTCACGGGGCACTTTCTTTTGGACACGCAAAATCATCGGGATAAAGCTCATGATCAGTTAGAAATTCTGAAACTACATCGAGAAAATGCAGCATTCTCAGAGAGGGACCACTGAGAATCCATTAACCGTCTTACGCTTCTTCAAGCTAATATTACGGAGAGAATAGGGAAGATTGAACGGCTTGAGCATCAGTTATTGGATCTTTAAGAGGAACTTGACTCTGAGAAAAGGGTCTTAGAACAACGGCTTGAATCAGAAAAAGGACTTCAGGAAGCTGTTAAAGCCATTAATGATTCCAACATCAAGCATAATGATGAATGGCTAATGCTGGAAGTGGAAGAGGAATTTCTTAAAGCTGAACTGAAAAGTTCAAATGTTCTGCTGAATGAGATGAAATCTGGATGGGACCGCTTCATGGCTGAACTGAACAAGATTCTTCATCTTCTGACCACCGATGGATCCGGCCCTTCCGGCACTCTAACTGAGGAGATTTTCATCACTGCGGCTGAAACAGAGGTTCCAAAGACAACTACCGATGAAGTCGACCTGCCCCCCAAGAAGAAACCAGAAATTGAGCCAGAAACGGTTGAAGTAAGGCTTCCAGTCCCTTATCCACAGCCAACGGAAATTGACATGGTGACTAGCCAGGATTCCGAATCAGAAGACCCTAATCGGCTAGCAATTGTTCTGTATCGGCTGATACAAATACCTAACTTCCCATTTGATGATAGCTGATCCCCTTTGTAACGAAGCTTATAGTTATCTGATCGGCCTCTTGTGATCGGCTTATGATCACTAATATATCAGAACCTCTTTTTCTTTTTTCTTTTTTTTATTCTCTAGTTCCTTCCCAAAACGCCAGATAATAATGTTTCAAGAACTTACTGTTAATCGCCTTGCTTCCTTCTTTTCCATCGGGTGTCATTAGGCGATAAGCCCCTCCATAAAAAACTTGAGTTATTAAGAATGGACGTTCCCATGAAGCAGACCACTTACCATACCTTAGATCTTTTGGTGCAAGGGGTAAAATAGTCTTTCATACCATGTCTCCTTTTTGAAAATTTCATTCACGGACTTTCCAATTGTACGCCCTGGCTACCTTCTTCTTGTGTCGTTTTACGTTCTCCAAAGTAGTCCAGCGATCATCCTCAACTTGATATAAACTCAGGGCCAAGGCTGTCTGATATTCTTCAGCCATTAGACCATGCTGATAGGCTATTCGGGCTGATTGTAGCGATAACTCCACAGATAACACAACGTCCTGTCCATAAGTTAGTCTAAACGGGGTAAAAACCAATAGCAGTCTTAGCAGCATTTCGATGGGCCAATAATACTTCCTGCAATGTCTCATGCCACTTTCTCGGATTGTTTTCTACTGCCTTTTGGATCATGCTGATTAAAGTTTTATTCATTACCTCTGCTTGTCCGTTAGCCTGTGCATAATAAGGAGAAGAGTGAAGCAACTTAACTTTGAATTGGGTTTGAAAGTTATGTACCTTATCCCCTGTAAACATCGTCCCTTGATCCGTTGTCACTGTCTCTGGGATTCCAAAACGAAAGAGAATGCTCTGCTGGAGAAAGTTGATGACTGCCATTTGTGTCACCTTGATCAATGGTTGCTCCTCCACCTACTTGGTAAAGTAATCCATTACCACCAGTATGAATGTGTGTCTTTTTACTGAAGGTGGATAAATCTTTCCGAAAATGTCCAAAGCCCATCCACGGAAAGGCCAAGGTTTAATGATCTATGCAAGGAGTATGTAATAGAGGACCATGCTTTTGGCAAGCTTCATAGCCAACAGCATAAGCATTACAATCTATGGTCATCGATGGCCAAAAGAAACCATGGCGTTGAAGTGTCCATTTTAGTTTTGGGCCCGCCTGGTGTGCTCCACATAGGCCTTCATGTACTTCTGCCATAGCCCGCAATGCTTCTTCTTTCGAGAGACACTTTAAAAGAACCCCGGTGTGACTTCGTCAGAACAAATCATTACCTATCAAGGTAAAGCTGAGGGCCTTCTGTTTTAAGTCGCAAGGCGCGTGACCAGCCGAATTTCGTAAATATGTAACAATCTCCTATCGCCAATCATCCTGATACTCCATTTCTACTATCTGTTGGCACATTACGGCTTTCTTAAAACCTGAAGCCATCTGAGCTAAATCATTAGCGCCTTGATTTTCTGATCTTGAACATGAACTAGAATAACCTCCTAAGAGTGCTGAAGTAACCTTTTTACCTCCTGCAATCTGTCTGACAGAAACGGGTTAGCACATTTATAATCTCCTAATACCTGTCGGATAGCCACTTGAGAATCTCCTAAAATTTTGACTATTTGAACTTCCAATGCTTTCAGAATCCGTAGTCCTAACAAAAGGGCATCATATTCAGCCTGATTATTAGTTGTTCCATTCTTTAACTCAAAGTGGATCTTACCCTGATGTCCATTTAGAGATTCAATAACCAAACTAATGTCGGCCTTTTGTTGGGTGCTCGAGCCGTCAAATTGCAAAACCCAAGGTTTCAAAGAAATGTACCTCTGTGTTGTATTTCCTTTCGTTTGTGGTACCTCCAAAGAAGGATGTTCGGCTAAGAAATCCGCAATAGCCTGTCCTTTGACTGCCCTCAACGGCACATGAGTTAGGGAAAAAGCATGTAATTTGACTGCCCATTTCATAAGCCGTCCATTTAACAGTGGATGATTCAACAAGCATTTAATTAAATCTACCTTGCACAAGACATGTACTTCCCTAAATAACAAGTAATGTTCCAACTTTATGCACGCATAGTAGAGAGATAAGCACAATTTTTCAATAGGGGTGTACATGGTCTCTGTGTCCGATAGATTTCGACTAAGATAGTATACTGCTCTTTCAATCCCTTGTCAGTCATCCTGAGCTAATAAACTACCGATGGATTCTTATGCAGTTGAAATGTATAATTTCATGGGAGACTAGTTGTGTGGAGGTGCTAACACCGGTGGATGTGATAAAGCTCTCTTTATCTGATCAAATGCTACCTGATGCTCTGGCTGCCAAATAAAATCTTGAGATAACTTTAATCGTAATAAAGAGGAAAAAACTTTCTGTTTACCTACTGAGTTTGCCAAAAAACGTCATAGGAAATTGATCTTCCCCAGGAAACTCTGAAATTCTTTCTTCGTCTGAGGAGGTCTTGCTTGTAAAATATCCCTAGCTTTGTTCTGATCTATTTCAATCCCCCTCTGATGTACTAAAAAACCAAGGAAATTCCTAGCAGTAACTCTAAATGTACACTTAGCGGGATTAATCTTCAAATGGTGCTTGCATATTCAGAGAAACGCTTGTTCCAAATCAGCCAAATGTTGTAAGAAAGCGGGGGACTTTACGACTAAGTCATCTATGTAGACCTCCATTGTGCTACCGATAAGATCATGAAAGATGAGGTTCATAGCCTACTGAAAAGTGGCACCAGCGTTCTTCAAACCAAATGGCATGACTACCCACTCAAACAAACCGAAAAACCCTGGGTAACGGAACGCTGTTTTGTGCGTATCTTCCTCAGTTATGAATATCTGGTTATACCCTGAATAATCATCCATGAAGCTTAAAAACTAGTTACCTACAGCGGAATCCACTAACATATCTGCCATCGGCATAGCATATTCATCTTTTAGAGTAGCTAAGTTTATGTTTCTGAAGTCTATGTAGACACGTAACTGACCATTCTTCTTAATGAGGTACAATGTTAGAAATCCAATCTGTGTATCGGTACATACGGATGAATCCACATCGAAGTAACTTTTCTATCTCTTCCTTATTCCTAGGTAGCAACGCGGGATTGAAACTTCTTGCCGGTTGTTTATGAGGCTTAAAACCCTCTTTGACAGGTAGTCGATGCTCCACAATGCTTCTGTCCAATTTTGGCATCTCATAATAGTCCCACGCAAAGCAATCTTTATACCCGCAGATTAGACAAGTCAACATATCTCTCTGCACAAAAGATAAATGTAGACTAACCTTGATTGTTCTATTCTCCCTAGGTTCTCCTATGTCTACTTCTGTTAATAGATCTTGAGCAATAAAACCAGGAGCTCGCCAGACCTCTGGATCCTCAGGTCGTAAGCCGTTTCCCCTTGGCTCTTCAGTCATGATCAGGTTATGAGCCATAGTTAGCTTGGCATACTAGCTAGGATTAAAGGTCGGATGATAAAACAGAGCTTCATTCATGTAAATTTCTGCTGAAAATGGATTGGGATCGGCTGGGATTTGCTCTACCCGTTCTCTATCCTAGATCAACATCATTTGATGTAAAGTGGACGGTATGCAGCGGTTTGCATGAATCTAATCCCTGCCCAATAAAACAGAATAGGCTGGCTTTGCATTAATTATAAAAAAGACTGTCTTACTAGTCTTGGACCCGACTGTGACTTCAAATGTGATAACGCCTTCTGCCGCAGTTGCTTCTCCAGTGAAATTAACCATCTGCACATCGGTAGGAGACAAATCTGTCCTATCTTTTCCCAATCGTTTCAATGTAAAGAAAGGCATTACATTCAAGACAGTTTCACCATTAACAAAAATCCGAGTAAAAGGCTTGCTATTGATATGTGCTTTGATATATAAGGGCCTGAGGTGGTTAACACTCTGGGCAGTCGGAATTGGAAAAAGTATCTCTTTTGATGGGACCTTGACATCAACTAGTTCCACTGCAACTTTTTCCCCCACATGAAAATCCTCTTGCATGGACTCTTAACGAGAGGTAGCTCGAAAACTTGACGGCAGGATGCTGAGCATGTTTTGGCCATTATCATGAGATAATTGTTCTTCGACCCAAGCATCAAGAAGCCGCCTTTGTTGAGCTCGCTTCCGCTGTTCTCGTCTTTTTTGGGATTTTGATGGTCGGGAACAACGGCCAGGTAGGAATGGCTTCTTTTGGGGCACCTACACTGTTAGTTTCTCTTCTTTGCCATGGAAATATGCTACAAATGAGGGAGGAGATAAACGGGTAAAAACAGATGGTTTGCCATCTAATCTTTGGAATCCTTTCCCTATCACCTCCAGTTTGTTGCTTTCTGTAGGTTCTTCATAATCCCTACCTTCTTCTGTTTGCAGCATGTGTGCATCGGCCAACGGAAATGGATCCGTGTCTACCAAAGTCTCTTCCTTTCTATCTGCAAACTTTAATCTTCCGTCCTGGATAGCCTTTTGAATGGTATTCCTGAAAACAACACAACTATTAGTATTATGAGAAAAAGAATTGTACCATTTACAGTTCCTTTTTCCTTTCAAATCTTCTTGGCTTGGGACGCTGTGTCTGTAAGTCAGACGGATTTGTTTGTCTGCCACTAGCTGGTCAAAGATCTGTTCAGCTTTTGAAACATCAAAATAGTAAGATGGTCCTGTTGTGGCAACTTCTTCTTTCCCTTTGCCAGGCTTCAACTGTGGACACGTGTAGGAGGAACCCTTTACCAACTCAGCCGCCATTACCTCTATAGCTTGCTCTTCATCATCCTCATTGGTATCATCTATGATTGATATCATTGTCTGGCCATGGGAGAACTTAACGGAACGCCTCTTCTCCTTTTCCTTGATCATCTCTTCTATTCTGACAGCATGAGATAATAAACGGGATAGATCAGAGAAATCTTAGAGAAGGAGTCATTTTTTAAGTTGCGGATGCATCCTGCTGATAGCAATTCTTGCACATTCTGTTTCTGGTAACTGGGTTGTGCACTTGGACTTAGTCTGCCAGAAACGCTCAATAAAATCCGCAACATCTTCTAATCCCTTTTGTTTTATTGCTAAGAGATCGGCAATGGAAACTTTCGATGCAGGTTTAAAGAACCGTTGGTGAAAAATTCTTTCCATGTTAGCCCATGAGTATACAGAGTTAGGAGCTAGATTGGCATACCGTGTAAATGCTGCC
Organism: Voacanga thouarsii; assembly: GCA_026120185.1. Classification (NCBI taxonomy): domain Eukaryota; kingdom Viridiplantae; phylum Streptophyta; class Magnoliopsida; order Gentianales; family Apocynaceae; genus Voacanga; species Voacanga thouarsii. Next base: position 1,353,204 of record JANUWF010001704.1, read on the forward strand.
CCTGTTAGAGACAACGAATAAGGTTTTTGGTATACGAGCCGATCCCGTGACTGTCGACGCAATGCTTCCATCATTATATCGGCCAACTGGTATGGCTGTTAAATTTGTGGTGAAGGACCTTACATGATAGGTCGAGAACCTTACCCCATGAAAGGCTCAGTACTTCCGATCCCCTGTGCTGGATAAGTTGTTGTCGTTGTTAGATATACAGGAGGATAAGAAGCAGAGTAATTCGGCTGCCCCTCGAAGGGTGGCATGTTTCCCCTAACAAAGGTTGGGGCTGCTTCATAAGTTGTTGGTAATCCTATTATCAGAACAGGACTCCTTCCTGGAAACACTTCTGTGGGCATAGTGTTCTGAGCCACTACTCTTGGACTAACTTGATGTCCCCCAGTAGTAGGGAAAGATATTTCTCCACGCAGAAGGTGAACTGCTCCATAAGATGGTGCGCCATCAGCCGATGGCATGGGGTATGCAAGTACCATGGTCGGCCCTTGTGCAGGGTAACCTAGTGCCTGAGTGAAAGTTTGCACATTTTGCCTCTGTGCAAATTGTTGGAGCTCGTTCTGAAGCAGAGGTAAAAAAATAGTAGCAAATTGTGGGATAAGACCCTGCAAGAGCTCACCAGTACATTGTTCCATAGCATGTCGGATGGCAGTTAGAGAGGTAGGTGTCGACTGAGACACGTGCGGTGGGGATGAGGACTGACACCCTTGCTCTGGAGGAGTAACCTGAGTATAACTAAAAGTAGTAACAGAAGGATCAAACACTCCCTGGAGAGCACGGACTGGGAATCATTCAGATGACTCCGGTGCAGGTGGCTACTATGAACTGTTCACCATCAAAAGTCCTGACCGCAATTGCATGCGAAAACTAACCTTGGGTCCCACTGGGCGTGCCAATCTGTGTTGCTGCCAAAGTAATGAGCTGATGTAACTAGGTATCGACTACACTTTCGATAAACACAAACGATCTGATATGGTAAACCAAAAAACGGTATCAGATCTTTTTTGAATTAGGGACATGGTTCCTTGAACTTACTATAGAAAAGGTTCAAGAAAGTCAGCTAAACATGCACAAAGGAAGAATTTTTTGGAACAATAAATAGATACGGGTATTGTTTTGCTTCCAAGAAAGTACAGAAAAGATTTAAATTCTAAAAGAAGACTGGAAAGCTCTAAAGAAAGTGGGAAACAAAGCTGTAAAGGAAAGCTGTAATAAAGCGGTAAGAAAGCTGTGAGAAATTGAAATCCTAGACAAAAAAGTTGTAAACGACGATAAAGTGGAAGAAATTGAAATTTAATATTGTTGGTTGATGATGGTCGTGTTTGGGTTATGGGCAGCGCTCTCACTTTATACTTGCTGCAATCAAGTCACTAACCGATCATGGAGTTTCTTCTAGCTAAAGAATGCTCCCAACGGTCGTGGATAAGCTCACAGAATTCTCGCGCCGAAAGATCAGGAATTCGTTTTATTTCTTATCGGTTTCGTAGTGCCGATGTTGATTATGACTAACGGTTGCTCAAAACGTTGATATCATTGGTTTAAAAAAAAACTTATCAAATCAGCAACGGCTCAAAGTAACCGTTGCCTCAACTCGGCAAAGCTGATGTCAACATCCTTTAACCTTGGCAAGCACAAGCTCACTGACTTTCGACTGTCGGCGAGCTGCATTAGCCGTGGTGGTGGTAGCTTTCCTAGAACCTTTTCTTTGGGCTCTTCCGATAGAAAAGCTTTAGACCCAGCAATCAAGCTGGATGCATGCACCCAATAACAAATAAAAGGGGAAAGGACTAAACAAATAAAAGGAAAAGGCCAAGAAAAGCAAAGCTATGTCTTTTTGCATTTTTTTTTTTTTTTTTGCTTGTCAAATTTAATGAGATTTCTTTTTGTATTTAATGATTTAATATGATCAATATCCATTACATGTAACATGTATTTTTTTATTAAATGAAATTAATCAATTTACTAATTTGATATTTGTGTAATATTATCTATTTTTATTAACAATAGATTTGATTACTTTTTAAAAAAGTATATTATTTGTAATAATAAATGAAATTTTTATTTATTTATGTACATTATATGCCTTCTAAAATATCGAATACATTGAAAGTGACATAAAGACTTATCTTTGAAGTAGAAATAAATTCATTATTTACATTATTTTGAATAAAATAATTTAAATAACTAGCCTCTATTATCCCTTAACAAAATTAAACTCCATCTTAGAATGAAAGAATCTGCTTAGGGTTTAAAGGTTTGAATACATACATACATACATATATATATATATATATATATATATATATATATATATATTACTAACAAAGAGTAGTATCACTTGAAAAAAAAAAAAACGTAATATCTAATATATTAGTAGTTCAGATGAGAAGAAGCTAATATCAAGGGAAGGGTAGTACAAGAAAAAAGACTTAAATTATGCATTAATTAATTAAAGGGGAGTTATATCCTAAGAAAAAGGACTAAATTATGCGTTGATTAATTAAGGGTGCCATTTAGCATTTTGGGTTGATTTTAGATTTCAACTTTCGATTTTAATTCGACTTTAACTAATTTAAGATTAAATCAACTCGAACCAAATTATATAAAATCAAACAAAACCGAAAATATTAAAATAGAAATATGAACATCCAGTTTCAAATAAATGAAGTATATAATTTAAGTTGTATTTTACTACAAATTTTGTTTTCCTGAATTTCAATGGTTTTTTCAAATAACTTGTCACTAATCTTTCTCTTTTTTAAAATCTGTCACAAATCATTTTTTTTTTGAATTTTTTTTAAAACTTCCGTCATAAATAAGAGCCTAGATTTCTATTTTTTTTGTCTTTTTTAAAAAAAAATTTCCCCTTTTCTAATTTTAAGTTTCTTTAAAATTTCATGATAAATATTTCTTTATTTTTTGAATTTGTATGTTTTTTAAAAAATTTCCGTCACAAATTTATCCCAAGATTTTTTTTATAAAAAAATTCTTTTGTTTTTGAAATTTTGTGTTTCGAAAAAAAAGCAACACATTTCGTTACAAATTGCCCCTAAACTGGGAATGGATTTGTATTAAAAGAAAAAATCGTGTTTCCTGCTAATCTAATTATTTTTTAAATTTTTAACTTTTAATTTTTTGCTTTTGTTTTTTATTTAAAAAAAAATCCATTGCAACAAAATCTCAAATTAGGGATGAATATGTGAAGGATTCTATTAGAATAAAATTATTATTTTATTTTATTAAAAATTAAATTACTTCATCCTTTCTTGTTGCATCCTCCAAGGCTGCAATACATCCTTTCTTGTTTGTTTGTCTTTTTTTTTTTTTTTTTTTTACAGTGACCACGAAGCCAATTTTTTTCTTTCTTTGTCTTCTTGTTGAGCCACCGCTTTTCTTTGTTGAAACCTCCCAATGCATCCTTCCTAGGATTGCACTTGTTGTTTTCTGTTTTCTTCTTTTCCAATTTCCAATTTTGGTTGTCTATGTTTTATAAATTTAGGTTCTATCATTCAGTGTTAGAGATAATTTTAAAATAATTATTATTTGTTAATTTAATTTTAATTTGTATATAAAAATATAAGGATTTAATTTTTTAATATCTCATTTTTATTTTTCATTTTATTTGAAACTAAATATAATTTGATACTATTTAACTAATTTATATTGGTACTTTTTGAATTTTATGTAAAATATATTTAACAATATTTTTATTATTTACATCTTTTATTTAATTTTTCCCTACTTCTTATCAAAGTTTTAATTAAATTATGAATTAGTTGAATTAAAATATAAAGGAATTATATAAATTTATAGACATAAAATGAAAAATTAATTGAATTTGAATAATTAAAAATCATATAATTCCTTTATTTTTAATTTGACTAAATTTTAGTGGAATAATTATTTTCAAGATATTCGAAAATCTTTTTGAATTTTTCTTATATAGTGTGCAAGCCCCTCGCGGCTTGCACTAGTCCTGCGTGGAGGATTGGGAAAATGAAACAATTGTGATCCCCAATTTGACATAATTTATGCCTTAGATTTTAAATACAAATAATATAAAAGTTTTATTATGCGGGAATCATATAATTCAAATTAATTACTTACCGAAGTTCAAAATATGTCACTAATCCGTGGGTGATTAAGTATTACATATCAACTTTAGAATAATAAAAAATACAAATTTTATTTTACGTTTAGACAAATGTGATAATTAGAATTTTTTTTTCTCCTAAACACAATTTATTTTTAAGATCAATTTCAACTCTCGGTATTTTTTTGGGTAGCATCGGAAAGGCGTATTTTCCTCAAACAAGGTCGTCAATAACACAACATAAAAACTTTTTTTTTTTTTTTTGTAAACTGTTCAGAATGATTTTCATTTTTTATTAAAATTTGCCTTGTTTGCTGAAGTAATAACCTCTCTTCTTTTTCTATCTATCTATCTATCTCTCTCTCTCTATCTATCTCTCTCTCTCTCTCTCTCTCTCTCTCTATATATATATATATATATATATATATATTAAAGGTTTAAATTAAAAATTACAAATTTTAAACTAAATTAGCTTTAAAATAAAATTAAATATCTTTATAATATATGTAACATTAAGATTATTTATATATATGTGATAACCTAAATCACACCTTGTCTTATTAAAAAAAATAACATGGCCCTTTATTCCCCTCCAACATTTTTATTATTTTTTTGATTTGCTCCAAAATACAATTTGGGCACCGCCCAAAACTCCTCCCATCTCTGTTATTCATATTCTCCATTAATACAAAATTTTTTTCCAACACAGTTCTTACTTCTCGTCAGCACAAAGAAGACAAGAAGACTTCTTGACACAAAAAAAATAAGGTACATAAAATACATAATTATTTTAAGGATTTTTGTGACTGAAACTTCTACTAGGTCTTCTGCACAGTTATGAATTTGGTTGTTTTTTGGTTTTTTTTTTTTCTTTTGACCTGCCGCCGTTTGTTTTTTTGTTTTTTTTTTTTTGTGCTTCTTTTCGTTCTTGAATTTGGATGCTATTAATGGGGAATGTGGCCGCCTGTGATTATGTGACATGACTTGGAACATAACATTGTATATGTAGCCATGGATTTGGTTGTTTTTTTCCCCCCTTTTGAACTGCTGCGGTCTTTTTTTTTTTTTGCTTCTTTTCCTTCTGGAATCTAGATGGTATTGTTGATGGGATGTATGGTTGTGTGTGATTCAGGAATGTAAGCTTATATATGTAGACTGGGTTGTTTTTTTCCTTTTGATCTGCCGCCAGCTGTTTTCTTTTTCTTTTTCCTTTATTTATTTATTTATTTATTTATTTATTTATTTATTTATTATTATTATTATTATTATTATTATTATTATTATTATTATTATTATTATTATTATTTTGCTTCTTTTCCTTCTGCAATTTAGATTCATGGCCAGGAACATACGTTTATTTGGATGCATGGCCAAGAGATTCTTTTGTATTGATATGCATGCTGTTGGACAACGCTTCTCAACATTTGTACCCAATCATCTATTTTTTCTTTTTATGTCTTAGCAAATGGGTAAATATTATTTATATTCACGCTTAGGGAGTTAAGATATCTCCTTTAGTAGCTAGGCCATACAAGTGTTATTTTATTGTTACATTATTATGCCTAATTATCTCTAATTCAAACTAAAAAATTCATACTATTATTTAAAATGGCGCCTGGATTGGAGTCTTGAAGTAAAAAAAGAACTATGCAGCAAGTTGAAAGTAATGTGCAATCACGACAACCATCAATGGTCTTGGAACAAAATTTGCCAAAGATTCAATCCTTCAAACTAACCAGGAATCAACGAATAATAGTTCAAATGGTAAGAAACTATATCAAATTTTATCTTTACATATTATATAAGTTATTTAAATTGAATATGATATTTTTCCCTTTTTAGTTAATAAGTTACCTTTTATGGTTCTTTTATTTCCAAAAATATGATACCATCTACAAAAATTGATGATGCATTTATCCTTTTTTTGGTATTTTTGTTGAAATAGGAGCAACAACCTCAACTATCTTGGAACACAATTTGCCAAATATATCAAATCTTCAAGCCAACCAAGATTTAACAAATAACAATTCAGATGGTATGAAAGCTATATTCAATTAAATATTTATGGATGTTATATGAGTTATTGCAAGTGAAAACAAAAATAGTTAATAATTTATCTTTTATGGCTTTTTAATTCATTCTTTATATTGAAAATATTATTTTATTTAAAATTCTTAATGATGAATTTATTATTTTTGTTGAAATAGGTCAGGAAACCTCAATCCCTCCTAAAAGGACACATGGCCCTTCTAGAGGTTTAGGATTGGAAAAATTAATCAAAGGAAAAAAAAAAAAAAAAAGTAGATTGCCATTCCAAATGCTATGGGCAGACCAACTTCAGAAGTTCAATCAGCAAAATTATCTAATGAAATTGGATTGATTTCTCGACAATTCATCCTAATTCCAACAAAATGGAGAGGCATGACTAATGATTATAAGAATCATGCAATTGAGAGACTTAAGGTAAGGGCAAAATCTTAAATTTGACGTTCATATAAAGTTATTTTACACATTTTCATCCATCCATTAGTTTCTTTTTTTTAGACTAATTTTAAGAATGACTTAGATGATGAGTATGTCTAAAGCTCTATGATGTCAATTTTGTCAAGGTTATCTAGAATACTATAAATCACTTTCAAGTTATCAAGAAGCACGTCAAAAGTCACCAACTACTAAGTTCAATTTGATTCAAAAAAATTGGGAAGCATTTTGTGATCTATTTAGCAATCCTGAATATCAGGTTATTTCTTATAATTTATAATTTCATTTACATTAGAAATAGTAGAATATTATATATATTTTTTGTATACTAATGTTGGTTCTTTTTTTGTATATAAAGGTAATATGTGAAAAGAATAAAGCATGTTGACAGAAAGTCAAGTTTTCACATAATCAAGGGTCAAAGGCATTTGTTGCAAGTTGCTATGCCTAGGTAAAAGATCTATTTATATTCCTATAACTTTTAAGTTTATATGCAAATTTTTATTTTATTTCATTTTTTTTTAGTGACAATTGTCTAGCGTAATGGTGAAGAAGAGCCTAATAGGATGGAATTTTTTAAGATGACTCACTATTCAGAGACTAAAGTATGGACAAGTCCTGAGGCTCAAGTAGACTATGTAAGGTTTTACAAATACTAAACTTATTATCATATATTCTTACATTACAATTAAGATTTTATTTCCTATAATTATAGGAGAGAATGCAATAATTCCTATGACAGCCTGTTGGAGAAGGAATGGAACCTAGGACTATTGACTCTGTTGTGGATGAAGTGCTTGGAAGTAAGTCAAGTTACATCAAAGGGCTTGGATATGGTCCTAAGCCTAATAAGTAAAACCCAAATCCGGCCATTTTTAAAAAAATAGAAAAGTTTGATAAGAAAGACAAAAAGGTCAATAAATACGAGTTGAACTTTAAATCACTTCAAGATAACTTGCAAGTAATAACTCAAGTTATGATTAGTTGTGGAATGGAAGTGCCAATGCCACAATTTTCTAGTAATACTATGAATTAATTTTATTTTTATAGACTTGGAATGCTCTTTTTCTTTCTTTTTTTTTTGAAATATTTACTTGTCATTACATTTTTTTCAATTTTTTTAATAAAAATTTTGATTTTTTTTAATTAAATGTTTATTGCAGTTTCAAGTGAGTCAAATTCTTCACCAACTGAATCATTGTCATCTGAAGAATCTGAATGAAATCTGACGAATGTGATTCAACTACGTATTAGCTTGCTTGGCGTATTTCTTTTTTATAAATTTTATTTTTCTCAATGCATGAGGATATTATATAAGTTTTAACATTACTCAGATATTTTATCTTTGAGATTCTATATTTGGAATACATTGGGGTATTAAATTTTATTAAATGCTATTGATTTGATTTTATAATGCTATACTTTTTGCATAAGATATAAGATATTATATATTATAAATTTTAAAAAATGACATTAAAATACTTAATATTTAGTGTCAATAAGATTGTAACATATTCGTCATCCTTTCATTTTAGAAACATCAGTAATTATTAAGTATTAACAAATATTTTGTTACACCTTGAATGTCACCTATTCGATTGACAATGATACTAACAAAACAATTAATCAAAAATATTTACAATAATATATGACACTTCACCATTATTATTGTAACATTCTCATATTCGTTGAATCAATGAGTACTTAACCATATTTTGTCACAACTCATGTTATTTAGTGACGCTCTTTTTTAATAATGAGTAACGACAATTATGCCACCTATTCCCATGATATTTTTCATTTTTATCATTAATAGTTAAATATTCATCTCATATTTTTTGATGATTCATATTGTTCAGTGATGTTCTTTTCTAATAATAAGTGATAAAAATAACACTATGTATTCGTGTGACATTTTTGTTTTTGTCATTAATAGTTGAAAATTTAGGTTATATTTCATGACAACCCATGGTATTTGGTGACATTTTTTTTTTAATAATGGGTGACGAAAATTACACCACCTACTCATGTGACATTTTTCTGTTTTGTCACAAATAGTTGAATATTTAACTCATATTTCATGACGATGTAAGATATTTTTTTGACAATTCATAAACTATTTTATGATGCAAATTAAACATCACAAATGCATAGCTATAGCGTGTTATTTTATAAGACATTACGTAATGTTTATCAATTCATGACAAAAAATCCATATCGTCACCGTATATCATTAGCGATAGTGAAAAGTTGACGATCAACATGATGACAGAGATATATATATATATATATATATATATATATATATATATATATCATAAAATATTATTCATGACACAAATTACACATTACGCGACGTTAATGGGTGTGCCACTAATTGTCAATTTTGGTGTAGTGACAATATATCCTTGCAATGATTTCACTTGTCTTGATGGACCCCAAGCAATGTTTTGCAAGGATTGATTCGTAAATTTATTATGTCCATTGTGCACCTATATAAATAAGAGTATATAGTAAATTAAGATATAAGAATCCTGATTTTCACAAGATTATGTGAGTTGAAAAACTTACGTAATCTCTAAACCATGAACCAAATTCGTTTTCTATTCGTCTGTCAACCTCTTCTTTTGAAATGTTTGGTTCTCTGGATTATACTTGTACAATGAATATCCTAGAAGGTGCAAAATAGAACATTAAGAATGTGCCTTATTGATAACCCAACTGAGCATAATCTAAGTTAAGAGAAGTCGTAATCGATGTATGGTTGGACCTCTTTATAATTTAACAACATATAATTGAAAGATGCATTATATTCATTCGATGCGAGGAACCTAGCTTGAATCTTTCCAGGAGAGTTGCATATAGACAATGTACATTCCTTCATCCTCAAGGTAGCTCATTCTCCTTCTTCATTGCGAGCTGCAGTCATGTGCTTTGTTTGCACATGTGATTCAAAGTAGTAAAAGAAGAAAGTGGATACTTGTTCAACAAGATAGGCATTACAAATTGGCCCTTCAATTCTTACTTTATTATTCACCTTCAATTTCAAACGATGCAAGAACCTACAACCCAAGAATAAAAATTAGTGATATTACATGACCAAGATATTAAATTATAAGGAATAAAATAATGATTACCTTTCGAAAGGATACATTCATCTATATTGGACTGGACTACAGACTTTTGCCTCATATGTTAAATGCACTATTAAATGTTGCATTGCATCGAAGAACCCATACGGAAAGATTTTCTCCACCTTATATAGAAGGATGGGTATATCAGACTCTAATTTCTTCATATGAGCCACTGACAACTTTGGAGCACATAAATCCTGATAATATTGGCTTAATTCAATTAGGACTACCCATACATTAGATGGTAGGAATTCCTTGAGCAAAATTGAGAGTAAACGCTCCATAAACACATGATAATCATGGCTTTTCATACCTGACATCTTCAACTCTTTCAAATCAACGCATCGGCCTAAGTTGGATGCAAATCCATCAGGGCGCTGCAAGTCTTTAATCCACTCTAATAGGATTCTTTTTTGTTCTATCACCAATATGTAGCATACCTTAGGTATGAGACCCCTTCCATTAGCTGTAGTACTAATTCTCAACTTTAGCCTATGACATAAATTTTCAACATCACGACGGGCCTTCAAACTGTCATTTGTTTTGTCTTTCACATCCATAATTGTGTTAAAAAAATTGTCGAACACATTCTTCTCATAGTGCAACACATCTATATTATGTCGAACCAAATGTGTACGCCAATAGGGCAAATCCCAAAAAAATACTCTGCTTGGCCCAGTTGTGGTTGGCTCCTCTATCATTATTCCTACCAATTTCACGACCTAATTTTGTTATTTTTTGGAAATGACACACCCCCCAAACTATTTCTCTAGGCATCTTGTCATAGGCTTTCTCCAGGTTAGTAAATACTATATGTAAATCTTTCTTTCCTTCCATGTAATATTCAATCATCTGTCATAATAAATGAATTGCCTCTATAGTGGAACACTCGGACATAAAACCAAATTGATTATCTGAAATCTGTATAATGCCCATTTTCTCTTTGTAGCCATTATGGACGAGTTGACTTGCACTATACAGGAGACTGCACCACGATGTATATTTTTTGCTGATGACATTGTGTTAATTAATTAGACTAGAGCTGGTGTAAATGTTAAATTGGAGTTGTGGCGACATACATTGAAATTCAAAGGCTTCAGAATTAGTAGGAGTAAAATGGAGTATATGGAATGCAAGTTCAGTAATATCAGAAATATAACTTAGAGTATAACTTTAGATAATAGAGATATACCTATAGGTGATTGCTTCTGATATCTATGATCAATTTTTCAGAATAACGGAGAGCTCGATGACCACATTACACACCAAGTTACGGCGGGTTGGTTGAATTGGAGAAGTGCGATTGGTATTCTATGTGATAGTAATATACCATTGAATCTAAAGGAAAAGTTCTATAGAATAGCCATAAGACCTACTTTGCTATATGGAACGAAATATTGGGCAGTTAAAAGGTGTTGTATTCACAAAATGAAATTAACTGAGATGCATAGGTTACAGTGAATATATAGATATACTAGAAAGGTAGAGTCAGAAATGAGACCATTAGGGAAAATGTAGGAGTGCTATCTATTAAGGAGAAGATGAAAAAAATCGCTTGCATTGGTTTGGACATGTACAGAGAAGACTAAGGGATGCGCCTATTAGGAGGATTACGAGAGGGAGGTAGGATAGGTTAGATAGAGGTAGAGGCAGGCCTAAAACGACATGGATAGAGGTATTAGGAGAGATATATCTTTGTTAGACTTGGATGAAAGTATAACGGCCGATAGAAAGAAGTGGAGAGAGAGGATTCATGTGGATAACCACACATAACTTGGTATTGGTTCATGTAACTGACCTCAAGTTTCTTGGGACTAAAACTTAGTTTGCTATTGTTGTTGACACATTCTAGACCAAATTTCATTGCTAGTCAAATGTAGTACTAGTGGTGTTGTTTCACGGCCTCTATCTCTCCTAGATGACCTTGTATCTTGCCATAAGGCTGGTCCATTGGCAAGAAATGACTATAACAATCGAACCAATAATGTTTTTCACCTTGTTGCAGATAAAATGACTTTGTTTGCTCTATGCAAATGAGAGAATGCCAATTTTCCAGTTGTGCTTCACCCACTCAACATACCCAATGCGGGAAAGTCATTAATGGTCCACAAGAGGGCAACCGGCATTTAGAAGTTTTGTTTCTTGGATATGGCATAAGCATTCACACCATCTAACCACAAATGATTTAATTCATCAACCAAAAGCTGTAGATAAACATTGATTTTATACTTTAGATTTTTTGGACAAGGAATAATAACAGTCTAGAACATCACTGAATCTGTCATATACATCCATGGAAGAATGTTATATGGAGTAAGAATAATTGGCCAAGAAAAGTATTGCTTGCCCGACAACCCAAATAGCAAAAATCCATCAGTACTTAAACCGAGTCTTGCATTGCGCACTTCTCTAGGAAAATCTGGATGACTCCTATCAAAATGTTGCCAAGCCTTACTATCCCGTGGATGACTCATACAACTATCCTCCAATTTGCTCTCAACATGCCACCTCATCTGTTTAGCTGTAGTTTTGGATACATACAACCTTTATAACTTTTGTGTTATTGGAAAGTAGTACATCTTTTTATAAGGAATCTTCTTAGACTTTTCATTGTTCCAAACTTTCCTTTGCATATACTGAGCATGGCCACAAAATTTACATTCCTAGTAGTTAATATTATATTTCCAATAAGTCATGCATCCATTATTACATGCATCAATTCTTTGAACTGGTAAACCAAGCCCTGACACTAACTTCTTCATTTGATAGAAGTCATTTGGAATCTAGTTACCACTAGGAACAGTCTCCTTCATTAGTTGAACTAGCTATTTGAATGCCCTTTGGGATATATTATTTTCAGAGTTTATATTCAACAACCTACAAACCAAACTCAGTTGCGAGTGGTTCGTGCACCCGTCGCAAATAGGAGTGTTCCGGCCTTAAGCATGTCATAGAAATTCTGGGCTTCAACATTAGGCGGTTCATCGATAGACTCTGATGGGGATTGGTCCGGTAAAAAATGCCAAAAAATCAAGACTAGTTGTATCTAAGACCATTTCTCGATATGGATATCCAGAAACCTATTTTACATTGTTAGCCACACATCTACTAGTTGAGATTTGAATAGATATTTCACCATGACGTATCCATCAATAGTAATTACCAACAAATTCCTATTTGTATAAGTGAAGCTCAACTTGTTTTGGATCAATATAGTTCTTTTTCTTGCACTTTGCACAAGGACATCGAATAATACATGATCTCGCATTAGACAATGCAACAGTAAGGGAAACTTTAACCCCATTCTGGAATTTAATTGTAATCATCTTCACACCAGGGACATGCCTTCGATACATCCATGTACGATCCTTCATTTAAAATGCAGCAAGTGATTCTACACGTTAGATACCAACACAAGTATGAATACATTGAGGAAGGCTTTTAGATTATTTAAGTTGTACTAGAGAAAATAGATTCAAGTTAGAGTTATGTTTTGAATAAGATTCATTTAGTTCTATTGATTGGATATGTGTTTTAGGACACGTGTTACGTATGAGAAAAATGAATGGCCACAAAGCATTAGATCCCTAGTCTTATGACAACTGTGAGGGCGTCGCCATCACCAACTTCCGAGCACAGATGGTTTCTCAAAAAAGGAAAAAAATATAGAGATGCACATACTCCACTAAGTTGAGTTAAGTTATGACTCCAAATTATTTCAGCTTGAGAGCAAACTACAAGGTCATTTATTCAACACATAAGATCGTTTATATAAATATTTTTAAATTTAAAAAACTCAAAAAAAAAAAAAAATTCTAACTCATCAAAAGTTAGTCTTGAGCAATTCGATTCATTAAGCCATAACATCATCTATTTATTTTGACAAGTACACTCCTAGGGCAATAATTGAATTTGAATAAATTAAGTATTATAATATTGAATTTAAATAATATTATAAGCAAATATTATTCGAGTTCGTCCAATTAACAATCGAATTTAAATATGTATTTGAGTTTGTTTAATTATTACTTGAAAAGATTTGATATTAAGTAACTCAGTTAGTATTTGAGTTTGAATTCATTTATTTTATTTTTCATTTTGAAATTTTATTAAAATGAGAATAAATTTAAATAAATTTTATTAATATTAAATTTTGCTCTAAAATAATATATATAATTATTAATAAATTTTATGTAATAATCGAACAAATTGAAAGGTTTGCAGATGAATTCGTCAAATTTTATATTCGAATGTCGATTAACTACTCAAAATTTCACCAATTTTTATTGGTGAATGTTGAACTTGTTTGACCGCTTTAAACAGGCCTGATGGATTTAGCTTGATCCAGTCCCAAACATCAAAGGAAAGGAAAAGCCGTTAAGAAACAACATTCCATCATATTATTCATAAACAAGAGTCTGGAAGCACAGGACATCTTCAACAAAGTTTGCTTTTCACAATTATTTGGGCCCTTCTCCTTATTACTAGTAATTTATCCTTCATAGGTGCCGTTATCGAATAGGAAAATCGAAGTTCTCCCAACCACAACTAAGCACAGACTAAAACAAACCCCATATCGGCAAAGAACGCCAATACAGATGCCTTCAAATCCCTAGTGGTAGACATTAAAGTAAACTAAAACAACAATGTGATCAAAGCAAACTTTGAGATGGGCTCTTCTTACACCACTGTCAGTATGTGAGAAGATTCAGAACCGCCTATCACCGCCCTCTTCGTCTTCCGCAAGCAGTTGTCTCTGAAGGCAGTAAGCTTAAACGGATACAAGATGGGGGATAGCCACTGATCCACCTTGAAATGTTGCTGAGCACACGTCCTATTAACACCAGTGGTAGTCACCTGAACGCTTTTACAGTACCACGAGGGGAGTAGGCCGGAACTGTCGGAGGTCAGGTTCAGCGAACAAAGAGGTCCAGGCAAACATCGGCCTCTCCCGCTGAAGATATCCAGGTTTCCTTTCTCGAAGTAGTCATGACCAGGCCCCATAAGCCCACCCCAAGCTGTAAGATTTCCGATTGTCATGGCACGGCCACCGGCATCATACAGAGTCAAGCTTACGGTTGAATCAGTTCCTGAAAATTCCCGGGAGCCAGTTCTAACGAAGACAGTGTAAACACAATCTGGACCCTGACGCTACAAATGAAAGAAAATTGATTTATTTTTTTCTGAAAAATTAACAAAATCCCACAAAAATAAAGAAAGCAAAACATCAAGAACAGCAACTTACAGATAGGGAAATGGCGAAGAGGGAAAGAAGGATGAAGAAATGAACCCAGAAATGGTTGACCAGAGCTGCTCTTCCACCTCTCATGGGTTCTTATCTTTCCTGGCTTTCTTGTGAAGATCTCCAAGAGAAAAAGATGAAGCTTACTGACGAGTTAGTGATATAAATAGGAGTTACGGAAAGGAAATTCTTACATGGACCCGGTCCACGGCCCCACCTATGGACCGGGTCCGCCAAACCATGACACCTGTCATCCCCGAATATTTTATTCAAAAATCTTGCTTTTTCTTTTTTTTTTTTCACTTCTGCTCGTTGAACCCAACCACGGTTAGTTCCTTCCCCGAATTCGATGGCAAAAATTTTTGAAAGTCCGCCAAATCCAAAAAAAAAAATCAAGTTTAATTTTGCAATTCACGAGATTGTCAGGAGCTGGCCACTCTCTCTCTTCCTTCTCTCTCCGATTCTCTTTCTTCCCGTCGCCTCACTGGTATCCGGGGTCATCTTCTCGTCGGCTCACTTCTCTCTCTGATTGTCAGGAATCGGACTGCAGCTCTCATTTCCGTTGCTGTACTCACGGCAATGCAGTGGCCATATCCCTTGCTCGACGGCGACCTTTGATCTTTGTCGCTCTCTCTTTATTGTTTCCGACAGTGTGGTGCTTTGGTGGGTGAGGTCTGCTTTTTCTTTCTTCTTTTCCCAATTCTAACTTGGTGACTCTCTCCAAAGCACCAGATTCTCTCCTCTCGACGGACCTCTAATCTGATCTTTGTCTATCTGTCACCGACGGACCTCTGCTTTTTCTTCTTTCTTTCCCAGTTGTAATCTGGTGACCGCCTGACCTCCTCCCTCCCTCTCTCTCTCCTTCTGTCCGCACATCCCTCTAATCGACAATGCGGCTTCTTTTGTAGGCGCAGATCCAGAGATTCTACTGTTGTGAGCTTAGATTTGTAGCCCCAAAACTAATATACCAGTTTGAGGTGAGATTTCTTGCATCCCTATGTTTCATTTTGGTTTGAGGACATTTGCCAATGCTCTTCTTGGATAGACTGAGTATTTCGCATAAGTATGGTATTTGTGGCATGTACCAATAGTTGAGTCTTTTATTGTTGACCAACTGTTAGAGTGATCAAGCATTGTGTCCAATTCTGGTGCGTATTAGACTTATTTGTATGTATTGTGTAATATTAAGGAATTTAGCATTGTACTGGACACTGCCATGGATGTTGTTTCCATACCGCTTAGAAGTATGAATTTTGATTTCAAATTCTATTTGTTAAAGTTTTTAAGGTTTTTATATAATTTTCATGTGTGTTTTATCTCAATTGTAGCCTTTTACTAATTGATTAACTTAGTAAAAAAGTGTCTTGATATGGGGATGTATTCATTGGCTAAAAGTTTTTATACTTTGTCGCCACTGTTCAGGAGTATTTTAATCTCAAATGATCAATAGGCTAGTGTCCTTGGTAGTTGCAATAAGGGATTGGAGAATACCAGGCAGAAGCTACTTAAAAACTTTGTGCTTGGACTCCAAGATTATTACTTTATTAATTGGTAGCTGTTAAGAGCTTGTAGGCCTGTGAAGAAGCTGGTTTATTGCAACTACCAAGTTTCAGGAACTTGTGTTTTAATATGTATTTTACTCATTCTTTTTAGCTTAAAAAGAAAATGCTCATTTCTAAAAGTTCTGCTAATATTGATCCTTTTATCCTTAATCTGATGCATTAGGTTTGTTTGATCGGTCTTATGTCTAGGTAAGCAGGTGGAAGCGAAGAGGAAGGGTCTTATAGCTAGGCAAAAGTAGGAAGCTGTAGTGACAGAGGTATCATTTCAAGTTTCAATCCTTTTAGTATGAATATTAGTTTGTTTGGTGGTTCTGGTTTTAAAGCTTGTCATCCTTTTGTCAAGCTTATATGCGATCGTATGAGTTCACTTTATCTTAGTGGTAGTCTTTTCCTAACTTCTGAAACCAAATTGGATATTTTGTTGGTACTATTCTGTTGGTACTAGTTTGGTTATATATTGCAAAGCAATCATGTGCATTGTATTATGATGCAAGCAGTCATGGTTTTACTAATTCAAGAGGATAATAATTGAATTTCAATAATTTTTCGACACATTAGGTCTTGATGCATCAAGTACTAAACCACTGTTGAGCCTATATTGCATAAATTTTCATGTCTTTCTATATAGTGACTATTTTTATGCTTTATGCCAATTATAATGTAGGATCAGTAAAAGGGAAATTATATAGTAGGAATATTATTTTTGTTTGTTTTTTGAACCTAAATTTTGTTGTTAGAACTTATCCATCCTTTTCTTGGATATTAGTTTTACTTGGAATTTTGGCAAATTTGTAGAAGTCATTCTCTAAGAGAATGATTTCTATTATTGGCTGAATTTATTTTTAACCAAGTTTGTTTACTAGTTGTTAATTTGTTGCTAGTTTCCATCAGTATTTGAAAAAAGAGATGAGTAGCTACGGAGATAGCATATATGTTGATGATGGCTCAAATGAGGAGGTTCAGTTTATACAACAAAATGTACCTGAAGATGGCACGGAAGAGGTTCAAGTATTGCATGAGACAAGGAATGAATTTGAAAATCAATCTGATGGTCGTGATGCTATTATCCAAGAATTGGAAAAAAAAAAACTAATGAACACTATTGTGGATTCACAAGAGGCAGCATATGAATTGTATTGTGAATATGCCCATGCATGTGGATTTAGTGTAAGGAAGGGAAAGCAATACTATGTGCAGGGGACAAAGAATATTAGATCTAAAGTATTTTTTTGTTCAAAGCAAGGAAATAAAAAATATGAAAATGAGAGTGGGTCTTCTCTTGAAAGGTTGGAGACTAGAACTGCTTGCAAGGCAATGGTCCAGTTTGAGGTCGATTGCAATGGAAAATGGAAAGTAAATAAAATACAAAAGGACCACAATCATGAGATGGCCAAGACCTATGAACTACATTTGCTAAGATCAGCCCGGCGTGTAACAGATGCGCAGGGAGACACATTAGAGTCCTTGGTAAGCTCTGGAATCAAGACTTCTCAAGCATTCTCTTACTTGTCAAAAGAGAGTGGGGGTATTGGAAATATTGATTTTTTGAAGAAGGATGCATACAATGAACTCAATAATAGAAGAAATTCAGTAATTGAAAAAGGAAATGCTCAAAGTCTTGTAAATCACTTCAAGCAAAAAGCTAATCAAGAGAAAATGTTTTATTGGGATGTGGAATTGGATGACGAAGGAAGAATTCATAACTTTTTTTGGAGAGATGGTAGATCTCAAATTGATTTTGATTACTTTGGTGATGTTGTTGTTTTTTATGCTACCTATAGGACTAATAAGTACAACTTAATTTGTGCGCCTTTCATTGGAGTAAATCATCATTGGCAAACTATAATGTTTGCATGTGCATTTTTATCTGATGAGACTTCCGCTTCATTTGAGTGGGCATTTAGATCGTTTTTAGAGTCGATGGACAACAAGCAACCTGTGACCTTTATGACTGATCAAGACAGTGCAATTATTGAAGCTGCAAAGATAGTGTTTCCGGACAGCTAGCATAGGTTGTGTTTGTGGCATATTTGCAAAAATGCTCCATCGTATTTGGGTGGCCTCAATACTGAAACTGGTTTCTAAAATTTGTTCCACAAATATTTGACGGGATGTGAGACAAAAGAAGAGTTCGAGTAGACATGGGCCAAGATGATTTCAGACTATAATTTACATGGCCACAAGTGGTTGGAAAGATTGTATAATATTCAGGATAGGTGGTGCACTGGTTTTTCCAATGAAACATTTAGTGCAGGGTTCAAAACAACATCAAGAAGTGAGAGCACTAATTGTGTATTAAATGGCATTGGGAGTAGAACATGTTCACTCACGAAATTTCTTCTTGAATTTGAGCAAAAACTTGGAGAGTGGCGCCGAAATGAAGCCGAGGCTGATTTTACTTGTGCACAAGGGAAACCTCCACTTTTAATACGATCTAGTGCAATGTTACAACAGGCTGCCCAATTTTATACTCACAAACTGTACAAATTATTTGAGAAGGAATTTATGGGCATATGTGTTTCATCTAGTGAAGAAGTTGCTATGGTTGAAGAATCAGTGTATAGCTTAAAAGTGACTGTGGAGACCAAATGGGGCCACCAAACAAGTAGAGTTGTTGTCAACACAAAAGATGGATCTGTACAATGTAGCTGCAAGAAATTCGAAAGCATGGGAATACTTTGTACACACTCATTGGCAGCTTTGAAGGTAAAGAATATTGCCAAAATTCCGGATTCATATTTCCTGAAAAGGTGGGGCAAAAATGCTAGAAAGCATGTTAGTGATGTAGAACAAAATAGGATATTTAGCATGCAAGGTACTGATTCGGACATTATTTTCACAAATCGAACCATGAAATTTGCTTATAATGTTGTTAATAAATGTGGATCTCACGAGACTAGTAGGCTTATTTTGTGGCAAGCACTAGAAAGTGCTAATCAAAAGCTTGATGAATATTGGAAAACGCATACATTGAAGGATTCACAATCTGGAATTAGGGATAATAGAGCACTGAACAATGAAATTTTGGCTTGTGATGATGGAAATGAATGTGACATTGTTGTTCAAGTTCCCAATCGAATAAGAGCGAAGGGTAAAGAAAGGGGTGAAAGACTAAAGGGCCATTTTGAGAAGCGTCAAAGGAAATCTTCCCAAGGTTTTACTGCCTTTTTTAATGGAATTGTTTAATTCAACAAAGGTTTTGCTATTTTTTAAATTAACTGTAAGATGATTTGTTAGATGCAGGAAAAAGAAGGAAATCACAAGCTGTTGCAGCAAGGGGAAATAGAAGCCAAGATACTCCGGACCAAGTTAATTTGCCATTAAATGAAGAAACAAGCATAGCAACCTTCGATATACCCAATACAGGATGGAATTATGAGGTTGTATTGCATTCCTTTTTATTTTGGTAAATGATACTTTATGCTACATAGAATTCACTTTTATTTGTTCTCTTCTCTTGAAGGTTGCTGCTTCTTACCCGTCATTCACATCCATGTTACAAGCTTATAACACACTTAACAGTGGTGGAATGGTAAAAATTATACATTGTTGAATCTTCGATTTTTTTTTTCAGAATTATACAACATTTAAATATGGAGCAATATGTTTGAATCATTTATTGTTGAATTTTAATAGGATGACACAAACGATGACATTTTGGATCGTGACCAAAATGATAGTGCCTAGTGTTCTGCGTCCAATAAGGAAATTGGTGTTGTATTGGAGTTTGGCATGGATGTTGCTTCCAATGGAGTTTGGTTACAGTCTGCTGGCATTTTTTTGCTAAATATTGTTGTGTATTTGACTGCCTTTTTGGAATGAGTTGGCTGGAATGTATTATTTATTTGACATGGCTGGAATGTATTGTGTAGTTGTTTTGGGTGGAATGTATTCTACAATATGCATTCGAAAACGGTAGGAAGTTTCATTAGGTTTGTTCATCATTGTAGAATGCTGTAATTTCAGTCTTTCAACAACTGGATGTTGACTAAATGTAGGAAGTTTTGATTGCCGTCCTTGGATTGTAAATCATTTTGCTAAACATTGTTGTGTATTGTTGAATCTTTTCTGCATTTTTCTGAATGTGGCTGACTTTTCCCTCTGATTACTGAATATAGGGAAGTCCTGCAGTGAACTTGTATGGGTACATCGTGAGTGATGATGCACTGTGATTTTGCTCTTTTCAATGAAATCAACATCTTGGTTTGTGCATCTCAGGAGGTGAAGAAATAAATTAGATGTCAGGCTGGAACAAGATGAAATGAGTATGATGATCTATACATACCGGCCAAGATGATTGGAAAGAAGATGAAATGAGATGTGTTCTGCAGTGTTTTTGTTTTTCTGCAAGCTGTTTTTCTGTTTGGAAAGTTGAGGAATGATATTTCTATTTTTCTGCAGTTTGCCAATCTTCAAGCTGTTTTTTTGTTTTTCAATTTTGCAATTTCGCAGTGTTTTTGATTTTCTGCAGTTTGGAAATGACAAGTTATTTTTTTGTTTGGAAATTTGAGGAATAATATTTCTGTTTTTCTGCAGTTTGCCAATCTTCAAGCTGTTTTTCTATTTTTCAATTTTGCAGATCTTCTGTAATACACTAGAAAGTAATGTCATGATTCTGCAATTTTTTTGTTTTCCTGCAGTTTGGAAATGACAAGTTTGCTTGTTTTCGTTTACAAAGTGGTCATAGCCTTACATTAGTGCAAAAATAGTTCAATTCACTTCATACACTTAACAAGAGTTCGAGCTGAGTACAAATGACACCATTTCAACACACATCCATGTTCCCTCTACCCCTGCCAAAACACCATTTCAACACACATTTCAACACACATCATCCCACTGGCAGAACACCATTTCAACACACACCCTTACACATCCAAATGTGTTTGCTACATTTCACAATCAAATAAACTGCACAACAACACAAATGCCTCAGCCATTCTGCAGAAAAAACTGCAGAAAAAACAATCAAATAAACCAATAAGCTTCATACAATGTTTCATTAAAATTGGCCACCATTAACCATGTTCCCTCTACCCCTGCCAGAACACCGTTTCAATGCCCTTTGTCAACACACATTCTCCCACTGGCACAACAACACCATGTATAAAGCTCTACAGCACCATGTATAAAGCATTTCACAACCAAAACTCAATAAAAGCAGCTAATCTCAAGCAACAACACCAACACAAGACACACCTTTTTTGCAAATGTAACAATTCACCAACTTCTAACAAATTAAATCACAACTCCCCAAATCACCAACTTCTACCAACAATAGCTTGCACAACACAGTTCGCACCAATGTAGTGAAACCTCCTCAAAACTTCTGTCCAATATCCATAAAACTGCACAACACATTCAATCAACCAAACTTCACAACATATCTCAATCAAATAAACTGCACAACACTATTTCAATTAATCTCTATTGGCCAAGCATTCCCAAAAAAAAAAAAAAAAAAAATCATAGAAACCAATAACAATATCTACTACCCAACACACAAAGAATCTGCCAAATTTCAAAAAAGACTGGTTCATATATTATCAAGAGTTGTCCCCTTACAAATATAGTACAATAAATTAAACATCCTAACTAATATTCAGCTTTGTACATCTTTGACCTAAGTTGAATCTACCATCTTTTTTTCAACCATCTAGAAGGGGGTTGTGGGGGTAGAGGTGGATCAAATCGTGGAGAAGATGCCCGATTGGAATCACTTTGGTTTGTTGTGCTGCTAGAAGCTTCTTTGTGTGCCTTTTTATAGGACAACCATGCATGCTCAGCTTCTTCAACCGACGCAAAAGACTTGAAAAGATTTCCTTTATAGCCATTGGTTGCTTTATGGCAGTCTACCCAATCTTCAAATACACCATGTTGTCTCCCTTCAAAAACGACATAAAACTTTTTTGGAGGCATAATCTGTTTCAAAAATGAAAAAAAGGTTAAATCATTATGAGTGTAATCTGCTTGACCACCAACTTCAAGACCAAAATACTAAGATGCAGTTCCAACGTCATACACAAGGCATTAGAGAAAACTACAATTTTTATTCAATTTTCGACTCGACTGTGGGATACAAAAGTACAATTAGGGGCTTGTTTCTAATACTTTCTATGGAACAAAAAGGAAGGGGATGTGGGAATTGGAGAGGAAGTGGCCTGGATTTAGTAACCAACTTTCAGACTCTTCATAGGAAGAGAACCTAACAGAACCGATAAAATCATCTTGTCTAGAAAGGTGAAAAGAGAATTTCATACCACAAATTTTACTGCTGGTTGAGGCCACTTCTATTATAAAATACTAAGGACGTGAATTTTATAAGAAACAAAAGACTAAAAGAAGAAATTACAAATCCGACAGAGAATTAAGAATATAAATTCAATGCATAAGACAAGACAAAAAGATAACTACAAATTGAAAGCAAAAAGTGGAGGAACAAAATCTACATGTTTAATATAGAATATGTACAACAATAAGTTAGTAGGTGAATTTAGAATATAAATAAAATGAACATGGTGCATGGCATATTCTTTTCAATTTAAAAGGTAATTAGTATTTTGAATAGTCAATAACACTACAAGGATAATATGCCCTTGCTGGATCAAAATCCAAATTGGATCAAACGGCATGACCTGTTTTAAATCGTCTACTTAGGGAGATTAAAACAAGAGGTACAATATGCAAATGGAATCAACATTTAAATGTACAAAGAACTGAATGACTTTTGAGATAATTACGTGAAGGCTAGTACTTCCAAAAACTTGTGTCAATCTGAAACACAAAAATGCCCGGTAAGCAACAAAACTCTCCATTAGAGCCAAATTGCATTCTGCAAAACTCCTATTATTACTACTGTTATTGCTATAATTGTTTTACAACTGCTTACAAGTATAAAAAGGCAACTAACATTATTAGTTTTCAAGTCATAGAAGGCAACTAACATTATACAACATCATACACAAGGCACTGACAATATTGCATTCGAAATTTCAAGTCATAGAAGGCAACTAACATTATGATATTAACTACATACACAATGTATAAAAATGAAGAAATATGGCCCTGAAGGAAGAGAACAGCCTGTATCACATTACAAAAACATGTAGAGTAGTAGAATCCTCAATCATAGTTTGATAAAGACACTTAAGTCTGGAATTGTAACAACAACAATTTCATTTCTAACAAATGCGCCATACCGATATTAAATTTGAAATCAAGGCAAATTACAATTTTAATAGCAGTCAGCATTGGTACCAATCATAACACCACCATAAAGCACAAATAAAGACAATATCACAACAAAACAGAGGATAACAGAGGATAAATCATAAGACCACCACTAAAACTTCTCGTTCATAAACAACAAGCAAAGACATTCTGCTAATAAAGTATAATTTTCAGATAAATCCTAGAATTCAAACAGAAATTCCATGAATTTTCATAAAATCATAGATCTCAACCATAAAAACCTTTACACTCCAAGACAAAATTTAGTGAAGAAGTTAACTGAATCTTGACCTCAAAAGGGGAGTCCGGGCTATGCGTCCTCTCCGGACGACATCACAGAACACATTGACTCAGTGAGAGAAAGAAGCAGAAAGAGCGCAGGAGGAAAGTGGCCGAGCGAGGTCTCTGCCTCTACATCTAGGGGGGTATTGCCGCTGCCGTGAAAGAGTGGGAGACAAAGGATGACGAAGTCAGGCGTGCAGCTGTCGACATTACCGTTGATGGAGAACTCAACCACGGACAAAAACAGAGAGGGGGGGGGGAAGGAGGGGGGGAACAGTGGCCCAGAGCATTCAGATCTCTAAGTTAGCGGCTGACATTGCCGCTGCCGTGAAAGAAAGGGAGGCAGGGGAGGACGACGATCGGCACGCAGGAACAGATCGTGAGTGGGAAAGGGAGAGAGAGAGAGAGTGTGGCCGAGTAAGTGAGGAGGAGAGAGAGTGTGTGGGTGATTGGAATCCGATGATGTTGATTGGATTTGGCGGACTTTCAAAAATTTTTGCCATCGAATTTGGGGAAGGAACTAACCGTGGTTGGGTTCAACGAGCAGAAGTCAAAAAAAAAAGGAAAAAGAAAGATTTTTGAATAAAATATTCGGGGATGACAGGTGTCATGGTTTGGCGGACCCGGTCCACAGGTGGGGCCGTGGACCGGGTCCATGTAAGAATTTCCCTATAAATAGGAGTTATGAAAGCCGATGGAGACCGTAATTGCTAACACGCATTTTGGGCCATTTGAACATTTGCTTTTTCTCTAGACTGGATGATACCCGTGCAACACGGGATAGTTTGAGTTATTTAAAAAAAAAAAAATGTCATAATGCTGGTTCATATTTAGATAAGTTAATATAATGTATGTTCGTATCAATTTTGAATTCTTTGACACGTAACCTTATTTTTTTAAAAAAAAATCACATTTCCTCCCCTAAAAAAAATCCCTTCACTTTGCATTAATTTAGATAACTTTTGAAATCTCAAAAAAGCGTACAATTTAATATATATATTATTTATCTCCACATTTACTTTCTTTCATTATTTAGTTTCACAAAACAGTCCAACCAAATATATACTTAATGTAATAAAGGATCAATAGGTGTCTGCTATATATTGGTGAAGGCAAAACTATTCCTATCAACTTCTTTGCTCCAAAGCTTAAGATTTGTAGATTACCCGTATGAAATACACATGTACAAACTTTGTGTGTGCCCTGCTTCATTGGTAAACCAATGATTTTATATAAATTCTTTTTTTCCCCTTTATTATTGTATATTTTGTTAGGTTGGAAAGAGGAAGGAAAAATGAATGAAATATAAATTTAGATATAGATAGATAATTTACTTCATTTAATTAAAAATAAAAGATAAAAGGAAAGTAAATTAGGAGAGGAAGCTCTTGTTAGGAAAACAACTCATTTAAATTTAGACAGATTAGGGCATAAATCAATATTGTGTTGATCATTTACTTTTTCCCATCACAACTAAACAGAATAGAAGTATATTACATTTACTCTCCCTAACAGAAGTATAACTTCTCCTTCCCTTTCCTTCCCCCCTTCCTCTCTTCCTTTTTGAACCAAACATAAGATTAGTTGTGAAATTTTGAATAATACAGCATTTTATTCTTTAAAATAATTTGAAAGGAAAATTTGCATTAATAGTTTTGTGCATTAGTTCTCTTGTGTATGATTGGTAATCCTCTTGTGAATGATTGGTGTCACCTATCACCATTCATTTGGAAAAAGGGTTTTAGTGATTGTGTTGAAATCCTTAAGTGGGTACTTAAGGTAGTAGATGTAGATCATTTGAAGATCGAACCACTATAAATCCTTGGGTTTTTTTCTTTTGCATTTTTACTAGTCATCAAATCAAAGAATTCTATCTCTATCTCTGCAATTATTGATCAGTTTTAAAGACTTTTATGTTCCATAGAAAGTATGTCATTGATATCTTAACTGTCCATCTTAAATACAAATCATCTTCTCATCATTTAGTGTTGATTCAAAGGATCCCTAACTGCATTCATAAAGCTGCGAAGCAAGTCTACATTTTTTGAACTCACACACTATTCGGTCTTTTTCAAAAACACATCAAAGATTTTTTTTTTTATTTGCATTTGTTTGCCATAAACCTTATTCACCCCCCCTCCCCCCAAAAAAAACTGATTTTTTTTTTCAAAAATAAACATAATGTAAATTAATTTTATTTGTGAATTTTGAATGTTTTATTTTGCACTTTAAATAAATCATAATATTAATTTTTGAATGCATAAACTCTTTGTAAAAATGAGGAATTGTAGAAAAACCCTAAAGCCAAACAGAAAACTGTAAAAATGTAATAAAACACAGTAATTTTTATTTTATCTACTTACAAATAAACAATGCTTCTGAGGTTATTCTTTAAATACAATTCATTAAATATACATGTACATATCGTTGAAATACATACACATATGCATGCATTCTTTAGATGAATGTATTTATTTTTAGATATTTAAAAATAAAAATATTTAATTTTGAGACTAAATGAGTTCATATGTAGCAACAGTCACCAAAAACATGTGTTTCAATAAAAACTATATATATACATGCACACACACACGCACCATACATTACAAAATTATTGTACAAAAAAAAAAAAAATCCAAGTGACAAATAATGAGATCTATTTCCCACAGGGTCTTAGCCGAATGGTATGCCAAGGCCTAATGTGTCTATCTGCTTCAACGCATGCATCCTCGAATGGTCTGACTTACGCTAAGGGAGCTAGATCCGAAACTGTTTGACCAAATTACAAATAAATTCTAAGGGTTGCTATGAATACTTATGTAGTGCTCCTGCATGGAGTCTAACTAGTCTCTGTACGTAACTAGAATGTGCCTAGGTGTCTAATGTAGATGTAGCTGCACGTTCTACCTCACACTGTATGATGCAAGGGAAGGTATATGTACCAATTCCACCCTATCAGAGCATAAGATAGGGATGTGCTCCAAGCCCAAAACTAGGGAGAAAAAAAATACTTCATTAATTGCTACCGTATTTTGCTAAAGTATAAAACTCCTAAGGAAATTTTTAAAAAAAAATAATTAACCTGAAGTAGAACTATAGGACCACAAATCTCCTTCCCTGTGGGATCGGTCACATTACAGAGGCATCGTACATCCATGCTAGAGCCGCGCTACCCCAACTAAGCTGACCACAAGAATATAAATCCTCGAAGAATGGAAGAAAACGAAGGGAAAGCATATGAGCTAATTTATCTAACAAAATCATGCTACTGAGAAGAAGGAGTATAAATCCTCGCGCCCTCTGCTACACCTAAAAATCAAGGGATCCTCCGGAAGAATGAGTGATAGGTGTGCCTCCAGGGCCGACTTCTTAAGTTGATTACCCTGAACTGATCGTCCCGAGGCCTAAAACCAATGAGTGTATATATTATATCCATCCATGCTGTCCGAGAGCACCCATACACCTCTTCGATGATCAGGTTGCCATCAACTCTAAGTCCTCACAAAAAATTGCAACATCCCTCAAAGTCACAGTGGCCACTCCAACCTGTAGATGGATGTATATGTCTCGAGATGCCATCTCTCTACTAATGCAGTCACAAGGGTGTGGTTTATATGAAGATGTCCAACTCCACAAACCCCTACCCCCTACCCCCACCCAAAACTAACTAAATCGATGTAATCCATTACTTGAGGAGGAAATGGAAACAATTCCCAAAACTAGGAATTGCTCACCTAAATGCTATTGACATATCACACGTCTCAGTATATCGTGACCAAATAAGTGAAGAACAATACTTATTCTGCCTGGATATTAATTTGTCATAAATAGGATCAGGTACAATATCGCCGCGTACTCGAACCATCCTAAAGGAAAATGGTGGGATAACAAAATTTTTAAAATTGTTGCATTATCTTTTCTAATTCATCTTTTTACAAAACCCAACTACGGTATTTGAACAATTCAACAAAATATCACAAGAAATCACTAAAAAATTTTAAAAAATTTTGTAATATGACTCAATGAACAAATAAATAAATAAATAAATAAAATACTACAAAAGATTCTCAACTTTCGAAACAAATGAAAAAAACATAGCATCAGTATCCATTAATTCTTGATCAAATGAATACCCTAAATCTAATGTTTAATTCTATTAAACCACTTCCCCAACACCACTATATATACCATACTATTCCATCAATAAAGTGATAAACGTCTATTCAATTAACTCCTCCCCAAATGGGGCCATTTTGATCAATTACCCGATAACTTACTCTATTCTAAACATAATAAGAAGCTCTAGGCAATATAAATTGCTCATTTAATTGCAATCAAAACTAAACAAAATACAATAAATTAAATTTGGAGTTAAAAAATTGAAAAAATTACATGACTAAAATTATTACAAAAAAATAGATTTAAGAGTATTTTTTCTTACTATATATATTTTTTATTTGATTTGCCTTTCAAAGTTTAAACTTATACTTACAAATAGAGGCAAAAAAATGCATATTCTTTTCAATCTTTTTTTTAAATTCCTTTTCTGGATTTTTATTTTTTTAATTTCTATACAGCCAAAACCAACCCCCCCAAAAAAAAAAAAAACAAAAAACAAAATACCAAACACAATATAAAGCCAGAAAGATCCCAATTTCTGTTCACAAATGAACTACCAACAATCGTTCATCTCAACACACAACCACCACCAATCTAAATCTACAACCCACTACAACAACAATCCATATCAGAAATGCAGAACACAATCATATCCAAAGCACAAAAAAATTCATCAACACATAATTGTCATCAGTTCTCACAAAAAAAAGGAAAATTCGTATCTCAACTAAACAAAATTCATATATAAAACTGATGCATGTTTTTTAGTGTAGAAAATATTACCAACAAAGTTCACAATCATTCAAGTTTTAATTCAAACGCTAACCACTAAAACCACACATACGGGAAAGTATACCCATCATATAGTATAGGGAATAGCAAGTGTCAAAACTACGAGAACTTAGGCTCCCACCTTATTTTACCCAAATCTTTATTGTTTAGCTAATAAAGTAAAAGAATAAAGGTAAATAAAATACTAATCTAATATACTGGAAAAAATCAAGTCACACAAGAAAAGTAATAAGGATCGATAAGAAGAAAAGACATGTAAATAGATAGAAATCCTTAAATACACAACAAAGATTGATTAGTACTTATCACAATTAATTATCACCTTAACATCAAGAAGAAATAAATTAGAACCACTTTGTTTGCAATCCTTGATTCCCTATCTTCTAAGTAACTTAATGGATATATTCTATTTCACCAGTCTTACTCAAAAGATGCATTAAAATCAATCCTCATATTAATCCCTATATTCTAGGTGATTTAGTCTAGTATGAAATTAGTCAATGAATCAATATTATAGCAATTATCAACTAATCTTTGATTACTTGGTCATTACCCTTAACCTCTTTTCCAAACAAGTTAAGAATAACTAGTATTGAATTAATTAGTTGGCCATCTCTCCTAACATTGTTTTACAAGTTAATTAGAAGAAAACTAATCAATCCAACAAGATATTATGCTCAAGTAATCAAATACTAAGAATAGCAATAAATTGATCAATGAACTAAAATCAATACAAAATCATGAATCCAAAAGAATATCATCTAAAAACAATTAAAAAATTAATATCAAATTGTCAATAAATTACAAAAAAAAAAGAAAAAGGAAAAGAAGTCACTCATAGACAAGCAAGATCCTTTCTTCCTCCTTGAAACCTTCTTGAGCAACCTCCTCTTCTTCTCCAAGAATTCTCTTTTGAGTCTCCTAAATCTTGGTGCTTCTCTAGGAGTTTTCTAAAAATATTACATTGAATAATTGAAAACTAGTTTTGTACAAAGTTATTCTCTTATATTTATAGGAGTTTAGATTGACAAAAAGTGCCTACAAGAGACATTTTCCATAGTTGAAAAAGTTTCCAAAAGAATCCAACTAAAATTGCCAAAATCTGCTTGGAAAAAGAAAACCCGCTGACATTGCACAGCATATAACTGGTGCCAGCTCTGTCCTTCACAGCCAAGAAATAAATTTTGCTCCAAAATTTCTAAACTCAATTTAGCTCAATTTAGCTCCAAAATTTCTAAGCTATAAAAAATGTCAAATTTTCAAAATTTTTCCAAAGTAGTAGCTCAATACCAAGAAAACACCAAGTTGATTAATAAAAACTTAGATGAAGAATATCACCAAACCATTCCCCCATACTTAAACTGGACAATATCCTCATTGTCAAAAAATTAACACAAGAAAGCATTTCCAAAGGGATAAAAAATGATAAATGAGGGGTAGAAAGTTTAAACAATACTCTCCAAGTGCAATAAACTCTAATAAATATTAAAAGTTGGAGAAGAATAAAAGAGCTTATTCAAGAAGACTTCATTCAAACCTACAAAAGAAAACTCAAATAAAAGCATAAAGAAACTAAAGGCAAATTAAAAAAAAAAAAACATGCTTAAATAACAGAGAAATACTAAGAACGATCCTATAAAAACAAATAAAGACATGACTCATTCCCCCACACTTAAGATGGAAAACATTTTCCTTATTTGGGGGAATAACACCTAACAATTCTAAACACAAAACAAAGATACAAACTTTTTCCATTCATCATGCTTCCTCATCAAACCTTTGTAAAAGATATTAATGCTCATTGAAAAAGGGAAAGATGATGAAAGTAGAAGTAAGAGAGGTTTTTCAAAAATAGAAGGTTCGTGAAAACAATTTTTCTCAACAACACAAAACACATAAACCTCATTCTCTAACATTCCTTTAAACACAAACATTTTTGTCAACATATAAGTGTACATGGTATTTAAAGAATGCATCAAACTTGAAATCACAATTTTTCCCTTCAAAAGATATGTCACAATAAAAATTCCCCTTAAAACTTAGCTATTGAGTTCTCAAAGATAGGATGAAGAAATCCTTACTTTTCAATGCTTCTACAAATACCAAGTTACCTCCTTAAAATTGGGGTGAAGGATAGAATTTGTCAGTATCCTTCAAGAACTTTTTATGATGAATTATGGATAAATCTAACTCCTTGAGACATGTTAAACTCCATACATCATCAATTGGACCATTGTTCTACAAGAATGGTAAGGAACATAAGAAATCATGTGACAAAGAGATATTAGAATTATTAGCACATAGAGAAGAATTGAAAACCTCTCTTTCCACATTAGGCAATTGTTCCCCATATCTTCTCTTCTTTTCTTGGAGATTCTCTTGTTCGAGTGTATGGGCCGTTA
Organism: Voacanga thouarsii; assembly: GCA_026120185.1. Lineage (NCBI taxonomy): Eukaryota > Viridiplantae > Streptophyta > Magnoliopsida > Gentianales > Apocynaceae > Voacanga > Voacanga thouarsii. The sequence continues at coordinate 1,384,547 of JANUWF010001704.1, forward strand.
CCAACTTGGTTAGTTGTGTTCTCTAATGGCTCATGTATTGGGATGATTCTTCTTGCCACCTAATGGATGTGTTTGTGTTGGCAACAAATGATTTGATTGAAGTTTCAAGGGATGTCTCACTAAAATTGTTAATCTGAGCTTGCAACCTTGCCAACATATCATCATTATGGCTCCTTTGACATTGTGCCCATGAATAATTTTTCTGGATGATGTTTTCAATCTTGCACTCAAAGAAAAAAATCAAATCAAAAATAAAAATAAAAATAAACAAAAATAATAGAAAAGGAAAGAAAAGAAAATTACACAAATTAGAAATATTCATAAACTACTTAAATATAAAAGTTAGTGATATTTACAAATACAATAAAGACTAAATCAATAAGATTCAAGTATTTCCGATAGTGCCCATCACTGCCAGCGGCACAAAAAACTTATGCTTATTTTTTAGTATAGAATATATTACCAACAAAGTCTACAGTCAATCAAACTTTAATGCTAATTGATGTGTTTGAATTTGGGTATAAAAATCATATAAAAATAAGCATATTCCCAATCAAGTTAAATTAAAACGTTAACCCCAAATTACACATATGAGCAAGCATACTCATCATTAAGTATAGCATAGGGTTTAAAACGAGTGTCGATCCTCAAGGAACAAGTATACAGTAGTCACTTTTCATTCATTGTTTAACCAACTCAATAAAGTGAACAAGAATAAAAAGAAAAATAAAATAAAATAAAATAAAAGAATATGTACATGTCAAGGATGGAAAATTATGTAATTCAAACCATTATTTTGACAAACATGATCTTAAAGTACCTAATCATTATCATCACTAATCATTCTCTTGGCATCATTGAGGATTAAGATAGATTCACTTTTTTTTTTCAATCCATGAAATCACTATCTTCTAGACAAATTAGCATAATATATTCTGTCACAACTAATTCATCCAAAAGATGCATTAAATACAATTCTTGATTAAATTTCCATATTCTGGCAAACTTAAAGCATGAAATTAACCAATGAATCCATATTCTAGCAGACATCACTTAATCTTTAATTACTCAATTCTTAGCAATTAACCCCTTTTGGTTAAGTAAGTTAAGAGACAACAAATATGAAATTAATGAATTGAGACCACCACAACCCCTTTGGCCAAGCAAGTTAATAGAAAGAAATAACAAATTAATCTCGTAATCAGCGTAAGTAATTAAATACTAAGAATAATAATAAATTAATCAAAAGATCAAAGTAACTCTAAAAATCATGAATACCTAAAACAATGTCAAATTACAATAAAATAATTAATATATCATTGTTCAAGAAAAGAAAACAAAGTTAAAAGAAAGCACTCATAGATAAGCCTCCTTCTTCTTCCCTCGTAGACCCTCTTGCACAATCTTCCTTGATCTGATGAATTTCTCCTTGATTTTAAGTGATTTTCTATTTTGATCCATGAATTCTCTCTTTTTGCTTGTGTTTTTCCTCTATTTATAGGCTTTAGAAGTGCCTAAATTCGTCCCTCTAGGGTTTCTGGCCGACTAGAAGTAGGAAAATACTAAAACTCCGCAAATTGTCAAAAAACACATAAGAAAATTGAGGCACCACCTTGATTCTAGTGAACAGCTAGCACAGCCTGTGCTGCCTAGAGTTGGCGTTGGTTGTGGTCTGTTGTCTATTCGTTCCCTATTTTTCTTGATTTTCGTGTCATTTCTTCCAGATTGCAGCCGGCATTGCCTCTAGCCTCCTAGCCGACATCGGTTCGATTCTGTTCAGCTCTGTTTTCATCAATTTTTCATTGCCTCAAAATGCATGCCAGCAGCACGTGGCCGGTGCCGGTTCCCCTATCCTAGCCGGCGCCATCTCTATTCTATTTAGCGATGTTTTTGCCTTATTTTACCCCTAAAATCTGGAATAATACACAAAATACCTTTCCAAGGGTCAAACCTTAAATATGAAAGAATATGACCTGTTATTGTACAAAATGGCCTTAAATAACTAGAAACTATATGACTAATTTAGGCCCTATCACTAATCACTAAAACCACACATACAGGCAAGTATACCTATTATATAGTATGGGGAATAGCAAGTATCAAATTCACGAGAACTTAGGCTCCCATCATACTTTACCCAAATCTATATTGTTTAGCCAATAAAACAAAAGAATAAAGGTAAATAAAACACTAACCTAATATATTGGAGAAAATCAAGTCACACAAGAAAAGTCACAAGGATGATCAATGACTAAAAATAAGAAGAAAAGATATGTAAATGGATAGAAATCCTTGAATGCACAACAAAGATTGATTACCACTTATCACAATTAATTATCACCTTGGCATAAAAAAGTAGTAAATTAGAACCACTTCGTTTGCAATCCATGATTTCCTTTCTTCTAAGTAACTTAATGGATATATTCTATCTCACAAGTCTTACACAAAAGATGCATTAAAATTAATCCTCATATAAATCCCTATATTCTTGGTGATTCAAAGTATGAAATTAGTCAATGAATCCATATTCTAGCAATTATCAACTAATCTTTGATTATTTAGTCTTTACACTTAACCTCTTTTTCAAGCAAGTTAAGAATAACTAGTATTGAATTAATTAGTTGGCTATTCTCTCCTAACATTGTTTTGCAAGTTAATTAGAAGAGAACTAATCATTCCAACAAGATATTATGCTCAAGTAATCAAATACCAAGAATAGCAATTAATTGATCGAAGAACTAAAATCAATACAAAATCATGAATCCAAAAGAATATCATCTAAAGACAATTAAAAAATTAATATCAAATTGTTAATAAATTACAAATAAAAGAAAAAGAAGCCACTCATAGACAAGCAAAATACTTTCTTCCTCCTTGAATCCTTCTTGAGCAACCTCCTCTTCTTCTCCAAGAATTCTTCTTTGATCTTCCTAAATCTAAGTGTTTCTCTAGGAGTTTTCTAAAGATATTGTTGGGAATATGCCCTCTTAGACTAGTTTTCTAATGTAAAAATCGAATATGTTAATAAAAGAATTTATTTGTGAAAATCGTTTGTAAAATAATTTTCTTTATTTGTGTACATTTTCGTTTGGAACAGACCCATTGTGTTTAAATAAATGATTCATGTGAATGGAGGTCTTTCACAGTAAGGTATGGATCATGGATTATTTAAACACATAAACAGTTGTTCTTAACCGATTAATGAGAATGAGAATCTCATCACGTTTAGGTTATTATGTTATGAATTCCAAATGGGAGATGGCTTACCTTTAGCCAGTGAGTAGTTCACCCACTTCATGACATAAGCGTATTTTGAATATGTAGAATAGGACCTGTAGTAGTGGTTTCTAAAAAGTATTATATGGTAGAAACCTAGACTACTACCGCTACAGCGTAGACTAGTACTCTATGACTTGAGTATGAGTTGGAGGTCTAACGAAGTTGGAAGTATATACTTTGATTTGCTATAGTTGAGGTTCTATCGTAGGGTCAATATATTTGCATGTTAGGTATGTGACAGACTTGTACAAGATAGTTTCTACACTAAATCGCCAATTGTGGTTGTCCGAATGATCTAAAGATCCAGAGCCCTGGGAAACATGACTCGGATGTTTGCTTTAGGGTAGCTCCCTTGGAAAGCGAAAATACTCCAGGAAGTCATGGATCATTGGACTAGAAGCCTAAGGACGATAGATGTCATTTAGAGGGGTGTTAGTACACTTCTTCCTCTCTAAATGTACGATGATGTGTAGAGGGGTATTTTAGTCATTTCACCTGTAGGTCGGAGACTTTGCTAATACAGCATTGTCCTTGGGGTCAATATTTCCTTATGGTGATATTAGAAAATATTTGAAATGTAAAATATAGCTATTTATATAACAGGGGTATTGTGGTTATTTTAGTAGCCAAGGCGAAGTGTCTTTTTGGTCCTCAGAATAGCCCGTAAGTCCTAATTAATTTTGGTTGAGGAATTGGTCTCAGTTCAAAAGGATTTTATTTTATTTTGCTTTATTTTATTTAGGATGTCTAGTTTATTATTAGACTGGAATAAAATAAATAAATAAATAAAATAATAGGAGTTGAGAGAAATTAATTATCTGGTTTCATTGGTTAATTAATTATTCAGGGCTTAGGTCCAGATTGAATATTTATGAAATTAACCTGGGCTTAAACTAAGGGGAAAATAATTAATGCTTAATTATTTATTGGGTTATTTATATAAGTCCAGGAAATAAATAATTGAAGTTTAATTATTTTGGTTCATTTGGGCTCATTAATTATTTATTGGGTTATTTCTATAAGTCCAGGAAATAATTAATTAATGTTTATTATTTTGGGCCTTTTAGGTCCAAAAAAAAAAAATATATATCATTTCGACCCAATAGCATGGACCATAGGGTTTCTTCCAGATACAGTTCAGATGAGTTTAGGGTTAAGCCAAACTAATTCTCAGGATAACATCTGGGCATTTGAAATATGATATCCCGGGGGATATGTTTATCAGATAATTGGAGACCTAGTTTTGGCTAACAATAAACAAGACTCTGGTAAAGAGAAAACCCTAATATTTTTCCCTAACTTTTCTCTCTAGCTCACGAGACTCTCCCTCATGTCTCTGTTCACGCAGCTCTCTCTCTCTCTCTCTCTCTCTCTCTCTCATGAGTTTTGCTTCATCCTCTTGTTCTTGATTCTTTGCTAATCAATAGTAAGAGAACCAAGAAGATTAGAGACCACTCTTCTTCACTGGAGTGCTCACCAATGGATTTAGGCAGTGGTCATATTCCGTGAACCAGAAAGCTTGGCATTTATGCTTCACCGAAGGAAGAAAACTGGACAGTGGAAGCTTCACTGGATGTTCATGGACCGATGAAGAAGAAGCTGTTTTCCCAGGTTCAAAGCTTTCTTCAACGTTCTTCAAATTTTTAAGACTCCAACAGGTATGTCTTTATCCCACCATGCTACTCCCATACTCTATTTAAAGTTCATGCTCTCCATTTTCGTTCACTAAAGCATGCTCTGTAAATATGCCAATTCCTTCAAGTGGTATCAGAGCATGAATTTGATTGACTTAGGGAGCATGTTAGTTAATAAAAATGGAGAAGAACATTGTTTGGAGCTTAAATATGTGATCCTTCACTATTTATGATATGGGACGTGTTCTCTGTAATTTTCACAGAGCATTCTCTGAAATTTTAATTTTGAGTTTGGACCGTGTAAATCCAATTTAAATGGGTATAGGCGGTTATTGTTTTAGTTTGGATGAGTTTTTGTAATGAAGTATGTCCAAAGTGCCACTGCAAGTGAAACCGCAGAGAAAATTGTAGAAGAAATGGAACGCAGAAACTCTCTGGAGAGGAAGATACTATTCCTAAGCCGCGAGCCGAGCCGAGCCGAGCCGTTTGCACCGAGCCGCACTGTTCATGTGTCTTGAGCCGTGCTGTTGGAGCCGTATAAGCCGGCTTGCTACAGTGAAATTGAAGCCGTGTTTCATTTGAAATGTTGCAATTGAATTGCAATTGCTATTCGGGCGGATACGCGGGTTATCGGGCGGACTCACGGGTCGGCAGCTGAGAGAGGCGCGGGCGCAGGTCGCGGATTAGCTCAGCAGGTAGTAGCAGAGTGTGATCTTGTGCGGCCGGTGCGCTGGGCGCTCTGTGGACTGCAGGCCATGTGGGCGCAGATCTAATGCATCCAGTGCAGTGGATCGCCAGTCTTTTTTTAAAAAATTTTTAATTTAGGTTTCATACCAGGCGAAGTTAATATTTTTGCAATAATTTATATTCTTGGAATATATTTGCATGAAAAATATTAGTAAGGGATTTTAGGATTAAACAAGACCATTAATTAATTAATTAATGTGTTTAATTCTATTATTTGGGCACTTAGGTTTAAAAATAGGAAAGTATGAAAACGTTTACTGTTTTCTAGCATGCTATTTTTTTGTATTACCTATGTGTGCTTTTTCTCAAAGACCAAACTCAAAGACCAAAGTCTTTGGGAATTTTTTTGACAAGAAAAACATTTTTTTTCAAAAAATTAAATGGTTATTTTAATTTGTACAAAAATTAATCCTTGGATATTTTCTCAAATGATTTAATCATTGACATAGAAAATGTATTAGATTTAGATATTTTTGTAAATTAAAATGGAGAACCATTTTGTTTTATTTTGCACTAGGAAAAATTATTTTGTCACATAAAATTGAGACCAAAGTCTCAAGAAAAGTTTTAATTGGAAAATTTTTGAAATCATTAAGTTTTAACTTAAATAAAATTAGTCTATGGAAAAATCTCTCAAAGGATATAATTCTTAACATAGAGATTTTGATGGACTTGGATATTTTATTTTTTAAGTTAAAGGAAAACTTAATGGAATTTTCAAAATGATATTTTTCCAGAAAACTTTATTTTAAAAGACTAAGTGGGAGAGGGGTTCCAACGGCCCCACGGCTTCTATCACGATCCTCATTAGAGATCGTGGGTCCCCTCGTGTCACCCTGGGAGTGAACCCATATAGGATAGGGATACCACAAGGATCTAGATCTAATGGAAGGATGTAATTGACAATTCAGGACACGTACTATAATCGGCCAGCCCACGTTGGAGGTTATATTGCGAGGAATGTCCATATGAAATGAGAGGAAATGGCCATCCCACGATGGAGTTATTCTCCAAATCATTACCTAGAAGGAAAATTAATTTGTGGTGGTTATTACACTTAGCTTAGGAAACTGTTAATCTTCCAAAGAAGCTATGTCAGTTTTTCCTAAGAGCCAAATTAATTTTTGTGCACAAATTTATTTTCACAAACTAAATCCTTTCTTTTATTATTCGATTTTTCGGAAATGGTGGGAGGTTCTTTTAGTCCTTTGGCCATTATTCTCCGTGAGAATAAGTTAACGGGACCAAAATATGTGGACTGGAAGAGGAACCTGGACATAATACTCACAGTTGTAGAGTATAAGTATGTCCTTTATGAGACCTGCCCTGTGATCGGGGAAGGTTCCACTGACGAAGAGCGTAAGGCTGAGAAGGCATGGAAGAAGGCTAATGAAATGGCACGTTACTATATACTAGCCTCCATGTCTAATGTACTCTAGTCTAAACACGAGCACATGACTTCTGCGTATGACATTAGTTATTCATTGGCTATTATGTCCATGGATAAGAGTCGGCCTGCAAGGCAGGAGGTTCTTCGAACTATAGTAAACTCTAAGATGGCTGAGGGAGCATCAGTCAGGGAGCATATGCTCAAGATAATTGCTGCTTTCGAGGAGGCGGAAATATTAGGGGCTATCATTGACCCCGAGAATCAAGTGGACATGGTTCTCAAATCGTTACCGGGTTCCTTTACTCATTTCAAACTAAATTACAATATGAGTTTGATTGAGTTGATGAAGGAACTTCAGATGGCAGAGAAGGTCATGAAACCACATTCAATGGCTATGATTGCTAAGGCTTCTTCCTCAAGAACTGGGTCTAAGCCCAAAAAGTTCAAAAGGAAGAACGGATACGCAGTAGCCCAGCCCAAGACCCAACCCAAAGACAAACCTAAGGGCAAGTGCTTCAGATGTGGGAAGAAGGGACACTGGGAAAACCCCACATGTAATGTTCTCTATCTAGAGTCAACATCAACGGTTGAATCAACTTCCACTTGGATTGTTGATTCAGGAGCCACGATCATATCTGTAACTCCTTGGAGGGGTTTAAAAAGATAAGTTGACTCAAAAAGGGCGAACATGGATTATGCATGGGATCTGGAGCACAAGTTTAGGCCCTTACAGTAGGAGAGCTGGATCTTGTTTTTTTTATTGTAATAAGAAAGTGGTTTTAATTGATATTTTATATGTACCTGGTTTTCGTCAGAATTTGATTTTAGTTGCAGAACTTATAAATCAAGCATATTCTGTATTTTTTTATTCTGGTATTTCTATCAGTAGAAATGAAGAAATATTATGTACTGGGCACATGTATGAAAATCTATTCTATTTAAAACCTATTAATTATCAATCAAATAACGCTCAATCTAAACCTTTAACTAAGAAGAGAAAAACCAATATCAATGACTCAAATCTTTGGCATATGAGGTTGGGTCATATCAACTCAACTAGGGTTCAGAGGCTAATCCATAATGGGCCTTTGGGCTCATTGAGATTGGAAAATTGGCCTCAGTATGAATCTTGCCTAATGGAAAAGATAACCAAAAGGTCTTTTTTCCCTAAGGCGGAAAAGGCCAAGGAGGTGCTGAGTCTTGTTCACACTTATGTGTGTGATCCATTGTCTACACCAGCTAGAGGAGGTTTTTGAGTTCTTCATCATTTTCACGGATAATTGTACAAGTTGTGGTTACGTTTACCTGATGAGACGCAAGTCTGACTCTTTTGACAAGTTCAAAGAGTTTAAGACTGAAGTGGAGCTTCAGACAGGTAAATTAATCAAGACCTTACGATCGGATCGTGGTAGAGAGTACCTCCTATGTGAATTCAAGGACTACATGGTAGATCATGAGATAGTATCCCAGCTCTCTGCGCCGGGGACATCCCAACAGAATAGAGTAGCTGAGAGAAGGAATAAGACATTGATGGAAATGGTCAGAAGCATGATGTCTCATGCTATTTTTCCAGTATCTTTTTGGGAATATGCCCTAGAAACAGTGGCATACATTCTGAATTTGGTGCTTTCTATGTCAGTACCTAGGACTCCTTATGAGATGTGGACTGGGTGTAAACCAAATTTGAATCATCTCAAGATTTGGGGTTGTCCAGCTTATGCACTGATTACGGGAGACAAGTTGGAACCAAGGTCATAATTATGCTATTTTGTTGGGAATCCAAAAGGAACAAAAGGTGGTTACTTTTATCATCTTAAGGAGCAGAAAGTACTAGTTAGTACCAATTCTAGATACTTAGAGGATGATCAAAGTACTTCCACTAAAGGTTCAACAAGGTTGGAACTTGATGAGAAGTTATCTACGGAATCTACTTCTTCTGGCTCGATTGTGGAACAAGAAGAGGCACAGCCTCAAGAGCCTGTACAAATGCAGCCTCGTTGTAGTGGGAGAGTGTCTAGGGTTCCGGATAGATGGACTGGAGAAGCCTTTGAGCTAGTCTCCGACCATCAAGAATAAGACCCCACTAGATACGAGGAGGCTATTGCTAATGTTGATGCAAAGCTATGGCATGAAGCAATGAAAGCCGAGATTGAGTCTATATACTTCAATCAGGTTTGGGATCTTGTAACTTCACCTGAAGGGATAAAACCCATTGGGTGTAAGTGGGTGTACAAGAGAAATATGGGAGAGGACGGGAAGGTGGAAACCTTCAAAGCTAGGCTTGTGGCGAAAGGGAATACTCAGAAAGAAGAGATTGATTATGAGGAAACCTTTTCCCCGGTGGCCATGCTTAAATCTACCCGTATCCTCCTTGCCATCGCATGTCACTATAACTACGAGATATGGCAAATGGATGTCAAGACGGCATTTTTTGAATGACCATCTTAGCGAAAACATCTATATGTCCCAACCGAAAGGTTTTATTGCTAATGGCCAAGAACATATGGTTTGCAAACTTAAGAAGTCCATTTATGGACTTAAGCAAGTATCGAGAGCATGGAACATTCGTTTTGATAGACTATGAAGTCTTACGACTTTATTCAAAACAAGGATGAAACATGTGTGTACAAGAAACTTGAGAGATTTAATGTGATTTTTCTTGTCTTATATATGTAGATGACATTCTACTCATTAAAAATGATGTAGGGGGTCATTATCATCTACAAAGGTTTGGCTATCTAGTCATTTCAGTATGAAGGACTCGGGAGAAGCCAGCTACATTCTCGGGATTAGACTTCTTAGAAGTAGGAAGTAGAGAATGTTAGGATTATCCCAAGTTATATACATTGACAAGGTGCTGGCCAAGTACAGTATGGACTCATGCAAGGGAACTCTAATGCCTTGCAGACATGGGCTGTCTCTTTCTTCAAGAGACTGACCTAAGTCTCAAGAAGAAAAGGACAGAATAAGTAGGATTCCCTACGCTTCGGCTATGGGAAGTCTCATGTACGCCATGCTATGTTCTAGGCCAGATATCTGCTTTGCCATAGACTTGGTTAGCAGATATTAGTCAAACCTGGGAGAGGTTCTTTGGCATGTAAAGCATATTTTTTAAGTACCTCAAAGAAACCTTGGAACCACAAGGAGGGGAAGCATATAGTGAGGTAGTACCACTTGGACTGGGATTGCCAGAGACAGGAAGTCGTGGTGGAACAGATTGCCTCCGAGAATAATCTAGCAGATCCATTCACCAAGCCTTTAACTGAGAGGGTCTTCATGAGACACTTAGACGCCATTGGGGTGGGCACCTATGGACTTACATAGTTTTAGAGTACAAGTGGGAGATTATTGGGAATATACCCTCTTAGACTAGTTTTCTGATGTAAAAATCGAATATGTTAATAAAAGAATTTATTTGTGAACATCGTTTGTAAAATAATTTTCTTTATTTGTGTACATTTTCGTTTGGAACAGACCCATTGTGTTTAAATAAATGATCCATGTGAATGGAGGTCTTTCACAGTAAGGTATGGATCATGGGTTATTTAAACACATAAACAGTTGTTCTTAACCGATTGATGAGAATGAGAATCTCATCATGTCTTGGTTATTATGTTATTAATTCCAAATGGGGGATGGCTTACCTTTAGCCAGTGAGTAGTCCACTCACTTCATGACATAAGTGTAATTTGAATACGTAGAACATGACCTGTAGTAGTGGTTTCTAAAAAGTACTATATGATAGAAACCTAGACTACTACCGCTATAGTGTGGACTAGTACTCTATGACTTGAGTATGAATTGGTGGTCTGGCGAAACTGGAAGTATATACTTTGATTTGCTATAGTTGAGGTTCTATCGTAGGGCCCATATACTTGCATGTTGGGTATGTGTGACTAGTTAGTTAAGACAAACTTGTACAGGATAGTTTCTACACTAAATTGCCCTTTGTAGTCGTCCGAATGATCTAAAGATCCAGGGCCTTGGGAAACATGACTCGGATGTTTGCTTTAGGGTAGCTCCCTTGGAAAGCGAAAATACTCCAGGAAGTCGTGGATCATTGGACTAGAAGCCTAAGGATGGTAGATGTCATTTAGAGGAGTGTTAGTACACTTCTTCCTCTCTAAATGTACGGCGATGTGTAGAGAGGTATTTTAGTCATTTCACCTGTAGGTCGGAGACTTTGCTAATGCAGCATTGTCCTTGGGGTCAATATTTTCTTATGGTAATATTAGAAAATATTTAAAATACAAAATACAGCTATTTATATAGCAGGGGTATTTTGGTCATTTTAGTAGCCAAGACGATGTGTCTTTTTAGTCTTCAGAATAGCCCGTAAGTCCTAATTAATTTTGGATTGAGAAATTGGTCTCAGTTCAAGAGGATTTTATTTTATTTTACTTTATTTTATTCAGGATGTCTAGTTTATTATTAGATTGGAATAAAATAAATAAATAAATAAAATAAAAAATAGGAGTTGAGAGAAATTAATTATCTGGTTTAATTAGTTAATTAATTATTCAGGGCCTAGGTCCAGTTTGAATATTTAGGAAATTAACCTGGGCTTAAACTAAGGGGAAAATAATTAATGCTTAATTATTTATTGGGTTATTTATATAAGCCCAAGAAATAAATAATTGAAGTTTAATTATTTTGGTTCATTTGGGCTCATTAATTATTTTTTGGGTTATTTCTATAAGCCCAGGAAATAAATAATTAATGTTTATTATTTTGGGCCTTTTAGGTCCAAAAAATAATAAATATTACTTCGGCCCAATAGCTTGGACCGTAGGGTTTCTTCCAGATACAGTTCAGATTAGTTTAGGGTTAAGCCAAACTAATTCTCAAGATAACATCCAAGTGTTTGAAATATGATATCCCGGGGGATATGTTTATCAGATAATTGGAGACCTAGTTTTGGCTAACAATAAACAAGACTTTGGTATAGAGAAAACCCTAATATTTTTCTTTAGCTCACGAGACTCTCCCTCACGTCTCTGTTCATGCAGCTCTCTTTCTCGTGAGTTTTGCTTCATCCTCTTGTTCTTGATTCTTTGCTAGTCAATAGCAAGAGAACCAAGGAGATTAGAGACCACTCTTCTTCACTGGAGTGCTCACCAACAGATTTAGGTAGTGGTCATATTCCGTGAACAAGAAAGCTTGGCATTTATGCTTCACCGGAGGAAGAAAACTGGACAGTGGAAGCTTCACTGGATGTTCAGGGACGGATGAAGAAGAAGCTGTTTTCCCAGGTTCAAAACTTTCTTCAACGTTCTTCAAATTTTTAAGGCTCCAACATGTATGTTTTCATCCCACCATACTGCTCCCATACTCTGTTTAATGTTCATGTTCTCCATTTTCGTCCACTGAAGCATGCTCTGTAAATATGTCAATTCCTTCAGATATTACATTGAAGAATTGAAAACTATGAAAACTAATTTGTACAATGTTATTCTCTTATATTTATAGGAGTTTAGATTGCCAAAAAGTGCCTACAAGAGTCTTTTTCCGTGGTTGAAAGAGTTCCCAAAAGAATCCAACTTAAATTGCCTAAATTTGCTTGGAAGAAGAAAACCCACCGTTATTGAATAGCACATAACTGGCGCCAGCTCCGTTCTTCACAACTATGCCCAACATGCTCTATTTTTCTTGACTTTTTCCCTGTTCCAGCCTAGGGAAGCCACCGGCAGTGCTCTGCACGGCTGGCGCCGGCCGTGCACTGCAGTGGCAACATTTTTTTTCATCTTTTACCCCTTTTCTGTAATAAAACACCAATACACCTTTCCAAGAGTAAACTACTAAATATGAAGGAATATGAGTAGTTATTGAATCAAAAGTATCAATCAAAAGTATCACAAATAACCTCAAATAATTAGAAAAATATAGGTGAATTTAGCCCCTATAAAAAACTAGCAATCATCATCAACCTCTACAAATTTATATTAAAAATAAAAATATATATGTCCAGAAGTTTGGCAAAAAACCTGAACACGCACGCTTTGGGTTTTTTTTTTTTTCATAGATTTAAGACGGTGGAATTTTTGGTTCCCGCCTATTTTTACCGCTTGATCCTTATGAACTTAGTCTAAAAATCCCACGAAAACACTCAAAAACACTCAATTTAAGAACAAAAAATGAAAGGTATATCCTTTACAGAACATGACAGGAAAAAAGCCCACAAATCTCCAATCTCACTGACCAATAATGTAGATTTTGAAGCAAAATTGGTGAAACGGGTGAAGAAAATCAGAAAAGGGAAATAGCAGCGATGACAATCGAAGGTAAATGTTGCAGCGGTAAAATGTAACACAGGCAAACGAGGGAAGAAGACACAGTTCAGATTGGATGCTATCACTAGAAGCATCCTATTTTATTTAGGACACTACCACTGATAGCGTCCAGGCCATTTTAAGAAACCCTTCAACGGCTAGCATTCATATTGAGAGTAGAACTCATAGGGAAGAAAACAGATTTATGGATGGAATCAAATATGCAGTATTTATAGACAAAAGTATTTAGAATTCCAAACAATTCGATTAGGGGTTAGTACACAAAGATTTAAGGTCATTTCTTTTCCATTTCTAAGTTCATAGCCTTTGTGGTAGCTTCACAATTAGGTAAAAGTACAATCCTATAGCTGCAGAAAGTAGGAATAATGGCAAGGTAAATAATACATGTGTTGAGCTACCAAGGAAGTAATAACCCCTAAAGAAGCTAGAGCAAGGCACAATTGAAAATGAAGTGAATTATTGATTGTGTCATTCAAAAATTATCGAATTCAAAACAAATATCTAATAGCATGCCAAAAATTTTTTTGAAAGAAAAAAAAGAGGTACTATCGATACCTAAATATTAATCCAAATTGACATGAATCTCAATGACCAAGAATTGACAATGGAGGTTGTAAGTACCTAATGATGATTCTGCATGTATTTTGTGTGTATCTTATGAGTGGATTTAAACACGAATTCATTCATTGTCTTCTTACCAACCTCTCTTCCAATTATTTTATTAATTATTCATAAATTTTCATTGTATTTTTTTCAATAAAAGTGAAGGACCCACAACAATAATGGAACACTCGGAATAATCGACCTGTTTGCCAAGCAGAGTCTCACGAATACCATTTATGGGGATTTTCAATCGAGATACCAAAGGGGGGCATTAGTTCGTTCTCGCGTGATTGGAGTAGAATAATAAATCCATTTCTTCACCTCTTTGACAATAAATCAATGTCTGATCAGATCAATCAAGTTAATTAAGGACGGAGCTGTTGATTGAGGATTGGTTGAGGGGAGTCCATGATGTAGTTGGGTACAAATAAGCTAGTAAAAAAAAAAAAAAGACACGTAGAAGCCAGTGGGGTAGGGAAACGAGGACAGATATTTGTGAACAATATGGATATCATTTAAAATGAGTAGTTAACTATTGACTACTGACTGGGAATTCATGAACAATTTGATATCCAAATTGGATTTTATTTTTCTTATAACATCCGAAAACACAAATTGATACACCAGTATCCTTCTCAATTTCAATTATAACAACAATTGTGAGTCTATGTAAACCCCAGAGAAGAAATTGTTACACAGATATTTATTATTTTTTTTATATATGTTGCTTATAAGTAATTCTCAGAAATTTATTCTATTTCTGCTAGCACAAAGTTAGTTAATGCTTATTCCTCATATATCGTTATTGCTTCTTCTCTGGGAAACGAAGTTCACAACCCGTGGGCCTTCTACCTCAACGTGACATTGCTCCATCAGGCTTTTGCCCATTGCGAAAATCGAAAATATAGAAAGTGCACCACGAGGGGACTCAACTTTGAAGATGGAAAGGCATGGATTAAGGGAGTTCCGCCCCCAGAGGGAAAAGCTTCCATCTTAGTGTCCACCCACCATGTCTATACATAGGGTTGCGTATGGGAAATATTGAAACCATCATTTCCAGTAGTACTGCTGTTGTTTGCAAAGTTAGAAGACCATGTATGGGGGTTGACGCCTGCCCAGTGCCAGAAGGTCAAGGAAGTTAGTGACCTAATGACAGGGGAGCCAGTAACTGGAGATCCAAACCTCACAAGTAGTAGCTAGTTCAGAACTCCTTTTGCTAGCCTTACGAACAATTTCATTACCCATTCTAATCAATTACCCACTCTCATTCATCTCCATATGTAGTGCAAGTCTGTGACCAATCATCATCTCACATGACCAATGACATTGTATTAGATGTCGATGAACATTCTCGGACCATGGTAGTTTCTAATCTGTAGCTTGATGTAATGCTTCCCTCAAACATTGGTGATTATATATTTTACAAGCAATCCTCTAAGGTTGTTCAAGAATATTTGCTTGACTCTGACATCCCCAAAATCCGTGAAGACTTAGCAGTATATGTTAATGAGGTGTATCAAAAGAAAGGAACGGCAGAGAAAAATGTAGATGACTTTAGCAGCTACTTTGGAATCTAGAAAAATTTTCCCTGCAAGTATGGTAAAGACCAATCGCCCTTCTTTTATTCATTAATATGAATACATTATTTTGGAACATTAGAGGGATTGCTGATAATTTTTCAAGAAGGCATTTGAAGAAACTTCTTAAGAAATATGATTTAAATTTTGTGACCATTTTAGAGCTTTTAGTGGATTATTCTCAAATGATGGCCTATGTGCAAAAGTTAATTAGGATTTTATCATGGATTTTCGAATATGAATGGAAAGATTGGGATTATGTGGAAGGATTTTGTGCTAGTTATAGTTATCCAAGATCACTCCCATTTTGTACATATTAATGTCTAGATTTCTATGGGTGTCTCTATTTTTTTCACTTTGGTTTATGCATCTTGCTTGAAAGTTGGGCATCTTGAATTATGTGAGAATCTGATGACAATATCTTCTTATATGAGAAGTCCTTGACTAATTGTGGGGGTGGCGGTGGGGTTGTTTACTTTAATATAATGGCTAAAGTTTCTAAGTACCTGGGCTCAGCAACACTAAATTTATCTACTATATATTATTTTTGTAATTTTATCAGTGTGCGTGCTCTTTGCAATCCTTCTATTATATACTTGGGCAAGAACAAATGCTAGGCCTTGTTTTGAGAGGTTTGATCATTACCTCTTGAGTCAAAGTTGGGATGAATTATTTCACAGTTCAAAGGCACATCATTTAGGGAGTGGCTCGGCCTATTCAGCTATGTTATTAGAGGTTGATTTTTTGTCTCCAACCACTAGTCTAAAGCCATTTTGATTTCATAAAACGTGGATTAGGCATTCTAGTTTTATGGAGGTGGTTCGTAATGCTTGGGCAGTAGCTTATCAAGGCAATGGAATGCACATACTTCAATCTAAATTGAAGCCAGTTAAAATGGCTTTGAAGGATTGAAACAAAAATATCTTTGGAACAATTCCTTGATAATATTCAACAAGTAGAAGATGACACTCTTAGAGCTGAATTGGTTTTCGAAAACTCTAATCTTGAAGGGGAACGGATGAAGTTAAATGAACGGAAGTCAAAATTGGCATTTCGCTTAAAATGTGAGGAGTTTTGGAGTTTTGGTATTTTCTTCACCTCTTGTTGGGATTTTATGTGTAAATGATGTTTGTGCTACTATCCTGGATTGCTTTGCTGGAGTTCCTTTTCAAAGGGTTTTACCAACACTTTGTTGATGTTGTTGGCAAAAAAATAATCCCTCAAGTTTTGTGGACTTTAGGCCTATTAGCTTCGTGTAATTACACAAATAAAATAATAACAAAGTTCTTGTTGAACATCTTAGTGTGTTACTGCCCTCTATTATTTCTCTTAATCAATTTAGACTTGTTAAATGAAGAAACATTGTTGATAGTGTACTTCTTGCACATGAAATGGTTCAGTCTAAACTCTTTAGACTGGAAAGCCCCTGGTGGTAATTTAATTCTACTTGATATGGCTAAAGCCTTTAATAGAGTATCTTGAAATGCATTGTTAGAAGTCATGAAGAGATTTAGCTTTAATCAGGATGTTTGGAAATTAGTAGAAAATGTTTTGAATACTTGCTAGTTTTCAATGTTAGTTAATGGTGAGAGTTGTGGTTATTTCAAGTCTTCTAAGGGTCATCTTCAAGGTGATCATTTGTCCCCATTGTTGTTTATGCTAACTCAAGAATTATTTTCCAAGAGTCTAAATTATTTACTGGAAAACAAGCAATTTATTCCTTATCCTGTTCCAAAGTCATGTTTTTCTATATCTCACTTGAGCTTTGCAATTAATATTTGTTTGTTTATCGCAACATGTAAAAGAGCCATTTTAAAGGTGAAGAATTTACTTTACGATTATCAGCATGTATCTGGTCAACTGGTGAACCCTGCAAAGAGTTCATAAGTATTGTCAGGTAAAGCTACATCTTCTCGAGTTATGTTAGAGAATTAGGTTATTGGTTTTGTGAGAAAATTCTTGCCATTACATATCTAGGCTACCAAATTTTTAAAGGAAGGAAGAACATTATTTATTTCCAATCCCTTGCTGATAAAGTGAAGAAAAAGATTGAGTCATGGCAATTTAAATTACTTTCTTCTGTTGGTTGATTACATTTAATCAGTTTTGTTTTGTCATCTTTTCCACTCTATTGCTTTCAAGTTATCTGCCTAAATTGATATTGGTGCCGGAAGAAAGACACTTATCTAATTTCTTTTGAGGCAATTCTGACTATGGCAAAAGAAGACATTGGGTGCACTGGGACTCTTTGTGCTTTCCTCTGGATGAAATCCTTGGTGGAAATTTTGCCAGAAAAAATCTTTTTGGGCTTCCTTGGTATGCTCTAATTATAGTGGGGATGAAGCTCATCCCCATTATTGTTTCATCCCCATTATTGTTGTTAGTTAATAGGATCGATATGCTTATGTGTCAACCAGATTAAACCCTGAAAATATGTGGAACGAACCATACCTTTGTAGATATCGCCTTTACTAATACGATTCTTGAAGTCTTTGGCCTTTTGGTAATGCTCCAGACCCCCAAGTCTTCTTTAATGTAATCTCCCTGAACCAAAAAATATTGATCGTATTTTGTTTCTCTCTTTGTTGAAGGTGGACTCACACAAAAACAAAGAGAATAAAGCTCAGAGAATAACAATGATGTTTCTCACGTATCTCGACAATAGAGTTATATCCTAATATATATATTAGACTATACCTCAAAATATGAATCCTGATAGAATAAGAAAAGTATAGTTGGGTACAACTATTTCCACTTATCCTATTCCATCTCAAATACGATTTTTGTTTCCTGTAATTTTCATTAATAAATTATAAATAAATTATAATTTATTATTGTCCCATAATTATGAGCTACTGAAGGGACTTGACCGGATACAATTATACTAAGCTCCAATAAATTATTTTGTCAATTAAAATAATTTATTAATTATGTTCCACAATTAGACTAAGCTCCAATAAATTAGTTTGTCAATTAAAATAATTTATTAATTACGTTCTACTCCACTAATAGAATGTAATTGCACTCTTAGTCTAATCGCAATTACTGGAATCAATAATTATATCCAATAATAGATCGATCCAACAAATTACCCCCGTCGATCAATATAATACTTTGAATGAGGTAGTATGACCACAGTGCCTCTCATTCAAATCTTCAATTCTCATCTTCAATTTGACAATACCATGTGACCACGTCACACTTACAAATTGAATTCAATAGACACTATTGAATGATTGAGCTCAGATTTAACTGTCTCTTAGAAGAACTTATGAGGAAATGATTTTGCCTATTAAAGGTGACAGATTCCATATTGCATAATAATTATTTCATATTTATTTCACTTTAATTCTCAAGATGCCGAGATATTGATTATTGAGTTAATCTCACTCTTTGGCAACTTAAGGAACTTCAAGTTAGTAACTATAAATAATTGTTTGCTCAGGATTATGGTATTATCTACAACAATCTTTTCATATTTTATTTGTATGGTCTATTCCACAAATAAATATTGATGGTCCATCTAATATATCAAAATATATCTTTAATTTTATTACCAAAGTCAAAGACAGACTTCAATAAAATTAAAACGATCTCTCCAAAATAAATTGCCCAAACTTATTTTAAATCGCGGATAATTTATTTCAAATTAAATTATAAATCAAGTCTTTCTGTGTTTAACAAATAAACACTTGATTTATAACATCTAAATAATTTGTAGACAAAACAGGCTCATACATAATTCATACATATAAACATATAAAGACAGACTTTATTTAATTTCAAAATACAAATATTGTATTTACTCAATAGGCATATCTAACAAAGATTCTTCCACTTGTCCTAGAGTAAATAGGACATGTCAGAAATACCTATACTTTCTATATGACTTCTAAAAATAGTTACAGGTAAGCTTTTAGTAAAAGGATCAGCAAGATTTTCAGCAGAAGAATTCTTGCATACTTCTACATCTCCACGTTGAACAATCTCCCTAGTTAAGTGATATTTATGTTTAATGTGTTTACCACGCTGATGGCTATGTGGTTCTTTTGCATTTGCCACCGTACCACTGTTGTCACAGTAAAAACTAATAGCTTGAGTTGTAGAAAGAACCACTTCAAGTTCTATCAAGAACTTCTTCAACCATACTGCCTCTTTAGCTGCTTCACAGGCTGCCACATATTCAGCTTCCATTGTAGAGTCAGTAATACAAGATTATCTGATACTTCTCTACACAACTACATCACCACCTAAGGTGAAAATAGAGCCTGAGGTGGACTTGCGAAGATCTCTATCAGTTTGAAAATCAGAATCAGTGTAACCTATAAGTACCAATTCTGGAGCTGAGTAAACTAGCATATATCCTCGAGTTCTATGAAAATACTTGAATGTATGCTTCATTGCTGTCCAGTGTTCCGGTCTTGAGTTTGACTGATATCTACTGACCATGCTAACAGCATGACAAATGTCTAGATGAGTACAAAATATAGCATACATGAGACTTCCTACAGTTGATGCATAAAGAACTCGTTTCATGTACTCAATTTCATTAGGAGTTTTAGGACTATGCTTTTGAGATAACTGAATTCCATGTCTGAAAAGCAATTTAACTTTCTTGGAATTTTGCATTGAAAATCTCGTCAATATTTTGTCAATATATGAAGCTTGGGATAAAGCTATCTGTCTATTCTTTCTATCCCGAAGGATCTAAATGCCCAGAACATGTCTTACTTCTCCCAAGTACTTCATATCAAACTATTTACCCAGCAACTTTTCACCAATGTTAATATTTTTACATAATTTCTAATGAGAATGATGTCACCAACATATAGTATGAGAAAAATTACCTTACCATCTATAATTCTCTTATAGACATAAGGTTTATCAGGATGCTGATTAAAATCATAAGATTTAATAGCTTGATCAAACCTGATATTCCAAGATCTAGACGCTTGTTTAAGCCCATATATAGACCTATTTAGCTTACAAAATTTTTGTTCTTGACCGTCTTGGATAAAACCATCTGGTTGTACCATGTAAATACATTCGTTAAGATTTCCATTAAGGAAAGCTGTCTTGATGCTTATTTGCCATACTTCAAAGTCGAAGTGAGCTGCAATGGATAAGAGGATTCTTATAGACTTTAACATGGCCATAGGTGAGAAGGTTTCCTCATAGTCACTACATTCTTGTTGGGTATAACCTATAGCAACCAATCTAGCTTTGAAAATTTCCGCTTTCCCGTCTACTCCTCCCTTTCTTTTGTAGACCCATTGCACCCAATAGGTTTTACCCCATTAGGTAGGTCCACAAGTTTCCAAATGAAGTTAGTGTACATGGATTTCATTTCTGAATCCATTTCACTCTTCCAATGGTCTGCGTCTATGTCCTCTACATCTTCTTTATACGTAGTGAGATCCTCTTCTTCCTCAAAAGAGATTGCTTGAAAAGCTTCTCCATAGAGTAAGTATCTAGAGGAACGTCGAATAACTCTCCCACTACGTCTAAGCTGTGGAGGATCTTGGATGATTGGACTTTCTTCCTCCTCGTTGACTGGAACTAGATCAGCTGAATCCTCAACAACTAGATTTTGAATGGGGGCAGGAGGTTCTTCCACTTTATATGCCGAAGAGCCAGTGAGTATAGAAGGTATAACATCTATTTCTCTCCCACTGAAATCTAGCAAGTTAAGTGGCATAGATACAAATCCTCCACGTGAATCTTAGTTATGGATTTCTGTAACCATTTGCTTAGGATTATCTCCCGTGGTTTCTTCCAAAATAACCCTACTCTTAGATCCTCGTTTTTCTATGTACTTATCCTCTAAGAAAATTACATTTGTGCTTACAAATATTTTCTTATCTTGAAGACTATAGAAGTAGTATCCCCTTGTTCCTTTTGGATACTCAACAAACAAACATAAATTTGATCGTGATTCTATCTTATCCATCTTTCCCTTTAGCACATATGCAGGACAACCGCAAATATGGATATGTGTCAAATTAAGCTTCCGTCCATTCCACAATTACAATAGAATCTTTGGGATAGACTTTGATAGAACCATGTTCAATATATATGTCACAGTTATAGAACCATGTTCAATATATATGTCACAGTTTGTATAGCATATCACCAAAAGGATGTACTGAGTGTAAAGAAGCCTAGCATTGTTCTGACCATGTCTAATAAGGCCCTATTTTTCATTTCTACCACTCCATTTTGTTGAGGAGTGCCAGGTGAACTTAGTTGGGATAAAATCCCATTTCTGACAAGTAAGATCTAAAGTCATGGGATAGATATTCTCCTCCTCGATCTGATCGAAGTGTCGTAATGTTCTTTCATTACTGCTTCTCAATCTCAGCCTTAAATTCTTTAAATTTTTCTAAGGCATCAGACTTATAAGTCATTAGGTAAACATAGCCCTATCTTGACTAATTATCCATAAAACTAATGAAATACTTATACCCACCTCTAGCTTGGACACTAATTGGTCCACATACATTAGAGTGCTCTAATTCTAAGACTTCCTTTACTCTATTTCCTTTGGAAGGAAATGATCTTTTGGTCATTTTACCTTCCAAACAAAATTTGCAAACTTGAAAAGGTTCCACCTTTAATTCACTTAAAGGACCTTCTTTTACAAGTCTTTGAATCCTATTTAGATTAATATAACCAAGTCTAAAATGCCATAGGAGAGTCTCATTAGTAGAAGATAACTTAATACGTTTGTTAGTTTCAGTATGATATAATGAACTGTTGGTAGGTTTCAAAACATACAGATCATTATTTAAATATCCATGACATATCAAAGAGTTATTCAAAAATATCTTTATTGAAAATTTATAAAACTTAACAGAATATTTTTGTTTGAATAACAAAGAAATCGAAATCAAATTTTGATAAATGTCAGGAACATAATAATAATCTTTCAAAACCAAATGTTTATTATCAAAATAAAGATAAACATATCCAACAACTCTTGCAGATATCGCTGTTCCTGTGCCAACCCTAGGAGTATGCTCTCCTTCATTAAGATGTCCAGTTACTTGGAACCCTTGCAATGAATTGCAAACTGGTTAGTGGTTCCAGAATCTACTATCCAAGTATTTATAGAATTAACCACTAAACAAGTTTCAATGTAGGATAACTCACCAGTACCTTGCTTGCGTTTAGCTAAGTAATCTGGGCACTGTGTCTTCCAATGTCCTTTTTGCTTGTAGTGGAAACATTTGCCTTTGGACTTTTCATCCACTTTTGCTTTCTTAACTTGCTGCTTAGGCCCTTTATTATTTTGCTTCCTCTTATTTCCTCCTTTGCCTTTAAGCTTGGAAGAATAAGATCCAGCATGAGTTTCTAGAGCCATATACTTATGTGTCAACTAGATTAAACCCCGAGAATACGTGAAATGAACCATACCTTTATAAATATCGCCTTCACCAATACGATTCTTGAAGTCTTTGGCCTTTTGGTAATGCTCTAGACCCCCGGGTCTTCTTTAATGTAATCTCCCTGGACTAGAAAATTACTGATCATATTTTGTTTCTCTCTTTGTTGAGGGTGGAATCACACAAAAACTAAAAGAATAAAGCTCAGAGAACAACAATAATGTTTCTCACGTATCTCAAAAATAGAGTTATATCCCAATATGTATATTAGACTCTACCTCAAAATACGAATCCTGATAGAATAAAAAAAGTATAGTTGGGTACAACTATTTCCACTTATCCTATTCCATCTCAAGTACGTTTTTTGTTTCCTGCAATTTTCATTAATAAATTATAAATAAATTATAATTTATTATTATCCTATAATTAGGAGCCACTGAAGGTACCTAGCCAGATTCAATTAGACTAAGCTCCAATAAATTATTTTGTCAATTAAAATAATTTATTAATTATGTTCCACTCCACTAAAAGAACGTAATTGTACTCTTAGTCTAATCGCAATTATTGGAGTTAATAATTATATTCAATGATTGATCGATCCAACAATTATCCACTCATGTGCAGTGTTCAAATTCATGGAGATGACTTATGAAGATAAAGAATCAAGCTGAACAATTTATTGCATGTTCCCTTGGCTTTGGAGACTGTTCTTTCGAGTATGATAATTGGCTCGCAATTGGTAAACTTGCTGAACTTAACTCTTTTATTGTTTTTCCATAATCTAATTAAAGTTA
Organism: Voacanga thouarsii; assembly: GCA_026120185.1. Classification (NCBI taxonomy): domain Eukaryota; kingdom Viridiplantae; phylum Streptophyta; class Magnoliopsida; order Gentianales; family Apocynaceae; genus Voacanga; species Voacanga thouarsii. The sequence continues at coordinate 1,408,246 of JANUWF010001704.1, forward strand.
GATTAGGTTACTAATGGATTTTGGGATACACAAAAAAAAAAAAAAAATTGGCACTAAGTTCAGCAAATGCTTATCAGGTGTTAAAAATTCTCCCACCATTTCAGCTAGAGGATTGTTTAATTTGGACTCTAACAGAATTAGGTATCTTTACCCTTTCTTTAGCTTGGGAAAAGGGTTCGAGTGAGTAGGCACTCAGATTACATTTTGAAATATTTATGGAAGGTTCCCCAAATACTTAAACTAGTAAATTGGAAACTTATGAATGGCTTTGTAGCTTTTGATTATTCTTTACAAGTCTTAGGTTTTTATTTTTATTCAGTATTCTACTTGGGTTTCGCATCTTCTAACTCAGTGTCACACTGATTTGTGCAATGTCCATTTGTTCTGTAAGTTTGGCGGCATCTGATGGTTCATCTTGGGATTTCTAATTCAATTTCATCGTAGTCGGTATTATTTGATGCTTATGGTGCTTGGTGGAACTAACATTTTGCTAAATGTAGTGCAATTAACAGATCATTAGTATCTAAGTTTTGAAATAGCAGAATATTTGATGGAAAATTTAAATCTGTGCACAGGCTTCTTGAAATATTTTATCACTTCTCAAATATATTTCTATTACTTCTCATATGACAAAAACTTCATCCGCTTCAAATATATTGATTGTTCAGTTGATAGCAGTGCGTCTTCATTGTTCTATTTAAATGTTGATGCTTCTAAAACCAATATGTTAGGATGTGATGGGGTTGGTAGACTATTAAGACATGGGGATGGATGCTTTGTTGCTGGTTTTGCCCAGAAAATTCAATGGATAATAATTTGCAAGCAGAACTTATTATTGTGAGGGAAGTATTAAAGTTTGTATTGGCAAAAGGATATTGCTCCTCTTTACAAATGCAATCTGATTCCACTTAACTTGTGAAGCTGTTGAGTAATAAGATGATTGGTTCTTACTTGCTGCATCATATTTACAGATCTATTTAAAGACTTGGGCCTTTTTGTTGAGGATATACCCTAAACAATTTGTACTTATACTATTGTCATTATGTATTTTGTAATAATATTAGGCATTTCTTTCTATAAATAGTACATTTCATTTTATGGTCATCAAGTATGTGAGTTGATAAGAAAAACCTATAATAAATAGAATGGTTATTCTTAAATTGGACCTAATTGATAGGAATCAAGCCAACTAAGCAGTTCAAACTCAAGAAGGGGGAGTGACAATGCAATGGCCAATAACAAGATCCAGGACCAAGAGACTCCAAGGTAATATCCAATTGCTCCTACAACCATACTTGATGATGGAAGGGATTTGGACTGAAAATGGCAGTCGTGAACTTAATTTGATGAGCATCCAACTGGAATCCCAATAACAACCCATGCTTGGACCAATAGAAAGAGCGAAAGAGGGAGAAAATGCTGAATTCCAGCTTCTAGCTTCAACCTGGTACCGGCCCCAAGGCATACCTAGTGCCAGGGGCACTCTGCCAGCCAAAACATTGGAATTCCAATGCTGACCTGGCACCAAGTCCAGTATGGCTCCTTTAAACACTTTATAAAGACCATTGTAGCCCTTAAATTGTATTGGGGCCTTAGTAGATACTTAGCTAGGGTTAGAGTAGTATAAATATATCTTTTGTGATTTGACAATTAAATTGATCATATTTTATTTCAAATTGTGAAAAGAGAGCTTTAAGAAGTTTAACCTCCAGGTTCATCTTCTTCAAGACCTTGCTTAGGGTTTAGTCCTCCCTATGTATGAGTCTCTAAAATCTATGGATAATCCAATGTGGTTTCTCTTGATTGGGTTTTAGTTGCTTTATTTTTCTGAGGTTTTATCTTGAATTCCGTTGCTTGAGTGCCTGTAGTTCTACTTCTCTTATTTTTAAATTCCTTTGCTGTGTCAAGGGTATTTAGGTGAATCTATAGTGGGTCTGTGATGCTTTGTTCCTCAAAGGTTTGCTATGGAATTGTTAGATAGTTTTCTTTCTTCTTTGCCACAATTTTTCACTGTTTGTGTTACATTTGTTTAGCCTAGGGTTTTACCCATTCGTTTGCCTTTGTTCCACAAATTTAATCACAGAAGATTATATCAAAGAGTTTGGTATTAGAGAAAGGAAAGCTTTGATTTCAATCAAAGCTTGACATCAAAAAAATAAGTCCTACAAGTTGAAGAAAAAAAAAAGGAGAATCCCGTAACTCAAAAACATGCTCCAAAAAGGTCATGAAATCCTTGTTATATCTTGATTTTTCTTTAGAAAAATTACTCCTTAATATCAATATAATCATTGGGAACAAATTTTTCTTGTGTTTGTGGTGAAAATGGTCTTGAATATGGGTGAAAATGTTGGTTGTTCTTAAGTGACGGGATTACAATCAATGTGTTTGTTAAATGTTTTATGAGGATATTTGTGGCTATAGTTGTGGGTTTTAATTTTTAATTTTTCATTCCTTGAGATGTTGGCACTTGATATATCACTCTATTGTTGAAATCTATGCTCATTGAACTCATCTTGCCATTACACATTTGTGGTAGTCTTGTTCTTCCTATTCCTATCTACTAGTTTTTTTTTTTTTTTCTTGTTTCTTGCTAATTCTTGTTTGTTTCTTATTTAAAATTGCTTCCTTATGTTTTAGTAATTGTTCTTGCACTATTTAAATCCTTATTCTTTGAAATTCTTGCTTGGAAAACGTGTTTGCTTAGGGTGCCCAGCAAGTGTTTTATGATTTGACAATTAGCTAGGGTTAGGGTAGTATCAATACATCTTTTATGATTTGACAATTAAATTGATCATATTTTATTTCAAATTGTGAAAAGCGAACTTAGAGAGGTTTAACCTCCTTGCTTAGGGTTTAGTCCTCTCTATATATAAGTCTCTAAATCTATGGATAATCCAATGTGGTTTCTCTTGATTGGGTCTTAGTTTCTTTGCTCTTTTAAGGTTTTATCTTGAATTATGTTGCTTGACTACCTATAGTTCTACTTCTCTTATGCTTGATTTTCTTTGTTATGCCAAGGGTATTTGGGTGAATCTATAGTGGGTCTTGGTATATTTCTTGTGGGTCTTTGATGCTTTGTTCCTCAAAGGTTTGTTAGGGAATAGTTAGATAGTTTCTTTCTTCTTTACCACAAATTTCCACTATTTGGGTTACATTTGTTTAGCCAAGGGTTTTACCAATTCGTTTACCTTTATTCCACAAATTTACTCACACGAGATCATATTACTAATTGATTATTATTGGTACAAAAGTATTAAGTTAATATTAGTATGTTTGTGACTTGTTGATTATGTTTTACTTGTCATGGATATATGAGATATGAAGTCAAAACATAAATAAATATTTGAGAGCACTGTATTAGACATAACCCACTATGAAGGTACTTCATGAGACATGTCATAAGTACTTTCTAACCATAATAATAATAGAAGTCATTTGACCTGAACTTATCATAGTTTCCTACTTGATAAATTCTATATCTTAACATTGTCTAAAGTTGTCTTTAACCATATAATAAAACTAAACTACTATTGGATATATAAGAAATTAGGGAGAGGAATGTGATTGAAAGCGAAGGAATTTATCCCTCTCATTCTTAGGGGAGATGTCCATGAACCCCTAAATAAGTTAAACTGTTAAAATGTATGACCGTGCTCAAATATATAATTTGAGATATTGATATCATTTGTTTGAACAGTTTACTATGAGATTAAGAAATAGTTGATTAAGCTTTATAAGGATGGCATGCTCCATACCTTATGTTTAATTGAGATATCGTGTAACAAAAGGGCTAAATATTAAATTATGGTTTAGTTCAAAGAGATCACTGATCTTCATTTTAACCTAGATAGTCATAATATTTTGTTAGAAACCACTTATAACTTATGGGCCATGTAAATATGATTTGGGGATACTGCCAGTGTTAAATGAATCTATCGGGCTATACATTAAGTAAACACGTTAGGTTATTTTTCTGGTGACCATGTTCGATGTATCTTAAAATGTCTCTAGGTTCATTGAACCTCTAAATACAATGAATCTAGAAATATATCCACACTCGATGTATTTGGAGGATGTCTAGATTATAAGAAGTTGGCTTGGTAAATTAATTAGTTAAATTACCAAAATAATGACAGAATCTTATCATATCTTTTTAATTTAATTTGAACTTAAAATAAGATCTGATGAGATATGATGTGAGATGGAATCCAAAAAGGTCGTGTGGTTTTAAAAGAAAACCCTAGCCGTTTTTTGGGGTTCTCTGCTCATACAATTTTGTGCTTCCAAAACTAGAAATATTAGCTTCTCAAGAAACCCCAGGCATTAGCACTCCTGGGTAATTAAACTGAGTTCGCCGTGTGTATTTGATGGAGGGCGTTCGCAAATTGGTAGTGCCAGTGATCTGATTAACGTCACGAATAGTATCTACTTCACAACACGAACAGTGATCAGCGGGATTAGAGGTATGAAACCTAATTTTAGTTAACCTATTCTGTTTAGCTTGGATCCAATGAAAGAGTCCGAGGATGTTTTCCATGACTTTGGAGTCCTCAAATTCTAACAGTGGTATTAGAGCCAAGTTGCTAAATGATTAGGATGATTAATCTCTATTAATCGTACTGTTATATATATATATATATATATATATATATAATATGTATATGTGACTGAATGAATTTCATTTAATTTGAATTGTGTATACCAACATGTTCACAAAATTACAATTTATATGTATTTTATATAACTGTTATTTCAAAATACTTAGCATGTGAACCGCCTAAAATTGTGTTTATTCTATTCATCTTAATTGTTTGATGTTAGTAGATTATTTGCAGATTATCTATAAACAGGTCTGTTTTTAATATGATATGGTTTCATTAGCATGCTATCTGTTGTTTTAAGTTGTAAATTATTTGTATTAATTTGCCATGATAATTTGTTATCTATATTAATATGATTAAAAGGGAACACAGACTGTCGATAACATGGTCACTCACAGTAACTACCACTATGGCGCTACCCATTGGAACCTCGTCTAACTATTCGTTGCATGTTAATTGTTAGCATATTTTGATTGTATTTGTAGTTTTTTTGAAAAGTGCATAGCATGACCTGTTTTACCCCAAGATGATTGGTAGGTATTATTTTGGTTGTTTTTTAGTTGTAATATTTTAAATATAGCCTGCGTGTTGTTTTTCATTGTTGTAAAATTGTGGTTACTTTCTAGAATAGGAATTATTGTATTTTACTATCCAACGTAAAAGAAGATGAAAACCTACAATTACAACCAAATGAGGAGTATGCTCAAGGCATTGGAAAATACTCAAGGAGTTTATATACCTAGAATGACCATCTTGATCTTAACTTTGCTCGTGAAGATCAATATAGGATATAGGCCATGCTACGTCACTTTCATTGATATCTTATATACATATTTGATATGTTTATTTCATGCTTACTACAATCAAAATTTTATAAAATAATTTTAAAATTAAGTTTTAAATGCCTTCCAAAATCAAACGATTGTCATTACTTGGATCATCTTATAGTCATTCCTACCAAAGTTGGATGCTTTTGGTTATCTAAGTGAGACAAGATGGAAAATGGTTTTCCATATGTTTGATATGGTTTGTCTTAACTGAGCTATCAAAATGGTTTTGGGCCTAAGGCATTAAATGAGATTTTTAGCCGGGACATTTGATGTCTATCTCATTAAATTTGAGTTTGATTTGATTATAAGATTAAAGCTTAAGCATACTTATGATTAAACTAAAATATTTTATTATAAAAAATTATTTTTACCCACTAAGAAATATCAACAAGTTGAAGTTTTAAAAGGTTTAAAAGCTTTTAGTTGGAGTTTTCATTAAGGCCTCAAAAATTAATTACTTTGCATATTGTTGTATATATACAATGGTTGTATATATATAATGGTAACAAGCAGTTGGAATAACTCATTGTGATCTGTGCTTGAAAAGGATAAGCTTAGTGGGGCTAACTTTCTTGATTGAGCGCGCAACTTAAGAATTGTTCTTAAGTAAGAAAAAAAAAGCTCTATGTTCTTGAAAATCCTATTCCGCTTGTACTAGCAAATAACATCCCAAGATCTGAAAAACATGCTTATAATATGCATAAAGATGACTCTAATGATGTCACCTGCGTCATGTTAGCCACATTGAACTCTGAACTTCAAAAACAATTTAAAGAAGTAGAGGCATATGATATGATTGCACTTTTCAAGAAAATGTTCTAAGAGCAAGAACGTTAAGAAAGGTTTGACACTCATAAAGCGTTAAATGCATGTAAGATGGCTTCTGGCACCTCGGTGAGTGCCCATGTCCTTAAGATGAAGGGCTACCATCACTACAAGAAAACAGAGAATTAGTGAGAGACAATTCCGTTGCTAATCCATCACTAAACAAAATTATCGACGGATTAGCGAGGGAATTATCCCCCACTAAATTCTTCCTCGCAAAGGCAAATATTTGTGACAGATTAAAAGTTCCATCGCAAGTAGCGAGGGATTTGTGAGGGAATTAGTTAGCAGTCAATGACCTTCAGCAATAAATTTTGAAACAGATCTGCGAAGGATTTTTTAAATCCGTTGCAGCTTTTCTAAATAGAAAGGGATTAGCGATGGATTTATCTTAATAATTAATAAATGTAAAATATCCGTAACTTGGAAATTATTCCGTCTCTAATCCCTCACAAATTAGCGAGGGATTAGGCACATAATTTCTTTTTTAAATTAATGGTCTAAAATATCCGTTCCTAATCCCTTGAAAATTAGCTTGGGATTAGCTACAGATAGATTTCTTATATTTTGATTTTGTCGCTAATCCCTCGCTGTTAGCGAGAGATTAGCGACGGAAGATTAAGCAGACAGAATATCTACCTCTAACCCGCCTCTAATCCCTCGCTTTTAGTGAGGGATTAGCGACGGAATTTATTTTTTCTCTCTAATCCCTCGCTAATATTCTATAATTTTAAAATATTTTTAAAAAATGTCCTGTATTAGAAGAAAATTCATCTGTTAAAGTAATGCCAATATTCAATTAAATAAAAAAACCCCATCAAATAGTATGATTAATAAATATAATAATGACAAATATGAATAATACATAAAAATGTTGTCCAAATGTCCTAACTATGAAGCAGCAATTGGTGCGGATGCTGGAGCCGACGGAGGGGGCAGGGGTGGATTGGAAGAGCCTGGCTGATTATCAGGATGTGAATCTGAAGGACTGATAATAAGTCCTCCTCCTCAGCATCGTCTTCCTGAACAACTAGCATCGGCAGTGGCAGAGGTAGTGATAGGGCCTAAATTAGTCATATATTTCCTAGTTATTTGAGGTCATTTTGTGATACATTTTGTACAATACTGGTCATATTCCTTCATATTTGAGATCTTACCCCTGAAAAAGTATTTTGTTCATTATTTCAGATTTAAGAGGTAAAATAAGGCAAAATCGTCACGGAACAAAACAGAATCGGTGCCAGCTAAGAGGCCAGAGGCAGTGCCAGCTGCAGTCTGAAAGAGATGGCATGAAAATCAAGAAAAATTAGCGAACGGACGGAGAAGCAAAATACAACTGGCGCTGGCCCTAGGCAAGACAGGCGGCGTCGGCAGTGCACTGCTACTGAGACGATGCCTCGATTTTTGTGCTCTTTTTTTTTTTGGTAATTTACAGGTTTTCAGTATTTTCTTACTTCTATTCGGCCAGAAACCCTAGAAGGATGAATTTAGAACTTCTAAAGCCTATAAATAGAGAGAAAAACACAAGTTATTGAGGGGAAATTCGTGGATCAAAACCCAAATCACTCACAATCAAGGAGGAATTCATCAAATCAAGGAGGATTATACAAGAGAGTCTACAAAAGAAGAAGGAGGCTTGTCTATGAGTGTTTTCTTTTAACTTTGTTTTCTTTTCTTGAACAATGATGTATTAATTGTTTTATTGTAATTTGACATTATTTTAGGTATTCATGATTTTTAGAGTTACTTTGATCTTTTGATTAATTGATTGTTATTCTTGGTATTTAATTACTTATGCTAATTACGAGATTAATTTGTTGTTTCTTCCTATTAACTTGCTTGGAAAAAGGGTTGATAGTGCTCATTAATTTCATATTTGTTCTTTATTAACTTGCTTGGAAAAAGGGATTAATTGCTAAGAACTGGGTAATTAAAGGTTGATTGATGTCTACCAGGATATGGATTCATTGGTTAATTTCATGTTTTAAATTTGACAGGATAAGAAAATTTAATCAAAGATTGTGTTTAATGCATCTTTTGGGTGAATTAGTTGAGACAGGATATGTGATGCTAATTTGTCTAGAAGATAGTGATTTCATGTCTATTTTAATCCTTCATGATGTCAAGAGAATGATTAGTTATGATAATGATTGGGTACTTTAAGGTTATGTGTGTCAAAATAATAGTTTGAGTTACATAATTCTCCATCCTTGACATGTATATATTATATTATTTTATTTTATTTTCCTTTTTATTCTTTTTCACTTTATTGAGTTGGTTAAACAATGAAAGAAAAGCGATTAATGTATACTTGTTCCTTGAGGATCGATACTCATTTTAAACCATATGCTATGCTTAATGATGAGTATGATTGCTTATATATGTAATTTGGGGTTAACGTTTTAATTTAAACTTGATTGGGAATGTGCTTGTTTTTATATGATTTTTATACCTAAATTTATACACATTAGGTAGATTCAAATTATGAGATATAAGTATCAGGTACTGTAACACCCCACGACTACGTACCCGCCCCGTCCTGTAGGACAAGGGGTCTTTAGAACGAGGTATAAAATATAAAGGCAATCTCAAAAAGGATCAACTTAGATAAATAAAGAATATTCTTATTACATCAGGCTCAACTTGGAGCAAAACGGAATAAAATAAAATATTGTTTAGAAGCATAAGCAATAAATGTCTCCTAGAACGGATAGAGAAAATAGCAAAAGCTCCAACTATTACATGCCCCGCTGACTCAGCACAATCTATCTCCTGAAAACATGGTGTAAAACGGTGTGAGAATAAATCTCAGTAAGTCCTGTGTGTGCACATGGTGTTTTTAAATAGTTCGTGTATGCAAAGTGTAAAACATTTGTAAAAATAATTTGGCAAGTCATAAACAATCTCTTTTCGCAAGGAGTTGGTTTTTCTTATTGTCACACTTTGTACAAAATAAATCCTCCACTCGGATAAAAATCATGTCACCATACGTTGGGCTCCATGAGAACAAGTTGGCCAAGGCACCACACTTTGTGCACCTTGTCCGGATCAGATTACCACACATTGGGCGTTCTGATCAAGGTGAGTGTACAGCTCACCGGGTGAGATACTCCTCCATCTCTACACCTAACAAAACCATCCGGGTGTCCATGCCAGGAATATAAATAATACCTTTCAGGCATAATGCTAGCTCGGACTGGCCTGACCAACCAACACTGTTGCCTTTTCAAGCAGAGTTCATCTTCTGGAGGTGGCCTCCTGCCAGAAGACTTACGCTAGCCCTCCAAGACTAGAATTGTTAGCCTACCCTTATTGAGTACTCAACGAACATATCCGTCAATTCCTGATTCAAAATATTTTCAAACCTTGGCTTTGTAAAACGTGGTTTTCTTTAAAAGAGATTTCTAAAAATTTAAGGAAAAGAATAGTTTTCTTGCAAAAATCGTTAGTTTGACAAAACTGTTTAAAGAATAAATATCCACGTTTACAACCCAAGCAAACATAGTTTAAAAATAGCTTTACAAAGCTTCACAACATAGACTTGCCATCACAACCTTTAACAAAACAGTTTATAGACGGACTTGCCATCACAACCTTTAACAAAACAGTTTATAGACGGACTTACCATCACAACATTTAATAAAAGAGTTTATGCAAGGACTTACTTGATATGCCTCAGATAAATGCGATAAATTCACAGCTGGCTTTCCTCAATTATCCTCCTGATCTAAACCATATAATATCATGATCAGGGTCTCAATTAATTCAAACATGCTCTAATCCCATTTATTTTCATAACAATTCACAATCTCCTATTTAATTCCAAGTAAACTATTCAATCCCCAAAGATCAAATACTACGACCACATGTTTATCTCGCTAATAAACACCATTACACTTTACTTTCGACATCAAGGGAGGGTATTCCCTTACCTTGCAACTACCGAGTAATGAGGTCTCGATGCTCCTATGGTGATCGTCCCGAGTTCGCTTGAGAAGAAGAGAGAAGCTACCTCCTTTGCTTCTCTTGACCAAAAATTTAGGAAGAAGAGGAAATTAGCCTCTATAGGGCGTGATTTAAGGGTAGAAGAAAGAGAAAAGAATCATTAGAGAAAACGACATCAAGAGGTTGAAAGGATTTGTGCTTACCTTAAGGTGTGTTCGATTGTTGCTTGGAATAACTCTTGTGTTTTCAAAAATTTGCAGAGAGCAGTTGCTAAAATTTTCGTGTAGAATGGAGAGGGCAAATGGTGGTTATGATTTAAAGTTGAAGAAGATTGGTTTAGGATTAGATGGTGATGTTTAGATAAACTCCTAATGGCTTTAGGTTTCTTGGACAGCAAAGGCGAAATTTCAGCTTGCGCGCGCCTCCTTGCTGCCGATTTTAGGGGAGTTTTATGGAGAAAAGAATTCTGCAATTTGCTCCTCTATGCTGGCCAAAATACTGCTCAAAGGAAGGGCTAAATGTGTTCAGAATTTTTGGCCAAACGAGGAAGACTTTGAGTGAGTTTTGATGACTGAAAAATCCTGTGCATGTGCTGTGAAAATTCTGTGCAAGTGTAGCAAGTTTTGGACTGGTTTGGCTGCTATAATTCTACCAAAATTTCCAGAGGAAAATTGAGGGTTTTGGGCACTGAAAATAGCTTGTTCAGCTGGGGTTTTTCAGTGAAGGATGTGTGCAGAATTTCGGTTGAAGTAGGAACATAAAGCTGGCCGAAAATCCTGCACAAAGCTGTCCGAATTTTCTGTGTATATGCTGGACGAATTTCAGTGTTTTTGTGTGAATAAAATTCTGATTTTGTGCAGCTAAGGTAGTTGAATTGTTAAGGAGTATTCTAGGTGGTTTGAGCTAGGATTTTCAGAGTTGGATTGTAGCTAAAGATGGCTGGAATTTCGGACAGCTTATGTAGATTCAAAGCTGCCGAAATTCAGCTAGGAAAAGGAAGAAATCCTAGTTGAATTTAGATTGAAATAAAATCTGGTTTTATCAAGGATTTGGATAAGATTTCCTCTAGTCCTAGAAGAGTTTGGATTGAGCTAAAGGTGCTCCAAGGTGGCGAACAAAATCTGGAAAAATTTCCAGAATATTTCCAGCTTATGGTTTCCGAAAATTCAAGGGAACAAAAGCTGAAAATAAAACAAATTTCATCCTTAGCTAAAATCCTTGAACTTAGGAGTTAAATATAGAGTCTTACTCCTATGGAAGTGGCGTTTAAACCCAAAGAAAATATCTAAGACTTTAGTTAAAATATTTCTCTAAAACAATTAAATAAATAAAAGGATTATGGCTAGAATTCTTGAAGAAGTGAAATAAGATTTTTCCCTAATATATTCCCTAACTCTAATATTCATCAAGAAGAGTTTTATACCACTTGAAATTCTTCAAAGTGGCTCCTAGCTAGGTTTTTTTGAAAATCCTAAGGAACACAAGCTGAAAATTAAAGGTGACCTTTATTCACATCAAAGTCCTTGAATTTAGGAAATAAACATAGAGACTTATTTCCTTGGAGTAAAAATACTAAAATTTCTCTAGGATAGCTAGATTCTTTTTCGACCAAGATAAGAAACGGTCTAAAGAAAAGAATTTCAAGAAGAGAAACTTACTTCACAAAAGGTAGGATTCGAACTCGGGTTACCAAAGGAAATCACCAACCTCCCCGCTATTCCAAAACAACTCCAATACTAATTTTTCTATAAGAAGTTCTTACCACCCCAATACTCATCCTTCAAAATCTTCGACCAAACCTCCCTTAACCAAATCTTTAACAACACAACTATTTCACATCAATTAATTCAAATGCAAGAGTAACGGAAAAATTCACATGCATCATGCAAATAAAATTATTCTAGCTACCACATAAAATGCAATATGCTATGCAATACATGACTTTTTCCTATAGTCAAAGGTGGTTTTGGGCGGGGTATTACATCCCCTCCCCCTTAAGAGAATTTCGTCCCGAAATTCAGATTTCATACCCTTCGAGCATACCCGGATACTTTCGTCTTAACCATTCCTCCGTTTCCCACGTTGCATCATGTGCTTCATGATGATCCCAAAGTATCTTCAACATGGGTATCTGCTTGTTTCGGAGCGTCTTAATACTCCGCTCCAAGATCTTGACGGGTCTCTCCACATAACTCAGATTGGGTTGCAACTCCAATGGTTCCTCATTGAGTACATGACTCGGATCGGGATTGTACCTTTTCAACTGAGAGATATGGAATACATCATGCATCCCGGTTAGGCCATCAGGTAGATCCAATCGGTAGGCAACCGATCCAATTTTCTCCAATATCGGGAATGGTCCCAAATACCTATTACTCAACTTCCCTCCCTTCGGATGTTTCAGGATTCCTCTACTAGGAGTCAACTTCAAGAATGCACGGTCATCTACTTGGAACTCCAATTCCCTCCTCCTAGTGTCTGCATAACTTTTCTGTCTGCTTTGTGCTGCCCTTAGCCTTTCCCGAATTAACTTAATCTTGTCGGTCATCTCCTGAATGCATACTTCAGTAGTCTTTTTAACGTTCCCTTCTTCTGTCCATCCCCAGTATATCGGTACCTGGCATTTTCGCCCATACAGTGCTTTGTACGGCACCATTCCGATCGACGCCTGATAGCTGTTGTTATATGCTAACTCCGCATGCGGTAAAAACTCAATCCACTTGTCTCCAAAGTCCAAGATACATGCTCGGAGCATGTCTTCCAGTATCTGAATGACTCTTTCGGATTGACCATCAGTCTGCGGATGAGCAGAGGTACTGAATTTCAAGGTCGTGCCCAAGGACTCCTGGAACTTACCCCAGAACCTTAAAGTGAATCTAGGGTCCCTATCCGACACAATGCTCGATGGTACACCATGCAACCTTACAATTTCTCGGGTATATGTCTGAGCCAACTTTTCCATTGAGTCCCTTATGTTTACCGGTATGAAATGTGCTGTCTTGGTTAATCGGTCCACTACCACCCAGATCGCATCTTTATGTGACTTGGTCATCGGAAGGCCAGTCACAAAGTCCATGGTCACCTCTTCCCATTTCCATTTGAGAATCAGTAACGGTTGCAGTAAACCTGCAGACTTCTTATGCTCCATCTTAACCTTCTGGCATGTCAGGCAGGTTGACATATGCTGAACTACATCCCTCTTCATTCCAGCCCACCAATATTTCCTCTTCAAGTCTTGGTACATCTTTACCTCCCCAGGGTGTATGGTGTATTTGCTCTTGTGCGCTTCATCCAGTATCCTCTTCCTTAAGTCTTGGATGTCCAGTACACAAATCCGGTCCCAAAAGTATAATACCCCATTCTCATCGGTTCGAAAATCGCCTCCTCCTCTCGCGATCTCTTTCTCCCTGAAAGTTTGAAATTCTGTACTGCCCTGTTGACCTGATACAATTTCCTGGTCCAGATCGGGTTTCAGGGTCAGGTTGCTCACGCAGATCTTCCCCTTTTGCACTTGCGTCTCTTTCTCCAGGATATCCTGGACTGCCAACACCTCCTGTATTCTCAAGTGTGCCATTTTCACCTTTCGACTTAGAGTGTCTGCTACCACATTTGCTTTACCCGGGTGATAGTTAATGGGGCACTTATATTCTTCCAGGAACTCCATCCACCTACGCTGCCGGAGATTCAAGTCCTTTTGCGTAAAGATGTATTTCAAACTCTTATGGTCTGTGAAAACCTCGTATTGTGCACCGTACAAGTACTGTCGCCATTTCTTCAAGGCGAACACTATAGCTGCTAGCTCTAGGTCATGCGTGGGATAATTAACTTCGTGCGGCTTTAGCTTTCTAGATGCATAGGCTATGACTTTCCCTTCCTGCATCAGCATAGCTCCTAGTCCTTCCTTGGATGCATCTATATAGAGTGCATAGGGCTTATCAGCCTCGGGCAAACTCAGCACGGGTGCTGTAATCAACCTCTTCTGAAGTTCTTGGAAGCTCTTCTTGCACTTCTCACTCCAAGCAAAAACGACATCTTTCTTCAACAGCCGTGTCATCGGTGAAGCTAAAGTGGAGAAGTTTTTAATGAAACGCCGATAGTACCCGGCCAACCCAAGGAAACTTCGTATCTCGGTAATGTTCTCCGATTGTTTCCAATTAGCTACGGCTTCTACCTTAGTGGGGTCCACTTTGATCCCTTCCTTGGATATCACGTGACCAAGGAAAGACACTGAGCTCAGCCAAAACTCACACTTACTGAACTTAGCGTAAAGCTTGAATTCCCTCAGCTTCTCTAGGACCAACTTTAAGTGCTCCGCGTGGTCCTCCGGATTTTTGGAGTAGATCAAAATGTCATCGATGAATATGACCACGAACTTGTCCAAGTAGGGTTGGAAAATGTGATGCATCAAACCCATGAATACTGCCGGTGCGTTGGTTACACCGAACGGCATTACTAGAAATTCGTAATGGCCATACCGTGTGTTGAATGCAGTCTTAGGAATGTCTTCTTCTTTGATCCTCACCTGATAGTATCCTTGCTGTAGGTCCAATTTCGAGAAACAAGCAGCGCCTTGCAGTTGATCAAACAACTCTTCGATCAAGGGTAGAGGGTATTTATTCTTGATCGTTAGATTGTTCAGTCCCCGATAATCGATACATAGCCTCAAGGTACCATCTTTCTTCTTGACAAACAACACCGGGGCTCCCCACGGTGATGTACTCGGCCGAATGTAGCCTTGCCTTAGCAATTCCTCCAATTGCTCCTTTAACTCCTTCAACTCTGTCGGTGCCATCCGGTAGGGGGTTCTAGATACCGGTTCTGCTCCGAGGATCAGATCCACGGTGAACTCAACTTCCCGTTCAGGGGGTAGGGAAGTGAGCTCCGTAGGGAACACATCCGAAAAGTCTTTCACCACCTCCGTACTTTCCAACGTACACTGGTCCTTTGGTTTGTTTAGGAGATACGCCAAGTATCCCGCACATCCTTTCTTGAGCAACTTCCGGGCTTTAGCTCCAGCAATAAGAAATTTCAGTTCCTTTGTTCACTTTCCATTGAATTTAATTACATCCCGTCTAGGTCTCACAAACTCCACCGTCTTAATCTTGCAGTCCATACGAGCTCCGTGCTTCGACAATCAGTCCATGCCCAAGATCAAGCCATAACCATCCATGGCCAGGATTATAAGGTCGGCCTCTAGAATCTCCTTCCCAACCTCAACTCCACAACTTCCCATTTTCTTGCCTACTTCCACCACCTTTCCCAATGGGGAACTAACTACTAGGGTATAAGGTAGCTCATTTCCTTCCCAACCCAGACGTGAAGCACGTACTTTACTTATATAAGAGTGTGTAGATCCTGGATCTATCAGAACATTAACAAGACAACCTTGGATAGAAAGGTTACCGTCGATCACGACGGTGTCCGCTCCGACTTCCTCTCGGCTCAGGGCAAAAACTTTGGCCTTCACTTGGGGCTTCAAGTCTCCCGCTCCAGCTGGTCCAGTAGAGGCACCTCTATTGCCTCCCATTGGCTGGGTCGGCGCGGTCTGCTCAGTCCTTAAGGGTTTGGGGCAGACGTTCCTCAGATATCCTGGGTCTCCGCAGTTAAAACACCTTCTCACACCCCTGCCACCCTAGCAATTTCTCTCGGTGTGGCCTCACTTCCCACACAGTTGGCAGTTCAGGCTGCCTTGCATTGATCTGGCCACAGGCACTCGAGGCAGCTTACCCCGATTTCCCCACGGCATAGAACCCGCAGGTCACTTATTGCCTGAAGGCCTCATAGGTGGATGACTTGGTTGGAAGGGTCGGTTCACCGGTCGGTGCCGATTTTCGTTCTCCGTCCGGGAAGCTGCGTCCACTGCGGCGGTGTACGACGTTGGCGGTGATGGAGCCAACGCCTTCCTTAAATCTGGCCTTAGCCCTTTCACAAATTGCCGGGTGCGCTTCTGCTCCGTATCTACCAAGCACTTGCAGTACTTGAACAACTGCATGAATCGGCCTGCATATTGGGCCACGGTCATGCCTCCCTGCCTGAGGGTCTGGAATTCATCCTCCCTCTTCTCAGCCACCCATCAAGGAATGTACTCAACCCAGAAAGCCTCCATAAAATCATCCCAAGTCCACTCCTGCTCCTCCTTATCCCAATCACCCCGTACTCGCTGCAACCAAGCTCGAGACAGTCCCCTTAGCCGAAAAGCAGCAAACTTCACCGTCCTTTCTTCCGAGTACTACAGAGTAGCGAAAATGTCCTCCATCTGCTCAATTCATTGCTGGGCTTTCTCATCCTGTTCCACCTCCCCCTGGAATGTGGGAGGCTGGAACTTCAGGAAACGCTCCAAAGCCTCATCCTCTCCCCGCGGTGGTTTCCTGGCCAACTTGTCCATTTTTTCGGTTAAGTCCTGTAGAATCGAGGCCATCTTGTCGAAAGCCTGACCCATGGTCACATCCCGTGACCTCTCCGAAGCCATCTCCTGCTCTCCTGGCAGGTGCTCTTCCACATCGGGGGTGGAACGACGCATCTGCTCAAACTCCGGGGTGAAGGATGCACTCTCCTGCACCGTTCTGCTATGCACCACTGTTCGGCGTCTTGGTGCCATCTTAATCACATTTACTCAGGGTCAGATAGTTATTAAGGGGAAAAAGAATATGCTTAGGTGCATGATCAGTTGATAGTAATGTACTCATCTAAAAGAGAATGTGATGATAACGTGCAGAGATAAATCAAGTAGTAAACGAAACTCATGCTTGTCATATAAACCATTCTTTGCAGAAAAGAAGGGGTCATCTCATACGATACCCTTTTTATTTAAAATAATAGGTAGGCCCTATGAGCCACATGATCCCTTAAGAAAAAGATAAACAAGCAAAAGTATACAAATTCCATAGAAAGAAAGAGTAAAAGCTGCTGGTCTTCTATGTTCGACTCTCCCTAGTTTCAACAGAGGTATCGAAGTCGTCAGAGGCCGGTTCCACCAGCCATCCCACAGAACTATCGGGTCTCCCTATGATGGAATTTGAACCCCAAGACCTTAAGAACTAATTCTAAGGCTTTAACCACTACACCATAACAACTCTTTTGACCATCCTATAAACAAAAGATAAAAATTAGCACTAGATCAGAATACTTAAGAAAATAGAACCCATAGGTCAAGTAATTGCCTAAACCATGTCTCTGATACCACTTGTAACACCCCACGACTACGTACCCTAAAAGGGCGGGGATGTCGCCCCGTCCCGTAGGATAAGGGGTCTTTAGAACGAGGTATAAAATATAAAGCCAATCTCTAAAAGGATCAATTTAGATAAATAAAGAAATATTCTTATTACATCAGGCTCAACTTGGAGCAAAACGGAATAAAACAAAATATTATTTAGAAGCATAAGCAACAAATGTCTCCTAGAACGGATAGAGAAAATAGCAAAAGCTCCAACTATTACATGCCCCGTTGACTCAGCACAATCTATCTCATGAAAACATTGTGTAAAACGGTATGAGAATAAATCTCAGTAAGTCCTGTGTGTGCACATGGTGTTTTTAAATAGTTCGTGTATGCAAAGTGTAAAACATTTGTAAAAATAATTTGGCAAGTCATGAACAATCTCTTTTCTCAAGGAGTGGGTTTTCCTCATTGTCACATTTTGTACAAAATAAATCCTCCACTCGGATAAAAATCATGTCACCACACATTGGGCTCCATGAGAACAAGTTGGCCAAGGCACCACACTTTGTGCACCTTGTCCGAACCAGATTACCACACGTTGGGCGTTCTGATCAAGGTGAGTGTACAGCTCACCGGGTGAGATACTCCTCTCTACACCCAACAAAACCATCCGGGTGTCCATGCCGGGAATATAAATAATACCTTTCAGGCATAATGCTAGCTCGGACTGGCCTGACCAACCAACATTGTTGCCTTTTCAAGCAGAGTTCATCTTCTGGAGGTGGCCTCTTGCCAGAAGACTTACGCTAGCCTTCCAAGACTAGAATTGTTAGCCTACCCTTATTGAGTACTCAACGAACATATCTGTCAATTCCTGATTCAAAATATTTTCAAACCTTGGATTTGTAAAACGTGGTTTTCTTTAAAAGAGATTTCTAAAAATTTAAGGAAAAGAATAGTTTTCTTGCAAAAATCGTTAGTTTGACAAAACCATTTAAAGAATAAATATCCACGTTTACAACCCAAGAAAACACAGTTTAACAATAGCTTTACAAAGCTTCACAACATAGACTTGCCATCACAACCTTTAACAAAACAGTTTATAGACGGACTTACCATCACAACATTTAATAAAAGAGTTTATGCAAGGACTTACTTGATATGCCTCAGATAAATGCGATAAATTCATAGCTGGCTTTCCTTAATTATCCTCATGATCTAAACCATATAATATCATGATCAGGGTCTCAATTAATTCAAACATGCTCAAATCCCATGTATTTTCATAACAATTCGCAATCTCCTATTTAATTCCAAGTAAACTATTCAATCCCCAAAGATCAAATACTACGACCACATGTTTATCTCGCTAATAAACAACATTACACATTACTTTCGACATCAAGGGAGGGTATTCCCTTACCTTGCAACTACCGGGTAATGAGGTCTCGATGCTCCTATGGTGATCATCCCGAGTTCGTTTGAGAAGAAGAGAGAAGCTACCTCCTTTGCTTCTCTTGACCGAAAATTTAGGAAGAAGAGGAAATCAGCCTCTATAGGGCATGATTTAAGGGTAGAAGAAAGAGAAAAGAATCATTAGAGAAAACGGCATCAAGAGGTTGAAAGGATTTGTGCTTACCTTAAGGTGTGTTCGATTTTTGCTTGGAATAACTCTTGTGTTTTCAAAAATTTGCAGAGAGCAGTTGCTGAAATTTTCGTGTAGAATGGAGAGGGTAAACGGTGGTTATGATTTAAAGTTGAAGAAGATTGGTTTAGGGTTAGATGGTGATGTTTAGATAGACTCCTAATGGCTTTAGGTTTCTTGGACAGCAAAGGCAAAATTTCAGCTTGCGCGCGCCTCCTTGCTGCCGATTTTAGGGGAGTTTTATGGAGAAATGAATTTTACAATTTGCTCCTCTATGCTGGCCGAAATACTGCTCAAATGAAGGGCTAAATGTGTTCAGAATTTTGGGCAAAACGAGGAAGAGTTTGAGTGAGTTTTGATGACTGAAAAATCCTGTGCATGTGCTGTGAAAATTCTGTGCAAGTGTAGCAAGTTTTGGACTGGTTTGGCTGCTATAATTCTACCAAAATTTCCAGAGGAAAATTGAGGGTTTTGGGCACTGAAAATAGCTTGTTCAGCTGGGGTTTTTCAGTGAAGGATGTGTGCAGAATTTCGGTTGAAGTAGGAACATAAAGCTGGCCGAAAATCCTGCACAAAGCTGTCCGAATTTTCTGTGTATATGCTGGACGAATTTCAGTGTTTTTGTGTGAATAAAATTCTGATTTTGTGCAGCTAAGGTAGTTGAATTGTTAAGGAGTATTCTAGGTAGTTTGAGCTAGGATTTTCAGAGTTGGATTGTAGCTAAAGATGGCTGGAATTTCGGACAGCTTATGTAGATTCAAAGCTGCCGAAATTCAGCTAGGAAAAGGAAGAAATCCTAGTTGAATTTAGATTGAAATAAAATCTGGTTTTATCAAGGATTTGGATAAGATTTCCTCTAGTCCTAGAAGAGTTTGGATTGAGCTAAAGGTGCTCCAAGGTGGCGAACAAAATCTGGAAAAATTTCCAGAATATTTCCAGCTTATGGTTTCCGAAAATTCAAGGGAACAAAAGCTGAAAATAAAACAAATTTCATCCTTAGCTAAAATCCTTGAACTTAGGAGTTAAATATAGAGTCTTACTCCTATGGAAGTGGCGTTTAAACCCAAAGAAAATATCTAAGACTTTAGTTAAAATATTTCTCTAAAACAATTAAATAAATAAAAGGATTATGGCTAGAATTCTTGAAGAAGTGAAATAAGATTTTTCCCTAATATATTCCCTAACTATAATATTCATCAAGAAGAGTTTTATACCACTTGAAATTCTTCAAAGTGGCTCCTAGCTTGGTTTTTTCGAAAATCCTAAGGAACACAAGCTGAAAATTAAAGGTGACCTTTATTCACATCAAAGTCCTTGAATTTAGGAAATAAACATAGAGACTTATTTCCTTGGAGTAAAAATACTAAAATTTCTCTAGGATAGCTAGATTCTTTTTCGGCCAAGATAATAAATGGTCTAAAGAAAAGAATTTCAAGAAGAGAAACTTACTTCACAAAAGGTAGGATTCGAACTCGGGTCACCAAAGGAAATCACCAACCTCTCCGCTATTCCAAAACAACTCCAATACTAATTTTTCTATAAGAAGTTCTTACCACCCCAATACTCATCCTTCAAAATCTTCGACCAAACCTCCCTTAACCAAATCTTTAACAACACAACTATTTCACATCAATTAATTCAAATGCAAGAGTAGCGGAAAAATTCACATGCATCATGCAAATAAAATTATTCTAGCTACCACATAAAATGCAAGATGCTATGCAATGCATGAATTTTTCCCATAGTCAAAGGTGGTTTTGGGCGGGGTATTACAGGTACTCAGTCAAGCTCAGGCTGTGAGTCCGATATATCTATACTTGATGATCAACCCTCTCCCGCATTTTCCTCTCCGTGTGTAACTCTTTCTAGAACTAGCTCACATTAAACAAGGTAGAAGAAGTTGATAACTCAGATGTAGATGGTTGTTGTAATCTCTGTCTCACCCTCGAAGACTAGGAGCCCAATCCGTATACTCGCCCTTTCTTGCATGTTCTGTCATCCACCTCGACAAATAGTGTCTTCTCGTCGGGCACCCTACTTGGTGCCACTATACTCGTAGAATTTGTTTGAGAACCCGACTGCATATGATGCTCAATAATAGCAGTGACAGTATCCTGTTGAATTTGGAATAAGGAAATACGCCTAAAATATTCAAAATTAGCGATCAAAATATAAATAATATTAAACTTAAAATTGTATAAGATTTTGTATATTTACTAACGTATGACGTGGTTGATCACTGATATGTTGGCCCTTTCTCGGCCTGTCTTGAAACATGTGGGTGCGACTGAAGAGGTCGATGTAGCTGAAGTCAGGACCTAACTGTCTCCGCTATCATTGTAACAAAAAATGACTAGATATAAATTTTTATGATGGACTAAGTGTAAAATAGTGGATATATCGAACAGTAAAAAATTTTATACATACCATCTGCTCCTCATGCTCAGTAAAAGAAATGGATCCTCCTATGTGTAACACCTCACCAGTAGATCTATTCTGCTTAGCAGCGGAAGAGATATGCTGCCACCTATCGGACCCCCATCACTCCGATAAAGCAGCCTAATGGTTTAGGGAAATTCACTTGGGGCAACTACCCCCATGCTTCTTCCGAGCCTTCGACAATATGTCTGAAAGTCTAGCTTTACACTTTTTCTCCCAATTAGCCCGGATCTATATGGCATGCTCGAGCACCACAGAAGAAAGACTGCAAAATCAAAGTAGCCATTATAAGTAATTATAAGTAAGAAAACATATTAAAAATACTACAAATTGTACATTATTATAATATCAAGTTAAATTATAAGTAACATATTGAACTCACACTCCAAAGATTGAACCACATGTTCCGAGCATCAATCGGAACCTGTGAGAAGGTAGCATAGGCTCCAGTGTAGTGTCGTCTAAAAATCTCAACTATTTCCCTCACACATCGAAATGAATGTGTGAACCTGTTCCGAGAAAATAGATATGTAATATAGGACAAAGTTATAATTTTGCGAGGTAAGATAAGCGTAAAATAAGCAATTATGTAGTCGACTTATGAGTCACCAACTGGCTCAATCATCAGTCACGTATCCTCAGTACGGGGAGCACCAACTATGGATCCTAAAGAACCTGAGATCGGGCTAGGGACTTGCTCTGATCAGTCCTTGTCTAGGGGTAACAGTCGTGGAGCATGTATACGTGTAACGATGCTCGGGGATGGTGTCTCATCCACCCTCGATGACTTACAAGTCGGTGACTGATCACCAGGTGAGGCATCGGAAGCCATATATGACTAAAATTAATTAAAAATATAAAAATGGTCATATTTTGGGAGAAAAAAAATAAATTTAAAGTATAAAGCAAAGTAAAATGCATGTAATGTAACAACAGTAGAACTAATAATTGTTTCTATACATTAGTTAAACTTGGTCCTAGTGTATGGACTTCAATCATCATCGGATGAGTAGCCTTCCACATCGTCGTCTGTAGAGGATCCTGTCTCCCATTCTTCTTCCTCGTCATTGGTTTCATTGTTCGATTGTGCTTCCTCCATCATTAAGCCCGAATCCATAACATCAACTGTCTCTCCAATACCAGACTCATCTGCTAACCTTCCAAAGTTGTCATCCTCAACACACATATTGATTGCCATCATATGATCTACTTCCTCCTGATATGGTGCCTCAACAACCATTGCATCAATGACATGTCGAGCTTTCGATTTACAAATAGCTACCCAATTAGATTTTGGTATTTTGCTCCCCGGGTAAGATATGAAATACACTTGAGTTGCTTGTTGAGCTAACATAAATAGATCATATTTTGGGTAATTCCTCTTGCAGTTGATGTCAACAAGTTTGTAGTAAGGATGAATTTTAACCCCCCAATTTAGCGTTGGATCAAACCAATCACACTTGAATACGACAACTTTTAAACAAGGAGTCCCAAGGAACTGAAGTTCGACAATCTCCTTCAACACTCCATAATAATCATTGCCACTATCTCCATCACCTTTAATACAAAATCCACTATTAGTTATTTTTTTTCCAAATGACCGATCATGTGTATGGAACCTAAAACCATTTATGAAATAGCCATGGAAGTATTTCACTTGTCTCGAAGGTCCCCAGGCCAAGCTTTTTAAATGTTGATCAATCACTTGATTTTATGGATCATGAACCTAGCAAAAATAATGTGTTAATGCACCTTCATTATCAATATAATTTATTTATAAGTCCCATTTTAGATTTGCTCAACTCACACATGTCATGAACCATCCAGCAAACTCGGACTCTTCTCCTATCAACTTCATGGTCTATTATACTCGACGCATGCAACTGTAAGTCGTTTTTTTAATTTCCTAAAATGAACACATAAGGATACTTGTTCTAAGTATTGAGTTCCAAAAAAAATCGAGAAATGTGCAATAAGTATACTTACGTAATGTATGATTGAACCTCATCACAATTTAGGTATATGTAATTTGTGGCAGCCATAAATTCTTCCGAAGTAAGATATCTTTTTACTTTCAATTTGCTACTACCTGTAATGGGATGAGAATTTATATCAACAGCCAGAACAAAAGTTGATCGGTGTATTGAGACAAATACTTTGGTGAAATAAAGTTTTGTCAGGACTTGGATGTAATTATTAGATTTGTTCTACCCGTACCTTAAATTTTTGGAAGGCTATTAAGATCAACAAAATAAGAATTTTAGAGTACTCTAGAAAGAGAAATTGATCAGTGCAATGAGAAGCACATTTTTGTGCGAATTGTGCCACTCGGGGTATCGGGGGCATTTTCGTCATTTTGGCCGCGTTCGTGACTTCAACCACGAATTTGACCAAGTAGAGAGGGAATTGAAGAATTTAAGTGTTATCAATAGATTCTGTGAATTTTTGGAGTTGGATAGTGAAATAAAATATTTTTCCATTACGGACCCGATTTTGGTCATTTCTGAAGAAAATAGAAATTGTGGTTGGAAATGGGATGTGTGGCTTCTTCTGATTGGTGGATGAAAATAAGTGTCATTTAGTGATTGGTTAATGAGGTCAAGTGCTTCTATTTGATTGATTGTGATAAGTTGAGATAATTTAGAGGGCCCACAAGAAATAAATAAGGATGGCCTACAAGCGTGACAATCTTGACCAAGTTGGACTGCCTTTTGACTTCATTTGACCAAGCTTAATTAAGCTAATCTTGATTTGAGCAAGTTAACCATGGTTGACTATGCATGGCCATGAAAGATTAGAAACTATCTAATGGTTCTTGAGAATTCTAGGGATTTCTACAAGCATCACCAATGCTCTTGTAGGTTCTAAATAAATCCAAGACCTTCTAGGATATTCTACAACTTTCTTTTGAATTCTATAAAGATCTAACGGCTTCTAGAGTTGCCAAATCACCATAGAATTCTTGAATATTCTAAATGACACCTAAGTAGCTCGGTAGACCAATCAAGAGCTTCCAAATGTTTGAAACCATTTAATGAACCTTTGACTTGAAGACCATATTCCTCTATATATAGGCCATGAAGGCCAACTAAAATAGCTTTAGATAGCCAGAATTTCAGAGCAAACAAGAGAGAAAAGAGAGAAGAGAAAAGAAAAGGAAATAGAGAGAGAGAGAGAGAGAGAGAGAGAGAGAGAAACCGAAAATAGAGAGGAGAGAAAGAGAGAGAGAAAAGCAAGAAGATGCTTGGACTGTTCAGCCTCCAAATGCAGCAAAGAAAAGGTAAAGATCTACCTTACTTGAAGTAAAGTTATTATATAAAGCATGGAGATCATTTTGGTATATATATTGTGAGAAGTTTATGTGTGAAGTATGGAAACTAGTTAGGTGAAGTTGTGTGAAAGCTGTCCTTGTGTGCAGAAAATTTTGGGAGGTTTTATGTTCAGTAAATCTATAAAATTTCTGGATTTCAACGAGTAAGGCATATATCTTTGTAGCTAAGGATCATAGAGACATTTTAGAACAAGTTTGAGGTTAATCGGATTTACGGATCAAAAGTTATGGTGAAAATAGTAAAAGGTGCCAAATCAGTAACGAGATTTTACTACTGGATCTTTGTGTTCAAAACTGAACAAAATGGACAACAGAATTGGTACTCCATGAATTGGAACTTGTAAAGGAATGTCTTAAGGATATTTTACAATTTGTTTGACATCATTTGGATTTGTGGATTAAAAGTTATGGGCAAAACAAGTTAGGGTGTCAAACTGGAAAATTGCAGAATGTTAAGGAAAGAATGAATAGTGAAACTAAGTCAAAACTACTGAGGCTGTTTTTGCCCAGTATCGTGATACTGGAACTAGAACTCTAAAAACAGCTATACTAAATTATATTTAAGAGTCTTACAGTCATTTTGGTATATCATGGAGCCAAATCAGAGCTGTAAATTGAAAGTTATGTGTAAAACAAAATGGTGTGTCAAACCAGTGAAATTCCAGAAAGTAGTTTGAAAATGAATGGACTTAAGGGGGACTACTTATGTGATTTTGGATAAATTAATTGGGGAAACATGAAGATAATCCCTTGTTTATGAAGGGAGGAAGGATGTGGAAAAAGAAAAATGAAAGAATTGATCAAACGATGGAAAAACGACGCGAACGAAAGTTAAACATTTTCCTTGACCGACGGCTAACCATTGGCCTCGTCGGCTAACCATCAGTCCCATCGGCTAAACGACGGTTGAACGTTGGCTAACCGTCAGGCACGTCGGCCGGACGTCGGCTATTTTTCGGCCAAACACGAATTGATCCGAAAATGATGTTTGATGTAGGTTTAGCGATAAACGGTCAATGGAACATCAAAAACGGTAGAAACGCAGGTTAAACGGCCATGAACGGAAATGATTACTTAGGACACAAGGTGAGTCTCTTGGATTTCTAAAACTCTTTCTAAAGTTAAGTGTGCTTTGTTTTTCCATGAAATGCTATATTATATACCGTTTGGGACATTTTATGAAAATATGTTTGGAAACATTGAATTTAATCCTCTTTTGGAATTAGAATTTTGGATTTCTTTAAATGAGTTTCTTTTTGGAATCGGGTATTTGAAAAATGTTCCAAATGTCCTTATCGGAATATTTTATGAAAGCCTTTGGAACTCGGGTATTCGGTAAATGACCGAAATATCCTTATTGGAACTCTTGTGAATATTTTTTAAAACGGGTAAGGGTAAAATGACCCGAATACCCTTGGAAAGTGTTTTGGAATTGGGTATCGGTAAAATGACCTGAATACCCTTGGAATTGTGATCGAGTATGGGGAAAATGACCCAGTTACTCTTAGAAACACGTTTTGATGTGTAAATTGAACCTTTTATCTGGTTTCATCATGATTTTGGAAAAATTTGTTTTGCCCTAAAAATTGTTTTGATATAAAAATTCTGTGAGATCAGAAAACCCTTTGGCCTGATCAGTCAGACAGGGTTGGTGACGTTGAGTAGTCAGCAAGGACTTTGATCTTTGTACTAGCCCATGTTAGAGATAGATGACCCCAAGTAACCTGATCAGTTCTGGGGATTGTCTTACTCCAAACAGGGTGACAGGACATTGAGATGAGTCGTCCTGGCTAGACGTTTTGAGCCTGGCAATTGCCTAATGATTATGATAGTGGATTGTTCACATGATACTGGGCAGGTACACTCGATGTGTTTAATCCCTTACCACCTCGATGGTGATTGACGTCAGGATTGGGACCCCTGGTTTATGGTGGCCAGTAAAAGATCCCTAAGTGCAAGGTGAGGTACATTTGTACGCTGCTCACCGTTCTGGCGTGACACGGGTGACGTGCTGTAACGCGCAATCCCTGGTACAAGAGACCATATAGCCAAAGGCAAGGACTGCGAGACTTGCATACAAGCCGACCTTCTGTTGAAGAAGTGCCCGTGATTGGAAAAAAAATGGAGCTATGATTTAAAAGTTGAAACACCGTTTTCCAAAAAATTATTGAGTTCTGAATACACTCTTCATTAAAGAGTTTTGGATTCATTTCTAATGAACAAATGATATGTTATTCCATAAAAGTTTTGTGTACTCTACCTCTTTGATAAAACATTAGCACACACGGGACTCACTGAGTGATTTTTCACTCACACGTGTCTTTTATCTTACCTTTTTGTAGGATCCGGAGTTGGAAGAACCTACGCATAGAGGACGATACCACAGTAACACAAAATAAGTCCAGACATTTTCCTTTTGGATAATAATCTGATGGATTTTTCGTTATAAAGACCCCTTGTCTGGGTAACTAGATAGGGCGACACCCAGATTGGAGATGCTTCCATTGTTACCTTTAGTAGGGGTGTTACAATATCTATTCTGAATATTTCCCAAAGCACTTCCTGGAACGATGCATATAGACAACACACTATCACTTGAGTTTGTATCGAAAACACTTTTATCATTTCAAGCCATAGTTGTATGTCGAGTCTGCACATACGGCTCAAAATAATAGGAGAAGAATTTAGATGCCTCTTCAACTAAATAAGCATTACAAATTGATCCATCCACTCTCGCCTTATTTTTAACTTTGGTCTTCAAACGATATAAGAACCTAATGCATTTTTTACAGTCATAACTGATTCACATAGTGGATGTATATATGGATGTAATAATACAGAATATTTAACCTCTCAAACGGATACATCCATCTATATTGAACAGGGCCACTAACCCTGCCTCGTATGGTAAGTGAACCATAAGTACTCCATCACGTCAAAGAAGCCGGGTGGGAAGATCTTCTCCAATTGATAGATGAGTAATACAATATTATCTTCTAATTGCTTCATATGAGTTGTGGAAAGTTTAGGAGAACATCGCGATAAAAGAGACTAACTTTAGCTAAAACGTTCCAAATTGACACCAGGAGTAATTCTTTAAATTAAGTTGGAAGCAACCTTTCTATAAACACATGGCATTCATGACTTTTTATACCTAACATTTTGAGCTCATTCAAATCAACACACCTGCTTAAATTTGAAGCATATCAATTCGAAAGTCGCAAATCTCTAACCCACTCAAGTAGAGGTCTCTTTTTTTCGGGTGTAATAGAGTATTTAGCCTTTGGCATTGATGCCCTCCCATCACCTTATCCAGTCACATATAATTCAGGTCTATCACAATATACCTCTAGATCACGTCGCGCCTTCACATTGTCCTTTGTTTTTCCCTTTACATTCATGACTAAGTTAAAGACATTATCGAACACATTTTTTTCATTGTGCATCACATCTATGTTATGATGAATTAAACCCAATATGAAAAATCCCAAAAGATACTCCTTTTGGCCTAATTATGGTAGATGCCTCTACCATCATCCCTATCAAGCTCCACAGCTGTCTCGGTTATTTTTGGTAAATAACACACTCTATCGCACATACCATCTCCAAAAGCGCATTATACAGGGTGTGCAGTCTCTCTACCTTTATCCTTTCTAAAAGACCTAGTGTTTCTTCTATATGGCTGATCTAAAGGCAAGAAGCACTGGTGGCAGTCAAACCAAGATTGTTTACCTTCATTTTACAAGTGAAATGCTTTTATCTGCTCTATACAATACGGACATGCTAATCTGCCAACTGTACTCCAACCACTTAGCATCCCATATGCCGGGAAGTCGTTTATTGTCCAAAATAGTGCTGCTTGCAGACAGAAATTCTGTTTCTTTGAAATATCATATGTCGAGACTCTACTAAACTACATCATCCTTAATTCATCTACTAAAGGTTGTAGATAGATATCAATTTTATGCTTCGGATTCCTAGGTCTCGGGACAATGACTGTCAAAAACATAAATAGATCCCTTATGCACATCGAAAGAGACAAATTATATAGAGTAACAATAACGCCAACAAGAGTATTATTTCCCCGACATTCCAAATGGCAAAAATCCATCTGTGCATAACCCAAGACGCACATTCCGAACTTTAGCTGAAAATTCAGAATAACTATGGTCGAAGTGTTTCCAAGCTTCACCATCGCGTGGAAGGCTCATAACGTCCTCTTCTGATCGACTCTCCGCATGCCATCTCATGTGCTCCTTTATTGTGGACGATGCAAACAATCTCTGCAATTTGGGTGTTAATGGGAAGCAATACATCTTTTTGAAAGGAACGTCTTTCTGTTGTTTGTCCTTTGCAACTTTCTTCTTCGCCATATATCTACCATGGCCATATAATTTGTAGTCCCTTCTATCACTATCAGCCTTCCAATAGAGCATGCATCCATTTGGATAGATATCTATCTTCTGAACAGGTAGCCCTAGATCGGATACTAACTTCATTGTTTGATAAAAGTCATCCAGAAGCTTATTACTACTTGGTAATACCTCCTTCATCAATTGCATCACCTGATTAAAACATTTCTCTGATACATTATTTTCGGATTTAATATTCAAAAGCCAAGAAACAACTGATAACGTACTGTGATTCTTGCATCCATCCTATATAGGAGTTTCTGAAGCTTTCAGCATGTCATAGAATTTCTACTGCGTCCAGGTTAGGTGGTTGCTCAACATTCTCGGATGATGAAGGTTCAATTGAAAATTGATGTCGTACTGCATCAATCACAATATCTCGAAATCAATTATCAGAGCCTAGCTTGACTGCAGTCGTACAAGTGCCAGTAAAATTAGATGGCGACGGATTAATACCCTCACCATGACTAGTCCATCTTTGGTAATTAGCAACAAAGCTAAATCTATACAGGTACAACTTCACTTCATCTGGAGAAAGGTACGCTTTATTTTTACACCTTCCACATGGACACCTTATAACTGAGGCTGCACTAGTTGACAAATAATATGCAATGAATCACTTGATCCCTTATTCAAACTCAGATGTAATTCCTTTAATCCCTTGTACGTGTCTTCTGTACATCCAATTACGATCATCCATCTACATTTAGGCCATAACCATGTAGCTTATTAGCACTTGTATAATTCGAATGAAGAACCTTGGTGATTGTGGAGGTCGAGGACCTTAATATACTCGTTATGAATTATGGAAGAAAGATTGAATAATGATACCGTAAAATACTATCAACTCTCAAGTTGTGTATTCTAAATTTTTTTTAAAAAAATTGACAAAGTTTCCCTTATAACTTGAACGTTTTCTAGGCATAAAGCCACCCCAATTCACCCAACATTCGATTCCACCCTGAAGGATAGCTCCTACTCCTACTCCTTCGACTTCTAAATCCTCATTGGTCCTTTTGACGTAACACTCTCGGGTGCCTCTGGTCAGATAGGTCGATCGCCCTCTAGCCAGTGACTAGCTTTGCTATGGAGCTACGTGTACACTGCCACGTCGGGACTCTCTTTTGAAAGTGAGATTAGCACCAGCTTTAAGAAGAAGGAAATATCACTCTGTCATGCAGCCGTTCTCTTATATACGATACCACCAGACATGCCTTGGTACTTCTATCCACCAATCAAGGCTAGTGGAGCGAAGGGAGCCAAAAAAAAAAAAAAAGGTGAGCGCCCCTACGCCAGCCTTATTGAAAAGGCCTCTTGCTATAAATGGGTTGTTAGTGCTTTACTAATAAAATAGAAAGGGGCAAGCCAAAACCTACTCCTAACAAGTTGCTGAGTTTAGCTTTCAGGGCTACCTACTTGAGGGCTTATTATAATATTATATAAAGAAGAGCCCCCTTAGGGCCTTTTTGTTTAAGGGCTGCTCGCCTTTTGAATAGACAGAAGTGGGAGAGCGGAGGTGATTTCAGTAAATCGATGCATGAGCTGAGGCTCCCATGTCCCGCCGACCCCCTAAAAAAGTCAGGTCGTAAAACGGCTCATAGGGAGTCAGAAGCAAGCAGAGTAAAAGGCAGGTCAAACTCACATAAGTGGAGGAGTAGACATTCATGAAAAGAGAAAAGCCGTGCCAAGATAATAAAGTGTTCTACATAAAGAAGCTTGGGCAAATTTGTGAGAAATTCCCAAGAAGAGAGTAAATTTGTGAGTAATTTACTTGTTGCATGATTTTTCCAATAGTCTTGAGTAGGATTTTAGTTCCAACACTTTAATTTGCATTTAGAATTATGTAGGTGTTATCTATGTTTGAATCTTAAAAGCCTAGGGGACTTATCAATATGAAGTTCCACAGGTGAAGAGCTCAAATTCCCTTGCATCCCTGTTGGTTAAATACTTATACTATTGAAATAGATATATAAGGCTACATAAGGCAGTATTGGATGGGTATGTCAATAGAAGGATACCTCCATCCATGAGAGAGATTTGCCATAGGTGTACTTGTGTAGCAATTTTTTTAAAAAAAGGATTTCTCAACTCAATTGGAAAAAAAAAAAAAATTGAATGACGGAGTACATTTGCTAAGATTGAGAGGCAACTAAAGTGGAGAACGTTTGTTAAGACTACATGGCGGTAACTTAGTATACTGCTTTGTAGTAAATTTTGGTGTTGTATGATGGTGTTTTGAAGGAATTATAAAAGGTTGATTATGGCTGTTATCATAGAAGAAAAGTGTATTATGTTCATTCATGGTTGCTGTGAAACCCTAGTCGAAACCAACCTTAGAGTAAGGGAGTTGGGATGCATATCATACTTTATTGTATGTTTAAATATATTTTTATATGATTTTATGTGCATTGAATTTGTATTTTATAGTCTAGAGGGCTTGATTATGATTATTTAGTGAGAAGGGCAAAATGGTAATTTTTGCTTCAGGTGGAAAAAGGGTGATAGCTTGAGGGTTGAATAGGAAAATATTTTTTAGAACAAAAATAAGAACAAGAGTTGTTGTGGTTTAGTGGTTAGAGCTATTGAATTAATTCTTGAGGCCTTGGATTCAAATTCCATCATAGGAGCTTTAACTTGATTAAATTTTATTTTTGCTTGGGAAGTATTATTTTCGGCCTTATGTGCTTTAGAGTAGGGTAGAGATATTGTCCTAAGAGAGACACGATATGAGTATCCTAATCCTGCTCTTTTGCCCTACACATCCTAAGGGGAATTCATTTCCTCTTGATCCTTAATTTTTCCTATTTCTCAATCCATTAGGATGTTCAATTTGTTCAAGCCAATTTTATTTTAGAAAAATTCCAGCAATGTGCTATGGCTTTGAATGTTCAAAATGTCTTAGTAAAAGATATCTTATGGACCGAAACCATGGAAGAGGGGGAAGGATTTCAAGTGAATTAATTTCCCTAGTAAACTTTCTAAAACATCACTCTAGCTAGGTTCATTTTCTTTCATGCATAGAACTGAAATTTTTCCAGCTTCTTGTACCTTCAAAGTGTCGAAATTCTTAGCTATTATTCCCTCCCAAATGCTGCCAGAAAATGGCCTTTTGATCAGTTTGAAACCTGAATTTTTCTGGCCATTTTCGGACTGCACAAAGGCCGTACAAAACCAGAAAAATCCCTGGGCAAAATCGCAGCTTTGGAGGTCCGAAACCAAGCAGTTTTCTTTTAGTTTTTGTTCAGCATCTTAGCCACATTTTTTCTCCATAAAGAAGGCTGGAAACCTACCTTGAAAGACCCCTGAAATCCCCTTCAAACTCTCTGCAAGCTGACTGGAAAGTGGCAGCCGAAAACTACCTAGAAATTCCAGCCTTGCGAAAATTCTATGCAGGAAAACTTTCCAGCTTTGTTTCCTAATTCATCCCTAGCCGAAACCTCAGCTTTCTTCTGCACAAACCCTCCTTAAATAGCCATGAGCTGAACTCCATTGTCCTTCCCAAGCTTCTACACGAAATTCAGACATGGCTATCCAAAAATCTCTCCAACAAATCTCTACAATCATGTTTGATTAGTTACCAAAATTCCAACCACCATAATTTAGCAACCTTTCATAAAATATCCCTCAAACAACTAGACCTTTCTTCCACCATTATACTCCTTATTTTCGGCCACCCTTAGCCTCCTTCAACCAGCGCTCATCCAGCCAAAATACTGCACAAGCAATCGGCCATGGTAGCTTCCCAAAAGCTCTCCAATAATCAAAGATATTCTTGTTATATTTAGTTTCCAAATTTACTTCCCAAAAATATTCTTTAAGGATTTCAACAACTAGCCTTTCCTTTTCCCTTCCAAACCAAAAAATCATCTACCAAAACCCTACAAGCAGTCGGCCAACCCTAATCCCTTCAGAAATTCGGCAGCCTCCAATCCAAAAGCTCTCAATTCTCTTCAACCTTCAAGAACACATAGCACACCAAGAACACCTACTCATTCCTTTCACCTAATACCTCTCCAAATCACTTCAAACTTCTTCTAAAAAATCCAGATTTCATCTATACACTACCATAAGTCCATCCATACTATTTTTAACATCAAACTCCAAAATCCAACTCGCACTTTTGGATCAAAAACCAGAAATTTTGTGAAGGCTCAAGAATACCTTCAAGGTAGGTTTATTCAATCAACCTCATCTTCGCTAATCATCAATCTCTAATGAACATATATGTGTTTAAGCATGCTAATGGACTTTCTTCTTCTCTTCTCTTCTCTCTCTCTCTCTCTCTCTCTCTCTCTCTCTCTCTTGGCCGAATGATTTTATCAACTATGGCCATGCTTCATTCATCTTCTTTGGACGGATTTAGACATCTAGGAGTTGAGATCTATTCGAAACTTTTTCAAGGTATTCATCAATCAAGTAAGCCTTTTTAACCATTCTTTTAAATTCTAGATTCATATCTCTAGGATGATGTTGATAGAAGATGAATCATGAATAGGGTTGAGTATATATTGTTGTGATGAGTTTAGAGTGAAGAATGAATATATGTATGAATATGTTGGAGGTGGGATTTATGCAAGAATGGATTATCTTAGTTAATTGTATGGTGTTTTAGGGTTTAATGCATGTCTCCATGTCATAGGTAGTATTTGTGATCAAGTATGCTAGAGATTATATCATCTTTGGTGAATAGAGTTTATATTCATATTGGATTATTGAAGCCATGATTATATTTATGCTAGTAGAGGTTAGATCATGTCTTGATAAATTTGGATCTATATTTATATGTATGATTTGGATGATTTGATGAATTGAAGGGTTATATATGTTCCTGATTGTGATTAGCAATAGAAATATAATCATGATCTAGTTGTCCCTAAGCTAATTTTTATTTTATTAATAAAATATTTAATAATATGATTTTGCTAGAAAATTCAAAAAACCCTAGGAAGTAGATTTGAATTATTAAAAGGATATTTTAGTCAAATAAATGGTAGCTATTATTCAAGGAATAAAATATATAGATATTATATAAAATGATAAAATCAACTAAAGCCTTTATGAAAATAGTCATAATAAGTAAAATATTTATTATTAAAAATTTAATTATTGCCTTTTTTTATCAAAACCTATTAAAGTCTATTTATTATCTTCCAATCAAGACCCATTAAAATTTATTTTCAACTAATTTTAGCTAGCAATTATTTTCAAACAATTAATTATTAATAAATCATTATTTTACCTAATACCTAAGACTTTTCACCAATTAAACTCTGAATTTAGCTTAGCAAGATTTAAACCTTCAACTTATTAGTACGTATTTTCCAAAACATTAATTATTTTAAATATCAAATTAGGCTTGGCTTATAAACCTATTTATTTATTGTTTGGCCTTAAATCTTGGGGCACAAGAATCATGGTAGTAATGAGTTGAGTTGTTTTAAATTGGGAAAGTGAATTTTGGCTTAAGTCTGATTGTGGTTTGTATTTGCCCATGTGGGGTTAGGTCAGCTGTTGGAGACCTTTTATTGTGAGCAAAAATCAGGTAAGCTCCTGCATAAAACCTGATTAATGTAAAATGTTTATTATGGCAAGCCAAATGTAGAGTGCATGGACACTCAGTTCTGTAAAGGCAATTGAGGATTAACTTCTTTCTTATTTCAGTCAATTTAATTATTTGAAAATTAACAAGTAGATTTACTCAAACTTAAAACTCTTTCTAAAACAGATTTTGATAAAGATTTTGGAAACCCTTAATTGCCATTTTCATGTGAAACTGTGTTTGTTCATTTTCTCCCAAGTGGGATATGTTACGTTGAGTACTCAATAAGGATGGATTGCTAGGGCTAGTCTTTGAGGGGTTATGGTAAGTCTCTTAGTAGGTGGCCACCTCTAAGGGATGAGTCCTGCCCGGATAAGATGTCTGTCCAGTAGGTCGTGCCAATCCGAGCTAGCAATTTATTTTCCAGTCAAGTAACTGTGTTTTGTCGGAATGGACACCCGGTTGTTGTTTGGGTATAGAGAATGAGGAGTATCTTGCCCAGTGGGCCGATCATCTACCTTTTGTCAGTCTGCACAAAGTGTCGGCATTCGGACCGGTTATGGGGCCCAACGTGTGGTAACCCATGATCATTTCTTTTGAGTAGTTGATTTTATTGATTATGTATAATTGGAAAATCCAAAACACCACTCTTGTTTTTTACTAATGTTTATTGCTTGCCAGTTATCTTTTATAAAGAATTTTATACTTTGCATTCACGAACTATTTCCACTGGACACTCAAAGCACACACGGACATACTAAGATTTCTGTCTCATCACCATTTTTACCATGATTTCAGGTCGATCCTGCTATGGGGATGAGTAGCCAGATATTGCCTACTTTGGAGGATTTTCTGATAATTTATTTTGTGTAATGCTTTGGGGAGATGAGAGTGGATAAATTTTATTTTGGATTTTTTTTAATTCATGGATTTATTCTTGGGTTGTAATAAATTTTAAGTTAAATTATTATTTTTATTCCGCTATTTTATTTGTGTGACCTAGTTATAAAGACCCATTGTCCTTTGGATAGGGCGACATCCCCGGTCCTGGCGGGCCTAGGTAGTGGGGTGTTACAACTACCGTTTTTATTGTTTTGTAAAGATGGAATTTCTGATTTCTTCATGACTAAAATCAAGGAAATTTTGAGATATTAAGATGAAGGACTATGTGGATTAAGTGTTGGTCATGTGCTAAAACAAGAATAGAACATATGGAAATACACTAGGTAAGAAACAATAAGAATTTCTTGGCATTAAGCCATCTCAATTTTTTTTAAAAAAAAAAATTGATAGAGTTTCCCATATAACTTGAATATTTTCTAGGCACAAAGCTACCTCAATTCACCCAATAATCATTGTAAAAAACATACAAAACATAAATAGCCTCATAACAATTAATCAACAATACTAACAATGAGGGTAATCACCCATTACTCATAGGGAATGATAACCCATCACTCACGAGGAATGATCACCCATCACTCATAGGATTCTAAAGATGTAATTGGAGGGTTTTTTTACCTTAGAAGAGCTCGTCTATCCAGTCAAATCAATGAAGAACTGTATGTCTAACTTATGCGTAACAGTAACATAAGGTTACTATAGAATAAATTATAAGTGTAACATAGTCTAGGCATCAAATGAAAAAAAAAAAAAATCTTAATCAGTTAAGTAAACAGAATGAGATTCAAAGCTATTATCCAAAAGGTCAAAGGAGACTAAAATAAAGGATTAGAGATAAAGGCATACCGTTACACTTAGAAAATTAATAAAGTTGTAAGTAAATAATCCATCAAGTCTCAATTACAAATGATGTTTCATTTTCCCGTAATTCCATCATTTTTATCTATTTCCTAGCTATGTCATAGCTTATGAATACATTCCTCCAAATTTCATTCTTATGCCTACTCATTTATGCCTTCATGAAATAAATACATTACTCCTAATAAAAACTCAAAACTAGATCTACCTACTTCATCCACTATTCCTATTCGATGCAAAAGCTTCAAATCAACAAAATGTAACAGCCAATACATTAGGTTTTCATTCGTAGACAACTGATATTCAAATAGTTTTTCAAAAAGAATTTTATTAAGAAAGCATCAAGAACAAGAACATGGTAGAGATCATATCCTTTCCCTTCACAATGAAAAATAACTCAACATTTATTCAATCAAGAAGACTTTAGAAAAACTCCCATATTAGTTTAAATATGGTTAAGGCCATTATAGTTTTAGGTAAAGTATAGTTAACGCCAAAATAAGTAAAGGAAATAAAAAGGAAGAAAGCTTTAGGTAAAGTTAGGATTCGAACTCAAACCACTAAGGAATAAAGACCAAGCTTTATCCACTAAACTACAACAAACTCTTGTTCAAATATTCCCCATCAAATTTTCTTCACCCTCATCCTTAATATCTCATACTCCCTTATTAAATACTATTCTCCAAAATATGATCTCAATTAACTAAACCATCGCATCACTATAAACTCATTAGGTAAATGCGCACAAAACAAAATAATGAAATGTACACATATAAATGTAAGTTAAGAACCCTTACAAGACTTTGTAAAGACACATAAGCATTTCATCAAACACTTGGTAGGCAAGTAGTTCAAATGAGGATTTTCAACAATTAGGATGCTATCACAATATTAAAAATTCAATTTGTTGATCAATCAACTCAAATATGGAAAATATATCACAAGAAATTCAAAAGTTTGAGGAGATAATTTGATATGAGCCAAGATGCACCAATTTGCTTTCCAATCTCAAGTTTAGTTCAAGGAGAAATTCATGGCATTCAACTAGTCCTAACAATTTGCAGCCATCTCAACCCTAAATTAACAAGTTTTTAGATATTCAACACTCAAATCAAGGAAATTTATCATAAAGAGTTCAAGTTACCAAGAGACATATTAGTATGAATTCAATAAAACAACAATTATTCCCAAGGAATTATCAAGTTCACAATGAAAAATTTCTGGTAGCAAATGGATAATAAAATCCCACTAAAAAATGAGTTAACAAGCAAGAAAGTTTGTAAGGATTCAATAAAGAAAGCTGTAGAGGTCATATATGAGCAACCAAATATCATTAAGGTAACACATCAAACACCTTGTTTGCAACCTCGCAACTCAAGACAACCCACAATTTTCACCCTTATAACAGCCCAAAAACTCAAGATTCACAAGAAAATTTTGTTCCAAATGATAATACTAACTTCAAACAACAATTTCAAAGAAAGAACATGACCAAATTTTCAGTTTTATATTTCATAAAAATAGCTCAAAGATGAGTTATCGGATTTATGTTGTGTTCAGAATTTTGTAGAAAATACACCCACACACATAAATCCTCCATTAATTAACCATAACTATAGCACAACACCTCTAACAAGTTTCACCACAATGCATAACACTTCTCCATCAATACAACTCAAACAGCTAAGATCAACTCCACAATTGAATATACCAATTTGCAGCAATTTATCAACACAATTTCAACAATATAAATCAACTAAATCAGACACAAAACACATGTATAATTAATCTAAAATCATGCCCAAGCTCCACAAATTCAATCCAAACAATTCTTTCAAGAAATCCCAACTTTCACAATAATTATTTAGCAGCGAAATACAAAAATTTATAGCAGCAAAAATGCAGGAGTTTCAGCCATATTTAAGTCCACAAGCAACCATAATACAACCAAAACTAATTCCAAACTGCCAATTAGACAAACAAATCACTACCCAATCAATCTACATTTCCAAAATAGTTTATATTTGTTGGGTATCTCAAGCTCGTATCCTATACGGTGCAGCAAAAAATAAACGAGATACGATCCCAAAACCCGTCTATATGTGAAAAACAAGATATAAAGATAATAAAGATAACAACTTTTTACCTTTGTTTGATTGTCCGAAGAACAAAATTTCTTCTTCAAGTTGAGGCGCGATCCAGCAATCCTCGTGATCAACCTCCATGTGAGTTGAACGTCTAACCATTATAATCACAATGTGTGATTATCTCTAACAGTAATCCACACAGAGGAATACTCAAGCACCAAACTTTCCTATGCTAGCAGAAATAAGATGGCGGCTAGGGTTATTTCTCAAGACAATCGAGAGAGATAGGGAGAAGAGAATGTTGAGTGTTGCTGGTTTTTCTTGTGTCACTTTTCAGCTAGGGTTTCGTGTGTCTTGTTAATATGTCACACGAAATTTTGCTTCCCAAAACCGAGAACTCTAATCCTATTAGAATTTCCTAATTGTAATTGGAAACATCATGTTCTCCCAATTACAACTTGTATAACAAATTATAACTAATTATAATTTGTCTACAATAACTTCTCTTTCTCTCAATTAAACCCACTATGTTATCAAATAACATTTTAAGTATATAATACTCTATTGTGTGTGACCTATTAGGTTTCCTAGTCAATTGGTAGTGAACATGAATTAATCCAAACGTCTTTGAGATTAATAATCCATAATTAATTAGAATTAATCATATTAATTCTAATCAAGATTGGTTTATTAATTCATCAATTAATAAACCCATATTCCCAGATCATGAGCGTTATCTAGCAACATATCATGAACACCCAAGAGTCCAAGAAGTCAAGTGGCTTGACATGAATCTTTCAATAACAAACTTCAGTGCAATTAACTCCTTTCACCATACAATATCTTATTCGGTTTGGAGTACGGAATTAGTGCCAACTCCTTCTAGAATTAATTCTGACCCGAATACAATAGTACTTGTATTAGGAACCTACTACTCTAGATGTATATCAATTGGAACTGTTTCCAATACATAATCGCCTTGGCCAAGGACTTTCCGAATAGTAACTCCTACAAGTGGCCGTGAGATATTCACCCCTACTATTAGGAGTGGTGAATCCTTTATTGACTATCTCAACTACTTTCTGTTGGGTATCTCAAGCTTGTATCATATACGGCACAGTGAAAAATAAAACGAGATACCCTCCCAGGATTCGTCTATATGTGGAAAACAAGACATAATGATAATAAAGGTAACATCTTATACCTTTGGGTGATTATCCGAAGAACAAAATTGATCTTCTTCAAGTTGAGGTGCGATCCAGCAATCCTCTTATG
Organism: Voacanga thouarsii; assembly: GCA_026120185.1. Taxonomy (NCBI): domain Eukaryota; kingdom Viridiplantae; phylum Streptophyta; class Magnoliopsida; order Gentianales; family Apocynaceae; genus Voacanga; species Voacanga thouarsii. The sequence goes on from JANUWF010001704.1 coordinate 1,448,098, forward strand.
CAAACTCCACGAGAGTTGGACGTCTAACTACTATAATCACAGTGTGTTATTATCTCTAACAGTAATCCAGACAGATGAATACTTAAGCACCAACATTTCCTGTGCTAGCAGAAACAATAATGGCAGCTAGGGTTATTTTGTTTTCAGCAAAACGAGAAAATGAGAGGGAAGAAGAAGCTGTTGTTTTGTATGTCCAATTCCACAGCTAAGGTTTCGCGTGACTCTACTATATGTAACACAAAATTTCCCTCCCAAAAGTGAGAATTCTAATCCTATTAGAATTCCTTAATTGTAACTGGAAGCATCAAGTTCTCACAATTACAACTTGTATCACAAATTATAACTAATTATAATTTATCCACAACAACTTCTCTTTCTTTCAATCAACCCCACTATGTTATCAAATAGCAACTTGAGTATATAATCCTCCATTATGTATGACCTATTAGGTTTCCCAGTCAATTGGTAGCGAACATGAATTAATCCAAACGTCTTTGAGATTAATAATTCATAATTAATTAGAATTAATCCCATTAATTCTAATCAGGATTGGTTTATTAATTCATCAACTAATAAACCCATATTCCCAGATCATGAGCGGTATCTAGCAACACATCATGACTACCCAAGAGTCCAGAAAGTCATGTGGCTTGACATGAACCCTTCAATAACAAACTTCCATGTAATTAACTCTTTTTACCATACAATATATCATTCGGTTTGGAGTACGGAATTAGTGCCAACTCCCTCCAAAATTAATTATGGCCCGAATATAATAGTACTTGTACCAGGAACCCACTACTTTAGATGTGTATCAATTGAAACTATTTTCAATACACAATCGCCTTGGCCAAGGACTTTCCGAGTAGTAATTCTTACAAGTGGCTGTGAGATATTCGCACCTACTATTAGGAGTGGTGAGTGCTTTATTGACCCTATCAACTACATTCATTTACCTCACAATGTACCCAATATCCATTCCATAGGCGGCCCTCGATTGAGCTGCAGAGATTGGAATCAAAGTACAAAGCTCAGCAAACAAAGTATCTTGGAGATCTCAAGTCTAATGATACTTGCACGTTTGCTATATTGAGATTATATCACTAGCACTAGATAGTTATCCATGTGATTATCTCAAAGCTAGGTCATCCAATGAACTTGTTCTATTAACAAGCATCCATGTGTTAACTTTGAGTATCTCAGTACTCACGGTTATGAGAACCATCGCCTGATCAAATCGGGAAGTTTAACACATGCTAGTCTTAATGCATTAATGATGTCCTATCTCATTAATACTATGACTAGGAACTATTTAAGTACTAACACCATCCAGTGTAGTAGGAATCTCATATCATGATCTTTATCATGATTTCCTTAACACAGCGTTGTACTAAGGACTTTATCGAACAATTATATTACTTAAAGTAAACAAAAGAAACTATAAGATAAATAGTGCATTTTATTAAAATAAAATGTGTCATATACAATGTACAAGTGATTGCCTCTAGAGCACAACACAACAAACTCCCACTTGCACTAGAGCCAATCATTTATGTATCTAATACTGAATGACTCAACATGACAATCATGTTTCTTTTGGGATAGTGCTTTTGTAAGTGGGTTAGCTATGTTCTCATCCGTGAGAACTCTCTCTATCTTTATTTCCTTAGCTACTTCAAAAGCGGCTATGTACTTAGCTTCTGTCGTAGAGTTGGCAATAGTCTCTTGTTTAGAACTTTTCCAACTTATTACCCCTCTACACAACGTAAACACGTAGATGGATTGTGATTTGAAATCATCTTTGTCAAATTAAAAACTGGCATAGTATACCCGTTTATATTCAAACCATCTTCTCCATAAACTAAGAACATATCCTTAGTCCTTTGTAAGTACTTAAGGATGTTCTTTACAGCCGTCCAATAACCCTCACCAAGGTCAGATTGATATCTACTCATCAAACTGAGAGCACAAGATACATCGGGCCTAGTATATATCATAGCATACATGATAGATCCAACTGTCGAGAAATATTGAATTTTACTCATGCGATCCCTTTCAACTTGTGTCTTGGGAGACATCGACTTTGAAAGGCTTACACCATGTGACATGGGTAAGAATCCCCTTTTGGATTGATCTATGCTAAACCTCTTTAGCACTTTATCTATATATGTAGATTGCGAAAGACCTAGCAACCTTTTGGATCTATCTCTATAGATCCTGATTTTGAGAATATAGGTTGCTTCTCCAAGGTCTTTCATAGAGAATTGTTTGGACAACCAAACTTTTACCGTTTGCAAGACAGGTATATCGTTTCCTATTAGCAATATGTTATCTACATAAAGCAGTAAGAAAATGATTGCACTCCCACTAACCTTCTTGTATACACAAGGCTCATCCATGTTTTGAATGAAACTAAACTCTTTAATTGTTTCATCAAAATGGATGTTCCAACTCCTATAAGCTTGCTTAAGTCCATAAATGGACTTTTGCAGCTTGCACACCTTTGTGCTATCATTGGATGTGAAACCCTCAGGTTGTGTCATATACACTTCTTTAGTCAGATTTCCATTTAGGAAAGCTGTTTTCACATCCATTTGTCAAATCTCATAATCATGATGAGCAGCAATGGCTAGGAGTATCTTGATGGATTTCGATATGGCTACTAGCGAGAAGGTTTTATCATAGTCAATACTATGTTGTTGACGATAACCCTTCGCCACTAATCGTGCTTTATAGGTAACTAAGTTACCATTCATGTCCATTTTCTTCTTGAAAACCCACTTGCACCTAATAGGTTTAATTCCTTTGGGTGGATCAACCAAAGTCCATATTTCGTTGTCGTACATGGAATCCATCTCTGATTTCATGGCCTCAAGCCATTTGCCAGATTCTGAACTGTTCAGAACATCCTTGCAGGTAGTAGGCTTATCTTCATCTATGAGCAATACGTTATTGTGGTCACTAATGAGAAATCCATATCTCTCAGATGCCACACATATCCTACTAGATCTACGATTTTCTTATGTATTAGAAGGTTCATCTATTCTCTCAATAGATGTGGGATTAGACGGTTGATCCTCATTTGTTTGATCTTCATGAACTTCACTAAGTTCAATCTTACTCCCACTGTCCTCTCTAAGCATATGCTCCTTCTCTAAGAAGACGACATGCTTCGAAACAAATAATTTGTTTTCGGAGGGTAGATAGAAGTAATATCCGAAAGATTCTTTTGGATATCCAACAAATAAACGTTTGTTAGACTTACTATCAAATTTGTCTGACTGTGACCTTTTGACAAAGGTAGGACAACCCCATACTCGCAAGTGAGATAACTTTGGTCTCTTACCAAAGAATATCTAAAATGGAGTAGTATCAACCGATTTTGTCGGAACTCTGTTTAGTATATAAACAGAAGTCTCTAGTGCATACCCCCAAAATGATTTTGGTAGATCTGCAGAAGCCATCATGGTCCGTACCATATCTAGAAGGGTTCGATTCATTCTCTCGGATACACCGTTATGTTGAGGTATATGTGGTGGAGTCCATTGAGATAATATCACATTATCTATAAGATAACTCAGGAACTCTTGGCTCAAGTATTCTCCTTCTCGATCAGATTTTAGAGTCTTAATATTTTTGCCAAGTTGTTTCTCTATTTCATTCTTGAAGTCTTTGAATCTTTCAAAGGCCTCAGATTTGTATTTCATTAAATACAAATATCCGTATCGTGAGAAGTCATCGATAAAGGTTATGAAATAGTTGTAACCTCCTCTTACTTGTATTGACATTGGGCCACATACATCAAAATGTATGAGTTCTAATAACTCCTTGGCCTATTCTCCTTTCCTAGAAAAGGAGTTTTAGTCATTTTACCTAGGAAACAAGACTCACACGTACCATATGATTCAAAATCAAATGACCCTAAGTCACCAAGCTTGTGTAACTTAGAAACACAATTTTCGTTTACATGGCCTAAACAACAATGCCATAAGTAAGAGGTGTTAGAGTTATCTATTTTAGGTTTCTTATTGTTTATATTGAGAATTAGATTATCCAAGTCTAGAACATATAAACCATTAACCAAAGTTGCTGAACCATATTGAATATCATTCAATGAAAAAGAACAACATTTATTCTTAAATATTAAATGAAATCCATATAAGTCTAAACACGCAACTGAGATAATGTTTTTCATTAAAACTGGTACAAAATAACAGTTTTGTAATTCTAGAATCAATCCCGAATGCAGGTTCAACTCGTATGTCCCCACAGTAAGTGCAGCAACCTTTGCCCCATTTGCAGTACGTAGGTCCACATCGCCTTTCTCTAGCCTTCTACTACTCTTTAGTCCCTACAAGTTATTGCACAAATGAGATCCACATCTGGTATCCAATACCCATATCTCATTTCTAAAGGCAATATTTATCTCAATCATAAACATACCCGGAGTAGAAGTAGAAGTGCATGTAAGCTTCTCCTTCTGCTTCTTGTCCTTAATGGTCTCCAAGTAGGCTTTTTAGTTGCGCCTCTAGTGGCCCATCTTCCCATAATGATGGCATGGGCCCTTGGTAGCTGCGTCCTTCTTGTTCACACTGCCTTTGGGCTTCATGGGAGCCTTCTTTTTCTTCTTTTGAACTTTCTTCCTAGAAGAGGAAGATTCTACCATTAAAACTGCATTGGAATCCTTCTTCATGGAGGACTCTGCAATTTTGAGAAGATTGATCAACTCAGGAATGGTGGATTCAATCTTGTTTATTTAATGGTTAATCACAAATTGTGAGAAACTATTAGGCAAAGATTGTAGAATTAAGTCAACACTTAAGTCATGATCCATTGCAAACCCAAGAGATCCAAGCTTCTCTATTAAGCCCAACATTTTTAGCCCATGAGTGGCCACAAAAGAACCCTCTGCCATTTTGTAATGGAATAGTTTCTTCGAGATCTCGTATCTCTCAGTTTTGGCTTGGGTATCAAACAACTCTCGAAGATGTAAAACGATCGATTGAGCATCCATATGCTCGTGCTATTTTTGCAACTCAGGAGTCATGGATGCCAGCATAATACATGATGCCATATCACTATCCTCCTTGTGCCTCTTGTGGACAGCATGCTCATCAGCATGAGCATCTTGGGCTGGTGGTGGTGGAATAGGAGCATCTAGCACGTAGAGCAACTTTTCCTATTTGATAACAATTCTCAAATTTCTATACCAGTCGAGATAATTTTATTCGGTTAACTTGTTGGTTTCCAATATGCTACATAAGTTTAGGTTTGTTGACATGATGTAAGTGACCTAGATGTAAAGATAGAGAACATTAGCTACTTGTATATGCACATGATATGCAAATAATTAGGACTTTAATTAAATGCATTTTTACTCTGCTATTTTACTCAAACCAATAGCCCCTACTATTGATTTGGGAAAGCCCGTTGGAAGCTTTCCTAGTAGACCGGTATCCAAATTCCTCAAGAATAATCTTGGGTTTGCCCAACAAGCCACCCTTAAATTCATTGGTAGGTATCCAACACCAATTACATGTATGTAACTACCAGATCATTGAGTGATTAACAGATTTAATCTTAAAGCCTTTTGGGCTACCCCAACTTTTCCTCTAAATTTCTTTATGCTTAAGTTTGCCCAATCGAGATAAAGAATTTAGTTAAACCCAACCCATTAATCAGAAATTTAATTTCATAGCTTGAACATGCCCAATGTCAAGTAGGCTTGGATTTGCCCAACAACCTAGTCTCGAAAAAGGACTCTCGTTCTTACTATATTAACGGAAGGAATTAGGTTTAATATTAATTGAGGAATTTGTTCCTTTTAGTGATTTCATTGAATGACATGCATAAAAATCAATAAATCACATAATTGATAATCATAGTAATAAAGCGATTACGTGGTATAGTTATAGACTTTACCCTAAATTAATTTCTTTGAGCCATAAAAGAAATTAATATAGTTAACCATATGTGTTCATGCATGATTCAAGTAGAAGGTCTTACCTTCTCGCCTTGTTTTGGTTGACATCTCCAAAATTAAAAATAATTCTACTCCTATCTAACCTATGTAAACTAATTATATAATTTCCTAAAGAGAGAAAACCTCGAGTTACATTCAAGGGGAGTTAGATGAGAAGAGAATTACACAAGAATTCAAGAGAAGGCAGGACATGCAGGCCCTATTTCATAAAAACCAAAACTGTAAAATGCATGAACATATATAATTGGTTTTAGTCCATAACCATCCACCATGCCATTGACTATGCTTAAACAAAATAAACATATACTTTTATTATTCCAAAATCACTATTTTAGAAAACTAAAACAAATTCTAAAATTAATATTTTAAAAAAATACATTAATTTTAAAATTTTAAAATCACTATTTTGAAAAATAAAATTATTTGTCTCAAAACTAAATTTGAGAAAATGCTTTTGGGTCCCGTCTCCAGCAACGAAAACAGAGCCGAACTAGCGCCGATTTGAAGGCTAGAGTCGGCACTGCCTGTGTTTTGATTTTTTAGGAAAAATTTTTCAGAAACGATTTCTAAATGTTCGCAAAACAGCATGCAACCGGCGCCGGCTTGGAGGCCAGAGCTGGCGCCGGCTATGGTTTGGAACAATGGCGGCGATTTTCGAAAATTTTCAGAAACAATTTCTGGTGCTTTCTTCTTCTACAAATTTTCAATGAGAACGATTCTCAGTAGTAATTTCTATTTTAAAGCTCATAACAACAACCAATTTATTAGTTTAAACAAAACCAAAATAGAAAATTAAGATGAAACAGAAGGCAACAACCATGCTCTTGAAAACGTTTTTCTGTAGAAAATTCTCAGCACCTAAAGAAAGCATCTTTCAAAATACATTGTGACTTTAACACAATCATATTAAACACGACCCAACCCATAACGCTCGAAACAATTTCGACTCGAGTAAAAACGAATTTCACAACAAACAAAAATAAACATGAATACATGAAAACAGTTTTTCATGCCAAACAATGCCCGTAGACCACACATAGCATGTCTCTGATTTCACTGTTGGGTATCTCAAGCTCGTATCCTATACGGCACAGCAGAAAATAAATGAGATACCATCTCAGGACCCGCCTATGTGTGGAAAACAGGACATAAAGATAATAAAGGTAACAGCTTTTACCTTTGGGTGATCTTCTGAAGAATAAAAAATTTTCTTCTTCAAGTCGAGGCGGATCCAGCAATCCTTTTATGCAAACTCCACGAGAGTTGGACGTCTAACCACTATAATCACAGTGTGTGATTATCTCTAACAGTAATCCACATAGAGGAATACTCAAGCACCAAAATTTCTTGTGCTAGCAGAAAAAGATGGCGGCTAGGGTTGTTTCCATTTTCAGCAAAATGAGAGAGAGAGAAAGAGAGAGAGAGAGAGAGAGAGAGAGAGAGAGAGAGAGAAAGAAGAAGAAAAGGAAGAAGAAGACAATTGCGGCTGTGTTTTTCGTGTGTCACTTTTCGGCTAGGGTTTTGTGTGTTTTGTTAATATGTCACACGATATTTTCCTTCCCAAAACTGAGAATTCTAATCTTATTAGAATTCCCTTATTGTAATTGAAAATATTATGTTCTCACAATTACAACTTGGACCACAAATTATAACGAACTATAATTTGTCCGCAATAACTTCTCTTTCTCTCAATTAACCCCACTATGTTATCAAATAACATCTTGAGTATGTAATCGTCTATTGTGTGTGATCTATTAGGTTTCCCAGTCAATTGGTAGTGAATATGAATTAATCCAAACGTCTTTGAGATTAATAATCCATAATTAATTAGAATTAATCCCATTAATTCTAATCAGGATTGGTTTATTAATTCATCAATTAATAAACCCATATTCCCAAATCATGAGTAGTATCTAGCAACACATCATGACCACCTAAGAGTCCAGAAAGTCAAGTAGCTTGACATAAACCCTTCAATAACAAACTTCAGTGCAATTAACTCATTTTACCATACAATATCTCATTCAGTTTGGAGTATGGAATTAGTGCCAACTCCCTCCAGAATTAATTCTGGCCTGAATATAATAGTACTTGTACCAGGAACCCACTACTCTAGATGTGTATCAAATGGAACTGTTTCTAATACACAATCGCCTTAGCCAAGGACTTTCCGAGTAATAATTCCTACAAGTGGTCGTGAGATATTCACCCCTACTATTAGGAGTGGTGAATCCTTTATTGACCCTCTCAACTACTTTCGTTTACCTCATAATGTACCTAATATCCATCCTATAGGCGGCCCGTGATCAAGCTCCAGAGATTGGAATCAAAGTACAAAGCTCAGCAAACAAAGTACCTTGGAGATCTCAAGTCTAAGGATACTTGCACGTTTACTATATTGAGATTATATCACTGGCACTAAATAGTTATCCATATGATTATGTCAAAGTTAGGTCATCCAATGAACTTGTTCCATTAACAAGCATCCATGTGTTAACTTTGAGTATCTCAATACTCACGGTTATGAGAACCACCGGCTGATAAAATCAGGAAGTCTAACACATACTAGTCTTTTAATGATGTCTTGTCTCATTAATACTACGACTAGGGACTATTTAAGTACTAACACTATACAGTATAGTAGGAATCTCATATCATGATCTCTATCATAATTTCCTTAACACAGTGTTGTGCTAGGGACTTTATCGAACAGTGATATTACTTAAAAGTAAACAAAAGAAACTGTAAGATAAATAATGCCTTTTATTAAAATAAAATGTGCTATATACAATATACAAGTGATTTCCTCTAGGGCATAACACTAACTATATGTAGCTTCAATAACTCAAAATAATAGCAGAGATGTAAAATTAGCACAAACACCAAATGTTATCTTTCAAAATGTAATATAGATATTTAGATCATGTACCAATGATTTTTCTAAATTAATACTAGCTCTACAGAGATGCTGCAAAATTGACAGAAAATCAAATGACACACTTAAGCTCGTGAAAGGGTCGGTAGTCAACATACCTCGATCAATTACGGTCCAGTGCGTTGGCTAAGCTCCGGCGACAGCGGTTGAGGTCGAGACACAGCGGTAGCAGTCGTCCTTGCGTTGATGAAGATCACTTGTAGTTCAGTGGTGAGAGGGAATTGCAGCTTTGGTGAGATGGTGGTTCGGCGGTAGTTTATCCGGCAAGGAGGTAAGGTCGTCGGCAGGATTGGAGGGGATTTGATAGATTAGCCAGAGAAAAAGGGAAAAAACAAAACGAAAGGGAAGAGAGAACAGGGATGTTATAGTCATTAGGATTGCGAAGGAAAAATCCATAGCGAGGGATTAGCGATGGCAACTAAAAAATAAAATAAATATAATCCCTCGCAAAATAGTGTGCGATTAGCGAGGGAATAATTCAACAACAGATTAGCATGGGTCAACCTCAATAGAGATTTTAATACCTTTCTGATCCCTCGCTAATTGCGTTGTATTAGAAAGGGATTAGTGAGGGATATTTTGAATTTCAGATTCCACTAAAAATGTTCACGTGGTTTTAAGTTATAATTTTTAAATTCCTCGCTAATCCCTCGCTGTATTTATCTGTCGCTAATCCGTCGCTATTTAGAGACCGATTAGCAACGGATATGTCATTTTCCTGACTTTTTTAATACTCCACTAGGAAAACATATTTATTTCTATTAACACTTAGCTACTTCCTACTTAGCTACGGATTAAGAGCATGAAATATTTCGCCAGTGAACAATTCTAAATAATCATCATGGTGTTTGTTTAGGTTTAATTAACATCAATTCTATTAAGCTTACTAATATGAGAGGTTTAATTAGTATTGACGTGCTTTCGTATCCCAAAATTATATTTATTACCCCAATCAAATGTAATAAAACGTAATATATAGAACTTCGATTGTACACGTAACTCTTATAGTAATTAAACGTCTGTTCATATTTGCATTATACAATGACCATATGATGCATCAAATACATACATACATACATACATACATACATACATACATACATACATACATACATACATACATACATACATACATACATACATACATACATACATACATACATACATACATATATATAAAGTGACCAATATATTATATATATACTACACATGACGAATTTGTACAGAGGTATGATACATGCATATCATTTAATTATAATCTATACTTCGTAACTTGTCGATGGTAATTACACATATATTGAATACAAATACATTGGTTATAATTCAACAAATAATAAAGAATTTAGTATTTGTAAGGATATTACATAAAAAAAATTTACCACACACAAAAGTATTGTGAGGAAAAAAAAATTGAGAATCCACAAAATGAGGAATCCCTCGGAAATCCCTTGGTAATCAGCGAGGGATATGTGATGGATTCATTCAGTGATAGATTAGCGAGGGATAATAAATATCCCTCGCTATTATTATCCCTCGCCAATAAAACTCCAATCTGTTGCAAATCAGCTAATGAATGAATTGTGATGGAAAAATTCCCATTCTAATCTCTCGCAAAACTATGAGCGATTAGCTAGGGATTATAATTTTATTATAATTTAGAAATTTTAAGAATTTCAACGCATTTCCCTCGCAAATTAGCATGGGATTAGCTTGGGTTTCGTCACAAATCTGAAGCTAAAATTTTACAACGAATATTTAGTAAAAATAAAAAATCCGTCGCAAATCCCTATCAAATTTGTGACGGATGAGAATGGGATTTTATGATCTCTCACTAATTTGAAAGGGATTCGCGTAAACATTGATCCATCGCTAATCAGCTAGGGATTAGCAAGGTAAAGTCAATCGGTATGCCTAACTCATTTTTCCCTTGCTAATCCCTCGCAGATTTAGCGAGGGATTTATCCGTCACTAATTCCTGCCTTTCTTGTAGTGCATGACCATCTTGAGAAGCTTGGTACACCAAAAAATCATGACATGGTGATAGGGGCTAAATTAGTCATACTTTTCCTAGTTATTTAAGGTTCTTTTGTGATACATTTTGTTCAATAACAAGTCATATTCCTTCATATTTGAGATTTTACACTTGAAAATGTATTTTTCATTATTTTAGATTTTTGGGGTAAAACGAAGCAAAAACGTCACAAAACAGAGGAAAGGCGGCGCCGGCTAGGACTGTGAAACCCCAGTTGAAACCAACCTTAGAGTAAGGGGGTTGGGATGCATATCATACTTTATTGCATGCATAAATATATTTTCATATAATTTTATGTGCTTTGGATTTGTGATTTGTAGCCTAGATGGCTTATTTGTGCTTGTTGAGTAAAAAGGGCAAAATGGTAACTTTTGCTTGAGATGAAAATAGGGAGATAGCTTGAGGATTAAATAGGAAAAATATTTGAGAGAGAAAATAAGAACAAGAGTTGTTGTGGTTTAGTGGGTATAGTTTTGGAATTAATTCTTGAGGTCTTGGGTTCAAATTCCATCATTGGAGTTTTAGCATGCTTAAATTTTATTTTGTGTAGGAAGGCTATATTTTTGGCCTTGTATGCCTTAGTGAAGAGTAAGAGTGTTGTCCTAGGGGAGACATGATAGGAATATCCTAATCCTACTCTTGTGCCCTACAAAAATTTTCAAGAGAATTCACACCCTTCTTGATCCTTAGTTTTTCTTACTTTTCAACTCATTAAGTTGTTCAATTTATTCAAGCCAACTTTATTCTAGAAAAATTCCAGCAAGGTTCTGTGAGGTTTAGGTTTTGAAAATGGCTATGAGTGAGTTATCTTGTGGCTGAAAACGGGAGGGAGTGTTGGAAGGTTCCCAAGAGAAATAATCTCCATGGTTGATCCTTCAAAACTCCAACCTAGCTGTGTTCATTTCCTTTATGTTGTAAACTGAAAATTTTCCAGCTTCTTGTCCAGTCCAAATGTCGAAATTTTCAGCCACCTTTACCTCTCAAATTCTACTTGAACAATGGTCAAACCACTCAGCTTGAAGACTGAAAATCACAGCCAAAATCGAGCAGCACAAAATCTGTGCAAACCAGAAAATTTTTCTGGACAATTTCGCAGCTTTGGTGAGGCTAAACCAAGCTGATTCTTCTAGTTTTTCACCCAGCATCTTAGCCACATTTTTTCTCCATAAAGAATGCTAGAAACCAGCCTTGAAAGACCTTTGAATACCCCTTCAAAACCTCTGCAAATTGACTGAACAATGGCAGTAAAATCTGCCCAGAATTTTCCATCAAACTTGCAAAAAATACTGGGCAGAATTTCCATCTTTCTTCCTTCTTCAGCCTTGACCGAAACTTCACTATTTTTCTATACAAACTCCCCTTGAACAGCCATGAACTGAGCTTCATCATCTTCCCAACATTCTGCTCGAAAACCATAATTCCAGCAATCATATTTAGTAAACTACCATAATTCATCTCTCAAACAACAAGAAATCCCTTCACCTTTGTACTCCATATTTTCGGCCACCATTAAGCCCCTTCACACAGCTTTCATCCCAGCAAAAACACTGATCAGCCAGCCGGCCATTAGAGCTTCCAAAAGCTCTCTATTGACTAAGATCTTCTTACCATATTTTGTTTCCAAAATTGATCCCCTAAAATATTTTTTTGGAATTTCAAACAACTAGCTTTCCTTTTCCTTTCAAACCAGAAAATTCAGTTGCCAAAACCCCTCAAGCAATTCGGCCACTCTCTTCCACAAAATTTCGGCCAGCTCTCCCTTAATCCTCTTCATTCTCTTCAACCTTCAAGAACACCAAAAATACCTACTAACCTTCTCTCACCTAAGACCACCAAAACCACTTCAATCTTCTTCAAAAAAAATCCAGATTGTACCTACTCACCTCTGTAAATCTATTCCTACCACTTTTAACATCAAACTCGGAAATCAAGCCATCTCATTCGGATAAAAAAAATAAGTATTTTCGAGAAGGCCAAGAACACCTTCAAGGTATGCGATGATCAATCACCCCACCTTCTCTCATCTTCAACTTCTAATGAACATATGTATATATAAGCATACTAATGGAGACTCTTCTCTCTCTCTCTCTCTCTCTCTCTCTCTCTGCGCCGAATGGTGACTTCAACCATGGCCATGTTTCCTTCGTCTTTCTTAGTCGGATCAAGTCCCTAAAAGTTAATATCCATTCAAAACTACTCCAAGGTACTCATCAATCAAGTAAGTCTCTTCAACCCTCTTTTTAAATTCTAGATTCATGTCTCTAGGATGATATTGGAAGGAGATGGATTATGATTAGGGTTTGAGCATGTGTTTTCGTGATAAGTTGAGATTGAAGCATGAATAAATGTGTGCATATGATGGAGATGGGATTGATGCATGATGATGATTGGTCTTGGTTAGGTTATATAATGTTTTAGGGTTTTATTGCATGCTCTCCATGTCGTGAGTAGTATATGTGATCGAGCATGTTAGAGATTATGTCACCTTTGGTGAATAGGGTTTATGTTCATGTATGATTGTTAAAGCCATGATTATGTTTATGTTAGTAGAGTTTGGATCATGTCTTGGTAAATTTAGATTTATGCCTTTATTCATGATTTGGATGATTTGATGAATTGGAGTGGAGTATATGTTCATGATTGTGCTTAGCATATGGAAATATGATCATGACCTTGTTGTCCCTAAGCTAATTTTATTTTATCAATAAAATGATTAATACTATGACTTCTTCTAGTAAATTTCGAAAACCCTAGGAAAATGTGGATTTGGTCTTATATATAAAATAGTGATATTTTAGTCAAATAAATGATAGCTTTTATTAAAGAAATAAAATATATAGATATTATATAAAATAATGATATCAAATAAAGCCTTTTATATAAATAATCATAATAAGTGAAATATTAATTTTGTAAGTCTTATATTCATAAATACTATTAAAATTTATTTATTATCTTTTAATCAAAAACCTATTAAAATTTACTTACAACTAATTTTAGTTACCAATTATTTTTTAACAATTAATTATCAATAGATAATTATTTTAAATAATTACATCTAGGTCCTAGGACCCTTCATCAAATAAACCCTAATTTATTTTTAGCAAGATTTAAACTTTCAACTTATAGTACCTATTTTCCAAACCCTAGTTATTTGAATATCAAGCTAGATTTATTTTATAAACCCTTTTATTTGTTATCTAGCCTTAAAGCTTGGGACACTAGGAATATGATGGTAGTAAGTTGAGCTAATTTTATTTGTGAAAGTGAATTTTTGGCTTGAGTTTGATTATAGCTCATATTTAACCCAGGCGGGGTTAGGTCAACTGTTAGAGACCTTTACTTTGAGCAAGGATCAGGTAAGCTCATGCATAAAAATCGTTTGATGCAAAATGATTATTATGGCAAGCCAAATGTAGAGTGTATGGACACTCACTTCTATAAAGGCAATTGAGGATTGTCCTCTTTCCCATTTCAGTCAAACAAATTATTTGAAAAATCAATGAACAGATTTACTCAAATCCTAAAACTCTTTCTAAAATTGATTTTGACAAAGACTTTGAAAATCCTTAATTGCCATTTTCAAGTGGAACTATGTTTTGTTCATTTTCCCCCAAGTGGGATCAGTTACATTGAGTACTCAATAAGGATAGACTGTTAGGATTAGTCTTGAAGGGTTAGGGTAAGTCTCTCAGTAGATGGCCACATCTGAGGGGTGAGTCCTTCTCGGATAAGATGTCAGTCCAGTAAGTCGTGTCGGTCCAAGCTAGCAGTTTTTAGTCAAGTGGATTGTGTATTGCCGGAATAGACAATCGGTTTTGTTTAGATATAGAGAAGGAGGAGTATCTTGCCCGGTAGACTGATCACCTACTTTTTGTTAGTCTGCACAAAGTGTGGCATTCTGACCGTTGTATGGTTATAGGGCCCAACGTGTGGTAACCCATGACTACCTTTTTGAGTGGTTGATTTTATTGTGCATGTATGGTTAGAAAAGCCAAAACAGCACTCTTGATTTTGACTGTCGTTTATTGCTTGCCAGTATTTCCCTTATAAAAGTTTTATACTTTGTATCCACGAACTGTTTTCACTAGACACTCGAAGCGCACACGGACTTACTGAGATTTTTATCTCATCATCCTTTTTACCATGATTTCAGGTCGATCTTGTTGTGGCGATGAGTAGCTAGTGTTGTCCATCTTGGCAGAGATTTTATTATTTATTTTTATGTAATGCTTTGGGAGCTGAGAGTGAATAATTTTATTTCTGGATTTGTTTTTGGAATTCTTGGATTGTATAAGTTTTAAGTTTTAAGTATTGTTTTACTTTATTATTTTGAATGTGTGACCTAGATATAAAGACCCTTTGTCCTTTGAATGGAGTGACATCCCCGGCCCTGTCGGGCCTAGGTAGTGGGGTGTTACAAGGACAGAGGAACCGGCACCAGCCAGGCACTGTTTGTATGAACTTTAAGACGATGAAAAATTGTCAAAACAGGATAGAATAGAGTGGAATCGGCTCCGACTCCAATAGCCAAGGCGGCGCCGGCTGGATTTTGGAATACATTGTGTGGAATTCAAGGAAAAATCGACGAACTATTGGAAAAATAGAACACAACTGGCACCGGCTGTGCCCTGAAGTTAAGGCAGTGCTTGATTTTTCTTTTACGCAGTTTTTGGTAATCTATGGAGTTTTAGTATCTTCCAACTTCTATTCGGCCAAGAACATGGTAACTACGAGTTTAGGCACTTCCTAAGGCTATAAATAGATGGAAAACATAAAGGAAAATGGGAGAATTCATTTATCATCACAGAAAATCACTTAATCAAGGGAGGAATTCTTTAATTCAAGGAGGGTTGTACAAGAAGGTCTTCAAAGGAAGAAGAATGAGGCTTGTCTATGAGTGCTTTCTTTTACTTTGTTTTCTTTTTCTTGAACAATGATATGTTAATTGTTTTATTGTAATTCGACATTGTTTTAGATATTCATGGTTTTTAGAGTTATTTGATCTTTTGATTAATTGATTATTACTCTTGGTATTTAATTACTTAGATTGATTACGAGATTAATTGATTGTTTCTTCCCATTAACTTGCTTGGGAAAGGGGTTGATGGTGGTTTCAATTCATTAGTTTCATATTTGTTGTCTCTTAACTTACTTGGGAAAGGGGTTAATTGCTAAGAACAAGGTAATTAAAGGTTAATTGATGTCTACCAAAATATGGATTCATTGGTTGATTTCATATTTTAAGTTTGCCAGAGTATGGAAATTTAATCAAAGGATTGTGTTTAATGCATCTTTTGGGTAAAACTGGTTGAGACAGAGTATGTGATGCTAACTTATCTAGAAGATAGGGATTCATGGATTGGGAAAGAAGTGAGTCTACTTTAATCCTTCATGATGCCAAGAGAATAATTGGTTATGATAAAGGTTGGATACTTTAAGATCATGGTTGTCTATACAATGGTTTAAATTGCATACTTCTCCATCTTGACATGTATATATTTTTATATTTTTATATTTTTTATTTTATTTCTTTTTTACTTTATCGAGTCGGTTAAACAATGAAAGAAAAGTGATTAATATATACTTGTTCCTTGAGGATCGACACTTGTTTGAACCCTATGCTATGTTAATGATAAGTATGCTTGCTCATATGTGTAATTTGGGTTTAACATTTTAATGTAAACTTGATTGGGAATGTGCTTAGTTTTTATGTGATTTTTATACCCAAATCCATACGCATCACATGGCCACATATTTGATCTTAGGTTTATTATCGCCTATGTATGACCAGTTTATCATAAATTTCAACATGTATAATATGGAGAAATATATTCTTGAAATGCATGGGATGCTAAAACAAGTTGAATTAAACATTAAGAATAATACTTCTAGTGTTCTAATAGTTTAAAAAGGAAAGGGAAAAAGAACAATCGAAAGGTGCAAAGTCATGGCTAGTAAGGGCAAGGATAAGGGTAAGTCTAAGTTCAAGCCCAAACCTAAGGCCAAGACACCAAATGAGGGAGCTTGCCACTATTGTGGTGAACTAGGACATTGGTTAAGAAATTGCAAGCTCTATTTGGAAGCAAAGAAAAAGAAAGACAGTGAGACTGACACTTCAGGTATTTATGTTATAGAAATTAATTTATCTGTTTTTTATTCATGGGATTGGATACCGATTGTGGATGTCACATTTGAATACATGTGTAGGGTCCAAAAAGGAGTAGAGCTTTGACAAAAGGCGAGATGGACCTACGAGTTGTGAATAGAGCAAAAGTTGTAGTTGCTATAGGAACTTTTGAATTAATTTTGCCAAGTGGGTAGGTTTTAGAACTGAATGATTATTTTTATATTCTGCTATAAGTAGAAATATTATATCAGTTTCTTGTTTAGATTTAGAACATTTTGAATTTGTTATTAAGAATAACATTTGCTCCATTAATAAAAATGGCATTTTTTTATAGAGATGCCATATTATCAAATGGGCTCTATATTCTTAATCTTCATGGATCTTTGAACAAGTTTATCTATAACATTAATACTAAGAGATTGAAATCTAATAATGTAAACCAGACTTACTTCTGGCATTATCGTTTGGGACATATAAATGAGAAACACATTACAAAGTTTCATAATGATGGGCTTCTAAATTCTTTTAATTTAGAATCTTATGAAAAATGTGATTCTTATTTACTAGGCAAAATGACCAAGGCAACTTTTAAGGGACAAAATGAAAGGGCTACTGATTTGTTAGCCTTAGTACATACTGATGTATGTGAACCAATGAATACACATGCTAGAGGAGGATATCACTACTTCATTATATTTACGGATGATTTCAACAAATATGGCTTCCGATATCTGATGAAACATAAATCTGAATCATTCTAAAAATTCAAAGAATTTCAAAATAAAGTACAAAATTAGCTTGGTAAAAGTATCAAAACACTTCAATCAAATCAATGTGGTGAATACTTAAGCCAAGAGCTTGACGAGCATCTTAAGAATTGTGAAATTATCTCCCGATTAACTCCAGAAGGAATACTTCAATGGAATGGTGTATCTGAGCGGAGAAATCGGACTTTATTAGATATGGTTCGATCCATGATGAGTCAAATAGATCTTCCAATCTCCTTTTAAGGCTATACCCTAGAGACTGTTGTATTCTGAATCAAGTTCTATTTAAAGCGTTCAAAAAGTGCCATATGAGATATCGACAAGGAGATGACCTAGTTTGTCATTTCTCAAGATTTGGGGTTGCGAAGCTTATGTAAAGCATTTATTATCCGATAAACTTGCACCCAAGTCAGATAAAGGTATATTTGTAGGGTATCCTAAGGAAACAAAAGGATGCTAATTTTATCCCAAAAAAGAAAATAGAGTAATTGTTGCTCAAAATGGATTCTTCTTGAAAAAGAATTTATTTTCAAAAGAATCAGTAGGAGTAAAATACATCTTAACGAGATTCAAAAGCCACAATTAGTTTTTGAACCGAATAATGAATCTCGATTAGATAGCTCACCAGTCCAAAGTGAGCCTACTTTTATAGAATAAGGACCTCGAAGATCTGATAAGGTCTGTCAACCCTCTGAGAAATATGGATTTCTCATAACTAACGATCACAAAATGGAGCTCATAGTTAATGATGAGCCCACTTCCTATCAAGAACCCATTAAGAGTTCTGACTATGAAAAATGGCTGGAAGCCACAAAGTCTGAGATGCAATCCTTGTATGATAACCAAGTCTGGACTTTGGTTAATCCACCTGAAGGTTCGAAAACAAAACAGATATGGAGGGAAATGTGCATAATACAAAGCATGGCTGGTTGCAAAAGGTTATTAACAAACTCATGGTATAGACTATGATGAACATTTTCATCAGTTGTAATGCTTAAATCTATTAGAATTCTTCTTACCATGGTAGCATATTATGATTATGAGATTTGGCAAATGGATGTAAAAATTGCGTTCCTTAATAGAAACTTACTTGAGAATATGTACATGACACAATTTGAGGGTTTTGTTGATCCTTTAAATTCTAATAAAGTGTGCAAGCTTCAAAGATTCATTTACGGATTGAAGCAAGCATCTCGAAGCTGGAATCTTCATTTTGATGAAGTAATTAAAGAATTTGACTATATTAAAAATAAAGATAAGTCTTGTATCTATAAGAAAACCAATGGGAATGTAATAGCCTTTTTAGTGTTGTATGTTGATGGCATCTTGCTCATTGGAATTGATATCCTAACTTTACAAAGTGTAAATACATGGCTAGGAAAATTGTTTCTCAATAAAAGACTTAGGTGAAGCTATTAGGTATCTCATGCATATCATATATGGTGCAACGAAAAAATAAGAACAAGATACCATCCCAGGATTCGCATACGTGTGGAAAACAAGACATAAAAAGAACAAAGGTAACAGTTTTACCTTTTTTTGTGCATCTGAAAAATAAAATTTTTCTTCTTGTCTGATGATTATGGCACGATCCAACAATCCTCTTGATCAAACACTACGAGAGTTGAATGTCCAACCACTACAATCACAGTGTATGATTATCTCTAATAGAAATCTACACGGAGGATCATACTCAAGCACCAAGATTTTTTGTGCTAGCCAAAAACAAAGTGGCGGCTAGGGTTTATTCTTCTTGTTTGCTCAAGAACCACGAGAAAAAGAGAGAGAGAGAGAGAGAGAGAGAGAGAGAGAGAGAGAGAGAGAGAGAAGGAAGGGTTTTTGGAAGCTGTTGTTTTTTGTGAATCACTCCCTAATAAGGGTTTCGTGCATATCTCCTATATGTCAAAAAAAAAAAAATCACTGAAAAACTGAGAATTCTAAAACAATTAGAATTCCCTAATTGTAATTGGAAACATCAAGTTCTCACAATTATAATTTGGCCCATTAATTATAACTAATTAAAATTTGGCCACAACTCCTTCTCTTTCTCGCAATTAACCCCACTACGTTATCAAATAACATCTTGAGTATATAATCATCTATTGTGTGTGACCTATTAGGTTTACTAGTCAATTGGTAGTGAACATGAATTAATTCAAATGTCTTTGAAATTAATAATCCATAATTAATTAGAATTAATTATATTAATTCTAATCAGGATTGGTTTATTAATTCATCAATTAATAAACACATATTCCCAGATCATGAGCGATATCTAGCAACACATCATGACCACCTAAGAGTCCAGGAAGTCAAGTGACTTGACATGAACCCTTCAATAACAAACTACAGTGTAATTAACTTCTTTCACCATACAATATCTCATTCGGTTTGGAGTACGAAATTAGGCCAACTCCATCCAGAATATATTAATTTTGGCCCGAATATAATAGTACTTGTACCAGAAACCCACTACTCTAGAAGTGTATCAATTGGAACTCTTTCCAATACACAGTCACCTTGGCCAAGGACTTCTCGAGTAGTAATTCCTACAAGTGGCCGTGAGATCTTCGCCCATACTATTAGGAATGGTGAATCCTTTATTGACCCTCTCAACTACTTTTGTTTACCTTACAATGTACCCAATATCCATCCCATAGGCGGCCCTCAATCTGGCTCCAGACATTGGAATCAAAGCACAATGCTCAGCAAACAAAGTACCTTGGAGATCTCAAATCTAAAGATACTTGCACATTTGGTATATTAAGATTGTATCACTGGCACTAAATAGTTATCTATGTGATTATCTCATAGCTAGGTCATCCAATGTACTTATTCCATTAACAAGCATTCACATGTTAACTTTGAGTATCTCAATACTCACGGATATGAGAAACACCGCCTGATCAAATCAAGAAGTCTTAGCGCATTAATGATATCCTATCTCATTAATACTATGACTAGGGACTATTTAAGTACTAACACTATACAGTGTAGTAGGAATCTCATATCATGATCTCTATCATGATTTTCTTAACACAGTGTTGTATTAAGGACTTTATATAACAGTTATATTACACAAAAGTAAACAAAAGAAACTGTAAGATAAATAATATCTTTTATTAAAATAAAATGTGTCATATACAACGTACAAGTGATTGCTCTTAGGGCATAACACTAACAGAAGCTGGCTATATTTTAGGTGTAAGGATCTATAGAGATAGATCTAGAAAGCTATTGGCCTAAGTCAAAGTGCATACGTTAATAAAGTACTGAAAAGGTTCAGTATGCATGACTCTAAAAGTGGATTCTTGCCAATGTCACAGGAGATTAAGCTCAGCAAAACTCAAAGTCCTTCTACAAAGGATGAATAAGAGCACATGAATAAGATACCGTATACTTCTACTATAGGATCTGTCATGTATGCCATGTTGTGCACAGAACCCAATGTCTTATATGTATTGAGCATGATGAGCAAGTTCCAGTTAAATCTTGGAGAGCCATACTGGACTGCTATCAAGAATATACTGAAGTACTTATGAAGAACTACATATATGTTCTTAGTTTATGGAGGACAAGAAGGCAAGCCAGTTGTAAATGGTTACAATGATGCTAGTTTTCAATCTGACATATATGATTATAGATCACAATCAAGTTTCTATTTTGTTTGAATTGAGAGTTAGCCGTAAAAGTCCAAAGCTAAACACCGTGGTCAATTCTGATACAGAAGCTGAGTACGTAGTTGCCTCAACTATAGCTAAAGAAGCAGTTTAGATAAAAAAGTTCATTACAGAACTAGATGTAGTTCTTAACATTGTGAACCCGGTGGATCTTTATTGTAATAACAATAGAGCCATTGCACAAGTTAAGGAACAAGATTAAATCAGTAATCCAAACACATACTTAGATATTTTTACCTCATTCAAGAAATTGTTGATAGATAAGATATAAAAGTATGCAAGGTATCAACTGATGACAATGTTGTAGATACACTGACAAAGCCTCTCCTATCGTCTGAGCATAATAGTCATACTAGATCAATGGGATTGTGCTTTATGTCAAATTGGTCTTACTAGCCCTAAGGGCAATCTCCAGTGTTTTGATTTATGACAAACATTGATGAGGACTAACTTGTGTCATCTATATATGATAGGACATGTTTGACCTAATTCTTTCAAGGCATGCAAAAAAGGTTACTAAGTAGCTCTTAAGGAAATAGAATCCAAAATGGTGATTAATCAAGAATGACTTCAACCTAAGAGCTCACCAGATCTTGAAGTCCTTGAGAAATAATATTAGACTAGGAATTAATTTGTAAATTCCTATGTCTTCTTTACCTTCTGATTCAGCTTATTTCTATCTTGAAGCACATAATCAAAAAGATTTCAAAGTATTAAGTTTTTAGAATTTTGAATTGAGTAATTTGGATAGCTCTGCATCTAAACGTTTTGTCCAAAACTCTGTGAACAGTGTCAAAATGCTACTACCTATAAAAGTGCCATTTTGGACTCACATTTTGCAAGCACCATCGTTCGATCCTTAAGTCTAAAACTCTGGCAAATCTGACAGCGAAAAACTAACCGTTTTTAGTTGTTAGAGCTCTACTTTTTGCTTCTATAAAAGCTTTCAAAATCAATTTTAAAGCAGATTTTTGTCCTATCTTTCTAAGAAACACTCTTACTCTTTAGAATACAAAAATCTCCCTTTTGAATAGTACTTCAAAGTGAAATCTAATTGTTTCAAAAGGTAAAGGTTGTTGTTACTTATTTGTTTGCACATTTGCTCAAAAATGTGAGCTATCTCTACTACGTTCTTATAATCATCTTTGTATATCGAGGTTGTGGTGTAAATCCCATTTGGAGTGAGTCTTGATTTGTAATTGATTGAGAGGTTTGGTTAAAAGCAAGTGTGGTGATCCTCTCTTGTAATTGGTGTAGAAAAACACCATTGTGCTGACTTGAGTTTATAGAAGTCTATTTCAATCCTTAAGTGTGAGCTTAAGGTAGTAGATATAGATCTTAGAAAATCGAACCACTAAAAATCTCTTGTTCATCTTCCTAGCATTTAAATTCTGACAGGTTGCGAATTTCTATGATCAATAAGTTCAATCATTCAAAAAAAATATTTATAAATCTCACCAACCCATCCTCATTTTTATATAGATTACACCCCTTTTGTCTCATTTCATTCAAATCCTAGTCAAATCCTTAAGGTTGCTCAAAACTCTTCTTTGCAAACTCCTCGATTTGGATATCAAAATGAGGACTTCGAAAAACATATCCCTTTTTAGAAAAGTGTTTTAAATTTGCGAAAAACCTTTTTCACCTCCCCTTTAAGGTTTTTCATTTGGTATCAGAGAGCTGGTTTACTCTCTTTTAGCTAAACAGCCTTGTAGAAAAGATCCTTATGGCAAATATCTTCTCTCTTCCCTATGTCAATGGATCTTCGACAAATAAACCTTTTTTGTTCACTGAAAGTAATTACACATTTTGAAAAAATCGCATGAAGATCTATGTTTGCTCAATTAATTTTGAGCTATAGAATTTAATTGAAAAAGGACCATATATTCCTTCTAGAAGTGTTGAAGGTCGAATAGTTCCAAAACATAGTGATGAATATAATGCTGAAGATAATGCCAAAATAACATTAAATTTTTCAAGTTATAAACATTCTATTTTGTGCCCTTGATGCCACTAAATATAATAGAGTAAGTGGCTGTGATTCAGCTCATAACATGTGTAGATTGCTTGAAGTCACCCATGAAGGGACAAATCAAGTGAAAGAGTCGAAGTTAGGACATTTGATTCATGATTATGAATTGTTTACTATGAAGCCAAATTAGAGCATAACCAATATGTTCACTAGATTCACAAACATTGCAAATGGGCTTAAGGCCTATGGGAAAAGCTATTCCCTAGGTGAACAAAATAGAAAAATTATAGATGCCTTGCCAAAAAGTTGGCAACCCAAAGTTTTGGCTGTGGAAGAATCAAAAGATTTGAAAACCTTACCTACTGAAGAGCTAATTGGCTCTCTCTTGACTGATGAAATGAAGCTCAAGAGATTTCAAGAGTATGATGATAGTAACAAAGGCAAAAGAGGAATAGCACTGAAAGCTGTTGATAAGGATACTAACAGCAATCAATTTGATAGTGGTGATAGAACTAAAGTGGATACCAAATAATTGGCCATGATTGCAAAAAATCAGAAAGACGTTCAAACTTCAAAAGAGGGAAGAAGTTAGCAAAAAGGAAGGGACAAACTTCATCTTTCAAGCCTCAATGCTATGAATGCAAGAGTACCGAACACTTCATTGTTGACTGCCCAATAGCTAAGGAGAAAGAAGTCAATATTCTTAAAAAGAAAAAGAAGGATCTGAAAATAAAGAAACGAAAATGAAAGAACGAAACTTGGGATCAAAATGAGTCTGAATCTGAAGAAAATAGAGATTGTGAAAATAAAATATCTAACATATGCTTCATGGTAGTGGAGGATAAAGTAAACTCCACCCCATCTAATCTCATAACTAAATTGCATGATTCTTCTTGTGATAAAATTGATGATCCAAATAAACTTCTCATTGATATGTTCAGTGAGCTAAAAAGACTGTCAAGAAGGAATAAGGAAATAAAAGTGAAAATTGATTTCTTATCAAATAAGAATGGCAATCTAGTAAGTGAGAACAAAATTTTACTTGACTCCATATGCTGTTTAAATGTTGAAAAAGAAATCATGTCTACTCTCTTAAACTGTTCTGCCATTGAGAATAAATGCTTGTGTGATAAAGTCACATCTCTTGAAGTTATGATCTATGAGTTTGATAATATGAAAATAAAAGTTGATAATCTCAATACTTGCATTGAAAAATTCACTGATGGCCAAAGCAATCTGAATAAACTTCTTGGAGTACAACGGATTGCTGGAAATAGAAATGGTATTGGTTATTGTAACGTGCCTAAAACAGGAAAATACAATTCTTATTTTGTGAAAACAAGCTCCTCAAACACAAATTACCCTTATTGCACTTATTATGGTAGATATGGACACAATGCATCTAGGTGCCACATTAGGAAAATCATTAGATTAGGAATGAAAACTGATTGGAGAATTAAAAGAATCACTACTAACCCCTATGGACCCAAGAATATATGGGTATAAAAAATCACTCTCCTATCTCTTAGTATAGGTACATTCACTGGAGAAAATGAGCTTCACAAAGTGATTTTTGGATAGTAGATGCTCAAGACACATGA
This sequence comes from Voacanga thouarsii, assembly GCA_026120185.1. Lineage (NCBI taxonomy): Eukaryota > Viridiplantae > Streptophyta > Magnoliopsida > Gentianales > Apocynaceae > Voacanga > Voacanga thouarsii. The sequence continues at coordinate 1,473,198 of JANUWF010001704.1, forward strand.
CCACAAATGTAGCCCTAGTAGAAGATGTTCAAGCTACAAATGATAGGTTCATACCTTTGGAGACAAAAAAAAAAAAAAAGGAAAAATACTTGGCATAGGTAACATTAGTAAAGGATCTTCAACCATTATCAAACAAGTATTATTGATTGATGTACTAAAATACAACTTGTTTAGCATTAGTCAATTATGTGACAATGCTTGCAAAGTTATTTTTGAGAAAGATTCTTACTCTAGTTTGGATAACTCAAGTAATGAAATAATTTTTGTAGCTAACTGTGTTGGAAATATATATGTATTATCTTAATGATCTCATGGCTCATGTTATTAGATGTCTTTCTGTGCATGATAATGATGGCTATCAATGGCATAGAAGGCTTGGCCATATATGTATCATTTGATTTTCTAAACAAATTTTCTTCAAAAGAGCTTGTTAAGGGACTTCCCAAAATAAAGTTTAATAAAAGTAAAATATGTGGCGCATGCCAATTTGGAAAATAGATCAAAACCTCTTTTAAACCCAAAAAAATGATTTCCACATCAAAACTCCTTGAATTGATACATATGGATTGTTAGTGTTGTGCCCTAGAGGCAATCACTTATACCATGTATATTGCATATTAAATTAATAAGAGGCATTCTTTATCTTTCAGTTTGATTGTTATATCTAATTATGTGTACAAACCGTTAGATAAAGTCCCTAGTACAACACAGTGTTAAGGAAATCATGATAGAGATCATAATGTGAGATTCCTACTACACTATGCAGTGTTTGTACTTAAATAATCCCCAGTCATAGTATTAATAAGATGGGACATTATTAATACGCCAAGACTGGCACATGTTATATCTCTTGATTGGATCAAGCTGTAGTTCTCATATCCGTGGGTATTGAGATACTCAGGATTAACGTGTGGATGCTTGTTTTGAAACAAGTTCATTGGATGACCTAGCTACGAGATAATCACTTGGATAACTATTTAGTGCCAATGATAGAATCTCATTATAGCAAGTGTGCAAGTATCCTTAGACTTGAGATATCCAAGGTACTTTGTTTATCGAGCGTTGTACTTTGATTCTAATCTTTGGAGTCTTATCTAGGGCCGCCTATGGGATGGATATTGGGTACAACGTAAAGTAAACGAAAGTAGTTGAGATGGTCAATAAAGGATTCACCACTCCTAATAGTATGAGAGTATATCTCAAGGCCACTTGTAGAAATTATTACTCATGAAGTCCTTGGCCAAGGTGACTATGTGATGGAAATGGATCCAATTGATACACATATCGAGTAATAGATTTCTTGAACAAGTACTAAAATATTCGGGCCAGAATTAATAATATTCTGGAGGGAGTTGGCACTAATTTCATGCTCTAGACCGAATGAGATATTGTATGTTGAAATGAGTTTATTGCACTGATAATTTGCTATTGAAAGGTTCATGTCAAGCCACTTGACTTTCTGGACTTTTGGGTGGTCAAGAGTCATTGCTAGATGTCGCTCTTGATATGCTAAATATGAATTTATTAATTAGAGAATTAATAAATTTAATCCTTTATTTTATTAAGGATTATTAATTCTAATATTGTTAGAATTAATTCATATTATGCTACCAATAAGACCAGGAAACCTAATGGGTCACACACAATAAAGGTTTGAATGCTCAAATATATTATTTGATAATATTGTGGGGTTAATTAAGAGAAGGGAATATATTTATAGGTGAATTATAAGTTTGTTATAATTCATGGGACCTAATTGTAATTAAGTAAACTTCAAGGACCAATTTGTTGACAATTGGACGTTGAAGGACTAAGTTGCAATTTATGGTAATTATAAATCTATAAATATAAGGAAACGGTTTCCTTAGGGTTTGAGACAGACTATTCACGCAATAATAGAGAAACCGTTTCTCTGCCTCTCTCTTGATCAAAACCCTAGCCTCCCGAATTCTACTAGCATAGAATTGTGAGATTGTGAGCATTCAACCTTGTGTGGATTATCATTAGAAGGAGTTCTTTCTTGGACCTCAGTTGAGCTGCAGTGAACTGTTTTGGATAATCTGGATCGCGCCTGCGTTCTTGTTTCTGAAATTTTTGAATTCTGGCTTCACGAGGTAATAAAAGCAATCTTCTCCTTTTTCCCGTTTCTATTGCAAACTCGTGATCCATGGCTTGGATTTCTTGTTGTTTTCCGCTGCGCTTAATCTGATTATGCATGATAGAAATCCTACAGGGACTTGTTTGTACCTATGAGGACCACTAGCCTTGGTGGTAAGAGGTATTCTTATATTCTAGTAGATGATTTCTCAAAATTTACTTGGATTTTGTTTCTCGGACAAAAAGATGAGGCATTTTCTGAATTCTCTAGATTATTCAAGTGCATCCAAAATTCTATTGGATGTAAATTGATTTCTATTAGGGGTGACAATGGTAGAGAATTTTGCAACAATGAGTTCACACATTTTTTTTTTTGTGATAAGAATGGAGTCTTTCCCAACTTTTCAGCTGCTAAAACCCCTCAACAAAATGGTGTTGTTGAAATAAAAATAGAACCTTGTAAGAAATGACTAGATCCATGATTTGTGAAAACTCCCTTCTGAAATACTTTTAGGTTGAAGCTGTTAATACAGTGTGTTATATTGTTAATCGAGTCATGTTGAGACCTTTTTTGAGAAAAATACCCTTTGAGCTTATGTTTGACAAAACTCCATCAATTTCTTATTTTAAAGTATTTGGCTGCAAATATTTTGTTCTTAATACTCGAGACAATCTTGGAAAATTTGATAGCAAATCCGATGAGACTATATCTCTTGCATACTCTTTCAATAAAAAGATATATAGAGTGTACAATAAGAAAACTTTGTGTGGAAGAATTCGTACATGTTGTCTTTAATGAATCTAACATTTATGCATCAAGAAAAGATGATTATGATGTAGGGATTTCAAAAGATAAAAGCAAAGAACAGCACAAAGCACCATCACTGGATATTTATGCCAAAGAAGAAAAATTGGAAGAGCAATAAGTAGAACAAAGCAGGCAAGAAACTGAAGAGCTCACTGATTAAGGGCTGCCAAAAGATTGGAAGTACAAAACTGGTCATCCAAAAGAGCAAATCATTAGTGATCCTAGTTGTGGGGTCAAAACTAGACGGTATTTTGTAGACAATTTTTCTATACTTTCTAATATTGAACCTAACTGTATTGATGTAGCCTGGCATAATGATTTTTGGATACTAGTTATGTAAGAAGAGCTGAACTAATTTGAGAGAAATCAAGTTAGGAAACTCGTCCCTAGACCACTTGATCATCCAGTTAATGGTACCAAGTGGGTTTTCAGAAACAAACCTGATGAACATGAAGTGGTGATTAGAAATAAAGCTGGACTTGTTGCCCAAGGATTCAATGAAGAAGGGGGCATTGACTATGACGAGATATTTACTCCCATGGCTATATTAGAATCCATAAGAATGCTACTTGCCCTTGCAACTTTCAAAATTTTCATGCTTTATCAAATAGATGTTAAAAGTGAATTTTTTTTAATGGTTTTATTGAAGAAGAGGTACATGTAGAATAGCCTCCGGGTTTTATTCATGAGCACTTTCCAAATCACGTTTTCAAACTCTCAAAGGCTCTCTATAGTTTAAAACAAGCCCCACAAGCATGGTATAAAAGGCTTAGTGGATTCCTACTTTCAAAAGGTTTTTCAAGAGGCTTGATTGATACTAAAATATTTATTAAGTCAGAAAATTCTGATGATCTTCTCATTGTCTAAATTTATGTTAATAATATCATTTTTTGTACTACTAATGAATCCTTGTGTAAGATTTTTGCCAAGACTATGCAGAAAGAATTCGAGATGAACATGATAGGAGAACTAAACTTTTTCCTCGGATTGCAAATCAAACAAACCAAGGATAGAATTTTTTTAAATCAAACTAAGTACGCTAAAGAATTGATCAAAAGGTTCGGTATGAACTAAGCCAAAGAAATTAATACACCTATGAGCACTTCTCTAAAGCTTGACAAGGATGAAAAATGTAAGAAAGTAGACGAATTGAAATACAGAGATATGATTAGGAGTTTGCTAAATCTTACAGCTAGCCGACCAGACATTACATTTTCAATTTGTCTTTATGCCAGATTTCAATCGTGTCCGAAAGAATCCCACTTATATACCATGAAACACATTCTTAGATATTTAGTTGGAACATATGATTATGGTCTATGATATCCTCGTACTAACACCTTTGATCTTATAGGTTACACTGATGCAGACTATGCAGGCTGTAAAGTTGAACAAAAAGCACTAGCGGGCACTGTCAATTTCTCAGACACTCTTTAATGTCAAGGCATAGCCAGAAACAGGCTTGTGTATCCTTATCCACAACCAAGGCTGAATATATTGTAGCAGGGAACTATTGTGCGCAAATTTTGTGGATGAAAAACACATTGCTTGATTTTGGTCTCAATTTTAATTGCGTGTCTATACTATGTGATAATATAAGTGCAATCAATTTAACAAAAAATCCTATTCAATATTCTAGGACTATGCTGTTGGTTATCTCATGCATATCATATATGACGCAGTGGAAAATTAAAACGAGATGACATCCCAAGATTCGCATATGTGTGGAAAACAAGACATATATAGAGAACAAATATAACAGCTTTTACCTTTCTTTGTTCGTGTAGAAAACAAATTTTTTCCTTCTTTAAGTTTGATGATTATGGCTCGATCCAGCAATCCTCTTGATCAAACACAATGAGAGTTGAATGTCCAACCACTATAATCACAGTGTGTGATGATTATCTCTAACAGAAATCCACATGGAGGATCACACTCAAGCACTAAGATTTTTCTGTGCTAGCAGAAAACAACAATGGTGGCTGGGTTTTGATCTTCTTGTTCACTAAAAACCAGAGAGAAGAAGAAGAAGAAGGGTTTTTTGGTGTTCATAGAGAACAACGTGAGAGAGAGAGAGAGAGAGAGAGAGAAGAGAAGATGATAGGAGTCTCTTGTGTGCCCCTTAGTTTTTATGTTTTTGAGTTGTTTCGTATGTCCTTTGAAGCACCTGAAACACCCTACAATAAAACCACATCTGAGAATTCTAAACAATTCTCCAATTGCAATTGGAACCCATCAAATTCTTAGAATTATAAATTGGCCCATAAATTATAACTAATTATAATTTGGCCATATCAACTTCTCTTTCTCGCATTAAACCCCACTATATTATCAAATAACATCTTGAGTATATAATCATCTATTGTGTGTGACCTATTAGGTTTCCCGGTCAATTGGTAGCGAACATGAATTATTCCAAACGTCTTTGAGATTAATAATTCATAATTAATCAGAATTAATCATATTGATTCTAATCAGGATTGGTTTATTAATTCATCAATTAACAAAATCATATTCCCAGATCATGAGTAGTATCTAGCAACACATCATGACTACTCAAGAGTCCAAGAAGTCAAGTAGCTTGACATAAACCATTCAATAATAAACTATAGTGCAATTAACTCCTTTCACCATACAATATCTCATTCAGTTTGGAGTACAGAATTAGTGCCAACTCCCTCCAGAATATATTAATTCTGGCTCGAATATAAGTGTACTTGTATTAGGAATCCACTACTCTAGATGTATATCAATTGGAACTATTTCCAATACACATACGCTTTGGTCAAAGACTTCTCGAGTAGTATTTCCTACAAGTGGCCATGAGATATTCACCCCTACTATTATGAGTGGTGAATCCTTTATTGACCCTCTCAACTACTTTCATTTATCTCATAATGTACCCAATATCCATCCCATAGGCAGCCCTCGATCTGGCTCCAGATATTGGAATCAAAGCACAATACGCAATAAACAAAGTACCTTGGAGATCTCAAGTCTAAAGATACTTGCACGTTTGCTATATTGAGATTATATCACTAGCACTAAATAGTTATCCACATGATTATTTCGTAGCTAGGTCTCCAATGAACTTGTTCCATTAACAAGTATCCACATGTTAACTTTTAGTATCTCAATACTCACGGATATGAGAACTACCGCCTGATCAAATTCGGAAGTCTAACACAGGCTAGTCTTAACACATTAATGATGTCCTATATCATTAATACTACGACTAGGGACTATTTAAATACTAACACTATACAATATGGTAGGAATCTCATATCAAAATTTCTATCATGATTTCCTTAACACAGTGTTGTACTAGGGATTTTATCTCACAGTTATTTTACACTGAAGTAAATAAAAAAAAAACTGCAAGATAAATAATGCCTTTAATTAAAATAAAATATGTCATATACAAAGTACAAGTGATTACCTCTAGAGCATAACACTAACATAAACATATTGAGGTTAAGCATCATTTTATTAGAGATCATGTGCTCAAAGATAATGTTTGCGTAGGATATATCCCCACAAATGAATAATTTGCAGATATATTCACAAAATCCCTAGCTGAAGACAGATTCTTCTTTCCGAGAAGAGGATTGGGCATCACAAAAATTGCATGACTAATATTTTGTTGGGAAAGATTTAATCGTCTGTTTTTGCAAATCTCAAAAGAATCATAATTCTGCAAGGAGATTTTGGATCCAGCACATCGTAGAGTAAATCCAAAACTCATCTTCCAAAAATATCACTTTAAGGAATTCCTTTTGGATGAACATTATGGAAGAAGCCTCAATCCAAAATGAAAACAACCTAATGCTTCGTATATCCTTCAAAAATAACTGCTTCCAGATTATTCTTTTTGAAATTCAAAATAATAGCACTTTTTTCAAGATAGCTTTTGAAGTCTCTGATGAAAAGCCTCTTTCCATTGTATTTGATTGTACTTATCTTCACAACCTCCTAGGAAATCACAAAAATCTTTTCTCTCTCTTCCCTTTGTGATTCTGAAATCAACTGAGAACTCCTTCTTCTTTCAAAACTTTTCTAGTTTCTTTCAGAACAACTGAAAGCGCAAGCCTTTACCCTTTGATCACAATGGTAAAATCCCCAAAATCGACCAAACCCAAGTCAAGAAAGCCCAGAAAATCACTACAACAATGAAGAAGAAATTGTCTACTGAGATTAAATTGACTTCAATAGAAAAAGAAAAGAAAGTCGTTCCCAAACTCCCAGCTTCTCAGACCGATTCTTCATAGTCAACTCCGGAACAGGAAAGTTCCAAGACCCAAGTACCTCATTTTCTAGACTCTAAAAGTGAATCTGATTTTAATGAACGGGTTTCAAGAAACTGAACTATGATTGTTGGTTATCGCACAAATCCAGAGTCTTTTCTGAATTTTACAAATGTGTTGAATATATTTGAGTCGTTTAAGTTGGTAGCCCTGTTATCTGTTGATGAAAAGTTGTTTACTACTCTCGTATGAGAATTTTATGCTAATCTGAGAAAAGGCCAATTAAAGAAGACTAGAGAGGGATTTATGGTTTGGTGGTACACTTCAAGAATTGGAGGTAAGAACCTTGAGTTTGATCATCAACTATTGAACAGAATATGTGGTGTTAGAGATGGCGGGATTCAATTTTTTTAACTAAACAAGTTCCCGAGAAGAACTGATCTGTTTAATTTGGGGAAGTTTGAAAGAACATTTACCGGCGGGAGAAGTTTTAAGAACTTAAGTGATAGGAACAACTAAGTGGTCAAATGGACTGAGTAGGATTCTGCACCACATGGTTTCAACCATGGTGGTTCTAAGCTTTGGACACAAAATTTCCGTAAACATTATGCAAATAGTGATAATGTTGGTGCTATTCGAGAATAGGCCAATAAATTTTGGGTATCTTGCTGTGAAATTAATGATGCAAACAAGGAACACCTCCAGTAAAGCCCTACCTTATGGAAATTTATTAACTAAAGTATTCAGATACTTTATTATTGATCTGAGGTCAATCACCCCTGCTTCTTCAAAGATGAATGTTTATAGCTTTGAGTCGTTTGAAATGATGGCATATGTACGAGTGGATAATGAATGGAAGCTGCTCAGAGATGATTTTGATAATGAAAAGGAAAGGTTGTTAAAGGTTAAGGCCGAAGGTAAGACAGCCCAATCTACAAAGGGAAAAAGAAAGGCTGAAATAGAAACTTAAAAAAAAAATCCTCTAGTAAGGGCAAATAGAAAATTCAGGACACAGGCCTCAGTTGGAGTATTCTAGAAGCAATAAACTTGTTGGCTGTTAAGATAAATAGCCTTAGTTCAGAAATTAAGAACTTTAGATACAGGCTAACTGTTGTGGAAGAGAAGGACAAAAAGAATAAGACCATGCCTGATAAATCTGTACCATCTCGAGAACAAGTGCTTGAAGAACAAACTACCCAAGAAGAAGAAAATGACAATGAACAAGAAGATGTGAAAGAGAATAATGATGTAGAACTGCAAGCCACTCAAACAAAAGAGTAATTGAAAGACAAAGATCTTGGTCAACAGCAGACCTCTGAGGAAAGTAAAGGAGTCAATCACCCATGCGTAAAGAAGAATTAGCACCCCCTGTCCCTTCTAAGGTCCTTGCTTCTAAACTGGCCATAGCTAGCAGCACCTCCGGTAAAAGGTAGAAACATGTGGTGGTCAATTAGAAGTCCAGTCGCATTGCTGGATAGCACTCCAAAAAGGGTTCCAGGTCTAAGTCATCAACCATCCACATTTCCTAAGTGACCATTTCTGTGGACTGCTTACAAGACTTCCTCTGCCTGAATCTTTTTACTGCTTTTTCATTGACAATTACTTTTCTCAATTCTACACTAGTATTTGAACAATTTACATTCTGTGTTTTAGCTACTCTATCTGCTAAATCTATATTTCAGCTATTCAAAATTCTACCTTGTTGATTGCCTTCTTTTCCTTGTTCTCTGAATTCTACCTTTTTGACTGATGACAAAGGGGGAGAAAAATAGATGATAATGTATAGATTTGTTGGGTGATTGTGTGATGCTATGAACAGACTATGGATATATAGATTGTGTGATGTGATAATGTGACTTATGGATATATTGACGATGTGATAATGTGAAGTATGGAAGGATATCTACTGGTTGTATACTCTGGCTATATGTGAGTATGAAGTTTGGACGTATTAAACTGATGTTCTTGGAAACTCTTATATGTGATAGGATTTGAATTGCTCAATCAGTTTACTGTGCCAATTTTTTTTTATTTTTTCTCTGCTCTCATAGTTTAAAAATGCAGACTGCGAAGATTTGAGTGATTTAATGAAATCTATTCTAAGATATTGCCGCAGTTATGAACAAAAGAGATTGAAGTATGTGTATAATTCTATTATACATTCTATCAAATTAAGATTTCGGTGGTTGGATGATTTGCCTTGACATGCAAAAATTTGAATGAAAAGGATATTTATATTGATATTTTTTATTGCTCAAAAAATTTCTGTGTGTCTAAAATATCTTGAGAAAACTAAGCTGGATTAAAATCTCTAAAAATTCATTTTCACCCTACACATACGCAAGGGGAGTTTTGGACTCAAAATTCTTCAATCCAAAAGGCTAGTTCAAAAATGGGTTGTAAAAAGACTAGCTTCTGTCTAACTTTATCCTATTTTGGACACATGTTTTGGAAATCCAAATTCTTAAATCCAAAGGTTTTAAGAAGATTAGCTCTTGTCTCACTTCTCCCAGTTTGGATGCACATTTCGGAAGTCCAAAATTTTGAATCCAGTTTTACTCTCAAAACACACTTGAGGGTTTTACATCCTATGTTCATATATGCACTTATTAAGGGGGAGTATTTCATCTTATGATTTATATTATATACCTCCTTGTGTACATATCTATACATTTTTTTTACTAATTGCGGCTATTCTCATGAGGAATACTCGTGTGATAGAAGGAAGGAGGATGTGGAAGTTGGTTGGGCCATAGGCTCATTGAGCCATGTTTATGAGTACATACTTTAAATTTTCTATCTTAATCTCATAAGTACTTTTTGAGTCCTATAATGAGAGAATGCTTTTCTATTAAAAATATTCATGTATCTCCCGATGTAACACGTCTGTACTGTACATGTCATTATTTTTTATATCATAATCCCATTAAGTTTGTTATTACTCAAAAATGGAGAGATTGTTAGCCCTAAGGGCATTCTCCAATCTTTTGACTTATGACAAATATTGATGAGGACCAACTTGTGTGATCTATATGTGATAAGACATGTTTGACCCAATTCTTTTAAGGCATGCAAATAAGGTTGCTAAGCAGCTCTTAAGGAAATGGAATCCAAAGTGGTGATTGATCAAGAATGACTTCAACCTAAGAGCTCACAAGATCTTGAAGTCCTTGAGAAAGAACTTTAGACTAGGAATCATTTTATTAAGGTATTCTATGTAAATTCCTATGTCTTTGTTACCTTATGATTCAACTTATTTCTACCTTGAAGTACACAAGCAAAAAGATTTCAATGTGTTAAGTCTTTAGAATTTTAGATTGAGTAATTTGGATGGCTCTGCATCTAAATACTTTGGCCAAAACTCTGTGAACAGTGTCAAGTCAAGTCATTTAACCAAAGAACATGAAAATTATTTCACTTCTCAAGCAAAAACATAGATAACATAAATCATACAAGTCAAGTCATTTAACCAATTCAAGCATTATAAATTCAAATTTACAAAAATTGAGTTAGTGAAATAAGGAAAACACTCCACTCTTTTTTTTTTTTTTCCTATGACTTTGGGAATTGATAGCCTCAAGTGAATAGATTTCTTTTCACACACCGTATTGGCTCCCTTTTCAATCATCACTCATCATTTTTTCTCTAGTAATTTTTCAACATTTTTTTCCTTTGCTTTTTCTTGCCTTTTTGCCTTTAGGATAGCCTCAAGAGAGTGCACCAAATACACTTGCTACTTCTCCCCATATTGACCCCATTTTCAGCAAAAAATCTTCAAAGAAAAAAAAAATAAGAGCATTTTTTTTTCTCATATATTTTTTTTCAACTAAATTTTTTTTTTCTTGCATTCCTTATTCAAAACTTAAAGTTACGCAAATTCTAAATCCATAATACAAGAATTAATCAATAACTCTTCTCATATTTCATCATATCATCCATATTCAAACTCAAAGAATAAAATAAAACTCAAATACCAAATATAACCAAGGTTAACTTAAATTCTCAAAACTTAGCAAAATCTAACTTAATACGTAAGTTTACCTTTTTAATAAAATCCTACCATACTGAATGACAAATCCATATCCAAAGTTAAAAAGGAAATCATATCTTCATTATAAACAAATAAACTCAATTTAGCTCCAAATCTTCAAACTTTCAAATTTTCAAAGAAATTAAATTTTCTCCAAGATGATTTTTTCCAAGATGGCAAAATGGTTGTCCAAATTTCAAATTCCAAAGTAACTCAACAACAAGAAAACATCAAAATAATTGATAAAAAATTGGACCAAGAATATCACCAAACCACTCCTCCACACTTAAACTGGAAATTGTCCTCAATGGCAAAAAATAAACACAATAAAACATCTCCAATGGGACCAAAATTGAAAAGAGGTAGAAAGTTTAAGCAATACTCCCCAAGTGTAGATTAGCTCCAACATATGAGAAGTTCATTCTTCAAGAAGATGGAAGAATTATTGCCAGCGAAATTCAACCTACAAATAGATAGATGAACACACAAGTAAAAGCAAAAGAGTAATTGAAACAAAATAAAAATCAAGGGAGAAGAAAAATAGAAAGTCAAAGCCTTTAAGTCCCCCTCAAAGTAGAGCCTCCAAATGGGCCTCCAGATTGTCCCCAAAAAGCAAAAACACCAAATAGACTCACCAAAGACTTGTCCATGTCTAGTAAATTTTTCCTCAAAAACACATATACACAATGCCAAGAAATTCAAGAGGATAAAATCGAGAAAGGTTTACACCACTATGTTCCCCAACATGTGAGCACTAAAAAAAAAAAATTAATTCATGGGGGATAAGGTATAGAAGAAGAAAAGTAATGTGAAGAAGAAGAAGGGGAAGACGAAGATGAATGGAAGGACTGAAAAATAAAAGTATCATTCTAGGGGAATAGGAAAAAAAAATAAAAGAAGAAAGAAAAATAGAAGAACAAGACAAATAAGAGAAACAAACAAGACAATCAAAGAAAAAGACAAAATAAGAAAATTTTGGGAAGAAAAGAAAAAGGGTAAGGGAACAAACGAAAAAGGACAAAAAGAATAAGAGTTTTTTTTATTTTATAGCTTTTCCCAACAGGAGCCAGCGCCGATTCCGAGGCTGATTTTTTTTTTTTTTTATTGGGGCAGTTTCCTAATTGAATGCATGACCACACTACATTTAAAACAAGAATTCCTAAATTAATTATTAAACTACAATTAAAAATTTCAAATAAATAGTAAAATAAATTCAGTCTGTCTAAAATATCGTTCCAGCACAAGTCTAAACCTGAAAATAAAAAGAGTTAGTATTGACTCCAAATTATAGATGTAAAAATCAAAACATTAAAAATACCATTATTACACATATTCCACATTAACATTAGGTTAGTAAAATTAAATAATTAAATATACAATAAATACAAACATACAAAGACAAGTGAGTTATTATGAACATGTATATACCTATTTACATATTTACAACATATAGTGAAATTAAAATACAATTATACAAACAACAAAATAGGGCACTTACCCATACAAGGAATGTATATACATATTTACATATTTACATATAGACATATGAACATATAAACATGGTTAAATCAATGAAATCCAAACTTTCATGATATTGTTCCCCGGCAACAGCGCCAAAAACTTGGTGTTTGAATTTGGGTATAAAAATCATATAGAAATAAGCACATTCCCAATCAAGTTAAATTAAAAGTTAATCCCAAATTACACATATGAGCAAATATACTCATCATTAGGCATAGCACAGGGTTTTAAAATGAGTATCGATCCTCAAGGAACAAGTATGCATTAATCGTTTTTCTTTCATTATTTAACCGACTTAATAAAGTGAAAAGGAATAAAAATAAAAAATAAAATAAAATGAAAGAATATATACATGTCAATGATGGAGAATTATGTAACTCAAACCATTATTTTGACAAACATGACCTTAATGTACCCAATTATTATCATAACTAATCATTCTCTTGGCATCATGAAAGATTAAGATAGATTCACTTCTTTTTTAATCCATGAAATCACTATCTTCTAGAAAAATTAGCATCACATATTCTGTCTCAACTAATTCACCCAAAAGATGCATTAAACACAATTCTTGATTAAATTTCCATATTCTGGCAAACATAAAATATGAAATTAACCAATGAATCTATATTCTGGTAGACATCAATTAACCTTTAATTACCTAATTCTTAGCAATTAACCCCTTTTCCAAGCACGTTAAGAGACAACAAATATAAAATTAATAAATTGAAACCACCATCAACCTATTTTTCAAGCAAGTTAAGGGAAAGAAATAACAAATTAATCTCGTAATCAGTACAAGTAATTAAATACCAAGAATAACAATCAAATAATCAAAGGATCAAAGTAACTCTAAAAATCATGAATACCTAAAGCAATGTCAAATTACAATAAAACAATTAATACATCATTGTTCAAGAAAAAAAAATGAAGTTAAAAGAAAGAACTCATAGACAAGCCTCATTCTTCTTCCTTCGTAGACTCTCTTATACAATCTTCCTTGAATTATTTCTCTCAAGAAAATATTGGTGATGCACTCTAAAATATATCTAAGTCTCTACATTGTGCACCTCCATTTTCTAAGGTAAATTGGTCTTTATTTATAGGCTCACAAAGTTCCTAAAAGAGTCATAAGTAAAGAAAAAATAATTACTAAAATTCAAAACCAAAAAGGAGTTGTAATATTCCTAATTAAATTCTAAGAACTAATAAAGATGTATAGCGCCTTTAAATTGTGAAATTTTTGGAAATCAAATTGACTTTGTTGTTTTCATTGAAGGCATTCTTTGAATTGAATTGCCCAAGCCGTTTTCTTCAATTGAGCCGTGAACAACAACCGAAATTGCTTTCTGCTTCTTAGCGGCACGAAGCCACTGAAATTGCTAAAGCTTAATTTGGTTGCTTTCTTGCTGAGCCATGAAGCTGCACTTTCCTTTATTCTTGCATCGCTGACTGAGGCTGCTTCTTCTTCTTCTTGCTGTCAACTTCTCTGAGCCGCAATCCGAGCCACTGAATTGCTGCTCTCTTTTTCTTTGCTTTCCGTTTTTGTTGACTTCTTTCCTTGCCTTGGCCTACTGAAATTCATTTCTTTTCCTTCTTTTTCATTTTGTCCACTGTTTGAAGCCATGAGCCATTTGAGCTAATGTTTCCTTTTTCTTTCCAAGCTCCAATTGCAATTGCTTCCTCTATTCCTTTTCAATTTCTCTGCATTCCTCTGCTATGCCAGTGTAAGACTTGCGCCGACTCTACTTCCTTGGCCTGGTACTGGGTCTGTGCTGGAAAATTACACAGTTAGCTCCAAATTTCACCTATTTTGTATAAAATTATAGAAAAGTATTTTTATAAGGGAAATATCAAATAGGAAGGAATATGACTAGTTATGGTATTAAAAGTGTCTCAATTTAACCTCGAATAATTAGGAAAATAACGATTATTTTACCCTCTATCAGTGATCCTCTTTTGTAATTAGTGTAGGAAAACACCATTGTGCTGACTTAAGTTTATAGAAGTCTGGTTCAAAATCCTTAAGTGTGAGCATAAGGTAGTAAATGTAGATTTTGGAGGATCGAACCACTATAAATCTTTTGTTCATTTTCCTAACATTTAAATTCTAATAGGTTGCGAATTTCTATGCTCAATAAGTTTAATCATTCAAAAGAAATATTTATAACTATCACGAACCCATCCTCATTTTTATATTGATTGCACCTCTTTTGTCTCATTTCATTCAGATCCTAGTCAAATACTTAAGGTTGCTCAATACTCTTCTTTGCAAACTTCTCGATTTGGATATCAAAAGGAGGACTTCAAAAAACAGATCCCTTTTTACAAAAGTGTTTTAAATTTGCCAAAAACCTTATTCACCCCCCCCCCCCCCCTCCCAAAGGTTTTTCAGGTCTTAGTGCAAGTGGGAGATTGTTGAGGATATATCCTAAATAATTTGTACTTATACTATTGTTATTATGTGTTTTGTAATAATACGAGGCATTGCTTTCCATGAATAGTTCATCTCATTTTATGTTCATCAAGTACGTGACTTGATAGTAAAATCTTATAACAAATAGAATAGCTATTCTTAAATTGTCCCTAATCGATTATTATTGGTGGAATAATAATAAATTAAGATTAGTATGTTTGTGACTTATTGGCAATGCTTTTACTAGTCATGGATATATGGGATATCAAGTTAAAATATAAATAAATGTTAGAGAACGTTGTATTAGACATGACCTATGTAAGAGTACTTCATGGGACGTGTCATAAATACTTTCTAGACATAATGATATTAGAAGTCCTTTGACCTAAACTTATCATAGTTTCCTACTTGATGTTGTCTAAAGCTGTTTTTAACCAGATAAAAAAATTAGACTATTGTTGGATATAGACCAAATCAAGGATAGAAATATAATTGATAGTAGAGGAATTTGTCCCTCTCATTATTAGGAGAGATGTTCATGGACCCCTTGATAAGTTAGACTATTAAAATGAATGGTCGTACTCAAATATATCAATTTGAGATGTTGATATCATTTCTTTGAATAGTCTCCTATGAGATTAAGAAATAGTTGATTAAACTTAATAAGGATGACACATGCTCCATGCCTAATACTTAATCATGATACCGTGTGACAAAATGGTTAAATATTAAATTATAGTTTGGTTCAAAGAGATCATTGACCTTCATTTTAACCTGGATAGTTATAATGTTTTACTAGAAACTGCCTATAACTTATGAGCCATGTAAATTTAATTTAGACACACTGTCAGTGTTAAATGAACTTATAAGCTCACACATTAAGCAAACACGTTTGGTTATTCTGGTGACCAGGTTCGAAGTATCTGAAAATGTCTCTAGGTTCATCAAACATAGAAAATCGTCCCAATACAATGAATCTAGAAATATGTCCACATTCGATGAATCTGAAGGCTGTCCAGATTATAAGAATCTGGCATGGTTAATTAATTAGTTAAATTACCGAGATAATGACATAATCTTATCATATCTTTTTTATTTAATTTGAAATTAAAATAAGATCTAATAAGATATGATGCGAGGTGGACCCCAGCCGTTTTTTTGGGGTGCTATACTCATACAATTTTGGTCTTCCAAAACCAGAAATATTAGCCTCTCAAGATACCCCAGGCGCTAGCACTCCTGGGTGATTAAATTGAGTTCATCGTATGTATCCGATAGAGGGCGTCCTCAAATTGGCAATGCCAATAATCTAATTAACATCACGAATAGCATCTGCTTCGCAACACGAACAGTGATCAACGAGATTAGAGGTACAAAACCCTATTTTAGTTAACCTATTCTATTTAGTTTAAATCCGATGAAGGAGTTCGAGGATGTTTTCCATGGCTTTGGAGTCCTCAGATTCTAACACTTTTATGTTTTGCAAAAGTAGAAATCAAATAGGTGTTTCGACACGGTAATGAGGCTGCGGATAATTTAGCTAAGTATGCAACTACAACAGCTCAAAATGTAATTTTTTATTCTTTTTCTTCTTTGTCTAAACAGACTTAGGGATCATGTATTTTAGATGGATAAGGGGGTTCCATTGTATACTCATTGATTGGAAGTCATGCTTTATGTCCCCTTCTTGTATCTTTTTTTTTTTAAAAAATAAAAACAGGTAGGGTGTCTTGCCAAACCCCTAATCTAAGCACATATGGTTTCTCAAAAAAGAAAAAGAAAAAAAGAATAGAGATGCATATACTCCACTAAGTTGAGTTAAGCTATAACTCCAAATTATTTAATATTGCGATCAAACTACAAGGTCATTTATTGAACAGATAAGATTGTTTTTATAAATATTTTTTAAATTTAAAAAATTGAACTCACTTTTCTATAGTTTATTAAAAATCTAAGAAAAAAAAAATTCTAACTAATCAAAAGTTAATCTTGAGCAATTCGATTCATTGAGCCATAACATCATCTATTTATTTTGACAAGTACACTTCTAGAGCAATAATTGAATTTAAATAAATTGATATTATAATTTTGAATTCAAACAATATTATAATCAAACACTATTCTAATTCATTCAATTAACAATCGAATTCAAATATGCATTTGAGTTTGTTTAATTATTATTTGAAAACAATCGATATTAAGTATTTGAGTTTGAATCCATTTATTTTATTTTTCATCTTGAAATTTTATAAAAAATAAGAATAAATTTAGATAAATTGTATTAATATTAAAATTTGATCTAAAATAATATATAATTATTAATATATATATATATATATATATATATATATAATAGAAGCTACAGAAATCCGTGAGAAAGCCACCTGGCATTGTCTTGTGCGGCCACCTAGCACTTTGAAACCCTTTCAGTTAACTCGAACTCCTAATCTCTTTCAACCTCTTCAAATTCACTCCATATTAAATAATGAAACGTCTAATCTCTTTAAATCTCTTCAATTAACCCAGACTCCTAATCCTTTCAAACCTCTTCAAATTCACTCCCTATTAAATAATACAACTGACCAGACGAAGGTTTATTATTCTTTGCATTATGTTTAATACATCTAAACAGATGAAGATTCATTAGATCATTCATCTTCAATCACATATTACAAATGGTGAAAAAATAGGTAGAATATTCTGTGCTGTGACTACTTCTTCTTGAGTTCTTGTTAAATAGGTAGAACATTCTGTTTTTTCCCACAAATTATTTGAGATATGCTGTATTGAACTATGGCTTATTGTTTCCCTTTCACAAGAGTAGAAAGACATGGAGATGTGGACTTTGTACGCAAAGTAGGTTATTCTGCAATTCTTGGATGGCTCTCTTATTCTGGAACTATATCCACCAAAACCTTGATGTCTTTGAAGATGTCAGGAAAAATTACTTACAATGGACATGGTTTCAAGGAGTTTGTTCCTCAAAGGACAGTTGCTTACATCAGTCAACAAGATTGGGATGTGGCTGAGATGACTGTCAGGGAAACTCTGGACTTCTCAGCATGTTAAATACAATGTCAAACTTCCAAAAGCGAAAACCTTTTTATTATAATTTGTACACCCTAAACAAATTGTTGCATCTCAAGGACAGACGAGAAGTAGCATTATCTTCCCACCTATCATGAAGGCTGAGAAGATATCCTCCTTTCAAACATGGCTTTGCATTTAGCGCGCTTGAATTTAGAAGCAATATGGCCTCCTCCCATTTTGAAATAAAAAGCATATGAGTTTCAGAACTAAAACAAGTTCTATCCAAATTTCAGTAAAAATTCAAGACTTCCTTTAGTTACAAAGTATCTTTTTCGGGCAGTCAAATTCTTACGAGAAAAAAAATGGAATTGCTTGAAGTAATGAAAATTCTGACGAGTTCTACATTCATCCCATGAGCAAACGGGACTCTCCACTTAATAATCTTGAGCATCAAATGCAAAACTACCCCAAAAATATATCCATGAGGCCATTTGAGCACTAGCTATAGTGACTATGGGAAAAATTCTTCATCCAGCGCAGTGTATTGGCATTTTCACCTTTTCCTAACATAGCCTTTATGGACTAAAGGGAAAAAATCATGAAAGGTAAAAACCTTAAGCTTGATTTTACAAAGACAACTTTTCTATATTGCATTGAGAACTAGAAACTGTTTTCCTATTCTAAAAGGAACAAGTAGCATAGCTATTTATCAACACAGAGGCACGATTCAAAAATTCCTAAGACATCCTCATACTCTTTCCATCGGGTTGGTACTCGTCCGCACATATAATCCCTATGGGTAGGAACATATTGAAACTATTGTTAATGGATATCTACCATTAATTTAAATATTTCCACATAAACCTATGCTATTAAAAGAATTTAAATGGATTGAATTTCATTTTATTCTATCAAAATCCAAATGGATATTCATCTGCACTCTCTAATGGATATTTTATCTATCAGTATTATCCATTTATATATCATTGTCTAATAAAATTTATCACTTTTATTTTATTAATTAAATATATTAGTGACGGAAATTATGTAATAATTAAAAATATCATTTAAATCAAATAAATATATATTTTATTTTATCACATTGCTCTTAATTAATTGAATATATATATATATATATATATATATATATATATATATATATTCAGATGAATTTTTTATGAATGACTGACCATGCACTCTCCGCTCCGCTCATCCGATGATGAGGCTCATCTCATCCTCACCATTCTGACCGAGTGAATCCTTTAATTTAATTAAGTAAATTAATTTAATTAGATATCTTTTTAAATTTAATAGATTTAGATGAAGATAAATTTAGATGAAACTTATTAGAATTAAGATTTCTACTCTTTTTAATTTCTCACTTATTATCTTTTTGAGAATTTTAAAAATATTGTTCAATATTTATATCATTTACTATAATTTAAGAGAAATTATCCTGTGTGTTACGGGCATCAAACTAGTTTTATGTAACAATCGAACAAATTGAAAGGTTTGCAAATGAATTCGTCAAATTTTATGTTCGAATGTCGATTATCTAATAGAAATTTCACCAATTTTTATTGGCGAATGTTGAACTTGTTTGACCGCGTTAAACAGGCCTGATGGATTTAGCATGATTCAGTCCCAAACATCAAAGGAAAGTAAAAGCCGTTAAGAAACAACATTCCATCATATTATTCATAAACAAGAGTCTGGAAGCACAGGACATCTTCAACAAAGTTTGCTCTTCACAATTATTTGGGCCCTTCTCCTTATTACTTGTAATTTATCCTTCATAGGTGCCGTTATTGAATAGGAAAATCGAAGTTCTCCTAACCACAACCAAGCACAGACTAAACCAAACCCCATACCGGAAAAGAACGCCGATACAGATGCCTTCGAATGCCTAGTGGTAGACATTAAAGTAAAACTAAAACAACAATGTGATCGAAGCAAACTTTGAGATGGACCCTTCTTACACCACTGTCAGTATGTGAGAATATTCAGAACCGCCTATCACCGCCCTCTCCGTCTTCCGCAAGCAGTTGTCTTTGATGGCGGTAACAAACAACGGAGGGATGAACCACTGATCCACCGTAAACAGTTGCTGAGCACATGTCCTATTAACACCAGTGATGGTCACCTCAACGCTTTTACAATTCCACGCGGGGAGTAGGCCGGAACCGTCGGAGGTCAGGTTCATCTTACAAAGAGGTCCAGGCAAACATGGGCCTCTCCCGCTGAAGATATCCAGGTTTCCTTTCTCGAAGTAGTTATGACCAGGCCCCATAAGCCCACCCCAAGCCGTAAGATTTCCGATTCTCAAGCCACGGCCACCGGCATTATACAGAGTCAAGCTTATGGTTGAATCAGTTCCTGAAAATTCCCAGGAGCCAGTCCTAACATAGACAGTGTATACACAATCCGGATCCGCACGCTACAAATGAAAGAAAATCGATTTGATTTTTTTTTCAGAAAAATTAACAAAATCCCACGAAAATAAAGAGAGAAAAACATCAAGAACAGCAACTTACAGATAGGGAAATGGCGAAGAGGGCAAGGAGGATGAAGAAATGAACCCAGAAATGGTTTACCAGAGCTGCTCTTCCACCTCTCATGGCTTCTTATCTTTCTTGGCTTTCTTGTGAAGATCTCCAAGAGAAAAAGATGAAGCATACTGACGAGTCTGTGATACAAATAGGAGTTATGAAAGCTGATGGAGACCGTAATTGCTAACACGCATTTCATGCCATTTGAACGTTGCTTTTTCTCTAGACTGGGATGATGCCGGTGCAGATAGTTTGAGTGATTTTTTTTACAAAAATTAATATAATTCTGATTCATATTCAACTAAGTTAGTATAACGTTAGTTCATATCAATTCTGAATTCGTTGAATTCAGATAACCTAAATATCTTTTTTTAAAAAAAAAAAAAAAACACTTCACATTTCCTCTCTAAAAAAAAAAAAAATCCCTTCACTTTCAATTAATTCATATAACCTTCTAAATCTCAAAGAAATGTACAATTCAATATATGAATATAAAATACATTTATTTATTTATTTACTAAATTAATTAAAAAATCATATAATATTAAATATGTATATATTAATTAAAGGCAAAAATGGCTTTTTGTTTATTAACTCTTAAGAGAAAAAAAAAGACTTTTAGAAATATTAATGTCAAAGTAAAAATTACTAATATTAGTAACAAAATTTAATTCTAAGCATATAAATCAACAGACCTCGTTTCATTTGTTTGCTCCTCTTTCATTAGCACTCGCTCTTCAATGCCACTTTGCAGCTCATCAAAAAGCTTATCCTACAAAATAATAACAAAAATAATTGAGAAAAAAATAATGGTGGGCTGAAAAGAAAAGTACCCTATAAATGAACCAAGTGCAATAGCGAATCAGTTTTTTAGGAGATCTACATGATCAAAACGTTTTTCTTCAAAGTTGCTCAAACTTTAACAAATTTTTTTCTAGATATATACATGTATATATATATATATACACATTTATATCCAAAAGTATTTAAATAAAACTACTAAAATGATCATGGCTAACACCAAGGAGCAATTAACACATTGAAGAAAATCCAAAAGATGTAATGCTCTCTGAAGATAAAATCCAATACTTTTCATAAAGGTTCAAAAGTTTCAAAGTATATAACACCATATATAATAAAAGACAGCAGACTATATAGAGCTCTAGAAAATCGAATTATCATATTATACTCTTTCATTCTCCTAAATATATTGTAAAAAAAATTATTTTATGCCATTATACAATTCAGTAGTCCGTTAATTTTCAGGTTAAGATTCCTATATCAAATGACTGATAAACCTTCTTCTCCTGGTCTCATAATGTCTTGACATTTAATTTCCAACCAAATAATAATCAACTTAGAAACAAAAATGGAGGAAAAAAATGGCATCCCTGCATGATTATCATAGAATTTTGTACTTCAAGCCTAGCATTCATGATTAGATCAGTTTGTCTTAATATGTCAACCTATAAAAGTCACTATATATTATTCGACAATCATTTATCCCTATATTATAAGGAGTACAACGATATATTATTCAAATATAGTATGAATCTTTGTAATAATAATCTAATAATATCAACTACATTATCTCTTTTTCACAAACATTTTAGTAGTTGAATCCAAATTAGTACTATTTATAAACTCAGACAAATTTGAGATGATCCATTTACCTGCCTTGTTAGGTACTCCTTGTGCTTCCAAACTTTTAACCTATCACAATCATAAATTTCTTATAAATTTCACAAAGAAGGTAAAAATATTGCATATATGATTCTAGAAAGAAGATCAGAAAAGTAAAATTGGAGGAGATCTTTACCATTTTTATTTTATCAACAAATAAGATATTCTTTTTATTAAGTATGACCATCTAAGAGATCACGTTTGCGTCAAACGACAGGCTCGTAGACGGACTCGATGATAGTAAATCATAAATTGTGAGACCAGTTGCACGCAGGAACAAAGAAGCTAGCCAGAAATTCATGCTACTAACAATCCCAAAAACAAAAAAAAAAAAACAAAAAACAATGAAAAGTAGAACATTAATCAACACCTTACACTTCGGAAAGACAAAAAAAAAAAAAAAAAAGAAGAATCTTCCTTGCATACATAAAATCCCAGCTTCACAGAAGCAATGAACCAATATAAACAAACTATATGATTTAAAACAGAATATTAACCAACACGTTACACTTCGAAAACACAATGAAAAGCAGAAGGATCATCCATGGATACATAAAATCACTGGCTACACAGAAGCAATGAACCAATATAAACAAACGATACGATTCAAATCATATCTATATCCCACCAAAGGATTCTCAGCTACAATTAAAAACGATTCCTTATACGTAATGCAATGCGTATACACACACGTGCTTCGTGTTTTTCGACTTTGTGTCCATGTATGTGCGAGTAAATAGAGACGCCAAAAAAAAAAAAAAAGCACTTTAATATTGCTTCTGGAAAAAATAGTTACCTTTGCTCTGTGTCCACGTTGCGATTGGATGAAAACAATTTTATATAGAATACTAAAAAAGGAAATGAATTTAAATTAGAAAGAATGATTGGAGAAATAGAGAGAAGCAGGGAAGACGTGATGAAAGAGAGAGACACAGTGAGATTGAGGCAATTAAATTTCTTGTCATCAATTGGGACAGATCTAAGTTGACATTTATATACCTTGATGCCAAGGGGCTTTGCAACTCCTCTCAACAACTCAACATGAGCACCATCCATTTGCCTTTTAAGCTTCCCAACTCAACGCATGTGAGCAAAACAGTCATAAGAAAGGCCAAAAGTTGAATCCTCCCTTGTTAGTGCTTGTTCAAAAGGCAAAAGCAAAACACTCGTGGGATGTGCAAAAGTCAGTCGTAGACATTATAGGATGACCAACTGTTAGAAAAGTAGTAGCCATGAAGCCAAAGGCCTCATTCCCTCGGTGAGCTAGTACACGATATCTTCCAAACACAAACATCAATGATGTTCCAGGATTAGTTGAGCAAAATGTGAAATGACGTCAAATATTTTTGTCTTCCTAGTAAAAGAAATGAAAATTTCTCCAAAAAGGATTAAACACCTAACACAGTGATTCAGCGTAACCATCATTTATTTTCATTTCATGAATTTGGAAGTCAAAAACTTCCTTCAATTGGGAAACCAAACACCTAACACAGTGATTCAGAAAAGTAGTAATTTTTCAAAAAATGGTAAAGAAGGATTGACAATCCTGTGTTTTAGTTTCTGTTTCAGCATTTATACATTGCTCTAGAATTGCCCAACTTATATACATGAAACTTCTTTAGAGGAATAGGGAAATATATGCATTCAAAAATGTACAGAAATTATATTGTACTATTTATACTAGTTATTATAGGACAAATTCGTATCCCTAGAAAGTCAAATCATGCAGTAGATGTTAAAGTCAATCATCTAATTTGACAATTTTTCAACCTACCAAGACCCAAGATTTCAACCAAACTGAGAAAAAAGCAACATTAGGGTTTTCAAAAGTAGGAAAAAATTCATGTAAAATATGATTCTTTGAATTCAATACTCTAATAAGTGTTTTTACGCTTCCTAATCATTTGGGTAGATATAAGAATAAATATTCAATTTATAATAAATTTCAAAAGATATGATGCAGTAGAGATTAATTCCTTACCATTATTACTACAAAAGTTCTTGAGGAAAATAGTTAGTAAATATCATATTTCTATATTTTAAACCATCATAAAATCTATTTTCTTTTATCCTCAAAAACACCTTGAAAATTTCAAGTATCCAATTCAAAATAACATCATTCATTACAGTCCATATTCTAGTTAGCTAATACTAATCAATCATAATAACAAAATCCATTTAAGGCACTTACACATGAAGAAACCAAAATTCCAACATTGACAAATTAAAGTTCAAGTAGTTTAGGGCATACTTTCATATTTCAAAGGTTTTCCAACGCATCCTAATTCAAATAGACCCTTCAAGGATATTAGCTGTACATGGTTTTGTCTAAAAACATCAATGCATAATCCAAGTCATCAACCCTACATCAAAACAGAGATTTTCTAGTACATTGTCATCATAACTATAGCATTTTTATAGGTATAATTCCTCGTAGAAAAATATCCCAACATTGTCCAAGCAACTACTCATCTTTAATACTCCAAACTAAGCAAAATCCCTTAAAAAATTCATGTAACACAACATCATATGACTAATTAAAAAATCTAGCTCTATCCATCCGTAGAAAACAGCTGCTTTAAGATAAAAGGTCCACATATTAATGATCCAAATTAATCATAATAATCATGGCTTCACTATAAACTCAACTAAACAACGTTATTTAGTCAACTAAAAATTTCCAACATTATATAGTTAGGATACTAATATTTTTGGGGGATGAATGCATGCTGAGTCAAATTTCAAAGTTTTAGCAGAAGGGGAAAATATTATTGTATTCAATTTGACAATCCAAAAATCCGTATCAACAAACGTGAAACTTTGTAAGGATGATGATGATTGTCCTCCATAAAACATAGGAAGCATAAATTATTGTTTTATTAATCATACAAAATTAATACTCAAATAAATTAAAGGATAAAGACAATTTGTAAATAAATAGATTAAATGGTGTATTAATGCACCGACCTTAGCGCTTCCCTCCTCATCATCATCTTCGTTATCGTTCATCTCGGACCTTAATTTGCCAGATTCTTCTTTCTCGGTTCCAGCTCCTTCAACCTATTATAGGATTTATTTTAAGTTAATTGTATAAAGTTAAAAAGCTTCTGAAAATAAGTGCTTAAAAAGTAAAGGAGAAAGCAATTATTGTTCTTTTTTGTTGTAAGTCCAAAGCGTCTTCTCACACTCAGCCTTCCTTTTATCAACCTTGGCGAGGTAGGGAGCTTTTTCTTGAAGAAGCGATTTTGAAGCTAACCTAAAAAAGAGCGCAAAAAATATTAAAATACTTTGTTTTTTAAAATAATTAGTCAAGTGTCCGACATCGAAAGGGTCACTATCAAACACTACACAAAAATCTAATCTTTCTACTAAAAAATTGTTAGATCAAGACGGAATGACAAACCCAAGCAAACAGTCTTTTTCACAACTTTCACAAACTATTCAACAGTTGGAGAAGGCATGCACATGCGTTCTATACCCATCGTTAGCCGCAAAGCATTTTTCTCAGGATGGAACACTCAGATAGTACCATAATGTTTTCTATAGGCATTGATCTATACAAAATTATTTTATAATAGAAATATGAATGAAAATATTTAATTACATTTGCAAATCAAATTGCAAATAATATCCAGTTTAGTAATGATATAGCTCCATAATAGTTTATCGCTTGATTATTCACCACCTCCTACCAGTGATCTTATCATAACTTGTAAATATAATAGAAATATCAAATAAGTAATTAATATCAAATCTTACACAAAGTCCAAAGATTACTCAGTATTGCTGCTTTACATTACAGTACATCCGACAGAAGCCCGATATTCCTGCAACATCAAAAGAGGTCAATAGTTTGTTGTTCTCAGAAGTTCAGAGAAAGAAATAATAATAATAATAATAATAATAATAATAATAATAATAATAATAATAATAATAATAATAATAATAATAATAATAATAATAATAATAATAATAATAATAATAATAATAATAATAATAATAATAATAATAATAATAATAATAATAGTCATCATCATCATCATCATCCTAAAAAAGCAAGAAAAGAGACCTTGCGACACAATAAAAAATCACAACTTTATTCTGCTAAATTTGCACACCAAAAATTAAAAAAAAAAAAATCACATGGCTTCATATGAATTTAAAATTCACGTTAGCACTTTAGAACCATTTTCTTGCTTATTAAAAAGCCTATGAAAGTACTTGCCCAAATATCCATGTTCTCATTGATAACTCCTCTCCAAAATAAATCCCACATCTATAGCAAGAAAAGAAGGAAAACAGTCAACAATGATACCATAAAAGACAACAAAAACTTTATGAAGAGCAAGTTCTTCAGTCAACCTTAGGGCCTCTATACCATTTCCTCTGGCTTCTCAAAGCACTTGTGATTTGTAAGTGTACTACCAAAGTCACATAATTTCGATAATCCATCAGATCCTAGTAAAATATTCTCAGCCATTAAGCCCTTTAAACTACAAAATAGAATCACACATATACGTAAAGGAGTTCATCAGAACATTTGTTATGCACCCCATTTTTTGCTGTTCAATCGAAAAATAAAATCTCAGATATCTAATAGCAAATAAACAGCATTAAAAAAAATCAAATTTAAAATGGATATGTATTCAATTCCTTAGTCAATCAGAACGATGAAATTTCCAAAACGGATGCTATATTACGGTGAATTCAATGGCATTTTAGAACAACTAATCTACAAATACCATAAATAATAGGCAATGTAAACAATCTTGGGCATCACTGGTAACAAAAATTTCTAACACATAAATATAAATAGATCATTAAGATCTGAAAGCATATTTCTTATGAATTAAAAAAAAAAAAGGAAGCACATTTATCTTTACCTATGAGCAATTGGTGGAGATTAGCAATGCAATGCAAACATCTCTGAAAATTGCAAAGGTCTATTTTTCCTCAAGGAATCTAGATCCCCTACTCTCTAGCACATTAATCAGAGACACCAAGGTAAAGCCTGAGACCAAGATCATCATCAGCATCCTCAAACCTCTCCCTCTTCCTTTTCTTCCTCCACCCCTTCCACCTTTCAAGCGTGCAACCCTCTGCCCCAGCTGCCCCGTCAATTAAAACCCCTTCTTCAGCCCCTTCTACCCTCCACTAGTCCATCTCCACCCCTAGATAATATCCTGATGTCTTTCTTCGTAGCCTCCTCACGGCTCAAGTGCGGGATCGCACATTCCCAAGTCTTCCGAATATGCCGGTTTTCTTTCTCAGGGACAGTGGAGGATGGTTTGGAGGGCTTTTTGCTGCCCACATCAGATCAAGCTGACAACAGGGTTGTAGACAACTGAGGACCTTCAGGGTTTCAAGCAGGGATAGGAGTGCTAGGAGCTTGGGAATCAACAGAGTATATCTCCTCTTTGAAATGATAAGTTTTCTCCCCTTGTTCAGTTCCTGTATGTGATCATTCATATTTAAAAAATCCTTCAAATTTCTATTAAAAAAACTCCCTTCATTTCATTTTAACACTAACAAATCAAAAAAATATTCAATTAAATTTCATAACGCCAAATGTCAATAGGTAACAATGCCATGTATCACTACAGGGTGCTTCCGTAGCTACTTATATACGTACGTATGTACATACATGTGTGTGTGTGTATAATTGAGTGTTAGAATTTTGGACTTAGTTAATGTGCACATGCAGATTATTTAGTATTTGAACATGTAGACGTAGATATATCACTAAATAAATTATACAACTGTTATTGTTATGTAGTTTAAGGCCCAATTATAGTGATCTATATTTAATTACATGAGTTTGTTATCATAATAAAGTGTGGGATTATTTATAATGTGTAAAAACTGGAGGTGTAATTGCAAAAACTATAATGGGTTATTTTAGTAGTTACACTATAATATAAATACACTAGAATTATGGTCTCTAATTGCACGTACTGAAAACCTAACCACTTTTTGGAGTTCCCATTTCTCTCTGAGGAAGAAGGCTAAACAATCAGAAGAACCAATGAGCCCATATATGTGACTGCGAATTATCATGGATCAAGGTATGCCTCCACATCCTATTTGTATCTAAAAAATCTTTTGAGTAAGGTCTTATTCTTGGAAAATTCGATTAAGTCAATTCCATTAATTTTCATCAATGGTATCAATGCCACCTTACATCGGAGATTATTTAGTTTTAATAGTTAATCTTATATGATTGTCATAACAGCCACCGATTTAATATATGTTTTTGTAAGGGTGCTCACGGTTCGGGACAGTTCGGAGATTTAGAAATCTCTGGTACTGTCCCAAAATTTTAGTACTTTCATTTTCTTAGTATCAGTCCTGAACCATAATTTTGGGCAGGATGGGACGGATATTTTTAGTTTTGGGATAGAACAGAATGGATATTTGGATCTTTGATTCTAATAGAAAAAAGATGGTTCCAGTTCGATTTTCAGATATTTTTGAACATATTTCACCAAAAAAAAAAAAAAATGTTGTCCTCCACAAATTTGAAAAATACATGTTAATAATTCTCAAATTTTAATCTAAAACAAAATTCTAAAATAAAACTGAAACAACTTCTATAACACTTTATATGATAATCTATAAAATCTAGCTATATAATCCATATATATCACATAATACTATACTACATAATCTATATATACATACTACACATATAGTATGATAGATATATAATATACTATGTAATCTATTATATACTAATCTATATAATCTACTGATACAATCTATATATTAAATAATAATCTATATAATCTACCTATATAATCTATATATACCATATAAAACTATACTATATAATCTATTTATATATATATATATATGTATGTATGTATATATATTATATACAGTATAATATACATATAATATACTATATAATCTATTATATACTATATATATAATTAGAATCACTCTTATCATTCTTTTTAATATATATATGTATATATATATATATATATATACACACACACACATATATAAATGTCTACATGACTATATATATTCGGTTCTAATTTTGATTCTTCCAAACGGTTTTGATACGGTTCGGAATGGTTCTCGGTATGAATATTACAAAAAAAAATTTAGGACAGCTCGATTTCAGAAAAGTCAAAAGTCAACGAGGTTTTTTTGTTCTAGGTCTTTTCAGTCCGGTTATTTGGATCAGTTCGGTTATTCTCCAATCCCGTGAGTAGCCCAATATTTATGTATCGAGATTAAATCTTTTATACATATATTAGTTGAGTGGTGTAGGAACAATGCATTTATATTCATGGTGAATGATCTGATTAATTTAGAACAATTTTATGGCCATAAATAATTTGATTCGATAAATATGTATATGTATTATCAAGTCTTGTAATAAAAAGGGGTGTATTGCATCTCTATATTTCCCTTTTGAGTTATTATTGTTGTTAAAGTTTTTATTAAAAGAAAAATATATATTAAATATTTTGGTTCACTGGAACTAAACCACTGTTGCCGCTGTGATATTATTAAGCTCAATTTAATTGAAATTGCAAAAGATAGGAGAATTGGCTATTTTATTAGCTACTTAGAATTTTCAATTATAATTTTACAATTTCTTTTTTGTTTAGGTTGGCCATAAAATTGTTCTTTATTTTATAGTAGTATTGTTTTTACTATATTATTTGGTTTAGTTATATGTCATTCATGATAACATGTTATATAGTTTACATTAACACCACTCTAGGTACTCCTATTTAATAATTAATTTTTATTCATAACAATTTAAGGATGCTTTAACGAGTGTGTCTATTAGTTTACGTTGACTGGTACCAAAGTAGGCTCTCCTAGGGAAGTTTTTCGATAATGAACTAATTAAATATTATGCTCAGTGCCAATCATGCAGATAGAAATTGGCCCAAAGAAAGTTTGCTATTGTCAGGATGAGAAGTTCAAACACATATAGTAATGAACACGTAATAGTTGTTAGGTGTCTGTAGTAAGTATTAAATCGGCCCAAAGGAAGACGTAGTACTTGACTAGATTTTACTATTAGTGCTCGATTACTACACTAAGGAGATCACTTGCAAGCTAACTCTTTGTCGAAAGACTAGACTTAGTGTTGCACCAGTTTTCTTGTGAGAGGGTTGTTGTTGTGAATTTAGCTTTTAAGGTAAAAAAGTTTTTTTTTTTTTTTACTTTTATCTGAGTGAACTTTAATTTATTTTATGTTCTTGTTTTCTTTTATAATTACTAGTATTTCTATTGCTCAATTGTTTACCAATTTGAATAACATTCCACAACTAAGCAGTACAAACTTTAAAGCTTAGAAGGACAAGGTCCTAATTCCTTTGAGATGTATTGATGTGGACTTAGCTCTTAAGGAGCCATGTCTTGTTGAGCTAACGGATAATAGCACCTCTAATCAAAAGAGAGAAATGGCTCAGTGGGAGCACTCAAATTGGATAAATCTAATGATCATAAAGAGTACAATCCCAAAAAAAAAATTCTGAGTAATATGCCCCAAGAGATGAGTCCCATTAAGTTTCTTCATTAATTGGAACAACACTTTGTAAAGAACAAAAAAGCATAGACAATTACACTTTTGCATAAGCTCATAGCCATGAGGTACAGTGGTTTAGAAAATATTAGGGAATACATTCTCGAGATGTCTCATACTATCTCAAAACTTAAGATACTAGAGTTGGATCTACCAGATGATCTACTGGTATATCTTGTTTTAATATTTCTTCCTCCTCAATTCGGTCAGTTTGAGATGATTTACAATTGTCAAAAGGATAAATAGACAGTTAATGAACTCATCTCATACTTAGTATAGGAGAAAGAAAGGAGACAATATAAAGATAAGAATGTTAATTTAGCTTTGTTCTCAAAAGGTAGCAACAAAAGATATGGCTATGTGACTATGGATACATTATAAAAAGCAAAAGAGATAGTCAAAAGACATTGAGTGTTTTTTTTTTTTTTTTTGCAAGGATTCCTTTCATGTTAAGAAGGAATGCCCTAAATGTGACGCATGATACATGAATAAATGTATCTCTTTAACTCTTGTCTGCTCAAAAATTAATTTAGTTTCAGTGTTAAGATATACTTGGTGGTATCAGCACTTATATAAGTATATCTATGTAGGGTTGCCAGAATTACTGCCAACCAAATGATGATGATAAATTCATCTATATGAGGAATGGTAATAGGGTAGAGGCTACAGACATTGGGACATTCAAATTATTATTAAAATCTAGTTATTATTTGGATTGAAAAAGGCATTCGTTGTTCTATCATTCAAACGAAATTTAGTTTCTATTTCTATTTTGGACAAAGAAAGACATTTTTGTTCATTTGGTAATAAACAGTGTCATCTCTATTTTGATTTTAAATTGCTTGAAACTAATTTTTTTCCCTTTATGATAATTTATAAGAGCTTGATCTAGTTACCTCTTTTAATTAATCCTTATATGTGGTATATGGGGCACCAAATGAAAATTAACTAATGAGGATTCCTATTCACTATGGCACAAAAGATTAGATCATATCTCCAAAAGGTGAATAGAAAGACTTGTGTCAAACGAAATTCTCGAAACACTTGATACTTCAAATAATATAATATGTGTTGAATGTATTAATGGTAAGTTAACAAACAAGAAAAAGATAGGTGCCACTAAAGTTAAAGACGTTATGAAACTAATACATATGAACATATGTGGACCATTTCCTACTTCTTGGAATGATCAAGAATACTTTATAACATTCATAGACAATTACTGTCGTTTTGGTTACTTATTTTTTATACATGGGAAATCACCTTGGACAAGTTCAAAACATTTAAAGCTGACATTGGAAATCAACAAGGTAAAAAGATTAAATGTGTCAGATCTGACCGTGGTAGTGAATCTTACAACAAGAATGATGGTTTAGGCGAATGTCTAAGGCCATTCACTAAATTCCTAGAAGAATGTGGGATCGTCCCTTAGTATACCATGCCAAGATCTCCTAGCATGAATAGAGTTGCTAAAAGATAAAACAAAACCCTTAAAGACATGGAAAGAAGTATGATTTGTCATACTACTTTACCATCACTCTGGGGAGATGCACTTAAAACTGTAGTCTATATTTTAAATAGAGTTCCAACTAAAGCAATGGCTAAAACTTCATATGAGTTATGGACAAGTAAAAAACTAGTACTAAAGCATTTACGAGTATAAGGATGTCCAGCTAAATAAAAATAAAGTTACAAGTTCTGTGATTCCCAAAGTAGAACTTTTTTTGAGATAGGAAATGCTTAGTTCTTTGAGGATTTTGAGGTTGAGGGAGAATATAAAATAAAAAATATTGTCTTTGAGTAAAATGTTCCTATACATGTGCAAGTTTTTATACCTAATAGGGTTCAACAACAACATCCAACATGTTGCGCATGCTTTGCATGTATCGAAAATATATCCAATGCAAAATCAAGTTTTAAATTAAAATACCAATTTAACTCAAAGGCACACACTATTGGAATGTGTGCCCTCTTAGACTAGGTTTGTGATGTAAATATCGAATGTTAATAAAAGAATTTATTTCAAAAAATCATTTATGAATTTATTTTCTTTATTTGTGCACAATTTCATTTGAAAAAAACCCATTGTATTTAAATAAGTGATCTATGTGAATAGAGGTCTTTTACAATAAGATATGGATCATGGGTTATTTAAACACATAAACATTTGTTCTTAATCGATTGATGAGAATGGAAATCTCATCATATTTAGGTTATTATGTTATGAATTCCAATGGGGAATGGCTTACTTCATGACATAAGCATACTTCGAATACGTAGAATAGGACTTGTAGTAGTGGTTTCTTAAAAGTACTATATGGTAGAAACCTAAACTACTACCGCTACAGCGTGAACTAGTACTCAATGACTTGAGTATGAGTTGGTGGTCTGACAAAGCTGGAAGCATGTACTTTGATATGCTATAGTTGAGGTTCTATCGTTGGGCCAATATACTTGCATGTTGGGTATGTGTGACTAGTTAGTTAAGACAGACTTGTACAAGATAGTTTCTACACTATATCGCCCCTTGTGGTTGTCTGAATGATTTAAATATCCAGGGTCCTGGGAAACATGACTTGGATGTTTGCTTTAAGGTAACTCTCTTGGAAAGCAAAAACACTCCAGGAAGTCATGGATCATTAAACTAGAAGCCTAAGGATGGTAGATGTCATTTAGAGGGGTGTTAGTACACTTCTTCCTCTCTAAATGTACGACGATGTGTAGATGGGTATTTTAGTCATTTTACCTATAGGTCGAAGACTTTACTAATGCAATATTGTCATTGGAGTCAATATTTCCTATGGTAATATTAGAAAATATTTAAAATACAAAATATAGCTATTTATATAGTAGGGGTATTTTGGTCATTTTAGTAGCCAAGGCGATGTGTCTTTTTGGTCCTCGGAATAGCCCGTAAGTCCTAATTAATTTTTTGGGTTGAGAAATTGGTTTCAGTTGAGAGAATTTTATTTTATTCAGGAAGTCTAATTTATTATTGGATTGGAATAAAATAAATTGAGACAAATTTATTATCTAGTTTAATCGGTTAATTAATTATTTAGGGCCGAGGTCCAGATTGAATAATTAGAAAATTAACCAGGACTTAAACTAGAGGAAAATAATTAATACTTAATTATTTATTGGGTTAGTTATTTAATTAATCCCAAGAAATAAATAATTAAAGTTTAATCATTTTTTTGTTCATTTGGGCACATTAATTATTTTTGGGTTATTTATTTAATCCCAAGAAAAATAATTAATGTTTATTATTTTGGGCTTTTCGGGTCCAAGAAAAATAATAAATATTATTTTGGCCCAATAGCCTGGACCATAGGATTTTTCCGAACACAGTTCAGAAGAGTTTATGATGAAGCCAAAATTTATTTTGTTAATAATATTCAGGTGTTTGAAATATTAAATCGCGAGAATATTTTTTTTATCAAAATAATTATTTTTGGTTTCATAACTCTTGGCTTTCTATGTGGAAAAATAAAATTAAATTAAAAATAAAAAAATAAAAATCTCTCGAAACTTTTGGCTTTTGGTTTTTCTTCATTGTCTCTTGGTTTTCTGTTTACTGGCTGTTGGTTTTGTTTGCATAACATAAGAAGCCAAGCCTTGAAAACCAACCGTGAGGTGTGTAATAAGAAGAACTGATCTTCTTCTCATCCCAATTCTGTGCTCACCAACTAGAGGTTAGGCTGTGGAATATTCTGAGAGTTGAAAAGCTAAGCAAGCTTTGTGCTGGAGAAGAAGTTGGCAACCGGAACCGGAGCTTCAACTTGTGGAGAAGAAGGAAGCTATTCTTGAGCTTCATTCTATTCTACAAGGTTTAAGGCTCCAAGAGGTATGTTTTTCATGCCTCCATGTTGCTGCCATGCTCTGTTATATTGTTTTTGTCTCCATTTTTGTTCACCGTATGCCATGCTCTCTGTTTTTCAAATTCCTTCACACATAATTGGACAAGTATACCAATCATGTAGTATTGAGTGTAGTTCATAAGTATCGAAGATCTACAGGAAAGGATATCAATTACCCCTACTTCCACAAAATTTCTATTACTCAATCAACCAAACTAAGAATTAAAATAACTAATTACTCATAACTAAGTACAAAGGAGTACCACAAGAATACATTCCCAATTTACAATGTAAAGTCTAGAAGATCACAAGACAAGATTCAAGTGAAAAAAAGGAGATTGACCGTGTAATTAAAGAGAACTCCCCCACAAATACTCAAATATGAAACATCATTCAATTAATTAAGATCAAATTCAAACATTTGCAAGATTTTGAAAATAATGTAAAATTCACTCTCTCTCAAGTAGTGAATTTCCTACCCTTGGACCTAATCTATAGACATTTCTATTGCACAAATTAAACCTAAGAATATATAGAAATCAAGGAAATCCAAATCTAAGCCAAAAAGTTATAGAATTCCTATCTCATACAGTCTTTTTTAAGTTCAATATAAGTGAATTACCTAATCAACTAATCCAATCAATTAAACCCAAGTGATAGATTACTCAAAATAGAAATGAATAGATCAAATAAACATCTAGTACAAGAGTAAAATAAGATACAACCCTTTAATTACAACTCAAATCAAGTAAATTTAATATCCACAAAATCAAATTACAAATGAGAGAAAAAGCAAACTCATAGGCAATGTTTCTCTTCTACTTTGCAATTTTCCTTTAGGTACACTTCTTCTCCTCAAATCTTCCTTGATCTTCTCTTCTTGGCTCTCCCTTGTATTTTGAAGAGGTTCTTAAGAGGTATTTCAGGGGTGATTTTCTTTGTATCTGCCTATTAAAAGGTATTTATAGTTTGTTTCCTTGAATCTCTACAATTCGGTAGAACATAGGTTATCTGCGATGTTGCATGCGCCATAGAAGGTGCTCTGCACGTTGCCATGCATGCTTTGATATTCCTATACTAGTTTTGAAATGACATCGTGGCATTTGAATTTATTCTATACTGTAAACATTCACGGATGCGTCGAAGGTAAACTGCACGTACCATCAAAGCCCAGAAGTCTTGACATTTCTAAATCCTAATGGCGCACGATGACGTGGAAGATTATGAGTATAGTGCTGTGGACTCCTAATATTTTGGCTTTTGATCTTTAGGTAGTGCATGGCTTCATGCAGAGTGATGTCAATGGCGTCGTGGAGCTTCAATTTAACTCTTTTTCAGTCTTTTTCTCCTTAAATCATTGTTTAATCTTAACTTTTTCAATCTACATAAAATAAGGAAAAAATGGGGGATTAAGTAGCAATCTAGAATGAGTTTTAAAGATTTTGAAGCACAAGTGACATGTAAAATATGCATATAATGAACAATTATCACTCTCCCAAACCTAAACTTTTGCTTTTCCCCAAATAAAGTATCAACAATAAAAACGCTCCAAGCAAAAAACATGCCCATGAAGAGTAGATTTTTTGCAACAATGACTGCTATTGGAATAGACATTCATTTTCTATTGAAATGAGAATTCAGTTCAAGATCATTCAACTAGGATAAACTTGTGTAAATACATCTATTTGAATAGATAAAACTAAAGCCATCGAAATTGGATTAAATAAGTTTATATCTATTCAACAAGCTTCATCTTATCTCCTAGTTCAACAATACAAATTAAGTGATTCATATAAGTTAGGAATAGTGAGCTAATTTAAATTCTTTGATTCCAAAGCTATTGTAATGATAGGTATTAAACAAAGGATTCACTCACTTTTGCAAGGTAATATAAATGCCTAGAATAGATGGATAATAAAGATCTTTCAGCTTTTACATTACCCTCATTGGATTCTCATTTTCTTTTAAATCAAGGTAATGCAAATGCCTAATAGATATTAAAATGAATAATTTTTAACTTTTACATTACCTTGCTTCAATCACTCATTTTCTTACCCCAATCCACATTTACTTAGACCCATAGTTAGAACTAACTAGAAGATTGTACAATATAAATAAGATAAATTCCTTACTTATATTTCATTACAAATTTCTCATTAATTCCTATAAAACAAAATGTCACAATGTTTACTAAAACATCAATAAGATTAAGCCAAATTCTCAAGACTTCTTATATGTCATACCAAATATACACATTTACCTAAGAAAATCCTGTCAAAACAGCCGTATTCTAAATTCCAATGCCAAGGAAAAAGAATAGCAATTCTATAAAAGGTTGAAGTATGCCAAAAAAAAAAAAAAAGCTCAATTTTATTTCGGCTCAAAATTTCACAAGGAAAAACTATAACAAAATCTTGCAAGGAATATCACTCAACTTCTCCCCCATACTTAAAAGTGGACAATAATCTCATTGGCCAATAATATATGTAATATGAACGTATATAATGGGACTGAGAATGATAAGGAAGACAAGGCAAAATAATATTCCTCAATTGAATACATACTCAAATTGATCATCAAGAGAGGAAAAGAAGGTCATCATCTAAAAAGTAATATCTACAGTAATAAAAAAAGAAATAAAATATGGAAATAAGTAAAATGAAGAAAGTGCTAGAGTCAAATGGAATAACAAAAATAATACTCGTAATGTCATAAACATAAACTAAAATACTATGATATGTTCAAAATTGGTCTCTGCCCCTACAGCGACTCTAGGGAGGATCTTTAGGCCCTACAAGTCTATACTACTACAGGAGCTCCCATATCTGGTGTAGAAAAGCATCAGCCTTATTTTGCCTATTTTTTAGAGTGGTTAGCGGGTTATTGATGTCCCTCTGAGTGTCTTTAATTTGCTCCAACTGTGCCTCTAAGTCTGAAAATGGCTGCTACTATCACCCTACCAAATCTATCAATCTAGCAATCATACCCTGCTGTTGTGTAATCATTTAGCACTGCTACACTACTATGTCTTAGAGTGCATGCATACTATTGGTAAGTGTGGCAAAATGCGTGCGCATCTCCACTTGAAAATCCATTGTGGCAGTTGGGCATCCAATGTTGGGACGTTGAGCTCTAGATGACTTTGTAGATAGGGGCTACTACTGTGGTGGCTGTTGCTGCTCTGGTTATCTCTGACTAGTCCTCTCTCTAAACTCACTAGAAGTCAACTGTTTCTTGTCATTTTCATAATAACTATAGCCACAGTTAAGCAATGTCCCATTGGTCACTATCTTACTAGCAGTTGTAGTAGCAATCATCTTGCCTCTATTGGCACATGGAAGTGCTGAAGAATTTTGGTTCTCACAAGAGGGAAAGCAAAGGCTTTAGAAGGGTGGGTGAAAAAGACAACATCTCGTATGTAGGAGATGATCAAAGAAGTTAGGGGATAGATTGTGTATGCATCAGTTTATTCAGCACATAAATATCCACTATCCATCCTTCATTAAATCCACTAACTCTAGGAGCTACATTGAAAACCAACAAGTAAACAACCATTCTTTACAATAGTGGAAGGTCAGTCATATGAAAACATCTGCTTGGCTAGCTATCTAGTACATCAAATGTAGCTCAACTCTAGCATCATTGAATTTCTCCTCCACATCTGACACAACCTTCTTGTTGTATATCTAAATCTCTACTGAAGCTGCCTCTTCTCTTATCCCAAAAATTTGAGCCAAAAGCTCTCTAGAAAAATCAATGGGAATACCCCTCATCAATGTGTCAATATTCCTCTAGTTATTTTGCTTTTTGGCCTCAAAATTTGCATAAAATTCTTTTATCAAATTAGGGTAATAAATACCCTTCTACTCAAGAATAGGCCCCCATTCAACTTTTCTAAAAAAAGTAAAGATTTTCAACTGATTGTTGAAAACAGGGTCCAACGTCCTTTCCACAATTATCTTTCTATTTTCTTACTTTTCAAACCACCCCTTGTTTTCATCATTGACCAATCTAGCAGTAGGGTCAGAAAGATGTTAGTGGGATGATGATGCCTTACCTTTCTTTCTCTTGGAGGGCAATTTGGTTGCTAGGTGTTTAGGAGCCATTAAGAATAGTATATGAAAAGAAGAGAAGGGAAATAAAAGACAGAAGAATAGGTAAAGCAAAAGGATAGAAAAAGCAAGGAAATCACCAATAATGTTCACTCAATACAACTCAACCAACCAGTATAACAATCCCTGTGAAACCCCACCTAAAGCCAACCCTGGAGTAAGGGGGTCGGGAATACATATCATATTATTTTGCATGAATATATATGTTTTTGAGTGATTTTATGTGTTTTTGAATCGTGGATTATAGGTTAAATGCTTAGTTATACTTATTGAGTAGGAGGGGTTAAATGGTAATTTAGCTTGAGGTCAGAATAGGAAGATAACTTGAGGAGTAGATAAGAAAAATATGTGGGTGAGAAAATAAGAACAAGAGTTGTTGTGGTATAGTGGTTAGAGCTTTGGAATTAATCTCTAAGGTCATGAGTTCAAATCTCATCATTTAAGCTTTTACCATGATTATCGTAATTAAGTTTGAATTTTTGTTTTCTTTCATTCCATGAAAATAGGAATAATTGTCTTAAGGGAGACATGAAGAGAATGTTCTAATCTTATCCTCATGTCCTAAAAGAATTCTAGAAGAATTCTTGTCCAATTTATTACCTCTAGCTTTGTCCTAGCATTTTCATAATTCAAATGAACTAAAATCCATTAAATCTTTTTCTTTGAATTCCAAAAAAAAATCTGTGATAATTTCTTTCCCTTGAATTTCGAAAATCAGCTTTGGGGAAGGGATGTTGACCGAAAAATAGGAGGGGAAATAGGAAGGGTTCCAAGAGAAAATCAATCACCATGGAAGGACCTTCAAATCTATCTTCATGATGTTCATGCTTTAGTAGTAAGAAATCTGGAAATTTTCCAGATTTTCTAGATTTGTTGCAGACCTTTTCTTCGAAAACCATAAATCCATTCAATTGCTGCCAAGAAAATGGTCATTTCAAGTGGCTTGGAAGCTGGAAAAATTGTGCAATTTTCGGACTGCACAAAACAGCACCAAACCAGAAAAATTTTCTGGGCAATTCGCAGCTCTTCATCAAGGAAATGAAGCTGTTTTTAGTTCATCTTCAAGCCAGCAAACTCCTCTGTATTTGTCCAGAAATGAGGCTGAAAACCACCCTTGGAAAACCCTCAAACATCCCTGAAGAACCCCTAAAAACCCGAGCCAAGAGGGTGCGAAAATCCTGCACCAAAATTCTGCAATTTTCGGAAAGCCATGAACACTTGAGACCAGAATTTTCCAACCTTGTTCCTTTCTAGCCTAAGACCGAAAATCACCTTCAACCTCTGTAGAATTGAGCCTTGTTCAGCTATACACTGAACACCATTAAACCTACACTTACCTTGAAGCATAAGGACTCCATAGCTACACCACAAAACACTCCTAAGATCACTCCATTCAAACTCCATTTGAACTTCAAATAATTTTAGCATTTCACTCCCATAAATCACTCTTGCATTAAGCTGAATTAACCAGAATTTCCTCTGCCTTTAAGGACTAAATTTCGGCCAACCTTGAGCAACATTAAACCTCAGTCATTTCAGCAAGACAACCTTGCTTCAGCCGACACCATTAAAGTCCATAGACACCTCTCTTGATCAAACACCATAGCTGATCTTTTACCTTAAACATCTCCACCATTTCCTCCATTTAAATTTCAAATAAAATCTGATTTCTCTCTCTCACAAAGCTGAAAACTGAAACCCTCAATCACACCCTACCATTCGGCCAGTCTTCTAGCAGAAATCGTGCAGCACTTCTTCTAATTTCTCTCCATTTTCACCTAAAACACCAAGAACACCAAGAACACACACTAAACTTCTTCAAGCCTAAACCTACTCTAAAACACCTCCAATCACTCTCAAATAATCTAGATCATCTCTACTTAATCCCTAGACTTCATTTCTGCCATTTATAACACGAAATCTCGCAAACAAGAATTTTCAACCGGATCAAAAATCAGTTTTTCTTGAAGACCTCAAGAATATCAACAAGGTAAAACAAGAACAACTTTCTTGTTCATCTTCTTCCATTCAATTCTTAATACACCTATCTAATGCTCTCTTTCTTTTTCTCTCTCTCTCTCTCTCACCCTCTTCTAACCGAAATGGTTGATCAAACCATCAACCATGAACGTTGTTTCATTGGATCATTCAAGTCATTCCATCGCGCGTGGACCTTCTTTTGTCTTCATCAAAGGGCTCGACAATCAAGTATTCATTCTTAAAATTTCTCTTATTAAATTCTGAAATCATGTCTCCTAGTTGATGATAGAGAAATGGATTATGATTGGGAGATTGAATATATGCATGTGGATTAGGGGATGAAGTTATGACATGATGATGGTTGTATTTGACTAAGATGTATGTGTTTTCCTTTCGAATCAATATATGTTCTTCATGTTTGATGAATTTAATGGATGTTGAAGCATGATTAGATATTATGACACCAAAGGTGATTAGGCTTTTATGATCTTATTTTCCCATGGAAACCATGATTGATGACTATGCTTAGTAGGATTTTGGCCATGTGATAACATGAGATAGTTCAAGTGTTTGTGCATGAATAGATTAATTTCTTGTTTGATGATGGAGAATGGGATCATGAATCTTTTTTAGCAATAGGAAGACCATGATGTAAGATTATTTTCTTGTAAATTCTAAGTTATATTCATTAGCAAATTTTATTACATAAATTAAAATTACTACTATATTTTTCTTCAAAAATTCGAAACACTAGGGGATTTGTATTAGAATATTAAATCAAACTATTAATATTTTTATTAAACGAAAATTTAAAATAATTTATTATTAAATTTTAATTATTATTAATTATTTATTATCTTTTCGAAATTAATTAAAAATTATTATTTATTTAATTTATTATTTATTTATAATAAAGCTATTTTTAAATTACCATTTCTTAATATCAAATAAGACTTAATAATATTTAAAATTCAAACCTTGGTTTATTTATTAATAATAACACTCAAGAATTATTATTTGAGTCTATAATTTATTAACAATTATTTTAGAACCCCTAGTTATTTCAATCTATCAAACTAGACTTAGTTTGTAAAATTCTTCAGCATCTAGCCTTAAAATTTAGGACATTAAGATCATGGTTAGTCATGGATGTATCTAGTTGAGCTAAGAATTATTTATGTAAGGCAGGTATAGCTTGAATGTGACCCTATATTTTGTGTTTACCCCAGGCAGGGGTTAGGTCAGCCTTGGAAGACTTTTGAGTAGAGCAAGCAAAGAAGCAGGTAAGCTCCTGTATGGAATTTTGTGAAGACAAAAAATTACTGTGGCAAGCCAAATGCGATGTGTATGGACATTTATTTTGTGAAGGCAATTAAGGACTGTTTTCCTTTTTATTCCAGATAAACAAATCATTTGAAAATTAAACAAGCAGTCTTACACAAAATGCTAAACTCTTTCTAAAACCCAACTTTGACAAGACTTTTAGAAACCCTTAATTGTTATTTCCAAATAAAGCAGATTATGATCAATTTTCTCCCAATGGGGACAATCAACGTTGAGTACTCAATAAGGGTAGACCACCAGGACTAGTCTTTGAAGGGTTATGGTAAGTCTCTCAGTAGGTGGCTACCTCTGAGGGGTGAGTCCTTCCTGGATAGGATGCCAGTTCGGTAGGTCATACCGGTCCGAGTTAGCAAGTTTCAGTCATGTGGACTGTGTGTTCCGGAGTGGACAACCGGTAAGTTTGGGTGTAGAAATGGAGGAGTATCTCACCCGGTAGGCTGTACACCTACCTTTTGTCAGCATTGCACAAAGTGTGGTATTCTGACTGTTATTGGTCATGGGGCCCAACGTGTGATAACCCATGGCTACCCATTTGAGTAGTTGTATTTATTGTGCACATGTATGATTTGAAAAGTGAAACACCACTCTTTATTTTCAACACTTATTTATTGCTTGCCAGCACTTTTCCTTATGAAACTTTTACAATTTGCATACATGAATTATTTTACCTGAAACACTCAAAGCACACACGGGCTTACTGAGATTTTTATCTCACCACCTTTTATGCCATATTTTCAGGAAGATCCTGCTGTGGAGATCATTAGCTAGAATGTTGCCTTGCTTGAAGACTCTTGTTATTTACTTTAAGTATTGTTTGAGAGATTGTTGCAACCAATTTATTTTAGATTTGTGCCAGTGTTTATCTTTTGGGTTGTAATAAATTTAATTTTAAAGTCTTTTGTTTTATTTTATTTTCATGTAACCTAGTTATAAAGACACATTGTTCTTTGGACGGGGCGATATCCCCGACCCTGTTGGGCCTAGGTAGTGGGGTGTTACAATCCCACATTCCTCTACATAAGGTCACAACACAATTGCCTCCAAACTAATTCACCAAATCAACTAATCAAACAATCACCACACTCATCTTCCCAATATCCACAACACCAAATCAACAATACAAACAAAAGCTCCTTTACTTAAATTCATAATAAGCTCTATTTGGCACTATACTTTTATCAACCCCACAGAATTTTCACAAGTGAAATACAGCAACACCATCAATAACTCAACGTTTTTGCATAACTGTACCATTCTACGGCAGTCAAGAAATCACAACTCCTCTCTTCAAATTCAAAACACAAATCCTAGCCTCCAAGTAATCACAATACAAGCTCAACAAATTAATTACAGCTCAACATTCACCATATCAAAATTTTCTCATAGTACAAATAGAGATCACTGTGTCTATTTCTAGTTAATCAGAAATAACTCAATTCACATGCTCAACTTTACTAAGTCCAGTCACATCAACTAACTGTAACTAGATTAACTTAACACATCAATCAAACCACCACAACCCAATCCTATTTATCAAATATAGCTCAATACAAGTCAATTCAAGCACACTAACAAAAAGAAGATGATAAGCCAATTCTCAAATTCCAGAAGAAGCATTAAAACTACCAAAATGCACTCAATTCTCAGAACTTATCACAAATCACAAATTACACCACAAAGATTCAATAATTCTCAAATAAGCTCCAACTACTTGGAATAAAATCAAGAAAGATCATATAT
The DNA here is from genome assembly GCA_026120185.1 of Voacanga thouarsii. Classification (NCBI taxonomy): domain Eukaryota; kingdom Viridiplantae; phylum Streptophyta; class Magnoliopsida; order Gentianales; family Apocynaceae; genus Voacanga; species Voacanga thouarsii. Next base: position 1,517,166 of record JANUWF010001704.1, read on the forward strand.
TACCAAAGCTCAACCGTGTTCCAGCTATTCCAGTTGGTTGCCGGTGGTTGCAATGCTAATGTGCAATAAAAGATTAATTACGCTCTAATTTCCTCCAGTGAAATACTAGAAAGTTGATTACCCATGGTTGACTTCACGAAAAATCATAAAATGGGCTGGAACTCGGTGACAGGATTGTGATTGAAAACAGTCAAATAAAGAAAAGAGGAAATAGAGCAGCAAGTTTGAATTGGAAAGAAGGGTTAAATTTCATTGGAGAAATGATTGTATGGATTAATTTGAACAATGAGTGAGAACAGGGTTCAATGGCAAGAAGGGATGGAGAAGAAATAGTGCTCGCTGTCGAGGGTTTTAAAGAAATTGAGGGAAAGAAGAAAAAAGAATCTATTTTTTTTTTTTTTAGATTCAAAGCTACACGAGACCATGGCATATGACTTGCACGTTGCCATTGTGTAGCAGAATTTTAAAACCTAAAACCAAAACGATATCGTTAAATATATGAAATAGTACACGGCAGGGTGAAGCTTTAGCTCCATAAGGCAGTGAAAAATTTTTAGGCACTGTATTTTTAATGGAAACGACAACATTTTTGTTCATATAGATGCACCATGACATTGCGCATGACTTGCATGACCTCGTGCGATCCCAAAACTTTTTATTTTTCTTCAATATTAAAGGCCACGGCACCATGGACCTTGATAGCCACCACGCCGTGCACTTCCAAAAAATGAAAATTCACAATCATTTTTATTCCTTTCCTTCTCTTCATTTTTCCTTTATATATATGTTTAAGTAAGGAAAGTAAAGAAAATAAAGCTAATATATATAATCACAAATTTCAACGAAAAATAACTTTAAAAAAGGGATATTATAAAACATAACAAACCAAATAAGGTAAATGTCCAACTAATACTCAGCAACAATAAACTTAACTAAGATCAGAACAAAACTAAAATAATTACAACTACACATTTATTCAAGTGTAGAGCATAGTATAGAAGACGATAAAGGCTTTCCACGTGTATCACATGGATTGCCTTTGGTGTTCCCGAGCATTGTTCCCAATGTTTTTTCTGAAAGCATCTTTGCTAATTGTCCAATTTAACTTTCAAGATTGTCGATAGGGGTGGTAATGTTGAACATGAAACACCAACACAACCCGAAAACAACATGGTTATAGCTGGTTAGGATTGGCCTTTCACGGGTTCGAGTTATAAACGGATTCAACCCACGAACCCATTTATTATTATTATTATTATTGTTGTTGTTGTTGTTGTTGTTGTATGTTGTTGTTGTTGGCATAAACTCCTCTAACCCGCGAATCCTTCTAATTTTTTTTTTGCATAGCCCGTTTCTCCCAAAAACCCTATCCCTAGCCGTTGGAATGTTGTTTGATGTTTGTTAGATTTTTTATATATTAAGTAAATTAGATGTTTAGATTTTTAAGATTAAGTCTTATGAATTTAGTGACATAACTAGATATTTAATTGGATAATTTATTGTTTTATTAGCTATTTAAGACTTTATAAACTATTTTATTGGTTATTTTAATTTTTTATGGTTTTTTTTTAAATTTTTTGTGTAATGGGTGGACAGGTTGGCAAGTTTAGTAGGTATTCAAGTGGATGAGTTTAGTAGGTATTCGGGTTGGTGGGTTTAATAATTATCTATTTAATTTTCGTGTCTAAACTTTTCAACCAATTTATTTTCGTATCTTGTTCGTGTTATAAAATTAGACACGTTTATTAATCGTGTTATGTTCAGTTTGGCATGGCGTGTGTAATTATCTCAGATTGACACGACTCGCCAACCCCGACACAAGACCTGGTACTCTTCATTTCCAATCTTCACTTTAGAAGCTACATAAGTGTCCAATTCCTTGAAGAAATCACGATCAAAGGTCATATGGTCGGTACAACCACTATCAATGAGTCATTTCTCACTTGAATGGCAGGTTGCAAAGCAAGAGGCTACAAAGAGTTGTTCCTCCTCTTCTGGATTAGCAATCTGAGCAACATTCTTTTGTGATAAATTCAATTGTGTCACAATCTTTTGTTGAGTGTTATTTTTGCAAATTCTTTGATTATGTCCCATTTTCTAACACTTTTCACATTGCTGGTCTGGCTTTCTCCAGCGTTTGGAGGGTGGATGACCCTTTCTTCCGCAGTGTTTACAAGGAGGAAAATCAGATTTTGTTCCCTTACTAGTATTAGAAGAATCAAAACTTGAGTTTCCCTTCTTGTTCTTCTCATTCTTCTTCCCTTTTCCTCCTTGATTAGACTGAACTCTTGTAGCTAATGCACCTTCAATATACCCTTTAGACCTCATGAGCCTTCTTAGTTCTTGTGCCTGTAAAGCATGCATCAATTCTACCAAACTAACTTTTGAGAAATCTTTAGTGTTTTCCACCTAGGAAATAGTAGCTTCAAACCTTTCAGGAACAATTACAAGGATTTTTTGAACTAATTTGGAATTAGAAAATTCAAAACTAAGTAACCTTACTTTGTTTGCAATTCCAAATAATTTGTCAGAGTACTCCTTCACTGTCTTAGAATCCTTCATCTTCTAAAGCTTGAACTCCCTGATCAGGTTCAGAATTTTCATTCCCTTAATCCTCTCATCTCCTTCATACTCCTTTTTCAGGAAATTCCAAACTTCAAAAGCTTATCTCATTATTATAATTCTGACAAAGATTTTACAAGAGAACATAGCTCTTGCCTTCAACTTTCTTGATTTCTTCTCTTTATGATTTTTTATTTGCGCCATAGTTGGATTTGTAGGTAATGGAGGAACTTTGCAGCCCTCCTCCACTGCTTCCCAGAGATCATTTGCCTCCAGATGAGCCTCCATTCTATCCGGGTCAATGAAAGTAAAGCAAAAACCCAGAGGAAGAATAGATTGTACCTGGTGCCAGGTGGGTTGAAGTGACCCAACGCCAGGCCCACTCTGGAAGGAGAGAATCATGTGCATGAATTTAGGATTTTTTAAAGATTTCGGTATTTTCTAATTCTTATTCAGCCAAGATCCGTCAAGCAACGAATTTAGTATCCAAGAGGCCTATAAAAGCAAGAGAAAACGCAAGAGAAAATATAGAGAGAGAGGTGGATCTAAGAGTATAAGTTAAAATTACTCATTGAAGGAGGATTCACCCAATCAAGGAGGATTGTTCAAGAAAATCTTCAAGGGTGAAGAAAGAGGCTTATCTATGAGTTTTTTCTTTTCCTTAAACAATGATGTATTCAATATTTTTATTGTAATTTAACATTATTTTGGATTCATGGTTTTGTGTTGATTTAGTTATTTAATCAATTCTTTATCATCTTTGATATTTGATTGCTTATTATCATTGGTCATTGATGCGAATTCTTCTAATTGACTCGACAAAATGATGTTAGGAATTTCATTACATTGATGTCGTATTTAATAAATCTTAATGGACTTGAATGACGAAATTAAGATTATAGGACTAAGTGATCAAAGATTAGTTGGTTTCACCTCGACCAAAGTGTCATTAGCTAATTTCATGTTTATAGGGAATTGAGTTTAATGCATGTTTTTGGCTATATTAGCTTGATTGACAAATCTATTAATATTAATCAAAAGATAGTAATTCCATGGATAGTAAGTCGTTGGGGGTTTTTCAAGAAGGTTTAGGAGCTATTTTTACATTTTTGTCAAAATTTTTTATTCTCTTTCCCTCTCTTTTGCTCTCCTCTCTTCTCTTGTTTTCAAGACATTTAAATAGGGGTGTTTTAGAAAGAAAAAAAAAAATATACAGTTACCTTATTTTTAAAAATCTTAATATGTGTGAAATTAAGTCTAGCGACTTATATTAAGGGACGGAGGGAGTATAATTTGGGACAGTAAAAATAGTTTCTAACGACTTATATTATAGGATGAAAGGAGTATTAATTAATGTTTAAATGTCAAAGTAGCTCTACAGTTTCCAATGAGAATAATTTAATCTTTTTCGCTAAAAACTCTATAAATGTCAAAATTTTCTAAATTTGTGTAATTGATATAATAAGGATAGTTATTTTGAAATAGAAGCAATATATAATTTTCCTAATATACCCTCAATTAACGTTTATTTTTTGGTCAATAATTACTGTTAATTATCAATGAAAACATTAATTATTTTCGTTAGGGAAAGGAAATTATATGTAAAAGAAGTTAGATTTACATAGTTTTAAAAACAATTTAGTAAAATGAACTGTTTAATTAAAGAGTATGTCAGTAAAATGTTAGGAAAAATATCACATTAACTATATTTGATGTGAAAATAGTATACGTCCATCGTTCTAGGGACATAGGGAGTGGGGGAAAAAAATGAATGTAGAATTTAAAATGAAAGAGAAAAGTAAGATTAAATAAAATAAAGATTGTATTGGAAGAATATTTTTTAATATTTATTCAATTTTATAAAAAGATTTTATTTTAAAAAGAAAAGTCTATTCTAAAAACATATATACTGAGGAAATAATAATTTAACAAATAAAAATATAATTTATATGAAGCTTGTGACTATCTCAAAGAGGCATAAGTTTATTATCTTTTGTTCGTTGTTGTAGTTTACTAGTTAGGAATTTGAATTCAGCTTTCTGAACAGCAATTAATTAATTAATAATTGAATTATTATTTCAACAATATTCACGACGGGGAAAAACGGCTTTAGCATTCATTGTTGTAGTTACAATAGTTAGGAATTTGACTTCAACTTTTTAAATTGCAATTATATAATTAACAATTAAATTATTATGTCAACAATATTCACTACAGGAAAGAAACAACGGTCAAATCTTTAAAAAATAAATTTATTTTTAAATTTTAAATTCTCCTCGAGTGACTGCATCATGGTACTCACAAATTAGCAACAACATTGTGATAGTTGTTCGAATCTGTGTTGCTATTTCTTTGTCATCATTGTCTCGTCACAAATTAGCAACAGTCATGTAACTGTCACAAATTTCCGTTGCAAGTCTGAATTTTTCCTATAGTGAATGTAGCATTGCAGTTAATGATAAAATTCATGGTTCGGAGGCGATAAGATAAAATTTGAAGAGCATGTCGAATCCTCTTTCTCCTTCCATTCCTCACTCTTTCTCTAGAAGTCATTATGTTGATATGATACTTCTTTGTTTCCTTTTTCTTTTTGGCATTTTTCTATAAGGCTTCATTTGATTGTCAAAGAAAGTGGGGTGGAAAAATAATTACAATCCTCATTTTTTAAAATTCAGCGTTTGATTCATTATTATGGTTTGGGAAAAGAATTTGATTCCTCAAATTTGGAAAAATAAATACAGAACATTATGAAAATGGATCCTCCTTGGGATGTGGTGTTGTAAATCTTTTCCCAAGGATTCTAACAGTAAAAAATTAAAAAAATTAAAAACTAAAAATAAATAAGAAAATTTATTCCAATCTAGATTATCTACTTTATCTCTTATATTTTTCCTTACTAATTCTTTCCTCCTTACACCTCCCCAATTTAATAGTGTATTAAATTTTTCTATATTCCTAATTATAATAAATATTTTTTAAAAAAATAAAAAATTAAATATTTTAAAATAATTATAAAATTTTAATTTATAAATTATATCATGATTGAATGAATTACATGAGAAGAAAATTTATTTAATTTTCTATAGATACTTTAATTTGACAATAATCAAATGTTATTTTTGTCAAATATTAGAATTTGAACTCAACTTCAAAATAATTAGAAAATTGAATAACATAAAATAAAATTTATATTTAAATATGTAAAAATGTTATAGGATTTTTATTTATTATAATCATTTAAAAGAATAATATATAATTACATTGTATAATAATATAAGAGATATTTAAAATTAATTATCAAATTTTTTATACGTATAATTTTTTTAAAAAAATATTAAAAATTATTTATACTACTTTTTAAAAATATTTTTCAATCTACCAAACAGGGGAATATAATCTATCCACAATCATATTACATGATTTCACTCTCTCAAAATTAGATTCCATAACATTACTTTTCTTTGGACTAAACAAACTGTGCCTAAACGTACTAATTATTTTTGTTGGGATTCTCTTCATTACTTGAAAACTACGTTGGCCTTTGGCCCACGGTGGCATAATCTAGATTATAATGAAAATGGTTCCCACTCCCCATGTCGTTGATTATTCAACCCGGTTTTGAGCTATGCCATCTTCCCATAACAAATGTCTTTTTAGATTTTTTGCCCACAAATGAAACATTTTAAAAACATGGCATTTTATAAGTTAAATTATCTAAAGTACCATAGTTAAACTACGTGTTCCTATCATCTCATAAAGATAAGTTTACTTTATTTTCTTTATTAGTCCAAAATTATAAGTCTGTTTTACTTTTCAAATGATATTTACTACTTTATTCGTTTAAAAGAATTTTACTTTTGAATACTTTGTGTTTTTTGTCATTTTTAAAAAATAAAAAATATATTTATTCTCTTTTTGTAATTGTACTTTTATCAATTATTACTCTACTAAAATATAATATTAATTAATTTTTAAATTTCAAAATAACTCTACAATTTTCAATGGGAGTAATTCAATCTTTTTCACTAAAAACTTTGTAGATGTTAAAATTTTCTAAATTTATGAAATTGATATAATAGTGACAGTTCTTTTGAAATAGCATAAATATATCAATTTCCTAATATACTTTCAATTAACTTTTTTTTTTGTCAACAAATACTCTCAATTCTCAATAAAAACATTAATTATTTTTGTTGGGAAAAGGAAATTATAAGTAAAAGAAGTTAAATTTACATAGTTTTAAAAATAATTCAGTAACATGAGCCATTTAATTAAAGAGAATATGAGTAAAATGTTAGGAAAATTTATTACATTAACTATATTTGATGTGAAAATATTGTAGTATCACAATAGGGACATAGGGAGCAAAAAAATAGACTAATTAATTAATTTTAGGAAGTCCAATTTAATTTGGGTTTGAATAAAATAAATAAGGATTGATCTAATATTTATATTGGGCTATGTATTTATTATTTTGAATTTTATGTTAAATAAAAAGCCCAAACAAAATAAATAAATATATTGGGCTAAAGTCTTATTATTTTAGGTTTTAATAAAAAAATTCAAAACAAATAATAAAAAAAGACTCAATTGGTGGACGTAACACTAACCTATCTTGGATTAGGGTTGGCTAGCCATGAGGGTTTATATAAAATCTTCTAGGAGGCCGGCCAAGGTAAGGATAAGAAACCACAACCACCATCTTGAGCTCTCATTTTCTCTAGTTCTTCCTCAAGAAAATTATCCTAGCGTATTTTCACCCACAGTATAATTTGTAAGATTGAAAGAATACTTTGGAAGGTTAAAAGCTTCAACATTATAAACGTTTCATGCATAGAAGCAAACATCTAGCAGGATTTCCAATTAGTATTACTCTGGATGCTATGATTCAAACTAGTTCCAAACAACCTACTGAACAACAAATTCTAGTTATTGTCTAATTTCTTCTAATTCTCGAAGAAAAAGTGAACATGCAATCCTAAATTCTGATTTAATTTTTATTTTTCGTAGCACTTGTGTGGTATCCAGTCCTACACTATTTGTTTTAAATTATTTGAATATCCGAATTCAGGTAGTAGCATTACTAGAATGATTACTCAAACATATCGTGATTATAGTATATTGAATAAAATTATTTCTCTTTCTTTAGATAATGCTATAAATAATGATTCTACTTTGACAATTTTGAAGTATACTATGAATCTTATGTTAGATGGTATAATATTTCATAATAGGGGTGCTTGCTTGTCATATACTTAATTTGTGTGTTAAGAAATGATATAAATAAATTGATGATACTATTACTATAATTATAAATGTTATTTTATTTATTAAAATTTATCCAATTAAACTCCAAAATTTTAAAATTTTATACTGAGAATGAGATCTTTCTTTTAAAAAATTGAGATTAGACAGTCAAACTAGATGGAACTCAATTTTTAAAAATCTTCGAAAGTGTTTTACCTTTCCAAAATCAACTTATTGAATATTATAATAGTAATAATTTTTAACCAGAACACGCCAATGCTGATTTCAAAATTGTGAGGCCTTTTTATCATTTTTAATTACTTTTAAAAAAATAATCAATCTATTGTCAGGATCTTACTATCCTACTACTCATCACATCCTTCCTACACTTGTTAAAGTAGCACATATTTTAAGAGAATATTATGAGCATATTAAATTTGGTGAAGTTATACTTTTTTAAAATGTAGAAAATATTATGAGATATTCCTATATTATATTATACGACATTATGTGTAGATCCCCGAGTGAAAATTCTTAGATTTCATAGTGTTATTGAGCTTCATTACGAAATATTCAATTTTGATCAAAATACAGCACTTAGGCAATTTAAGATAAAAAACATGAAAGGAAAAATAGTTAAAGCTCAATTTGATATGTATAACTAGTATGAGTTTGAGTCATCTTCCTCTAAATAAAGTCAAATTAATACTATAGGTAGAAAAAGTTTATCATCTAGCAGTTAACTTCAACCACCACGAAGATCTACGTCTTGGATTTCATCATCATCAATATCATCATCAGCATCATCATCATCATCATCATCTTCTTCTTCTTCTTCTTCTTCTTCTTCTTCTTCTTCTTTTAATCTATGGGGTCTTATGAAGCATCAAAGAAGATCAACTATGAGTTATAGGGAGATGGTAATATACAAGATGCAACCACCAGTAGAAGACAGGAGTCAATCCTTTGATATTTGTTGTTGGTGGAAGGAGCATAAAAAACAATATCCATTTTTCTCCAAAGCAGCACATGATCATTGGACACCTCCTATTTCCACAATGTCATCAGAAAAGCATCTTTAGTGATAGTGCTTGAATAGCTTGATTGGTTTTGCTTACTTTGGAGATAATAATATCCAGTGCAAGTTGGTTCAAAATCGAGAATAGGATGGTCAATTTATAGATTGTCGATGATGACTCAGATAAAGAATTGGGTGAGTCGAGTAGTAAGCATTTCGAATATATTGGGCTAATAATCTTTAATCTCTTCTGTAATTATTTAATTTTATTAATATTTCAAGATATTTCTATATTTAAATTTTAATCATTGTAATGATTTATAATCATTGTTTAATTTTATGCAACTAATGATGATTCCACTAGGGCAAAAAATTTTCCTAAACGTAAAGATAATGCTCTTCAAAGACGGATTGTAAAGGACAAACAAAATGGAACAGAGGCTACTAGAGCTCCTAAGCATAATCCAAGTACTTCAGATGCATAGAATGACACATAAACTGGAATGGAGACGACTGCACAAAATCCAAATAATGATTTTCCCTGACCTTCTAAAGGACGATGACTATGATTTTCCCTGATCTTATTAGTGATGTGATGGAGATTTACATTAATGATTTGGTCATCAAATCAACTAGCTTCAACAAGCCTTTAGCGTACCTATAGCAAGCCTTCATCAAAATATGGAGTCACAACCTCAAAATGAATCCTATAACAAATGTTCTTTCAAAGTAAAAATAGATCATTTCTTAGGTTTCTTGGTGCATCATAAAGGTATTGAAGTAGATAACAATATGGCCAAGGCCGTGTTGGAGTCTAGACTGCCCAAAAATAAAAAAGACCTACAAAGTTTGTTGGGTAAGATCTGTTGGGGATATGCCCTAGAGTCAATTTGTACTTATACAATTGTCATTATATTTTATATAATAATATGAGGCTTTCCTTTCCATGAATAGTGAGTTTTGTTTTGTTGGTCATCCAGTACGTGACTTGATAGTAAAACCCTACAATGAATACAATGACTATTCTAAAACTGTCCCTGATCGATTATTATTATTGGAATAATAATAAATTAAGATTAGTATGTTTGTGACTTGATGGCTATGTTTTACTGGCCATGGATATTTGTGATATCGAGTCAAGACATAAATAAATGCTAGAGAACATTGTATTAGACGTGACCCACTGTGAGAGTACTTCATGGAATATGTCATAAGTACTTTCTAGCCATAATAATATTGAAAATCCTTCGACCTAAATTCATCATAGTTTCTTACTTGATAAATTCTATATTTTGACATTGTCTAAAGTTGTCTTTAACCAGATAATAAATTAGACTACTGTTGGATATAGAATAAATCAAGGAGAGGAATATGATTGATTGTGAAGGAATTTGTCCCTCTCAGTTATGGGAGAGATATCCATGGGCCCCTTGATAAGTTAGATTGTTAAAAATGCATGGCCATGCTCAAATATATCAATCTAAGATATTGATATCATTTGTTTGAATAGTCTACTATGAAATCAAGAAATAATTGATTAAGCTTAATAAGGATGACATGCTCCGTGCCTTATGCTTAATCTGGATATCGTGTGACAAAAGGACTAAATATAAAATTATGGTTTGGTTCAAAGAGATCACCGATCTTCATTTAACCTGGATAGTTATAATGTTTTGCTAGAAACCGCTTATAACTTGTGGGCCATTTAAATACGATTTAGGCACGCTGCCAGTGTTAAATGAACCTATAGGGTCACACAATAAGCGTAACTTGTTAGGTTATTTTTCTCGTGACCGAGTTCGATGAATCGGATGATATCCAGATTATAAGAATCGACTCGGTAAAATAATTAGTTAAATTACCGAGATAATGGCAGAATCTTATCATATCGGTTTTAATTTAATTTGAATTTAAATTAGAATATGATAAGATATGATTAGGGTTGGACTCTAAGAGGTTCGAGGGTTTTTTAAGAAAACCCTAGCCGTCTTTCAATAGTCCAATTTTTCGGTTGAGAACATTCGTGCCATTCTCTACCGAGAAAAAACCTCTCAAACCCTAGGCGCTAGCACTCCCTGGGTACGAGTGAGTTCGCGGTGTGTATCCGATAGAGGACGTTCGCATACTGCAGCGTCTGGTGATTGTTCGGGTTGAACGTACAACAGCGCAACCAGAATCGAAGGATTTCAATTACAGCAACCAGAGGTAATTCTTAAAGCTTAGATCTTCTTAATCGTTTGCTTGGGTCCTCGGGAGGGATTCGTAGATGTTTTCCGCGTTTAAGAGTCTACGAATCCCAACAAGATCAACTTCCTTCACAAGTTTACTGTTAACTCTGTAGGCAAGATTAAACCTTTCATAGCCCTCCTACATATAAAACAAACCGATCATATAATATAATTAGACAATAATGAGACATCTACCTCTAATAGATAACATAGTCATTGTCAGAAATGAAGGGTATTTTAGTCATTTTAGTTGGAAATCATATCCGTACAACAGAAAGAGCATGGGCTTCAGCCTATATTTAGTTTGTGGAAGGGAGGGGGAAGGAAAAGGAGAGGCACTTTTACTTCTACTAAGCTAGGGGAGTAATAGCATTTACTTTATTTTGTTTGGTAGGAAGGGAAGAAGAGGTGGAAGATGAGGGAATAAGAGACAGAATAATTAATTTAGTTTACTATTCTATTCATCATTATCGATTTTGTTAAAATTTTTAACATAAAAAGTGGAGCCACTATTATCATTATTTACTCTCATTTTATTTTCTTTCTCCCAATCTCTCGAAATTGGGAGGAGAAGAAATGCTAATATAGAGGGGGAGTAGTACCCACACCTAATTTACTTTTTCTCCATGTCTACTTCCAACTAAATAAGGTAAATCTACCATTTACCTCTATATTTACTTACCCTCCTCATTTGCTTCCACAAAACAATCCAACCAAACATAGCCTTAGTGTAATAAAGGATCAACAGGTGTCTGCTATATATTGGTGGAGGTAAAACTATTCCTATCAGCTTCTTTGCTCCAAACCTTAAGATTTCTAGATCACCAATATGAAATACACATGTAGGAACTTGTGTGTGCACTGCTTCATTGGTAAACCAATGATTTTATGTAAAGGCTTAATTTTTCTTTTTTCTTATTGTAAATTTTGATAGGTTGGAAAGAGGAAGGAAAAATGAATGAAATATAAATTTAGAAATAGATAGATAATTTACGTCATTTAATTAAAAAAGAAAGATAAAAGGGAAGTAAATTAGGAGAGGGAGCTCCTGTTAGGAAAACAACTTGTTCAAATTTGGATGGATTAGGACGTAAATCAATATTGTGCGGATCATTTGGTTTTTTCCATCCCAACTAAACAAAATAGAAGTATACTACATTTACTCTCTCTAATAGAAATATAACTTATTGATGTAGTGATATTGCATTGAATATTTTGGGTGACTTTTGGAGAGATCATATTATAATTTAATGCAATATGAGGTTTATTTGGATAATTTACTCTCTTTTGTGATTATTTGATTTTTTTTAGGGACTTGAATGAAAAAGCATACAAGTTGCAGGGTTGAGAAAGCAATTTTTGAAAGATCTCCTAAGGAGAGTTAAATCCAGCGCCGAATTCACCAATCAAGGGCCGAATTAAGCTCTCCAATGGGCTACTGTGAAGATAAAAGCCGAAAAGAGCGAATTTTAGAGGAGAAAGCCATTAGGGACGAATTTTGTTCAGTTTCTTTTAACATTAGCTTTAGGTATTATCTTCCTAGGGTTTTTTTGTTATAATTTTGAGAGGGTTTTCCATTGTTGGACACATATTGGAGGCTACTCTTGGACAAACTTGGGGATTGCATTAGTATACTGTGATGTTTTCTCATACCTTCTCTTTTAATTTTTTTTTTGAATTTCTCTTCAATTATGCATTAAGTTCTTATTCTAAGGCCTTAATGTAGCTAGTATTGATTATTATATTATTCTGTGATTCTGTTATTTGAAGGTTGTTACTAAGTCTTTGCCTGATTATTGTACTCAAAGCAATTGAATGCTTGATTACCATTTAGATTGATTTATCATTAACTAGGAAACTTCGAAAGATGACTTAGTTAATTAGGACAGGTAATCAGACCACAAAATACATGTGAAATAGAAATATATTTGCATGGTTTGTGTGATCATTATAATGTCATATTCTTGAATGCGTTCTTTTGAATTGAATTCAACATAGAAATATAGTTGGGTTATTTGGAGGAATATAATTAATATACCTTGAAAGATGATATTGGTTAATTCTAGACATTGATTAACTGATAAGGTACACTCTAGAATAACGGGTCACGTTGGTAATATAAGAGTTAATCTAGTGAAATCATGTGCCTTAGACCATCTCATTATACATTTATCCAGGAAGAAGTGCTAGTTTAGTTATTTAAATTTAATTCTCAAAACTACAATCATTGAAATCTTTATTTGGATGGATTAGGACAGAATTAATATACCTTGAAAGAGGAAAATTGGTTAATTCTAGACATTGATTAACTGATAAGGTACACTCTAGAATAATGGGTCACGTTGGTAATATAAGAGTTAATCTAGCGAAATCATGTGCCTTAGACCATCTCATTATACCCTTATCCAGAAAGAAGTGCTAGTTTAGTTATTTAAATTTAATTCTCAAAACTACAATAATTGAAATCTTTATTTGGATGGATTAGGATGTAAATCAATATTGTGTGGATCATTTAGTTTTTTCCATCCCATCTAAACAAAATAGAAGTATAGTACATTTACTCTCTCTAACAGAAGTATAACTTATCCTCCCCTGTCCCTTCCCCCTCCCTCTCCTCCTTTTTGAACCAAACATAAGATTAGTTGCAACTTTTGAATAATACAATATTTTATTCTTTAAAATAATTTGAAAGAAAAATTTGCATAAATTATCCTTTATCTATTTTATTTGCGGCACAATAGTCCATATTTTTTTTCAATTTCTACAATCCTCAGTCTATATATATCCTTTTTATGAAGCCCCACCAATGAAAGAGCTTATGTTTGGAATCCCATAAATTCTGATGTTGACAATTAATTCTTCATCCCTTTAGAATTTGAAGCTAGAGGTGTCAGAAAAGTTAGCACAGGGATAAATTGGCTTGTGGTAGCCAAGCGTTCATGGCGACGTTACTTTTTTATCCTTCGATGTCGGCTCTTCCTATCATTGTGAAGCAGAATTCACCAAGTGTTGGATTGTTCACCCACCAATAGGGAACGTGAGCTGGGTTTAGACCATCGTGAGACAGGTTAGTTTTATCCTACTAATGACAGTGTTGCAATAGTAATTCAACCTAGTACGAGAGGAACCATTGATTTACACAATTGGTCATTGCACTTTGTTGAAAAGCCAGTGGCGCAAAGCTATCATGCGTTGGATTATGACTGAATGCCTCTAAGTCAGGATCTAAGCTAGAAGCGACACACACGCCCGCCATCCATTTGCCGACCCGCAGTAAGGGCTTACGGCCCCCGAGGGCACGTGTCGTGAGCCAAGCCTACGCGGAAGAAGAGCCGCGATGGCCGCCGTGGAGTACAATTCCCATCGAGCGATGGGTAGAATACTTTGCAGACGACTTAAATACGCGACGGAGTATTGTAAGGGGCAGAGTAGCCTTGCTGCCACGATTCTCTGAGATTTAGCCCTTTGTCGCTCTGATTCGTCCCACCCTCCTAACCCAACCTTCCTATTCCCTTTCCCTCCCCTCTGAGAAAATCGTCTTTCCCTTGGGGAGGTTTCCGGTCGTCCCCAGACAATATGCCTCGAGTCCCCCGAAGACGAGTGACAAACAGTCATCTGTCGGCCAAGGCATTCTTGATTCTATGGTCATCATTTAATGTCTGTTCTTGATTCTACCGTTCTTACTCAGAGGGACTACGGCCGTTCGCAGGGAGAATGGACAGGTCCTCAAACTCCCGGCTTAGCACACTTAGCTAAAAAAAAAAAAAAAAAAAAAATCAACCATTAGCTGGTAGTCTTCACGGTGTGTCTATCGGCTCGGCTCAGGCAGAACGCAACCAAATCGTTTGCCAACTAAGAACAACGATGCACCACCGTCCACACAATCAAGAACGAGAGGACCGAGAGAGGTTTGCTGTGCTCACTCGGCATCCTCACAAGCGAGAAACAAGAATGGCCGCGTTTTGCCCGACAGTGCTGACGGCTAGCCCAATTCATCCCCCCAAAACCAGCCCAACTGAACCAAATCGTGCCTCCAATTTCCCTAGAGACGTTTTCGGTCATTCCCAAAGAGCATGCCCCGGGACATCGGCGAGCCCGAGACACCAAGCGGTGCCAGTCCATCGGCTAATCTTTCTTTACAGCAAGAATAGCGATGGTTCACATATGTTCTGTCATATTCTTACTTGGAGGGACTGCGGCCGTTCGTGGGCTCAGCCTCCGTGCACCTATAGTGCCGACGCGTGCTCCCCCGGTATCTTCATATGAGAATGGACACGTTTTGCCAAATAGTGCCAATGGCTAGGCCCTGCACGTCGCTAGCGAAACGAAAGAGAGGTTTAGCGTGCACGTCGTAGACAAAATTATGCACTGGCAGAACTGAGAAGAGGTTTATCGTGTACCTTTGCATCCCCAATGCTAGTACTGATCGGCTAGCCCACGCACGTCACCAGCGTCTATCGCACACTCAGTCCCGACGGGAGAGCACCGAGTAATCCCAGCACTTGGCCAGCCGTGCCCGATGCTGGGGCTAGCCGTTGCACAGAGAAGTCCCGACGCAGCCCCAACGCACCGAGCCGTTTCCTACTTAGAGGTTCGTCATGTCGTGTGCTCCTTATATTCGGCCAACTGTGCCCGACGCTAGGGCTAGCCGATGCGCCGAGCAGTCTCGATGCACCGAGCACGGCGCAGTACTCGGGCACACCCAGCATGCACAAGCAGCCCCGATGCACGGCTTGGTCCCCTGATGCCCTGAGCATGCACTCTAGTAGCCCCGATACATGGACCAGTCCTGGTATACAAGTGTGCCATTCGCAAGCCAACGCATGGTTGAGTCCCTACTCCAACGTGTTGATGCATGGTCCATCCCAGCATACCAACGTGTCGATGCACGGTTCGATTGCGGGCCGATGCGGGGGCCGATGCACGGTCTAGCCGTGCCATGCACTGGCCAAGCCGAAGCACTGTCCAGTCCCAACTCCTGAAATCAGAAAAATGCATTTCTTTAACACCGCATCAACGTGGAGCCACCCGCCACGGTCCATCTCCACTCCCGTTCCATGCTACTCACCCCCCCTCGCCCCTTAACAGAAAAAACATTCAAAGCGAATCATCCCCGTTCAGAATAAACAAACACCGCACCCTTTGCCTCCTTACGTAACTCGACGTTCGTTTTCTTATTCTGGAACATTTCCCCCAAAAACAATTTACAATCCCTTTCTTTCAAAAAAAATAAGAACAATGTATCACCTACCTTCCATGCATCAAGGACGAATAGTCCCTCATTTTTTAGCCCTAAAGCATCTCGTTTCCTACATTTTTCTAATTTTCTGCCTATTTATCTAGAAAAAAATAAAAAATGCATTTTCCAGAGTAAAAAAAAATTGAAAAAAATTCCCATGCTAATGTATTCAGAGCATAGGCCTGCTTCGAACACTCTAATTTCTTCAAAGTAACAGCGCTGGAGGCACGGCCCAGCCAATTAAGGCCAGGAGCGCATCGCTGGCAGAAGGGACGAGACGATTGGTGCACACCAAAAGCGGACCGGCCGGCCTATCCCAAAGTCCAACTACGAGATTTTTAATTGCAACAACTTAAATATATGCTATTGAAGCTGAAATTACCGCGGTTGCTGGCACCTCTACCTTCAAATTTCGAAAGACAAAAGGAAGATTAAATAAAATAAAGATCGTATTGGAAAAATATTAGTATTAATATTTAGAAAAAGATTTATATTTTCAGAAGAAAAATTTATTCTAAAAACATATATATTGAGACAGAGAAAATAATAATTTAACAAATCAAAACATAATTTATATGAAGTTTGTGACTATATCTCGAAGCGGCGTAAATTCATTAACGTTTGGTTACTGTTGTAGTTCAAAAGTTAGGAATTTGACTTCATCTTTTTGAATTACAATTAAATAATTAATAATTGAATTATTATGCCAACAACATTGTAGTACTGAAGTTAATGAAAAAATTTATTGTTGAGAGGCAATATGATAAAGTTTGAAGAGTATTTCGAATCCTCTATCTCCTTCAGGGACAGAACTAAAAGCTTGACATTGGAAGGCAGATTATACATAAAGATATATTAAAGGATTTAAAAAAATAATTAGGGCGGGGCAGGTGGTGAAAAGTAAAATTTCAAAGGTATTTTCTAAAAAAATTTCATTTTATTAAGGTAAAAATATAAATATAAATTTTATAAATTTTCCCTGATCTCCTTCCCTTCTTCACTCTTTCTCTAAAAGTCATTATGTTGATATGATGCTGCTTTTGTTTGCTTTTTCTTCTTGGCAATTTTCTTTTGCTCTACATAGTTATGGTTGCGGGGAGAGGGATGGGGGAGGAGGAGATGCGGTGTGAAATGGTGACAGGGGTGGTGCTACGGGTGGAGAGAAGGGAAAGGATTAATTGAAAGAAAAAAGAACAATTAAAAAGTGGTAGGTGTATTTATAGAAAGTATTTTTCCTCTTATGTGTAATTTCTAAAAGAAAATTTCAACGGAATTTAAAGAATTTCATTGTGTTCTATGCCTGTCTTTTTCCAATGACCCTAAGTGCCAAAAAATAAGTTTCGGATTCTAGAATATTAATCTACAATACTTTCTAGTGTATTACTAAAAATACGATACATATTTACTGATTTAATAGATAATCAATTCATTCTTATTTAATATCGTTATTGATTATTATATATTTTTATTAATGTACAATATTAAATAAAAATTAATTAAATATTTATTAAATACATTGTGTTTTATTAATATACTAAAAAGTAATCCAAAAAGTGTACTAAAAAATTTGCAACTAAAAAAACATGAGGTCATTGATAATTCGAGATGGTATTGAACTATTATATCTTCCCATAATAAATGCCTCTTTAGATTTTTTTTGCCCACAAATGAACCATTTTAAAAACATGACATTCTCTTAAATTAATTAAAAGATTAGTTAAACTACATATTACTTCCACGCTGTCGGTAGTCATGAGGATATGATTTCCACCCGAAATCATTAAAATGCTCTTCATTTCTCACGATGACTTCTATCTGTCAGAGATAGATGCCTAATTATTGTCCATTGCCAGCATTAATTTCGGCCGAAATTTTGGCCCAACTAATGAAAGCGCTTGCATTTAGAGTCCAGAAAATCTAATATTGACAATTAATGCTTCTTCACTTGTAAAATAATTATTACTTTCGTTTTAAAATACTTATTCATAAAATTTTATTACTTATCCCGTTTCAAAATATTTGAAATATTTTGCACACAGATTAAGGGTGTCAAAAATAATATTACAATTTAGATAAAGTTCTTATTCTACCCATATTAAAATCACAGTAACTATTGGTTAATGAAAATTCTCAAGAAACAAGAAAAAAGAAGAATTTTGAAAATTTATGTAATTGATTTAGAATAAATAGGGGTATAATAGGAAGAAACTAATCATTATTTCTAAAAATATGTACATGAATAAGTATTTTGAAACAAAATAAAAAAGTTTCATTAACAGGTATTTTGAAATGGAGAGAGTATTTTGTTTCAAAATACTTGTTCATAAATATATTTCTAGAACTAATGATTATTTTCTTCCTATTATACCCCTATTTATTCTAAGTCAACTACACAACTTTCCAAACCACTTCTTTCTTCTTATTCATTAGGAATTTTCACTGACCAATAGTTATACTTCCTCCATCCCATAATATAAGTCGTTAAAAACTATTTTTGTTGTTCGAAATTATAAGTCATTGGAGACTTTTCAAGAAAGTTTTAAAGCTATTTTTACATTTTTATCCTTATTTATTGTTCTCTTTCCTTCTCTTTCTCTCTCCCCTCTTCTCTTATTTCCAAGACATTTGAATATGGGTGTTTTAGAAAGAAAAAAAATATAAAGTCACTTTGTTTTTAAGAATCTTAATATGTGTGAAATTAAGTCAAACGACTTATTTTATGAGATGGAGGGAGTAGTATTTTTAATATAGATAAAATATGAACTTTATCTAAATTATTGTATTATTTTCAACACCCTTAATCTTTGTGCAAAAGTATTCATGAACAAGTATTTTGAAACGAATGGAATATTAATTTTATAAATGTTTATATAAAATAAATAAAAATTTTAATATTTTTAAAATTTATTCTTATCATTTATTATTCTATTAAATTATAACATTAATTAATTTTAAATATCAAAATAATTTATAATTTTTAATAAGAATAGTTTAATCTTTTTGTTTAAAAACTTTATAGATTTTAAAGTTATTTTTAATATTTATGATTTATATAATTGTAATGAAAATTGTTTAAAAAAAAAAGAATAGTCTCCCTCCATTTCAATATATTTATTCATAAAACTTTTTTATTTTATTTCAAAATATTTGTTAATATACATATTTTTAAAATTAATGATTAGTTTATTTCCATTGTTTCCTAATTTATTCTAAGTCAACAACACAACTTTCCAAAACTCTTCTTTATTTTTCATTCTTGAGAATTTTCACCAACTAATAACTGTCGTGTTTTTAATATAGATAGAATAAAAACTTTATCTAAATTGTAATATTATTTTTAACACACTTGATCTGTGTGCAAAAAGTTTCATGAATAAGTATTTTAACATAGATGGAGTAGTATACTCCCTCCGTCCTAAAAATGATGTCAATTTAACAAATGGCACACAAATTACGGAATTGCTAAAAATTATATAATTATAATAGAAAAAAACTATTGTATCCCTAAAGAAAAGTAAACATTCATTAATTCGATTGAGAATACATACATATTTAATGAGTCAAATATTTATTGAGCAATTGAATGAGGAGTAAATTAGGAATATACGTAATAAATGCATTATTAATTTATAAAATTGACAAGTACTCCCTCCGTCCCAAATTATCTATCCACTTTAACCGATTATGCGGAGATTAATAACTGTAAGTTTTTTAGTTAATTAAACATTTTCTTCCATTTTTACCCTTAAAATTCAATGATTAGTATCTCTCTTTATATTAAGTACACAAATTCCAAAACTTTGATATAACTTTAAATTATTTTTCTCTCCTAAATATTTAATTGTTGCTTGAAAATATGTCAAAATATTGATGAATATTTAATTCTCTCTCCAAGTTACTATTGATATTTTTTGGGAATTAACAAGATGAGCATGAATATCGTAACTCATAAAATGAGTTTTTGACTACTCCCTCCATCCATAAATAACTGGTCTAATTTCCTTTTTGGTTTGTCTAAAAATAACTGTCCACTTTCTAAATGTAGGTTGTATTTAATTTTTTTTTTCAATTTTACCCTTAGCATAATTTTCTATCAATTAATTAGTATTACAATCACCCACACTAAAGTTATTTTAACTAACAATAAAATCACGTTATCTTATAAAAATAGTCAAAAGTATAACTTAATGAGGTGATATGAGTGAAAAGAAGAATTATTATAGTAGTGAAATTAAAGAAGTTGTGAGATTCAAATTAATGAAGTGATAAAGATAATAAAAATACTCCAAATGGTATAATAGATATTTTGAATCATTTTTACTATAAAAGTTCACAATTCCTTAATATGCGTAGTTTTTAAAATTAGGCCAGGTTTTTGTGAATGGAGGGAGTATATTTTAATATGCTTGGGAAATAGAATACTATTAAATAGGGATAAATTTGGAATATTAAATCTTGATTTCCTAGAGGAACAAATAATTTGGGACAAAAATTAAATTAAAAAGTGGACTGATAATTTAGGATGAATAAAATATTTTAATACAATAAAAATTTAAAAAAATTTATATCTTTTTAGGACGTAGTGAATAATTATTTTTGTTGGGATTCTCTTCATTACTTGGAAAATATACGTCTTTGGACCACGGTGACATAGTCCAGATTGCAATGAAAATGGTTGCCATTCCCCAAGTCGTTGGTAATCCAGCATGTTTTTTTGACTTTTGAGCTACCCCATCTTCCGATAATAAATGTCTCTTTAGATTTTGTTTTTCCCACAAATGAAAGATTTTAAAAAGATGGCATTTTATAAGTTAAATTATTTAAGATATCATAGTTAAACTACAATTTCCTTCCATCTCATAAAGATAAGTTTACTTTTTTTGTTTGTCTCAAATTATAGATCTATTTTATTTTTTAAATGATAAGTAATATTTTATTCATCTCAAAAAATTCACTTTTGAACACTTTATGTGTTTTAAATTATACTTTCTCCGTCCTTTTTTATCTGTCAATTTTAATTGATTTATAAATTTTCAAAAAAATAAGATTTTTCGGTTAATTAATTAACATTTTCTATTTTACTCTCAAAGAATCTCTCACTTTATTAAGGAGTAATCAAATTCCAAAACTTTATGTGTTGTAAGTATATTTAATTTATTTTTATTTTCCATTACAAGTGCACAATATTCATTGTATTAAATAGGGGTATTTGTAAAAAAAATAGCAATTAATATAGTTTTGGTTTGCTAATGAGACAGATAAATTAGACAAAAAATTTAGTTAAAATGGACAGATAAAAGGGAATAGAAGGAGTATGTTATTTTATAAAATTTAAAATATATTTATTGTCTTTTTGTAATTGTACATTTGTCACTTATTACTCTATCAAAATATAGTATTAATTGATTTTTAAATTTTGACAATTTTCAATGAAGATAATTTAATCTTTTTTGCTAAAAACTCTATAGAAGTTAAAATTTTCTAAATTTGTATAATTGATAAAATGGTGACAATTATTTTGAAATAAAAAAAGTATATCACTTTCTTAATATACCCTCATTTAACGTATATTTTTTTGTCAACAAATACTCTCTTTTATCAACAAAAATATTTATTATTTTGTTAGAAAAGAAAATTATAAGTAAAAGAAATTAGATTTACATAGTTTTAAAAATAATTTAGTAACATGAGCTATTCAAATAAAGAGTATATGAGTAAAATGTTAAGACAAATGATTACATTAACTATATTTAATGTGAAAATTGTTGTAGGTCTATCGTTATAAGGACATAGGGGAAAAGAAGAAGAAGAATGTGGTATTTAAAATGAAGAGAAAAGTAAGATTAAATCATCACAAATAACATCTTGTTGTTGCATCGAAACATATAAATGTTGACTAATCTGGCTAACATTGAATTTGGTAAAATGAAATAGTTGACTAATTGAAAAATGAGATTATTCAGGAATATACATTGAATGTTGAGATTACGCATTAAGTTTTGGGTAGTTGATCCATAATCTAAAAAGTGTTTGTGATTGTTCCAGAAGAAATGAAACAAAAGATATGGTAGAGATAGGACAGTTATGGCGTATCGTGATATGTATAGTAGTGGGGGGTGAGGGAATACGGAATAAAAAATAAATCCACTTGATTTTAGACTTGGTACAACCCAAGGTCATCATTCTATCTGGTTTGCACAACCAAAAAATTATTTTGAGGATTTACAAGAAGATAAAAAAATAAAAGATTGTATCTAGAATTATGTACAAAAGAATATGAAAATATCTTTTGCGTTGAAGAATTTTATTAATATTTATAAAAAAGATTTGTATTTTGAGAAAAAGAGTTTATTCTAAAAACATGTTGAGGTAGAGGAAATAATAATTTAACAAATCAAAATATAATTTATATGAAATTTGGGTCTATATCTCGAGGAGGTGTAAGTTCATTAGCTTTTGGTCGTTGTTGTAGTTCAATAGTTAGGAATTTGGCCTCATCTTTTTGAATTACAATTAAATAATTAATAATTGAATCATTATGTCAACAATATTGTAGTGCTGAAGTTAATAATAATATTTATTGTTGATGATAAAGTTTGAAGAGCATTTCCAATCCTCTATCTGCTTCCCATCTGCACTCTTTCTCTAGAAGTATATGATGCTTTTGTTTCCTTTTTCTTTTTGGCATTTTTTTCTTTTGCTCTACAGAGTTAGGGTTGAGGGGAGAGGGATGGAGGAGGAGGAGACGCAAGTTTGGTGTGTGAAATGGTGACAAGGGTGGTGCTACAGGCGGAGAAAAGGAAAAGGATTAAATATAAGAAAAAGGAATAGTTAAAAAGTGGAATGCGTATTTATATTAAGTAATTTTCTCTTATGTGTAATTTGGAAAAAACAAATTTAAAGAATTTGTGTCCTGTGCCTTTGTCATTTTCCCTTGACCCCCAAATATTAAAAATAAAGTTCGAATGTTCTAATACATTATTTACAATGCTATTATCAATTATTATGTGTTCTAGTACTATTATTTACTTTTAATAGCGTATAATATTAGATAAAAATAAATTAATTTTTTATTAAATTAATAAACATATATTACGACTTTAATAATATTTTAAAATATATTATAAAAGGTGTACAAAAGGATTCATTGCCCAAAAAACATGTTGACATTGATAATTCGACGTGGTATTTGAACTATTCCATCCCTCCATAATAAATGTCACCTTAGATTTTTTACCCACAAATAAAATATTTAAAAAATATGACTATTTATAAGTTAAATTATTTAAAATATCATTGTTAAACTACATAATCCTTCCACGCTCTCGGTAGTCATGACTCACGAGGATAAGATTTCCAGCTGAACTGACTAAAAAGCTCTGCTTTTCTGACAGTGACTTCTATGTGTCAGAGGTATATGTCTAATTGTTGTCGTTTGCCAGTATTAAATTTTGCCCCAACTATTGATATTTGGAATGCAGAAATTCTGATATTGATAATTAAAGGTTGATCACTTTTAAAATAATTATTAATTTATAATTTTTTTATATTTTTAATTATCTCTTATTTTATAAACTAATAAATTTATTATTTTTCTAAATATATTCTTATCATTTATTATTTTACTAAATTATAATACTAATTAATTTTAAATTTCAAATAAGAATAATTTAATTTTTGTATATAAAAACTCTATAGATTGTAGAGTTAATTTTTTAGAATTTATGATTTATATAATAATGACAATTGTTAAAAAAATAGTATATAGTACTCCCTATTTTAAAACACTTGTTTATAAAACTTTTTTGTTTTGTTTCAAAATACTTGTTCATATATATATATATATATATATATATATATATATATATTTATAGAACTAATAATTAATTTTTTTCTATTTTAACCTCATCTATTCTAAGTCAACTTCACAACTTGCCTAAACCCTTATTTTTTCTTACTTAATGGAAATTTTCACCAACCAATAGTTATCATATTTTTAATATGGGTAGAATAAGAACATTATCTAAATTGTAGTATTATTTTAAACACTTTGTCTGTAAAATATTTTATAAATAAATATTTTGAAATGGATATAATAATTATTTTTTTGGGATTCTCTTCATTACTTTGGAAAATATATAGGCGTTTGGACCACTGTGGGATTGTCCAGATTACAATGAAAATGGTCTCTATTCTCCAAGTCGTAGGTAATCTGGCTTGATTTTGAGTTTTGAGCTACTGCATCTTCCCATAATAAATGCCCCCTTAGATTTTTTGCCCACGAATGAAACATTTTAAAAACATGGCGTTTTATAGGTTACTATCTCCCTTCACAATATACTCCCCGTTTACAAATAATTAGCCTAATTATAAAAATTACACATATTAAGAAATTGTGAAATTATATAGTAAAAATGATTAAAATGTCTGTTATACCATTTGAAGTATTTTTATTACCTTTCTCACCTCATTAATTAAAATCCCACCATCCTTTAATTACATTACCCTAATAATTACGTATCTCTCTCTCTCTCTCTCTCTCTCTCTCTCTCCTCACCTATGTCCTTTATCTGTCTTTTCTCACTCTTTGTTTTAGAGTCTTCTTTTCACCCATATCACCTCATTAAATTACACTTTTGACTATTTTTATAGGATAAGGTGATTTTATTATTTGTTAAAATAACTTCAGTATGGGTAATTGTAATACTAATTAATTGATAAAAAATTGTGTTAAGGGTAAAATTGAAAAAAAATAATTAAATACAACCTACATTTAGAAAGTGGAGAGTTATTTTTGGACAAATCAAAAAGAAAATTAGACCAGTTATTTGTAGATGGAGGGAGTAATATACATTAGACTTTTACACAGCATTTAAAGAGTCCAAAATTCCATATAAATTTAAATTAAACTTTCAAAAATACTTCTAATTAACTCTTTGACTACTTTTGCAATTGAAGAGAGTTAAGTCATAATTAGTACAAAGAGAGAGATTGCAGGAAGGGGCAAAGATGGAAAAAAGTAATAAATTTTTATAAAACTTTGTAAAATGACTTATATTGTGAAAAAAAACTTTTCAAGTCTAAAACTACATATATTGTGGAATGAAAGTAGTAAATTATTTTAGATACCATTGTTAAACTACAATTTCCATCCATCTCATAAAGACAAGCTTACTTTTTTTTATTTGTCCCAAATTATAGGTCTATTTTATTTTTCAACCGATAGTTAATAATGTATAACATTTGACTTGTCAATCTCTTGTGGTTTTATTAATTTTCCTCTTAAAGTTGCGTTAGTTTAATAGATTACAAAATAAGAAGTTCAACAAATACAACAAATTAGTAACATAGTTTAGCTATTAACAAGCATACATCTGCTGGTCCTAAACCAGTAAAAGGATCCACTAAACTTTAACAAAAGTCACAAGGATAACACTTATCTCAAATCACCAAGTGATCTCTAGTGGACTCTAACAGAATACAAACCAGTGTACTTTTTGTCAAACTCATAGAAGAACATTGAACTCAACCACTATGATTGAACTCCCATTAATCAATGTTACAGTAACTCAGCGAGTCTTCATTTGACTCTAGAAAGCTATCTACCAAAAAAGTATTTTATACAAAAAAAATTGATCCAAGCCCATCACAGGATAATGCATGTTTAAACAAATTGGTTGAACCGCTAATGCATGATCTAACAAAGAGTTACAGAAAACTTTATCAATAGCATGTGCATTAATATCACTTAGAATATAAGCATGAGTTCCTCATTCTATGTTTTGACCAACTTTTCAGAGAATACTTTTTTGATTTGTGTGATTGTTTCGCTCCCCCTTTTCGCAGCTTATTGGTCAACTATTTATATCTAAGAATAGAGGGATTGATTCCTTATTAAATTGAGTAACTACCAAAGATGCTTCTTCTTTATGTTTCCTAAATCATAGTAGTCCCATGAATTCTTGGATTCGAATTCCTTCGTGTGAGATCTCCGTCAGATTCTTTCCAAGATACACTTTAGATTCTGTTGGAATTTAAAAAGAATGAGAGAGACTAAGATGATCAAATGACCAATAAGAGTAAGAAAGAACAACTAAGTTTGCTGTGTAAAGTTTGAGTCTTTATTTTGTCTGAGAATATGTTTAAATACAGCCAAAATAGTAACTGAAGAAATGAGAAAAACAAGACATTACATGGAACACATTTGAATGATCAACATTTAAAAACAAGGCACTACATGGAATACATTTCATGATCAAGAACTTCCTAAAATATGCAAATCATCTGAAATAGTGAAACAACTAAAAAAATATATGTAAAATTCCAGCTTGGACAATGTTGCGGCAACTGAAGAACAACTTCAACACTCCTTCTTACATTAGTTGCTACACACTCCAAGTTTTTCTCTAAGAAACTCAAACTTGCTTCTTAGCAAAGAATTTGTAAATATGTCAGCTAGTTGAAGATTATATCTACAATATTTCAAACTAAGTGAGCCTTCCTTCTGCACTTCTCTAAGAAAAAATAACTTAATATTGAAGCGCATAGTTTTCCCATGAAAAATAGGATTATGAGAGATATCAATTGCAACCGGATTATCAACAAACACTTTTGTGCATCCTTCTTGCTTGAAATTCAAATTCACTAACACTTTTCTTAACCACAAAGCTTGATTTGTAGCAATAGTAGCTATAATAAATTCAGCTTCTGCTCTAGATTGTGACACTATATTCTGCTTCTTGGAACACCAAGAAAACACTCCTGAACCAAACATAAAACAATAACCTGAAGTACTTTTCATATCAATAGGTGAACCTCCCCAATCACTGTTAGAATAGCCCTGCAGAACACAGTCTTGATTTGCACAAAACCTGATTCCATAATCTAGTGTCCCTCTCACATATCTAGGGACTCTTTTAGCATTTGAAAAATGTGTTTCAGTTGCACAATTTGTGAATCTGGATAATAGACTTATAGAGTATAAGATATCAGGTCTTGTAGCTGTTAGATACATCAGGCAACCTACTGGACTTCTGTAGAAGGTTTCATCATCCTTCTTAGCTTCTTCTTCCTTACTCAACTTTTGCTTTTGACACATTAGATATCTACACTCTTGCATGCATCCATTCCGAACTTTTTCAAAATCTCATTAGCAACTTCTTTTGATAGATAAACACTTCCCCATTATTCTTTTTTATTTCCTTTCCTAGAAAGTAAGCCATCTCTCCTAAATCTGTCGTCTCAAAGGTTTGCTTCATATCTTCTTTCAACTTTCTCAGTTGTTCTTCATTGCTTCCTGTAACCAACAAATCACCCACATACAAAGAAACAACTACGCAATTGATTTCATCACCTTTGATGTAGAGGGTAGCTTCACTGAGACTTTTTTCTAAATCCCAATTGCATCAAGTGCTCATCAATTCTGCTATACCAGGCTCTTGGAGCTTGTTTCAGGCCATACAAGGCCTTTTGGAGCAAGGAAACATCAACTTCTTGGCCTTTCATAGAAAATCCCTCTGGTTGCTCAACATAAATCTCCTCTTCTAACAAACCATTCAGGAAGGCTGATTTAACATCAAGTTGATAGGCTTTTCAACCTTTTTGTGCAGTTATTGCAAGCAACAGCCTGATTGTTTCTAGTCTGGAAACAGGAGCAAAATTGTCAGAAAAGTTAATATCAGAAATCTGAGCATACCTTTTCACAAGAAGCCTAACTTTATGCTTGTTGATTGAGCCATCAAGATTTAACTTAGTTCTAAACACCCACTTTACTCCAATCACTATTCTATCTGTATGTCTTTTCACCAACTTCCAAATCTGAATTTTTTCAATCATCTTGAATTCTTCCTTCATTGTAGTAATCCATTTTGGATCCTTTTTCGCTTCCCAAAAATCTATAGGTTCAAGTATAGCCACATTGCATCTCTGATAAATATTAGAAAGTGATCTTATACCTCTAATAGGAATGTCATCAAGTAACTCATCTTTTTTGAGCTGCAATTTTAGAACTTGGTTAGGAACCAAATCTAATTTCTTTCCTTTCAAATCCCACTTATTATTCTCCATGAAATGCAGATCTCTGCTTATCAAGATTTTCTTAGTGTTTGGTTGGAAAATTCTGTATGCTTTAGAGATTGTGCTATAAACAACAAAAATCCCTGCTTCGGCCAGATTTTGGCTTTACAATCTGGAATTTCATATTCAAGCTAAGCAAGTCCTTGAACCAATTCCTTTTTATGCAAATTCACTACAGCTGTATGATTGAAATGGCCAAGTCTCTTGTGCCAGATTTCGACATTAACTTTTGCTGCAGAGAGTGCTGCTTGCTCCTCTTCAAATGGATCAAGTGCAAAGCTTTTCCCTTTCATTTTTACTTTGAATATATCATTGCCTTTTGCATCCTTGATTAAACACTGATTTGTTTCAAAGAGAACTTTGAAACCTTTCTGAATCAACTGGCCTACACTCAACAAATTTTGACTAATATCATGTACAAATAACATATATTTGATAAGCTTTGTAATTTAAGTGCTTTCAATTGCTACTATACCTTTTCCTTTGACTGCAATGTACTCTTCATTTCCAATCTTCACTTTAGAAGCTACAGAAGTGTCCAATTCCTTGAAACAATCACGATCAAAGATCATATGGTTGGTACAACCACTATCAATGAGCCACTTCTCACTTGAATGATAGGTTGCAAAGCAAGAGGCTACAAAGAGTTGCTCCTCCTCTTCTTGATCAGCAATCTGAGCAACATTCTTTTGCTGTAAATTCACTTGTGCCTCAGTTTTTTGTTGACTGTTATTTTTGTAAATTCTTTGATTATGTCCCATTTTTTGACAATTTTCACATTGCTGGTCTGCCTTTCTCCAACGTTTGGAGGGTGGATGACCATTTTTTCCGCAGTGTTTACAAGGAGGAAAAATTAGATTTTGTTCCCTTACTGGTATTAGGAGAATCAGAACCTGAGTTTCCCTTCTTGTTCTTCTCATTTTTCTTCCCTTTTCCTCCTTGATTGGACTGAGCTCTTGCAGCTAATGCACCCTCAATATACCCTTCAGACCTCATGAGCTTTATCTGTTCTTGTGCCTCTAAAGCATGCATCAATTCTGCCAAACTAACTTTTGACAAATCTTTAGTGTTTTCCAGCAAGGAAATAGTAGCTTCAAATCTTTCAGGAACAATTACAAGGATTTTTTTGAACTAATTTGGAATCAGAAAATTCAGAACCAAGTAACCTTCCTTTGTTTGCAATTCCAAATAATCTGTCAGAGTACTCCTTCACTGTCTCAGAATCCTTCATCTTCTGAAGCTCGAACTCCCTGATCAGGTTCAGAATTTTCATTCCCTTAATCCTCTCATCTCCTTCATACTCCTTCTTCAGGAAATTTCAAACTTTAAAAGCTGATCTCATTGCTATAATTCTAACAAAGATTTCAGAAGAGACCGCAGCAAATAACGTAGCTCTTGCCTTCAACTTTCTTGATTTCTTCTCTTTATGATTTTTTATTTGTGCCATAGTTGGATTTGTAGGTAATTGAGGAACTTTCAGTCCTCCTCCGCTGCTTCCCAGAGATCATTTGCCTCCAAATGAGCCTCCATCCTGTCCGGGTCAATGAAAGTGGAAGGTGCATTTATAGAAAGTATTTTTCCTGTTATGTGTAATTTCTAAAAGAAATTTAAAGAATTTCATTGTGTTCTATGCCTTTGTCTTTTTCCAATGACCTCTAAGTGTCAAAAAAATATGTTTCGGATAATAGAATATTAATGTACAATACTTTTTAGTATATTACTAAAAATGCGACATGTATCTATTGATTTAATAGATACTCAATTCATTCTTATTTAATATCATTATTAATTATTATATATTTTTAGTAACATATAATATTAAATAAGAATTAATTAAGTATCTATTAAATTATTAAACACATTGTGTTTTATTAATATACTAAAAAGTAATGCAAAAAAATATACTAAAAAATTCGGAACTAAAAAAACATATGGTCAATGATAATTCGAGGTGGCATTGAACTATTCTATCCTCCCATAATAAATGTCTCTTTAGTTTTTTTTTGCCCACAGATGAACCATTTTAAAAACATGACATTCTCTAAGTTAAATTAATTAAAATATCATAGTTAAACTACATATTCCTTCCACGCTGTCGGTAGTCATGAGGATATGATTTCCACCCGAAATCATTAAAATGCTCTTCATTTCTCACGATGACTTCTATGTAGGGATGGCAATTTCCCTCCTTAAATGGGGAACTCGGCCCGGTTAAGCTGGGAATTCGTCGATTTAAGTGGGGATGGATCGGGGACAGGCTTCATTCCTCGGTCCGCCAACCGGGGACGGGTCGGGGACGGGGATTGCATGATCCCCACCCCCAGCCCGGCCCGTCCCGTCCCACTTTACATATTATATATATATATATATATATATTCATGTACACACATATAAATATAGGTGAATTATATATGTGTTGTATATATATACATATTATATAAATTATATATATATACATATCTATTATATGTATACATACCAATATATATATATATATATATACACACATTATATAAATTATAGGTAGATTATATATGTATGTAAAGGAAGATTATATATGTATATAAAATAAAATAGAAAAGAAGAGGAAAAATAAAAAAATTATTAATTATTAATTTTACTCTTAGTAATCTAGTGATATGATAAATATGTGAATTATTGGAAATCACTACAAAATTTTTCTATATGATTAACAAATTTTGAATAAAAATATATTGGAGGTAAAATTTTTTTTTTTTTTTAAAAATCTTTATAATTATTTCCGGGCCCCCACTTCCCCGCTTTTCTGGGCCGGGACCAGGGATTGTTTTGTCCCCGGCGGGTCGAGGCCGGGGATCCACGCCTTTCTCCGTAGTGGGGGCAGGTCGAGGATGGGAATACGGGAGCATATACAGAAATGGGGCTGGGATTTCTAGTCCCCGGCCCGGCCCGACCCCATTGCCATCCCTATTTCTATGTGTCATAGATGCATAATTATTGTCCATTGCTAGCATTAATTTCGGCCGAAATTTTGGCCCAATTAATGAAAGCGCTTACATTTAGAGTCTAGAAATTCTGATATTGACAATTAATACTTCTTCACTTTTAAAATAATTATTAAGTTTATAAATTTTTATATAAAATAAATAAATAATTTAATATTTTTAAAATTTATTTTTATCATTTATTATTCTATTAAATTAAAACACTAATTAATTTTAGATTTTAAAATAATGTTATAATTTTTAATAAGAATAATTTAATCCTTTTATTTAAAAACTTAATAGCTTTCAAAGTTATTTTTAATATTTATGATTTATATAATAGTAATGACAATTGTTGGTAATCTGGCTTGATTTTGAGTTTTGAGCTACTCCATCTTCCCATAATAAATGTCCCTTTAGATTTTTTGCCCACAAATGAAACATTTTAAAAACATAGAATTTTATAGGTTACTATCTTCCTTCACAATACTTCTTCTGTTTCAAAATATTTGTACATGAAACCTTTTACACACAAATTAAGGATATTGAAAACAATGCAGCAATTTAGATAAAGTTTCTATTCTACCCATATTAAAAATACTGTAGCTATTGGTTAGAGAAAATTCCCAAGAAGAAAGAAGAAATAAGAGTTTTGAAAAGTTGTATAATTGACTTAGAATAAATAGGGGTACAATATGAAGAAACTAATAATTTGTTCTTGAAATATACACAACAGGAAAAATCACTTTTTGCGACGGCCAAAATAGCCGTCGCAATTCATAGCTAAACCGTCACTATTTGCGAGGGTTTTGCGATGGCTAAAATGCCCTCGCAAATTAGTGAGGGTTCTGCGATGGTTAAATATTTTTTAGAATAAAATATTTAAACTAAAAAGAAAATTGTTATAGACGTCACAAAATCCTTGCAAATTGCGATAAATTATTGATAATTTAAAAAAAACAAAAATAAAAAGTTTAGTTAGTGGGCCATTGCAAAACCCTTGCAACTTGCGAGGGTTTTGAGACGGCGGATTGTTTTAGAAAAAAAATTATTTAAATGAATTTTTTTTTTAAATGTTCGTTGCAAAAACCTTGCAATTTGCGAGGATTTTGGGATGGACTTTGTGAGGTTTTGGTGACGGCTGATATTTTTTCTAAAAAATATTTAAATAAAAAATTTTTTGAATATCCATCGCAAAGCCCTCGCAATTGCGAGGGTTTTGCGACGGCCTTTTCATAAACCATCGCAAAACCCTCACAAAATGTGATGGTTTTTTTGAAAAAATATTTAAATAAAAATTTTATGTACATCGCAAAACCCTCGCAATTTGCAAGGATTTTACGGCAGACATTTCACATTACAACGAGAAATTTACGAGGGTTTTGCGACGGTTGAATATTTTTATAAAAAATATTTAATTGTGAGGGTTTTGCGATGATCGAATATTTTTATAAAAAATATTTAAATAAAAAAGTTTTTTGAATGTCTATCGCAAAGCCCTCGCAATTTGCGAGGGTTTTGCGATGGTCATTTCATAATCCGTCGCAAAACCCTCGCAAATTACGAAGGTTTTGTGATGATTTTTTTTAAAATTAAATATTTAAATAAAATTTTTTGAAGGTCCGTTGCAAAACCCTCGCAGTTTGCAAGGATTTTGCGACGGACTTTTCACATCAAAAAGCGAAAAAATTAGACCGTTGCAAAACCCTAAAAAAATATTTAAATAAAAAAATTTTTGAATGTCCATCACAAAGCCTTTGCAATTTGCAATGGCCTTTATTCATCGCAGAACCCTTGCAAATTGCGAGGGTTTTGCGATGGTTGTTTTGAAAAAATATTTAAATAAAAATTTTTTTTGAATATTTATCGCAAAACCCTCGCAATTTGCGAGGGTTTTGCTATGGACATTTCACATTAAAAAGATCTAGACCGTCGCAAAACCCTTACAAATTGCGAAAGTTTTGCGACGGTCGAATATTTTTTATAAAAAATATTTAAATAAATTTTTTTTTGAATGTCCATCACAAAGCCCTCACAATTTGCGAGGGTTTTGCAATGGCCTTTTCATATTCCGTCACAAAACCCTCCCAAATTGCGAGGGTTTTGTGATGGTTTAGTTTTAAAAAATATTTAAATAAATTTTTTTTGAAAGTCCGTCACAATACCCTTGCAATTTGCAAGGATTTTGCGACGGACTTTTAACATTAGAAAAAGAAAAATCTAGACCGTTGCAAAACCCGCGCAAATTGCGAGTGTTTTGCGGCGGCCAATTGTTTTTGTGAAAAAAATATTTAAATAAAAAAATTTTTGAATCTCCATCGCAAAGCCTCGCAATTTGTGAGGGTTTTGTGACGGCCTTTTCATAATCCGTCGCAAAACCCTAGCAAATTGCGAGGGTTTTGCGATGGTTTTGTTTAAAATAAAATATTTAAATAAAATTTTTTGAAAGTCCGTCACAAAACCCTCGCAATTTGGGAGGATTTTGCGACAAGCTTTTCACATCAAAAAGTGAAAAAATTAGATCATTGCAAAACCCTCGCAAATTGAGAGGGTTTTGCGACGATTGATTGTTTTTTGAAAAAAAATATTTAAATAAAAAAATTGAATGTCCATTGCAAAGCCCTCGCAAATTACAAGGATTTTGTGATGGTTTTTTTGAAAAATATTTAAATAAAAAAAATTTTGAATGTTCATCGCAAAACCCTTGCAATTTGCGAGGATTTTGTGACGGACATTTCACATTAAAAAGATCTAGACTGTTGCAAAACCCTCGCAAATTGTGAGGGCTTTATGACGGTCAATATTTTTTATAAAAAAATATTTAAATAAAAATATTTTTTAAATGTCGCAAAGCTCTCGCAATTTGTGAGAGTTTTGCAACGGTATTTTCATAATTCGTCGCAAAATCCTTGCAAATTGTGAGGATTTTGAGATGTTTTTTTTAAAAAAATATTTAAATAAATTTTTTTTGAAAGTCCGTCCCAAAACCCTCGCAATTTGCGAGGATTTTGTGAAGGACTTTTCATATTAAAAAGAGAAAAATATAGACCGTTGCAAAACCCTCGCAAATTGCAAGGGTTTTGTGACGGCCGATTGTTTTTATGAAAAATATTTAAATAAAAATTTTTTTGAATGTCCATCGCAAGGCCCTCACAATTTGCAAGGGTTTTATGATAGCCTTTTCATAATCCATCGCAAAACCCTCGCAAATTGCGAGGGTTTTTTGATGGTTTTTTTTTACAAAAAATATTTAAATAAAAAATATTTTTTTATTTTTCATCGCAAAACCTCACAATTTGTGATATTTTGCGTCGGATTTTTCACACTTAAAAGAGAAAAATCTAGACCGTCGCAAAACCCTCGCAAATTGTGAGGGTTTTGCGACGACCATTTGTTTTTAATGAAAAATAATATTTAAATGAAAATTTTTTAAATGTCCATCGCCAAAGCATCGCAATTTACAAGTATTTTGCGACGGACTTTTCATATTTTTTTTATATATAAAAAAAAGAAAAGTCTAGAAAGTCGCAAAACCCCTGCAAATTTGCGATGCTTTTGCGGTGAAATTTTAAATTACCTGCCTTTTCGTAAGTGAATTTTCGGATTGAAATTTTAAATTTTTGCACGAAATGAATTGAATATTCTTTTTCGTCAATTTTTTGAATTTTTTTAATAAAAAATCTGAAAACCCTAATTTGTCGCAAATTCGTCACTAATTGCGATGAATTTGCTTCTTCCCTCACAAAACCATCGCAATTTGTGAGTGTTCTGCAACAAAATAGGGTTTTAATCTATATTTTTTTTAAAATTTAAAATTTTTATTTATGTGTTTATGTGGTGGTGTATTTTGACAAATTTTCTAAAATATTTTTAATAATGTGTCTCAAATTGTGCATTTTATTATAATTTTGTATATGTAATTATGTTATACACCTAATGTATTACATAAGTAAATATATATAGTTAATTCTATTATGTTATATACTTACTCTAATATATAAGTATATGTATTTGCTTATGTAGTATACAATGCATATAAGTATTTCTTTGGTTTAATATATATATATATATATATATATATATATATATATATTATAACATGTAGGTATGTATATAAATATGTCTAATTTTTTTATCTATCACTATGATTAAGTGATGTATAAAGTAAAATATATAAAGAAAAATAATTTAAATACTGTTATTATTGTTGAGATCACTAAAAAAATTATGAAAATTATAATGTAGAGATCGGTTTGTAATGTTCTTCGTCTCTGACATGTTAATATATATTATACCATATAGCTATGTATATACATATATCTAATTTTTTTATCTATCCATTTGGTTAAGTGGTGTATAAAGTAAAATATATAAAGAATAATAATTTAAATACTATTATTATTATTGAGATCATTAAAAAAATGGTGAAAATTGTAATGTAGAGATTGATTTATTATGTTCTTCGTATCAATTTTGTGAGAAATTAGCGAGAGTTTTATTTTTTTCATCGCAAATTGCGACGAAATAGCTTAGGAATTTTTTTAAAAAAATTAAAATTTTTCTATACGAAAATTTCCACTCCCTCCTTTTTTTTTCCCTCCTTCCTCAAACACTTCTTGTGCTACCCACTGCCCCTGCCCCCACCCCCTCCCCTTCCCACAGCCGCCGCCCCCCTCTCACAGCGCCTCCTCCCCCGGTGCCCCCCATTCCGAGCCCTCCCTCCCCCCCCCACCGCGCCCCATCCCACCCACAACCCCCCTCCTGCAGCGCCCCCTTCCTACAGCCCCCTCCCTGCGCCCCCCTCCCACAGCCCCCTCTCCCCTCCCACAGCGCCTCCCTCTAGCAGCCATAGAAAGCAAGAGAGAACTCTCTTCTTGCACTAGCTTTGGCCAAGACACACACTCCACTCTTCTCTTGTTTTTGCTCTTTGAAAACCTCCAAAAGAATCCTTCAAAGTGGTGTTGTTGGGCTGTTCTTGCTGGTTTGAAGCAAACTTCGAAACTTCAAGGTACGTAAACCATCTAATTCTTGTCTTCTTCATGTAGTAGAAACTGTGGCTATTTTTTTAGCTATGAAATCTGTGATTTTATACTTTAGTTATGTTGTATTATGATGCCTAAATGTTGTACCTAGTATAGGGTCTTGACATATCATGTAAAAATGGTTTTGTGCATATGAAAATTGCATCTTTCCCTTCCATCTACCTTGCTGGCTGAAAATCTGTACATATTTTACAGATTGGAGTGGTTTGCTTTATGTACTGATTTTTTTTTGTAATTTATTTAAAAGAATGATATAGGATATAGAAGTAAGCCTTTTTATGTTAAGAACTCATTTTCTTTACTTGTTATGCTTGAAAACTGAAAATTGCACTAAGCTGTCCAGATTTATTCTTAAAAGTGTAATGCTATGTTCTTTGTGAATTTTGTGTGAAAAAGGAGTTGGATTTCAAGGTAATGTGATCTATGATGTGTGTATAGGCTGGTGTGAATGAATTGGGTGGTTTGCTTTGTATTTTGATAAGTATGGAGGTGATAAGAAAGTAGAGTATTGCTAGTTCAATTCAAAAGTTGAAATGGGTCTAAATTGTGAGATAAAATTTGTTAATGGCTTGGCTTATTTGGATTCTCAAAGTGTCCTATTATGTGTTAGGAATATTTTGGTGTAGTCTTGTTTAAAGTAAATGAAAAAAAACTCAAGTTCATGGTTTTTGCATCAAGACTACTCAAACTGTACAAAAACCCCCAATCTCGTCTAGTCATCATCCTCTTCTCAATCAAACACCATAGTGAATTCTCAATTCCACCAAAATTCATTTGACTGGTTATATATTTATTATGCTTTTTTTTAATTAATAGTTTATTATTCCCATTGTCCTATGATTTATGCTGCATTGAACTTCGTAGGCTAAATTTCATCAAAAACTTTTTTAGAAAAGGGATAATTTCATATAAAATTGCCTTGGTGTTGAATTCATATGTTGGATTCCCCGTGAGTAATGAGTGATTACTCCTCCTGGGTAATGGGCGATTACCCCTGGTTTCCTTTTGTTTTTTTTTTAATAAATGAATGATCTGTCTTTGTTGTTTGCAATCGCATTTTGATTGTCAAATTTTGAAGTGGCCGCATGCCTGGAAAATGTCCTATTATAGGAGAGACTTTGTCAAAAAAATTTCAAAATCTGTCACTATTTACTTTGGAGTAGAATAACTACCCTTATCCTGGAGTATGTTATTCAATTGAACATGAGTATATATCCCATAATAATATTATTATTATTAAAAATAACATTGCTAATAACAATAATAATAGGACTAATAAAATGAGTAATAATATGACTAATAAAATAGTATGAGACTCAAAGGCAGAATGAAGATAATGCTTATACCAAACTTTTCTTGAAAATTTCTCACATCTTTGATACATATGAGTGGTATACCAAACTTTCGTATGTTTGAATAAGATAATGTTTATATGACTTAGCCATTTTTCTCTTCATTTCCCTATTTACTTTGCTCACATGCCATTCACAAGACTTCTTATGTGAATCACTTATTTTTCTCATTGAATGTTCATTGGTAAAGAATTTTCTATAAAGAATTTTGCTTCATACTTAGGAATAATAAAATAACATTGCTAATAACAATAATAATAATAGGAATAATAATAATAATAATAATAATATCATTAAAAATAACAATGTTAATAATAGTATGAATAATAAAATAATGATAATAATTTAAGTATAAAAAGTAACAATAATATTACTATTCTAATCATATGGTGCAGCAATCTCTTCTAATAACATGATCACAGTCCACAACGATTATCCCATACAATTTATTTGAGTAATATGAGTGTATATTCTATGTTTTGGACCTCCTTTTGTTAGATAATGGAAAGGAAAATGTATTTACTCATTTTCACTAATATAGTTCAAGGGGTAATTTTAATTAGTGAGTGGATTGTTCTTTTCTCTCGTTTAGACGTCATGGAGGATTGTAGTTGGATGTATAGAAGGCACGCTTTAGGTGTAAAAGGGATCACTATTGAATTTGAGGAAGGGGTTAAAGCTTTTTTTACATTTGCTTTATCAAATGCAATATCAAGCCCAATTACATGTCCGTGTGCAAAATGTAAGAATAAAAAGTATCTAGATCCAGCACAAGTTAAGCTCCACATGTGGAAGTCTGGATTTGTGGCTAATTATTACTGGTGGACATGTCATGGTAAGCCATTCGAGTATACCTCAAGCATGTCTACCTCAATCCCAGAAGTTGATTCACATCAAGGAAATCCGTCTCACGAAATGGTCTTAGACATAGCAGGTCCTAACTTTCACCCCGATACTCCATCAGCAGAAAATTTTGAAGAACCACCTAATGTGGAGGTACAAAGGTTTTACTGTATGTTAAAGACTACAGAGACTCCTATATAGGATGGATGCACAACACATTCACAGCTTTCACTTACTTCAACGTTATTAAACATTAAGTCTGAAAATAACCTTTTACGTAAAGCCTTTAACAATGTTGTGCAATTGATGAAAGAGGTTGTACCTAGCAGTAATACGATTCCTGATGATTTCTATCAGATGAAAAAATTAGTGGCTGGGTTGGGTTTGCCAGTACAAAAAATAGATGTATGCATCAATGGATGCATGCTTTACTGGAAAGATGACATGAATTGTAGAGAGTGTAAATTTTGTGGCCATCCTCGATATGCACAGAAAAAGGTTGGGAAGAACACAAGTAGGAAGGAAATTTTATTCAAGAAGATGTATTACTTCCCGATAATACTGAGGCTACAAAGATTGTATACTTCTAAAACAACAGCTGAATATATGAGATGGCATGGAGAGAGTAGATTGGAGGAAGGCACCATGAGTCACTCTCGTGATACTGAAGCATGGTAACACTTTGACCAGATGCATCTAAATTTGCAAAAGAAGTATGAAATGTAAACTTGGTTTATGTATAGATGGATTCTCACCATTTGGGACGTCGGGTAAGAAATATTCATCCTGGCCGGTCATTCTCACACCATATAATCTCCCCCCGTGGATGTGTATGAAGGATCCGATCATGTTTTTAACAATTATTATCCTAGGCCCCAAGAATCCAAAACATCAAGTTGATGTTTATTTACAACCCTTGATAGAGGAATTAACCCAATTGTGGTTTGAATGTGTCACCACTTATAACATATCAAAGAAACAAAACTTCCCACTATGGGCGGCGCTTTTGTGGACTATTAATAATTTTCCTGCGTATGGTATGTTGAGTAGCTAGAGAACAGTTGGGAGACTGGCTTGTCCATATTGTATGAGCAATACAAAGTCTTTTCATCTACAAAATGGTGGGAAACAATCATGGTTTGACTGTCACTGTCGTTTCTTCCCATCAGATCATCCTTACAGGAGGGATACGAGATCTTTTAGGAATGATAGAGGTTCTGAGACATTGCAGCCTGTGCAATACCCTACTGGTGAAGAAATCTGGAGTAGTTTGTCTAACAATGAAAAAATCACAGAAACAGGCAAAGAAATTAGGAGTAATGGTAGGGGAATATCTCATAATTGGGCAAAAAGGAGTATTTTATGGGATTTACCGTATTGGCATACTAATTTGGTCTGACATAATATTAATGTAATGCACAATGAGAAGAATGTATTTGACAATGCCATGAATACAGTTCTGGAGGTAAAAGGTAAATCAAAAGACAATTTAAAGGCTACCGTGATTTAGAAATATATTGCCATAGGCCCGAGCTACATGCCTTGGATGTGGGAAGAGGAAAGGTGGCTATACCTAAAGCTATTTACTCGTTGACATCAGAACAAAAGAAACTTTTTCTTGAATGGTTGTGGGGATTGCAACTCCTAGATGGATACGCTTCAAGCATTGGAAGATAAGCTGATTTGAATGAGTTGAATTTATCCGGTATGAAATCACATGACTGTCACGTATTCATGGAGAGACTACTTCCCATTGCATTGAAGGATTTTCTCCCTTCTAATGTATGGGGTGTTTTTACAGAGTTAAGCCTTTTTTATCGGGATCTATGCTCTCCTAAGTTGAGTGTAGCTTATATGGCCAAATTGGAGTCCGACATTCCTTTGTTGTTATGTAAGTTGGAAAAGATATTTCCACCTGCATTCTTTGATGTAATGGAACACTTATTAATTCATTTGCCTTACGAAGTAAGAGTTTGTAGCTCTGTTCAATATAGGTGGATGTACCCGTTTGAACGGTAATCAAATCATTCAATCTAATTCTTTTCATTCCAGGTACGATATGAGCGTGTATGACTGAACTTGAAATTTTTTTCAAATGACAAGTATTTGCTTCACTTGAAAATCAAGGTGAAAAATAAGGCTAGAGTTAAAGGATCGATTTGCAATACTTATCTCGTTGAAGAAGCATCTACTTTCTTCTCTTATTATTTTGAGCCACATGTACAAACAAAACGTACAAATATGGTGCGTAATGAAGAAGGAGAACGATTAGAGAGGGTGCAAGAACCTGGGCAGTCAATCTGCAATGTTCAAAGAAAGGTGATAGGATGGATTCGAACCCGGTTCCTTACCTCTGAAGAATTTATTGCACTAAGAATTTATATGTTGCTTAATTGTGGTGAAGTGCAGCCATACATTGAGTACGAGCTACTGCTTTATATATCTTATATGTTGCTTACAGGGCATTCACGGCACACTTACAACGATTGGCTTCGATTATATCAAAGATAGAAATCAATAGAAGAATCAGCCTTGAATTTGTAGAATGGTTTAGTGGATATGTAAGTTACATATGTTAATAACTTGCATTTAGAACTCCATTGGGGATTCAATCAATTTCGTAATGCTATAACTTTAATTTTATGTAACATTAACTTGTTTCATTTTTTTTAGGTACAAGATCCAGAAAATATAGTTACAAATGAATGCTTAAGAAACTTTGCTTGAGCATCAAGGCTAGTGAAATCATATAGTGGGTGCATAGTTAATGGTTACCGGTTTCACACTAATGATTATGCAGAGGGAAAGAAAACAGTGAATAGTGGTGTGTGTATGAAAGGGATTGGAAATTACGCATCAGGACCTGATTACTATAGAGTGTTAAATGAGATTATTAAAGTGCAGTTTTCTGGTAATCCACAACAAAGCGTTGTTCTTTTTAAATGTCACTGGTTTGATCAAATATTGAATTGTGGTACCAGGGGACATCCGTAGTATAATCTTGTAGAAATTAACCACAAAAGGAGCTATGCCAACTATGATCCATTTATTGTAGCTCAACAAGCTAGCCAAGTGTATTATGCATCATATCCAGGGAGTAAGAGACCAATATCTGATTGGCTGGCAGTTTGCGAAACCAAAGCTCGGCATATAATAGATGCACCCGTGGTTGACAGAGCTTATCAGGAAGAAGTAGATGCCACTGACGAAGTTAACATATCATTATTTTTTGATCTTGGTATTCTGACGCATGCCTTTTTTCCCTTATAACTGAGGCTATTTAATAGCTTTCTTACTTCATGTGCCAAAGCCATAGATGACATGCATTATGATATAGAGGGAGTATCATACAACTATTCTCCTTCCACTGAGAAATGTAGTTTCTTATTGGACTAAAAATCTCTTCAAGTAATGAAACCCCAAAACTTCGTTTTAGTTAATTCATTCTTACCTTCATGAAAATGGTTCTTTTTGTCCAAATATTGACATTAAGTGTTTGCAGTTCAAGCAATTGGACTCTTATGCGTATCCTTAAACTGAAAGACATTAGAATTGTCAACTCTTCCCAAAGCCTAAGTCATAAAACTATTTCAAGAACAACCAAACAAGCAAAACAAAATCAATCTTTAACAGCACTTCTTGGCATCCTTGATTATCTGGAAGCTTAACTATAAATTTACTGCCCTGAAATCTGATTTTTCTTAACTATAAACAAAATCAATCTTTAACAACACTTCTCTGCACTAAATCTGATTTTGCTGCATTGAAATTTTAATTTTTAATTTTGCACTGAATATGATTTTGCTGCACTGAATTCTAATTTTTTGCACTGAATTCTGATTTTGCTGCAGTCTGGTCACTGAATAAACTGTACAAAATGGCCATTAATTTTGGACCCTAATGCAGTGGACTTTATAGATAAGTGTCATAGGAACATTTTAGGACAAATTTGACTTGATCTGGATGAGTGGAAATGCTGGAAATGATTTATGATTCCATGATTGTTAAAGCTATCACCCCATCTTCATTAATTTAGGTTTGATCAAAAGAAATTTATGTTGGAGGAAATATATGTTGAATTTGGTAACCATAGAGTCTTTTAAGATGCTCTCACATATGAGTCATTGATAAAAGGTCCATGTGTATATAAGCACATGAAAACTGGTGATTAATACTGAAATAAATCAATAGCCATTTCAAGTGGTTCCTTGAATAGCTGTAGATATTGATATGATCAAGGAAGGGATTACTTAAATTTTTACCTTGATTGTAAGCATCAGTTTACTGGTGCAAGGATAACCCTCAATGTTTCTTGGAGCCTTCTATCAAATACTTTATATAATGGCACATGCAACTGTATGGAGCTTACTTCTATTTTGTTTTATGCAGATGGTGCCCTTCTCATTCTCTCCTTACTCCCTCTTTCTCAACCGAGCTATATTGATCTTGTCATTTATTATATTCCATGTGTTGGTGGAAGATTCAACCTTGTGTGATTACCTAGACATTTGATTTGATTTGATCTCATAAAACCTATTTTTCTACATTACTGTACGGTCAACTCAAAAATACAGTGAATGTTCTAAGTATGAGGCATAAGGCAGCACTGGGATGTACCACAATCTCTTCTATACAAAATTAGAATGGTTATATGCTTATAATATTCTTTAACTGCTAACCATTCAACAAAAATTAGCACTAACGACATGGCTAAAAAATAGTTTGGTTTCTTGAAATGGCATTGTAGAAAGGGAAAGTGAATAAAATATTCAGCCATATGGGGGGACAGCTTTAACAATCTTGGACTTTATTGCTGTCATTAGGTAGGAATGACAGGAAGAAGGAAGGTCTCCAATCTGCGTCTCCACTACAACCTCCTCATGTTGTAGATAATGATGGATCATCACCTTCCGTAAATCATGATCCGAGCTCTGATCAAGACATAATTGCACCCTCTATGGGATCTGAGCAACAGGAACAGTCAGAGTCTCGACCAAATCAAAAGTAACAAGTCAAACTTTCTCCACCTTGGAAAGAGTGAGAATATTTTATTTAGATTAATACGGAGAATATATTATTATATAATTAAATATTTATAATTTCCATATTTATTGTATAATTTCTCACATAAAAGCTTACTATATGCTTATCATATTTGTTTTGACAATTACAGATTTGATTGCATTGATAGTGATAAAGTGGTGCGAAAATTAGCTATTTCTTTCAAATGTAAGTTTGAAGATGCATATCCAACTTGGAGACAAGTGCCATAGAATGTGAGGGATTTGTGGTTTGAGGAGTTTAAGGTATTACTTGATGAGTTAAATATATTTATGGCAAAATTGTTATGAGTATATTTTAGTGACTTACATTAATGAAATGCAGAAATATTGTACTTAGGATCCTGAAATGGAGCCTTATGTGAAGTAGACATTTGAAAAAAAAGGGAAAAGGAGATTGACTGAGACACTGTATGAGGCACGAACAATAGGGAGACCACCATGGATGTCAGAGGAAGTTTATAACAAGTATACAAGTATTAGCAATCAGAAGAATTTAAAAAAATCTCGACAAAAAATAAATCAAACAAGAATATGGATCGAGATGGACTTGGTCCTTCAAAGCATACAAGTGACTCGATTTCGTTTTCTTTAACAAAAAAGAGGCTAGTAGGAATTGATTTCCATGTAAACTGTTTTACATAATACACTATCAATTATGAACACTCATAATTTTTTTTTTTTAGGAGAATAAGCTAAACAAGGAAATCACTCCTTTGGAATTGCATGATTATGCTCATTCGTCGAAAAATGCTCGTATTGAACCAAGTGCTCCATTAGCTATTGGCGATAAAGGGGAGGAGAACATAACAGATAGGCCAAATATTACTATTCGGACGTTTGTGGATGAGAGGGCTCAAATTATTTCTGTAAGTGCATTCATGTATAAATAATGGTGCTCAAATTGGTTATGAAAAAATGAATTATCTTGTTGCTATGTGTACTTGAATTTGACCATGGGTTTGAGAAATGTTTAAAAAGAAAAAAGAAAAATTTGGGCAAATTATGGATAATCTTAAATTTCAAAATTGACCTCCTTTGTTGCCTGACTAATGTTAGTTTAATGTCTTAGGTATGTAAATCATTAGAGAAATGTCAAAGCCTTTTAACCCTTCCAATTGAATTTAGCAATTAGGGTCTATAAAGAATTCATATTTTTAGGAGCTTGGAGGTGCACCTCTGTGGAGTCTAGCATTTTCTACATTCAACACCTTGAACTTGGAGAAATAAAAAGATATTCCTTTTTGCAAATATATAGTTGAACTTTTTGAGGAGCTTGCATTTATGAGTCTTTATAAAAGCAAATCT
Organism: Voacanga thouarsii; assembly: GCA_026120185.1. Classification (NCBI taxonomy): domain Eukaryota; kingdom Viridiplantae; phylum Streptophyta; class Magnoliopsida; order Gentianales; family Apocynaceae; genus Voacanga; species Voacanga thouarsii. Next base: position 1,562,103 of record JANUWF010001704.1, read on the forward strand.
CCCCATATGTTATCAAGAACAAAAGGTCGTGTTTTGAGAATACTTTTCATCTCTAACACTTAGTTATTATGTATTGTTCATTATGGAATTTGAGATCATAGAGTGCTTTACATTTTCTTATGTTCCTATTCAACTTCACGACATGGTCAATTTTTTGTAAAAGAGAGGTCATGAGTTATATGATAAAGCTTATAATGAGACAGTGGCAAATATAGAAGACAGTGACTCAAGTAGGCCTTCCACAATTAATCATATATCAATATGGTTAGAAACTAATGGTGGCATAAGACATGGACATATTTACGACCTTAGTTCAGTTGGACATACACTCACCCAAGCATCTTCTTCACGATCATTTAGAGCACGGAGTGACAGTCAAAACCATTCCTTTCACTACATGGAGATGATTGAGTAGCTTAAAGTTCAAGTTACAACCTTAACGGAGCAACTCCAAAAAGCAAGTGAGGATAAAGAGGAGCTCATGACTGCATTTAGCAAATCCAACCAAGACAAGGAGGAGCTAATGAATGCATTCAACAGATCAAATCAAGACAAGGAAGAAAGAGGAGTTAATGGCTACAGTAAATCAGTTTTTGCAACTTAATTCAGGTAAACGTGGGAGTTCTGCCTCTTCCTGTTCTAGATTTGGTTGGCAATTACTTATACAGTTTAAAGTTGTTGAAAATTTTAGTTGACAATTTACAATCATATTTTGTTGAGTATAATTTGGATTCAGGATATATACTTTTTTAGAATATAATATTATTGACATTTGTTTATTCACATTATTTTGTTGGTACTTAGTTATAAAACTAATTTTAAAATTCTGTACAGGGATTTTGTTTTTGATCAAAATGTGGTAGCAAAAAAAAAAAAAAAAAAAAAATTCCACACAAAAACTATTTCCAACCAAAACTATAAGGTAGGATTATAGTTCCTACCAAATAGTTTTGGAAGAAACAATACCATTCAATAAGAAGATTAAATTTCCTACCAAACATTTTGGTAGGAAAAAAAAAAAAAAAATCCACTTCCTCCAAAAATATTTGGTAGGAAATATTTTTCAAAAACATTTCCTTCCAACTATTTTGGTTAGAAATTTAAAAAAAAAAAACATTTCTTCCAAATTTAATATTAATTCTAAAATAATTTCTAAATGATGTTTCCTACCAAATATTTTGGACGGAAACATATTTACTTTTTAAAAATAACATTTCCTACCAAAAAATTTGGTAGGAAAGTTAATATATTTTTTGAAAATATTATATTTTAAAAATCATTTCCTACCAAATATTTTGAATGAAAAAATTATTCATTTTATGAAAATAATTTTGCCTACCAAATAATTTGGTAGGAAATTTAATATATTCTTTGAAAATATTATATTTTAAAAATCATTTCCTACCAAATATTTTGGATGGAAACATTATTTATTTTACAAAAATAATTTTTATATTTTTCAAAAATATTATATTTTAAAAATCATTTCTTACCAAATATTTTGGATGGAAAAATTAATTATTTTACGAAAATAATTTTTCCTACCAAATCATTTGGTAGGAAATTTAATTTATTTATTTTACAAATTATTTTTATTAAATAATTTCCTACCAAATCTTTTGGAAGGAAAGTGTTTACATTTTTTCCTACCAAACCAATTTGGTAGGAAAAAAATTCAACTTTTTTATTCACAAATTTCCGACCACATACCAAACTTCCAACCATAATTTGTGTCCCAAAATTCCTACTATATACCAAAAGTTGGACGGAAATTATTTTCCGACGAAGATTTTTCCGACCACTTAGGTTTGGACGGAAAATGATAGGAAAATGCAATTTACTACCAAAACTGTTAATATTTGGTAGAAAATTTTGGTGGGAAAAACAATGATTTCTTGTAGTGATCGCTCTCCATTATTATACGGTCAAAATCTCAATTTAGAGAAAATCAGAGCCCTTCGAGGACATCCAACAATTCATTGTGAAAAGGAGATATAATAGTATCTGATAGCATCTTTGACTACGCCACCTAGATAGCACCCTTATTTATAACTCCTATAAATGCTTTGTTTAAAAAATAAGTAGCACCTATGTTATATTTTAGTTGACCATTTCGAGGTGCAGACCATAATTGTACACTATTTACAGATGTATTTCTAATATTCTACGTAGATTGAGTTGCACAGCAACGAGAGTGATCTTGTTGTACCTTCTTCTACCAAACTACATACTGGAGTGATGATAGTCTAATGCCTAAGGTACTTCCCTTTAAAATATATAATATTCCTAACATGCTAAATATACCAGCATGTAGTGGCAAAGATAGCAAGTTGGACTTGTGACTCTTGTGCCATAAATAAAGCTAGTTGATCCTTGAATAAGCATCTACAACGAATAAGTGGAAGGATCGAAGTCTTTTGTAGCATATGTTAAATAACATATTTGCTTTGCAATTTGACAATACAAAAGAATATGTAGGATGGTCTCAGAGTTTGCACCATATAAAATATTGTATATCAAGAAAGTTGGAATTGGTGAATGAGATTGGTTCAGTTCGACAAGATCTTCTAGCACGTCTTCCATAAAAATTCTTTATTTTTGGTTGAACTACCAGATACCAAAGAGAGTATTAGAACTTTTCCTCTTTTTTGAAGAAGATGAAGTTGAAATTCCATTTGAACCTTTAGAAATGAAGTTCATTATTGTATTATCACCAGATTTAACAGAATATACCTTATTTGTAGAATAATGTCATATAATATTATCATTTGACCAAGCCAAGTTAAAAGGAATATGTAGAATGATATCAACTTCATATGAGAGGAAAAGTGCACGGAGACAATCAGCATGTTAGCACCGTAAGTTGAAATCAATAAGATAAAAAACACGGTGTTCATTCGTTCTATTTTATAATTGACAAATGAAAATCATGAGATAGAAGAAACCATTTGTTGTCCTAAATGTTCTCAGATAACCAGCTAACCAGCCATCAATGTATCATATCCTAAATGTTCTCAGATAACCAGCCATCAATGTATCATATGAGACTAAGAGATAATTTATTGTTACCCTCAAGGATACTACGCCAAATATATAAGAGGGTCTCTATCCCACAACTGCATGCTTAAAAGAGACAAGAGGAAAGTACTTGATTTTAAGGACAGAAGCTAACAGGGAATTATGGTTTTGTAACAAATTCCAACATTGCTTTGCCAAAAGAAATAGATCGCAACCCTTTAAGTCTCTAATTCGATACCCCTATGGTCTTAGGCTAACAAAGATCACTCACTACAAGAAAAAACTAAATTATCGATGGATTTTTGCGACAGTCTCTGAGCCGTCGCTACGGAACAACAACGAGAGTAAAAAAATTGAAAATAAATTTATTTTTTTAAAATTTTCATCAATAATCCGTTAGTAGTACCGATGGTCATTTAGCCATCTCAAATTAGAGATGAATTTGCGATGGCTTTTTTTTAATTATACATTAGCACTAATAAAATTGAAAGTCGTTGCAAATCGGTTGCTAATTTGCAATGGCCTTTTTTCATATTTAATTAACACTAAAAAATTAAAGTACCGTCGCATATCCATCACAATTAGAGAGGGATTTGCGATAGCCTTCTGAAATTTAAAAATAAATTTATTTTTTAAAAATTAAAAAATAAGCCCTCGCAAATCCGTCGCAATTAGCGAGAGATTTGCAACGGCCATCCAAAATTTTTAAAAAATATTATTATTTTTTAAATTCAAAAAATAAGCCCTCACAAATCCATCACAATTAACGAGGGATTTGCGATGGCCATAAAAAATTTAAAAATAAATTTATTTTTTAAAAATTAAAAAAATAAGCCCTCACAAATTCGTTACAATTAGCGAGAGATTTGCGACGGCCATATAAATTTAAATATATATTTATTTTCTAAAAATTAAAAAAATAAGTCCTCGCAAATCCGTTGCAATTGAAAGAGATGTGCGAAGGCCATCCAAAATTTAAAAATAAATTTATTTTCTTAAAATTAAAAAAATAATTCCTCGCAAATCTAGCAACAGTCATCCAAAATTTAAAAATAAAATTATTTTTTAAATTTGAAAAAATAATCCCTTGCAAATCCGCCGCAATTAGAGAGGAATTTGCGACGACCATTCAAAATTTAAAAAGAAATTTATTTTTTAAAATTAAAAAAATAAGCCCTCACAAATCCATTGCAATTAGCGAGGGATTTAAGACGGCCATCCGAAATTTAAAAATAAATTTATTTTTTAAAAAATTGAAAAATAAGCCATTGCAAATCCGTCACAAATTAGCGAGAGATTTGCGACGGACATTTAAAATTTAAAAATAAATTTATTTTATTTTAAATTAAAAAAATAAGCCCTCACAAGTCTGTCACTAATTAACGTGGGATTTGCGAAAGTGATCCAAAATTTATAAATAAATTTATTTTTTTAAAATTGAAAAAATATGCCCTTGCAAATCCATCGCAATTAGCGAAGGATTTGCAATGGCCATCCAAAATTTAAAAATAAATTTATTTTTTAAAAAATTAAAAAAAAATAAGCAGTCACAAATCCATTGCTAATCAGCAAATTTGTTAATTTAATTGTAATATACGTAACTGATAGTATATAATTAGCAAATCCGTTGCTAATTGAGAATTTGATATATATATATATATATATATATATATATATACACACACACATATATATACATATATTAATATAACATTTTTAAATTATATAAACATATATATGTTAATATACTTTTTAATATATTAATAAATATATATACATATATATGTTAATATACACAGATATACATATATATACATATTCTTACAAATTAATATATATATATATATATATATATATATATATATACTACATATATACATATTTATTTATGTTAGTATGTGTATGTCTATTTATATATATATATGTTATAATTCTTTTTGAATATATTAATAAATTATATATATTAATGTATACATATATATATATTCATATATATACATATTCATACAAATTAATATATATACATGCATATATACATTTAATTACGATGGATACATATATATCATATTCATATATATATATACATACATATATATACTTAATAATATCATATTTATATTATATATATAAATATTTTAACTTAATAATGTCTTTTTGCGCATTCTACTATTTCAACACACACACACACACATATATATAATCAAACTTTTAAATTTTTTTTTTTGGATTTTTTAGATTAGTGAAGGATTTGCGAGGAATTAGGGTTTCATTAGGGTATGAAACCCTGATCCCTCGCAAATCCGTCCCAATTAGTAAGGGATTTGCGATAGTCATCCAAAAATTATAAAATATTATTTTTTAAAAAAATTAAAAAAAAGAAGCCCTTGCAAATCCATCACAATTAGTTAGGGATTTATGATGGCCATCTAAAATTTAAAAATAAATTTATTTTTTTAAATTAAAAAAGTAAACCCTCGTAAATGCAATTAGAGAGGGATTTGCGACCGTCTTTCAAAATTTAAAAATAATTTTTTTAAATTAAAGAAATAAGCCCTCGCAATTAGTGAGAGATTTGTGACAGACATTCAAAATTTAAAAATAAATTTATTTTTTAAAAATTAAAAAAAATAAGCCCTCGCAAACCTGTCACATTTAGCAAGGGATTTGAGACGGTCATCCAAAATTTAAAAATAAATTTATTTTTTAAATTTTTGAAAATTTAGCTATCGCAAATTCGTGGCTAATAAGCAACGGATATGCGACGGAAATTAGGTTGTCGTAGATCGGTCGCAAAACCCTTGCAAATCCGTCCCTAACTCGAAAAAAAATCCTATATAATTAATATATAGCAAAATAAATCACAAGAACATCAATACCTTAGTGGTGGAACATGTGTTTCCCCACAACAAGGACGTGGGTTCGAGTCCTGAGTTTGACATAATCTCATAATATTCTTGTCGGGAAGCTAATTAATTAATTTTTTTAATAAAAAATTTTTGCCATTACAAATTTGTCACTAAATTAATTAATTTTTTTGTCATCACAAAGCCGTCGCTAAATTAATTATTTTTTTATCGTCGCAAATCCATGCTAAATTAATTGATTTTTCCAAAATTTAAAATTTTTTTGCTATCACAAATCCTCGCTAAATTAATTAATTATTTTTTTAAAAAAATTGGTCATTGCAAATTAGTTCTTAAATTAATTAATTTTTTGTAAATAAAAAAAAATTTTGCCTTCGCAAATCCGTTGCTAAATTAATTATTATTTTTTAAAAACTAAAAAAAAAATTTCGTCGCAAATTCATTGCTAAATTAATTAATTCTTTTTTAAATAAAGATTTTTGGCTGTCGCAAATTTGTTGCTAAATTAATTAATTTTTTTTAAAAAAATTTGGTCGTCACAAATCCCTCGCTATGTTGATTATAAACTTAATTATAATGTCCTCAATTAAATGGTCATCGCAAATCCGTCGCTATTTGCAACGGCTTTCATTCCATCGCAAATTGCAACTCCTTTTTTAGCAACAGATGTAAATACGATTAGCGACGAATTTAGCCGTCGCTAATTTAGTTTTTTCTTGTAGTGACTCTAGGTCTTCTAAGAAACTTTTTTTGCAATTTTGTCCTCCTTCTCCCCATCAAAATCTAGAAGTCGTGGAAGTGATATATTTTGAAATACGTGTAGGTGGGAAGAAATAAGACATAATATTAGTTGGAATTTTGGTTTTAATACTACTTGTTAGCAAGTAACAAAAATCTGGTAATAAATTTATTATTTAATAATAAAGTATGAAAAGCTAAAATAAATAAGATACAAGAATTTAACATGGTTTGATCAAAGACAATTTATGTCAGCGAACGAAAAATGAGAAACTTTACTAATCAAATATAACATGGAAAAGATACAAAAGTGAGAACTCTCATAATTCTCTCAAATCCAAAAACCCACAAGCTAATAAAAGCTAAACAAAGTAGTTTACATCTTTAATCCAATTTTTTGAGGCTATACATCAATGCTCTTGGTAAGACTCCTTTTTATAGGAGTTCAAAACTAATAAGTATTGACAAATCCAAGTGGAAGTAGAATTACATCCACAAAGAATAATTTCTAAAGAAGTATTTCAAAACCGATTATGCCACTCCTTATACAAATACTCCTAACCCATAGTAGAGTTACAATATAAAACAAATTGATCAATTCGCTACCTTGATTTGAACTATAACTCCTCAACCAAATCTTCTCCATAATACTCATAAAGGTTAATCAAACATTTAAAAAAAAAAAAAAAAACAAATCCAAGAAAGATTTGAACTTGTCTTCAAGAAGAGTTTGAACCAATGATCAAAGGATTTTTTTTTTTTTCAAAATAAAAATTAACCTCCTCAACAAGATCATGCACTTCATGCCCTCATAGTGATTTAATGTCTAAATCACAGAAAGATTATGGGAAAAAAACTTTTATAGTAAATTCCTGTAATATGACCTTATTGTTGTTTTTTTAATAAATTTAAAAAGATCCAAAAACACCATGGAAACCATCATTAACTTCTAAGAACTCAACATGCAGCTACAAACATGCACCCAAAAGCTTTAAAAGTGCTAAAAACCAAAATAACTTTAGTAGATAAAAGTTTTCTTTTAAGTTTCAAACTATTAAAATGTAAACTGTTCTTCTCAACTTTTTAAAACTAAAATACAAAAGAATATCTATATCTTCAAAGTGCTTAATATATAGTAATATCCATTATCATTAATGACTAGCGATAGCAATTTCCCTACTTAAACAGCATATCCGTCTTGGTCCGATAGGGTTGGGGATTCCTCGATTTAAGCCAAGATAGGGAGGAGGCCAGGCTTCATTGCTTGGCCTGCCAACTGGGGACAGGCTGGGCTAGGCGGAGGACTGCATGATCTTTGGCCCAGTCCATTTTATATATATATATATATATATATATATATATATGAATTTGATCAAGAAATTTATCAGAAAATTAAATAGATCTTTTAATGGGAACTATTGCTCCTTGTTGAATATTATGTCCAAGAAATCAGACATTTGTTTGAAATAGACTAAATTTTTATTTTGAAAGTACTAAGCTATTATGCCTAGTAGTAAGGAAAAAAGTATTTAAATGTTTAAAATGAAATTTACCTCACCAAATGATTATGCTATGAGCATACCACAACCAACTATGACCCAACATATCAAAATACAGGAGCCCCTCTCCCTAACAAAATTGCCACAAGAAAGTTGGGCAGATATTGTAGAATCAGACGATCTACAAGATTCCCAAACTCAATCTTTCAGTCATCCAATTTTGAAAATTGGTACAGACAAATGGGATATTCTCCCAGTCAGGTAATTCCTTTTGCCTCTCAAAATGCGGTGGTCACTAACCCCACAACCACTGGAACTCAAAGTTCATTAAGAGGCATGGCTATCTTCCCTACAGAAATTTCTGAGTTAAAAAATTAGGAACAAAGTTGGAAGATCCTTTGATATATTCTATATCAAAATCAAAGATAGATAAAATAGCTTGCCACCTAACAAATATATGTTTAGAGGTAAGGTTTTTTACATCTTTTTGTAAAACATATTTTGCAGCTGCGAAGTAAGAATTTCTAATTTAATAAATCAGCTTGAAATTGGGAAATGCATAAAACAATTGCCATTTTTTTTTAATAGTAGGATAGTTCTGCTGAGAACTATTCCAATGTTTTGATGCAAAAGTCACAATATGCTCTTTGCCATTTTTGACTTATTTGAGAATGCCACCATAACCTATGTTAGAAGCATCAGTTTCAACAATTTTTTTGGGCAAACGGATTGAGAATAGATAAATAAGGAAGCTGTTTAACTCTGGACTTGACTTGTTTGACAACGGACATATGAGGTTTGATAAGGTTGCTTAATCCTGAAATAAACTCAGAAACATAGTTCAAACACCTAAAAATCTTTGAAGCTGAGTCCTGTCAAGAATTTGGAATAGAAGATACAAGGAGTTAACAGATTAGAACATCTTGGAATTCTAATTAAGAATCTAGCTCTAATTAAAAATTTCATTCATAATTTTTTGGAATTCTGAAGGAGTATTTTTTAATCCAAATAGAATGACATTCTATTTATACTGGCAGAATGGAACGGTAAAAGCTGTTTTGTGGCGATTTCTCAGATCAATTTGAATTTTCCAAAATCCTGATTTCAAATTAAATTTTGAAAACAGTAAAGTAGAATGTAATCTGTTAAGCAAATCTTTTTTGTTAGGAATAGGGTACCTAATCCATCGAAGAGTTGTATTGAGTGGCTTATAATTAATAACAAGGCAAGGAACACCACGCTCAATTTCAGCATTTTTGTTAACATAGAATGCCACACAACTCCAGGGTGAAGTACTTGGAGAAATGATTTTCTTTTGTAAGAGTACTGATTTGTGGTACTTCTAAATCAGAGTAGTTAGAAGAGGATGAAGAAAAGGAGATATCATCTTCCTAAATTTGATTAAACTGTTGTTCAAATTCATTATCTGCTTGATCAGAATTGGATTCAGAAAGCAGGAGATTCTGGATTTTGTCAAGAACATCATCATTTAAAGAGAGTTCATGAATCTTTTTGGAAAACTTGTAATATCTAGCAATGTGACCAGGCTTATTGTATTTGAAACAGATAACTATTTTAGATTTGGAAGGCTGAGACTTACTCTTAGCAGTTTTCGTTTTGGTTGGAGCTGGAAGTGCAGGCATTTTAGCATGCCTATATTGCTTCCTATGGTAAGAAGGTTTGGAAGACATTTGGTGTTTGGGCTTGTGACACTGATGAGGCTTGGCACTACAGGAAGGTAGACCAAACTGTTCACAAAAGGTGCCTAAGTCACGATGTCTTTGGGCACGGTCTTTGGCTAATTGTCTCAGCATCTTATCTTGTTGACAGATTTTGAGAGCAACTTGTTGGATTTGGCTAGTCAATTAGTCAAAAGTAATTTCTTCATAAGGTATAACGTCATTTTACTGGATTTAAAATTCTTCACAAACCAAGTCACGAAGGGATTTAGGAAGGCCATCTATGAATTTTTCTTTCTAATATTGGCTATTTCCATCTGTCCTGGCATAGATCCTAGTAAGGAAGGTGTCTTTGTACCATCCAAAATTAGACAGGGTTTTGCATTTGAGATTGTTGAGGATTTCAGTAGATTTTTCTCTAAAAATTCCTGGATTGCCAATGAAGGTTTTTGCTATGGTAAAAATGAGGGTTGAGATAGCATTTGGGATTGGATTTCCATCCTGGATAATTGGCTAGCCCTCAGGGTTGGTTTTGACAGCATGGAAGATGTTATGCCTATTTTCTTCTTTAAGGTGTTCATCCCACCATCATTTGAGTTGACCTGTGAAGCCTGCTACAATAATATGGACAGCTAATTGGTCAGAATAATTATGGGTAGTCCTATAGGCAGTGGCTACCATGGTCATTTGCTGGAGTTTAAACATCATGTTATACTCCGACTGGCCATCTATGTTCCATTCATAGATGTTATTGGCATTTTAACTATTTTGCATGATGTTTGGACTTTCTTCAAAAGCAACGTCTGGATAAGTGGCTCTAGGGTAATAGAGCTTTTAGGGGTGCTTCCAATGAAGAGGTCTTCCTAATCTTAGAAGCAAAGCATCTAAAGAAGAAGCATGATTTTCTAGATTGGGCTCAGATTGGCTTTCAGTATCTGAGTCATTTTTATTTAAAACAAAAACAGAATGTTGGGTACCAACATGCTATTAAGGAGTGGAAGGAGAATCTGGGATAATAGATTTCTCTATTTTAGCTATCCTTCTTTGAAGTTCAGTGAGAAGAGGTTTCTCTGGAGTCTTTTTACTGAGTTCTTTCCTAAATTGGAGAGGAATCTCATAAGGTTTGAAGAGTAGAGTAGAAGTTGATGAACTTGAAGAAGTACTGGGTACAGATTTTTCTTGTACGGAAGGAGTACTTAGTTTTGAAATCAAATATTCACCAATAGTTTGTAAATATTTATTCGTATAATTGTTTTGTACATAAAGATTTTGGATGTCTTTTGGAAGAAGCATATCATCACTTTTTTGTTTAAAAGGAGAAGTATCAATCTGCTCAGTCCCATAAGGAATTTTAAACTTCTGACTAGGAGAAAATTCAGAAGAAATATTTGTACTTTAAGCAGTTTGCCAAAGTTTTGAAACATTAATAGTTGAAGCAAAAAGATAATCAATCTTTTGAATATCGTCATAGGCTTCAAACTATAAGAAGAAATCAATTTATTTTTTGATTGAATTTAAAAATTCATAATAAAAGTCTTGGATCTGTTGTCATGCAGATCCTTGAAAATGTTCAAAGAATCAAATTCTTTTTGAAAGACTTGAAAGAGAATAAAATTCTTCTCTGAGTTTTGTTTTATTAATTACAAAATGATTGTCAAAATCATCTTGTAAAGTATTGAGTTCTCCAACCATAGCAGAATGGCTCAGACCTTCAAATTCAATATCATCTGAATTAGGCTACACTGCATATCTAGTTTGAGGAATTTTGGGTTCTAGATTGATACCTTGTAGATGGGTAGTTATAGAAGATACCGAATGTCTAGGAGGTTGAACACCTGATGAAGATGTAGGAATTTGAGGGTATGAAAATCTTTGACTGAAAGATCTTTGGAAAGCTATTTTCACAGATCCACAAGAAAATTGTTTGATATCTGATACAGTGGTATTTTCTAGTTTAACAGAAGGATCTACATCAGTTAATAGCCAGTTAGATGGAAGACTACCTTGATTCCAGGAGATCGGTTTTGGAATTGAAAGATAAGATCTTTACAGATCTGTTTGGAAGAGAACTGTTTCACCCTTGTGAGACATTCTCATTGCACCAGTATTGAAGGCAGAAGTCATGGCCTTATATTGAATGCAGTATATTATGGCTATAGGGAGAGAACCTATTTTGATTTTATAATTTGCAGTCTTGACATTAAGAGTCAAAGCATCAAGAAGATTTTGATCTTTAAGAGAGACTGTAAAATTTGGAAAATAGTCAAAATAAACTGGTCCACTACAAAGTTTGGTTTCTTCCATTCCTAGAAGTGCATCATTGAAGTCTAAAAACCTAGTGTCTCTTAGACATAAAAGAAGAGAAGTATCTAGTCCTTCTCTTGAAAGAGGTTTTGCTACAATTTGGACAACACCAAAATGTAAATAATTGTATTTACTTTGAAATCTTGTGGTGGCACTAGAAGAAAGAAGTTTAATTTCTTTACAATTAGAATCCAATTGAATTGTTTCTTCAACAGTTCGAATGACATAGTCACTATTAAGTGGCCATTTGGGAGATTTGTAAATCTTATTGGGGGAAAATTTGGAAATTTTCCAATTATCTATTGACTATTGAAGATCGGAAAAGTTAAACTCTTCCTTAAGTTTTGAAGAATGTTTGGGTGTAGGAGAGGACATTGAAGAAGATCTAGAGAAAGGGCGGAGAAAAGAAGACATTATGCAGAATGTAATATTTCTTAAAGAGAAATTAAATAAACACAGTCGATATCAATATAGGCTTTATACTTCCCTTCCCTTGGTATCAGAGCCAGATGGGGAAGTAAGGTAGATGATTCTTCAAAGAGTGATGGATTTCCGATGGTCACTAATCGAGTTTAGCAATGGATTACGACCATCGCTAAAATAGGAGTCACAATTTGCAACAGAATGAAAATCCGCCGTTGTTTGCAACAGCCATTTAATTGATAACATTATAATTAAGTTTATAATTAATGTAGTGATGGATTTGCGATAGCAAAAAAAATTTATTTTTTAAAAAATTAATTAATTTAGCGACGAATTTGAGACGGTCAAAAAATTTTATTTTAAAAAATTAATTAATTTTGTGATAGATTTGAAACGGCTAAAACTTTTTATTTTTTTAAAAAAATTAATTAATTTAGCGACAGATTTGTGATGGCAAAAAAAATTATTTTAAAAAATTTTAATTAATTCAACAATAGATTCCTAACGTCCAAAAAATTTTATTTTTAAAAAATTAATTAATTTAGCCATGGATTTGCAACAGCCTAAAATTTTTATTTTAAAAAAATTAATTAATTAGCTCTTCGACTAGGCAAACCAAACCTGCCCGACCCGACCTGCCAAGAATATTATGAGATATGTTAGACGTGAGGCTCGAACCTACACCCTTGTTATGGGGGAATACATGTTCCATTGCTAAGCTATTGATATTCTTGTAATTTATTGTCTTATATATTAATTATATAGTATATTTTTTTGTGAATTAGTAACGGATTTGTAAGAGATTTGTGATGGATCTACGATGAACCAATTTTCCATCGCAAACCCCTTACTAAAATTTGTGACGGCTCATTTTTCAAATTTTAAAAATAAATTTATTTTCAAATTTTAGATGGCCGTCACAAATTCCTCGCTAATTAGCGACGGCCATCCAAAATTTAAAAATAAATTTATTTTTTTAAAATTGAAAAAATGAGTCGTCTCAAATCCGTTGCTAATTAGCAAGGGATTTGCGACAACTAATTTTTTTAATTTTAAAAATAAATTTATTCTCAAAATTTAGAAAGTCGTCACAAATTTCTCGCAAATATTTTCAATACACACACACACACATACATACATACATACATACATACATACATACATACATACATACATACATACATACATACATACATACATACATACATACATACATACATACATACATACATACATACATACATACATACATACATACATACATACATACATACATACATACATACATACATACATACATACATAATACGTATATATATCCATAATATATACAAATATAAACATAATACATACACACACGTATATATATACATATATATATATGTATATATGTATATTTTTTTTTCCAATCGAACTATTTGTATATATACATATATATACAAAAATTATATAAATATATAATTATACAACAAATATATATATATATATATATATACATATACATATATATGCATATTTTTTTCTAATCGAACTATATATACAGACACACACACATAACACATATATATAACATACTCATATACATATATGTATATACTACATACACACACACACACACATGTATATATACATATATACACACACATACTTGTACATATATGTATTAATATATACATATATATATATATATTCATATATTCATATTCAAACATTCATATATACATATACACACAAATTCATATATCCATATCTCATATACGTATATACATATATATTCATATATATGTGTGTGTGTGTGTGTGTGTGTGTGAATATGGGGTGGAAAAGGAATTCACAAAAAGTGAGGTGGAAAAGGAATTGAGGGAGTATGTTTATCTAAGGAAATCTAGGCATAAAGAGGAGAGCGCATTGCAAAATTTTTCAAAGAGTGATTTGAAAAGAAAACAAGATTATGTTTGCTCTACTTGTTGGAAATATGGCTATAGCACATGTGATTTTCCAAGAGTGAATGAACATGGTAGATGTGTTAAATCCCAAAATGCTACAATTAAAGGGCAACAAAGAAGTAATGGAGACTATACTTGTGGAATTTGTTGCAACTATGAACACTCTAAACCTAATTGTCCTTTTAGATTGGCAATTTATAAAACACTTGATTGTGAATGGAAGATGCAATATGAGGAAAGGCCAAAGGATTCCACTGAGATAAAAGGAGATAAGAAGCTTAGTGATGATGGAGAAATTGAAATGAAACTATTGTGCTCGATGCTTGGAGCAACTAAGGTGAACACAAACATCCTATATTTCTTAGAAGATAAATAACATTCATTAGGAGTGTTTGAGGAGAATGAACAAGAAGAAAAGACACGTAGTGGAGTTGATTATGTTGAGAAGTAAGAGGGTCCAAAGAAAAAGAGAAGTTGGTAGAAGTAGTGCAACAACAAATAAGATGTGAAATTAGTGAGAATAAGTCATCTAGTTTAACAACACAAAATGATATCAAATCTAGTAGAGACATAAAAGTGGATAGAAAAGATGGAATTGAGGTTAGATAACCATGTTCATTGATTAGTGTTATGAGGGAGGTTGTGGATGTATATGTAGTTGAAGGAGAAGGGGATCTATAAAAGGAGAATATTTTTTATTCAATGCATCAAATCAAACAAAGACCATGTAGCTAATTCTTGATAAAGGGAGTTGTAAAAATTTAATTAGTACTACATTAGTAGAAGAAATGTGAATGGAGACCTTGAAACATCCTAAACCTTATAAGCTTCAATAGTTGAACAATTTGATGAGGTGAAGGTAAACAAGTCAATGTAGCATTTGAAATGGAAAAGTATAAAGATGAAATTGTGTGTGAATTATTCCCAATGCATGTTGGGCATTTATCGTAGGAAAAGCCTTAGCTATATGATATGGAGATGGTTCACCATGGGAAAACAAAACTAACACTTTACCCAAGGATATAAGGAAATTTACACTTTGTCCTATGTCCTCTAGTGAAGTTTTAAAAGATTAAAATATTTTGAGAGAGAAAGATAGAAAGAATAGAGAGCCAAAGTAGAAAGGAAAACAGGAGAGGGCAAAGCAAGAATATGAGAGAAAAGAAAATGAGAGAAGAGAAAGAGAGGAAAAATAGAGGTTAGAACTCCAAAAGCAAGCGAATTCAAAGAGGGAGAGAAAACAAAGGAAAAAGTGAAGATAAAATGAGAATACCTACTTGGGTTTAGAAAAGTGAAAACAACAAGAGTAAGGAAAAAGAGAGTGGAGGTAAATGAGAGTAAAAATTTGGGTTGTTAAGAGAGAAAACAATAGTGGTTGAAGAACAAATGCCTAAAACTTTTCTTTCACCAAAAAAAAAAAAAAAAACCTCTTATTTGAATTCTTATGTAGGGAAAACCACCCAAGCAACATGGTACGTTAATTGGAGAATGAATCAATATAAAGAAGGATGATCTTATAGAAATCCATCCAAGTACCATGACTCATTTATATAAGGGGGATGGAAAGCTAAGGCATACTTCGAGGCTCCTTGGAAGATATCAAGTTTCAAGAGGAATTAAGATCATTTTCAAGCTAACAAGAAAAGGACCAAGAAGATTGTCAAGCAATGCATGGTGAAGGAAGGAACAAATTGTGCACAAAATGAGCAACAATCCTTGTGGAGGATCAAGCCAATGCTTGCACAAGGAATAATGGCCAAATGAGTATCAAAATGAGCTCAAAATGATCAACATTTCATTTGAAAAATCAAGAAAGTACATCAAAATGGAATAGTGGTCAAATGAGTAAGGATTAAAGCGTTACAAAACAGCAGACGGTGCCCAAAACGGAGTCAACACTGACCACATACCTCGCGACGTCTACTAGAAACATTTCTATCGTGCATAGAATGGAATTGGTGCCGGATAGGGTTCCTTAACTGGTGCCTTCCAAGATCGGGACATCCCCGAATTTTACTGCTTTCTCCTATTTTAAGCTTACTTACATTCCCTTTTGTCCCCACGACTTTAATTATGTTTTTACTTAATTAAAGGCATGTAATACGACTCCAAAACTTGTATGAAGACCACCTAACTTTTATATTTTGCTTGCTAATTAGTTAGGCTTTGTTAGGGCTATAAATCCCCTCACTGTAACTCTTGTAAACACAACTTTGAGATATTAGACATTTTGAATACAAGAAACATTTTGAGAGAGTTGTGAGGGTGATTCCTCTTGAGTTTTCCCAAATCAATCAATACTTCTCTTACATCTTAGTCCAACCTAAAAATCAAGTCTCTAATCTTTAATGGATAGATCAATTCTCCTCCTAAAGTGGATCTTAGATTCTAGCTCATTTAGTGTTCTTTTAGGAGATCAATTAGTTACATAAATCTTCCTATCACTACTAGAAAAAAAGGCTTTGTTAACACATTTTTAATGACACTTTTTATAAAGTGTAATAATATAATACTTATAATGACACTAATTTTTTAAGTGTTATTATATTGAATCAATACGACGTAGTTTTGTTAGTTTCACTTAAAGTGATACACTATTATGACACAATTTTGTGTAAAAAAAAAAAAATAGATTTTTCCTAACACTTTCGGTTCCTCAAGCGCGCGCATAACACTTCAGTACTGAAAAAATAGCGCGAGTCTGTGTTTCAACCGAAGGCGCCGATCGAGAGCAACAACAATGGCAGTGAGGGAAATCGGAATTGCGACTTCAAATTAGTGAGGGAAATCAGTAGATCTAGAGCTTGATTCGCAGCTTCTTCAATCAAAACTCACCTGCGCAAAAGGGGACTGTGTTTCAACCATACACGCCGAGCAACAACAATGGCGGACAGTGAGGGAACTTGGATTTTTCCTTCAAATCAGTGAGGAAAATCGGGTGAAATAAGGCTTGATTCGCAGCTTCTTCAGCCCAAACTCCAAATCACGAGTCATAGCATCTTCTCTGCACAACCGGTTGAAGTGACGGCCGTCGGCTCTGCTACTGTGTGAAGCGGTATCGGCATTGCAGAGGGGCCTTATTTAGCTGCGGTCTGTACACTGCTCTTTAGACTGGTAAATATTCTTAGGTCGATTTACATTTTTGTGCATCTGTTTGTTTAATTTTGCTGCGGTTGAGGCGGTTTACCTATGGATTTCGGCTCGATTTTCTGCTGCTTGTAGTTAAGGAATTTGTGTTGACCTTTTCCTCTTATTTTTATTTGTTAAATGTTGTCTGTTGGATGTTTGAATTATGGGAGGTGCTGGAAATAATTGAGCCAGAGAACCTCTTTCTGCTATGAGTATTGGGATTGAACTCATTTTGTTCATTTGTTGATAGATTTCCAGGGTACCATGCCTAAATATTTTGGCGTTCTGAATCATGATTTTCTCCATTTACCCCCTCGAAATGTAGCTCGTGTTTTTTCCCCTCTGTAAATGTTATGAATTCATTCCACAATTAGGCAAATTGGTGTCCTGTTTTAGAGTCAAAGGGTTTTACCTGCTGTAAATTGGAGATTATCTGACTACGTATGTTTAAAGATGTTGCTTTCGGTTGTTGGGACCTCTGCATTTCATATGGTTCTTTCCACTGGAATTTTGCTGCCTGAATGTTCTTAATTCATCTTTTTTTTTTTTTTACAGTTTTAATTCTTGGAAGTTTTTATTGATCATTTAGTTCAGTTACTGGTATAAGCTATGCTTTAGTTACTTTCATTTAATTTAGTTATGGTTATAAGCTCAATGATTGGGTATGAGTAATGGAGTTTGTGCATATTGGTGATTTATTCCGTGTCATACACTCTGATAATATTTTGCTTGCCATCATTTTCATTTCTGTTTTCAAGAAAGCCCGATTGTATATTGTGGCATTTAAGGAAAAGCATGCCTGTCTCTCGTCATCATCCTATAGCATTCTTCTTCCATGCTGGAGTTTTCTAGTGTGCTTCAACAGTTCAACTTTCTCCCTTTATGTGTATGTGTTTCTGAGATGAAGTTATTATATTTTAGTTGATTTTGTTGTGTTTCTACATGGGTTTTTGCAGTTGTTACCATCATTCTTTGTTATTCATAATTAAGTGTTGGTTATGGCATGAAATGAAGTGACTCATGCGGGGGGGAAGAAAAACCATCTCACCAGCACAGAACGGTGAAAAGCACACCTCAAACATATGAGTAGCCATTTTGTGCTTTCAACTCTTAAGAACTCCATAATGCAACTTGAGCTCATAACTAAACTCCTTCCCATTATTGTACTGTCACAATACAAACAAATAAACCTTGGGATTCCTACTTTTTTCTATTGAATATACTTCCAACTCTTAAGCCCTATTGATTTTACCTCCATCAGGTGCATGCCAGTACTTCTAGCAATGTGTTAAGAATGCCTTGGCCAGTGTTTTAAAGTATATTCATGAGGTGATACAGATATTTTCACTATTTTTAAAAACAAATTAAAACATCCTCTCAGATACACTTTTCATCAGTTCATCATATCCCTTTCCTCAAAGAAAGAAGATAATTTGATGGCCCTTGTAAGGGATCAAACACTACTAAATCTACTACTTCCTATTAATTTATTAAGTGTTGGTTATGGATCAGACACTACCAAATCAAGTTCACATACCACTTAACATATTAGAACTTTCTTCCTATTTATTATAATAGATACTACAAGCTATTTTTTTAGGGATTTCTCCACTTGTATTCTAACATGATGCTAACATAGGTAAATTTCTCTTCCATTTGCTGCTGCCATTTGAGTTGGATAATTAGTTTCAAAAGTATGGATAAGGGTTGGATGAAACTTGCAAGGAATTGCATTGAATATGAAAATGGAGTCGAAAGGTTTTTAAACTTTGCAATGAACAACGCAAGTTTAAATGGAATGATATTATGTCCTTGTTTGAAATGTGAAAATGGAGTAATAAGGATAAAAGTTGAGGCCAGGGAGCATTTGATTGTTACGGGATTTATTAAGGGATATACACATTAGATAGCACATGGAGAACTCTTTACACCTAGTTTAAGTACATTACACTCCGAGCCTATTTCAAATAATGGAGCATCTATGCCTGATGAAATGAAAGCAATGTTGCATGATGCATTTGGGGTCCCACCTTGTGGAAATGTAGATGAAGAAAGTAGTTTGAATTCCGCAGATGCTGGAAAATTTTACAAACTGATTAATGACACTCAACAAGATTTGTATCCAGGTTGTAAGAAGTTCTCTAAACTTGCCTTCATCATTCGGTTACTTCACCTCAAGTGCATCGGGAAGTGGACTAACAAGCATTTTGATATGCTACTTGATTTGCTAAGGGAAGCATTGCCCGAGGGTATTGAACTTCCTAAATCTTTTTATGAAGCTGAAAATTTGATGAAGCAACTGGGCTTAGGCTATCAAAAAATAGATGCTTGTCCTAATGATTGTACATTGTACTGGGGGGATAAAGAAAGATGGAAGGATTGTAAAACGTGTAAAGAGTCCAGGTGGGTCATTTCTGAAAATGACCCAACGGGAGAGAAGAGGAAGATTGCAAAGAAAGTTTTGTGGCACTTTCCTTTGAAACCTCGACTACAACGTCTATTCATGTCAGCCAAGACTTCGGCTTCTATGAGATGGCATGCAGAAGGGCGCACAGATGATGGTCGAATGAGGCATCCAGCTGATTCACCTGCTTGGAAAGCATTTGACGCTATAAATACAGATTTTGCAAAAGATGCACGTAATGTGAGGTTGGGATTGGCGTCCGATGGTTTTAATCCATTTAAAAATATGAATGTTGCTCATAGTACTTGGCCTGTGATACTTATGCCTTACAACTTACCCCCTTGGATGTGTATGAAGCAACCATATTTCATATTGTCATTGTTGATACCTGGTCCATCTGCTCCTGGTAATAATATTGATGTTTATTTACAACCTCTAATTGCTGAATTGAAAGAGTTATGGGACATAGGCGTGCAAACTTTTGATGCATCTTCGAAGCAGAATTTTCAGCTACGTGCTGCATTGTTGTGGACAATTAGTGATTTTCCTGGATATGCAAATTTGTCGGGGTGGAGTACTAAAGGGCAACTGGCCTGTCCTATTTGTCATAAGGAAACAAAATCACAATGGTTGAAGAATGGTGCCAAGCATTGCTACATGGGGCATCGTAGGTTTTTGTCTTCTAATCATCGTTTTCGGAATAATGCACGGTCATTTGATGGTCAGCAAGAACATGAAAGGCCACCCCCTAAATTGAATGGGGATACGATATTGCATGAGTTGGATGGAAAGCAAATTAAATTTGGAAGGGCAGTCCATGATAACCAACAATTGCCCTATAATTGGAAGAAACAAAGTATATTCTTTGAGTTGTCGTATTGGAAAGACAATTTGATGCGCCATAATCTTGATGTAATGTATATTGAAAAGAACGTTTCTGAGGCCATATGCGCAATATTGTTGGAAGTGGATAAGAAAATGGACCTTAAGTCATGTCTCGACTTAAAGGATATGGGTATTCGATCCGACCTTCATTCAGTTGAGAGGGATAATGGTAAAGTTTATTTGCCATCAGCTTCTTTTGTACTATCTAAGAAGGAGAGAGTGACATTCTACAAGACTTTGAAAGGTGTTAAGGTGCCGGACAGATATGCTGCCAACTTGTCTAAGTGCGTACACCTTAATCCACCTAAGCTTTCTGGACTTAAAAGCCATGACCATCATATTTTGATACAACAATTGCTGCCAATCGCTCTAAGAAAAGTTTTACCTAAGACTGTCCGCTATCCTTTGATAAAGCTCAGTAGATACTTTAGAAAGTTGTGTTGTACTGAGATTCATCCAAATGAAGTGTTTCAATTAGAGCAAGAGATTGTTGTTATCCTTTGTGAATTGGAGCGAGTCTTCCCTCCTTCATCGTTTAGTATCATGATGCATCTAACTGTCTATTTAGCATCCGAAGCTATGATAGCTGGGTCGGTTCATTATCGATGGATGTATCCTATAGAGAGGTACACGTTTCATTCATTTCATGTGTAGGTTATTCTTTCTTGCGATTACAAACATGTACAGCAATGACATTGAAACTAATGTATGAAAGTTGAATTTAAATAGGTATTTGAGCACGTTAAAGCCCTATGTTCGTAATAGGAGTCGCCCAAAGGGTTCTATTGCTGAAGGGTACTTGGCTGAGGAATGTTTGACATTTTGCTCGTTATATCTTGCTGACTATGTGGAGACAAAGTTCAACCGAACAAGTAGGAATAACGATCATGAAGCCAATTCCTATGTTGGGTTAGATATTTTCAAACCAACTGGACGTTCACTTGGAAAAGGAGTTCCTACAAAATTCGATGAAGACACATTGAAGATAGCACATCAATATGTGTTGTTTAATTCTCACGTTGTAAAACCTTACATAGAGTACGTATAAGATAGAGGATTTATATTCTTCATTAGATTAGTGGCCATAAAGCCACGCTTAACTAATGCATAGTATGTATATGCGACCAGCATCATGGACTAGTGGAACAAAGGCATCCTCGTGCAAGTTTGCATGAAATTGAGCGCATCCATAGTGAAGAATTTGCGAATTGGTTTTGCAATTATGTAAGATTCATCTCAGTTAGCATGCTTAAGTTATACTTTAATGATGCTTAAGCTTACATTAACTCTTGTTGATTTCCTAGGTGAAGGCATTGCAATTCAATGATGATGATAAAATTTCTAAGGATTTGAAGCATTTGGCCAAAGGACCCAATGGCATTGGTCTTAATACGATAGGTTCTTGGTGAACGGCTTTCGATATCATACTGTAGAATTTGAACGCAAAAGGAAAACTCAAAATAGTGGCGTTTCTGTAAATGCAACAACAACTAGTTTCTCAAGTGTTAGAGATAGAAATCCAATTTCAAGTGATGTGTCTTATTTGGGGAAATTAACAGATGTGATTGAGTTAGATTATAGAGACGGGCGTAGAGTTGTGTTGTTCAGATGTGATTGGGTATCAACAGGGAAAAGGTTGAAGCAAGATGCTGAGGGCTTTACTCTGGCCAATTTCACTGATGTTAGGCCCCATGAAGAGCCTTTCATTCTAGCTTCTCAAGCAACGCAAGTCTTTTACGTTGGAGACCCGACTGAAAGTAATTGGCAAATTGTTATAACCACAAATCCGAGAGCTGTGTATAACATGGGGTCCATAGTTGATGTTGAGAGTTATTTGCGAGTGAAAGTTGCAACATCCAGGCAGATTTGGGAAGTGAGGAAGTCAGTCTGGGTTCGTTGAAGGGGTCGATGGAGTTGAAGTTGAAATTACGACTACTTGATAAATCTTTACTTTATAAGTTGCTTTTGCTGTCCAAACTTGTTTTGAGAACCATACTATTCAAGGCCTAGTTGTGTACATTGTAAATGGTTGTAATATGAGATAAAGTGTTTTATGGCTCCATTGTTTATGCCATGTTGCAAGTAATATAATACGTTTCTATGCATTCTGTATGCTTGTTTGCTGTTTTTTTTTTTTTAAATATAGTTGATAAATGTCTTGTGTTATTTTTGGGGATTTTTTTGGATATGAAATTACTGATCTTTGGTGTGAACATTTGAATCCCAGATTTAAATCCAAGTATGGCAAGAACTAGGGGAAGAAGAAGAAGTACCAGTCAACCTAACCAACGTGGTGATTGCAGTACCGAGGCGCATGTTGTACAAAAGGCTGATGAAATTACTGCTGCGCATGTCGTACAAGAGGTTGAGGGTCAAGTCATGCAACAAAGCGAAAGTCAAGGTATATTTATATTTGTTGGCTTCTCATATGCTTTCTATATTTTTGTACTACCTAATGAGTCCTCGCTCAAATTTTTGTATGAGAAGTAAGTACAAGGAGATGCGAGGCAGCTCACAAGAGAGGACTAACCTATATGACCTCTATTTGGGGCCGCCCTCGAAATGCGAAGCCTTTGGAAGTTGAATTCAACAAGTTTGGACAGCCAGTGGGAACAAACCGTAGTAAATTGACCGAATATTTGGGAACCATAGCAAGGAGTGGAATGTACGCTCTGATAGATATCAAATCATGGTCTCAGATTCCTCGAGACAACAAGAATAAGATGTTCAATGTTGTGAAGGTATTTGACGTTTTGTTCTAATATTGAAGTACATTATATAGTAATATGTGTTTGAGTTTTGTTATTTTCTTGTCCATGTGCAGGAGAAGTTTAATGTACCGCCTGGTCTTAAGCCTGCTATCCTAAGATCAATTGGCATAAGATGGAGGACCTGGAAAGCATCATTAAAGAGCGAATGGTATGATGCAGAAAAAGACATCAATCACCAAACTCCATGCACCGATGATCACGTGATTCACGTTCAGTGGACTAATCTCCTTCAATGGTGGGATTCAGCTGAAGGGAAGGTACGAACACGTGCTCATACTCTTTCTTGATTGATACATTGATGTCCATGTCAAATCTATTGATGACTAAATTTTCTAAATTCAGGCAATGGCAGAGAAGAATAAAAGGAACAAAAATATGAAGAACATGAATCATAGGACAGGGAAGAAGCCTTACAGTCAAATTCGTGATGATATGGTAACTTCTTCATGAGACTGAATGATAGGTTGACCTCTATTAACTACTTACAGAAATTGGATGATGCAGGCAAATGAGTAAGGCCATTCTCCAACTCGTGTACAAATGTTCAAGAAGTGTTACACGGATGCTAGCGGAACTTCTTCCAACTCTCATGTGGCGAGTGCAGTGGTAATCATACATATGACTCATTAGTTTTTGTTTTATTGGAATATGCCTTTCTTTATAGTTACATGGGACAACTATGTTTTATTGGAACATGCTGTTCTTCATAGTTGGACGTGTTGAATGTGTTGAATGTGTGGAGTTTAGATGGTACTGCATAGGAGATGTTGGTTTGAACTTTGAAATGTTCATGGAGTTTAGGACTACATAGGATATGTTGGTTTGAACTTTGAATGTTTGGAGTTTGGGACTGCATAGGAGATGTTTGGTTTGAACTTTGAATGTTTGGAGTTTGGGATCCAATGAGGCTGGGACTGAATTTGTGCATGGGAGATGTGAATTGTTGAATGTATTGGCTGCTTTGTTGTGTGTGTGGTTGTTTAATTTTTCCTGCAGTTTGGTTAGCTTTTGTGTTTTATTTTGTTGTGTGTGTGTGGTTGTGTTGTGTTGTGTGTGTGGCATAATTTGTGCAGTTTGGTTATATTTGGGTTTTTTTTTCATGCAAACCGGGTGTTCAAGAAATGCAAACAACTGCAATTTGGTTAAAAGTAGCAGTTTGGTTAGCTTTTGTTAAAAAATATAGTTTGGTTAGTGTTAAAAAATCCAGGTTGGTTATGTTTTTTTTTGGCAGTTTGGTTAGGTTTTGTTAAAAAAAACAGTTTGGTTTGTGTTAAACAGTTTGGTTAGGTGGCGTTGATTATGATATTGTAATTGGCGCTTATGAAAAGATCAACAAAGACTTATTTTATGCTTTACAGAAGGAACATATGTTAGTCCTTTTATCACATGCTGTACATGATATGTCTTCTGAAGAAATGATTTTAAGGCAGCGTGCATATGGATTGTTGGTTTGCTTTGTTGAATTTGCTGGTGAAATAATGGATGGAAAGGAAGTGACTGGTCGAGGGTGCTGGTCTGAAGCTGGTGTCAAGCAAACTTTCTGTTCTTACCAAAGGGAACTATATTTTGTCAAGAAGTTGGATTTTCATTAATAAGGGTCTTGTTCATCTTTCATTTGAGGATTTTACCTGGATTATGCCTTTCTTGTTCAAAAGAAAGAAAATCATTCTGTTAGTGAACTCTATGCTCCGATATCATCAAAAGAAAGAAAATCATTCTGTTGGAGTATAGTATTGCCCGTCTTTTTGACTGAAAATTGAATTCTAGAAAATCATTCTACCAGAAGCTAACATCTTACATCTCTAAGTAAACATGAATCTTGTATTAGTTTCATGCAAAAAATGAAAGTAAATCATGTCTTGTTGAATCTAGGTGAACTTTGCATAATGATATCATAGCAAATTCCTCCATGTTTGGCAAATTTGGTTGTAGTTTGCTCTATTTTTTCCCTGGTATAATAGCTTCCTGCAGTTCTACACCTAATTTTCTTAATAACATCACATAACTTGCACAACTCCCATCAGTTTCTGATCTTAATACTTAGTTTGCATCTTTTGTTTCCATAATCTGCTATGTCTAGGCATCTATCTGCTATGTCTGGACATCTATACTTATGCTCCTGATTTACTTTTATCTATCACTGCTTAACAGTCTAAAGTCGTGAACCTCATAAGGAAAACTGATCCTTCTTACCTTCCATCCCAACCCCACAAATAATCCAAATAAACCAGCAAATTTTTTTCCTTATCCCTGTCTTCATGATTTCCAGTACATTGCAGTTTTGTAATCTAATTTCAAGCATAAATTTTTAATCTTCCACTAGTACCTGTAACAAAAACATTAAAGGCATACTATATGCCATCTTATCTAAACCACTAAGAAACCCCCAAGAATATCCAAATTCCGTATTCTAACGTGCTGCCTAGTTAAAAGAAAGATGCCCTTGCTGCTTCAACCATGCATTTTACTGAATAAAGTAAACTGCAGATAATACACAAAAAGCAAGAACTGCAGTTTGACATAAGAACAGGTGATAAAATTTATGCCGTATTCAGGAAACTTTTGTGTTAATTTTACATCCTTATTTTGGCACTTAGAATACAGTGTTTGTTCTGGATTTTAATATGAATGATGGCAAATCTATTTTGTTATCCACTTGTGCTATTCTGATCTTGGCTGTACATGTAGAATGCATGTTCGTACCTGGTATTGAAAAGTGCAGATGGTCCTAAATCCTATAGTCTTAAGTCAAAAAATTGGTCCTAAATCCTGCATCAAGGTATACAATAATTGTGAACAACTTGTAAAGGCATTTGCTGAAATAATCCTAATCTTAGTGTATCTTGATTCTGATGGATCCATTTGTTTTGCTTATAAATGAGCACAGCATGATAGAAAGGAAAGGAACTACAAACTGGTTGACAAGGCCTTGATTATGAACTGTGACCTTGACTCAACAAACTGGTTTATTAACAAATAGCTCTGGCATAATGGAAAGATCCGTTTTGCAGATTCCTGCATCAGTGTATCATCATGGTTATTTTTTTCATCAACATCAAAAAGATACCTATTCTTGCATGAATATCTCCCAAGAATACACAATTTAGTGTGGACAAAATCTATCCATTTCCAGAAGAAAAGTAAATAGATGGCCATAGAAGATACCTGAATTGCGGCATGGTAGCAGCCTATAGCATTGTCCAATCCAGCACTATATGATAATTAACAAAAACACTTGCATGAGTCATAAAATATAAATAGTTACACGGAATTATATATATATATATATATATATATATATATATATATATATTTGAAATCCAAGAAAATGCAGTTTGGTTAATTTTCATCAAAATGCAGTTTGGTTAAACAAAATGCAATTTGGTTAATTTTGTTCTAAAACAGCAAAAGTTTGCAGTTAGGTTAAAAAATGCAGTTTGGTTTATCTTAAAAAAAGCTATTTGTTGTTGTTGTTTGGGTTGGATGTGTAGGGTATATTTAGATCCACCCTGCTTTCCTTTTGGTGTGATATGTTTTGTTTTGTTAAGCTTACACTAAAATGTTATTTTCTGTTCAAGGAATCCTGGTTGAAAAGATAACATTTCACACTTGTAGGCCATTAAATGATATGTTTCTTGTTTGGACATCTAATTCTTCTTTCCTATGGTTGAGTTTAGTTTCACTTGTTATGCAGTAAAAGCAGGGACAACTACGTCAAATTTGTGTAATGTTAAAAGACTTCACTAGATAATTCACACTTCTGCAATCAGATAGATGGAAGAAATAAGCTGTGGAATTGTTGAACTGATTCTTCTTTGAATGCAATTAATGAGTCTCTTCATGATATTCTGAAAAGCATACTCTAGGAAAGGTTCAAGAAAACTAGACATTTTGGCATGTATCATGTATGTTCAGCTTGAAATGCTTCTGCGAAAGAAAAGGCAGAATGCATAGGGCAAGCATAAACAATGTTCTTGTAACAATGGATCTATGTTTGCAAGTATTTTGTGTGCTCTCTATTTTTTTTTTTTTACATTTACTATGTTGAAATTTGTTATGTCTTCAAATGAAAATTTTCTAAATTTGGATGATCAGTAATAGATATACAAAACTAGTGGCTGAAAGTCACATAAGTTAATCATATATTTGTGTAGTTTAAGAAACAATCATTTTGCAGAGTTTTGTTATTTAGAATATTAGTTTTGTTTTTAGTCAGATTCACAAAGAATAAGACATAGGATGGCAGGGTCCAGGTCATTTTGGTTAGGTGTCATATAAAATTAAGCGTAGTGGCTAACCATTCATGCCAATTGACTTCTCTGGGTGTTGGAAGTTACAACTGCCCTCTGGGTAGTGTCTCTGGTCTTCATTTTCATAAAAAAAATACAAATACCACAACTTTTCATTGGTGGGAACATGTATTTTTTGCACAAGAACTTGCTTTAACTTAAGCAGAAATATGGGAACATGTTTAACTCCAAATCACAGCAGCTTGCTTTCGCTTCCAAATCACAAGAACCTGCTTTAACTTAAACAAAAATGTTCATTCTGCTTTAACTTATAGTAAATTACCATCTATTCTAACTCTCAAAGTTTGATTATATTGTGGTTTCAACAATCTTAGTTAAAGTAGTTTCATTTTTTGAAGATAGTCACTTGTATTCTTTTGATAAATTTTATTACAGTTTTCTATGTGTATATGTTATAAGATGGCAGCATTTGGCTTTACCCTTTTTAGTTGTCTACAGCTTGGTTACTTGTTGTCAATTGCTTTGATGTTGGAGGAGAAAAATGGGAGTATGCTACTGTGCTGTAAAAAAGTTGACAGTTTTGCTAATCTCACTTGTCAGTGCAGCAATTTGGCAAATAACATGTTAATTAATTCTACAGTTTTGCTGGGATCAATTGGCATATGTTCAACTTGAGGGTAGGACATTTGCATATGTGTTGCTTATTTTCAGCCATTATTTGGTTTTCTTGTTTTGTATGTCTCTGATATGTATGACAACTTGGAGCTAGGTGTCACAGTAGCTGAAATCTTGAGGAGGTTGAAAACTTGAGTCACATCCTCGCTTCAATGTGCCTTCATATGTAGATTTGAGATTCTATGACTTTTTCCCAATATTATGCATTCTTGAAGTATATGTACTCCGTTTTGTTGCTTACACTAAATATTACTATATATTGTCACAATAGAGACTAACTTTTGTGATTGCTTATCCATCTTAAAGAATGAAATGGATGAAAGAAGTACACAACTCCCTCCTGGCTCAGAAGATAGACTTGGTCCAAATGATATCTTCTCCCAAGTTGTTGGACCAGATAGATATGGCAAGGTCCGCACATTTGGCAGCGGTGTTCACCCTTCGGATGTGTGGGGTGAAATTCCAAGTCGTACCACTTCTTTTCGTATCATTCAAGAGCAAAGAGAAGAAATTACAAGCATGAAAGCACAGTTGAGTGAACAAGCAAAAGAGCTTGCCAAAATACGTGCTATGTTAGTGTCTCAGAAAGATTGTTCATCCCCACATTGCGGGTATACAAAATATTACAATATCATGGCTTTTTTACTTGTTTGTATTTATAGAAAAGTATGCATATATATAGGTTGATGTCCTATTTCATTGTTCTACCGTATTATTCATGATATGCCTAATATTTCTATTGTGCAATCTTTTGGCTTTGGCATAAATGCAGCATATGATGTCTACTATGCAATCTTTTGGCTTTTTTTAGTATTATATAGCATTTTAAGCATCTAAGTCTAGTTTCCTTTATCTAGTCAGCATGAGCGATTTGGCTTGTTTTCCTAATTCACTTTTAACTGAATAAAATATATCTTGTAGGTTCATACCTATGTTTCACTTTTAAGCATGTTGGATACATCCAAAATAGTTGTAAAAGGTTTTATTCAAAGTGTGGACCCATCCCATGAAGTTGGGGGTGTATTGCTGGGTGAGGAATGGTGTGAAGTAATAGTTCTAATTCCGTTTCATCGTGACGAGAAATTGTTGAGACCAGTAGATTTTATTCAGACTATTGTTTATAATATTTTTACTAAATTCATTCTATATTATTGTAGGTGAAGATTCGCGAAGCAGATTAAATACGTATTCCAGTGTCGAAGCTATTTGGAAGGCCTAATGCTTAGCTTTATGGAAAACATATTAATGCTACTATGTTTATTTGGAAGGCCTAATGCTTGGTCAAACGATCTACTTTTATGGGACAAGATAAATTAATGCTACTATGTTTTTTTGGAGGCCTAATGCTTGGCTTTATGCATGTATCTAAATACTTAATACTTATGTTTGAACAATTTTTGAATGTTATGAAATTTATAGGATTACTGTTTAATATGGGTTACTTTTGATTGTGTTGACTTTTTAATGATGTCTATTTAACAATTGTGTATTATATATATAATATATATACGACAGGGACAAAAAATATTTTTTTGGATTTTTTGTGAAATATTTAATTTATTTATTCAGATGGCTAATCTATGGTGACGCTTATTTTTGTCATACTTCAAAGGTTTCATGACACTAAAAATACGTCATTACAGAATTCTATGGTGACGTTTTTTTTTGTCATACTGTCAAGGTTTCATGACATTAAAATCCGTCATGACAGCAGTATATAGTGACGCTTTATTTTGTTATTTTATCTCTATTTCCTGACATATAAAACCGTCATTCAAGAGCTTTATTATGACGATATAAGTGTGACATATTTTCCATTTTTCATGACGACAAATTTCGTTATTCAAAAAACCTATTGTGACCAATAACATTGTCATATTAACGATCGTTTACTGACGTATAAATTTGTAATAGAAACCAACCTATTGTAACTTCAAGTGTTGTCATAATAACACGAGTTTACTGACACATTTTTACGTCACTTAAAAGACCTATTATGACGCTTTTTTCCGTCACAATAGATGATCTTTGATGACGCTAAATAGCGTCATGGAACCTATTGTAACGGCCATATGCACGATGCTCTTTGAAAGCGTCAGCAGCACAAAAGCGTCACTATAGATCTATTTAATGACGCTTTTTAGCGTCATTATACCCCTTTTTTTTCCAGTAGTGATCCTATTTGTTCTTGATCCTTATTGGGTTATGGGTGTTTGGGTGTTGATTTAGTTAGTTTAATTCAATAGATTTTAGGTTCTAGCCTTCTAGGTGGCTTAGATTGCCAAGAGTTCTTGTCTTTGAATTGGTTTTAGTTTGAACTTCCATTTTCAAGAATAAATTCACTGCTTTGAATGCCTTTATGTTTTTGAATTTTATGCTTATTTGAGCCACATAGCTGTCATCAAAAAGGAGCTTCCGTGCACATTTCATTTAGGTATCAATTCTCCCTCTTATATAATTTTTATTTTGTTAATTAGTAAAATCAGTAGGGGTCTAAGTCAAACCCCCACCATTTTAAAGTGCTTTTTCTTATAATTACAAACAATCGTATTATTTAAATTATAAAAAAATTAAAATGCCTAATAAAAAAAAAGGAAAGGGCTATTGGACAGGCCTGCTAGGACCACAGGCCTCACAATCCTAGAGGCCAGTTTGTGCTGGGCGTAGGTTGTACCGTCCAAACCTATGCAGGCCGACTCACTTATCATTGCTAAGTGTACATATATAATAAGTGCATAAATATAAAATACTTGTACTTTTATATATATTATATGTATAAAATATTCTTAAATATGTAACACATATAATATATATATAAAAGTGTGCGTATTATATATGTTACATATATTAGTACGATCAAATTAAAATATATATATCAAAATATAATACGTACACTTATATATATATATATATATATATTAATTACATGTATAAGATATTTTTATTACTTTTTATATGTACACACAATATATATATATATTAGTATGTATGTATATATAGTATCATAATTTAAAATATAATAAATTATTATAATTCAAAATTGAAAATATAACTTGTTATAGTTCATTTAATTTAATTATTTAGAGTTTATTTTGAGATTTTATTATCATTTTTTGAGTAAATTTTAGAGTTTATTGTGGCTCATAATTTAGTTACTTAGAGGTTTTTTTTTTTTTTTTTTTGAAGCCACCTGAGATGGTTAGGGGTTTGGCAGACCCCTACATGTTTATTAATAAATAAAATAAAATATGAAGGGGATATAAACCTTACTTCCTAACAACAGGTAAAAAGCGTAAACGTAAAGTTAGAGTTTGAGAGTCATCTAAGTTACACGCTCCCTGGGTTCGCCTAAGAAGAGAACTAAAAGTGCAAAAAAATTGGTCACCACTAGTAGCACAAGCAAGAATAGCTAACCCATATACGGGAGAATTTTCTTCTCGAAAAACGTAAGAATATGAGATGCTTTCGAACAGCGCTGATAAATGCTTAAGCATCTGAAGTTGCTCAAAGTATCGCCATGGAATCTGCAAAATAGAATGATTCATATACTGGACAGGAGAAGAATTATCTTTTCTCACATGCAATTTCATAACTCTATGATTTAGACACAATCTGAGACCATGTATAACAGTATTAATCCCTACTTGAAGATGATCTGCATGCCCAAGGTATTTAGAGAATGCCCAAACAAAAGCTCCCGTCCCATGCCTCAACACTCCTGAACCAGAAATAGAGGCCCCATCCAAATTCAAAATAAAATATGCATCTTCACCTTTTTCCCAAACAATTGGAAAAGGTAATGATCGTTTTGGGTTAAGAAACCGCACAGAAAAATGAAGCAAAAGTCCCGAAACTTTTTGGATAGGAAAAACCAGAGTAGTGAATTGAATAAGGGTCTGTACCTATTGCCATAAACCCAAAACTGATACAAAAATCCCTTCTTAACGAACCAGGCACCTATATTTCCAATGATGCATAGAATTTGGGTGTAGAAAAATCATATAAATTTAAATCTATTCCTAACCAAGTTTTAATTAAAATAATAATCTCAAATTACACATATGTGCAAGTATACTCATCACAAGCATAATATAAAGAATTAACGAGTATCGATCCTCAAAGAACAACTACCATTGGTTACCGTTCATTCATTATCTAACTGACCTAATAAAGTGATAAGATGATAAAAGAAAAATAAAGAAAAATATATACAACTCAATGATGAAAGAATATGCAATTTAGACAAATATTCTTGAAGACATTACGATGAATTATTTAGCAAATTTCATAATTAATTATCATATTGGTATCATGAATGAATTAAAATAGACACACTTCATTTACAATCTATGGAATCACTATCTTCTAGTTAAATTAGTGAACTTATTATGTCTCAACCAATTTACCCAAAAGATGCATTAAAATTAATCCTCACATAAATCCCTATATTCTAGGTGATTTAAAGCATGAAATTAGCCAATGAATTTATATTCTAACAATTATCAACTAATCTTTGATTACTCAAATTCTTGACAATTAACCCTTTTTTTAAACAAGTTAAGAGATAATAAATATAAAATTAATTAAATTGAACCCATTATTAACTCCTTTTTTCAAGCAAGTTAACAATAAGAATTAATAAATTAATTCCTTAATTGAAACAAGTAATCAAATCCCAAAAAAATAATTAATTCATCAAAACACTAAATTAACTCAAGAGAATCATGAATCCCAAAATAATATCAAATTACAATGAAAACATTAATCACATCATTGTTCTAGAAAAAGAAAACAAAGGTAAAAAAAAAGAACTCATAGACAAGCCATTCTTCTTCTCCTTGAAGACCTTCTTGAACAATGTCCCTTGATTGATTGGCAGCTTTGATCCTTAGATTCATATGTTTTTCTTATGTTTTCCTTGCTTAAATAGGCTCCTAAGATGCCAAAATTCATTCCCTAAGAGTTCTAAGCCAAGTACAAGTTGAAAAATACCAAAACTCTTAGGAAATTCTCAAATCCGCACGTGAACAGGAAAATCGCCACCTTGGAACAGCCTTGAGCCAGTGCCGGCTGTGCTGGGCACGGCTAACGCCAGCCTTGCTCTAGTCAGCCCGGTCTTCTCTATTTTTTCAACGTTTTTCCCTACTTCTAGCCTTGGGCCAGTGCCAACTCCGCGGGACACGGCCGGCGCTGGCCGTGCACTACAATAGCGACAGTTTTTCGTCATTTTCTCTTCATGCTACAATAAAATATCAAAATACCTTTCCAAGAGTAAAATATAAAATATAAAGGAATATGATTAGTTATTGCATCAATTGTATCAATAAATATCCTCAAATAATTATAAAATTATTGATTAATTTAGCCCTTATCACATTTCTCCACACTTAAATCTTTACTTGTTCTCAAGTAAAGTACTTAAGATAAGGAAAAACAAGACAAACTCTCAAAAATTTTAACTATAACAAAGCCACAATTCTCCTTCAAACTTTAGACATGACCTTGTCATTCTTTCAACCTTTTGAAAACATTTACAATTTGAAGCACTAGATAAGACATACCAAGGCCCTCAAAGTCAAGTTAAGCAAGTTTATACTTTAGTCTAAGAAAAGTATTTCACCCTTCAAACAAAAATGTAGATAATATGAATCATGTAAGTCAAGCTATCTACCAATTCAAGCATTAAAAACTCAAAAATTGCACAACTCAAGTAATGATTTAAGGAAAACACTCCACTCTTCATTTTCCAAAGACTTAGGGAATTAATAGCCTCAAGTGAATGGATTTCTCTTCATACACCGTATTGGCCCCCTCATAGTCATTATACATTTTTTTTTCATCATTTTTTCAATATTTGCTTTCTTTGGTCTTTCTTGCCTTTTTGCCTTTAAGATAATCTCAAGAGAGTGCACCGAACAATAGTTGCTACTTCTCTCCATATTAACTCGCTTTTCAACTAAAGGTCTTCAATAATAAAAAATAAAAGCATCTTTTTCAACTCAAAATTTTTTTCCTTACAAAACAATGAATTTCTCCACTCAATATTTTTCAATTTCCTTACATTCCTTGCTCATTTCTCGAAGTCAAACAAATTTCAAATCCATAATACAAGAGTTAGTCAACAACTTTTCCTATATTCATCACATTATCCACCTTCAAATTAGACGAATAAAATACATTCAAACACTAATGCATAAACAAGACCAACTCAAATTCTCATGACTTAATATATCCAATCTAATAAACCAATTCACTGTCAATAAAAATCCAACCAATTAAATAACAAAAATCATATCCCAAGTAAGAAAGATAACTACAACCTCATTATAAGTTAAAGCAATGAAACCACAAGAATTTTGAAAAATTCTTAGCCAATAGAGTATATGGAATATATTTTCAATGCTAAATTCTCCCCCACACTTAAACTGGACATTGTCCTCCATGGTAAAAAATATAACAATGAAGCAAAGCCAATAGACCAAAATAAATAAAGGGGAAGAAGATATGAAAAGAAAATACTTCCATAATGGAGTAACTTTAACATAGGTGAATCCATCACAAGGAGTCATTGGGGAATGTACCTAAAAAAACAAAAGAAATAAACACATAAAACTAGAAAAGGAAAAGAAATGAAAATAAAAACAAATTAAGAAGAAACTTAAGAAATTCATGAATTATGTATAAAAACATCCCTAGGATCCAAATTGTCGAGAGCCTCACCAAAATAATGCTTCACTTGATTCCCATTGACTTTAAAAGTACCATTAACTGGGTGACTAACTTCAAGAGTACCAAAGGGAAAGACCTTACTTACCACATACGGCCTCAACCACCTTGCCTTCAACTTACCTGGAAAGAGTCGCAAGTGAAAATTAAACAACAATACTTGATCACTTTCCTTAAACTCCCAGTTTTGGACAATATATTTGTCATGCCATCGCTTTACCCTCTTTTTTTTTTTTTTTTGGGATGAAGATGTAAATATATATATTGATCAAAGTGTATGTACACAGGGTCTTACTAGTTAATAGTAAAGCAACTATTAACTAGTTGTTAAAAATAGAATCCTCAAAATGGGTCAAAACATGAGGGTATAAGGTAAAAAGAACAAAGTACACATGCGTTTTCATCCTCTTCGTAGTTTCCAAAGGTCGACAGGCAACTCCTCGAAAAGTGCCTGATTGCATGCCAACCATATATAGTAAACCGTGGTAGCCATTGCAGATACTTTGGCTTTAGCAAGCCACAAGAATCCACGAGTCGCCCAGTTGAACCAACTGAGGCAAGTGTCGATGGAGTTCATATGCTATGGTAAGGCTAACGATGCTTTGATATCCCTCCAAATTTGTTCTGATATAACACAGTTGAAAAAAAGGTGCCTAGTTGTCTCTGGGTGTGTATGGCATAAAGGACATGACATGTCGTCCGGCCGAAACACTAGAACATCTTTAGTTTTCAACCGGCCCTTGGCACATAACCAAACCATAAATGAATGCTTTGGTATGAGGCCCTGTTTCCAAATCATTTTTGCCCAAGGTACCTTCTGCAGTGATGTTCTGAGATAGTTATATGCTTGTATGGTGAATCCCGTGGTCCCAATTGCCCACGTCTGCAAAACTATCACTACTCGATTTGCATCTCTTTTCTTTTCCAAAATGGTATCCCTGATCGATAATATTCTATGAAACAAAGGAGAATGTTCTTTATGTTGCGGTATCTCCCAGATTGAACGCCCCTCCATGTAATAGTGATTAAGCCATTTAACCTACAGTGACTGTTTCTCATCTTGGATATCCCATAAGATTCAGGATAGAAGTGCTCCATTCCAAGTGCTCAAATTCCTAAGACCCAGCCCCCCTTCATCTTTTGGAAGAAAAATATTTTTCCAGGCCACAAGTGCATGCTTGGAGTCCCAAAGGAAGTCCCTGGCCAGTCTGTCTAGTTGATTGATAGCCAGAACTGGAGTGGGAAGTATAGAAAGCCAAAAGTAATCAACACCTTGCAGGACAGTTTGGATCACCTGCAAATGCCTCACATATGATAAAGACCGTGCAAACCATCTTCTAATATAAGAGCCAATCCTGTCAAGTAAAGGACGAAAGTATGAAACTCTCATTTTACCTACCATGATTGGAATGCCAAGGTAGCGAAACGGGAAGCCTCCCATAGGGATGCTAATGTCCTCCAGAATATTGTTCTGGTCCGAAATTCCCTGCCTAGCAAGGTAAATATTAGATTTGTCCCTGTTGATTTCCAATCCTGAGCATCTTTTTAGTTCCTCCAGACATCCCAGCAAGAGGCGTACAGATGATCTCTCACCTTTAGCAAACAGCATTAAGTCATCCGCAAAAGCAAGGTAAGTAATCCTCAAGTAGTTACACTTGGGATGGTAGTTAAAAGCAGTCCCAAGTGTGTGGACTTTAACAACTCGAGAAAAGTATTCTAAACAGAGAATGAATAGCAATGGAGATATGGGGTCTCCCTGGCGATGTCCCTTTGTTCCCTTAAAGAACCCATGAACAATCCCATTGATAGCAACAGAGAATGAGGTGGTGGTAACGCACTGCTTAATCCAACCCACAAACTGCTACGGGAATCCACTTTCTACTAATAAGTCTAGCAAGAAATCCTAGCTAACCGAGTCATATGCTTTTTGCAAATCCACTTTAACGATGCAGCGTGGAGACACTCGCTTCCTGTTGTATCCCCGCAAAAGTTCCTGAACCAGAAGGATATTATCCGCCATAAGTCTATCCTTCATGAATGTCGACTGAGCAAGATCCACCAAAACAGGGAGGACAGATTTTAGCTTGGCTGCCAGTATTTTTGAGATAATCTTATAAACCACATTGCAGCAGGAAATGGGTCTATAGTCCACCACCCTCTCGCCATGGGAAGGTGTAGGAACCAAGGTAATAACCGAGTAATTGAGCTGCTTTAACATCCTGCCAGAAATGAAAAATTCCTGCACCGCCACACAGAAACCTTGTTTCACTGTTCCCCACACTTTTTTTGAAAAAGTAGGCAGAGTAACCGTCTAGTCCTAGGGCTTTGGAGTCACCAATATCCCACAATGCAAGCTGTATATCCTAATCCGAGACCTCCATTACAAGATCGGCCATGTGATAGTGTGGCACCAATGGACCATGTAACACCCCACTACCTAGGCCCAACAGGGCCGGGGATGTCGCCCCATCTAAAGGACAAGGGGTCTTTATAACTAGGTTACACAATCAAAATAAAACAATACTTCAAAATTAAAACTTATTATCATCCAAGAATTTAAGAAAAAATCCAAAATAAAAATAAAATTATTCACTCTCAACTCCCAAAGTATTACATAAAAATAAATAACAAAATATCCTCCAAGCAGGTAACAACTAGCTACTCATCCCCACAGTAGGATCGACCTGAAATCATGGTAAAAAGGGTGATGAGATAAAAATCTCAATAAGTCCATGTGTACTTTGAGTGTTTAGTGAAAACAATTCGTGAATGCAAAGTGTAAGAATTTCATAAGGAAAATACTGGCAACCAATAAATAATGTTCAAAAGCATAAGTGGCATTTTGGCTTTTCCAACCATACATGTACACTAAAATCAACCACTCAAAAGGGTGGCCATGGGTTACCACACGTTGGGCCCCATAACCATACAACGGTCAGAATGCCACACTTTGTGCAGACTGACAAAAGGTAGGTGATCGGAAAATATTGGCAAGTAATAAATAATATTCAAAATCAAGAGTGGCATTTTGGCTTTTCTAACCATACAGGTACAATAAAATCAACCACTCAAAAGGCGGTCATGGGTTACCACACTTTGGGCCCTATAACCATACAACGGTCAGAATGCCACACTTTGTGCAGACTGATAAAAGGTAGGTGATCGGTCTACCGGGTAAGATTCTCCTCTTTCTCTACACCCAAACAAAACCGGTTGTCCAATCCGGTAACACACAGTCCACATGACTAAAACCTACTAGCTCGGACCAGCATAACTAAGTAGTACTGGCGTTTCTCTAAGTTGAATTCATCTTCTGGAGGTGGCCTCCTGCCAGAAGACTCACTCTTGCTCTTCAAAATTAGTACTAATAGCCTACCCTTATTGAGTACTCATCGTAATTCATCCCATTTGGGAAAAAAACTGATAAAACATAGCTTTACTTGAAAATGGCAATCAAGGGTTTCCAAAATCTGTCAAAATTAGTTTTAGAAATAGTTTGGTGTTTGAGTAAAACTACTTATTGATTTTCAATTAATTGGTGTAATTAAAACAAGGAAGGAAACTGTCCTTATTTGCCTTTACCAAATCAGTGTTCACATACTTCGGGTTAAGCTTGCCATAGAAACCTTTTACAATAAACAAGTTTTATGCAGGAGCTTACCTGATCATTTGCTCGAGATAAATTAGAGATTCCAAAAGCTGGCCTAACCCCGCCTAGGGTAAACATAAGCCATAATTAAACTCAAGCCACAATTTACTTTCACAAATAAACCCAGCTCAACTTACTACAATCATGACCCTAATGTCCCAAGCTTTAAGGCTAGATAATAAATAAAATGGTTTATAAAATAAATCTAGCTTGTTATCAAAATAACTAGGGTTTATGAAATAGCTACTAACAAGTTGAAGGTTTAAATCTTGCTTTAAATAAATTGGGATTTATTTGATGAAGGGTCCTAGGTCCTAGGTGGTATTATTTAAAATAATAATTTATAATAACTAGTGGTTAGAAAATAATTGGTAAATAAAATTAGTAATAAGTAGATTTTATTATGTTTTGATTAAAAGATAATAAATAAATTTTATTAGTATTTCTGAATATATGACTTACAAAATTAACATTTTACCTATTATGATTATTTATATAAACGGCTTGATTAAATGATATTATTATATATAATATCTATATATTTTATTTCTCCAACAAAAGCTATCATTTATTTGACTAAAATATTATTATTTTATATAATCGTTCAAAACCATATTTCACTAGGGTTTTTGAAATCACTAGGAGAAATTATAGCATAAATCATTTTTATTGATGAAATAAAATTGGCTAACTTAATTAGCTTAGGGACAACAAGGTCATGATCATAATTTCTATTGCTAATCATAATCATGAACATACACTCTACACCAATCATCAAATCATCTAAATCATGAATAAAGGCATAGATCTAAATTTACCAACATATGATCTCAACTCCACTAAACATAATCATATGCATGGCCTCAACAAGAATACAAGAACATAAACCCTATTCACCAAATGTGACATAATCTCTAACATGCTTGATTAATCATACTACTCATGACATAAGGCATGCAACAAACCCTAAAACATCATATAATCTAACCAAGACCAATCATCATCATGCATCAATCCCAACTCCATCACATAAACATATTCATTCATGCTTCAATCTCAACTCCATCATATAAACACATACTTAATCTCCAAATATATTCCATCCTCATCCAACTACATATAAGAGACATGATTCTAGGGTTTAAAGAGAAGATGGAAGAAACTTACTTGAATGATGACTACCTTGGGGACGTTTCTAGATAATCCTCTCGCTAGGAGACTTGATCCGTCCAATGGAGGAAGAAAGAAACATGGCCATGGTTGAAGTAACCATTTGGCCGAGAGAGAGAGAGAGAGAGAGAGAGAGAGAGAAAATGAGAGTTCATTAGCATATACTCATCAAGGTCGAAGATGGAAGAAGATGAAGATGATTGTTACTGCTTACCTTGAAGGTTTTCTTGAGCCTTCAAGAAAATTCTGGGTTTTTATCTCAAAGTGAGACTTCAATTTTGGTGTTTGATGTTAAAAATTGCAGAAGTAGATTCAAGGGGTTGAGTAGGTGTAATCTGGAGTTTTTGGAAAAGATTGGAGTGGTTTGGAGTGGTCTTAGGCGTGAGAGGGTTAGTAGGTGTTCTTGGTTTAGAGAGAATTGAGAGAATAGGGAGAGGGCTAGCCGAAATTCTGTGTAGGAAGGAGTGGCTGACTGATTTGGAGGGTTTAGGAAGTTGAATTTTTTTTTATTTGAGAGGGAAATGAAAGCTAGTTGTTTGAAATCCTAAAAGAATATTTTAAGGAATCAATTTTGGAAATAAATATGGTAAGAAAATCTTGATTAATGGAGAGCTTTTGGAAGCTTCAATAGCCGACTGAATTGCTGTGATTTTTGCTGAGATGAATGATGTTTGAATGAGCCTTAGAGTGGCCGAAAATATGGTGCACAATGGTGAAGGAACTTTCTAGTTGTTGGAGGGTTAATCTATGGAAGGTTGCTGGAAAATTTTGCTAAAATTTTGGACCTCAATGAATAGCTTGATTGGGGTGATTGATGGAGAGATTTTAGGAGCAACCATGGAGCTGTTTTTCATGCAGAACAATGGAGGAGATGATGGAGCTCAGTTCATGGCTGTTCAAGGTGAGTTTTCATAGAAAAATAGAGTAAGTTTCGGACAAGGGTGAAAAGGGAACAAGCTGGAATTTCTGTTCAGGATTTTCACAAGCTGGCTGGAATTTCTGGGCAGATTTTTCAGCCATATTTCAGTCAGCTTGTAGAAGGTTTGAAGGGCCATTGGAGGGTCCTTTAAGGCTAGTTTCCAACATTCTTTATGGAGGAAAAACAAGGCTGCATTGCTGGTTGAAAGCTGAAAGAAGCAGCTTGGTTTTTGGGCTCTCCAAGCTGCG
Source organism: Voacanga thouarsii (assembly GCA_026120185.1). Taxonomy (NCBI): domain Eukaryota; kingdom Viridiplantae; phylum Streptophyta; class Magnoliopsida; order Gentianales; family Apocynaceae; genus Voacanga; species Voacanga thouarsii. The sequence continues at coordinate 1,603,400 of JANUWF010001704.1, forward strand.
AAATTGCCCAAGAAATTTTCCTGGTTTGCACAGCCTTTGGCAGCCCGGTTTTGAGCTGAAATTTTCAGTTTTCAAGCTAAGTGAAATGGTCATTTTTCTAGCAACATTTGAGAGGGAATATTAGCTGAAAATTTCGACATTTGGACTGGTCAAGAAGCTGGAAAAATTCCCAATTTACTACATGAAGAAGATGAACACAACTATGGTAGAGTTTTGAAGGTTCAACCATGGAGATTAATTCTCTTGAGAACTTTCCATAACTCTTCCCCAATTTCGGTCAAGAAGATATCCATTCATAGCCATTTTTGAAACCCAAATATCACATATCCTTGCTGGAATTTTCTAGAAACAAAATTGGCTTGGATAAATTGAACATCCTAATTGATTAAAAATTAAGGAAAGCTAGAGATCAAGAATGGTAGGAATCCCTTAGAAATTTTTGTAGGGCATAAGAGTGGAATTGGAACATTCCTATCATGTCTCCCCTAGGACAACACTGTCACTCCTCCCTAACGCATACAAGGGCCGAAAATATTCCTAACACAAACTAAAATTCAATCATGCAAAAACCCAAATGATGGAATTTGAACTCAAGACCTCAAGGAATTAATCCAAAGCTCTAACCACTAAACCACAACTACTCTTATTCTTATTTTCTCTCCCAAACATTTTTCCTATTTAATCCTCAAGCTATCTCCCTAATTCCTGCTCAAGAAAAAATTATCATTTCACCCTGCTTACTCAACAACCACAATCGAGCCATCTAGGCTACAAATCACATATCCAAGGCAAATAAAATCATATGAAAATATATTTATGCATGCAAAAAAATATGATATGCATCACAATCCCCTTACTCTATGGTTGGTTTTAGTTGGGGTTTCACAAACTAGCCCTGACGTAGTCCATATTAAGTTTCTGGCACTAAACCCAAGTCCCAAGCAGTCTACAATAGTAGTCAACAAATTCATTCGCAAGTGTTTTTTGACTGTCTGTCCTCATTCCATCCTCCTTAATAGCGGTTGCAATGAAGTGCCGTTTCTTGTTCCTGTTCACAATGCCATGGAAGTATTTGGTGCATTTGTCCGCTTACACCAAGTATTTCCCCTTTGCTAACTACTGATAAAACTTCCTTTCTGCCTCAGCTAACCTCCAAGCAATCAGTCTCTGGTCCTTGTACTGGGCAATCAAGGTGTTGCCTAGGGGATTATCTAACAGTAGCTGTTGCGCCCTGTGTAGCTCCTGGTTGGCCTGCTCCACACGAGAAGAAATATGGGAGAATTTCTTTCTATTCAGTCCACGCAAACCCCATTTGAGTGACTTCAACCTTTGGCATAGTATAAACTGATGATAGCCTTCGAAACTTTGTTCCCACACCCCTTTAACCAAGTCAGTAAATCTTTCATGGTCAGCCCAAATATTTAAAAATCTAAATGGGAGTCCTCCCACCCCACCCCCCCCCCCCGGAGAATCCATCAGTTTCCAAAGGCAGGGACTATGGTCCGAAAGGCAAGTAATGGGGGAAAACTCCACGGATGCATGGCTTCGACCCTGGAACCAGGCGTCATTACCCATAACTCTGTCCAACTTAGACCACACCCGGGAGTTTGTCCACGTGAATCGTGTGCCAACATAAGGTAGGTCAACAAGGCCAGTTTCCCCACAAAGCGAAGAGAAGTCATTTAGTTCATAGGTAGAAGGTGATGTTCTTCCCAATTTATCATCCATCTGTAAATAAGTGTTGAAGTCTCCCATAAGAATCCATAGGGTAAAAAGCTGATTGGAGAATTTCTTCAAGTCATTCCACAGGGGTCTCCTAGCAACCACTGTATTGTACGCATACACGAAGGTGAAAAAGTATGAGACATGAGAAACTTTGCAAGTGATGCTACGAGATATAGCCTGAGACGATGTATGCTAAACATGCACATCAACCCTAGCCACATTCCATAGTATGGCCACCCTGCCCCCTTCTGAGTTCTCAAAATTGTGTTTTGCAGCCTAATTAGGAAAGTGGTTCCTTAGGATCTTCTCCAACCCTTCCTCATTAAGTTTAGTTTCTAAAATACCACAAACATCCACATAGTGCTTTGAGATGAAATCCCTAACCCTGTACTGCTTGAGGGTTTTATTAAACCCTCTTACGTTCCAACATGCGACTCTCATTGTTGACCAATTAGTGCCTACTGGGCACCAACCAAGTCGATGTTTCGGTCTATGAATTTCTTCCATACGGTGCAAATAATCTTAGAAGCTTACATAGATGCTCTTTCAGCCTTAACCACCACATTGGTAAATCCTCCCCTCTTTCTTCTTCGGTCGTATTGGTTACAATGTTACTGACCTGAAAATGTACCCTACCCCGGGACACCGATTGAGTTCGCTTACGTCCCCTATGCCTGCCTCTTGACCGACCCCTGCTAACCCTCCTCTCATTTTGATGAGGCAGTTTAGGAGATGCAGTATTCCTGGTCTGTTTCATTGGATCTTTAGTAGAAACTGGCACACTCTTGGCCTTCGAAGTTGATGCACCATAACCATGCTCTATAATGCCCGCGGTATTTTCGCCTTGACAACTAATTTCCCGGTCCACCGCAATGACTGGCTCCATTCCTTTATTTGCTATTTTGCCCGATTGTGCGATGCCAATTGGCAGCTCTATCGTTCCAACTTGTACAAATTTAGGTCTAGAATTAGACCTTGACTTTACCCAATTTTGCTTAGCTGTTACCTGAGTTGACAGCATTTGTTCCCTATTTTTCACTTTGTCCCCCATACAATTATTTGTGGCATGACCAAACCTACAACACGAGTTACAGAACAATAGCTCAAACTCATATGGAACTGCTTGGTATTTAGTTTTTCCAGATGGTAGTTGATTGGTACTTCCTTGATCAAAGGCTTAGATACATCGACTTCCACAAGGACTCAGTCATAAGATAACCTTTCAAGTCACACAATGAGCATATCCATCATTAGAGGCACTCCAACCCCAGATGCAATTTTACTTAGTGCAGAACAGTTCCAGCATCCCAGTGGTAGATCAGGGAATGTTACCCATAGCGGCAATATGCTAATATCATCTAATGAGAAATCAAATTCTCTAGGCATTACTTTTAACATTAGTAACCGACCATAAGTAGCATATGGACCGCCTCTAAGAACTACCTGTCTGTCTTCATCAGAGTTGAACCGGAAGATAAGCCAGCCAGAAGCATGAGAAAATACCTTGGAAAGGACGGACCACTGCTTCGTGAGTTCCGTGACTGCTCTTAGTCCAGGAAACCGCCCCGCAAACATACCAATTAAGCAGAATCCCAATTTGAATTCCATGTCGTTGAAATTAGCTTCCTCAATGTTAATGAATTCTCCAGTTCGAGGTATATGTTGTAGTCTCATACCATTGCAGTGATCCCGATTTCCTTTAACAATGTTTGCCCAAGTTCAATTTGATTTCCTCGCATTTGTTTCAAGGGGTTTTCAGCATCCCTGGGGTGAGGGGGTATGGTTTCAGGTATGGAAGAACCAGAGGAGTTAGAGGATGCTGTCTCAGCAATATTATCTGTAGATGCCTGAATCTCCTAATCCACTTGACCGAGACACGATGCCTGGACAAGGGTATGCGGAGCCTGGTCATTTAGGTCTAGAACAAGAGTTATGGACAAAGACGGATCAATGGCCTTAGGCAGTGAAGTCAAAGAGATTCCATTGGTTTAGGAGTGGATATTGGTTAGTATGTTTGAGGTGGAAACACGAGGAGATGATGTCTGATGATTGTCTTCCTATCCCCTTACATATTTAGGTGAGGTTGATTCTCGTGTACCACTATTAACAATCCTTTTACTTCGGGTTTGAGCTATAGATGGCCGGATGAGGGCTATCCTTATGTGGTTAGGGTAAGGCAGATGGAGGGTAGGCATTGGAGAATTATCCGGTTGGTGATGTTTAAACTAGGTGCACACATGGAGATGAATTTGTCTTTGTTCATTTGGTTGGATATGGGTTGTCCAAATGTGAGTTGGCTTGATTATTTTGGCATTTGCGAGATGTTGAATAGGTTTGTCCTTTAGTGGAGGTAGTGATAAAATGAAAAATGCAAGAAAACTTTGTCTTGATGTGGGATCGGTTTATCAGGTTGTCTTTGTTTATTTGGCCGGTTGTGGGCTGTCTAGTTGTGGATTGGATTGATCAAATATTATTTGTGAGTTGGTGAAGGGGTTTTGTCCATATGTGGGGGATGTTTTGTCCTATGGTGGGATTGATTTATCAGATGGTCTTTGTGAGTTGGTTAATGATATTTGTCCAGATATGGGGGTTTTAACAAAGTGACAACACAAGGCAACTTTGTCCTATTATGGGTAGGATTAATTGGTTGGCCTTTGTGAGTGGTTAAGGAAGGTTGTCCAGTTGTAAGGGGTCTACCGAGGTGACAACCACAAAGAAATTCAAATTGGACAAAAACTGTATACGGGAAACATCAGGAATTGGGAATCAAAGGTGGTTTTTGAAGATCAAGGTATACTGAAGATTAATAGGAGCCCAGGATAAGAAAGGAAAAAAAGAACAAAATAGACAGACGATGAACACTCCAACAACGAAGAACAAAAATTAAAAAATGCAATTAAGACCTTAGCATTTGCATCGGATAATTTAAGAATAGAGCAAGGCATAGAAATGAGACTACTCGAACAGACTGCATGCTGGACACAAACCAGGCAAACTGGAATAATTACCTCTAGAATTCCAACACCTCAAAGACAGTAAACCCAAAAAATTTCAGACAACAGATTAGTCACAAACCAGGATATTCAGAAGTAAGAATTTGCAATCCTGTAGGAAGAAAATAACAAGAACAATCTAATGTACTAACCAGGCAAGCAAGCTTTATTCTTCAGTTGAGCTCAAGAGATTTCCATTATAACAAGAACCAGGAAAAGGGCACAAGGATGTTGAGAGCTTCTCTCTCTATCACTGTCCCTTTACTTGATATTGAACTCAAAGAATACTAGCTTAAATCAGCAAGTCGGTTCAAGAAGAAGGCTTACTTCCTAAGTTGTAGGTTGTTCAGATAGCTTGGAGGCTTGTTCAGGTCTTCAAAATGGAAATGATAGGTGTTCTAGAGTCTATTTTCTCACCATCCTCTCTTTATAGAGCATTAAATTAGCATACACGGCCATGCCCAATTCTTCCAATGCGTTCAAGTGAAGCAACCTTGATTTTCATCAAGCTCAAGATCAAAGCTAACAAGTTTGATAGCTTAATAAGATTTGTGTTCAATCTTCATAGGTAAATGACACCAATCTATTGGGGTTGTACTTATAGGAGTTTTGAAAGCTGTCCAATAAGCTCAAAAATTACCATCCAATTTCAAACTCCAATCCTATAATTAACCACTTTCTCCAAAATTCTTTTGAGTACTCTATTAACCACCTCAACTTGGCCACTGGTTTGGGGGTGATAAGGGTAGCAAACTTATGGGTAACACCTAAATATTTGAGAACTTTTCCAATTGGATATTGTAAAAGTGTGTTCCCCTATCACTAATGAGTACTTTAGGTATACCAAATTGGGTGAAAAGCTTTTTGAGAATTTTGACCACAACTCGTGCATCATTAGTTGGCAAAGTTTACGTCTCAACCCACTTAGACACATAATCGAACGCAACCAAGATGTATTTATTACCTAAAGAATTAGGAAAATGGCCCATGAAATCTATCCCCCAACAATCAAAAATTTCACAAGCTTGAACATTTTGCAATGGCATCTCACTAGATTTAGAAATGTTACTTGTACATTGACACCTATTACAATTTTAAACAAACCTGTGTGAGTCCTTGAAAAGTATTGGCCAATTGAATCTTACTCAAGCACCTTTCTTATAGTGTTGTTAGCTTGGTAGTGGCCTCCCACGGGTCCTTTATGACAAAGTTTTAAAATGTTTGCACTTTTCTCGGAATCCACACACCTTCAAATAATTTGATCCGCGCAATACTTAAACAAGTAAGGATCTTCCAAAAAGTAATGTTTCACTTCAGAGAGGAATTTTTTCTTTTGCTACGATGTAAAATCTTCAGGAATAATTCCTACAACCAAGGAGTTTGAGAAATCTCACCATTAACAAGTAGAAGTTGTTCATCTGGGAATGTGTCATTGATGTCTTCTTCTGCTAATAGCTCCAAGTTGGGGTTTTCTAACCTAGATAAGTGGTTCGCAGCCAAATTTTCTGCTCCTTTCTTATCCCTAATTTCCAAGTCAAACTCCTGCAGCAATAAAACCCATCTTATCTATCTTGGTTTGGAATCATGCTTGGTAAGTAGGCATTTAAGGGCAGAATAGTCTATATACAAAATGACTTTGGACAAAACAAAATAAGAACGGAATTTATCAGAAGTAAATACTATTCCAAGTAATTCTTTTTTTGTTGTAGTGTAGTTCTCTTGTGCCGCCGTAAAAGTTTTGCTTGCATAGTGGATTGGTTGAAAATGTTTATTCCTTCTTTGTCCAAGCACTGTGCCTACTGCATAGTCACTTGCATCACACATTAATTCAAAAGGAATAAATCAATCCGGTGCAATTAAAATAGGAGAATTGATCAATTTCTTTTTAAGCATATTAAAAGCATTGAGACATTTATCATTAAAATTAAAAATAGCATCATTTTCAAGTAAAGAAGTAAAAGGTTTAGAAAGTTTTGAGAAATCCAAGATAAACCTCCTATAAAAACTTGCATGACCAAGAAAGCTTCGAATAGCCCTCACCAAAGTAGGAGGAGGAAGTTTCTTAATTGCTTCAATTTTTACTCTATCAACCTCAATACCTTTTCTTAAAATCTTGTGTCCCAACACGATATTTTCTTATGCCATAAAGTGATATTTTTTTCCAATTAAGCATGAGGTTGGTCTCTTCACACATTTGAAGCACTTTTTCTAGATTGGCCAAACACAAGTTAAAAGAATCACCAAAAATAGAAAAGTCATCTATAAATACCTCTATGATGTCTCCCACAAATCCTTCGAAGATAGCCATCATTCATCTTTGGAAAGTTCCCAGACCATTGCAAAGACTAAAAGGCATACGACGATATGCAAAAGTACCAAAAAGGCATGTAAAAGTAATTTTCTCTTTATCCTCTGGTGCTATAGGAATTTGAAAATAACCAAAAAAACCATCTAAGAAATAATAAAACTCATGTACAGCTAGTCTTTCTAACATTTTATCAATGAAAGGGAGAAGAAAATAGTCCTTCCTAGTTGCCTCATAACTTTCTATAATCTATGCAAACCCTTCATCCGGTTACAAATCTCATTGAGATCAACTCATTTTTTTCATTAGGCTTACTGTCATTCCTTTTTTCTTTGGTATCATTTATGTTGGACTCACCTAAATACTATCATAAATGGGGTATATAATGCTTGAATCTAAGAGTTTAATTACTTCATCTTTTACCACATCACTCATATTTGGGTTCAACTTACATTGCAGTTGCACTACAGGCTTTGCTCCTTATTCTAGCAATATTTTGTGAGTGTAAAAGAAAAGGCCAATTCCCTTAATATCTATGATTTTCCATACTATGACTCCCTTATATTTTTCCAATAAGCTTACTAATTTTGTCTTTTGCTCCAAAGTAAGGTCTTTTGCTATGATCATTGGAAATTTTCTTCCGTTAGCCAAAAATGCATATTCCAAGTACTTGAGGAGGTCTTTTAGATCCAATTCCAATGGTTCCTTAATAGAAGACTTCATTCTTCCTAAATTGCTTTTCTCAATTTCTTCGAACTCTCTCAATTCAAGGTGTTAGTTGAGTCCTCCAAATATGCAGTAGAGTGCTTAGCCCATGATTCCTGCACAAAATCCAAGATAGATTCATCAAGAATATCAATCCTTAAACAAGAATCATCAAAAAATATAGAATGTTGCATGCTTTTGTGGATTTGAATAATGACTTCATCATCCCCAATCTTAAGTGTTAACTTTCCCCCATGAACATCAATTAAAGCTTTAGCAGTGGATAGAAAATGTTGTCCCAAGATTAAAGGGACTTTAGAATCTTCATCCATGTCAAGAATAACAAAATCCATCAAAAATATGAATCTATCCACTTTAACAAGTACATCATCTACCATTCCCTTAGGGTATTTGATAGACCTATCCACCAGTTAAATACTCATCCTAGTGAGTTTGGGCTCACCTAGGCCTAGCTTCTTGAAAGTTTTGTATGGCAAAAAATTAATGCTAGCACCTAAGTCAGCTAATGTATTACAAAATGTAAGAGTACCAACAAGACAATGAATAAAACACAGTGGCAAAGTCTATTGATCTTGCAAAATGGCGAAGCATTCTTCATTTGAAACCACAATGGACAATTCTTCTAATCTCTTCTTATTGACAAGCATGATTTTGAGGAACTTTCCATATTTAGGCATGTGTATCAAAGTTTCACTGAGTGGGATGTTTATGTGCAATTGTATAAAAATTTCTAAAAAGTTATCAAATTAGGCATCTTTTCTTACTTTTTGTGTTCGAGTGGGGTAAAGAATCGGTGGTTGAAAACCTGGATTTTGGCCTTAATTTTCAAGTGGTGTCCAAAGGGGAGCCGGTGCCAGCCTAGCTTCTTGAGCTGGCACCGGTTCGGCTCTTACTATATCAGGTAGCTCCTTTCCACTTCTCAATGTGATGGCAGCTAAATTCTCTTTAGTATCTAATCCTAATGATGATTGTTCTTGTGATTTTATCACTAAGTCCGTTAAAAACCAAATCTGTCTTTCCATGTTTCTAACCATTTCCTCAAATTTTGCAAAAGTGTTATCTATTTCGTGGAATCGCTGGGTCACATGGGTTGCAAATTGTCCCAATTCTGCTTCTAGAGCAATTGAGCCTGATGGTTGAGGTGTCATCTCTCGAGATTTGTTAGGGTATTGCCCTCCGTTCCAATTGGCCATATTACTTGCATATGGTATATTGTTAGTGTCATGAATACATAGTATAATAGTGAGCCAAGTTAGTGAGTACAATACAATGTAAGCTCAGTTTATCAATTAAGATACACTTATGCTTCTAACAAGATATGGCACTTATTTACACACAAAACATATATACATATAAACATGCTTTAAATTAATGAAATCCAAACTTTTATGATATTGTTCCCCAGCAACGATGCCAAAAACTTGATGCATAGAATTTGGGTGTAGAAAAATCATATAAATTTAAATCTATCCCTAGTCAAGTTTTAATTAAAATATTAATACCCAAACTACACATATAAGCAAGTATACTCATCGCAAATATAGTATAGGGAATTAATGAGTATTGATCCTCAAGAAACAATTACTATTAATTATCGTTCATTCATTATCTAACTGATCCAATAAAGTGATAAGATGATAAAAAGAAATTAAAGAAAAATATATACAACTCAAGGATAAAAGAATGTAATTTAGACAAATATTCTTGAAGATATGACGATGAATTATTTAGCAAATATCACAATTAAATATCATTTTGGTATCATGAAGGAATTAAAATAGACCCACTTCGTTTGTAATTTATGGAATCACTATCTTTTAGTTAAATTGGTGAACATATTCTGCCTCAACCAATTTATCCAAAAGATGCATTAAAATTAATCCTCATATAAATCCCTATATTTTAGGTGATTTAAAGTTTGAAATTAGCCAATGAATTTATATTCTAGCAATCACCAACTAATTTTTTATTACCCAAGTTCTTAACAATTAACCCATTTTTCAAGCAAGTAAGAGATAACAATTATGAAATTAATTAAATTGAAACTATTGTCAACCCCTTTTTCAAGCAAGTTAACAATAAGAACCAATAAATCAATTCTTTAATTGAAACAAGTAATCAAATCCCAAGAATAAGATCAAAAGACTAAATTAACTCAAAAGAATCATGAATCCCAAAATAATATCAAATTATAGGGAAAACATTAATCACATTATTTTTTTCTAGAAAATGAAAACAAAGGTAAAAGAAAGAACTCATAGACAAGCCCTTCTTCTTCTCCTTAAAGACCTTCTTGAATAATGTTCCTACATTGATGAATCTCCTCTTTAATGATTGATTGGCAGCTTTGATTTTTGGATTCATGCATTTCCCTTGTGTTTTCCTTGCTTAAATAGGCTCCCAGGATGGCAAAATTCATTCCCTAAGAGTTCTAGGCTAAGTACAAGTTGAAAAATACCAAAACTCTTAGAAAATTCCCAAATTCGCGCGTGAACAAGAAAATTGCCGCCCTGGAATAGCCTTGGGCCAGTGCCAGCCATGCTTTGGTTGGCCCGGTCTACTCTATTTTTTTAATAGTTTCCCTTGCTTCCAGCCTTGGGCCGGCATTGGCTCCACGGGACACAGCCGGCACCGTCTGTGCACTTCAACGGCGACGATTTTTTGTCATTTTTCCCTTTGTTCTACAATAAAATATCAAAATATCTTTTCAATGGTAAAATATCAAATATGAAGGAATATGACTAGTTATTGCATCAAATGTATCACAAAATATTCTCAAATTATTAAGAAATTATTAATGAATTTTGCCCCTATCATTTTGCATTCCCATAAAACACCAGCTAAGAAAACTCTGGAAAATTGTCTAACCTGAGTAACCAAGAACCACCAGTGCAAGAAGAACTGGCACAAATCCATAAGTCACATGGCAAGCATATAAATCCCAAGGGCCTTTGCAGTTCTGTCCCAAATATCCCAAACCATAGGACAGTGAAGAAAAAGATGGTCAACATGTTCAGTGGAACGGTAGCAAAAACTACATTGAGAACACAATTGGAAACTTATGCATTACAATATACTATTCGGAGGCACTGTAGAATTGTGTATTCTCCATAGGAACACCTTCGCAACAGGCTGTATCCTAAGGGATTTAATATATTGCATCAACTTGGACACAGATTTAGGCAAGTAGGCTACCTCCCAAGCCAAACTAAGAGTGAATACCCCAGTAGGGGATGGCCTCCAAATCATGATCTTATTTTCATTAGACTACTGTACCGGAGGCAACAACGTAAGGATATGAAAGGCAACACCATCATCCATCATGGAAAGGATGTGGCAAGCATCCTAGAATCCATTAGAAACACAATTGCTAACTCTCAAATCTGGCTATGCTATCGTGGTAGATAAAGTTGGGAGTTGCCCCAAATCAGACCATTGATCAAACCAAAAGAACGAGGAACCACTCACAAGTTTAAAAGAGATGAGGGGATTAGCTTTGGGAGCAATCTTAATCAAGCATTTCCAAACTATAGAGCAAACTTGGGGTTGAACCAGTCGAGTAACATGACATCCTGTAGGAACATATTTAGCCCACATAAAATGTGCCCACAAATAGGGATATTCATTCGGTTTTCGATTTTTAAATTCGATTTTTTTAGTTTTTTTTTATTCGGTTTGGTTTTAACCCAAATTTGAATTCCTCCTTTAGTATATCCATTAGCCTAATATAAATTTAAGCCCAAACAATTAAAGTTTAATATCAATTACAATTTAAATCTAATATAAAATATAATATAAATTAAAATCCAAACATTTTACAGATTTGGGCCAAATATTTTAGTAAAAAGTTATGATCACGGATGCAAATTGCAAAGATTGAGACCTTAAACTCAATTACTAATGGCTTTATTTTAAACAAATCAAACCAAACTAAAACGAAATCATCAAAATCGAATAGAAATTTTTTTAAATGTCATAATTTATAAAAATAATTAATTAACAATATTTTAATATTAATTATAAATTTTAAAAAATATTTTGATTTTTTATTTTAGAAAATCAAAAATTGAACCGAATTTTTATATCAACTCTAAAATCGAATCGAACCGAACCGAATTTCATTAAAACTGAACCAAAAAACCAAAATTGGAGTCAATTCAGTTCGGTTTTTTAGTTCAAACTAAATAATGAACACTCCTACCCACAAAGACGCCTTCTGTCGGAATTTCCACCATAACTTCAAAGAAAAGGTCTGATATATATCCCCTAAATTATGTAGACCTAAACCATTCTCAGCCCAAGGAGAGCAAATTACTTTCCAACTCTTCCAGTGCATTTTCTCTCCATAGTCCGAATTACCCCAGAAGAAGGAGGCAAGTAACCGTTCCAATTCAGAAAATACTACCAAAAAAGGAGATAACACATGCAAAATATGTAATGGAATTGAAAGAAGCACTGAGGAGATGAGCTGTAAACGACCCGCTTGACTCAAGGCTTTAAATTTCCAGCCCTGCATCCTCTTCTTGATAATAAATTAATTAAGCCTTGATAATAAATCTTCTTGGAGGACCTTTGAAAATAGGGCAGCCCATTTACGTAAATGGTTGCAATTTCTGAGAGAAACCTAGTTCCCGTTTGACAAAAGAAACCCTCCAAGCTGGAGCCTTGGATGAAATAATAAAGGAGCTTTTGGCAACATTAAGAAGTTGACCTAAGATAGTCTGATACTCCCTTAAGATACTCTTAACAGCTTTAAGAGATTTTTTCGCACTAGTTGTAAACAGCATCATGTCATCCGCAAATATGACATAGTATGGAATAAACTCCCCCTCATCCAATTTAACATCTAAAGACCTAGAAAGCAATTCCTGGGCTAGAATAAACAAAGTAGGGGATAATGGATCTCCTTGACGCACCCCACTCGAAGAGGGGAAAAATCAAGCACATTCCCCATTTACAAGCACAGAAAACCAACAATTAGAGAGACAATCGCAAATGAGATGGAGAACATGAGGGCTAAACCTAAATCTAGCCATCACTTATAATAAATCCCAGGAAACCCTATCAAAAGCCTTCATCATATCGAGTTTCAAAATAACATTGCTACCTTTAGTTTTTCGATCTAAAGAATGCATCAACTCCTGAGCCAACAAGATATTCTCAGAAATATCCCTACCTTTCACACACCCTAACTGATTAGAGGAGATGAGCTTAGGTAGTAAACCAGTAAGTCTCGTAGCTAAAACCTTTGTAACTATCTTATTGCAAACATTACAAAGGCTAATAGGTCTGAATCGGGAAAAAGAGTTCGAAAACCTGAGTCTTAGGAATCAAAACCAACATGGTGCTAGTAAAGCCCCTTGGAAAAGGCATACCCGAAAAAAATCTTGCACAACCTTCAACACATCCTGAGTGATGATATCCTAACACTCTATACAGAATACCCTTGAAAAACCATCAAGTCCAGCAGCACTATCAATCCCCAAAGAGAAAACAGCGTCCTTAACTTCCTCCATGGAAGGCAATAACACTAATCCTCGATTATCAGTCATAGACACCAAGGATGGAATAGATTCAAACATCCAACTATTAGGAAAAAAGGAATCAGTGAAAGATGGGCCTAACAAATTCTAGAAAAAAAAAATAGCTGCATTATGAATATCCATTTGAGAGGAAAGGGACTGCCCATCCTCATCAAATATGGTAGAAAAAACAAGCTTTCGCCATCTTGAGTTACATTAATAATCATGAAAAACTTTTGTTCCTTCATCCCCCTCGTTAAGCCACATAATTCAAGACTTATCTTTTCAAAATTATTCCTAACACCGCAAGTGAAAAACGAGCTTAGCCTTAGCTACATGATAGTTTTGCCTGTCTACCATGGACAAAGATTGCTCATATAAAAATTCCATTTTCAACACCTCATCTTCATCTTGCTTAACATTTTGGAGGACATTACCAAAAATAGAATAATTCCATTCTTGTAATGCCTGCTTAACAGATTTAAGTTTAGACCAAAAAATCTCCATGCCAATGCCATGAAAAGGTGTTAGTGTTGTGCTTTAGAGACAATCACTTGTACATTGTAAATAACACATTTTATTTTATTAAAAGGCATTATTTATCTTACAGTTTTTTTTGTTTATTTTTAAGTAATATAATTATTCAATAAAGTCCCTAGTACAACACTGTATTAAGGAAATCATGATAGAGATCATGATATGAGATTCCTACTACACTGTATAGTGTTAGTACTTAAATAGTCCCTAGTCGTAGTATTAATAAGACAGGACATCATTAATGCGTTAAGACTAGTATATGTTAGACTTCCTGATTTGATGAGGCGGTGGTTCTCATATCCGTGAGTATTGAGATACTCAAAGTTAACATATCGATGCTTGTTAATGAAACAAGTTCATTGGATGACCTAGCTATGAGATAATCACATGGATAACTATTTAGTGCCAGTGATATAATCTCAATATAGTAAACATGCAAGTATCCTTAGACTTGAGATCTCCATGGTACTTTATTTGCTGAGTATTATACTTTGATTCCAATCTCTAGAGCTCGATCGAGGGCCGCCTATGGGATGGATATTTGGTACATTGTGAGGTAAATGAAAGTAGTTGAGAGGGTCAATAAAAGATTCACCACTCCTAATAGTAGAGGCGAATATCTCATGACCACTTATAGAAATTACTACTCGATAAGTCCTGGACCAAGGCGATTGTGTATTGAAAATAGTTTCAATTGATACACATCTAGAGTAGTGGATTCCTGGTACAAGTACTATTGTATTCGAGCCAGAATTAATTCTGGAGGGAGTTGTCACTAATTCCGTACTCCAAACCGAATGAGATATTATATGGTGAAAGGAGTTAATTGCACTGTAATTTGTTATTGAAGGGTTCATGTCAAGCCACTTGACTTCCTGGACTCTTGGGTAGCATGATGTGTTGCTAGATACCACTAATGATCAGGGAATATGGGTTTATTAATTGATGAATTAATAAACTAATCCTGATTAGAATTAATAGGATTAATTCTAATTAATTATGGATTATTAATCTCAAAGACGTTTGGATTAATTCATGTTCACTACCAATTGATTAGGAAACCTAATAGGTCACATACAATAAAGGATTATATACTCAAGATGTTATTTGATAACATAGTGAGGTTAATTGCAAGAAAGAGAAGTTGTTGTGGATAAATTATAATTAGTTATAATTTGTGGTCTAAATTATAATTGTGAGAACTTAATGTTTCCAATTACAATTAGGGAAATCTAATTGATTTAGAATTTTAGTTTTTTCAGTGAATTTTTCGGTTTATATGATGATATAACCGAAACCCTAGGGGGGTGATTCACATGAAAATAGCAGCCACCAAAACTCTCTTCTCTTCTCTCTCTCTCTCTCGTTTTGCAGAAAACGTGAAGAACCCTAGCCGCCTTATTTTTCTACTAGCACATAAATATTTTGGTGCTTGGATGTATCCTCTGTGTGGATTACTGTTAGAGATATCACACACTGTGATTATAGTGGTTGGACGTTCAACTCTCGTGGAGTTTGATCAAGAGGATTGCTAGATCATGCCTCGACTTAAAGAAGAAAATTTTTTGTTCTTCGGACAATCAAAGAAAGGTAAAAAGTTGTTACCTTTGTTATTTTTATGTCTTGTTTTCCACACATATGCAAATCCTGTGATGGTATCTCGTCTTATTCTTCCGTTGCACCGTATATGATACGAGCCTGAGATACCCAACAGTGGTATCAGAGCCATGTTATGTGTGGTTTACAAACATTGTTTTTGGCATGAAAAACTGTTTTCATGTATTCGTGTTTGTCTTTATTTGCTATGAAAATCATTTTCACTCAAGTCGAAATTATTTCGAGCTTTGTGGGTTAGGTCCGTAGCACAATACGATTGTGTAAAAGTTACAGCATATTTCGAAAGATGCTTTCTTTATGTGCAGTAAGTTTTTGCAGAAAATCGTTTTCTTGAACATGGATGATTGCCTTCCGTTTCATCCTAATTTTCTGTTTTGGTTTTGTTTAAACTAACAAATTGGTTGTTGTTTTGAGCTTCAAAACAAAAAATAATGTTGAGAATTGTTCTCACTGAAAATTTGTAGAAGTGGAGGGCACCAGAAATTATTTCTGGAAAATTTTCAAAAATTGCCGCCATTGTTCCTGACTACAGCCGGCGCCGGCGCCGGTTCCGTGCTGTTTCACGAACATCCAAAAATCGTTTCTAGAAAGTTTTTTCTTTAAAATCAGAACGCAACCGGTGCCGACCTTGGCTTCCAAACCGGCGCCGATTCTACTCTGTTTTACACATTCCAGTTATTTTTTTAAAAAAATTCCTGGAATAGAACGCAGCGAGACCACCGTTTTCGTTGCCAGAGACGGGACCCAAAAGCATTTTCTCAAAATTAGTTTTGAGACAAACAATTTTATTTTTCAAAATAGTGATTTTGAAAATTTAAAATTAATGTATTTTTCTAAAATATTGATTTCAGAATTTGTTTTATTTTTCCAAAATAGTGATTTTGGAATAATAAAAAGTATATGTTTATTTTGTTTAAACATAATTAATGGCATGGTGGATGGTTATGGACTAAAACCAATTATATCTGTTCATGCATTTTACAATTTTGATTTTTTATGAAATAGGGCCTGCGTGTCTGGCCTTCTCTAGAATTCTTGTGTAATTCTCTTCTCATCTAACTCCCCTCGAATGTGCTCGAGGTTTTCTTTCTTTAGGAAATTGTGTAATTAGTTTACATAGATTAGATAGGAGTAGAATTATTTTATTTTGGAGATGGCAACCAAAACAAGTTGAGAAGGTAAGACTTTCTACTTAAATTATGCATGAACACATAGAGTTAACTATATTAAATTCTTTTATGGCTCAAAGAAATTAATTTAGGGTAAAGTCCATAACCATACCACATAATCACTTTATTATCATGATTATCAATTATGTGATTTATTGATTTTTATGCATGCCATTTATCGAAATCACTAAAAGAAACAAATCGCTCAATTAATATTAAACCTAATTCCTTCCGTTAATATAGTAAGAACGAAAGTCCTTTTTCGAGACCAAGTTGTTGGGCAAACCTAAGCCTACTTGACATTGGGCATGTTCAAACTATGGAGTTAAATTCCTTTGGAATTAAATTCCTGATTAATGGGTCGGGTTTAACTAAATTCTTTATCCCGGTTGGGCAAACTCAAGTATAAAGAAATTTAGAGGAAAAGTTGGGGTAGCCCAAAAGGCTTTAAGATTAAAAGCTATTAATCACCCAATGATCCAGTAGTTACATATGATGTAATTGGTATTGGATACCTACCAATGAACTTAAGGGTGACTTGTTGGGCAAACCCAAGGTTATTCTTGAGGAATTTGGATACCGGTCTACTAGGAAAGCTTCCAACGGGCTTTCCCGAATCAGTAGTGGGGGCTATTGGTTTAAGTAAAATAGTGGAGTAAAAATGCGTTTAATTAAAATCCTAATTATTTGCATATCATGTGCATAGACAAGTAGCTAATGCTCTCTATCTTTACATCTAGGTCACTTGCATCATGTCTACAAACTTAAACTTACGTAGTATCTTGGAAACCAACAAGTTTACCGAATCAAACTATCTCGATTGGTATAGAAATTTGAGAATCGTTTTCAAATCGAAAAAGTTGCTCTATATGCTAGATGCTCCTATTCCGCCACCACCAGCTCAAGATGCTCATGCTATCCACAGAAGTCACAAGGAGGATATTGATACAGTATCATGTATTATACTAGCATCCATGACTCCCGAGTTGCAAAAATAGCACAAACATATGGATGCTCAATCAATCATACTATAACTTCGAGAGTTGTTTGATGCCCAAGCCAGAACTAAGAGATATGAGATCTCGAAGCAACTATTCCGTTGCAAAATGGCAGAGGGTTCTTCTGTAGCCACTCATGGGCTGAAGGTGCTGGGCTTAATATAGAAGCTTGGATCTCTCGGGTTTGCAATGGATCATGACTTAAGTATTGACTTAATTCTACAGTCTTTGCTTAATAGTTTCTCACAATTTGTGATTAACTATCAGATGAACAAGATTGAGTCCACCATTTCTGAGTTGATCAATCTTCTCAAAACTGCGGAGTCCTCTATGAAGAAGGATTCCATGATGAGTCGAACCCTTCTAGACAATGTATGGACCATGATGGCTTCTGCAAACCTACCAAAATCGTTTTGGGGGCATTCACTAGAAACTTCTGTTTATATACTAAATAGAGTTCTGACAAAAATAGTTGATTCTACCCCATTTGAGATGTTTTTTGGTAAGAAACCAAAGTTATTTCACTTGCGAGTATGGGGTTGTCCTGCCTTTGTCAAAAGGCCACAGTCAAACAAACTTGATAGTAAGTCTGACAAGTGTTTGTTTGTAGGATATCAGAAAGAATCTTTCGGATATTACTTCTACCTCCCTTCCGAAAACAAATTGTTTGTTTCGAAGCATTTTATCTTTTTAGAGAAAGAGCACATGCTCAAAGAGGACAGTAGGAGTAAGATTGAACTTAGTGAAATTCATGAAGATCAAACAAATGTAGATCAACCGTCTAACCCCACATCTATTGAAAGAATAGATAAACCTTCTACTACACAAGAACCTTGTAAACCTAGTAGGATACGTGTGGCACCTGAGAAATATGGATTTCTCATTAATGACCACAATGACGTATTGTTCATAGATAAAGATGAGCCTACTACCTACAAGGATGTTCTGAACAGTTCAGAATCTGGCAAATGGCTTGAGGCCATGAAGTCAAAGATAGATTCCAT
Organism: Voacanga thouarsii; assembly: GCA_026120185.1. NCBI lineage: Eukaryota > Viridiplantae > Streptophyta > Magnoliopsida > Gentianales > Apocynaceae > Voacanga > Voacanga thouarsii. Next base: position 1,621,996 of record JANUWF010001704.1, read on the forward strand.
GTATGACAACCAATATAGACTTTGGTTGATCCACCCAAAGGAATTAAACCTATTGGGTTCAAATGGGTTTTCAAGAAGAAAACGGACATGAATGGTAACTTAGTTACCTATAAAGCACGACTAGTGGCGAAGGGTTATCGTCAACAATATAATATTAACTATGATGAAACCTTCTCGCCAGTAGCCATATTAAAATCCATCAGGATACTCCTAGCTATTGCTGCTCATCATGATTATGAGATTTGGCAAATGGATGTGAAACAGCTTTCCTAAAAGGAAATCTGACTGAGGAAGTGTATATGACACAACCTGAGGGTTTCACATCCAATGATAGCACAAAGGTGTGCAAGTTACAAAGGTCCATTTATGGACTTAAGCTAGCTTCTAGGAGTTGAAACATCCATTTTGATGAAACAATCAAAGAGTTTAGTTTCATTCAAAACATGGATGAGCCTTGTGTATACAAGAAGCTTAGTGGGAGTGCAATCATTTTCTTATTACTTTATGTAGATGACATATTACTAATGGGAAACGATATACATGTCTTGCAAACAGTTAAAGTTTGGTTGTCCAAACAATTCTCCATGAAAGACCTTAGAGAAGCAACCTATATTCTCGGAATAAGGATCTATAGAGATAGATCCAAAAAGTTGCTTGGTCTTTCGCAGTCTACATTCATAGATAAAATGCTAAAGAGGTTTAGCATGGATCAATCCAAAAATGGATTATTACCCATGTCACATGGTGTAAGCCTTTTAAAGTCGATATCTCCCAAGACACAAGTTGAAAGGGATCACATGAGTAAGATTCCATATGCTTCGGCAGTTGGATCTATCATATACGCTATGATATGTACTAGGCCCGATGTATCTGTGCTCTCAGTTTGACGATCAGATACCAATCTGACCCTGGTGAGGGTCATTGGGCGGCTGTAAAGAACATCCTTAAGTACTTACGAAGGACTACGGATATGTTCTTAGTATATGGAGAAGGTGATTTGAATATAAATGGGTATACTGATGCCAGGTTTCAATCTAACAAAGATGATTTCAAATCACAATCAGGCTACGTGTTTACGTTGTGCAGAGGGGCAATAAATTTGAAAAGTTCCAAACAAGAGACTATTGCCAACTCTACAACAGAAACTAAGTACATAGCCGCTTCTGAATCAGCTAAGGATATAAAGATAGAGAGAGTTCCCACGGATGAGAACATAGCTGATCCGCTTACAAAAGCACTATCCCAAAAGAAACATGATTGTCATGTTAAGTCATACGGTATTAGATACATGAATGATTGGCTCTAGTGCAAGTGGGAGTTTGTTAGTATTGTACCCTAGAGGCAATCACTTGTACATTGTAAATGGCATATTTTATTTTAATTAAAGGCATTATTTATTTTACAGTTTCTTTTGTTTACTTTTAAGTAATATAACTGTTCGATAAAGCCCCTAATACAACACTGTGTTAAGGAAATCATGATAGAGATCATGATATGAGATTCCTACTGCACTGTATAGTGTTAGTACTTAAATAGCCCTAGTCATAGTATTAATGAGACAGGACATCATTAATGCGTTAAGACTAGCATGTGTTAGACTTCCTGATTTAATTAGGTGATAGTTCTCACATCCATGAGTATTGAGATACTCAAAGTTAATACATGGATGCTTGTTAATGGAATAAGTTCATTGGATGACCTAGCTATGAGATAATCACATGGATAACTATTTAGTGCCAGTGATATAATCTCAATATAGCAAACGTGCAAGTATCCTTAGACTTGAGATCTCCAAGGTACTTTATTTGCTGAGCATTGTACTTTGATTCCAATCTCTGGAGCTTGATCGCACTACAAGAAAAAACCAAATTACCGATGGCCAAATCCGTCACTAATCATGTTTAGTGACAGATTACGGCCGTCGCTAAAAAGGGGCGTCGCAATTTGCAACGGAAAGAAAATCCGTCGCAAATAGCAACAGATTTGCGACGGCCATTTAATTGATGATATTATAATTAAGTTTATAATCAACATAGCGACGAATTTGCGACGGCAAAAAAATTTTTATTTACAAAAAATTAATTAATTTCACAACGGATTTGTGTCAGCAAAATTTTTTTTAATTACAAAAAATAAATTAATTTAGCAAAGGATTTGCGACGGCAAAAAAAATTTAAATTTTGAAAAAATCAATTAATTTAGCAACAGATTTGCGACGGCCAAAAATTTTTTTATTTACAAAAATTAAAATAATTTAGCGATGGTTTTGCAACGAAAAAAATTATTATTAAAAATTAATTAATTTAATTTGCGATAGCGAAAAAATATTATTTAAAAAATTAATTAATTTTACGACGGATTTGCAACGGTAAAAAATTTTTTTAAAAAAATTAATTACTTAGCTACTCGGCCTGCCCATCCATCGGCCCGGCCCGGCCCCGCAAGAACCCAATCTGCAACCCGACTTGCCAAGAATATTATGAGATTATGTCGGACTTGGGGCTCGAACCCTCGTCTTTGTTGTGGGGGAACACGCGTTCCACCACTAAGATATTGAAGTTCTTGTGATATATTGTGTTATTTATTAATTATATAGTAAATTTTTTTGTGAATTAGCGATGGATTTGTAAAGGCTTCGCGACGGATCTGCGACGACAGAATTTTCTGTCGCAAATCTGTTGCTAATTAGCCACGGATTTGCGACGGCTAATTTTTCAAGATTTAAAAAAATATTTTTAAATTTTTAATGGCCGTCACAAATCCCTCGCAATTTGCAACGGATTTGCGATGGCTTATTTTTTAATTTTAAAAAAAAATAAATTTATTTTTTAATTTTAGATGGCCATCGCAAATCCATCACAAATTATGACGAATTTTTGATGGCTTGTTTTTTAAAATTTTTAAAAATAAATTTATTATTAAATTTTACATTGTTGTCGCAAATCCCTCACAATTTGCGACGGATTTGCGAGGGTTTATTTTATTTGTTTGAAAAAAAACAAATTTATTTTTTAATTTTAGATGGTCATCGCAAATCCATCGCGACAGATTTGCGATGGCTTGTTTTTTTAATTTTTAAAAATAAATTTATTTTTAAATTTTACATTGCCGTCACAAATCCCTCGCAATTTGCAACGGATTTGCAATGGCTTTTTTAAAATTTTAAAAAATAAATTTATTTTTTCATTTTAGATGGCCGTCACAAATCCGTCGCAAATTGCGACAGATTTGCGACAGCTTGTTTTTTTAATTTTAAAAAATAAATTTATTTTTAAATTTTACAATGTCATCGCAAATCTCTCACTAATTGCAACGAATCAGGGTTTCGCAAATCCATCACTAATCTAAAAAATTCACCCAAAAAATTTTTAATGTTTGATTTATATATATATATATTATATATATATATATATATATATATATATATATATATATATATGATGTAATATGTGTGTGTGTTGAAATAGTAAAATATGCGAAAAGATATTAGTAAGTTAAAATATTTATATATATAATATGCATATGATATTATTAAGTATATATATGTATGTATATATGTAAGAATATGACATATATGCATCTGTTACTATTAAATATATATATATAATGTATGTATATATATACATATATATTTATAAATATATATATATGTATATATAATATGTATGTGTGTGTGTGTGTATGATGTAGTGTGTGTGTGTGTTGAAATAGTAGAATACGCGAAAAGATATTAGCAAGTTAAAATATTTATATATATAATATGCATATGATATTATTAAGTATATATATGTATTTATATATGTAAGAATATAACATATATGCATCTGTTACTATTAAATATATATATATATATAATGTATGTATATATATACATATATATTTGTAAATATATATATATATGTATATATAATATGTATGTGTGTGTATATATATATATATATATATATATAGACACACACATACTAACATAAATAAATATGTATATATGTATGTATACATATTTATTTTTATATTAAAAAAGTTTATTAACATATTTATATGTATATAAAAATGCTATATTAATATATGTATATGTGTGTGTGTGTGTGTGTGTGCATATTAATATTATGAGAATTTTTAGATGGCCGTCGCAATTCCCTTGCAAATTTGCGATGGATTTGCGAGAGCATTTTTTTTAATTTTTAAAAAATAAAATTATTTTTAAATTTTGAATGGCCGTCACAAATCCCTCGCAAATTGAGTTGGATTTGCGATGGCTTTTTTCTAAATTTTAAAAAAGTAAATTTATTTTTTAATTTTAGATGAATTTGTGATAGATTTGCGAAGGTTTTTTTTTAATTTTAAAAAAATTAATTTCTTTTTAAATTTTGAATGGCCGTTGCAAATTCGCCATAATTTACGATGACTTTTTTTTTAATTTTAAAAAAGTTAATTTATTTTTAAATTTTAGATGGCCGTCGCAAATCCCTCTCAAATTGCGACGGATTTGTGACGGCTTTTTTTTAATTTTAAAAAAATAAATTTATTTTTAAATTTTAGATGGTCGTCGCAAATCCCTCTCAATTTGCGACGACTTTTTTTTTAATTTAAAAAAAATAAATTTATTTTTTTATTTTAGATGGCCATTGCAAAACCGTAGCAATTTGCGACGGGTTTTTTTTAAATTTTAAAAAATAAATTTATTTTTTAATTTTAGATGGCCATTGCAAATCCGTCTAAATTTGTGACGGATTTGCGATAGTTTTTTTTAAATTTTAAAAAAAATAAATTTATTTTTTAATTTTAGATGGCCGTTGCAAATCCATCTAAATTTGCGATGGATTTGCGACAGCTTTTTTTTAATTTTAAAAAAAATTATTTTTTAATTTTAGATTACCGTTGCAAATCCGTCGCAATTTGTGACGGATTTGCGATGGCTTTTTTTTAATTTTAAAAAAATTAATTTATTTTTTAATTTTAGATGGCCGTTGAAAATCCATCGCAATTTAAGACGGATTTACAATAGCTTTTTTTTAATTTTAAAAAAATAAATTTGTTTTTTAATTTTAGATGGCCGTTACAAATCCATCGCTAATTGCGATGGCTTTTTTTTAATTTTAAAAAAAATAAATTTATTTTTTAATTTTAAATGACCGTCTCAAATTGCAACGATTTGCGATGGCTAGTTTTTTAATTTTAAAAAAAATAATTTTATTTTTTAATTTTAGATAGCCATCGCAAATCCCTCACAATTTGAAACAAATTTGCGAGAGCTAGATTTCCGTCACTAATCCATTGAAATTACCGACGGATTAGCGATGAAAATTTAAAAAAATAAATTTATTTTCAAAATGTTTGCTTCTGTTGCTGTTCCATCGCAAATTAGCGACGGCAAATCCGTCACTAATTTGATTTTTTTCTTGTAGTGTCAATGGCCGCCTATGGGATGGATATTTGGTACATTGTGAGGTAAACGAAAGTAGTTGAGAGGGTCAATAAAGGATTCACCACTCCTAATAGTAGGGGCGAATATCTCACGGCCACTTATAGGAATTACTACTCGAGAAGTCCTTGGCCAAGGCGATTGTGTATTGTAAATGGTTTCAATTGATACACATCTAGAGTAGTGGGTTTCTGGTACAAGTACTATTGTATTCGGGCCAAAATTAATTCTGGAGGGAGTTGGCACTAATTCCGTACTCCAAACCGAATGAGATATTATATGGTGAAATGAGTTAATTGCACTGTAGTTTGTTATTGAAGGGTTCATGTCAAGCCACTTGACTTCGTGGACTCTTAGGTGGTCATGATGTGTTGCTAGATACCGCTCATGATTTAGGAATATGAGTTTATTAATTGATAAATTAATAAATCAATCCTGATTAGAATTAATAGGATTATTCTAATTAATTATGGATTATTAATCTCAAAGACGTTTGGATTAATTCATATTCGCTACCAATTGACTGGGAAACCTAATAGGTCACACACAATTGAGGATTATATACTCAAGATGTTATTTGATAACATAGTGGGGTTAATTACGAGAAAGAGAAGTTGTTATGGATAAATTATAATTAGTTATAATTTGTGGTCCAAATTATAATTGTGAGAACTTGATATTTCCAATTACAATTACGGAATTCTAATTGTTTTAGGATTTCGGTTTTTTCAGTGAAATTTTTGGTTTATATGATGATATAATCGAAACCCTAGGAGGGTGATTCACATGAAAATAGCAGCCACCAAAACTCTCTTATCTTCTCTCTCTCTCGTTTTGCAGAAAACGTGAAGAACCCTAGCCGCCTTATTTTTCTGCTAGCACATAAATATTTTGGTGCTTGAGTGTATCCTCTGTGTGGATTACTGTTAGAGATAATCACACACTGTGATTATAGTGGTTGGACGTTCAACTCTCGTAGAGTTTGATCAAGAGGATTGCTGGATCGCGTCTCGACTTGAAGAAGAAAAATTTTTGTTCTTCGGACAATCAAAGAAAGGTAAAAAGTTGTTACCTTTGTTATCTTTATATCTTGTTTTTCACACATATGTGAATCCTGGGATGGTATCTCGTCTGAAATCGGAATGTCATAGATAAAAGCGCATTGGCGACTATCTCAACCTCAACAAACAGCGAAGAGTGATCAAAACCACTTCTATGTAGATGCGCTACCTTGGTAGAGTGAAAACTAGAATCCCACAAAGAGTTTACAAAAACCCTATCCAACCGCTCGAATCATGGACGATCCCCCAACCTTGCCCAGGTGAACTTACTACCTGTGTAATCCAAGGTTCTCAAAGAACACGCATTGATGAAGCTAGTAAAGTCTGACATAGCATATAGTTATTTAGAGTTTGTTTTGGGGTTTTATTTATCATTTTGTAAGTAAATTATGGAGTTTATTACTGTCTAACATTGTTGTGATCCATAAAATTTAATTCTTTAAAGTTTATTTTAGTTTTTTTTTTATTAGCATCTTGTGAATAAATTGTGTTAAAATTGTGAGTATATTGAAATCTTAATGATTAATATGTTTTGTCCTTTTTTTTCTTAATTTTAAGCCTAAATAGGGTATTTTAGGCCTAATTCCCCATTGGGCCTCCGATTCCTCACTAGGCCTGGATGGGGATTATTTTATCCCCGGCAAGTTAGGCGTAGGGATCCCCACATTTCCTTATATCGGGAATGGGCTGGGGATAGGAGGGACGAGGAATGTGGGAGCAGGGTCGGAATTTCTAGTTCCCAACCTGACCCAACCCTATTGCCATTCCTACTAATGGCATATAATTTTCTTAATCTACAACAAATTATCAAAATAAGTGAGGTAGACTAATAGAAGTATTTTCAATCACTAAAAAAGAGGTATGATTCCAAATTAAATTGGTTCACAGCAGGCTTTGTCATACAAAAATACCTCCAAATTTTCTAATACTTCCATAAGATCTCCTTTCTTAATAGACTATTAAATAGGCTTTCCAATATATGTCATCAAACTCCTTATCCGTAATGGTTACATGCTTATTAGCCTGAACTCCAAATTGAGTCAACACAAATTTCCCATATATTCAAACCGTATTGATACCAAAATTACCAAAAAATGAAAGCCAAATAGAGTAATACATCTTTAATCCAACTCTTTGAGATTATACATCACTAATCTTGATAATACTCCCTTATATATATAGGAGTTTAAAACTAACAAGTGTTGACAAATACAAGTAAGAATAGAATTACAAAACAAATTCTTGAGGGAATAGCTTGTACCACACTTTTAACAAGAATCTCTCTACCAGCCTCACAAAAAAGTTTTTCTTTCTACCCCTTGAATTTTTATTTTTATATTTTTTTTCCCAAACTCTATGCTTGACAAAATGAAAAACATCAGTTTTGAACTTATCGATCATGAAAGGAAGTCCCCGATACTTTCCCCCGACCAAGCCTTCTGAAATACCAAAGTAGAGTTAGTAATAGCTTTACTATTAATTGCGGCATTCTTACTAAAGTAAATTATAGAATTTTCAAAATCTACAGACTGACCCTATATAGCTTCATAGTCCTTTCAAATTTTAATAATTTGGGAAAGACAGTTAGGGTCAATCTCATCGAATAAGATGATGATGATGATGATGATGATGATGATGATGATGATGATGATTATTATTATTATTATTATTATTATTATTATTATTATTATTATTATTATTATTATTATTAAATTTTAAACTAACTCTATTATTGTTAATAAGATTAATTTTTAGTTTTTTTTCCTCAAAACAGTATTGATTTAACAACGACTTATGTGTCAAAACCTTAAAGCTACATAGAGAGAGAGACAGAGAGAGAGGCACGCAGCACCACATATGTAGCTCCAAACTTCTAATATCCTGTGATTTTTTACTTAATTCAATCAATTAAAATGCATCTTAAGATTTTGAATTTAAGTCATATACCTGTACCGGATGGCCAGATATATCAAAATAGTGCCCTACAGTTTTTATTTAGAATTATTTTAGTCACTCATTTTCGGAACACATTTTCTTGTTTACCAACCATCTTCTAGCTAGCTTTAGCCGTCTCCTATTTTCTGATGCAATTTTAACAACCTGCTTGCCATACAACTTTTCTTCGTAATATCCTGCCTTCCCTAGCACCGCTCCTCGTTGTTCCATGGAGGAGCGGGACTCACCGGCCGGGGACAGGAAAGATGAGCCTCCGTTGAATTCCTCTCCATACGTATCACTTCCTCTCCCTGTCCCGCCTTGGAAGTCTGAAGGATCTGATACCTACGTCGTCCATTTCCCTAGAGACCAAGTATACCGCATACCTCCACCAGAAAATGCCCGGATTGTTGAGAGTCACCGATCTCAGAACAATTCCAAGAAAGGTGGTTGCTGCTCCTGCTGCTGTCGAATTCTCATACCTGTCGTCCTGGTAGCCCTTGCCATTGCCATCTTCTTTCCAACCATTCTCATTCTGTACAGCCCTAAATCTCCAGAATTTGCCGTCTTGCATTTCCATGCAAAGAATTTAAGTTCATCAAAATCTAATCATTCTGGCGGTGCCCATCAAAAGCCCGAATATTCAATCTCGTTGCAACTCGAAAACCCAAACCAGAGAATGGACGTGCAGTATGGGAATGGAACAATGTCCCTTAATTTTAAGGGAACAAAGATTTCTTCAGGCAGATATTCATCAATCAAACAAGGAGCTGCACAGGAAATCGAGGTTGTCGAAACCCTCTACGGCACAAAAAGGGCATTACCCAGTTCGATCAAGAAGAGCTTGAGTGACAAACATTCAAAAACTATGATTTTGACGATCAAGGTGCCGACAAAGGTTACAAGTTGGGTGAAAAATTCAGAGAAAAATATGATTGTTACGTGTGATTTCAAGGTGAACACACTTGCAAAAAGCGATGCGAAAATTCTATCTCAAGAATGTCGAACAGATTTTTAGCTTGTAAAAGGTATGTGGCTTCAATGGTAAGGAAACTGAGATTATTGATTAGTTATTCATGGAATAGAAGAATATAGGATGGGATTGCTCCGTTAATAGTGTTAAAACTTTTTTTTTAGTGTGTTTTTTCCTTTTTTTCTTGGGGTTATATTATTATTTTTTTAGTACATATATTTCTCTTCTTGCTTCATTTATGATAGAATTAGCTATCGAAAAAAAAAAATTTTATTCGACTATATGTATTAAATTTGGTTCACATCAAATATTTTTTCAGTGTCAATTCCCGGTCTATGATATTAAAATTTTCATTGTTTTCTCCTAGAAAATCTAGAAAAAGAAGCAAATTATTTTGTTTATATGCTGATATAAATTTTATAACTCGCGCGGTTTTATTACTTATACGGAATCCTCTATCCTGGAATCATAAAGTTCTTTTCTATTTTATTTTTGAGGTAATATTCACAGTCTTCTTGAGGTTCAAACTTTTTTTTTCCCTCCCCAATACTTTTAGGCATTGTTTGATTGACACATAAAAAAGTAATGTTACAAAATCTAAATATTAAGAAAGTGAATGGAATATGATTCTGGATAGAATACATTCCTCTATTTGGAAGATTGCAAAAATATTAAAGGAAAGTAATATAAAATATTTTTAATACTTCATAATAAAATATTATACGTATAAAAAACTTTAAAATTATTTTTAAATATCTATCATATTATTACACAATTTAATTATATATTATTCTTTTAAATGATTATAACAAATAAAAATCATATAAAAAGTATTTTTTTTTACATATTTAAATATAAATTTTATTTTTTATTTTATTCAATTTCTAATTATTCTTGAAGTTGAGTTCAAATTCTAATGTTTGATTAAAAATTTTTTATTATTGTTAAATTAAAGTATCTATAGAAAATTCAATAAAAATTCTTCTCATGTAATTAATTCAATCATGATATAAATTTTAAATTAAAATTTTATAATTATTTTAAAATATTTAGTCTTTTAATTTCTAAAAAAATTATTTATTATAATTAGGAATATAGAAATTTTTAATGCATTATTAGGTTAGGGAAGGTATAGGGGAAAAAGAATTAGTAAGGAAAAACGTGAAAGATAAAGTAAATTATGTAAATTGGAATAATTTTTTTATTTATCTTTAATTTTTAATTTTTTTATCTTTTATTGTTAGAATATTTAGAAAAAGACTCACAATACCACATCTCAATAAGGATTCATTTTTCTAATATTGTGCATTTATTTTTCTAAATATGAAGAATCAGATTCCTTTCCCATATCATAAATGGTGAACCAAACATTAGATTTTAAAAATAAGAATTATGATTATTTTCTTACCTCATTTTCAAAATAGTACTATATTTTTTATAAAAAAAATAAATAAATCTATTTCTGTTACTTAAAAAAGTGGGTTCATAGTTTGGGTTGAATCCATTAATCTGAATTCTTGTCTGCCCACCCAATCCAAAGGCCTTGAAACCGATATAAGTTTCATGTGGAGACAAGGCATGAATCCTATAGCTTATTAGTCTGACAGAGAATCCACTATTTCAAAATCTCTCTGTCCGTCAACTAAGGATGTACTCGAATCGAATCAAATCGAACATCAACATAATCGAGGTGAACTTTATTAATTTTACACAAAATTCGAATTCGAGCTCGAGTTCGATTCGAATATCAAATTTTGACTCGAACTTGATTTGTTTAAAATATTTTAAAATTCGAGTTCGATTCGAAATTTGATTATAATATATTCAAATTCGAGTTAAAGCTCAAACTCAAATTTAAATAAATAATTTATAATATAATATATTATAAATAATAAAAACTATATATTAATTAATTGAACATGTTCGTAAGCCTTCAAGTTTAATATTTAGATATTCGAATTTCATTCGTTTAAAATTCGAAATTAAATATAAAGTTTATATTCGAGTTCGAGTTCGATATTTCGAATTTGAATCGAATCTTTATCGAGTCGAGTCCAAACACATTCGATAAAAACTCAATTCGTTTACACCCCCTACTGTCAACCCCATCTCCTACTCCCCCCCCCCAATTCCTCCTCCTCCTCCTCTTTTCTCCCGCCACCCACCTCTCCCCACAACTTTTCTTCATTTTTCCAGATTTTTTTTATTTTCTAAAAATATTTCTGTCAATAATATGGATTAAATGGAAATTTTTTAAATTACAAATTAGGTATTTGTATTATTAAGTTATTCATTTAGCGACCTAGTTGGGAGAGTTAAATTTGAGATTGTGATTTACCTAATCAAATATCATCTATTATGAAGCCATGAAATAGCCAATATTTTCCGATCAGAAAAAAAAATAAAAAGGGAAAAAACAATAAAAGGTTAAGAGTACCATTTGTGGATCAAAATGTCTAATTGTACTACACATTACAGAACCATATCGTACATATATTATGGGCTAGATTCCCTTCATATGGTATTAAAAATCTCATAGCCCAATAGTAGGTTTAATAATTTTTTCATTGGGCAGGGTTGGTGCAGCCCAACAAGCCCAAACTTTCTATTGTTAATATGATTTCTAAATTAATTTTTTTCCTACTTCACTGAAGTGCTCCCCCGCCGCCCAAAAAAAGGAAGACAAAGGATTATATTGCACTGGTCTCCCCTTCTTTTGTCACAAGACGCTAATTTAGTTGGTAAAAAAAATTCTAACCAAGAAAGAAATTTTGGATTTTTGCCATAATGCCAGCCAAAAAAAAAAAAAAAAACACTTTAGCAATATGCTTCGTCTAACCAGGTATATGCTTAATCTAATCGGGTATATAAATGTTAAGTTGGAGCGTATGCTTAATTCTTCTTAGCGACCAAGGCACAAGAAGAGCTGGTACCCGCAACGGAGGTCTCCGATCTCTGCACACCAATGCAAGCAACCCTACATCCACTAAAATAGGAATTTGATTGGGAAGTTCAATGGCAAAAAGAAAGGGGTTCATTAGCTCGTTATTTAGTATGAATCGATGAAATGATAGAATACATGAATTCACAATAGAAAGAGATTTTCCTAATAAAAAAGCCTTTAATGCTGTCCAATAATGAATTCAAGAACATATTCGAAGAAATTTTGACCCGCACTCGGAATGGTTAGTGGGTTCCGAACAGCACTCATACAAGTGAGAGTTATTATTGTTGGGTTTTGCCTTACATTCTTAATCTGTCTACGATAAAATAGTTTAATTAAAAAAAGTATTCTTAACGTATTTAAACGTAGGAACCTACTATTATCTTACTAATATTAGAATTAGAAAATTACTCTTATTATATTTTACGTTACTTAGAAGTGCTATAATTTGGTACATATATATAGGTGAAATTATAAATTTTCGAAGAGTTCTAATTTGTTTTGGTGTATCTAGTGTTATGAGGTGTATGGGTATAGGTTAGACAAGTTTATGAGTAGTGCAAAATAGCGTTTTGGTAATACCTTATATAAATCTCCTAATGACTGCTAATAAAGTATTTCGTTATTTTTATTGTTAAAGTAGACTTGATTAAATAAGTCAAACCTCGTAAATCTTTTATATATTATTTTATTCTTCATGTTCATTTTTCTGTTTTCATAAATCTTTTATATGTTTTTTTATTCTTGATGTTCATTTTTCTATTTTCGTTAAGTATTCCAGTTGAGATTTCCTCCAACAATTAGTACATTATTGCATCAAATAGTCATCATTAAAATTGATTAATCTTTATTCATATATGGTTCTATATATATATATATATATATATATATCTTCTATAGAGAGAAAATCGAGTTGGTGAGTACTGTTCATTTTTCGTCAATAGGGGTATATTTGTCTTTTCACTGGGCCAACCAAAACAACCTCCGCATGCAACAAAGCAAAATACTATTGGGCAAGATGTGCTGCTGCAACTCAACTTCAAAAACAGTGGGCTATGTCGGATGTTGCATGAAGTTCCATTAGCATCCGTCTCGACAGACGCCTAGGGTTTAGAAGCAAAGCTATTTCATCCACTAACTCCAGAGATTTCCCTATCTGAAAAAAGAACAACAACCTTTCTTAGTATTTGTACTACTACTATTATCCAAGGAGGTAATAGTAGAGAAATCAGGCAAAGAAGAACCCTCCAGGTCGAGCTCACAAATCATAGACTCAAGCCAAGAGGAAAGTTCTGAAGGATTATGATGAACAGTCTCCGAAGCAAGCTGAGATAACCCATCTTGTTGAACACTACCCATAAATTCTTCAAGTTGTTCGATTTTCTGGGCAACCTCAGCCATGTTCGATGACTTCACTTGGTAACCCAAAATAGCCAAAAGCTTATCACCGCCAGCATCTTGCTATTCCTTTTCCTCCCACATCTTCGCCGTCCCTGAGCTTGAACTTCCCATAGTATAGCAGCTCCCACTCGCCGTCGAGCTTCCTTCGCCGGAAAAACTCTTTTGATGTTGTGTTTTTGGATGCTCCCTCTTCATTTTCACCCTATATTTCTAGGTATAAGAGACCCTTTTTTTTTTCCTTTTTCTTTTTTTCTACTCCCGTTTCTTGGAAATCCCTTTATTTCAAAGATTTTTGGGGAGAGGAGTCGGAAGAAAGAAGAATTTAGGCATTGGGGAACTTAGGACTCCTTTGTCAAGGAAAGGAACTGGGAATCAATCAAATTGCAATTTTTTTTTTTTTTTTTGAGTTCTGGGTGTGTCTTTGATATTAGATCTTTTAAATTGTAGAATTAAAATTTTTTGCCTTTTGATGGGAGTTTTGTGATGGGTTGATCTTTTTTTGATAAAAAGATGGAATCTTTGAATAAATATGATTATTGAAGATTTAATTTTAATAAATTGCTAATTGAATTTTAGTTGGGGATCTGTTTCTATCAGAAGGGATCTATTGGTATATGCTTGAAATTTTGTTTATAATCTATTGGATCACTAGTGATATTGATCTGGTTCTTCTAGTGGGTAGAGGAGCACTACTTGAGTTAACTCTTGGAGATGGAAACTATGAAGAGGTAATTCTGAGTAGTCTCTTCTAAAGCATGATTTTGGTACTTCAACCATTTTCCTTCTTTAGTTGATATCTTAAATATAGGAAGTCACTATATTAGTTCTGTGTTGTCCTATTGATATTTTCATTACATTTTGATTGAATAGAGGTAGAATATGTAGCTGATGAAATTTCACTGAGGTTGATCGCTGTTTTATTGGTAATATATTATATTTGGGAATAATATAAGGTCCAGCAACATGCCTATATAATGTGATTACAATAATTATCTCTCAAACTTGAAATTGTCTAAGAATTCATTATGGTTTAGCTATGTTCAATATGGGGCGATGTACATGTTCTAGAAGTGATGGTAGTTTTTGTTGATATGGATCAACGGATTACCAGGGAGGTCACTAGCAAAGAATCAGGCCTTGTGGCTATGCAATGCTCATCAGGCTGACAGCAAAGCTTTCACTCGCTTCCTCCTTGCAAGGGTAAGAACATGAACTTTAATTTGGATCTTCCGTATTGAGACAACAATTTTTAAGGCTGCTTGTATCAACACAAAATATCTGACTTTATTTTCTTTTCTGTTTCTATCTGTGATCATTGTCATTGCATTGCTTCCTATAGAGTGCTGCTATTCAGGCATCATCTTATCTTCTTGATCAGTTTTCTTTACTCATTAAATGATGGTAGTATTATTTTTTATACTCTTCAATGCCTAAATGCATTACTAGGCTAAGGTTCTGATGTTTTTTTTTTTCTGTGTTCTGGGCTATTGGCAAACTGTTATTTGCTTTCCCTACTTTGGAGGTGTTGTTGAGCTAGGAGTGATAGAATTGGTAAGACACTTTGGTGGCCTATTCTCGGATGCTTAATATAAACTGTCTGTTTGCCTAAACCTATCTAAATTGGATGTTTGAATAAATCTTCTAAAGTTTATATCTTGATGACTAATGTTATGGAATCATTTTTTTGGTTGATATGTTTGAAGGTTTCAGACGACAAAATTAAATGAATTGGAGAGAGTTTGATGCTTTCGACAAAGAGAAAAAACTTCGTGATTTTATTGTATCGGATGGTGACTACAAACATATGGAAATGGATATGATAGATGAATAGCTGATTTAAAGGATTACTGGTATTTCAATCTCCATCTAAAAATGATAAGGTGATCTTAACTGCAGTGAGTGAGCAAATTTCCTATACTTGCATAAGGAAGATCTCTGCTTTTATGTACTTTTTGGTTCTTCTTTTAGAATTGGAGACTTTCCTTTAGTCCCACTTTATTTATTTGATTTAACATTTTTTTTTCTTTTCTTTTTTGCACATTGAAGTCTCTTGTACAGGCCTAGCATTTATGCCAATGTTTATAGGCTGGTACAATCTTGTATTAAGTTGATATCAGCTGAATTATACATCTTTTATACTCACTTTTCGAAGATACTGTTTTCAAACGGGAGAAGGGAAAACAGCTTTTAGTTTATGCTGAAAGAAAGATTTGAATCATTAAACAATTGCAACATAAGTCAAACATGGGATCTGTTATGACAGGAAAAGAGGTGCTGCTAACTTTAGCTCCAAAGAAAGAAGTTAGAGTAATTAGACAAATAGATTTGAATTTGGCCCTGGACTTTGATAATTTCAAGCATGCTTGTATATGACAATTTTTTTCTATATTCTGCATTTCAGCATGACATAGGCTTGTGCAAAAATTTATTGCAAGAATATGGTTAGAAGATGAACTATGCAATTCCTATGTATGACCGTCAAATGTTGTTATGTTTTCTTATACTGTTGACATTGGAGGTATCAAGTATATTGGAGCAGCAGCAAAGACAAAAAAGAAAGTAGAGAACAGAGCTGCCAGGACAGCTTTGTTGGCAATCCAAGCTAATGCTTCTGAGTCTAACCTATGAAGTGAGAGAAAGAAGACTTCCAAGAAGGTATTGAGACTCTCACCTTCTTTGTTTCCTACACTAAATAGGATTTAGTTGTTTAAAAATTTGATTGATCAGTAAAGTTAATCTTTATACTTTTTTTTTTTTTGTCTATATTAATCATAACTCACATATCTCTTTCTCAGTTAAGTAACCATTGGTGTACTCAATCTGTTATTGCTTGGATAGCTTCCCCTTCCTGTTTTTGCTCCTTATGTTTATATTTTATTCACCCTTTTTGTTATTGCGATTTCTGGCGAGAAAAAGCTTATTTTGGTTCAATGGATTGTTTTCAATTATAAATTAAGGTTCTTGTATGTCAGATAATTACATGTACTCATTGGCCCTACATTTTCACTATCTATGACGGATTATTCTAATCAAACGGGTCCTGATGAAAAGGCCACTGTGGTTATAACAACACCAGAATAAGATTTTTTGATTGTGCGTATGACGGTGCATTGTGGTCAATGGAGTAACCAAATATGATAATAGTAGTAGTAGAATGATATGTGTATTTATAGAGAGGGCTGCCATTGTCAATTGTCATCCACCCCCTTTCCATCCCTACCACCATTTTAATCTCTTCTATTCTCTTGCTCTCTCTTCTTTGAGGGGTTGATAATATTATTGCACAAGTAAAATTTTATTTTTCAACGCCATTTATTTGGTACTATTTGGGTAAAATTGAAGGTAGGGTTCTGGGTTGGGTTGGAATATTGTTTATGTGGTTGCTTTATTTGCATTTTGATCTTGTTATGGATTGGGAGGTTAAAGATGCTGTTTTGCTTTTGAAAGATGTTGCCTTTGTAAAATTTCATGTGTTTGTGGTCTTGGGATAGGCTAAAGAGCATAGAAGCTGGGCTATTTGGAGTGATATTGTGTTAAATTGTAATGGTTGTATTAGTAATATCAATTTGAATTACTGAATTAGCTGTTCAACTAAAAGGATGTACTTTGCTCTTCCTGTTATGATTTGATGCAAGTTATTTTGAAAAGGACAAAGATTCCTTTTCCTTTTTGTTAGCAAGAAAGATTTTAGCTGATTTTCATGTTGAGATAGGTATTCAACCAATTTGTTAACCTCAAGAAAAGATGATCTTTTAATCATGTCCTTTTGACTGCCTAGAACATACCTAATTAATTCATGTTTAACTTAAACTAAACCTGCATAACCTGACAGCATGAGATTTATACTACTTCCTCGTCCATGTATGTTAGTTTAATGTTGTCTTGAGACAGGTATTCAGCCTAATTTATTAACCTCAATAGAAGACGATCTTTAAATCATATCATTTTGTCTGCCTAGAACAATACCTGATTAATTCATGTTTAACTTGAACTAAAGATGTGTAATAGTGCTTCCTCATCTGGACATGGAGCGTTCACTGGACAGGTAATCAGATCAAGCTGATTTTGAACTGGATCCTAAAAAAGTGAACCCTAACTGGTGAAAATTATTTTTGGTACATGTCAGTTTATTATGTTCTGTCAAAAATCATCACCACATTAGGGAGAAGTGTAATTCTTTTGAATTCTAACACTCTCCTGCACTTGGGGGGGCTGATTTTTTCCCTCATCTTATGACCTTTCTTTGAGTGTGCCTATATAGTGCATTTCCTTTTAGTTTTACTGGCCACCTCTTTTTTGTGTCATTGATTTTACTATTCAACTTGAACTAAACTCAACTTACCAGTAGTGAAATTGCATTCCACCCATCTTAGATTCACTAGAGAGTTGGTTTGCTTCATCAGAGGCTATGGTCTTTGTTATGCTAGAAGAAGCAACAGTTTAATAAATTGACTTCTAGCATTGGCAAATTGAAATATATTCTGAAGTGTTTTTTTTTTTTTTTTGCCCCACTTAAATTGAATAAAATAGATGTTTTCTTACAACAATTAAATACTACTTCCATATTCTTGTCAAATTTGTCTATAGCATTAACTCTTAATTGTTTTCTTATTATGTTGGAGACTTGAGAAGTTGAATATGCATTACCATAGAGATTCATGCAGCATGAATTTTGCAGATTGTGATGCTATCCTTTTCATATGTGGGAACTCTGACCAATTATTATTGGTGGTGCATATTCAACTTGGTATTCTCTTTTTTCTTTTCATTATCATTCCTTTTGGTTGAAGCATATGTTGCTGCATTTGTTGCTAACAAATAAGATGGTTGTTGGTCAAGGAATTGATTTTTGTATGTTTAAGATCTTGCATAACTATGTGGATAGTGGCAAGCACAGCTTAGAAACAATATGTCCCTCTCTTGCAGCAGCAGAAGACACAACTATTTTGACATAAAAATTTGATGAAATCATGTGAAATTTTGCGAATGAGAGATTTTAAAACATTCTTAGGATATCAGTGTATGAATGTAGTCTGCAAAGTATGCAAACACTGTAAATATTTAAACTCATATCTTAATATATAAAAGTGTTGTTTCTATATCTTATTATAATTTGTTGTATTTTGTATTAATATTTTATTACTACAGGTACCCGACTCTCGCTCTTTGCATGAGACAGCCACCTAGTTACTTATACAAAAACCAATTGCTTGAAAGTAGTCATCAATGAACTAAAGGAAAAACTTTGAGGTAATCACCATTCCATATGGATACTATAAAAAGAATTAATTATTTTTAATTCACCAAGTGATTTACTCAATCCTAAAAAATGATTAATTAAATACTCTATAAGTAGTCTATCCTTTTTTCTTTTCTCTTTTTTTTTTTTTTTTTGTTAAAGAAAATTTTAATCACCCAATCCACAAGGATGCTCATGAAAGGCACTTCTTTTAATATTTTTCCATTACCGCGAGTTTCTTTCTTTCTTGACAATTTACCTTAGAATTGCGATAATTGTCTATTAAACTCATTTAAAGTTGATTCCCACCATTTCTTTCCAATATTCTTTCTTAGTTCAAATGCAGTGAAAAATGTGGATCAAAAACAAACTTTGACAAATGCCTGTCGAGTTTTTGAACGCCTCAAAAGGAGAATTGTTCATAATTTGTGAAGAAACCACTGAGCAAAAACAGTGAATGCAGAATGGGAAAAAGAAATTGTTCTGTGTTATTTCATCAATCTAAATACAATGTAGTTGAAAGTGTATATATATATTCACCAACCTGGAATTGAAAAACTACTCTAAACTGAATTGAAATCAAATAAATAACAGCTGGTAACTTAGCGCCAAATCAACCGGGATCAAACATAAAAGAATTGGAATTGAACTGAATTGATGTACTGGCAACTGATCTGGATTCAGTTGTTGATGTGTCTGCTGAGTTGGACATTTTTGCTGAGTTGGATACCACATCTGATACAGCTTGATCCTAAACTTGAACTTGAGTTTTAACAGCCCATCGCAAGCTAGATATAGGAAGAACACCTAGATGAGATAACAAAAGGGAGAAAGAAGCAGGAGGAAGAGCCTTTGTGAAAATATCAGCTAATTGTTGAGCAAAAGAAACTGGCAAAGGCTTGATTCATCCAGTTTGAAATAAGTCTCGGATGAAATGACAATCCAACTCAATGTGCTTTGTTCTCTCATGAAAAACAGGATTCTCCACAAGATAAACTACAGTTCTATTATCACAGAATATTGGCACTGGTAAAGAACAATGGAAACCAAGCTCATGAAAGAAATGTAAGATCCATTGCAATTCACATATAGATTGAGCCAAAGCTCTATATTCTGCTTCTACAGAACTTCTAGCAACAACAGTTTACTTTTTAGACTTCCAAGATATAAGAGCTGATTCAAAATAAATGCAAAAATCAGTAACTGATGTTCTAGAATCAAGACATCCAGCCCAATCAGAATCAGTATAAACTTAAAGAAGAAATGAATTGTCTGCTAGAAAATGTAAGCCAAAATCAAGAGACCCTTTGATATATCTAAAAAATCTATACACAGCTTGCATTTGCAGAACAGTGAGAGCATTTAAAAATTGACTTAATTGCTAAACTGCAAAAGTAATATCAGGTCTGCTATGTGTCAAGTATAGAAGTTTACCCACCAAACTCCTATAGAGAGAAACATCATAAAAAAACTCTGAATCTCCAGCAGCAAGTTTTTGTTTACTATCTAAAAGAGTGGAAACAGGTTTACAACCAAGATAGCCATGGGTTTGCAACATGTCCAGTGCATACTTCTTTTGAGATAAAGTTATACCTGCTAAAGTTCTATGAACTTCAAAACCAAGAAAGTAATATAGGTCTCCCAAGTCCTTTATTTGAAATTTGGAATGTAACTGATCTTTAACAGTAGTAATGGCATGAAGCTGATTACTGAGAACAAGTATGTCATCAACATACACTAAGAGAGCAAGAAACACATCATTGCTATTCTGGAAAAACAAATTATAGTCACTTTTAGACTG
The DNA here is from genome assembly GCA_026120185.1 of Voacanga thouarsii. Lineage (NCBI taxonomy): Eukaryota > Viridiplantae > Streptophyta > Magnoliopsida > Gentianales > Apocynaceae > Voacanga > Voacanga thouarsii. Next base: position 1,642,772 of record JANUWF010001704.1, read on the forward strand.
ATGAAAACCAAGAGAGAGTAAGTATCCAGTAAGCTTAGCATTCCACTGTCGACTTGCTTGTTTAAGCCCATACAAAGACTTGTCCAGTTTACAAACTACATTCATAGCAGTAGAGGTAAAACAAGGTGTCAAATCCATATATACGTCTTCTGATAAGTCACGATGCATGCAAAAAAGCATTGTTAATGTCTAACTAATGGATATGCCAATTAGATTTAGCTGCAAGAGCCAGTAACAATCTAATGGTTGTAATTTTTGCAACTAGAGAAAAAGTATCCAGAAAATTCACCCCCTCTTGCTGTGTGTATCCTTTAGCCACAAGTCTTGCTTTATATCTATCAATGGTACCATCAACTTTGTATTTAATTCTATAAACCCATTTACAACCAACTGGCTTTTTTCCTGGTGGTAATTCAACTAAATGCCATGTTTTGTTTGCTTCTAGAGCTAAAATTTCAACTTGCATGGTTGCACACCATTCTTTAGATTTCACAGCCTCAAAATAATGTTTAGGTTCAATAGGCAGAGAAGGATTATCAAGAGAGGATGAACAAACAAGAGAAGAACCTAGGGAATATGGAGTAGTGATCTTTTGAATCTCAGAACAAATATAGTCAGACAAATAAGCTGGAGTAGTAATGATTTTAGTAGATCTGCGAGGAGGTAGTTGAGAATTAGACATGGAAGGTAAGGCAGAAGGAGAAATAGAATGTTGTGTAGGTGTACTAGCAGGAGGAGTAATCCAGGAAGAATAAGGTAGAGGCAATACAAGAGCATTTACAAGTATAGCAGGTAAATTGTGCTTCTGTGGGAAAGGAAAATAGGATTCAACAAAAGAAACATTTCTGGTCATGAAAATTTCTCTAGAGAAGTAATCAAGCAAAAGGAAACCTTTGATGGAAGAAGAATATCCAAGAAAAACACAAGGCCTACTTCTTGGATCAAATTTGGTTCTATGAGGTAGTTGATTACAAGCATAAGCTAAACTCCCAAAAACTTTAAGGGCACAGTAATTTGGAGGTTTTTGATATAGTTTCTCAAAAGATGTTTGTTGGTTTAGCACAGGAGTAGGAATGAGATTGATTAGATACACAGCATGTTTAACACAATATCCCCAATATGCAAGAGGTATTTGAGACTGAAATTTAAGTGTTCTTGCTACATTAAGAATATGTTGGTGTTTCCTTTCCACAATGCCATTTTGTTCAGGAGTATAAGGACGTGAAGTCTGATGAATAATACCTTTGTTATGATAAAAGGCAGTAAGTTTGAACTCAAGACCATTATCAGACCTTAGCACCTTAATTCTTTTGTCAAACTAAGTCTCAACATAAGCAGTGAAATGTTGTATTAACTGTTGAACCTCTGATTTGTGTTTCATCAAGAAAACCCAAGAGAACCTACTAAAATCATCAACTATTGTAAGAAAATATCTATGACCATGAATTCTATGAACATTGAATGGTCCCCAAATATCCATATGAACTAAATCAAAAATAGATTTCACAGTACCATGATGTAAAGGAAATGACATTTTATGTTGCTTCGCTAAAGGCCAAGCAGGACAAAATATTGTTTTATCAGGAACAGTAATAGAGGAATCAAATTTGTGAATTTCTGCTAGCTGGTTAAAAGATAAGTGGCCAAGTCTAAAGTGCCACAACAAAGATTTATTGTAGAAATCACCATTTGGTATTATACAAGCTGTGTGAATAGAAAAAGTTGGCTGATGAAGATCGAAGTGGTAAAGACCTCCAAAAAGTCTAGCTGATCCAATCTTCTTGCCAAGATGAGGATCCTGGATAAGACAACAGTCATTTGTAAAGGTTATGACATAATTCAATTGATTCAAAAACTGGCTAACAGATATCAAATTAAAAGAGAATTGGGGAATATAAAGGACTTGATGTAGAATCATAGAAAGAGCTAACTGAACAGTCCCTACACACGACACATTTTCTATGTCTCCAGTAGGTAACTTAATAGAAGTATTGCTGGCAATATGATACTCAGAGAAATAAGCTAAGCAAGAACAAATATAGTCTGTTGCCCCTGAATCTAAGATCCAAATAGAAGAGTCTTTACCTGTATTTTGAGCACCAAGGGAAGATTTAGAAAAATCTTAAATAAGGCTGGCTTGATTGACAGAGTGAACAGGTTCTGACTCAACATTTGCTTTGGAATTGGAAGAGAGTTGATTGGATTGAATCAAGTGCAGCAATTGTTGATATTGCTCTTGAGTTACATACTTTGATGACTGCGTATCTTTTTGAACAACTGCACATCCTACAACTAGATTCACAGTACTAGAAGGACTTTGAAAAGTGTTAACATCAGCAACAACATTCACTTGAGGCATAAAACCAGGACTCCCTAAATTCTTATTTCTGTTTTTGTAACTGGCTGGAAAACCATATTTCCTATAACATCTCTCAACTGTATGCCCTTGCAGTCCACAAAAAGTACACTACATTTTTCTATTCAAATTATTCCCTCTTCTATAACCTTGATTTCTTGCATATTGAGCATTTCTGCCAGTTGTATTACCCACTGCATTCAATAGTTGCTCAATTTTGGATATGCTTGCAACCGGCAATGATGATTCAACTATAATATTTCTTGCAGCAAAAATTTGAGAATTAATGGAATCTGTATGTGTGGCACTATAGTTAAGAGACCTTTCATGTGTAGACACCATAGAAAACGCTTGATTCACAGTTGGAAAAGGTTGAGCTAACAACACTTGAGACTTAATTCCATTAAACTCCTCTTTCAATGCCTTGATGAACCTAATGACAAAATCTGCATCACTATTTGCTTTAACCTCAGGCAATACTGGACAGCTACACTTTGGATCACAATGACAGATGGGAAGTGGTCTTAGATTCAACAATTCCTCCGATAATGTCTTTAAATTTGTATAATACTCATTCACAGATAATGTTCCCTATCTTAGGTTATATATATCCTCCTGAAGATAAAAAATTCTAAACAAATCTCCTTGAGAAAATCATTCACATAAGTCATTCCAAACCTCATAAGTTGTATCCATCCAAATGACACTTTGATCTATAGAGGAAGACGCTGAATTTAAAATCCAAGACAAAACCATATTGTTACATTGCTCCCAGATTCCACAAGAATTGTGTGCACGGATTGGTGATTTGATTGTGCCATTTACATATCCTAATTTGTTTTTAGAAATCAATGCCATCCTCATGGATCTACACCACTGATGGTAATTTCGCTCATTCAAAGCAGGTTGAACCAAGATCAGTGAAGGATTTTCATTATGATGCAAGTAAAATGGACTAGAAAATGTTATCTCTTGAGTAGCCATAACCAGAGATTACAACAATACAACTGCTCTCAGAAGAGTGTAACTAGAATCACAACCAGAATTTCAACAACAAACCACAAATTTTCCCAAATTCACAACCAAGAAACAAAGAACAGCTTTTAGCTGATTAAAGAGAATTGATGATTACCTCATGAATTTGACAGAAACAAAGATGCATTTTCATCATAACTGTTAACAAAAACTGATCATCACGGAAGGACGTTCATCGCTCTGATACCATGAAGAAACCACTGAGCAAAAGCAGTGAATGCAGAAAGGGAAAAAGAAACTGCTCTGTGTTATTTCATCAATCCAAATACAATGTAGTTGAAAGTGTATATATATACATCAACCTGGAATTGAAAAACTACTCTAAATTGAATTGAAATCAAATAAATAATAGCTGGTAACTTGGTGCCAAATCAATTGGGATCAAATATAAAAGAATTGGAATTGAACTGAATTGATGTGCTGGCAACTGATCTAGATTTAATTGCTGATGTGTTTGCTGAGTTGGACATTTTTGCTGAGTTAAATATCACATCTGATACAACTTGATCTTGAACTTGAACTTGAACTTGAGTTTTAACAATTTGACATTATAAAACCTTTGCAACATGGTGCGCACATCGCAAACCTGCTCTGGAGCAGTCATTTTTCTACTTACTCTTCCTAGCAATTCACGTTTCACCATTTATTTACCAAATATATATGTCAAAGACCTCGCTCTGTCCCCTATCCTCCACCCTTCTTCGTGCAACTTGCCCACCTTCTCGATTCGCCCAGGAAATAAATCATCGGACCTATAGAAATAAACTAATATGCTATACAAAATACATGCTAATTTGTAGAAAACTAAAGGGGAAAGGCATGTATGGGAAGATTTCAGATTAGTTTCATTGCTTAGAGGATAGGGAAAAGGAATAACAAAAGACATTTACATGATATCTCCCTCTCTCCGTAATGTAAAGAAAAGGTGTCTAATTCCATTCATTTCATAATGGAAAAATTCAAGAAAAGTTTCAATGAAATATATAGTCACAAAAGTCTCTAGTTTTAGTTAGTTCATATACTACAAGATTTTCCAGAGGGTTGCACATATTATTCAATCTTTCCTGTACTCATCAATCTCTTTCAACCTTGTCAGATGGTTTTGAATGGATCTTGCCAATGACCAAAAACCACATATGCTCTGTTCCTTTGTTCCCCATAGCAATGGCATCTGGGTCACATGGATGACCATGTGAGAGACCTATATTGTAAGGAAAATCCGACCAATAAGCAGAACCATTTTATACTGCTATATGCATATACAAAATGCATCTCTCCTGTATAAATGGTGATCCATACATAGAGAATCCACCATCTTCTTTCTTTCAGTCTCCCCTCTGCTTTCATGGCTCGACCCTCTATGCGGGGACCAATTCCCTAGAGAAATACACGTGTTGATAGTCTTTTGCATGTATCTCCTTTAGTAGACACGTATTCTACAGGACCATGGCTTCCTGCCGTGAGGTCTGACATGCCAATGCAAAAGGTTCCTCCATTTTCATCTTCTTGCATGCCACCAAATCCAATTGTGAAGACAATAGACATGCATTTGTCTGAAAATTGTCTATTATCATTTGTAAAGGATTTTGTCTTGGTGTATCACTCTCACTCACATGATGTCTTATGCATTTCTGAAAACTCGTAACATGGTAAAGCACAGAGTAATTACACGACTATAAAACTCATAATTTTGCACGAGCTAAACCTTTATGTATCTCGGATCAGATAACATGGAGCAGTAAATATTCTCGTAGCAGAGAGTATATAAGATGTACCGCACTATTTTTAGTTTATAAAAGTGGAGGAGGGGGGAGAAGGGAGCAAATATTTTACCTTGGGGAAGTTTTTCTTTTTTACTTTTGTTTTGTTAATTTGCTACAAGATGAAAAGGAAGAGAGAGAAAAAGGAAATTATTAAGTTATTTTATCTTTTTATCTTTTATTTTAATTATTGAAATAGTAAAAGTAAAGCTAAATGTGTCATTTATTATTTTTAATAAGTTTCTCTTTTCTAAACCCTTTTATTTTGAAAGAAAATAAATGTCGATCGGGAAAGGAAATGGCACCACCTTAATTCACTTCTCCTCTACATTACATTTCAATAAATGGTTCATACTCCTTCTGTTTCAAAATATTTGTTCATGAAACATTTTGCACATAGATTAAGAATGTTGAAAATAATACTCCCTTCGTCCCTATTTATCTATCACAATTAACTACTTCACACAATTTAAGAAAAATTAGTTAGTCTCTTAAATTCATACAATTTTGTTTATATATGCCAAAAGTACCATTGGATTTAATATTCTCCACAACTATTTTCTTACTTTGTTTGCTCAACTCTCTCTCTAAAATTATTATACTTTCATTTTTCAATATTATTTAATACAAGGATATAACAGTAAAATTAATATTAATGACACCTAAATTTCTTCAATGTGACAGATAAAAAGAGACACCAAAACTTTTTAGTTGTGACAGATAAATAGGAACGGAGGGAGTACTATAATTTAGATAAAATTTATATTCTACCCATATTAAAAATACGATAGTTATTGATTGATGAAAATTTTCAAGAAACAAGGAGAAAGAAGAGTTTTGGAAAGTTGTATAGTTGACTTAAAATAAATAGATGTACAATAGGAAGAAACTAATCATTAATTTTAAAAATATATATATGAACAAATATTTTGAAATAAATTAAAAAAGTTTTATAAATAAGTATTTTGAAACGAACGAAATATTTATTTTCTCTTATTCTTTTTTCTTTTTGCATTTCATCCCAGCCAAACATGGTATAAGATTGACATACATGTCATTGGAAATAGGGCAATTTCATCATATATGTGGAAAAGCAGCCGAAATGGGATGCATCTTTTTCCTAAGGTGAAGTGATTGTGGAAAAGTAAAAGGAGGGAAGACAGCGAGGGATGTTTGCTTGCTTGCAATGAAGAAGAGAAACCTCTCTTTCTCTCTCTTTCTCTCTACTTTCCCACCAATTATTGAAGTTAAGAAAGACACTTATAGTTTATTAAGACACCAATGATGAGGGAATTCGACCAAGTGGACTCTTTCTTTCCACGTCCAAAGGAACCGAGGTTGTCAAAACATATGTTAGTGTTCTCATTCCGAAATCCATGCGTTTTGCTTCACACAGTTCACATCAAACACTTGTTTTAAGTGGATTCCAACTCCTCATTCAACCATAGATTCCCAAAACCCGTGGTGGATTTCTCTTTCACAATAACCTAACCAAAAGAAAAATAAATAAAGAACTAAAGAAATATTCCTCCAGAAATTCATACGGGAAAAAAAACAAGACTTCAAAATCCCACTCTCATGTGGGTTCCTTCAAATCCAGTTGCCCAATAAATGGTCCTGTTCATATCTTGGAGAGCAATGGCTAGGCTTGGTTTGATATAGTAGGGTTTATTTAATAAGATTTCTTGAATGCGGCTACTTTCGCGGAATCATTCACTTAAAACGTATAGCATACTATGTTTCTTGTTTCAAGAACATGGGCACAGCAGCCTTAGGGGTGGAAAATATCTTAGTCAATTCGTATAATTTTTTATTAATCAGGTTTGTGTCTTATGCTGTTGGCCAACACATGATTTTGATTAGAAACGGGTTTCCCAGCTTGCAAGAAATCAGCTTTTTTGCTTGTCTGAGAAAGTGGTGCATGTTTGTGGACCTAGGACGTGCCGATCAAGAAGGCAAATATATATATATATATATATATATATATATATATATATTGATAAAGATGTGAATCGAAATTAAAATTTAATATCTTTTAATGTAAAGTGTTGTAAATGAACTGAATTGTGATAGACGAGAAAGAAAATAATTGTAAATGTAAAGATTAGATACAATAAAATAAATAATGAATTGTTAATCATTTTGTTGTTATATTCTTTATCATTTTCAACAATTGAATTCAAACAACAAAACCTTTTCTTTTCATTTTACTTTTTCTATAGTCCCCGCAGCCCTAACTCATAGGTGGTTTTCATAAGATTCCTACAGATTTATTAAGGTTTTAACTTGCTCATAGAAATGCTGCCAATAATGGCAAAATAATTGCTTAATCCTGTGTTTCTGAAAATGTAGTCAACATATGTTAGGTAGTTCAATGCAGCCAATAATTGGGATGTTTTGGCAAGAGAATATACTTGAATATACACCTAAATCAAATAAAAAGAAAATAATAAGTTGCACCAATAATTAGGAGTGATGGGCAATCACCTACCACCGCAGATTATTCACTCAAAGAATTCTGAATCATTTTTTTGTTCGAATTATTGTCATCATTCCTCCTGCAATATGTCTCTCTCCCATGCAAAGAAATATGAATGAATGGTGCATGTCTTAAAATGCATTCACTTTTCAAGAACCAATAGTCTAATCTTCTCAGAGATGATCAGAAGCATTTAAGCAAGCAGAGGGTTGGAGGAAGGGGTGGGGGTGGGTAAGGGAGCGAGGGGGTGTGTCTTGGTGCATAAAATAAATGAACCATCAATTTTTAGACTTGAATATCTAGGTCACAAGTCCTCCTTTTTGACTCAGCATGGGACGCTCTGGTAAAAGGAAAAGATATACCATTCATCTTCTTCTCTTTGGGTCCATATGCTACCTGAATCTCATCTGTGACCAATCATGGAGTTCTACCCCCCACCCCGTGGCCTCCCAAAAAAAAAAATCTTATCTTTGCAGAGGTCATCGTTCTACTGCAAATTGCAGTAGAATATCAGCTATTACTTGAAGAAGTTTGGTCATCGTTGTCTTGTTGGATTATGGCGATGCATGCATGAGCAGAAAACCCTTCTGAGTTAGACGTTATTGAAGAAGACCATATATAAGAAAACAATAAATGCTGCTGCATTTGTTTTTTGATTTGCTTCCTTTATAAGAGCACACAGATTTCAGAGTCTGGAAACAAAGAAAGTACATAGTAGTTTCTTTTTCCTTTTGAATAGACTTCACATCACTGGCTCAATAAGGGCTTGAGGAAGTACGGTAGACTCAAACTTGCTTATATCAAATTACAATTTTCTTTCCCTTCCACAGCAGCTGTTTTCATGTTCCCTCATCTTTGGGGGCACTGGTCTCTTTGAGGATCCTTGTCCTAACCTTCGAAACAAGAGTTAGAAACTTAAGAGTTAAGGAAAATCAAATATGAGAGAAAATAATATTAAAAATTCTATAAAATCTTTGAAGAAACTAGAAGTAAAAAATTGCATATATTTTTTAAAATTTTAGCTTTTTAAGGGGGAAAAGGGAGTCCGAAACAGCCCAAGGCACCAACTATTCTACTGTGACACCGTCATCTTTCTGATAAACAGTGGCTTAAGATCTCGAGATAGCATATACATATATAGAAACTTCTGATAAATAGAGTTATTACTAATTAAGCCGCCATGTTGCAATATTACTTCACGAAGTTGCCGTTCTCTAACTTATGGCTAGTACATAGTATAAGTGCCCGTTTCATAAATTTTAAATTTAAAAATTAAAATCTAAATATTTAAGTATTGAATTTAAAAAATTAAAGTTTGAAAATTGAATTTTGAAATTTAAAATTTAAAATTTAAATTTGAATTTTGAATTAATTATAATTATTTTTATATTTTATTTTATTATAATTAAATATTAATAATTATATGAATATTTAATATATTCAGACTTTAAATTTAAATAATTTTCAATTCAATTAAAATTTATAATAAGATTTTAGTATGTCTTAATCAATTAAATGATAACAAAAATTCGTTATTAAACATACTTAATTAATTAAGTACTTACTATTATCCGTTATCAAATACCCTTAATAAATTAAGTACCTAATTAATTAATTTTAAATATTTAATTGAATAACACAAAAAATGATATGCATGCACTTCAAGAGCTAAGATGGGTAGGCTAACAAGCAAGCGGAGATTCTGTTATCAAATGCTTTTAATAAAATAAATATTTACTTAATTAATTTTAAATATTTAATTAAGTTGCCAAACTTAATACTCCCTCCGTCTCTCAAATTATCAATCCATTTTCTGACTTAATTTTTGTCTCAAAATTATCTGTCCCTTTAAGAAATCAAAATTTATTATTTTAAATTTACCCCTATTTAATAGTATTCAATTTTTCAAACATATTAAAATATAGTAAAAAACTCATTTTACGAGTTCTAATATTCATGTTCATCTCGTTAATTCTCAAGAAATAGCAATAGCAACTTAGAGAGGGAATTAAATACTCATCAATATTTTGACTAATTTTCTAACAAGAATTAAATATTTAGGAGAGAAAGAAGCAATTTGAAGTTATATCAAAGCTTTGAAGGTTGTGTACTTCTTAATATAAAGAAATATATTTATCATTAAATTGTAAGGGTAAAAATAGAAGAGAATGTTCAATTAACTAGAAAATTTACTTTTCTTAATCTCTGCATAATCGGTTAAAGTAGACAGATAATTTGGAACGTTTAATTAATTAAAAAAATTATTTTTCTTAATCTTCGCGTAATCGGTTAAAATGGACAAATAATTTAAGATGGAGAGAGTATAACACAAAAAATGATATGCATGCATTTCAGGAGCTAAGCTGGGTAGGCCAAGAAGAAAACGAACATACACATGAGATGAGAACAACGGTAGTTGTGGCTTTGTATCGGCAACGGGGATATTTTGGACCGCACAAAGTAACTTAGTTTCTATTTATTTGTAGCTAATAATCGAATTTTATATATAAAAAAAAGTAATTAATTTTCAGATTTCAAAAAATATTTTTAGTTGAATTTTCAAAATTATCTTCACATACTTATCTCTCTAATTTATTTCAAATTATTAAGCAGTTATTACTATCTCTCTCTCATGTTTTGTCTCTCGAGAAAAATAAAAGCATATAACACTTTCACAAATTCAATTGTTATAGAGTATTTTTATTAGAAATTGATATCAGAATTAATAATGAGTTACTACTTAGCTACTAATTTAATTTTTTATAATCTCAACAAAGAATTACAAAGTGGAGTAATACTGATGTTAATAAGGATAATTATGAAAAAAATAAATAAATGTCTTGTGAGTATCAAAAAAACGATATATAATAAGAAATAAAAATAAGTAATAGATAAATAAAAACAAAAACAGATGGAGTAGTTATTTGATGATTAGACGGGATTTGAACTGTTGAACTGACATTTAAAATTTTCAATATTTTATTAGATTAGCTCTCCAATAGGGAAACAGAGTAACTTGTTTTCACAGTAATTATTTCAGCGTATGGGATTAAAATTTACGGCTATTACATATTCTTAGAATTTTTAAAAGCTATTTCTTTCTTTCAAAAGAATTCAGATTTTTTTTTTAAATGTGTAAATTTTTAAAAAATAAATAATTTGAATGTGTAATTAGTTCTCCTTGGCATGAAACATATCACGGCCCGCGGTGGGGTTGGCTTTTGAGGGCCAACACCCAGAGGGTACCTAGTTGCGGAATTAGATGGACCCCGTGATCCTACAAAGGGTGTCTTTGAGCACTTATTTGGGGTAGAGGCCTAACCGAAAATTACGCCATGAAATTTTCCTTTGAAACAGGAATGTGAATGAAATTTAAACCTTTATTGATTGATAAAGAATAGTAAAAATTAATTGATTTTTTTTAAAAAGAAATTGCAAATTTCATTAATAAAAGATCTTGGATGGTTCGTTGTAAGAGGCAGGAGTCACTCCCATCCACATGGCACTTGATGGACGTTTATATGACTTATTTTATAGAAATAATTTTTCATAAAATGAGGACATATTAATTAAAAAATTAATGTAAATTACTTAATATATAATCATGGATAGATTGAAATATAAATTAATATAATATTTATTATTTATTTTTCTTTCACTCTAATTAATATAAAATAAAAATAAATTTTATTTACTTTTAAAGTGAAAGTAAACGTCACTCTCTCTATCTTCTTTCACCTCTTTCGGGATGGAACCAAACAATTTATTTTGAGAGAAATTATATAAATAGATAGATATATTATAAGATAATATTATAATTTTAAAAAATATAAAACTTAAAAGAATTTTTTAATTTTTAATTTAACGCTAGATTTTTTTTAAAAAAAATTGGGGGTGAGGCTGGCCTCCTCCATCTCTGTCATTGTTCCCTTTCTTTGCAAACTAAACATAGGGAGAAAAAAACAGATATTTTTAATAAAATTTTTTAGTTTTGAAATCCATTTAATTTCCTGTGGCTCATCGTCCTAGACAAATTTACTGACTTCAAATGATATCACACATAAATTACTAAGAACTTTGGGTCTCATTTTTTGTTCCAAGGCTTTTTCGACCCTGCTATTTAATTGGCCCGTTTTGAGTTAGAGATTTTGGGCTTTCATTACCCATCTGCACATTGTAAATTACTTATAACCCATTTGATTTGCCCTGTGGGACGGGGGCGGGGAGGGGAGAGGGGGTGAAGAGAGACAAGTAAAAGTAAGTAGTAATTTGCATTTAGAAAAAAGTTGGAAAAATAATAATGCACCTTTTTCCCTTGTACATGGTTAGTTTCAAAGATGTAAAGGGCATTTTAGAGCCAAAGAGAAAAAAGAACTTTTTCTTTTTCTCTTCCCTCTTGATTTTGTTTTTTTAAATAATAAAATAGGTACATATTTGCTTCTTGTTGACTATAGACACTCCTCTATTAGCTAATTCGGAGATACTTTCATCTCTTTCAATTTTCTTCGAACTCTAAACTGTTGTCTTAACGACTTCTTCCACTCCACTAGTCGACGGAGAAAATACATTACCTAAAATAATAAATTAAAATCCACCATAAGCCTACTTGAAATATAAATCTAAAAAAGAGAAAAAAAAAATCGAAGCACGAGAATGACAATCTTTACCTCGGATGGTTCTTGGAGGGAATAAGATGCATTAGTTTCTTTAGGGGTTTTTGAGACAAGAATCCCAAACCCTTGTCCTCTTTTCCTCAACACCTAATCACAATCACATCAAATCTCTAATTAATTTCTGTTCCCAAAAACAACAGAAAGAACAGAAAATTTCGCATCAATCAAATGAAAAATAAGCATAGGATACCTTAAAAGCATCTTCATCGGTTCGATCGTCCCCAATATAAACAGGAAAAACATTGGTACAATTGGCATAACCTGTTCATAGATAGAGATTTATAATTAATGACACTTAGTCATAATAATTAATTAGTTTTAAGGATATTTTAAATCACATGTAGCTATACATCCTCCATTAATTAAGGAAGATTCTGGTACAACTGAGTTAATTAATATTTAGAGGGGAACATTTAAATATTCGTACATAAAAAAAAATCAAAAATAAATAAAAAATAGTGAGACAAACTCACCCAGTGACTCTAACAAAAACTCCAAGGCCTTCCCCTTGTCCCAGTTAATTACTGGACGGATCTCTAATACCTGTATTGGACGAAAATGACATTGAAAGTCAGAATTAATGGAATAAAATATAATATACTATTAATATAGTAAAGTAAAAATAAAATATAAAGAAATATTATTTAATGTGCCACGTCATACCTTCCTTCCTGGGGTTAATCGGAGCTTTGGGTAATCCTCCAGAACTGCCTTGACTTGTCTGGCTAGTTCACTCCATTTCTGCATTTTTTTTTTTCCATGCATAAATAAATTATATATTAGAAATAATAGTTATTATATTAATCAAAAAGATTATTGTTATAATTTCTTGACTTCATAAAATAAATAGAAACAAAAAGGTACGTTATGGACTAGAATATACCTTCTCGTCAACACAGCGGAAGTGTACAGAAATGCAAAATTTATTATTCTCCACCTTTGCACCTGGGGTTGATTTTGTTTTTTCTTCTAATATTTTGAAGACCTAAAAATATTTTTGAAAAAAAAAAAACAGATATAAGACTCAAAATTCCAAGAATTCTTAAAAATTTTATCCAACTCGAGAAGGGTTGATCACTGAGCTATTACCTCATCAATCACGGGAAGAAACTCACTAGCTGGTTGAAAGGGCACTGCTTGAGCTCCCTGAAAAACATGGAGTTTTAGAGCAGAAGTTTTTGGCAATTGAGAAGAGAAAGGACAGACCAAAATGGTTCAAAATTACTCACTTTTTTGCATTTGGAACCTCTGGAAGGTCCTTTTATGTCCATGCCATGGCTTCCAGCATAGTACAATTCTGCTAATCTCACAAAGCTATAGACCTTATCTCTGCATCTCCCGCTCACTATAGCAGTGGGAAAGTACCTGGCGAGTTTCTTCACTGCTGATCTCATCTGTTGAAGCACCAGGGAAATCAGAAACGCGACGGAGTGTTTTAAGTGTTTGCTGGTTTCTTTCTTCTTTTTTTTTTTTTTTTTTTTTCCGTTTAGGTGAATCGAGAGGTGGGGAAAGCCAGACTAACCGAGTCGGACATGAAAGCTCGATCGGGGTCCTCCACTATGGGCGAAAGTGTGCCGTCGTAGTCCAGAAACATCACTATTTGCTTTCCCTTTGAAGCATTTGCTATCTGCTCAAACATGTCCAGAGCGGATGGGTGGTGGAGCTGTTTCATCAAAAATATTCACAGTCGAGTCATCAGCTACGTCATTGTAGCAAAAAACCAAAAACAACGTAGAAAGAAGAACTCGTCCTAATCCTCATCCTCATCACCTCCAACACTACATTCATCTGGATATGTGTAGATAGAGGTTTACATACGTATGGATAGATATATAGAGAGAATACTATTGGAAAGATGGGAAAAGTACCGTCCAAGAACTTTGGTCAACGGGCAGGGGAGGAGTCGCTTTGATATGTGTAGGAGAGGAAGCTCTCATTGAGTCGACCCAAGCGTTAATTCTAGTCCCAGTATTGATTTCAAGGTTCTGAAGCAGCTTCTTCTGATTAATAGTGATGTAAGTTCCGGGCACGGTCGGGGGCTTCTGTGACGCCGTGGTGAAGAGTGAGGAGTTTGCAACAGCCACGGTTATAGCCATATTGATAGCTGATTTCGTGTCGGAAACAACCACATTTTGCTTAGTCATGTTTGCCGACTTTCTTTCTATCAAAAGGGGTCCAAAACCTCACTGCAGAAACACAAAATCAAAAGCAAAAGAAATAATCAAAAAGCAGCTCTACTTTTTTCACCGCAAAATCCAAAATTTAATAGATTCCCAGTTCCACTTCTCTCGAAAGCAATCCAGACCAAAAAGGAAAAAATCATGAACTAAGTTCATGATCATAGTCACCTGTCAAACTCGAACTGATTTCCCTGTTTCTCTTGGTGTAAATGAGTGTATACTAGAAGAAGAGCAGAGTGCTCTGTTCCTGAATCGAGATTCAAGAAAATGAGAATGGGCACAAGTTGAGAGAGATGATGATAATGGAAAAAGGAAGCAATCCCAGGAAAAGTGAGGAGCTGAAATGGGACACAAAGACAAAGATTTGTGGAAGGGACTGAGAGAGAAGCAGAAGAGAGAGAAAGAAGAGAGAGATGGAGAAGGAGGGTTGAGTGTGTGACTGTGAGAAAAATTGGAGGCAGTTTGGCTGTTTTATAGTTACAAACCGGACTAACGGACGAAACCATACCCTCGTAAGTCCTAAGGTCGGGTCCACTAAAAAAATGTGTGGACCCTAAGAGTCTCAATATCCTGAGAGGGTTCCGCTTCGCCTCACGTGGTCCCCCACAACACCGTATTGAGTATTGGCATCTGTCTGTCTATCTCTCTCAAGACTCACCGCCGTCACCACCACAGCCCTTGGCCATTAACAGCCGGGAGCTCTTGCCACCTGGGTATGATCACCTGGACAATATATCTGATGTGGCCGTTGCCCCGTGGATATTTGATTTCATGTGTTTATATTATTTATTAATTCACTTCTTATGTTTCTAAAATTACGATTATATCAATCAATAGACAATGCTCATATTTATAAGCATTGCCAATACAAAATGCTCGTATTCTGAAAATAGGAATGACGCCAAATATTTGAGCAAGATTTTGGTGCATATGTTGAATAAAATTGTGTGAATTATTATTTTTATAAAAGAAATTTAAAATAATATATTTTAGGTAACGGAAAAGATCTAATTGATAAAAAGTATAGAAGAATATTTGATAAAAGAGGATACACCAACTTTGGATCAATACTGCAATATGCCGCATCAATATGTGGAACAAAAATGTATTATCTCAGTGAATGATGTCCAAAAACAAAGGTTGTAATTAATAATTGAGGCCTGGGTGGTGATTAGTGTCTAAACACCAGCGACACTAATTAAAGACGAGTGGGATTTGGGGTTGGTTTCCTTAAAAAAGGGCTTCAAAACCAGAGAAATTTAGGAGTTGATTTCCTTGAAGAGATACAAAATCGGAGCTTAAAGGAGAAAGAAACCTTAAAAGGGCTCCAAAGAATGAGAACTTGCCTCAAATGGCAACGGTCCCTTCTATATCACGGATCTTTAAAAGTCTCCATAAAACAAGCAGCTCAAACCTACTTCGTAGTGCAAAACCAGGGACTTGTGATTTCTTTTTTGCCATTTGTGGGTGGGAAATTTTAGAAAATTCAATGCAAAAGAGGTCCCAATAGGGCTTTTATTTGGCAGAGAAGCTTTGCATTAATTTATGCTTGTTCTGTTTTGGTGGCATATGAATGGGCTAAAATTTTATTACTACTATAGACAAAAGGTAAGGAAGAAGAGATGATTTGCGGTGAATATTTTTCTTAATTGTTTTCTATTGATTGTCATAATTTTTATATACAAAATATAGTCTATAAAATCTGTTTTGGTACAACAAATATAATTAATTCAGACTAATTTAAATTAAAACTAACTATCAAAAATTAGCAAAACAAATAGCATAGAAATAGAGCATTTGTTACGTGTTCTTATCATGCTCCTGCAAGATGGACGGTGGTGGAGTGAGTCCAATCTTGTTCGTAATCATGGTGAATTGTTGACAAGACAACGGCTTAGTGAAGATGTGGGCAAGCTGATCAAAAGCCGAGACATAGGAAACTCTGAGGAGACCATGTGAACTTGTTCACGAATAAAATGATAGTCTGGTGGCATAAGAATGGGCTAAATTTTTATTACTACTATAGACAAAAGGTAAGGAAGAAGAGATGATTTGCGGTGAATATTTTTCTCAATTGTTTTCTATTGATTGCCATAATTTTTATATACAAAATATAGTCTATAAAATCTGTTTTGGTACAACAAATATAACTAACTCAGACTAATTTAAATTAGAACTAACTATCAGAAATTAGCAAAACAAATAGCATAGAAATAGAGCATTTGTTACGTGTTCTTATCATGCTCCTGCAAGATGGACGATGGTAGAGTAAGTCCAATCTTGTTCATAATCATGGTGAATTGTTGACAAGACAGCGGCTTAGTGAAGATGTGGGCAAGCTGATTAGAAGCTGAGACATGGGAAACTCTGAGGAGACCATGTGAACTTGTTCACGAATAAAATGATAGTCCAAGGCAACATACTTCATACGGAAGTGAAACACAGGATTGACACAGAGGTTTGTGGCCCCAACATGAAGAAAATAGCAATGTAGATCGATTGCAGAACAAAAGATGAAGAATGAACAGAGAGTTTTTTATTTCTTTCTTCTTCAATGAAGAATCTGTACATTGATTTGTATATATATACACATTTGACATTTTGAATTTCAATCAAACTATCAACTAATTCTAATGAAAATTAAAGTACATCTAACTACTTAATTTACAGCTGTTAACAATCTTTGCTATTGGCGCCAAGAAGAAAAATTCATCCGGGATCAAAATAGAACTTTGATGACTCAGCATATGATCTAGAAATTGCATCATCTGAAGTGGCTGATCTGGCAACTTTCTTTAATGATGCAACGGCTGACTTGGCATCAGATTCAGCAATAGCTTCCATAGTCTGTTGCTTTCTCTGCTGCTGCTTTCTCTCATGTTTAGTTTCAACAGCCCCCCTCAAGCTGGAGGCAGAAAGAACTCCTAGATGTGATAAAAGGAGAGTGAAAGGACCAGGACTTAAAGCTTTTGTAAAAATGTCTCGCTAATTGTCGTGCGTGAAGATACTGGTAACGGTTTAATGTAACCAGACTTGATATAGATCTCTAACAAAATGACAATCCAACTCTATGTGTTTAGTCCTTTCATGAAATACTGGATTTTCAACCAAGTATATGGCACTTCTGTTGTCACGGAATAAAGGAACAGGCAAAACACAATGAAAACCAAGTTCATTGAAGAAATGAAGAAGCCACTGTAACTCACAAACTGACTGAGCTAAAGCTCTATACTCGCCTCAGTAGAACTTCTAGCAACCATCGATCGCTTCTTGGATTTCCAAGCTACAAGAGCAGAACCAAAATAGATGCAATAACTAGTGATGGATCTTCGAGTATCCATGCATCCAACTTCAATCGAATCAAGCATAAACTTGCAAATCAAATGAAGTGTTAGCTGGAAAATGTAATCCAAAATCAATAGTACCCTTTAGATATCTAAGCAGTCTATAAACCGCTTGCATGTGAAAAATTGTTGGAGCTGTGAGAAATTGATCGAACTCGCTGAATTGCAAAAGCAATATCCGGACGATCGTTAGTCAAATATAATAGCTTTCCAACCAAGCTTCTGTAAAGTGAAACATCAGAGAATAACTCTGAATCTCCAGCTACCAATTTTACTTTACTGTCTAAAGGAGTAGACACTGGTTTACATCCAATGTATCCATGTGTTTGAAGCATATCTAAAATGTATTTCTGCTGAGATAAAACAATGCCATGTGAATCTCTATGGATTTCAAAACCAAGAAAGTAGTGAAGATCTCCCAGATCTTTGATTTGAAACTGATGGTGCAGCTGATTTTTAACTTCAGTAATAGCATCAAAATGAGGACTTAAAATAAGAATGTCATCAACATACACCAAGATAGCAATAAACAAGTCTTTAGTCCTCTTAAAAAACAAACTATAGTCACTCCTTGACTGACAAAAATCAAGTGAAATCAGATAGCCAGTAAGTTTGGCATTCCACTGCCTATTAGCCTGTTTTAGACCATATAATGATTTGTCAAGCCTGCAAACTAAAGAACTATCTGCAGTGACAAAACCTGGAGGTAAATCCATAAAAACTTCTTCAAGTAAGTCACTATGCAAAAAAGCATTATTCACATCTAATTGATGAATGTACCAATTTGATTTTGCAGCAAGAACCAGCATCAATCTAATAGTTGTGATCTTCACCACAGGAGAGAATGTATCCAGAAAATCAATTCCCTCTTGTTGTGTGTAACCCTTGGCAACAAGTCTTGCCTTATACCTATCAATTGATCCATCAGCCTTATATTTGATTCGATACACCCATTTGCATCCAACAGTTTTCTTTCCAGCAGGTAAGGGAACTAAGTGCCAGGTTTTGTTTTCTTCTAAAGCAGTAATCTCAGTTCTCATTGCTTGACACCATTCCTTGAATTTCACAGCCTCAAAATAATGTTTTGGTTCAAAGTGTTTGTTAGCATTGCATAAAAAAGCTAATGAAGCAATGGAAGAAGGAAGGAAATGTGGTGTGGTAATTTTATGTACTTTAGAGCAAACATAATCAGAAAAATGAGCAGGTCTGATGATAGTTCTAGTGGATCTTCTGATAGGAACTGCAGAAGTAGAGGTGCAAGGTAAATGTGTTTCTTGCTGAGGAGAAATATGAGGCATTTGAACAGATGTAGTATAAGGCAATGGTAACACAGGTTTGTTTGGAACTGAACTAGATGAAGTAGATTGATGAACAAATGGAAAGTAATACTCTACAAAATATACATTTCTGGAAATAAAGATTTCTCTGGAGAATAAATCCAGTAATAGAAAGCCTTTTGTGGTGGAAGAATAACCAAGAAAAACACATGGTTTGCTCCTAGAATCAAATTTACTTTTGTGTGGCAATTGTATACAAGCATAAGCCAAACAACCAAAGACCTTGAGACTCGCTATAAGTCGGAGACTTGTGATACAATTTTTCAAATGGAGTTTGTCGATTTAATACAGGAGTAGGAGTGAGATTTATAAGGTGTACAGCATGTTGAACACAGTAACCCCAGTAGGCAAGAGGTATCTGGGATTGAAATCTAAGTGCTCTAGCAATATTAAGAATGTGTTGATATTTTCTCTCTCCAATTCCATTCTGTTCAGGTGTATAAGGACATGATGTTTGATGAACTATGCCATTTGAATGATAAAAATCTGCAATCTGAAATTCAAGACCATTGTCAGATCTTAAGGTTTTAACCTTCTTATGAAATTGAGCATTAATATAGACAACAAAGTGCTGAATCAAAGATCTTACTTCAGATTTTTGTTTCAACGAAAATACCCAAGTAAATCTGTTAAAAAATAGTCAAAAAATATCTGTGTCCATGAATGGTACTAGTGTTAAAAGGTCCCCAAATGTCCGTATGAATCAAATCAAAAACAGATTCTACAGTGCCTCGATGTAAAGAAAAAGAAGATTTGTGTTGTTTTGCTAATGGACAAATTGGATAGAAAGTGTCAACAGCAGGTAAAACAATAGAAGGATCAAGCTTTTTCACTGCAGCTAACTGTTTAGTAGACAAATGACCTAACCTAAAATGCCATAACAATGTCTTATTGTAGAGTTCACCACTGGAAATGTCATAGACTGAATTCACAAAGGATGACAGTTGGTCTAGATCAAGCTGAAAAAGACCTCCAGATAGACTAGCTGATCCAATCATCCGACCATGATGTGGATCCTGAATGAAACAAGAATTATTGTTGAAGGTTACAACACATTTTAATTGCTGAAGAAGTTTACTAACATATATCAAATTGAAAGAGAATTTAGGAATGAACAAGACTTGATCCAAAACCAAGGAATCACTTAGTTGTACTGTGCCTATGTGTGAAACTTGAACTATGTCTCCAGTTGGTAGTTTTATGGACACATTGTGTACAGAATAATAATCAGTGAAAGAGTTCAAACAGGAGCAAATATGATCTGTTGCTCTTACCAAAATCCAGACTGAAGAGTATATACCTGTATTTTGAACTCAAGAAGATGGATTTGGATTTGAGAACTTTGGTTGTAAAGTGGCTTGGTTGATTGAATGTTCATGATCAGATATAGCTGAGATCTTGGAGGATGAAGCAAGTTGTGATTGAACTAATTTCAACAACTGTTGATATTGTTCTTGAGTAACATATTGTGAGGACTGAGAATCTATTGAAGTTGTTGAGCAGCTTGAAACTGAGTTCACTCCATTAGAAACATGCTGAAAAGCATTACTCGTCTACAAGACAGATTAGCTTGTGACAAAAAATTCTGATTCCCCAAATTTCTGTTTCTATTTCTGTAACTTGCTGGAAATCCATGTTTCTTATAGCATCTATCTACTGTATGTCCCTGCATTCCACAAAAGCTACATTGTAACCTCCTATTCATATTATTCCCCCTTTTGAAACCTTGGTATCCAGCATTCTGAACATTCGTTCCATTAATATTTCCAACTGCATTTGATATGAGCTCATGTTTGGGACCATGTTCAAATTGTGAAGATGAAGCAATCACATTGTTCCTTGCAGAAAATACTTGAGAATTTACAGATGCTGAACTATCATTATGTACGATATGGTAATTAAGGGATCTTTCATGAGTGGAAACCATAGAGAAAGCCCGGTTTATGGTTGGAAATGGCTTTGTCAACGTAATCCGAGACTTTATCCCAAACAAATTCCTCCTTCAATCTTTTTATAAATCTAATAACAAAGTCAAGCATCATTGTTTGTTTTGACCTCGAGCAATGCTCGGACATTGACACTTAGGATCACAGATGACAAATGGGAAGAGGCCTCAAATTCAACAATTCTTCCCATAGAGTCTTCGATTTGTATAATACTCATTAACGAGTTAGTGATCCTTGTTTCAAGTTATAAATGTCCTCTTGTAGGTCTGAGATTCTAAAAGAATCACCTTGAGAAAACCTTTCACAAAGATCATTTCAAACATCATAGGCATTGTCCATCCAAATCACACTTTGAGCTATGGATGATGATATAGAATTCAAAATCCATGACAGAACCATGTTATTGCATTGTTCCCAAGCTGCATATGAAGTATGAGTTCGAACAGGTGCTTTTATGCTACCATTAACAAATCCTAATTTGTTTTTAGAGATTAAAGCCATCCGCATAGCTCTACACCACTGATGATAATTCCTTTCATTCAAAGCAGGTTGCACCAGAATTAAAGATGGATTTTCATTCGGATGCATATAAAATGGACTTGACACTGTAAATTCCTGATTAGCCATAGATGCTCAAAATCAGAATGCACAACTGTCACTGCTTCAATAATCAAAGATATAAGATACCAATCTTTCAACCAGATTCAAGTATCAATCGCCTTAGCAATAATTCAGAAATTGTAAATCATCAATTCAATTCATCAAAGAAAAATCTAATACCAATTCAATCAGAATGTTCAGACACCAATGTTCAGAGACTATGTGGATAAGTGGGCAAAAATTACCTCATGCAAACAGAGGATACACATTCAGAGAAAAGGAATTTCTGAATTCAGTCCTCATTGTCAACAGATCACGAGCAGCATGAGCAGTTAAAATTGCTCTGATACCATGAAGAAAATAGCACTGTAGATCGATTGCAGAACAAAAGATGAAGAATGAACAGAGAGTTTTTTATTTCTTTCTTCTTCAATGAAGAATCTGTACATTGATTTGTATATATATACACATTTGACATTTTGGATTTCAATCAAACTATCAACTAATTCTAATGAAAATTAAAGTACATCTAACTACTTAATTTACAGCTGTTAACAATCTTTGCTATTGGCGCCAAGAAGAAAAATTCATCCGGGATCAAAATAGAACTTTGATGACTCAGCATATGATCTGGAAATTGCATCATCTGAAGTGGCTGATCTGGCAACTTTCTTTAATAATGCAACAGCTGACTTGGCATCAGATTCAGCAATAGCTTCCATAGTCTGTTGCTTTCTCTGCTGCTGCTTTCTCTCATGTTTAGTTTCAACACAACATAATCACAATAAATCACCATTTGATGGGGAATAGTGATGCCAAGTTCAGCTGGGAGAGAACAAATCCATCATAGTTCGGCGATCATGGCAGCGACGAATCGATACTTAGCTTCGGTTGAAGAACAGACAACAGTTCTCTATTTCTTGGAGCTCCATGAGACGGGATTATGGCCGAGATAAACAATGTAAGCCCTAGTGGAAGTAAAATCATCCTTGTTACCGGCCCAATCAGCATCAGAGAATTCATGAAGAGCAAGAGATGATTTACAACAATGTGTTATGCCATGATCTAAGGTACCACAGAGATAGTAAAGTAAGCATTTAACAGTCGTCCAATGCTCGGTCATTAGTCGATGTATGAATTGTAAAAGTTTATAGAGTGTGTAAATAATATCTGGACGAGTCAATGAGAGATACTGAAGAATTCCAGTATTGTTTTGATACTCTGTTGGATCAGATAAGGGAGTAATGTATGCAAAGTAAGAGGTGGACTCGTTGCTAGAGGTTTGGAGGCTGGTTTTGCTTCAATCATACGAGTTTTTCAAAGGAGATCAATAATATACTTTCGTTGAGTAAGAAACAGACCATCAGCATGTGAAAGCACTTCAACACCTAAGAAGTAGTGTAAGTCTCCAAGATCTTTTACAAAGAAGTGTAGAGAGAGTTGTCGAAGAAAATGATGCATAGCTTGATTTGTGTTTCCAATAACAACGATATCATCAACGTAAATAAGAAGATAAAAAATAACTCCTTGAGTGTTGAATATGAACAAAGAGGCACCCACTATAGAGTTTTGAAAACCTGAAGTAAGCAGATATTGGTGTAATTGATGATTCTAAGCACGTGGAGCTTGTTTGAGTCCGTAGATGGCCTTGCAAAGCTTGCAGACATGGTGAGGATTATCACGATCAATAAAGCCTAGAGGTTGAGATATAAACACATCTTCTAAAAGTGTACCTTGAAGAAAGGCATTGTTGACATCTAGCTAGCGAAGTGACCAGCCTTTACGTATTGCAAGGCTAAGAACCAGGCGCACACTGGTTGGTTTGATGACTGGACTAAAAGTTTTAGAGAAATCAACCCCTCGGTGTTGATGATAACTGTTTGCAACCAAATGCGCTTTGTACCTGTCAACATAACTATCAGGTAAATATTTAGTATGAAAAATCCATTTACGCCTTACCAAGTTTTGGGTAGGATAAGATGGAAGAAGTTCCCATGTGCCATTATGAAGAAGAGCATCAAATTTTGCAAACATGGCTTGCCACCATTTGGGGTCTTTCAAGGCTTGATTAACGGTGGTGGGCTCAAGGTCAGTATTGAGGTTGAGTTTCTGAATGGGTTTGTGAATGTTGTGTTTAGAGCAAGTGACGATGCCTTGAGAAGGTGATGGCATCAGTTAGCGGTTGTAGATGTAGTTTCAGCATGGGTAGAGGATGAAGATGCATGTGATAATTTGAGGACTTGTTCGGGGTCAAAGCTAGATGCATGTTGAGATGAGGAAGGTTGTTCTTGTGATTGAGATGGTGGTGGGAGAAAGGAGGACACAAAAGGAATGACAGGTAAAGTCATAGAACACCATTTTGATGGGGTGGAGGAAGTAACACTAAGGAGAGTTAGATTAGAGTTTGCAAGAGGAAAAACAGATTCAACAAAATGGACATGACGACAGGTGTAGAAACGTTTGGAGGAGATATCAAGACAGAGATAAGCACTTTGAGTAGAGGAATATTCGACAAAAAGACAAGGAGTTGAGTGGGGTTCAAGTTTGTGAGAGGTGTAAGGACAGAGCCAGGAATAATAGAGGCATCCAAAATTGCGAAGTTTGTTGTAGTTAGGAACAGTGCCAAAAAGTTTAAGAAATGGAGATGCATTGTTGTGAGTAGGTGTAGGAAGACGATTTATAAGGTATACGGCCGCGGAAAAGGTAAAAGACCAATAGGACAAAGGCATAGACGCGTGAGAAAGGAGAGAGTCCAATTTCAACATTATGACGATGTCGACGTTTAGAAAAGCCATTGTGTTCAGGAGTGTGGGGAGAGAGGTGAGATGAGAGATGCTATAAATTGTTAAAAATGAAGAGAGTGCTTGATATTCTCCGCCATTATTAGAGTAAAGCGTTTTGATTTCATAGTTGAAAAAATTTTCAACCAAGGCCTTCTACGAATGAAAACATCACAAGCATCAAATTTGCATTTTAGCGGATATAACCAGATGTATTTTGTGAAGTGATGAACAAAGAGAATATAATATATAAAGTTGTCAATAGAATAAATTGGTGAAGTCCAAACATCCATGAAGACAATTTCAAGGGGAGAAGAAGTGGACAAAGTAGACACAAAAAATGGTAATTTATGACTTTTATGACGATGACAAGAATTACAATGAAAATTTAGATGGGAAGAACTGGAGCCATCCAAATTAAATGATAAGACCATGTGTTTAAACATTGGCAATGATAGGTGATCGAGTTTGTGATGTCAGGCAGGGTATGTTGTCTTTATTGTAGAGAAAGCAAATAATGGTGAGGAAGACGAAGAGTTGGGCCACTCATAGACACCATTTTTAGTTTGGCCTTGGAAGAGAATGGCTCCCGGTTGAAGGTCCTTCACAAAGAAAGATGATGGTAAGAATTCAACCAAGGCATTATTAGATTTGCAGAACTACAAAATAGAAATTAAATTTCTCTTCATGGTTGGAACACAAAGAACATTAGAAAGAGTAAAAAAGTAAGAAGAAGTAAAAAGAGAAGTTGAACCCGTGTGTGTGATAGGAATTCTAGAACCATTTCCAATCATTATTTCATGTGGATCAGTATAGGTGTTATAAGTAGAGTGGTTTTGAAGATCAATTGTAATATGATAAGTTGCACAACTATCTAATAGCCAAGGATCATGCAAGGATGAGATTGAGGTGGTAGTAACATGAGCTTCAGCTTGCCAAGGAGAAGATGCACGAAGTGGTGATGAACTGACAGGACACAATGGTGGTGATGCGTAAGGAAACAGTTGGCGGAACAGAGAATACTGAGAGACGATATGACCAGGGAGCATGATACCAATAGCATTTGCCTAGAAATGGACACATTGGTCAGTTGGACTTATGGGAACTGACTGCAGGGTTGGAGGACAAGCAAGCCATGGTGGACGATTGTTCGGTGACTGCTAGTTTGAGCGTTGTATGTGTGTGAGGTGGGCAGAGGCTAGAAAACCTAGTGAGGCTGATGGATTGCGCAAGGACAGCTCTTTGTTGATGAGTTTTCATGGAGTTCATCAAAGGTGATGACCGTGTCACAGCTGTAGACTGCATCAATGACAGATTGGAAAGTGTCATCAAGATTGTCCAAAACTTTCTCAATTAAGTCTTCATGATCAAGTGGTTTTTCCCAAGGGTGGCAAGTTCACCAGCTTTCGTCTTTATGGCTTGCATATAGTCAGTGACAGATTGTGATCCTTTAGAGATGTTCTTCAAGTTGTCTTTGATTTGTTTGATATGTCCATAAGAAAGACGAGCATAAGTGTTGGCAAGGGTCTGCCAAGCACGAGAGGTTTTTGATTGAGTAATAAGCGACATAAGGTTGGATGAAATCGTACCCACCAGCGCTTCAAAGAGAAGCCTATCTTGTCTCAGCCTTATCTGATATGTAGGATTGGTGGAGACCGCATTGTTGATTGTGATGGTGGCAGGAGGAAAGGGATGAGAACCATCAATAAATTTGTGCAAGTCAAAACCTATGAGGATGGATTCAATCTAGGTTTTCCAGGAGAGAAAATTGGTGGAGGTAAGTTTGACGGAGTTGTGGATGGTGACCAAGGTCAGAGAATTGTCTGGTTCCGTGGTTCATGATTATTTGGGAGAACAACCTGAGTATTTCCAGTTGCCATGAGATGAATGTTGATTGGATATTCAAGAAGAAGCAGTAGAATATATATATATATATATATATATATATATATATATATTTAAATAGGCAAAAGCAAGAATTAGAAACCTAAGCTCGAATGAGATAGATGCTCTGATACCATATAGACAAAAGGTAAGAAAGAAGAGAAGATTTGTTGTGAATATTTTTTCCAATCGTTTTCTATTGATTGTTATGGTTTTTATATACAAAATGTAGTTTAGAAAATCTGCTATGTTCACTACAACAATCTAAACATTTAGGGATGCTAATTAATTTGTTTTGGGACGCTAATTTATGTCGTGAAATTATTTACCAATACTTTTATAAGTGTCATCGCATGCGTTGCTAAAAGTGGTGTTGCCAAAGAATTTTACGATGCAAGAGTTTACGTCGGTAAATTAAGTTACCGACGCTTTTCTCATAAACGTCTCTAAATTTACTAACGCTTCTCCTATAAGCGTCTCTACATTTATCGACATTTTTCCTATAAACGTTTCTAAATTTACCGACGATTTGCCTCTAAACGTCTCTAAATTTACTACGCTTAAATTCTCTAATGTCGTTAACATTAACAACATTTTTTAAAAGTGACCCAAAATTACTGATACAAAATTTTGATTCTTTCTATTTTTCTGGCTACGTTTTATGTTTATGGCGTCTCGAAATTTGTGATAGTTTATTTTATAAATGTCCCAAAAATTAGCGACACATAAATATAATTTCGTCCCCTTTTTTGCCAGGCAATCAATCATAGTATCCCAATTTTGGCCTCATTTTATTTTAAGCATCCCAAAGTTGACAATTATTATATTTTATTATTTGATTTTTTTTCCAATTTAAAATCTCATAAGAAATGTTTTTTTTTTTTTACATTGTTCAATTGAACGCTGTAAAGCAATCATAGTTTTGAAACAAAATGAATAATATTTATTGAAATAAATCGTATAAATTAGAACAAAATTTAAATATTTATACTCAAATGCATTTTGTGAAATGTCTAACTACAATATAAATCAAACTAAATATATATAAATGTTCAATTTCATTGGTAGACAAAAAATAAAAAATTAATAAGTCTTCATATTTCTACAAGTTGATAGAAAGTCCAATAGCCCTACACATCAAATAAAAAAGACAATGGTAAACATTTAAAAGATTTACCCCAAAAACTCTCAAGTCTAACAAATATACTTTGTTCTTGAGGAGTCAAGAACTAAAATTCCTAAGCGGAGAATGGAAAAAAAAAATGCAACGATAGATAGAGATGGTAGGCTCTATATGCCAGCCTTAGATAAAGGACTATAAATATTAAAGTACTGTAATACCTAGCCAATTGTTGGAATTCAGTGTAAAATGGTGTATCTCATGTCGAAGATCCCAAGGCACTTGCAAGTGCGGCATGCTGGCTTTTATGGCCACTGCCATTTTGTACAATTTAATCCAAGAACAGACTTGCTTTACACTGTTTGGTTCTCCATTTTGCACCAATACTACTTTTCAATTCTTCTACAGAACCTATTCTATAGTAAATAGTACCATATTTTGAAAAAATTTTGACAAAGTTTTCCCTATAAATTGAATATTTTCTAGGCACTAGGCCACCTCAAAATGCCCAATTATGCAATTCAACCAACAAAAAACTCATAAAAATAATCAATTCATTCAATAAAACTAGTTTTTTTCTATATAGTATAAAACTAACTTAAAGGTAATCATCCATTACTCATAGGAAGTGATCACCCATCACTCACGGGAAATAATAACCCATCACTCACGGGGATCCAGTAATGAAATATAAAAATAATTCGCTTACCTTACATAGCATGGAGGAAGACAATATCCCTTGGCCTGTTTTCTTCATGTGTTCTGCAGTATGAACCTGAACTGAACCGTCATTAAACAACATTAGTTAATAAAAAATTAACAAGACTAAATGAATTAGAAGTACAATTGAGTTCCAAATATAATCTACCAAATCTGACCTAAGCTTAAGGTCAAACATGTGCAATTTTCCATTTCCATTGCTAAATGGCCATTAATGGTGGGCTATCCTTTATATCCATATGAATAGATTATTTTATTCAATAGAATACAAACCTTCACCACTATGATAGAAGACGAGCCCTTTCTTTCTTCTTTTTCTCTCTCTCTCCTTTTTTTTTTTCTTGCCATTTTTATGTAGAATATAAAATATTTAAACTGTTACCTCAGAAAAATACATATTTATGCTGCATGTTATTTGAAATATGGATGAAACATATATTTATAACATTTGGCATAAAATAGCTACAGAGAACAATTTTTCCTTCCTACATGGATCCAGCATTGGTATTTCTTGGTAAACCAACTAAAAAGAAGCACTTCACTTCTCCGGTTTGCTTTTTACTTGTTCTTAAAGACTGAATCAAATTCACAAACATAAGCAATGCTTCACAAAGAGTAACCACTACCCACCACTAGAGAAAAATAGAGAAACCTTATCTTGAGGAAATTTTTAGCCAAAAAGCCTTGGGCTGGAATGGGAACTGAACCAAGGGAAATTGTGATTGTACACAATTATGGCATAGTGGGGTGGAGAAAGAAAATGTTTGGTTATATAGCAACTGTGGTTTCCAAAACAGCAAAAATACTCTGTTAAAGGACATACAGTGTGCACTGTTGATTTCCAACTTTTGGCAAAAAAGCCATGTTAATTACTTCCATTTGTTTAGATGGTGAAGATGAAAGTTTTCCGAAATATAAATGCTTGAATTTGCGAAGCTTCTGGCCTAATAGGGTTGTAAAATTCACCACGAAATTAATAGAGAAATAAGAAGGGTTAATTATAGTTTGCCTACTTCGCGTTTTGAAGATGAATCTTGTTTACTCCCAATGTTTCTACTTGGCAACTTTCCCTCCCCAAGATTTCATCCAGTAACTGATTATAGCTCAATAACTAATTAAACTCCGTGTCTAATAGCTTTAGGAAATGGATTGCAATCTGAAGTCCAAGAAAACCAGCTTCAAGCCTTTCAACATTGATCACTTAAATTATTTCATAAACTAGTGTTTAAATTGGCCAAAACCAAGAATTTTCTTTGCTACAATCAATATAAACCCAAAGATGATCAGAAAATGAAGCATTTCTTTTGCGTTTTTCTTCTCTCTGTTTTTCTTTGTGTCAGCCAAGGCAAAGACAAGACAAGACAAGATGAGACGAGAGGAGATTATATGAATATTTGAAGATTAGAAGAATCCGGATGTGTAGATTGAGAACAGTCTGGGCAAGCACTTTGAACATTATGGTGGTGCAATTTAAAAGTTTCATGCACCAAAAATATGGAGAAGCGAATGTCAAAGCTACTGATGCTCTCACCAAAGTTGATGCTTGTTCAGATGCATTTGAGGACACAAGTTTGGCGTCTCCCCTGAAACAGAGATATGAAGATTTGAGGAAATATTGCAAAATTACTATGGACACACTATAGTTATTATTGATTGGTTGATTATGGAAGGCTCAGCAACGCTACATTGCATTCATAGATCTAATTTAGCTGCTAAATTCATTGCCCTGTCCCAAGGAAAACTTAGCTTCGGGTGAAACATATGACATGATTTAATGCAATTTTGTTGAGTTGGTAGGTATGGGCAAGTCTTGAGATTAGTTTTGCTACGTTGGATAATCAGAAATCTGGGACTGTGAGACACAAAAACCAAAAGTGTGGTTTCCAAAACAGCAAAAATGTGTCCCCTCGAGCAAATATTCAAGTGAGCAAAAGCAGGAACACAAACAGCAATAACCCCGCAGAAAACAATTCATACAGAACAAAATTCATGAATGAAATTGAGCTGAACAAGAATGTACCTTTCGAATAAGAAAAGCCTAAAATTTCATTTCCGATTACGAGCAGAATCAACTGATATCCACAGTCTTCACTGATAAAACCCCTGGGTTTTCAACAGAGACGATGCCCTATGAAAAAAGGAGTATTTTGTAGATTCTTTTATGAATATGAGTCTACTAAACCTTTTGTTAATAATGGTGAGGATGGGAGAACTCTTCTAGCAAAACCCCAATTTTTTCTGCAAGCAACATATGAACAGAGTTGAAAATCAACAAGAATTATAAGAACTGCAATTTTGAGGATTTTTGACTAGAGAGATAGTTTAAAAGTTAAAACTTGCCCTTATTGCGTGCTTCTTTTTTTTTTTTTTAAGGAAAATTTCTAAAGGGGCATCTTTTCTTTCTTTACGGTAGGAAAGTGTCACAAAACATATATTATCTTTTGTGATATTAAAAATGTGTCACAATAATATATCAATTTGAACTATCTTAATAAAACTACATCATTTTGTTTTTAGTATTATAACACGAATAAAACTAGCGTCATTATAGGTATTCTATTATGATACTTTATAAAAGTGTCATTAAAAACATGTCAAGAAAGCTTTTTTTTTTTTTTTTTTTGTATTGAACCAAAACTACGTCGTTTTCAATTCACTATAATGATGCAAAAAATCACGCGTTATCATAGAAAGTCTATTATAACGTTTTCTAGAACGGGTCATGAAAAAGGTGTCACTATCGCCTATTTTTCTTGTAGTGACACGAGAGGCACACTAATGTGGACAGTAAGAAATATACCATGGGGCATAGACACTTGAAGGAGGCATAGATCTCTTTCCCATTGAAAGATCCAACTCGGATTGTTGATGCCTGAGTAAGGGAACCAAAGTAGTTGGCATGTTGCACCTTCTCTTTGGTTGCCCTTGTCTTTGGCAACATTTTATTCTAAACTTCGGGAATGTCATTATTATGAGGATGTATTTAATTAATGACGTAAAAAAAGTGTTGCCAGAAGAGATTTTTTTTAATATTACGATATTTTTTCATTAATGTCAGGAAAAGTATATAAACTGCAGATATTTTAATTAAAAAATGACACTATATTTTTAAAAAATGACAGATATTTTCGACATTTTATTCTAAACGACGGGAATGTCATTATTATAGGGATGTTTTTAATTAATAACGTAAAAAAAGTGTAGCCATAAGAGATTTTTTTTAAATTATGGCGCATTTTCATTAACGTCGGGAAAAATATATAAAATGTCGATACTTTAATTAAAAATGACGCTATATTTTTTATTTAGCGACATTTTATTCTAAACGTCGGGAATGTCATTATTATATGAACGTTTTTAATTAATGACGAAAAAAAAGTGCAGCCAGAAGAGTTTTTTTTTTTTAATATTACGATGCATTTTCATTACATTGGAAAAATATATAAAATACCGACACTTTAATTAAAAATGACGCTATATTTTATATTTGGCGATATTTTATTCTAAACGTCGGGAATGTCATTATTATAGGGACTTTTTTAATTAATGACGTAAAAAAAGTGTAGTTAGAAGAGATTTTTATTGTAGTGGTTATAACAAATATAACTAACTCAGAGTAATTCAAATCAAAACTAACTACCAGAAACCAGTAAAACAAATAGCATAAAAATAACTCATTTGTTACGTATTCTTATCAACTACGCCCGACGTTTTTTATTATTTGGCCTTTTAATCTTTGTGATTTATTTCATAATATTTGACTCTTTATATATTTTTATACATCAATGATTAATATTTTTTAATATTATATTTAAGTTTATCAAATTATATTTTATGAAAAGATAAAAAAATATCATAAATAATTATTTATTTTTGTATTTATTATGAATAAATTTAAAAATATACAAAAATATTTATTGATTTCGATTTTTTTTAATTTGTATTAATAGTTAAAAAGTTAAGTAATATAAAATTGAGGGAGTAATATTTTTGTAGGGGCAATTATGATTTTCAGTCCACTGAAGATCAAGGCAGCTTTTTGCTGGCCTCTTAATAGATTGAGCTCAACAAAGGTGTAGTAAAGAGCTGACATTGCAAACGTGTATGAGAAATGGGAAGAGGAATAAGAATAAAGGGGAAATTCTTATATGCATTTGGTATAAGTATATTGATGTATTGAAAAATTATATTATTTATAAATAATGTTGTATATAATTTTTATTGTAAATGATACAATCACTTAATACATTCGATGTACGTGTATCGGATATATATAAGAATTTCCCATAATAAAAAACCCATATAGACAAGAACAAGGGAAGGGAGAGTACTTCTTCCCTTGGATTAAGTATTTGGCCCCTTCCTCTTTCGCAAACCAAACCATACCTAAGGTTTAGGCAAGAAGTCGCCTTTTTTTTTTTTTTTGTTGAGAATTCTTTATTTTTTGTTGATAATAAAACCCCCCAACAATTAAACGAGAATGCATATCAAATAAATCTTGTCTCGAGAATTGTCTATATGTTAAGACTGAGAAAAAAGAAAATAGAGAAATTGTGGTTGTTTTTGGTAAAATGTATCCTAACACACTGGAGTGTGGACATTTACTCCAAGATTCAATAGGTAATAGAAATGACTAATGAGACTATAAGAGGACTATTCCTTCACATTGATTCGACAGATACGGACCTGACAAAGTTTTCAATAAAACCTGACCGCACACATTCCAAAGCGTTCTTTTCCCGCCTTTTTTGTTCTCCCTTTTCTGGATTAAACATTATCTTTCAACAAAAAAAAAAAATTGAATTCAATAATTATAAATACACTATCTTTTTCTTTGATTTTTTTTCCAAAATAATATTCTTTTCGTTCTAACAAAATTGACCTACTTACTATTTTAAATTATCCTAAAAAATTTGACATTTTCTTTAAAAGAAAAATTTTTACTATAAAATTTATTATAAAATAATCAATATACCTAATATATATTATTTTTATATATTTAGATTTGACATAAAGTATTGTACGACTTATATATTTTTTATTTTTATTATATTATTATTATATTTTAATTTTTACTTTTGTATTAAATATCGTGCCAAGTCAATCACTATCAATTTTAATGAGACGAAAGGAATACTAATATAAATTTTTGTAAAAGAATGCATCTAGGAAAGAATAAAATGTGGCGATAATTTGTAATTTTGTAATTATATTTTTTTAATAATAGAATTATCTAATTAAAAAGAGAATAATCACATCTATTACATCGGTCAATGTTGCATACATAATCCTCAACAGGGTTCGGAGCAACCATATTTTAATCTACTTTTTATTTTTGAAAATTAATATATTCGTATTTTATTTTAACAGTGGGGTAAAGTTATTCTTCTAGTAAAACCTAATTAAGTATTAAAATAAGGAGTCTATTAATAAAATATATAATATCCCCTTATGTGAGGAGTGAGATGAAGAAGCATCCAGCGTGAAATAGTCAAATTGGTTGAATATAGTAAATCTAGGATGAGGAATCAAAAATTGAATTTCTTAAGATTAATTCTCTTAAAGAATAGGTTCTCTTACTCTATAATTAATTTGGTGATCGTAATTTGCCTCCTCTCTATATGTCTTGAGGCGTGCTGTGAAGGGCTCTCTACGTGTAAGATTTCACCTTTATTGGGACAACGAGAGGAAGAAGCATCCCAATTATGTAACAGCACAAGGGCATTCCATATTTTATTTTCCATCTCCTCAAGTCAATGGTACTCTCAATTCCCCCCCCCCCTTCCTCTCAAACAATAGTTCTCTCTCTCTATGACGAATGCAATGAACAAATAATCAAAATTTGAGTGACCGTAATTATTTCTCTACATCTTCGGGGCTGGAAGTGGAGGCATGTGGGCGAGAATCTTCGTCTTTTTGCAGGCAACAAAAAATCAGAATCAATGGACTGCAAAGAATTCATGAATCTAAAGAATACAAAAATATGTTGATTTAATAACTTGAGATTTAAGTAATTAGAGTTAGGAATTTCAAATAATTGAAGTTCATTCAACTCTCCACGTTCTACACAAAAAGAAAGATAAAATAATCAATTATCTTTTAACTAGAAACATATTTTATATTTACATGAGTTGAGAGTCGCGTCTACTTTCCATTCAACCACTTTTAGTAATGTATTTTCTTTAATTTTTGAAAATTTACTCTTTAAAAAAATTTCAAAAATTATGATATTATCTTTTAGTATATTTTTTTCCAACTCAAAAATCATGATTCTATCCCTACTTTTAACCTCCCAAATTATCATTGGATTAACTTATAAGCAAAAAAAAAAAAAAAAAAAAAAGAAGAAACTATTATGAATTATTGGAATCTTTATTAATTAGTGGAGGCTCCACTAATTATGGATTTATGTGAATTATTAGAAGATTTTTATGGATGTCCACCATTTAGTGGAGACACCACTAATTAAGATTAGTGGAAAGTGATGTATGCCATGATGTAATCCACTAATTAGAGCTCTATAAATAGAGCTATTCTCTAAGCTTGTAACACACCATTATTTTGTGAAAGAAAGATTAGTGAAAGAAAGATTAGAGAAAATTGTGAGAGAAAAGAAAGAGAGAAATTCTTGTGCAAAATAGTTAGAGTTTTATTAGTGTGTAGTGTGAAGATTTTATTCTAACACTACCCTAATGTTATAACACGTTATCGACACGAGTCTCTACCAGTACAAAAGCCGAAGACTAAGCACGAGTTTCGCCGTTACCAAAGCCGTAAGACAGTACGCATTTATTGATCTCTATGGCTAACATCGCGAAACTCGAATTTGTCGCCCTTGATATTTCTAGAAAAAATTATATGTCATGGGTTCTCGATGCAGAAATGCATCTAAATGCTGAAAGGCCTTAGTGAAACTATTCAAGCAAATAATAGTACATCTGCACAACACAAGGCTAAAGCTTTGATTTTTATTCGTCGTCATTTCGATGAAAATTTGAAAATGGAATATCTTACCGAAAAAGATCCATATGGCCTATGGGTAAATTTAAAAGAAATATTTGACCACCTGAAGATGGTCGTACTACCTACTGCACGGTATGAATGGTTGCACCCGAGGTTGCAAGATTTTAAAACCGTGAATGAATATAGCTCCGCAACGTATAAAATTACATCTCAATTAAAATTATGTGGAGAAAAAGTGATCGATGAAGATATGTTGGAGAAGACATTCTCCACCTTTCATGCCTCGAATATTGTCCTGCAAAGCAACAATATCGAGAAAAAGGGTATACAAAATTTACGATTTAATTATCGCCCTCCTCATTGCAGAGAAAAATAATGAGTTATTATTGAGAAATCATGAAGCCGCATCAACCGGCTCTACAAAGACTCTCAAGTGAATGTTGTTGGCTCCAGCAGAAGCCATCGTTATAGTCGTGGTCGTGGCCGTGGCCGTGACCGTGGTCGTGGTTATGGTCGTAGACACGCTCGATATTTCCCTTATCACAATTATAATCAAATCGTGAGAAATACTCGCCACCGAAGTGGAACAGAAAAGATCAAAGGGGAAAAGAAAAAGAAATTGAAGAAAAGCATGAGGATATATGTTATAGATGTGGCATGAAAGGTCATTGGTCACGAAACTGTCAGTACGGCTAAGCATTTAGTTGAATTGTATCAAGCTTCATTGAAAAATAAAAATGTGGAAGCAAATTTTTCTCAACATCCAATAAATAATGCCGAGGATGACGATAGTGATCCCGAAGATCTTAATATCAATATTACCCATATGGATGTATCGGATTTTTTTGAACACCCGCACGGTAGGATAGACCATTTAATTCGTGATGGCAAGTGTCCAAAAGAACTAAAGCCTCACCTCGATATTTTTGTATTTTCATTTTCATTCTATTCTAATAATATTTACGTTTACATATATATATTTGTGTTCGGATGGTCGTTATTAATGATGATGTATGCATTATTGATAGTGGAACTACACACACCATACTAAAAAATGAGAAATATTTTTCTCGATATCAAAATGGGAGAAATAAATATTTATACGATAAACGGTAGTGCAAATGTAATTGAGGGCTCCTGAAGAGCTAGTATATTGTTGCCTAAAGGAACAACAATTATTATTGATAAGGCACTATTTTCCTCAAAATCCGTAAGAAATTTATTGAGTTTTAAAGATATCCGTAGAAATAGGTATCATGTTGAAACAAATGAGGAAAATGGGATTGAGCATCTTTTTATTATTCAAATGCATTTGGGTAAGAAATCGGTATTAGAAAAACTGCCGTCTTTTTCTATCGGTCTATATTTTGTAAAAATACGTACAATTGAAATTTATCATCTAGTAAACCGAAGTTTACTGATCCTATTACTTTTAGCATTTGGCATGACCGGTTGGGTCATCCGGGATCTACCATGATGAGAAGAATCATTGAGAATACACATGGTCATCCTTTAAAAAATAAAAGGATATTAACATCGGAAAAATTCGCATGTACTGCATGTTCCCTAGGAAAATTAATTGTTAAACCATCACCAAGTAAAAGTAGGAGCCGAAAGTCCTACATTTCTCGAACGGATTCACGGAGATATTTGTGGACCTATTGATCCACCATGTGGACCGTTCAAATATTTTATGGTCTTAATTGATGCATCATCCCGATGGTCACATGTATGTTTATTATCTACTCGCAACCTGGCGTTTGCGAGATTACTTGCTCAAATAATTAAATTACGAGCATAATTTCCGGACCATCACATTAAAAATATCCGTTTGGATAATACTGGTGAATTTTCATCACATGCTTTTGATGCATATTGCATGTCAATTGGGATTAATGTTGAACATCCCGTAGCTCATGTTCACACACGTAATGGTCTTGTCGAATCTTTGATTAAACGATTACAATTAATTGCTAGACCATTATTAATGAAAACAAATCTCCCAACATCTCGCTCGGGGACATGCTATTCTACATGCCGCAACACTTGTACGTATAAGACCAACTAGTTATCATAAATTCTTTCCTTTGCAATTGGCTTTTAGGTCGTAACCAAATATTGCTCATTTAAGAATTTTTGGGTGTGTCAGTATATATTCCAATTGCACCAAACCAACGTACAAAGATGGGTCCTCAAAGAAGAAAGGGGATATACGTTGGATATGATTCTCCCTCTATTATCGTGTATGTTGAACCCCCGACAGAGATGTATTCACAAAGAAGATTTGCCGATTGTCATTTTGATGAATCATTATTCCCTAAATTAGGGAGAGAACCAAAATAGTATAAAAAGGATCTTGCTTGGACAACATCATTAAATTATCTTGATCCGCGCACAAGTGCATGTGAACTTGAAGTTCAAAAGATAATTCATTTGCAAAGCATTGCAAATCAAATGCCGTACGCTTTTGTTGACTCTGAAGAGTTACAAAATCGCATATTCCAGACTATAAATGCTCCTATTCGAATTGAAGTTCCAACAGAACAAAATATTATACCTATAGTCGCTGAGTCAAAAACACGCCGTAAGCGTGGCCGACCTCTTGGTTCTAAAGATAAAAATCCTCGAAAGAAAAGAGGATTAAATGATCCGTAAGATCATATTGAAGAAAAGAATGATAAAGACCAAGAGAGAACCGATGACAAAGAACCGTAAGTTGATGAAAGTAACACTCGAAATTTCTATCAATTATACCACTTCCGGTAGAAGTTGGAATCGGATAGAAACCGTTATTGATAATATATTTGCATACAATATATCTCTTGATGTTACACAGATAATGATGATCCCGAACCAATATCGCTTGATGAATGTCGGCATAGAAAAGATTGGTCGCAATGGAAAGATGCGATTCAATCGGAGTTAAATGCATCGACAAAACGTGAAGTCTTCGGACTCGCAGTCCGAACACCGTAAGGTGTAAAACCCGTTGGCTACAAATGGATATTTGTGCGAAAGCGCAATGAAAAGAGTGAAATCGTTCGATATAAAGCGCGATTAGTAGCCCAAGGTTTTTCACAAAGACCAGGTATTGACTATGATGAAACTTATTCTCCCGTTGTTGATGCTATTACACTCCGATATCTTATCGATTTGGCAAGACATGAAAAGATAGATATACGCCTATTAGATGTTGTCACCGCTACTTGTATGGAAATTTAGAAAATGATGTTTACATGAAAATCCCCGAAGGATTTCATATGCCCGAAGCATATAAACATTATCCTCGTGAAAATTACTCCATCAAGTTGCGTAAATCATTATATGGCCTCGAAGCAATCTGGGCGCATGTGGTTTACACGTCTTAGTGAATATTTATTGAAAGCGGGATTTAAAAATGACCAGGTATGTCCATGCGTTTTTATTAAGAAATCCGGTTCTAAATTTGTGATATTAGCTATATATGTTGATGATATTAATCTTATTGGAACTCCCGAAGAGCTCCAAGAAACAATTGATTATTTAAAAAGAGAATTCGAAATCAAGGATTTTGGTAAAACCAAATTTTGCCTTGGTTTACAAATTGAACATTTGGAGAGTGGAACATTTATTCATCAATCAACATATACAACGAAAAGTGCTAAAAAGATTTTACATGGACAAAGCACATCCATTGAGTATTCCAATGATCGTCCGATCATTAAATGTGGATAAAGATCCTTTCCGACCTCAAGAAAATGATGAAGAACTCCTTGGTCCTGAAGTACCATATCTCAAGTGCAATTGGTGCATTGATGTATCTTGCTAATAATACACGACTCGATATTGCTTTTGCTTGTCAATTTATTAGCAAGATTTAGTTCTTCACCAACACGACGACATTGGAATGGAATTAAACAAGTCCTTCGATATCTCCAAGGTACAATTGATCTCGGATTATTTTATTCAAATAAAACCAGTCCAACATTGATAGGTTATGCAGATGTCGGTTATTTATCTGATCCACATAAAGCACGTTCTCAAACGGGCTATCTATTTACATGTGGAAATACTCGTTATATCATGGCGTTCTACGAAACAATCTATAGCAGACTACTTCTTCAAATCATGTCGAAATTATAGCCATTCATGAAGCAAGTCGAAAATGTGTATGGCTAAGATCCATGATTCATTATATCCGAGAAAGTTGTGGATTATCATCAATCAAAGGTATTCCAACTCCTCTTTATGAAGACAATGCAGCTTGCATAGCTCAATTACGAGGAGGATATATTAAAGGAGATCGGACAAAACATATTTCACCAAAATTCTTCTTTACTCATGAACTCCGGAAGAAAGGTGAAATTGATGTGCTACAAATTCGGTCACGTGATAACCTCGCAGATATTTTCACGAAGACTTTACCGATCGCAACATTTGAAAAGTTGAGATATAAAATCGGTATGCGTCGGTTTAAAGATTTAAAGGAATCATCTCATCGTGGGGAGTAATAAATGGACATATAGAATAGTGTACTCTTTTTCCTTCACTAGATTTTTTTCCCACTGGGTTTTTATCTAGTAAGGTTTTAACGAGGCATATTCTTTATGTAATGGATGGACATCCAAGGGGGAGTATTATGAATTATTGGAATCTTTATTAATTAGTGGAGGCTCCACTAATTATGGATTTATGTGAATTATTAGAAGATTTTTATGGATGTCCACCATTTAGTGGAGACACCACTAATTAAGATTAGTGGAAGATGATGTATGCCATGATGTAATCCACTAATTAGAGCTCTATAAATAGAGCTATTCTCTAAGCTTGTAACACACCATTATTTTGTGAAAGAAAGATTAGTAAAAGAAAGATTAGAGAAAATTGTGAGAGAAAAGAAAGAGAGAAATTCTTGTGCAAAATAGTTAGAGTTTTATTAGTGTGTAGTGTGAAGATTTTATTCTAACACTACCCTAATTTTATAACAGAAACATATTATAACTAATTTTCCTTGCCAAAACCTTGACAAGGTAAGGAGTTTTTTTTTTTTTTTTTACTCTTTTGGAAAATAACACTACTCTATTACAGCAGAAGTACAATAGGTCTACCTCGAGAAGTACTAAACAAGAAATATGATTGATATCGTGTGGAAAGTTAAAAAAAAAAAAAAAAAAATTTTAAAGTTTAGAGTTTGTAATATTTTTATATTTAATATTTTTTTTATTATTGTGATTTCTAATGAAATTATAATTTACTAAGTGTTCCTTAATTCTCTTTTTAGGATAAATTCTGGCAAAAAAAAAAAATCATTCTAATTACACGTAATCAGCTAATATGTCTCTTTTTTTCTTTAAAAGAATTACGTGCAATGAAAGTTACTCCTTCTTATCAAAATTTACACCAAAAAGAGAGTTAAGAACCATTTAATAAGTTATAATTTCATTAAGAGATTATAATAATATAAAAAAATATTAAAAAAACATTACAAGTTTTAAATTTTAAGAACTAAATAAGTTAATTCTCGAAAGTTTTTTTTACTTGGGATGCTCCATTAGCTTCAAACTTAGGTCGGAAGTTGGAAAGAATTCTTCTCATCTCAAATCAAAATTTAAATTTAAAATAATATTAATTTAAAATTTTTTTATTTCTTGAGACCTATCATACATGCACGACACATTATATTCTCACTATTTAATTTTATTTTAAACCCATTTAACTTCATACTTTTAATAATTTTTTATTACATTCAATTATTCTCATCTCAAATAAATTCCTACACACTTATACTCCAATATACATTTCAAGAAGTCCAAAAGTGTGTCATTGTAGAAGTCCTTTAGCTCAACAGCAAAAAAACATATGCTTTGAATATTTGGTTGAGTTCAATGGACTTGCAACCTTTTCCGTATTTCAAAAGCTGTGCCACGGAGAATTGCAAAAAGAATTTTGGACGAACATGAATTTACCAAACAAGTATGACTTATTCACTTCACTTTCCCTTGATTTACGTAGAAAAATTGGATTATATATCGACCATTGAAGTATCAATTCAAGATCTGCTTGAATCCGATTGGCATCCATTGCGATAATTGTACATAGTTTTGAATTTGGGAAAACAGAAAGTGTGGGAATGTCTTTGATGGAAAAGATTGCAAAATATGCTTACATATAGAAAATGTTATTTGTATGGTTTTGGGTGACACATGAACCATATTTGGAAGGGTTGGCTATGAATAGATCGTTGAGTACATAGAGTAAGTTAAAGACGGTCACACGTTGGATTTCGTTTGTGGTA
Organism: Voacanga thouarsii; assembly: GCA_026120185.1. Classification (NCBI taxonomy): domain Eukaryota; kingdom Viridiplantae; phylum Streptophyta; class Magnoliopsida; order Gentianales; family Apocynaceae; genus Voacanga; species Voacanga thouarsii. The sequence goes on from JANUWF010001704.1 coordinate 1,684,223, forward strand.
GTAGTTTTTGGGATCAAACATTTAAGGAAGAACCTTTCATGCTTTGATTAGGGTAAAAAGTTTATGAATCTAATAATATAATAATTTATGAGATTGAAATTGAATACTTTACATATGTTTAGTTAGAGTGAAAAAAAAAGAAAGAAAATGAGAGGAAATATAAATATAAAAATAAATGAGCAATTTATCTTATTTGATTATAAAGAAAGTTAGAGGGAATTAAATTAGGTTCTCTCTAAGAGCTCCATATAAAGAAAAAAAAAATTATGTTCAAATATGAATAAATTGAGAAGTATTTATTATTTACTTTCTTTTTTATTTAAACTAAATAAAATATAAATAAATTACATTTACACTCCTTACTAGAAATAGAGATGGCTCTCCTCCTCCCCTCTCTCTTGTAAACTAAACATAGTTTTATAATATGAACAAACTCACGTTTAAAGGAGGTGTGGATACTATGATTACCTTCTTCCTTCCTTCTCCGCCCTCTTATGTAGTGAAAATGCATTAACTTGGGAAGTATAGCCCCATCCGAAAATGAACCAGAAAAGGAAAACAAAAAGTAAATGAATGGACAAGTTAATTTTTTAAAGTACACTACGATAGAAAACATTCAATTTATGTAGATTATACCTAAATTCAGACAACAAAAATGTAGACACCACTTTTCTTTTCTTCTTTTTATAAATTTAATTAAAATTTTATTATTAAATAAAAATATTTTTATTCAATTGAATTATTACTTAATTTCAGCCACAACATCACTTTTAACACCGTTTTTTCTTGTCAAAAGATTAAAGAGGCGGACCTTAGCCAAACTTCTTTGGAAGCTCATCTGATAGTACCCTTATGGACATAACTCATTCTATTTTTGCCAAAATTTCCTTTTACCCACTTAAATTAATTTAAATTTTACCCACTTAAATTAATTTAAGTGATTAACCTCTATGGCAGCCCACAAGCAAGATTTTGAGTCATTCTACGTGTCGGCAACTGTGTACTACTCTAAAGCTATAAGATCAAAGGGACTGTACAAAAGCCACCTGTCTTTAACTCCTAGACTAGCCAGAGCCTACTATCATCTTCTTGTGTCTTCGGGGAACAATCTGTAAATAAATGAGACCTTTGCCATGTAAATCCAAAATTGGCTGTTAGGCTTTGTAGTAGTTGTTGTGCTTTCTTTGTCTACGTTACTTGATTCTGTCAGTCAAAATATACAGAAGATAGAAGCACAGTGCGAAGGGGGCATGCGGCGGGGTGGGCGAGAGAGGCCGGGTGGGCGTAGGGTTGGGGTGTGGGGTGCGGGAGTTATTGGTTATAGTACAAGTTGTCTTTATGCCCGTGGTTCGCTTCTCTGTATCTAGTCTTAAATGAATACTACTCCGTAGACACCATTAGACTTTAGGTTCATCGCTGTGGACAATGGACATGGAACTCTTCCTTTGTCCCTTCTCTTTTGTTTTGTCTTTATTCGAAGTCTATTACGTATTTATAACTTGTTTGTATTGTTTTTCTACGCTTTGTTTCTCAATTGAAGAACTTTCACGCAATTGGAGACAAGTATCGAATTTAGCTCTCTGAATCTACTCTCATATGAGAGAAAAATGTTGAGTTTTGGTACTAATCTTATACATACATTATTAGAAATAGTGTCAGAAATCAATGTCACTAATTTCTTTTCAGTCCGAAATAATAATTAATGTTATCAATTATTTTTCGAAAAAATTGTTATCGATTAATAATGAATTATATATATATATATATTGTAAAAAAATACTTATTATTTATAATCGAATTAATCAAATTTTTTTCTATAAGCCTACCAATAAGCCAAATTGAGTGTTAATGCACTTTGTTTTTTTTTTTTAGCGTTAATGCACTTGAGCAGGGGTAGAATGAAATACATGCTAGCAAAAAAGGCAATGTAAGCCCCAAGGCACATCCCAATTAGTTGACCTATTCATAATAATTCTAAGATGCCATCAGTGATAGTATGAGAGTTTGAATTGCACTGAAAACCTGAGACTGTGTTGGCTTCTTATGCACAATAGTATATAGGGTGTTATGGAAGAACTCGATGTTAGATAAGACATATTCCGCGATTTACATCCTCGAGGGATTAAAGGACGATTTTTTAGGTGGCTCAGCAGTAGAAGCTGCATACTTAGTTTCTTAAAAAAGAAAAAACAGAAAAAGCAACATAACTTCATTCTTGTCAACTTTATAATGACCACTTAGCTTCTTTATAGCGGGGGACATGCACTAGAGAGACTCATAGCATATAAATCTCCCAAACTTCTTTTGAACAATTGTTAAGGGGCTCCATTTCTTGACCAAAAATGGATTTAAAAAACGAAAATATATCAAGGGTTTTACTAAAGAATTAACAAAAAATTACTATTCTATCCCTATTCTTATAAAGATTTTCACTAATCTACTCTTCTTGTATTCATGTGCACGTCATGGTTTAAAAAACGTCATCCTAATTGGACACCATAGATATTCGTTTGATTATGCAGAACCCTTTATTACACACTAACGAAAATGTCGTGAAAGTTCCAAGTGTGAATGGAAAGACTCTTGCAGATACGAGGAGGAGAATAAAACAGTCGAATAATAAAAAACAGAACCTTTGAATAGAGTTTTTGAATCCCTAGTTATTCCTTCCACTAATTGGTATACATACAACATAAAGTATGAGATTCTGTATAACATTGTAGGGAATTTCTCACATGCGTGTCTGCATTTAGGTAACTACAGTCTCTGTAACTTTATGTCTTGATATTATTATTGTTATTGTAATAATAATAATAATTAATACATTGCTGAGACACATGAGATATCTTCTTCATTGGTACTTAATTAATTCAATGGTCAAAACCCTAGACAATGTTTCAGATGTATGAAGATCACTGGTTTCCGGGTGCAGAGATAAAGGAAAAGTGATCAGAATTAAAGATAAAGAAAGCATAATTAATCAAAAGGTAATCCCGTTTTCATCGCCTCAATTACCGCTTTTAGACATAGTTAATTATGCCTTCTTTTACCAAGCGTTTTCATTCCACATTACTGAATCATTCCTTGCAGCCTGTATTATTGATGCAAAAATGAAATGTTTAGTAATATATTCATAATCTTGATCATCAAGGAAAAGAAAAGAAAATGGAATCGTGATCGATCCAACGTCATGTTCTTGACTTCAATCTTGATTTTGGTTCGTGTCGGTTCGTATTATTAGGGATTGAAGGATGAGGAAGAATATGAAGACGATGAAGGCAAGATATGACTTTTAAAGGTAAGAGATCACAAGTTTATGTTAAGGGTTTGATCAATGATACTTCGACAACCACTCATAGTGAGCCAAGTGAGGGAATCAAACATGGATGGAGCAAGCATGTTCAAAATTTTACTACAACTAGGTGTGATCATGCTTGTGTTTTCTTTTTGTTCACCATGTTTTGGTTGATAATTTGCGGGAAACAAATTAAGGAATCATGGTACATTCATTGTAAAGACCTTATACTTTCCAAGGGATTACTATTGCCTAAGCCCATCCCTAGAACCTAAACAGACTCATTTGCATTGATCCCATTTTTCTTTTTTAGATTGTCCGGTACCAGATTGATCTCGGGATATTATGATTTTGTAGTAAAGGATTTGACTATTGAATTATTAATTTAACAACTATATTAATGTTCGTTTCACTGTCGTAATAAAAATTTTGACCATTATAATAAAATAAGATAAAACTTATATACATTGATTTCCAAAATTTGAGACACAAAATGCCATTGTTGGACTAGTAAATTACTGTCTTAGACTAATCATATAACAGTAATAAATTGTACACTCTTGTATCAAATATTGCAAGTTTTCTACCATAGAAATAGATAAGAGTTAATTTCAAATAGATATCTCTTTGATATTAGAGCAATTCCTCGAGTAAAATTATATTACAATGGCGGAGATTGATTCAATATTAATATAGAAACCAGACCTCTAATTTGATACTCAAAGAATATGTAATATTCTAACGAATTTTATGGCCGGCTTCTCCAATATTGGCATCCATATGTTGCCAAAGCCAATATTAACAACTAGGAATATTGACCATGAAACTAATAGGAGTTATACATAAGTTGAATTTTGTAGAACCTATAGTTTAATTTCATAAAGCCTCTAAACATATGAACTTTACTCCAAACAAAAGGGTTTATTTGTGAGCAAATTTAAGTTTCCAAACAAGCAAAAATTGATCACATATATTGTTTATTGATATATATCGATAGAAAAATAATTTAATACTCAAGTATTAAATTGTTATTCAAGAATAATTGAGAATTTGAATTTTAACTATTTGAAAAAAAATTACAATTTCGGTACCTAAAATATAAATGCTAAATTTTGAAGATTATGTGAAAAATATTAAAAGGAATTTACGAATTTTTCAATGGCAGGAATCTAGAGACGTGTCCCAAGTTTTTTATTGTCTTATTTCATAAAAAGAAAAAAAAAGATTGAAATAACATGTCTCAATTATGTGATGCATCCAAGGCCTACGAAGCATAAGTAGTTGTACTTAGAGTGACAGGAGCTGAGTTCTGATGCCCGACACCACACGTGTGCTTTGTGATCCCTTTATTTATCAATCTTTCCACAAGGTTACATTTACACGCGGCGTATTTTTAATGACTTGGATGGCATTAGGTGGGCTCCACCTTACACCTCATGTTTACCAGCATATTCACTTTTTGGTCGGTCCATTTTTTTTTGCCCCAGCAAACCAAAATTTAGTTGATTCTCTTTTTCCCCCCTAATTTTTTCTTCAATTGTTTGGAATCGCATATTTTTAATCCATGAATATCAACAAGTAGCCACCCTATATAGCTTGGGTCTATGGTCTACTCTAATTTGAAAAATATTATATACATATATATTTTTGATATTGACATTAATAATATCAACAAATATTATATTAATAATTTAATAATTAAATATTTGATTCGTAATTAAAAAAATTAATATTCCTTCCGTTTTAAAATATTTGTTCATAAAGTTTCATTTCAAAATACTTATTCATAAAATTTTTTTATTTTGTTTTAAAATATTTATTCATGTATATATTTTTAAAACTAATAATTAGTTTCTTTTTATTTTACTCTGATTTATTTCAAGTCAATTGTATAATTTTTCAAAACTCTTATTTCTTCTTATTTCTTGAGAATTTTCATCAACTAATATCATATTTTAAATATAGATAGAATAAAAATTTTATTTAAATTATTATATTATTTTTAACACTTTTAATCTGTGTGTAAAAAGTTTTATAAATAAATATTTTAAAACATTGGAAGAATTAAATTCCAAAAATTTTGGAAAGATGTGCCATATGTGTTTCATCTACTTCGATTTATTTGCAAGGTGTCTTGGCCAATAGTACTGGTAAGAATCATCATGAAGTTGTGAATGCATATTCACCGAGCAGGACGGAAAGAGTCCTCGTTCATTGCTAGGAATTTGGAACTATCTTTCCCTCACATGGCCTGTTAAATAAGAAATGAGTTGGGGGCATGTTTTGCCAATGAAATATAGAATAAAAAAAGGTATGCCATTGATGATTGTGGTTGTTGAAGAAGGTACATGATTTGATAGTTGTCTTAAGGCTCTCAACCATGGAACAGCCTACCATTTTACCTTATACATTGCATCACTTAAATATCCCATAAAAGAAACACATCATTAATTGATGAAAAACTTGTAAAAAGCAAGAGAGATGTGAGAGTTGAATTTCAAATAGAAACCAATTTCTTTTTTAATTACTTTATTGGTTTACATTTTTATTTATACGTTAAAGTCATTTTAATAATTAAATTATTGTTTTAAAAATATCTACAATTTACATGTCTATAAAAATAAATTCATCTTAATAATATAAGAAGGATCATATTTTGAAACCCCAAATGCTAAATTCCTTGTGGGAACCGCCCGCCCCCAACTCAACAGAACTAAACCATCTTTTTAGACAAGTATTGTGGTGATATTGGAATGCTTGGGACAATAGTATTTGTTTGTTTATTTCAAGGAAAAAACCCACAATACTTTTGATGCCTATTTCTACAACTAAATATGCACTTGTACAACATGATATCTATTAGAGAATCTCCAAAAACTAGTACTATATTTTATATTTTCATAGGATTCCAAGGTTCCCTTTAAACTTTATTCCTTTCCAACATTTGACAACTTAAAGTACAAATTATATAAGTTTTTTTTCAACACAAAGATTTCACTTTAATTTCACGATTGTCAAAGACTAATGTCGTTGATCAATCAAATTATATTTCTAATTAAAAACAAAATTAAACAAGAAAAAGAAACAAGAAGGTGTCGACATTCTCTGCCATCGACGGCTTTCACACCTCTCTCTCTCTTCACGTGTCGAGCTGTTGGTGTCTTAAGCAGCAAGTTTCGATGCATTACGAGGTTGATGACATTATCCGAGCATTGTCTTCTTCTTCGATAGTCTTCCGGGCATGAACTGACTTTGTCTTATTTATTTATTTATTGTTTTTCTTTCTTTCTCAAACAGACAGATACATTGTACTGATCACTTGTAACGTTGATAGAGAGTATGAACTATTTTTTTTTTCCTTTGGGGTAATGGTAGACAAAGAGAGACCGAACTAAAAATTGATGTTTAATTATTGAATAAAGGAGAAGATTCCAAAGACTCTTCAAGGCTTTGGCGATCATTTCCTTGTATTCACATGTAACAGCTTTGAAACACAGGTCCTTTTTTTTTTTTTAATTAAACAAAGCTTGGAATATTTATTATTGTAACATTCTTATTAGAGATAACGCTTTGTTATGAACGGATACGTCTATCGATCTTACGACTCTGATAAACTAGATAAATTCTAAATGTGTTTCAATTGATCAACTTCAATTCAGTATCAATTGTAAGAATAGCCGAGTGGGAATTCAACCTCAAACTATCCACTCACAATATAAGTATCGAAAAGATCACGACAAGTTGAGCTGTACTTGAGGGGTGCACCATTTTCACTTCCATTTTACTCTCAAACCTATAATAGGAATTGAAGGAAAATATTTATATAGATATGATCATTGTATATTATCGTTGAAAATTTATATTATATATGTTTTTATTTTAATATAATTGTTACTCCTTCTATTCCAAATTATTTGTTTTTTTAAAAAATTAAAATTTAACATTCCAAATTTATCATCATTTAATAGCACTCTATTTCCTAAATTTGTTAAATAATTTCTTTTTCAACAAGCTAATCTCATTTAAATAATAGGAGAGAGAAGCAATTTAGAGCATATCAAAGTTTTGGAATGTCAATACTTTTTCATACATAGAGAGGTAATATATTGAATTTTAAGGGTAAAAATAAAAAAATTAATTAACTAAAAACTACTTATCTTAATACTTATGTAATTGGATAAATGAGAAAGATAATTTGGGATAGAAAGAATACATTTGAGGTTTTTATAGAGATTAAAAAAGTTATTAAAAATTTTAATTTAAGGTAAAAGGATTATATTATCTTTTTTTAAAATTGAAAACTATTTAATGGACTATTATCATAAATATGATAAGAGTGAGTGGAAAAAAGTCAATAAATACATTCTTGAAATTTTAAAATGGCATATATTTAGAAGGGAAAAATTTATAAAGAGACAATTTTGAACATGGAAGTAATATATTACATATATCCAAAAAGATATAAATTCTTTTATACAAATAATTTAGAAAGATCGAATCTTTATAAATTTGACATTGACATTTGAAATTTGGAAGAATTACGTTGACTTGGATTAGAATTATATTTAATTCAAAAAATATAAATATTATTTTGAATTTTATAAAGAATTTATAAACTTATAGATTAATATTTTGATATATTTGAAGTGATAATAAAATTGTTATTATTTTACAAAATAAATTTTATTTACATTGTGTTTAATTTTCGTAAAAAACTTAAAACAATTTTTTTTTTTGAAAAAAAAAAAAAAAGCGAGGGTTGGAAAGCAAGTGCACCCTGGTCGTAGAGTCTTTACCATTTCATATTCACATTGACAGTAACATAAGAGTACAACGGTCAAAATTGTTCGTATTCTAAGATACTTAGAATTGTAATGCCATTTAACTTAAAAGTCAACAAAAGAAGAATTCTTTTGAGGAGGAGGGAGCGTGGGGGTGTAAGAGGGTTCATAAAAACCCCCAAGCCACTTGCATTCTATCTTGGCGGCCAAGAAAGTGACCAAAAGACCATTCGAGCATAGATGAGAGTATAAGCAAAAGACCATCAAAAAAAGAAGTCAAGATTTGATACCAATGATTTTTATGGCCCCTAGCAAAATATGGCCCTCTCACTGCATAGAAAAATGGCTTCTTCTGAACAAGACAGTACAGACTTGAAGGTTTGGAAATTTGGCTCTTCACTTGTCCCAACCCACGCTATTTATCCATTCGCGCATGCTTTTATTAGTTTTCCATTTTGTGTCGGCCCGCATTTTCAAACATTAGTTGACTCCCGCTGGCCCACTTGCCAACTTGCCTACCATTTCAAACATAACAGTTCCAAGAGATAACTCATCTCAAATTTTATTATTTTGTTACATGTCTAAATTCAAATTTCATCAATTAATTAGATATATTATAAATTGTTCTGTCCAACCTATGGTGCTGGACTTCAATAAATTTAAAAACTTATATTCACGTGTATTAGTTGAATTATGATGACTTAATCAGACTATAATGTTGAGTTTCAGTATATTTAGAAACTTTTATTTCTGTATATTAGTAGGAATATAATGACTTCATTAAGTATGATGACTTAATAAGGCTTCAATCTCAATGAACTTCGACCTATTGAACTTTGGTGGATTTGGGAATTAATATTCCCGTGTATTGATGGGATTATGATAATATAATTGAGTGTTAGTCTCAATAAATCTATAGATGTATAGAACATTTCATAATTTGACTATGGCATCTTTGATAATCTAATTAAATATTTAAAATTAATTAATTAAATATATATTTTATTAAATACGTTTAATAATAAATAATATTAAGTATTTAATTAATTAAGTATATTTAATAACAGAATTTTATTATTATTTAATTAATTAAAACGTACTGAAATATTAATATAAATTTTAACTAAAACGAAAATTATGTAAATTTAAAATTTGAATATATTAAATATTTATATAGTTATAAATATTATTTAATGTTTAATTTAAATGATAATAAAATATAATTAAAAATAAATTATAATTAATTTATACTTCAGACATTAGATTTGAGTTTTAAGACTTCAATTTTTAGTACTTAAATATTCAAATTTTATTTTTTAAATTTTAATTTTATTAAACAAGTCTTATAATGTAATCATAGCCAATTAGATAATTACTTAACTATTTTGCGTGATCATCTTGTTATCTATTTTGAAAAAGGTTAAGACCTAAATATAATGATTGTGAGAACGAAAGGCGATGAAAAGGAAGAAAGAAAGTGAGTTTTTTTTTATTCTTTGGTTTTCCTTTTACGGCGGATGTATAAATGATTTTGCATTTCTTTGAATGATTTTTGAAGACAGATGTAACATCATTAATAGAAATGTGGCATGATTATTATTATTGATATTATTTATTTATGAATATTGTTGAGATAGTATTGGTTGATGACAACTAACTGCCAGAGTATAAAGACAATACAAGCGTTATTGGACTACACCTGCTGGGGTTGTGATAATGATGAGACCATGATAGTGGAGTGTGGTGGAACCAATTATTATGGCACAAGATTTTCTATCTTGTCTTAGTAGTTGGTGTGTGTGTTTTTTTTTCTTTTTAATGAGACTTTTGAATTCTTCTGTCTCTTGATATTTAATTAAATAAATTTGATGATTGACAATATTAATATATATTAGTATTGCTAAATAATGATTTTAACTTTTTTTTTTAATGTTGAAGGTTGGATTCTCTTTTACAAACCTCTAGAAAATTCTCGGAACAAAAACTAGGGGGCTAGGGGTGGGGTTGGTGTGGGGGTTCTTCTTTAGAAGAATGTAATTATTTTTTATTATGGTATGCAAATTAAAGTTATCTTTGGTTTTTCTCCTTTTACCTATGTTTTTTGGATTTGCATTACATTTTACATGTGAAGCCCAGAAATAATTTTGATATCATTTTATTTTCTATTCAAACAAACTTTTTTTTTTTAAAAGATATTTTTCCTTGTTCCTCTACTATCCAACAAAAGGAAAAAGATGAGCAAATCTTAGTTCCCTTGTGCCTTTTCCCTCTTCTTAGGTTTTTATCTCACTATGTTATTTTCTCTTATTATGATAATCAGTATTCGCAATGACTATACTTTAAATGTGCACTTGGTAGAGCAATTAAATACACAATAATTCACAAATTACATGTAATGGCTAAGTATATAAAATCTATGTGTAAAAGCTACCGTCCACGTAGAGTTGCATCTAGAAATTTGGAGGTCTTAAATGAAACTTTTTTAGATGCCTCCCCTTTTAAATTTTGAATTTATTTTCTAATTTTTTTTATATACAAATTTATTTTTGAATTTTTGACATTTTTCACCACAAAATAAAAATAAAAATACAATATAAATGAAGAATTCAATCACAAATATAAAATAATAATTCAAATAATAAATTAACATAGTTAAAACTCAATAATATAAACAATATAAAAGAATATTATAATTAAATAAAACAATTAAAAATCAATAAAATAATAAAACAAAAAGTTAAAAAAACCAGCAGTAATAACCAACAATTTTTATTATATTTAATAATATAAAAATCAGACAAACATTTTGGCCAAATACAATGGCGATTGCCTTTAACTAATGTCAAGTGGTGCAATGTCCCGCGAAGCACTACTTCCTCCGTTCGTTGGCGTGCGCATGGTGAACAAAATAATAGGAATTAAACGTAAAAAGAGAAATAAAAGGTGATGGGACGAAATGATAGAAAGTTAAGAAAAGAATTTAAGAGTTTAAAATTAAATATCAATAAATTGATAAGAAAATTTGATTTTTTTTTTTAAATCACTCTAGTAGTTTTTGCGTTGTTGTTAAAATAAAAAAAAGCTGTTTAAGAGCTTTGTATAAAGTATGAATTTTTTAATAATGTAAGCTTTTGATATATTTCTTAAAAAAAGGAAAAAAATAAAAAGCCTAACGCAATAGTTAGAGTGCTTAGAGAGGCCTTCCGCCTGTTGACGACCTCAGGGTTTCCACTGTGCATTTGACCTGGTTAATAAGAGTTTCCACAACATGTGCTTTGGCTTTGTACCTTAATTGGTAGGGCGCTTGCTTTGGATGCCAGAGGTTTAGTGATACGTCTGTTCTGTTTTCCGCCCAATTCTATTCCAACCTTTGCGTTTTTTGGATTTCCAATTTTGGGCATTACTTCAACTTGAATAGCATAAGCTACTTGCTATCCATTGGATAACTATAATTCTTTCTTTGTATCTTTTCAGTGCATAGATCCCCTATTTTCCCTATTCCTTTGGTGAATTTGAAATTTATAATATGACTAATCAATTTACCGCGCCACCGTATATGACGATAATTGAAGTCAAAATTTTACCATTATATTGGACCATCTCAACTCTTAATCTACAATATTCCACCTGAATTATTGATCATACAATTAGTCTATCATAATATAAAATTGCCATCTTTTCTAAATTTTGGAAGTTGCCTCTACATTCTCTAGAATGTAAGCACCATATGATTTTGCTTTTGGTTTGTTTTTTATTTTCTATTTTGTCTTAGAAGTTAGTATGTGATATGAGCTTGCGGCTTTTAAACTTCAAGAATTTTTGTGTGGTTTTGAAGTAACTTTCACAAGAATAAAATGGACCCAAACACAAGAAGTTTTTAGAGATAGGAAATAAGAATAAGAACACAAGACGATGCGTTTTACCACAAACTAAGAACCCTAATGACCTAAATTTTTAGAACCCCTAGTTTAGCAGATCTAGGCCTATCATAATAACACTTCAATATTCTTGATTCTACAAGATATCAAGAACAAGAAGGATAGGAAATTGTAGGCACTCAAGTAGGAACAGATAAGAACTATAAAGGAACAAGTAATTAAGACCCTTGTTTAGTTTACTAGAGGAATTATCCTTAAGTTTGGAAACACTTACATAAGGATGGACTAAACACTTTGGTTAGTCTTGGATTGAGAATGAACAAGGAAACACTCCAATGTTTCAAGCCTTGAAGAAGATGATTATTCTTTATTCATGTTTGTGAATATGATATATATGTTATGTTTACAAGAGATATTTGTGGTATATAAGTAAAATCTCCACCCCTAACTTAACTAAGTACTTAATATTACAAAATGGCCCTAAAATATAGCAGAAAAACAAAAATTCTCAAACATTTCTAGAGAGGGGCTAACACCACCTAGTGTAGACTGGCCAGTGCCAGATGGTTCCTTCTTGATTCGGCCTTAGTTTAGCTAGAACCATCCAATGCCTGGTTGTTTGAGGGAACTGGCACCAATTTGTTTTTGGAAGAACAGTAATCTTGGTCTACAAAAAGGAGGCGCCGACTATGATGAAGGGACTAGTGATGCGATGAACATTTAGCTATTTTTGTTGCTCCACCTCCATGCTTTGGTTTCCTTTGTTTCCCCTTAGCCTTTCCATTTGAATTACTGTTACTCTTGTGGCCCTCCAGTTGTCATCCACAATCCATCCTATCTCAATTATGTTTTCAAGTAGGCATGGAGATAGTGTTGGAATTGTTTGGCTCACACCCTCGTTTTGGGACCAGGTATGCTAGGTTGCTCATTCTCTCCCTTTTTGTGAGATTGTTCTTCAGCGCTGGACTGGTTCCTATTATTTTCCCCTTTTAGAATTGATTTGTCTTCGAATCATCACCTGCATCATAAGAAAAAAGATCACTAATAGTAAAATTAGTAATAACATTATACTAACCTGGGAGATCAATTTTGTAGGCATTGTCTCCATATCTCTCCATAAGTTGGAATGGTCCGTCCCATCAATGCTCAAGCTTTGATTTGCATTACATGGGAAATCTCTCCTTACGCAAATATATCCAAACCGAATCAGCTAGTTCGAATGTCACCTTCTTTCTTCCTTGGTTGCATTTGTAGCAACCTCTTCATTGTGTTTCTCAATAAGCGCTTTAATTTTCTCATGCAGTGATTTCACCATTTCTACTTTCTTCTTGCCATCAAGACTCAAACGCTCATTCACAGGTAAAGTAGATAAGTCCAATGATATCAAAGGATTAAAACCACAAACAATTGAAATGGAGAATAAGTAGTAATAGAATGAATAGTTCTATTGTAGGCAAACTCGACGTGTGGGAGGCATTCTTCCCAATTCCTTAAATTCCTCTTAATGATTGCCCGTAATAGTTGTGCTAATGTCCTATTAACAACCTCCGTCTGTGAGTGATATGCTATAAAAAACAACAAGGTAGTTCCCATCTTAGCCCATAATATTCTCCAGAAATGACTAAGAATTTTAGAATCCCTATAGACATAATGCTTTATGATATTCCATATAGTCTTACCACTTTATTGAAAATAAACATGTAACGTGAGATGCATCGCTAGTTTTATTGCAAGCTATATAATGAGCCATTTTAGAAAATCTATCAACAACTATAAAGATGGAGTCCTTCCCTTCCTTGGTCCTTGATAAACCCAAAATGAAATCAATTGAAATATCTAAGTATAGTGCATTTAGGGTGGGTAAAAGGGTGTACAATCCTTGTGGTAGGGATTTAGACTTGGATTTCCTACATATAATACATGAATTATAATATCTCTAAACATCTCCTCTTATTTTTTGCCAAAAGAAATGTTCTTGTAAGATGTCTAATATTTTTGCAACTCCAAAATGTCTCATTAAACCACCACCATGAACTTCTCTCACTAATAATTCTCTCAATGAGCCTTTTGGTATCGAAAGTTTTCTATCCCTAAATAAAAATCTATCATGTCTATAAAACTTATCAAACATACATTTTTTACAAACAAGATAGATTTTACTAAATTCATCATTCTTTATATACAGGTCTTTGATAAGCTCAAAACCAAGCAATTTTGCATCTAATGTATTTAAAAGTATATACCTATGTGATAATGTATCAACTACTACATTGTTTTTGTTGGGAAATATGCCCTCTTAGACTAGGTTTCTGATGTAAATATCGAATGTTTTAATAAAAGACTTTATTTTCAGAAATTGTATGTGAATTTACATTTTTATTTGTGCACAATTACGTTTGAAAAAGACCCATTGTGTTTAAGTAAGTGGTCCATGTGAATAGAGGTCTTTCACAGTAAGGTATGGATCACGGGTTACTTAACACATAAACATTCGTTCTTAACCGATTGATGAGAATGGGAATCTCATCATGTCTAGATTATTATGTTGTGAATTTCAAATGAGAAATAACTTACCTTTAACTAGTGAGTAGTCCACTCACTTCATGACATAAGCGTATTTCGAATACGTAGAACATGACTTGTAGTAGTGGTTTCTAAAAGTATTATATTGTAGAAACCTAGACTACTACTGCTACAGCGTGGACTAGTACTCTACGACTTGAATATGAGTTGGTGGTCTGACGAAGCTGGAAGCCTGTACTTTGATATGTTATAGTCGAGGTTCTATCGTAGGACCAAGATACTTGCATGTTGGGTATGTGTGACTAGTTAGTTAAGACAGACTTATACAAGATAGTTTTTATACTATATCGCCCCTTGTGGTTGTCTAAATGATCTAAGTATCCAGGATCCTGGGAAACATGACTTGGATGTTTGCTTTATTGGAAAGCGGAAATAATCCAGGAAGTCGTGGATCATTAGACTAGAAACTTAAGGATGGTAGATGTCATTTAGAGAGGTGTTAGTATATTTCTTCCTCTCTAAGTGTACGGCAATGTATAGAGGGGTATTTTAGTTATTACACCTGTAGGTCAGAGACTTTGCTAACACAACATTATCCTTGGGGTCAATATTTCCTTATGGTGATATTGAGAAATATTTAAAATGCAAAATACATCTATTTATATGGTAAGAGTATTTTAGTCATTTTAGTAGTCAATGCGGTATGTCTTTTGGTCCCCAATATAGACCGTGAGTCCTAATTAAATATAGGTTAAGGAGTTGGTCTTAAATTAAATTAAATGAAATTTATTTTATTTAAATTGTCTGATTTAATTATTGGGCTAGAATAAAATAAAAGTCCATAGAGAGAGAATTAATTAAATTAGTTTAGTGGGTTAATTAATTATTCAGGGCTTTGGCACAGTTTGAATAATTAAAGATTAACCTGAGACTAAACTAATATAGGCTCGTTAATTGGACTAGTTTGTTTGGGTTGGGAAATTAATTATTTGTTAGGCCATTTATTTAGTTCTAATTAAAATAATTAATTTAGTCCAAAATGCTAAACTAAGAGTCCAATGGGCCAGATCAGTTTGACCTAGGGTTTTATTTAGGTTAAACAAGAGAATAAAGAACAACATTGTTGTCACGGCTTCTTCTCTGTGAAATAAAGAGACGCCTCTCTCTCTCTCACTCCAAGAAAATTCTATAGCCTTGTAAGTTGTTCACCAAACGGGATTAGGCAAGCCATATATGAGGAAGACGAAAACAGAGAGCATGCACTGGCGGGGGAAAAAAACAAGGAAAAATAAACCCGCAAGCCTTAGAGGCCGTACGGAAGCGTGAAGATCATACATTTGTGCTCCTTAACCCTTCTAGATTGAGTAGGAGCGGATTGAACGACTGAAATTGCCTCGCTTCGCCCACTTGAAGAAGCTTCCGGTTGAACACCCGCTAGCCTTCTGCTTCGCCTTGTTTGCATCAACGCCAAGCTTTCCAACTCTCGGAATATTCTTCTGCCTAACCTCTAGTCGGTGAACACTATGGTGAAGATGAACGATCTCAATTCTCCTTGGTTCACTTGCTATTGGTTAGCAAAGCTCCAAGGAGAAACCATAGAGAGAGAGAGAGACGTGAGAGCCAGAGTGAATGGCGTGAGTCTCAGTATGGCTAGAGAAAACTAGGGTTTTTCTTTTTCCAGAGAGTTGTTTATTAGTTAGTCAAAATTAGGTCTCTCATTATCTGATAAACAAATCCCCGGGATTTCATATTTCAAAACACCCGGATGTTATTCTGAGAATCAGTTTGGTCTAACCCTAAACCTCTTTTAACCGTATCTGGAAAAAAACCCTAAGGTCCAAGCTATTGGGCTAAAATAATATTTATTATTTCTCTTGGATACAAAAGGCCCAAAATAATAAACATTAATTATTTATTTCCTGGGCTTATATAAACAATCCAATAAATAATTAACGAACCCAAATGAACTATAATAATTAATCTTTAATTATTTATTTCTTGGGCCTATATAAATAACCCAATAAATAATTAAACATTAATTATTTCCCCTAATTTAAGCCCATGTTAATTTCTTAATTATTCATACTGGACCTAGGCCTTGAATAATTAATTAACCAATTAAACTAGATAATTAAATTTCTCTCAACTCCTATTTTAATTAATTTATTTATTTTATTCCAGTCCAATAATAAATTAGACTTCCTGAATAAAATAAAATAAAATAAAATCCTCTTGAATTGAGACCAATTCCTCAACTCAAAATTAGTTAGGACTTACGGGCTATTCTGAGGATAAAAAAGATACATCGCCTTGGCTACTAAAATGACCAAAATACCCCTACTATATAAACAGCTATATATTGCATTTTAAGTATTTCCTAATATTACCATAAGGAAATATTGACCCCAAGGACAGTGCTGCATTAGCAAAGTCTCCGACCTACAGGTGAAATGACTAAAATATCCCTCTACACATCGCTGTACATTTAGAGAGGAAGAAGTGTACTAACACCTCTCTAAATGACATCTACCATCCTTAGGCTTCTAGTCCAATGATCCACGACTTCCTGGAGTGTTTCCGCTTTCCAAGGGAGCTACTCTAAAGCAAACATCCAAGTCATGTTTCCCAGGGCCTTGGACATTTTAGACCATTCGGACAACCACAAGGGGCGATATAGTGCAGAAACTATCTTGTACAAGTCTGTCTTAACTAACTAGTTACACATACCCAACATGCAAGTATATTGGCCCTACGATAGAACCTCAACTATAGCAAATCAAAGTATATGCTTCCAGCTTCGCCAGACCACCAACTCATACTCAAGTCGTAGAGTACTAGTCCACGCTGTAGCGGTAGTAGTCTAGGTTTCTATCATATAGTACTTTTAGAAACCACTACTACAGGTCCTATCCTACGTATTCGAAATACGCTTATGTCATAAATTAAGTGGACTACTCACTGGCTAAAGGTAAGCCATTCCCCATTTGAAATTTATAACATAATAACCTAAACATGATAAGGTTCCCATCTCATCAATAGGTTAAGAACAAATGTTTATGTGTTAAATAACCCGTGATCCATACCTTACTGTGAAAGACCACCATTCACATGAATCACTTATTTAAACACAATGAGTCTGTTCCAAGCGAAAATCGTGCACAAACAATTTTTGAAAATAAATTCTTTTATTAAAATATTCGATTTTACATCAGAAACCTAGTCTAAGAGGGCATACAATCCAACAATATACTAGAAGATCGAGAGGTTGGTATTCACATACATGTAAAGGCGGAGTAGGAGACTTGCAAGAATTACATCAGAAGTTTTTACCAGTGCACCTACCCCGGTTCCACACATTCCTGTCCAGCCATCTTTGAGAACAAGAAGAAAAGGTTAGAAATTTTCTCCTTGGAGTCCTGACAGAGTGGGATCAGCGCCGGCTGAGGCTGCCGGAGCCGGTGCCAGCTCCGTTCGGGTTCTTCTATTCTTCAATTTTTTCTAGTTTTTCAACTTTCGTTTCTACTGCGCGCTCTGTGTTTTCTCCTTTTTAGCCTATCAGAGTATGAAAGTTTTGTGAAAATATAGGGAGCATACATCTAGTTGAATAAAACTGGACACGTATGTGTAATTAAACTGTGATCCTTTGCTGTTTTGGTATGGATAGATTCTCTGTTAAACCTCTTTGATGAAGGTGTAGGAGATTTATAATTTACTGTTTTTCTTAACAAATTATGTAAGCCCAATATTAATGGGTATAGGCAGTTGTTGGTTTTTGTTGATTTCATTGTATTTGGATTGAACTCAAAGAGCCAACGAAGCCAGAAGTTGTGCAGAAAAATAGAGAAAAATCGCAGAAGAAACTGCAGGAAGAAGTCCCGACAGACCGCAACTGGCGTTGACTGAGGCCGCCCGAACTGGTGCCGGCTCGGGTCTGGACTCCAGTCTGCATGCGGGCCGCGGGTCCGAATTTTGGGTCACCCATGGGTTCTAGTTCTGTGCGGTGGGTGCAGTGGACCACATGATTATAGGTGCTCGATTTAGTGCAGCGGGTGCAGTGGACCTCCTTGTAATTTTTCTTGTGTTTTTTTTTTTTTTGGGTCCATACCGGGCGAAGTTAATATTTTTTCAATAGTTAATATTCATGAATATTTTTGCATGAAAAATATTAGTAAGGGATTTTAGGATTAAACAAGACCATCAATTAATTAATTAATGTATTTGATTCTATTATCTGGGCACTTAGATTTAAAAAATAGAAAAGTATGAAAACGTCTACTGTTTTCTAGCATGCTATTTTTTTTAAAAGTACCTATTTGCACGTTTTCTTAAAGACTAAAGTCTTTGGGAATATTTTTGACAAAGAAAATATTTTTCTACAATTTAAATGGTTATTTTAATTTGAACTAAAATTAATCCTTAAATATTTTCTCAAAGGATTTAATCATTGACATAGAAAATATATTAGATTTAGATATTTTTCTAAGTTAAAATAAAAAGTCATTTTGTTATATTTTAGCACAAGAAAAATTGTTTTGTCAAATAAACTTGAGACCAAAGTCTTTAGAAAGTTTTAATTGAAAAAATTTTAAAATCATTAAGTTTTAACTTAAATAAAATTAGTCCATGGAAAAATCTTTCAAATGATATAAACCTTGATATAGAGATTTTAATGTATTTAGATATTTTATTTTTGAGTTCAAGGGAAAACTTAATAGAAATTTTCAAAAGGATATTTTTCAGAAAACCCTTGTTTTAAAAGACTAAGTGGGAGAGGGGTTCTAACGGCCCCACGGCTTCCATCACAATCCTTATTAGAGATCGCGGGTCCCCTCGCGTCACCCTGGGAGTGAATCCGTATAGGATAGGGATACCACAATGATCTAGATCTAATGAAGGGATGTAATTAATAACCCGGGACATGTATTATGATCGGCCATCCCACGTTATAGGTTATAGTGCGAGGTATGCCCATAGGAAATAAGATGAAACGACCATCCCCTCGATGGAGTTATCTTCTAGATCATTACCTACAAGGAAAATTAATTTGTGGTGGTTAACACACTTAGCTTAGGGAACTGTTAATCTTCTCAAGAAGTTATGTCAGTTTCTCTAAGAGTCAAATTAATTATTATCAGTTTTTATAATAAGGATAAAGTGCACAAATTTGTTTTGTTTTCACAAACTAAATCATTTTCTTTTATTTTTGATTTTTCAGAAATGGTGAGAGGTTCTTTTAGTTTATTGGCCGTTATTTTCCAAGAGAATAAGCTAACGGGACCAAATTATGTGAACTGAAAGAGGAACCTGGACATAATACTCACAGCGGAAGAGTATAAGTATGTCCTTTTCGAAACCTGCCCTGTTATCGGGGAGGGTTCCACCACTGAGGAGCGAGAGGCTGAAAAGGCGTGGAAAAAGGCCGACGAGATGGCTCGTTGTTACATGTTGGCCTCCATATTTAATGTGCTCTATTCAAAACATGAGTACATGGCTTCTGCGTATAATATAAGTCAATCATTGGCCACGATATTCGCGGATAAGAGCCGGCCCACAAGGTAGGAGGCTCTTCGAACTATAATTAACATTAAGATGGCTGAGAGAGTATTAGTTAGAGAGTACATGCTCAAGATGATTGCTGCTTTCGAGGAGACAGAAATCTTAGGGGCTGTCATTGACCCCGAGAGCCAAGTGGACATGGTTCTTAAATCTCTACCGGGTTCTTTTACTTAGTTCAAGTTGAATTACAACATGAACAAATTAAACATGTGTTTAACTGAGTTGATGAAGGAGTTCCAGATAGTAGAGAAGGTCATGAAGCCACAATATAAGGCTATAATTGCTAATGCTTCATCTTCTAGAACTGGGTTCAAGTCTAGAAAGTTCAAGAAGAAGAAGGGGAACGCAGCGGCCCAGTCCAAAGACAAATCCAAAGGCAAGTGCTTTAAATGTGGACTGAAGGGATATTGAAAAAATGAGTGTCTAGATCTTCAAGCCAAGAAAAACCCTACAGGTAATGTTTTCTATCTAGAGTCTATATCAATGGTTGGATCAATTCCACTTGGATTGTTGATTCAGGGGCCACTGATCACATCTGTAACTCCTTGCAGGGGTTTAGAAAGATTAGAAGACTTCAGAAGGGTGAACATGGATTACGTGTGGGAAATAGAGCACAAGTTTGGGCTATTACAGTGGGAGAGTTGTATCTTATTTTTTATTGTAATAGAATAGTGGTTTTGAAAGATATTTTATATGTACCTGGATTTTGACAGAATTTGATTTCAGTTTCAAAACTAATAAATTAAAGATATTCTGTATCTTTCTATTCTGGTATTTCTATCAGTAGAGATGGAGAAATTTTATGTACGGGACACATGTATGAGAATCTATTTTTCTTAAACCCTATTAACAATCAATTAAATAACGCTCAATCTAAACCTTTAACAAGGAAGAGAAAGACCAATGTCAATGACTCTTATCTTTGGCATCTAAAGTTGGGTCATATCAACTCAATCAGGATTCAGAGGTTAATCCATGATGGGCTTTTAGGCTCATTGAGATTGGAAAATTGGTCTCAGTGTAAATCCTGCCTAATGGGAAAAATGACCAAAAGGTTATTTACCCTTAAGGTGGATAGAGCCAAGGAGGTATTGAGTCTTGTTCACACTGATGTGTATGGTCTCTTGTCTATACCAGCTAAAGGGGGTTTTGAGTACTTCATCACTTTCATGAATGATTGTACAAGTTTTGGTTTTATTTACCTGATGAGACGTAAGTCTGGCTCTTTTGACAAATTCAAGGAGTTTAAGGCTGAAGTAGAGCATCGAACAGGTAAATTGATCAAGACCTTACGATCGGATCTTGGTGGAGAGTACTTCCTGGGTGAATTCAAGGACTACATGGTACATCATGGGGTAATATCCCAACTCTCTGCATTGAGAACACCCCAGCAGAATGAAGTAGCTGATAGAAGGAACAGGACATTGATGGAAATGGTCCAAAGCATGATGTCTCATGCTACTCTTTCAGTGTCTTTTTGGAGAAATGCCCTGGAAACAGCCGCATACATTCTGAATTTGGTGCCTTCTAAGTCAGTACCTAGGACTTCCTATGATATGTGGACTGGGCGTAAGCTAAGTCTAAATCATCTCAAGATATGGGGTTGTCCGACTTATGTACTGGTCAAGGGAGACAAGTTGAAACCAAGATCAGAATTATACTATTTTGTTGGGTATCCAAAAGAGACAAATGGTGGTTACTTTTATCATCCTAAGGAGTAGAAAGTACTAGTTAGTACCAATGCTAGATACTTAGAGGATGATCAGAGTACTTCCATGAAAGGTTTAACTAGGTTGGAACTTGAGGAGAAGTTATCTTCGAAATTAACTTCTTCTGACTCGATTGTGGAACAAGAAGAGGCACAGCCTCAAGAGCCTGTACAAATAGAGCCTCGTTGTAGTGGGAGAGTGTCTAGGGTTCCGGAGAGATGGACTGGAGAAGCTTTTAAGTTAGTCTCCGACCATCAGGAACAAGACTTCATTAGATACGAGCAGGCTATTGCTGATGCTGATACAAATTTATGGCATGAAGCAATGAAAGCCGAGATTGAGTTCATATACTTCAATCAGGTTTGGGATCTTGTACCTTCATCTGAAGGGATAAAATCCATTATGTGTAAGTGGGTATACAAGATGAAGAAGGGAGTAGATAGGAAGGTCGAAACCTTTAAAGCTAGGCTATTGGCGAAAAGGTATACTCAGAAAGAGGAAATCGATTATGAGGAGACCTTTTCCCCAGTAGCCATGCTTAAGTCCATCCATATCCTCCTTACCATCACATGTCATTATGACTACGAGATATGACAAATGGATATCAAGACGGCATTTTTAAATGGCCATCTTAGCGAAGACATCTATATGTCCCAACTGGAAGGCTTTATTGCTGAAGGCCAAGAACATATAGTTTGCAAGCTTAAGAAGTCCATTTATAGATTTAAGCAGGCATCGAGAGTATGGAACATTTATTTTAATAAGACTGTAAAGTCTTATGGTTTTATTCAAAATAAGGATGAACCATGCGTGTACAGAAAACTTGAAGGTATTAATGTGATTTTTCTTGTCTTGTATGTGGATGCCATTCTACTCATTGGAAATGATGTAGGGTCATTGTCATTTACAAAGGTTTGGCTATCTAGTCAATTCAGTATGAAAAACTTGCAAGAAGCTAGTTACATTCTCGAAATTAGGCTTCTTAGAAATAGGAAGTAGAGAATGTTAGGATTATCCCAAGCGGCATACATTGACAAGATGTTGACCTGGTACAACATGGACTCATGCAAGGGAGCTCTGATTCCTTGCAAACATGGGTTGTCATTTTCTTCAAAAGATTGTCCTAAGTCCTAAGAAGAAAAGGATAGAATGAGTAGGATTTCCTATGTTTCGGCTGTGGGAAGTCTCATATACACCATGCTATGTACTAGGTCAGATATCTGCTTTGCCATAGACTTAGTTAGCAGATATCAATCAAACCCTGGGGAGGTTCATTAGCAAGCTGTAAAGCATATTCTTAAGTACCTCAAGGGAATGAGAAATTATATTCTGGTTTACAGGGCTGATGACTTGGCTCCTACATGATACATAGACTCAAACTTTCAAGTAGATAAGGATAAGAGAAAATTCACTAGTGGATATGTCTTCATCTTATCTGGGGGAGCTATTTCATGGAGGAGTATCAAGCAATCATACATTACTGATTTAACTATAGAAGCTGAGTATGTGGCAGCTTCGGAGGTACCCAAAGAAGCAGTCTGGCTTTGGAAGTTTCTTTCAGAAATTGGATTTGTGCCACACATAAAGATGCCGATTGTGATGTATTGCCACAATACTGGAGCAGTATCACAATTTAAAGAACACAGGAACCACAAGAAAGGGAAGCACATCAAGAGGAAGTACCACATGATCCGGGATTTCATCCAGAGATGGAAAGTCGTGGTGGAACAGATTACCTTCGAGAACAATATAGTTGATTTATTCACCAAGCCTTTGGCTGAGAGAGTCTTCAAGAGACACTTAGACGCCATAGGGGTAGGCACCTGCAGACTTACTTAGTCTTAGAGTGCAACTGGGAGATTGTTGAGAAATATGCCCTTTTAGACTAAGTTTCTGATGTAAATATCGAATGTTTTAATAAAAAAATTTATTTTCAGAAATTATTTGTGAATTTACATTTTTATTTGTGCATAATTACGTTTGGAAAAGACCCATTGTGTTTAAGTAAGTGGTCCATTTGAATAGAGGTCTTTCATAGTAAGGTATGCATCACAGGTTACTTAACACATAAACATTCGTTCTTGACCGATTGATAAGAATGGAAATCTCATCATGTCAATGTTATTATGTTGTGAATTCTAAATAGGGAATGACTTACCTTTAATTAGTGAGTAGTCTACTCACTTCATGACATAAGCGTATTTCGAATACGTAGAACATGACCTATAGTAGTGGTTTCTAAAAGTACTATATAGTAGAAACCTAGACTACTACTGCTACAGTATGGAC
This sequence comes from Voacanga thouarsii, assembly GCA_026120185.1. Classification (NCBI taxonomy): domain Eukaryota; kingdom Viridiplantae; phylum Streptophyta; class Magnoliopsida; order Gentianales; family Apocynaceae; genus Voacanga; species Voacanga thouarsii. The sequence continues at coordinate 1,708,254 of JANUWF010001704.1, forward strand.
TAGTACTCTCCGATTTGAGTATGAGTTGGTGGTCTGACGAAGTTGGAAGCATGTACTTTGATATGTTATAGTTGAGGTTCTATCGTACGATCAATATACTTGCATGTTGGGTATGTGTGATTAGTTAGTTAAGACAGACTTGTACAAGATAGTTTTTATATTATATTGCCTCTTGTGGTTGTTTGAATGATCTAAGTATCTAGGGTCCTGGGAAACATGACTTGGATGTTTGCTTTAGGGTAGCTCTCTTGGAAAGCGGAAACAATCCAGGAAGTCATAGATCATTGGACTAGAAGTCTAAAGATGGTAGATGTCATTTAGAGAGGTGGTAATACATTTCTTCCTCTTTAAGTGTACGACGATGTATAGAGGGGTATTTTAGTCATTATACCTGTAGGTCGGAGATTTTACCAACGCAGCATTGTCCCTGGGGTCAATATTTCCTTATAGTGAGTAGACTTTGCATATTTTCTTTGATAATGCAGCAGTGTGTCTTTTGGTCCCTAGTATAGATCGTGAATCCTAATTAAATACAAACTAAGGAGTTGGTCTTAAATTAAATTAAATGAAATTTATTTTATTTAAATAACCTGATTTAATTATTGGGCTAGAATAAAATAAAGGTCAATGGAGAGAGAGAATTAATTAAATTAGTTTGGTGGATTAATTAATTATTTAAGGCTTTGACCCAGTTTGAATAATTAAGATTAACCTAGAACTAAACTAATATAGGCTTGTTGATTGGACTAGTTTATTTGGGCGGAAAAATTAATTATTTGTTGAGTCATTTATTTGATTTTAATTAGAATAATTAATTTAATCCAAAAGGCTAAACTAAGAGTCCAATGGGCTAGACCAATTTGACCTAGGGATTTATTTAGGTTAAACAGGAGAATAGAGAAAAACGTTGTTGTCATGGCTTCTTCTCTGTGAAAAAAAGAGTCGCCTCTCTCTCTCTCACTCCAAGAAAATTCCTTAGACTTGTAAGTTGTTCACCAAATGGGATTAGGCAGGCCATATACTGGAAGATCGAGAGGTTGGCGTTCACATACATGCAAAGGCGGAATAGGAGTCATGCAGGAATCGCACTAGAAGTTTCCATCAGTGCATCTACCTCGGTTCCACATATTCTTGTCCAGCCATCTTTGAGAACAAGAAGAAAATGTTAGAAATATTCTCCTTGGAGTCCCGACAGAGTGCGACCAGAACCGGCTGAGGCTGCCGGAGCCAGCACTGGCTCCGTTCCGGTTCTTCTGTTCTTCAATTTTTTCAATTTTTTAAATTTCACTTCCATTGCGTGCTCTGTGTTTTTCCCTTTTTAGCCTTCAATTTTTTCCTTTCTTATATTTAATCACATAAGGAAATGCTCTAATGAATTCCATTGACTTAGCATGCCTTTTGTTCAATTTTTATTGGTCTTTGAGATGCTTCAATGTTTCACAGTCGGTATGTATAACGAATTCCTTACGCAAAAGATAGTGTCGCCAATAGTGAAGGGTCCCACTAAGGCATACAACTTCTTACTATAAGTGGAATAATCGAGAGCTGCTCTAGTTAATTTTTCACTAAAATAAGTGATAGGCTTTTGTTCTAAGTTAATACAGCTCCTATACCTACTCCACTAGCATTGTACTTAATTTCAAAGGTTTTGTCAAAGTTAGGTAATAAAAACAGTAGGGCCTCACTTAGTTTTGTTTTTAAGGTATTGAAAGCTTGTTTTTGTTCTTCTCCCATCTAAAACTAATAGTAGTTTTCTTTACTATTTTCATTAACGTGGCTTCTATTGTACTAAAGTTTTTAATTAATCTCCTGTAGAAACTAGCTAACCCATGAAAACATCTTACCTCAGACATAGTTGTGGGTGTTGGACATTCCTGCATTACTTTGCTTTCCTCTTCATCTACCTCTATTCCTTTAGAACTCACAACAAAGCCAAGTAAGGTTATCTTTTCCAAACAAAAAGAACATTTCTCAAAATTTACATACAACATTTTTTTCTTAAGTGTAACAAGTACACATTTGAGATGATGCATGTGATCTTCATATGTTTTGCTATAAATTAAAATGTCATCAAAATATAGCACAATAAATTTTCCAATGAATTCCCTTAACACATAATGCATCAGTCTCATAAAAATACTAGATGCATTTGAAATACCAAATGACATTACAAGACATTCACACAAGCCCCATTTTGTTTTGAATGCAATTTTCCATTCGTCTCCTTTCCTAATCTTAACTCGATAATATCCTAATCTCAAATCAATTTTTGAGAATATACATGATCCATACAATTCATCTAACAAATCATCAAGACCTAGAAATGGGATAACGATATTTTACTATTATGTATTGATAGCTCTGCAATCAAAACACATTCTTTATGAACCATCTTTCTTGGGCAACAATAAAACTAGAACTGCACATGGACTTAGGCTTTCACGAATATGAACTTTTTGAGTAATTCTTCCACTTGCTTCTACAATTATTTAACTTCTTCAAGATTGCATCTATAAGCTAGCTAGTTTGGAATGACAACACCTGGCATGAAGCTAAATTTGATGCTCAATCTTTCAAATTGGTGGCAAACCTTCTAGTACCTTCTTTGGAAACATATCTTGGAATTCTTCAACAATACCTACAATTTCACAAGGTAAAATAGGTATAGTTTCATAAATAGCTATATAAACACCTTCACAAAAAAAAGTAACACATGTTCCTTTCCCTCAGTTGCATCAATCACCTCACTTTCTTTTGGTAAAGAAATTCATTTCTTTCTTATTTCTTTTCTCTTACTTTTGTCCACTTTGTTCTTTTGCACTCTTTTATTTTTGTTCTTCAACTCTCTCTTTTCCCTCATTCTTTTTACTCTCTTATTTTTTGTTTATCTCTTGTATATTCTCTCTTTTTTTTTTCTTTCTCTCTCATAATTTTTTGATCTATACTCATTTCACTTAGGGCCATAGGAAAAAAAATATACTTCTTCTCTTCCTTGTACAATGTGTAAGTGTTTTCTTCCCATTATATGAAATTTCTTTATCATATTACTACGGCTTTCCTAAAAGTAGGTGGCCGGCTTGCATTGGAACCAAATCACATAATATTTTACCCTTATATTTTCCCATGTCATATGCAACCAATGCTTGTTTATTAACCTTCAATTCTCCACTATCATTTAACTATTGTAGTTTGTAAGGATATGGATATTTCTTAATTTCCCATTATGTGAAACTTCTTTATCATATTACTATGGCCATCCTAAGAGTAGGTGGTCGACTTGTATTGGAACCATATCACACAACATTTTACTCTTATATTTTCTTATGTCAAATGCAACCAATGCTTGTTTATTGACCTTCAATTCTCCACTATCATTCAACTATTGTAATTTGTAAGGATATGGATGTTTCTTAATTTTCAATCTTATCTCTTCCACCAAACTAGCACTTATCACATTGGTGCAACTTTCACTATCTATAATCACACTATATGGGACTTTGTTGATGAGGTACCTTGAATAAAAGATACCTTTCCTTTGTTGATGATGTTCATCCTCTTTCACTTATGTATTCAGGGACCTTCTAGCTACCCCAAGTAATGTACACACTTGCACTACATCTTCTACCTCTTCACTAGAAGCTTTTTCATGAGTATACTCTTATTTTTCATTTTTCTTCTCCTCGGATGAAACCTGACCAAATGCATTAGTATACATCACCTTCTTACTTGAGCATTCATAAGTTGTGTGCCTATATTTCAAACAATGAAAATATTTGATATCTTGGCTCCGTAGTTTCTTAACAGCCTTTCCCTTGTCTTTATTCTATTCCTTTCTTAGTTTATTGTACTCCTTAGGGGGTAGTCTTGAAGCCCTTTCTTTTTTTGGAATTGGCTTATTATACTCTTCGGTGGGTGGATTTGGGCTAATAACACTCTTCATACAAAGGTTTCTTTTCATTTGTTTCTCAACCTTCATAGCCATATGCACCATTTCCTCTAAAGTTTCATAGGAATGTAACTATACCATATTGGCTATATCTTGGTTCAAAACACTTAGAAATCTTACTTTGGTGGCTCGAGAGTCTTCGTTCACATTTGCCCTCATCATCAACACCTCTATCTCTTTGCGATAATCCTCCACACTTCTATTCCCGTGTTTGAGCACTTGGAGCCTTTAATACAATTTATTATAGTAATAGTACAGACAAACCATGTCTTCATGAGATTCTTCATCAACTCCCATATACTAACCACATTTTCTCCTATTCTTTTTCTATTGGCTATAATTTGCTCCCACCATACCAATGCATAGTTTGAAAAACCTAATACTACAAGCTTTACTTTCTTCCCCTTAATATATTCCTGGTAATCAAATAATAGTTTAATCTTATTTTCTTTTTACTCAAAGTATGCCTCCGTATCATTCTTATCCTTAAAAGTTAGCACCTTTATTTATATTTTTTTATTTCTTTTTCTTTCCTATTTTCTTCTCTTTTTTTACTCATCCCATTACCTTTATTTTGCTCTCTATATTCTTCTTTCGAATAATCCTCTTTCCACTTATATTCTCTCGAAATATTTCTCGCTATGCCTTTCATATTATTTCTTCCAAATCTCATTTGGCTTCTATTTTTACCTCCTCCCAACATATTTCTCCCTCTTTTCGTAGGAGCTTACTGGAATCCACCAATGGAATACTTACCTCATTCTTCCCTGAATTGTGTATTCAATTGAGGTGTATTAAATTTTTTTGATTGCTCATGCCCTCTTCTTTAACTAGCAGTTGAGGTTTGGCCTTACTGTACTCGGAGTTCTATCATTTTTCACATTCCCTCCATACTCTTTTGTATAGATACAAACACTTTTTGGAAATGAGTTGGCTCCTCCTATAGTCTACCCATACCACCCTAATTTAATTTAAATACCTCTTCTTCGTGAGCCATAGTTGGGGTTTAAGAATAGTATACCTGCACTTAACTTTCGTTAAAGATAAAAGAAAAAGTTCTCTCACTTCATTTTCGTAGTATTTGCACTTAACTTTCATGTTTGCTCTTTATTGGCTCTTTTAATGATAATCTCTCATTCTTACCTTTTTCATTCACTCACTTGTTTAACTAAATCCTTCATAACTTTAAGGGTTTAGTTCACTTTTAGTTAATCTAAACTCTTAGAACTCTTCAATTAACAGTTCTTAGGGAAATTTTGTCAAACACTTGGTGAACACTAAAATTCAAATATAAGCATAAGCAAGAGTTCAAAATGTGAGTGTCCACTACATAATAACAAGAAAATAGTGCAAAGAATATAATAAAGCAAGAAAAGACAACAATATTTTCACAATTTCAAGGAAATAAGAAACAAGAAACTATAATTAAGAAAGATAAGAATATAAGAATTGAAATAGGAAAATATTGTAGGAACAAAGCTAATAATCAAGCCACATTACTTCTCATTGGTATTTCATCAAACAAATAGCGAACAAAGGATAAGAAATCATTGAAAACTTTTATCAAGAACCTTGTGAGCAAGACTTTTCAAACTTCCAAATATATTTCTACCTATATAAGCCCAAAATTTCCAAATCAACAAGAAACAAAGCATTCCAAAGGATCAATCAACAACAAAGTTTAATTTTTTTCAAGAAAATTTCAAGAAAAAACAAGGAAAATATGACCTTTGTTGGTAATTTTTTGGCTGCAAATTTTTTTCTTGTTTTTCATGCTTTTTAAATAGATCAAAGCCAAGATAAGAATCTAGACTTTTTCTTACTCTAATACCAAATTTGATATGAGCTTGTGGATTTCAAACTTCAAGGATTTTTGTGTGGTTTCAAAGTAACTTTCAAAAGAACAAAATGGACCCAAACACAATAAGTTTTTGGAGATAAGAAATAAGAACAAGAAAATAAGATAATACCCTTTACCACAAACAAAGAACCCTAATAGATCCAAGCTTTTAGGACCCCTAGTTTAGTAGAGCCAGGCCTACTATTATAACACCTCAATACCCTTAACTCTACAAGATATCAAAACAAGAAGAATAGGAGATTATGGACACTCAAGTAGTAACAAACAAGAACCATAAAAGAAAAAACAATTAAAACCCTTGTTTAGGTTACTAGATGAAGTATCCTTAAATTTAGAGACACTTACAAGGGTGAACAAACCCCTTTGGTTGGTTTTGAATTTAGGTTGAATAAGGAAACACTCCATTGTTTCAAGTCTTTAAGAAGATGATTTGTCTTCATTCATGTTTGTGAGTATGATATGTTATGTTTACAAGAGATATATGTGGTATATAACTAAAATCCTAGTCCTTAACTTAACTAAGAACTTAATATTACAAATGACCTAGAAATGTAGCAGAAAACAAAAACTGGCGGACATTTCCAGGGGGGAGCCGGTGCTGCCTAGTGTGGACTGGTCAGTGATGGATGGTTCCTTCTTGATTCGGTTTCAATTTAGCTTGAACCAACTAGCGCTTGGTTGTCAAGGGAAACCGATGTCAATTTTCTCCTAAAAGAACAGTAATCTTAGGCTATAAAAAAAAGGCACCGGCTATGCTAAAGGGATTGACGCCGGGTCCATTCTGCTTGGATGAACATTTAACTGTTTTTGTTGCTCAACCTCCATACTTTCGTTTCCTTTTTTTTTCATTTAGCCTCTCTATTTGAATTACCATTACATTATACTCTTGTGGCATTTTTATGTAGGCTTGGAGATAGTGTTGGAATTGTTTGGCTTGCGCCCTCATTATTAGATCGGGTATGCTAGGTTGCTTATTCTCTCCTCGTTCTTGAAATTGTTCTTCATGGTTGGATTAATTCCTATTAATATGTTGTTTTCCCCAAATATTTGATACTTTCAAATCTTTTGGCCTCTTTATATTTAACTAAATTAGTTTAACAATCAACGATGTTTACGTATATACCATAATCTCAATAGACAATTACCTTAGCAAAACTTTTTTGTGTACTAGGTGTTGACTTACATTTATAATCTCTAGAAAATAGTTTTGAACAAGAATGAGAGGGGTTTTTTTTTTAAAGAAATTGTTAGACATAGTTGGTCGAACTAATAGGGTAAACTGTCCTAGCCAAGTTGGCTCCCGCGAAAGTTGGGTGGAATAGCTAACACAAAACACCGATTTAAGAAAAAGGCTCTTACAGAAATGGCTAAATATAATGTATATATACTCAAGATTTGAAAAAAATACACTTATTCATTGATCAAACGAAAGAATACCCCAAATGTACGAGTAATTTCTATTACCCTAAGGGAGTAATTTGTGATTTAAGATGGAAATCAAAGCTGGACAATATGTGAACGAAAGCAAGAAACTGATTCTAAAGAAAATAACTCCAAAAAGATAGAAAAAAAGAAATTACTATATTTGTCCTTAGGTATTCTTAATTTAATCCCTTCTTTAATGCTTTCCTTGAGTTTTTAAAGGAGTTTGATACCCCATGTCCACCACTTTATGGTGATCTTACCTCCTTTGATGTTCATGGCAATCATAGTGGAAGAGTGGGTCTTGAACCAGTAAAAAACTCTTACATCTTTCCCTGGAATCTAGGTTGTATTCCACTCAAACTTAACTTTCTGAAAATCTAGACACGTCCTCTAATTGAATTGCTATCTTAATTTGGTAAGCTATCCTTTAAATTGGCTGATTTTGTATCAACTAATTAGTCCCCTAATGGTCGTAGTCATATGCTATCCAATAGGTCAGCTGGTCAAGCATTTTTAGCTGGGTAAGTCATTAATTTTTGCGTGTAATATTTTGCCACTCTTTTTGTTTCTTTGAGACTACATAAGGCTCAAGAAAAAATAATGCCTTCCAAATTCCAATTTAACTGTTATTGAGAAAAGAAAATTAATGATTATTATAGCCGACTTTTTGAATTTTTGAAAATCTAATAAACATAAACAACATCCGACCTATGTTCTTCCTATTATTCAAAACACCTAAGTCGGACCTTTTTTTTTTTTTTTTCAAAAACCTATTCTTCTTCCCTAAATTTACAGCTTTCTTACTCTGATTAATCCTCAACAATCATTGACAATATCGAATAGCAACATTTCTACCACTTTAGTGAAAACTTTTGACACCATCACAGAAAAACAAGGTGTAACTTTTAACTAGGGAACCCACATTTGCTATTCTAAAGCTAAGAATTTGTATAAACTAGGGCCACTATCTTACTTAATCCAGAAATCACCCTCAATTTGTTAAACCGCTTGGCTACAAGCTTTCTTTTTTTTTTTTATTGACCTGGGTGTTGTTTAGCAGTTTGGCCATTTGAGTTTAGAAGCTAGCCATCTATCCTTGAGGACTTTATAAGCTGATCAAGTCAGTAGTGCATTTAGGGATAACTGGAAAAGTTGAGGGATTTATGATGCCATTCAAATGTCCACTTATGATCATTGCCCTGACTAAGCTATATTGAAAGCCATCCTCCTATTTTGGTCTCCAACAATTAGTGGCTTTATTTTCCCTTTTGGTGTGGTAAGCTTTACCATTTTAGATATAGTTGCTATTTTGGGTTTGCTTGTGGATAGTGAAGAAATCCTCTCTTTCGATGTTGCAAATTTGATGAATTAAATGTTGCATATAAAGGAGTAGCCATATATTCTAGATTTGTGAAAACAAATAGGAAAGCTAATCTAGTTACTAAAGATGAGCATACTGCCTTCCTTCTTTGTTGGCCTTGTAAATACATATTTTGTTCTCTCCTTCAGTGTTATTTTGGACTATTCCTACCATTTTTCATTGATTTGGAAAAATTGGTGGTTTGGTCTAGCTAATTGTATCTTTAATATATCATTCTTTGTTTCTCCTTTATATCAATATTAGCGCTGGTGAGGCTTCTTTTACTTTATCTAACTTTCTTTAGGTTTTACAATTGTGGTTGTACTAGTATTTGTCTAAATTCAGTCTGGATTGACTGAATTCTTCATTTAGGAACCTTCAACCCTAGTAGTTATAGGTTATACCTTCCTGCTCGTTCCCCTTATTGTACTGCTTGATAAAGGCAAAAAGCACAAGCTTGCCAAGATTAGGGAAATAGCCTATTACTTATATCAGACCAAGGAAAGATATGCTAACCTACTGTCCCTATATAGTTCTAGGGACATTGGCCTCAACTAGCTACTTTTGATGTCAAATGGCCCGAATTGTCTACTGCTTCAGGATGCCTCGGGCTCTGTGTTAATTGTGTAAGAACTTTTGACTAGATTTCGGTCGTTTGCGAGGTATAGCAGAGTGGTTTCACAACCTTAGAACCCGCATTGTTTTGCTAGGTAGTTTGGCTTGATTCAAGATGTCTCTACAGATCCAGATTATAAAACCAAATTTCTAGAACATAGATCTTTGACTAATGGCTAGTTAAATAGTCTAATTGGTCGAACAAGAAATAAGATTGGTAAAATTTTCTTCTAAGTCTTTAACCTATACTGTGCTATGATTAGGGCCAAAATCCATTGGCGGTAGAAGTTTTGGAGCTCTATTTTTTCATGTCACTAGTGGATTTTCTGTCTAAATTTGAGGACAAAGCTAAAAAGGATATTGAGGAAGAGAAAGAAATAATTAGATTGACTAAAACTTAGTCGTCCTCCCATTAATTATCCAAGAAGTCTTTCCAAGGCCAATCGGCCACTTCAGTTTTCACTTGGTCTGAATATTTTGCTCTCTTTAGGTGTTGCTGAGGATCCTATTGTTGTGGATAATCTACTAGATGCTCTATTTTTTTTTCCATCAATCTTCAGGTACTGCTTAAAGTTTCACTATTTCTCCAAAGGTTCTAGCCTATTCCTTTCTTTCTTCTTCTTTTTTTTTTAAATAAATGTATACATGGATACTGATTTGCAAGAGGAAACAGAGGAAAAGAACATAGCCAAAACCTAAGACAAGCACTTAAAAGAAAGGGAAAAAAACTACAAGAATAAAGATGGGTGTTTTACCTGAAATCAAACTCTATTCTACCCAACAAGAGACTTCTTTACCTGCTATTTTGAAGGCAAAATTGGAAGCCTTCTTCAAGTCCCCCTCCCTCTAAGAAGTCTGTTTTGCAAAACCCACGAGAATATCTGGGTTTTTTAATTGATCAACTAGCCAGGCCTTTTTTTACAAACAAAAACATTCAAAATTAATTGATCGACACCAATGATTTTCTAACCAAACTAATGAATGTGGCTTGGTCTTTGCTATTATGGCCATATGTTTAATAAAATTTGTGTCTAGCCAAGCTGGCTTTTGATAACTCCTACTACCATATGCAATTATGCCACGCCTTCATTTATTTGAACGAGCTTACCCATTTAAATGAACTAAATCAGGAGCTATCAACTCAGTACCAGAAAGCACCCCAGGAACTTGATGAAACTACTACCAACTTGTTGAGTAACTAAAGCCAAGTTATCTTCCTGAGGATCTAGATTGCCAAGTTACAAGGGGACTTATTTACTATAAAAAAGACTATTAATCATGACCAGCAAAAAAAGAAAAATCTAGTCCAAACTATCTTCCAACTCTTTAAAGAAGCTAATAAAGTCAGGGAACAGATTGCTATATTGGACACCAAACAACTATGCTTAGAGCAAGATAAACAATTAGTAGAATTTGAACTCATGAGGATCTCCAAGAGTTGGGAAGATCTCTGTAAATACGCAATCGATAATCTACAGCTAAAAGAGCCCACTCTAGTAATTAATCATGCTTTCTCTAGCCCATTGTCTTCAAGCCATATAGGTATATCTGGTTAGATTAACCCTTAATCATTTAAATCTTTCTTTTTTACCCTTTATATAAGTTTTCTTGGTTAGCTCCCTCAGTTTTTATCTTGGCTCCTTCGATACTCCTTGATGTTTCTCTGGTTGCCTCATCATCAACTGGCTTTGGTGCCCTTATAGCAATTGAGCAAGTGATAAGGATTAAAATCATCACTATTTTTCTAGTTATTTGAGGCTATTTTAAGATACTTTTGTTATAAGAACTAGGAATATTCCTTTCTATTTGACATTTTGCTTGTAGAAAGTGTTTTTGACGAATTTGTGTAGATTTGAGTTAATTTTGAGCAAAACTAGAGAATTTTCAGAACACACCTAGCGCTAGATTTGGCAAGTAGACTAGGTGCTAGGTCCATTCTGGTCAGCCAGAGGAAAACACGGCAAAAATTGAGGGAGAAAACAGAACACACTTGGCACCAGGTGGGTTATCTAGACCCGGCACCAAGTCTACTCCGGAGGATGAAAATTCTGTGTACGAATTTGAAAATTTTCTAAAGATTTCGATATTTTCTAATTCCTACTCAGCTAAGACTCCTTAGGCAATGAATTTAGCATCAAAGACACTTATAAAAGCAAGAAAAAATACAAGAAAAAAAGAGAGTGAATCCAAGATAAAAAATTCTATTAATTCAAAAGAGGAAAGATTCACCATTCAATGAGAATTGTTCAGGAGCATCTTCAAATGAGAATAAGGAGGTTTGTCTATGAGTTTTTTCTTTTACTTTTATTTTCTTTTTCTTAAACAATTATGTACTTAATGTTTCCATTGTAATTTGACATTGTTTTTTGGGATTCATGATTTATTGAGTAATTTAGTAGTTTAATCAATTCATTATTCATCTTGAGATTTGATTACTTATTTTTCTTACGAAGTTGGCGGATTAGTTTTTATTATTAACTTGTTTGAAAAGGGGGTTGATAATGACTTCAATTAATTAATTTTTGTTATCTCTTAACTTGCTTGAAAAGGGGGTTAATTGTTGAGAACATTGGTAAGCAAAGGTTAGTTGATGATTGTTAGAATATGGATTCATTGATTAATTTCATATTTTAATTTATATGCGGATTGATTTTAATGCATTTTTTGGATAAGTTGGTTGAGACAGAATACGTTCACTAATCTAACTAGAAGACAGTGTTTCCATAAATTACAAATGAAGTGGGTCTATATTAAATCTTTCATGAGACCAAGATAATAATTGATTGTGATATTGGCTAAGTGATTCATAATCATATTTTCAAAATCTTATGTCTAAATTGCGTATTTTCACATCATTGAGTTGTATATATATATTTTTTTATTTTTTTATTATTTTATCACTTTTAGTCGGTTAAACAATGAATGAAAAGTAATTAGTGTGTACCTATTCCTCTGAGGATCGTTACTCGTTAATTCCCTATATTATGCTTGCGGTAAGTATACTTGCTCGTATATCTATTTTGAGATTAATTTTTTAATTAAAACTTGACTAAGGGATGTATTTAAGTTCGATGATTTTTATACATCCAAAATTTACGCATCAAGTTTTTGGCGCTGTTATCGGGATATAATATCATAAAAGTTTGAATTTTATTGATTTAACTATGTTTATGTGTTTATATGTCTATATGTAAATATGTATATATAGTATTTGTGTAAATAGGTGCTAGATCTTGTTGTTTGTAACATTGTGTGACTTAATTGACTTGCATAGTTTATTTTGTACTTGTAAATACCATAACTTTTGTGTTTAGGTAGTTTTGAATATATCTAATGTTTGTGTTTTTCTTTTCTTTATTTTTCTTTTATTTGTTTTCCCTTGTGTTTTTTCTTTTCTTTGTTTTTCTATTATTTTTGTTTGTTTTTATTTTTGATTTGAATTTTGCTTTTCTTTGAGCACGAGATTGACATCATCATGGACAATTACTTTTGGGCACAAGATAAAAGGAGCTACGATGGTGCGAATTTGGCAAAGTTGCATGCTCGGATCGGCGCTTTTTGTGAGACGTCACTTGAAGTCTCAATATATTCTTTTGTCGCCAATAAAAATTTATCTGTTAAGTGGTATGAAGATACATCCCAGCGAATGAGCTCTACAAGAACACAATTAGCCAAGTTGGTTGAAAATGCCCTAACGGCCTATACCCTTGAACAAGAGAATCTCCAAGAAAATGAGAGAGGATATGAGGCACAATTGCCAAGTGTGGAAAGGGAGGTATTCGTTTCTCCTCTATATGCTAATAATTCTAATATCTCTTTGTCATATGATTTCTTAGGTTCCTCTCCATTTTTGAAAAATAATGGTTTAAATGATGATGTATGGAATTTAACATGCCTCAAGGAGTTGAATTTTTCCATGATGTATCATAAGAGACCCTTGAAGGATATTGACAAATTCTACCATTCACCACAATTTAAAGGAGGTAACTGGGTATTTGCAGATAAGTTGAAAAGTAAAGATTTATTGATCCCATCTTTAAACTCTACACTGCTAGGTTCAAAGGGAAATTTTAATTGTGAAAAACCTTGGGGGGGGGGGGGGGGTGAATAAGATTTTTGGCAAGCTAAAATTTTTTTGATTCGTCTAATATATAAGATAATAAAGATCATCAAGTTGCTTGGACCGACTTTATGATGACAAAGAAAGTTATCCAAGAACTCTTTGAGATATATCCAGATTCAGACAAAGAAAGAAACACGAAACAGTTAATGACTTATGAAAGGAAATAAGACACATAATGTATAGTTGTTTGATCTACTAAGATCTACGTCAACTACCTTAAGCTCATACTTAAGGATTTTCAACCAGATTTTATTTACACTACTTAATGAAATCAAACTGTATCGCATACAAGGGAGGATCACCACACTAGGTTTTACAAAACCTTTCAATCAAATAATCACAACAAGGTTCACCCCAAATGGGTTTTACACCACAACCTTGTACTACAAAGGAGATTAAATATCAATAGAACAGTAAAAGCTCACTTATTTGAGCAGATGATCGCTAAGGTACAAAGTACAAACACTTTTACCTTTGACACAAAATGAATTCACTTTGAAGCACTTGATAAAAAGAGATTTTTGAAAACTGATAAGCGATTCTGTTTCTTAGAAGAATGTCACAAAAATCTTATGTCTAATCTTATTTAGAGGCTATTTATAGAGCCAAAAAGTGAAGTGCCAACGACTATAATTTTTCTGTTAAATTTATCCGTGTTTTAGACTTAGGTTTCGGATGACGATGCATCTAAAAGGTAAGTCCAAAAAAATACTTTTTCAGGCAGAAACATTTCAACACTGTTTATAGGATTTTGGATGAATCTTTTGGATGCAAAAATATCCAAATTACTCAATCCAGAATTCTGAGATTTTCAAAACTTTGAAATCTTTTTCTTTGTGTGCTTCAAGGTAAAAATTTGAACCAAAAGATAAAGAGACATAGGAATTAATAGAAATACCTTAGTAACACTTCCCAATCTAAAGTTCTTCTATAAGGACTTTTTGGTATGCAACCCCATATACTTTGATCTTCTTTTTTTATCTTCCATACTTGAATTCCATTACTGAAGAGTTGCCTAACAATCATATTTGAATGCCTTAGAAGAATAGAGGTCAAACATGTCCTATCACATATAGATTATACAAGTTAGCTCACATCAATGTTTGCCATAAATCAAAACATAAGAGAAAACCCTAAGGGCTAACAAATTGTGACAAATATTTTGAAGGGATAAGTGGTAATTCTAATGTTTATACACTTTTTAGACATAATTTATATCTTTGTATTGAGAACTTGATCTGTATGTCTAAAAAGGTACTACAGAAGAGGGGTCGTGTATTTACATTCATTACAACTAATATTTTCTATGAACCTTCCATTTTTCAAAAACCTCCATTATTTCTACATTCATCATACCTATCTTTTATTTTGAGCTTTAATTTCTTTTACAAAGGCTTAATGATGATTGGAAAGAGTTTGTATATTAGTTTAGCGTTTGGTTTTGCTAGGTGTCTTTTTCCCCTAATAATAAGGAAAGTATTTTTCATCTTAAGTGTGGACGAGTGAGTCGTGTCTTTACTTGCTTTGTTAGGATTTTTTTTAGTTTATTTTCTTTTATTTAGGTGTGTCTTTATTTTGTTATTATTTTATTTATACTTTTATTTGTGTTTTCTTTTGCAAGTAGGAATAAAGTCTTCTTAGACTAACCATTTTCTCTATTTTCAGTTTTGATATCCATTGAAACTTATTACACTTTGGGAGTATTGCTTCACCCTCTCCTCCTTTATTATTTTTGGTCCTTTTGAAGATGCTTTCTTGTGTTTATTTTTAGAGAATAAGAACATTGTCCAGTTTAAGTGTGGGGGAGTGGTTGGATGATATTCTTTGTCCAAGTTTTTTTCAATTATTTTGGTGTTTTCTTGGTATCAAACTAATTTTTTTGTTAAAAATTTTGAAGATTTGAAAATTTGAAAGTTTGGAAATTTTAGAGCTAACTTAAGCTTATGGAACATGATTATGGAGGTATTTTCTTTTTTCTATTCTTTCTCTTTATTTATTTTGGTCTTCTTGATTGTGCTTTTATTGTTATATCTTTGGCCATTAAGGATAATGTCTAGTTTAAGTGTTTTGGGGGGGGGGGGAGGTGGAGGGAATGGTGTTGAAGAAAATTTTCAAAATTTTTGTGGTTTTCATTGTTTAAGCAAGGTTGTAATTCTTTTTTTTTTTTTACTTAGATATGATGTTTTGTCATTCATTAGGTGGATTTTTATAAAATTGGTTTATTGGATAGGATATTATCAAGATTTGAGAATTTTGATTAATCTTGTTTATGCATTAGTATTTGAATATTATTTAACTCATTTAGTTTGAATATGGAGAATATGATGAATATGTGGAAAATTTATTAGCTAACTCTTATATTATGAGTTTAAACTTTACTTAACTTTGAGTTGTGATAAGGAATGTGAAGAGATAAAAGATTTTTGAGTGGAAAGATTGTGGAAAATTTTTGTGAGTTGAAAATTGAGAAAAATGAATCAATTGTTGTTTCCTCTTTGAAGATGAGAAAAAATTGTTTTTGCTTGATTATGAGGACTAATACGGATAGTGAAGAGAAATTTACTTTCTTAAGGCTATGAATTTTCAAAAGTAAATGGGAGGAAAAATGGTGAAAAAAATGATGAGTAATGACAATAAGGGGGCTAATATAGTGTGCGAAGAGAAATTTATGCACTTGAGGCTATCAATTCTCTAAGTCATTGAAAAGGAAAAAAAGTAGAGAGGAAAAAAAATAAGAGTGCTTTTCTTACATCATGACTTGAGTTGTGCAATTTTTAGATTTATAATGCTTGCGTTGGTAAATAACTTAACTTATGTGATTTATGTTATCTATATTTTTACTTGAAGGGTAAAATAATTTTTTTAGACTAAGGTATATATTTGATTAATTTGACTTCAAGAGTTTTGTGTTGTCTTATCAAATACTTCAAGTTTTAATTGTTTTCAAAGGGTTTGATAAATGGCAAGAGTTTTTATCTAAAGTTTGAAGGGAAATTATAATCCTTATTATAATTTAAAATTTGTGGAAGAATAAATTCTTGTGTTTTCTTGATAATTTTCTTGGTTAAAATGTTTTGCTTGAGGACAAGGAAAAGTTCAAGTGTGAAGGAATTGATAGGGGCTAAAATCATTACTATTTTTTTAGTTATTTGAGGTTATTTTGAAATACTTTTATTATAATAACTAGGCATATTCCTTTCCATTTGACATTTTGCTTGTAGAAAATATTTTTGACGAATTTGTACAAATTTGAGTTAATTTTGGGCAAAACTGGAGAATTTTCAAAACACACATTGCGTCAGGTCAGATAAGTAGACTAGGCACTAGGTCCATACTAGTCGGCCAGAGGAAAACAGGGCAAAAATTGAGGGAGAAAACAGAACACACCTGGCACCAGGTGGGTCGATTGAACTGGCACAAGGTCCGCTCTAGAGGATGAAAATTCTGTGTATGAATTTGGAAATTTTTCAAAGATTTTGGTATTTTTTAATTTCTACTCAGTCAAGACCCCCCATGCAACGAATTTGGCATCAAAGAAGCTTATAAAAGTAAGAGAAAACACAAGAAAAAAAGAGAGTGAATCCAAGATAAAAAATTTCACTAATTCAAAAGGGGAGAGAATTACCATTCAAGGAGGGTTGTTTAAGAGAGTCTTCAAAGGAGAAGAATGAGGCTTATTTATAAGTGCTTTCTTTTACCTTTGTTTTCTTTTCCTTAAACAATTATACTTAATGTTTCCATTGTAATTTGACATTGTTTTTTGGGATTCATGATTTATTGAGTAATTTAGTATTTTAATCAATTCATTATTCATCTTGGGATTTGATTACGTATTTTTCTCACGGAATTGGTTGATTGGTTTTTGTTATTAACTTGCTTTAAAAAGGGGTTGATAATGACTTCAATTAATTAATTTCATATTTGTTATCTTTTAACTTATTTGAAAAATGGGTTAATTGGTAAGAACATTAGTAATAAAAGGTTAGTTGATAATTGTTAGAATATGGATCAATGGACTAATTTCATGTTTTAAATCACATAGAATATAGGAGTTTATATGAAGATTCGATTTTAATACATCTTTTGCGTAAGTTAGTTGAGACAGAATATGTTTATTAATTTAACTAGAAGATAGTGATTCCATGGATTGCAAACGAAGTAGGTCTATATTAAATCTTTCATGAGACCAAGATAATAATTAATTGTGATATTGGTTAAGTGATTCATAATCATATTTTCAAAAGATTGTGTCTAAATTGCATATTTTCATATTCTTGATTTATATATATTTTTCTTTATTTATTATTATTTTATCACTTTATTTGATCGGTTAAACAATGAATGAAAAGTGATTAGTGTGTAATTATTCCTTTGCAGATCGTTACTCGTTAATTCCCTATACTATGCTTGTGATGAGTATACTTGCTCGTATGTGTATTTTGGAATTAATATTTTAATTAAAACTTGATTAAGGAATGGGTTTAAATTTTAATGATTTTTATACATCCAAAATTTACGTATCAGGAAGTAACGATCTAGAGTATGACAGATAAATCTGATGCACTTGTACCAAAAATTCCTAATTTGCTAATTGTTCTTGAGATCATTGTAGTGGGAATATTGACTACTTCTGCAGCTGTCAAGATGGTAGTGGTCAATCCTGATATAGCCATTTAACATGTATTAGTTAGTGATACTTGTCCATTACATGCATATTTTACATATTATTTGCATTTCAATATCTTTAAAATTCATTTTAGATTTCTAATTAATTTCCCATTTTCTTCTTGTTTAATGCAGGATGAAAATATTTAAGATTAGACAATAATTCAAGGAGAAAAAAACTGAAAAAGAGCTAAATTGGAGCAACATGACGTCGTCGAGATCGTATTGCACATCGTCGTGCAGCATCTGAGATTCAGAAGTTAATATTCTAGGAGTCCACAGTACTGTGCCCATCACTTTTCACATCACCGTGCACCATCAGAGTTTATAAATATAAAGATATTTAGGTGCTGATAGTATTGTGCACCTTACCATCAATCTAGTTGTGCATGATTACAACACAAAGTGAATTCAAATGCAACAATATCATTTCAAGGTTGGTATAGGTACATCAAAGTATGCATGGCAATGTGTAAAACTCCTTCTATGGCACCGTACAACATTGCAAATAACCCCTTTTAGGAATTTTGGGGAACAACCTATAAATACCTCTTATCTGTCTATTCTAAAGGAGACACAAGAGAGAGGCCATATGAAATATACAAGAGAAAACTCTTTGGAAACTACAAGGAGGCTAAGAAGAGAAGATCAAGAAAAGATTAAGAGAATTAGGAGTATCCCAAGAAGAGTTCAAAGTAGAAGAAAAAACACTTGTCTATGGGTTTCTTTTCTTATCTACTTTATAATTTGGATTTGAAGATGATTATTTCTATCTAGATCTATTTGTAATGAAATGATTGTACCCTAATTTTGTTGTGTTTTGAATTATTACTTAATTTTATTGAGTTTTGTTTGAGTATTTTATCACTTTGGCTTGCTTGATTGAGTTGATCATTTAGATTTTTCACTTATGATTTACTTTGAGAAAAGGGATTAGAGATGGGTATCCATTTAGATTAATTTAATAGATATATTTTCTCTTTGATAAACTTGAGAAAGGATTTGTATAAAAAAAATAAATTTGTGATAGAAGGGGTTAATGGGTCACCTAGAGATAGGGGCTTTGCATCTTTTTAGTTCTATAATTGTAGGTTTCTAATTGTAATGCTTCTTGGGTTTGATTTGTATGGTAGAAATACCAATAGGTTGGGCTCAAGGATAGAGAACTCATTACTTGAGAAAGAGTGAGTTTTGTAATTAGGGATACCCACTTTCCAATGCTTAATTTTAATTCAATTGATTGAGTGATGTTTGATGCTTGATATTTTTGGGGGAATTCACTTTGATTGCAACTTTGTGATCTTCTTGAACCAACATTGTGATTGGATTGATGTATTCTCGTGTGTGTTCCTTGTTAGTTATTTAGAATTAATACTTGTTTATTATTTTATTTCTCTATTTGGGTTAATTGAATAATGAAACAAAAGTAGTAGTAGGGGTAATTAACCCAGTTCCTAGGGATTCTTCAATGTTTACCAATGCCACACTTTGGTACACAATAGATATACTTGCCTATTTGTGTAAGTTTTGTTATTAAATTAGTATTTTAAATTAAAATTTGGGTGAGCTTTGGATTTATTCCATACTAGTGCAACAAAGGCATATAATGCATAAAGCACAACATTGCAAACACACCATCAGGTTTTTTATATTGTTGTTGGGGATACGCTATCAATAACTTAAACTTTTTAAGTTTTATTAATTCAATTATTATTTTAG
Source organism: Voacanga thouarsii (assembly GCA_026120185.1). Lineage (NCBI taxonomy): Eukaryota > Viridiplantae > Streptophyta > Magnoliopsida > Gentianales > Apocynaceae > Voacanga > Voacanga thouarsii. The sequence continues at coordinate 1,727,968 of JANUWF010001704.1, forward strand.
TCTATTCATATCTTTTAGTTTCTTATGAAATTATAGTTTTGTTCTTTGTCTTTGGTTTTATGGATTTTTGTTTTCTTTATTGGTGATGGTATAGTTTGTGAATATTTATTGTACTCATTTTTGTTCTGTTAGTTCATAACTATTGACAACTTTTGGAGATATTTGAATTTTATTGAGGATTTGATGGGGTTTTGTTTTGCTTAGTTTATTATCCTATCATTGTTTTTTTTTTTTTTCAGATTGCTAGTAGTTGAGTTAGTTTCTAATTTATTTTGTAGGAAAATTTTCTTGTGTATATGCATAGGAGAGATTTTGGAAAAGAATTGACCAAATTTGATAGTGAGATAGAACGAACATTTCAGAGACTGCGTAGGGAACAAAAACTAAAAGCCTTTAAAGTTTTTGAAAAATCTGATATTTCAAGATCATTGTGTGAACAGATGAAGGTTAACCAAGGTAGTAATGGTAATGGGAATAGTATGAGAGAAGAATAATTAAAGATTGTGCTATTCCCTCTTTTCAGGTACCAATTCGAGTATAGTAAGGCCTGTAGTTGATGCCAACAACTTTAAAGTCAAGCCTAACTTTATTCAGATAATTCAACAAATGCTACAATTTGATGGACTGCAAGATGAGGACCCCAATACCCATTTGGCTGCCTTTTTAGAAATTTATGATACTCTCAAGCTTAATAGAGTGTCAGAGAAAGCCATAAGACTTAGATTATTTCCATTCTCTTTGAGAGACCGCATAAAGTCATGGTTAAAATCCTTACCTACTGGGTCTAACACTACTTAGGAGTAACTAGCTAAGAAGTTTCTTACTAAATATTTCTCTCCAGCAAGAGTAGCCAAATTAAGGAATGATATCTTCTCATTTTCACAATTAGATGGGAAAACTATTTATGTTTCATGGGAAAGGTACAAGGAAATAATTATAAAATGCACACACCATGGATTTGATCTTGGACTACAAATGCTGACTTTTTATAATGGGTTATGTTTCTCGTCTAAACAAATGGTGAATACTTCTTCGAGAGTTATAGCTCCTTCTAAGACTCTAGAAGAACTCTTTAACTTGATGGAACATATTGCTTTAAACAAAAATTCATGAGGGTAAAGACCAGGAGCTAAGATCCAAGGATTGCATAGCATAGATGCCATGGTTTCATTAGAGGCAAAACTAGAGGCCCTTACCAAAAAAATAGAAAAAATGAATGTAAGTCCTAACAAGTGAATGGCGAGTTGTGATTTATGTTAAAAAGAGCATCCAAACTATAAATGTTAAGGAATGGGAGTTGGAAGTAAACAGCTTGAGCAAATAGACTATTTGAGTAATGCAAGGCAAGACAATGTGCCATTTGGCAATACCTGCAACCCAAGTTAGCAGAACTACCTAAATTTTTCTTGGGTTAAAAAATGTGAAGATTTCTGAGAGCTGACGGTGTTAGGCACCTCACCATCTACGCGATCTTGTATAATTATAGCATAGAGTGAATTCAAGGGCCACAACGTTGTTTCAGAACACTTTCCACGGTCCCGTGCAATATTACAGATAACTGTCTGTTCTACAGAATTTTAAGAATTTTGGGGAATAACCAATAAATACCCTTTATCTGGTTATTCTAAGGGAGGCACAAGAGAGACCACATGAAATACATAAGAGAAAAACCTTTGGAAACTCTAAGGAGGTCAAGAAGAGAAGATCAAGAGAAGATTAAAGAAAATTAAGAGCATCCCAAGAAGAGTTCAAAGTATAAGAAAAAGTGATAGAGCCTAATTATGTCTATATTTTCCTAGTTATTTGAGGATCTTTTATGGTACTTTTAGTTTAATAACTAGTCATTCTCCTTCCTATTTGATGTTTTGCTTGTGAAAAGTATTCTTAGTGAATTTGGATAGGAATTTGATAATATAGAGCGAAATTATAGTTTTACAGACTTGACTCGGTGCCTACTCAAAGTGGTTGAACCGACCGTGGCTCGGTTCTGAAAAAACAGAGGAAAAAGAGCTCAAATCAAGAGAATTCCAGAGTTGGACTGGCGCCGGTTTAGACGAAGTGACCCAGCACCGGCCCTCTCTGTTGTGGCGGTTCAGAATCCTTTTTCAAGTTAAATTGGAATTTGTCGGAGTTTAACTTGTTTCCAATTTGTACTCAGGCTAAGGCTTTTGAAGGACGAATTTTAGCAATCAAAGTTGCCTATTTAACCAAGAACAAGGGAAGATTAAATATGAATTCAAGTAACAAAAGAAAAAAAAAATTAGGAATATTAAATATGAATTCAAGGAACAAAAGAAAAAATCATTCATTGAAGGTGAATTCATCACTCGAGATAGAGTATTATCTCAAAAAGGTTCTCAAAGGAGAAAGAAGAGGGCTTGTCTAAGAGTTCTTTCTAAGACCTTTATTTTTTTTTTCTTTGAACAATGATAAGATCAATATTTTAATTGTAATTGAATGTTATTTTTGGATTCATGATATTATAATTTATTTAATCTTTGATCAATTAATTGTTATTCTTATTATTTGATTACTTGCTTTTATTTGATAGATTGATGAAGTTGATTTATTTCTAATGGACTTGGGAAACAAAGTTAGATTGAGTTCAATTTAATTAATTCTATATAATTGTTATCTTAACTGGATTGAGAAAGAATGTTAAGAATTGAATTTGAGTAATCAAATGTTAGTTGATTTCACCTAGAGTATAGTGTCATTATAGCTAATTTCATGTTTATATTGTGTAAAGTATAGGGATATTCATGAGGAATGAGTTTAATGCATTTCTTTGGTTATGTTGGTTTAATTAGAAAATATGCTAACTTAATCAGGAAATAGTGATTTTATAGATTGGGAAAGAAGTGGATTATATCTTTATCACTTCATGATGCCAAGATAATAATTGATTGTGATAAGCATTAGATAGTTCATATTGTTTTTAGGAATAATTATTTAATCATATGTTTTTCTCTCTAAAGAGTTGTGTATATATTTTGTCTTTATCTTTATTTTTATTTTTACTCTTTATCAATCTAATTGGTAGGTTAAATATTGAATGGAAAATAATTAGTGTGTACTTAATCCTTGAAGATCGATACTTGTTAATATTCTATATTATGCTTAATGATAAGTGCACTTGCTCATATGTATAATTTGAGATTAATATTTAAATTTAAACCTGATTGGGAATGGATACAAAACTACATAATTTTTATATATCCAAATTTAATGTATCAAGTTTTTTATGCCGTTACCAGGGAACAATATCATGAAAGCTTGGAATTTATTAATTTAACCATGCTTATATGTTTATATATAAATATGTATATATGTTCTTTGTTTACATAGATGCCATAAGTTGTTATATAATGTATAAAGTTGTAGATGATGACTATTGTGTAATATGATAGCGTTTGTTTGCATATATGTAAAGACAAAATTCTTATAATCTTAATTTTTCTATAGGAAGACTTCTTAGTTTATGACCCGACAAAACGCAGAAGACATTATGGATTTTGTATTGGGTATCTCAGGCTCGTATCCTATACGACACAGCGAAAAATAAAACGAGATACCATCTCAGGACCCGCCTATGTGTGGAAAATAAGACATAAAGATAATAAATGTAGCAGTTTTTTACTTTTGTTTGATCGTCTGAAGAACAAAATTTCTTCTTCAAGTTGAGGCGCGATCCAGCAATTCTCTTATGCAAACTCCACGAGAGTTGGACGTCTAACCACTATAATCACAGTGTGTGATTATCTCTAATAGTAATTCACACAGAGGAATGCTCAAGCATCAAAATTTCCTATGCTAGCAAAAAAAGATGGCGGCTAGAGCTGTTTTCGTTTTCAGCAAAACGAGAGAGAGAGAGAGAGAGAAGACGTTTGTTTTGTGGCTCATATCCAATATATGTTCCAAAATCCACTGAAAATTTGAAATTCTAAAACAATTAGAATTTCCTAATTGTAATTGGAAACATCAAGTTCTCACAATTATAACTTGAACCACAAATTATAACTAATTATAATTTATCCACAACAACTTCTCTTTCTCGAAATTAACCCCTCTATGTTATCAAATAACATCTTGAGTATATAATCCTCTATTGCGTGTGACCTATTAGGTTTCCCAGTCAATTGGTAGCGGACATGAATTAATCCAAAAGTCTTTGAGATTAATAATTCATAATTAATTAGAATTAATCTTATTAATTCTAATTAGGTTTGGTTTATTAATTCATCAATTAATAAACCCATATTCCCAGATCATGAGTGGTATCTAGCAACACATTATGACTACTCAAGAGTCCAAGAAGTCAAGTGGCTTGACATGAACCCTTCAATAATAAAATTCAGTGCAATTAACTTCTTTCACCATACAATATCTCATTCGGTTTGGAGTACGGAATTAGTACCAACTCCCTCTAGAATTAATTCTAGCCCGAATACAATAGTAATTGTACCAGGAACCCACTACTCTAGATGTGTATCAATTGGAACTATTTCCAATACACAATCGCCTTGACTAAGGACTTTCCGAGTAGTAATTCCTAAAAGTGACCGTGAGATATTCGCACTTACTATTAAAAGTGGTGAATCCTTTATTGACCCTCTCAACCACTTTCGTTTACCTCACAATGTACCCAATATCCATCCCACCTCGATCGAGCTTCGGAGATTGGAATCAAAGTACAATACTCAACAAACAAAGTATCTTGGAGATCTCAAGTCTAAGGATACTTGCACGTTTGCTATATTGAGATTATACCACTGGTATTAAATAGTTATCCATGTGATTATCTCAAAATTAGGTCATCCAATGAACTTGTTCCATTAATAAGCATCCATGTATTAACTTTGAGTATCTCAATACTCACGGTTATGAGAACCACCGCCTGATCAAATCAGAAAGTCTAACACATGCTAGTCTTAACGCATTAATGATGTCATGTCTCATTAATACTATGACTAGAGACTATTTAAGTACTAACACCATCCAGTGTAGTAAGAATCTCATATCATGATTTTCTTAACACAGTGTTGTACTAGAGACTTTATCAAACAGTTATATTACTTAAAGTAAACAAAAAAAACTGTAAGATAAATAATGCCTTTTATTAAAATAAAATGTGTCATATACAATGTACAAGTGATTGTCTCTAGGACACAACACCAACACTTTGATCCAGAAATTGAAAGAACTCTCACAAGGATTTAGCGAGCATATAAAAGTCGAGCTAACCTATTTAGTTCCACAAGAGAAATGGAGGTTAATCGAAACAATAATGGCGGTAATGGTGAAAATAAAAGGACTATGGGAAATTTTGCTAAGCTTACGATTTCATGTACGGACTCGAGTATAACTAGACCAAGGGTAAAAGCCAACAATTTTGAAATAAAACCTAACATAATCCAAATGATTCAAAACTTGGTCCAATTTGATGGGTTACCTGATGAAGACCCTAACTCCCACATTACTAGTGTTTTAAAAATTTGTGACACTTTCAAAATGAATGGTGTGTCGGAAGATGCTATTAAATTGAGATTCTTTCTTTTCTCTCTTAGGAATAGAGCCAAATCTTGATTAAAGTTCTTACCTGTAGGGTCAATCGATACTTGGAATGGGTTAACTAAAAAATTCTTAACCAAATATTTTCCCCTAGCTAAGACAGCCAAGCTTAAGACCGACATCTTTGCCTTTTAACAATTGGAGTACGAAAGCCTATATAAGTGTTGGAAAATGTAGAAGAAAATGCTTAGAAAGTATCCACATAACGGGGTTTGAACTAGGCATGCAAATACAAATTTTTATAAGTGGATTTAATTTTTCTTTAAAGCAATTAATTGATGCATCCGCGAGAGGAACTATAAACTCTAAAACCCCAGAAGAGTTGTATGAGTTGATTGAGGATATTTCTATAAACAATTATTTATGGGGCAATTCAAGGTCTAAGGCTTGTGTTTAGGGAGTTCATAAAATGGTTGTTATGGCTGCTTTTGAAGCAAAAGTTGAGGTACTGACTTAAAAGATGGAAAAAATGGCGGGTCATTCACAAGTAATGAATGGTGAGTGTGATTTTTTTGGAGAATGACACCTCAATCATGAGTGCTAAAATATGGGGCCATCTTTAGAGTCTGTAGATAAGTTGCTTTTATGGGGAACGGACGACAAGGTAACAATCCATATAGTGCTACCTACAATCCTAGTTGGACAAATCACCATAACTTTTCTTGGAACAATCAAAACCAACCAAGGTAAAACCCCTTGAACTTCACTAAAAACCAAAGGACTCCACCTTTCTTGCCTTACAACTCACCACCACCAAAGTCATCATTGGAATAGTTGGTTAACCGCATGGTAAGTTCTACTGAAATACATTTTCAAGGAGTGGACACAATGATCAGGAATTTGGAGGCTTCAATGCATAACTTAGAGAATCAAATTGGTCAATGGGCTAAACTTCTTGGGGATCGTCAGGATGGATCTCTACTTGGGAACACGGAGAACAATCTAGGAGACCAAGATCGTGGAAAACGGTGAACTTTACTTGCTTTGTTGCTTTCAATATTGAACAATCTTTTATTTTTGTTATTCGTCTTTTTGCTTAGTATGTTCACGCATTTATGCTTTTTAAAAAATTGGGATACTTTCTTTTTTTTTTTCTATTTTTATAAAAAAAAGAAAAATAAAAAATTCGAACAGAGCAGATCAGGTACCGGATCAGAAAGTTTGACCTGGTGCTAGTCTAGCTCTGGCTTGTTAACTGACAGGAAACAGACTAACCCAGTACCGGTCTAGGTGCTTAGACCTGGCACCGGGTCACGTCAGATATAGCAGTTCCAAAGCCCATTTTTGACTTATTTTTTCAAACCAAATCAACTTCCCACGTCTTTTTCTCAACCCATCACCAGTTTCTACTTCCAACCACCCGGATTATTTTAAACACTTCCAAACACAAAATCCTTGAGACTCTCTTGAAGATTTGGATTAAAATCAAGAAAAATCTTATTTTTCTTCAAAAGTGCAAGTTTTTAATCCATCCAATTTGTGCACGATTTCTTCACTTACTTTGCATTAGATGATTACCTATACATTGAAGAATATTATGGTATGTTTTTCTATATTTTCTACGGTTCAATTTTGCAAATTTCAATTTTGGTATTTATTGGATTATTTTTTGCTGAAAATACTATGTTCTTTTTTATTCTCTTGCTTTGATGGAATTTTTACATTTTTTGTGAATCACATAGCATAGGTTCATGATTTGCACTGTTATTTTGTAATAACAAGTCATGCTTGCACTAAAATATGGCCAATTGCACATACTCCACATGTTATCACATAATGGTGAAAATTTTTGGGTTACATTGTTTATGGAAGGTGATTAATCATGCCATTATACTTATTTTGGGCTATTATTTTAATTATGATCTCTATTGTGCAATAATATTCATTGTTTTCTTGAGATATTACACTGATATTGTGTTTAGATTGGGATATCGTGATCTTTTTGCAGGTATTATGAGGCAATTGTGTTGTTGTGTTATAGTAGTGTGGTGTTGTGGAGGTTGAGTTGAAAATTGTTGTTTGGTAAGCTTTGTTAAGAGTGTGGTTATTGTGAGCAAGGTTGTGATCACTTTTTCATCTATTGACCTATTTTTTCTTTTGTGAGTAATCATGTCTAGACCAATGGGTATGGCTTCACATGCTAAAAGGTCTAGGGCCTTATCTTCTTCTGCTTCTTTTAAGCCACTTCCTACCTAGTCTACCCAATTTGTTGAGCCTACATGTCAGTTTTGGTACCATAATCATGTCAACAACAAGATTATAGTAGAGAAAACTTTTAAACCATCCATTGATACTTCTCTTCAATTATCCATTATATTTAGAAGATTAGGATAGGAGGCCATTATTCGACTCTAGGGGGATTATTGTCCTATTCTAGTTAAGGAATTCTATGTCAATACGCAGGATAAGAAGAAAAATAACTTGGAAACTATCTCTACCATGGTCAAGGGCATCCCCATTGAGTTTGACAGAGCTAGATTAGCCACCATCGTTAGTGTTAACAGTAAGGGCCCATAGATAACTGTGGACCATCACAACCAAAAGATCATTTCTGAGTCTAACTGGAGTGTGAGTGACACCCACACTACCCTGGGGATGTATGGGGGAGGGGGGGGTCTTGTGGGATAGGTGGGGAACTATTCCAATAATGACCTTGAAACCCAACTACGTACCTTAGTCTATATCTTCTCATTCAATGTCGTACCTAAGGCTAGTGGTTTCAATAAGTCTAGGGTGATTGATCTCTATATCCTTCACAAGATGGTTCAGAGTGAGCCTACTCCTCTTTACCGCACTTATCATCCAGTCTATGAGTGAGGTTGTCTACTCCTGCCTTTCTTCCAAGGCCTTTGTTTTTCCTTTAGTTATCATGCGTATCCCTCAGGCCTTTGGAGTGAGTTGTGATGAAGAGTTGATGGAGACCATCACTGAGTGTGATATAGTGACTGAGCATACTCTAGTTTAGTGTAGCTATAGATATCACGAGCAAGAGAGGAGATGGATGAGACCCTTTGAGGTCTAACATCCTAGGATGGAGGAGATCCCTTTTGCTAATGATAAGGAGGAAGAGCAGCCACCACAGCCTTGAGCTCATGCTAGTAATTCGAGATCACAGCCTAGTGCTAGGTTCGAAGCTAAGATGCACACCCAGATAGAGCAGCTTAGGCTCGGGATGGAGACCCAAATAACTATTCTTCTCCAACTGCGAGATTCTATGGTTGATATGCCTAGGAGGCAGGATGCTTACGAATAGAGATTGACTACTTGGATACAACAGTTTCCTATACCAGAAGGAGGTGCATCAACTAGTGGAACTACTGATGATGGTGATGAGGATGATGATTCTAAGGAGGATGCCTCATGATTTTCTACTTTTATTTCTTTTTCTTTTAGTTTTATTTTTGTTTTTATTTTTGTTTTGATTTTAATGACCTTTCTTAGATAGTTGTCTTTTAGTTGTTTTATTTTATTTTCATTTTTTATTCTAGTTTTATGCTTTTTGTTGTGTTTCTTTTGTTTTAGGATGACTCAACCATTGTCAAGGAAACAATGCTCTTTTGGGATGAATTCAACATTGTTCTTAGTAATACATGGCTATGAAAAGTATTTCTTTATCTTATCTTTCTTTCCCCTTTCTTTTTTAGTCCCTTGGATAATTTTTCTTGCGATATTCTAAGCCATTGGGAATAATGTCCAACTTAAGTATGGGAGAGGGATTCAAGTCAAAAACTTTCTTCTTGCATGATGAGTTGATTTTGGATATAAAAATTTTTGTAGAAGATGATTTTTGTGATTTTTGTGATAATTTTTTCGAATTTGTCTATGATGGAGTTATGATTTTCTTGTTAACTTTGGATATCAATTTGTCATTCATTATGGTTGGATTTTTGTTAAAAAGTAAACTTGTGTATTAAGTTAAATGTTGCTAAGTCTTGAGAATTTAAGTTAACCTTGGTTATATTTGGTATTTGAGTTTGTTTTATTCTTTGAGTTTGAATGTGGATAATATGATGAATATGGGAAAAATTATTGACTAATTCTTGTGTTATGAATTTATAATTTGTTTGACTTTGAGTTATGAATGAGGAATATGAGGAAATAAGAAAAAGAATGAGTGAGAAAAATTATTGTTATGTGAGCTACAAAAATTGAGTTGAAAAATGCTCTTATTTGAAATTTTTGAAGAACTTTTGCTGAAAAAATGGTTAATATGGAGAGAAGTAATAAGTGTTGTTCGGTATACTCTCTTGAGGCTATCCCAGAGATAAGAGGGCAAAAAGAGCAAAGAAGAAGAAAAAAAGAAAGAAAATATCGAAAAATACTGAAAAAAATGAGGATGACTATAAGGGGGCCAATACGATGTGTGAAAAGAAATCAATTCACTTGAGGCTATCAGTTTCCTAAGTTATTGAAAGAAAAAAAAATGGAGTGCTTCCTTATTTTGCTACTTAAGGTTGTACAAATTTGAGTTCATGATGCTTGAATTGGTTAAATAGCTGGACTAATATGTTTCATGAGTATCTATATTTTTGCTTAAGGGATGGAATAATTTTCTTGTACTAAATATGAGCATGTTTAACTTAACTTTAATAGCTTTAGGATTATTTGGTTTAATACATGAGTTTGCAAGGTTTTGAAAGAATTGAATGAATGACAAGTTTGTGTTTAAGGTTGGAAGAGGATTATTGCTTTATTATAGGATGAATTTGATTGAGGATGAGTTTGATAAATTGTTTTGCCTTGATCATAAGCTATTTGCTTAGTGATTAATTCTTGTTTACTTAAGGACAAGTAAAAGCTTAAGTGTAGAGGAATGTGATAGAGTCTAATTATGCCTATATTTTTCTAATTATTTGAGGATATTTTGTGGTACTTTTGGTTTAATAACTAGTCAGTTTCCTTCCTATTTGATGTTTTTCTTTAGAAAAGTGTTCTTAGTGAATTTGGACAAGAATTAGATGATTTGGAGAGCAATTGTAGATTTCCAGATTTGACCCAGCACCTGCTCAAAGTGGTTGAATTGGCCGTGGCTTGATTTTGGAAAAATAGAGAAAACAGAGCTCAAATCGGGAGAATTCCATAGCTGGACCAGTGCTAGCTGTGCTCTGTTGTGGTGGGTAAGAGTCTTTTTTCAAGCCAAATTGGAATTTGCTAAAGAGGTTAACTTGTTTTCAATTTATACTCGGTCCAAGGCTTTTGAAGGACGAATTTTAGCAATCAAGGGGGCCGATTTAACCAAAAACAAAGGAAGATTAAATATGAATTCAAGAAACAAAAGAAAAAAATCATTCATTGAAGGAGAATTCATCACTCGAGGGAGCATTGTCTCAAAAGAGGAAGAAGAGAGCTTATCTATGAGTTCTTTCTAAGACCTTTGTTTTCTTTTTCTTTAAACAATGATGAGATCAATGTTTTTAATTGTAATTGAATATTATTTTTGGATTCATGATATTGTAATTTATTTAATTTTTGATCAATTGATTATTATTCTTGATATTTAATTACTTGCTTTTATTTGATAGATTAATGAAGTGATTTCTTTCTAATGGACTTAGGAAACGAAGTTATATTGAGTTCAATTTAGTTAATTCTATATAATTGTTATCTTAACTGGATTGGGAAAGAATGTTAAGAATTAAACTTGAGTAATCAAAGGTTAGTTGATTTCACCTAAAGCATAAGGTCATTGTGGTTAATTTCATACTTATATTGCCTAAAGTATAAGGATATTCATGAGGAATGAGTTTAATGCATTTCTTTGGTTATGTTGGTTTGAATGGAAAATCTACTAATTTAATCAGAAAATAATGATTTCATGGATTGGGAAAGAAGTGGATTATATCTTTATTCCTTCATGATGTTAAGACAATGATTGAATGTGATAAGTGTTAGATAGTTCATATCATGTTTTTAAGAATAATTATTTAATCATATGCTTTTCTCTCCAAAGAGTTGTGTATATGTTTTGTCTTTATCTTTATTTTTATTTTTACTCATTATCAATCTAATTGGTAGGTTAAATATTGAATGAAAAGTAATTAGTTTGTACTTATTCTTTGAGGATCGATACTCGTTAATACTCTATATTATACTTAATGATGAGTGAACTTGCTCATATGTGTAATTTTAGACTACTGTTTTAATTTAAACTTTATTGAGAATGGATACAAAATTACATAATTTTTATATACCCAAATTTGACGCATAAAAAATTAAGCACTTGTCTAAGGGTTTCTTTTCTTATCTACTTTATAATTTGGATTTGGAGATAATTATTTCTGTCTAGATCTATTTGTAATGAAATGGTTATACCCTAATTTTGTTGTGTATTGAATTATTACTTGATTTTATTAAGTTTTGTTTGAGTATTTTATCACTTCGGCTTGCTGGATTGAGTTGATCATTTGGATTTTTCACTTATGATTTACTTTGAGAAAATAGATTAGAGATGGGTTTCTATTTAGATTGATTTAAGGGTAAAATATCCTAACCACCCTTAAATTTTCACAAATTTTTATTTTTACTCTCGAACTTTAAAATATGTGATTTTAGCCCTCAAACTTTTGAAACACCCAAAAAATAGCCCTTTCAACAATAAAAGCTCAAGTACAATACAAAATCACCATATTTTAGCTCTCATTCTCCCGTTTTTTATTTCAAAAATATTATTCTTCAACTTTAATCTCGCTCTCTTCTCTTCGAATTTCTTCATTTATCAACAACAATTTTAAGATCTAACTTCAAACATTTTATGCAATTCAATAATCTTGAAATTACTCTTTTGCACTTTTTTGAATCTAACCATACAACAAAAATAACATATTTTACTCTTTAATAAACAAAACTAAGACATAAAAATGAAGAAGAAAAAAAATCGATTCAGTTCTTAGCGAATAATAATTTTCTTGGCATTTCTACAAAAAGGAAGAATAAATTTGAAAGCATAACTGAATTACCAAAAAAAAAAAAAAATCTAAAAAGAGAAGTGGGAGATGCATAAGTTGCAGTAGTCTTTTCTTGTCATATATAGAAGTTACTTTGTAAGAATTACAAGGATGGCACCACATTGTGAGAGTTGAGTGAATAAAAGTACCTATAAAATAGGTTATATGGAAGTCATGTGATGAACTTTCGTGAGCACTTAATAGTTTTAATTGATGGAATAGATATTTTTTAGATGTTTTAAAAGTTCGAGAGCTAAAATCACAGATTTTAAAATTTGAGGGTGAAAATCAAAATTTGTGAAAGTTCAAGGGTGACTGACATATTTTGCCCTTGATTTAATAGATATGTTTTCTCCTTGATGAATTTGAGAAAGGATTTAAGGTAAAAAACATCTTTGTGATAGAAAGCGTTGTTAGGTCACCTAGAGATAGGGGCTTTGTATCCTTTTGGCTCTATAATTGTAGGTTTTTTATTGTAATGCTTCTTGGGTTTGATTTGTATGGTAAAAATACCTATGGGTTGAGCTCAAGGATAGAGAACTTATTACTTGAGAAAGAATGAGTTTTGTAATTAAGGATACCCACTTGTTAATGCTTGAATTTGATTCAATTCAATGAGTGATGTTTGATACTTGATATTTTTGAGGGATTTTACTTTGATTGAATGACTAATTTTCTTTTCTCATTTTTATTCTACTCTTATGATCTTCTTGAACCTATCTTGTGATATTAGGTTGATGTATTCTCATGTGTGTTCCTTATTAGTTAGTTAGAATTAATAGTTGTTTATTGTTTTGTTTCTCTATTTTGGTTAATTGAATAATGAAACAAAAGTACTAGTAGGGGTAATTGATCCAATTCTTAGGGATTCTTCGATACTTACCAATGCCGCAATTTGCTACACAATAGGTATACTTGCTTATTTGTATGTGTTTTGTGATTAAATTAGTATTTTAAATTACATTTTGGGTGAGCTTTAGATTTATTCCATACTAGTGCAACAAAGGCACATAATGCATAAAGCACAACATTACAAACACATCATTAGCTAGCTTAGTTGAAGCTGCAGAAATTGAGAGCCATTTAGGACAAGCTAGGAGTAAGATTTCTAAAACAAAATTTGTTGAAGAGTAAATCTCTTTTAATTATTCAGCTAGTCAGTTGGCCTGTAGCCATCTTCTCTGAACAGTCTATCTTTTTTAACAAACATGGTTATAACGGCAAACCTGTAGTCAACTTAGATATAATTTTCTTTATGCCAAATCTATGCCTTTCCACAAGGAAGAGTAGTGTAATTTCAGGAACTTTTCATTAATGCTTTCTCTAATTCTTCTTTATAAGACTTCATCAATCAATAAGTACCTCCAGAGATAACTTGAGTAACTTGAAATGGCCCATATCAACTTGGTGACCATTTACCATACATGGGGTCTTTCTGTCCAACAAGTAATATGTTTGTGTTGTGTCCTAGAGAAAATCACTTATACCATGTATATTGCATAGTAATTAATAAAAGAGGCATTCTTTATCTTTCAGTTTGATTGTTATATCTTAATATGCGTATAAACTGTTTGAAAAAATTTCTAGTACAACACAGTCTTAAGAAAATTATGATAGAGATCATGATGTAAAATTTCTATTACACTATGTAGTGTTTGTGCCTGAATAATCCCCAGTCATAGTATTAATAAGATGGGACATTATTAATACGCTAAGACTAGCACATGTTATATCCCTTTATTGGATCAAGCGGTGGTTCTCATTACCATGAGTATTGTGATACTCAAGATTAATATATGGATGTTTGTTATATGAACAAGTTCATTGGATGACCTAGTTATGAGATAATCACTTGGATAGCTATTGAGTGTCAGTGATAGAATCTCATTATAGTAAGTGTGCAAGTATCCTTAGATTTGAGATCTACAAGGTACTTTGTTTACTAAGCATTATACTTTGATTCTAATCATTGGAGTCTTACAATGACTGTCTATGGGATGGACATTGGGTACAATGTAAAGTAAATGAAAATAGTTGAGAGTATCAATAAAGGATTCACCACTCCTAATAGTATAAGAGTATATCTCATGGCCACTTGTAGGAATCATTACTTTTGAAGTCTTTGGCCAAGATGACTATATGTTGAAAATAGTTTCAAATTGATACACATATCAAGTAATGGATTTCTTGAACAAGTACTAAAATATTCGGGTCAGAATTAATAATATTCTGGAGAGAATTGACACTAATTCTATACTCTAGACCGAATAAGATATAGTATGGTGAAAGGAGTTTATTACACTGGTTATTTGCTATTGAAAGGTTCAAGTCAAGCCATTTGACTTTCTGGACTTTTAGGTGATCAAGAGTTATTGCTAGATATCGCTCTTGATCTGCTAAATATGAATTTATTAGTTAGAGAATTAATAAATTAATCCTATATTTTATTTAGGATTATTAATTCTAAAGCTGTTAGAATTAATTCATATTATGTTACCAATAAGACCAGGAAACCTAATGGGGCACACACAATAAAGGTTTGAATGCTTAATATATATTATTTGATAATATTTTAGGATTAATTAAGAGAAGAAAATATATTTATAGGTGAATTACAAGTTTGTTATAATTCCTGGGACTTGGTTGCAATTATATAAACTTCAAGGGCCCAATTATAGACATTGGATCTTGGAGAACTTAATTGTAATTAACACAAATTATAAAAATTATAAATATAGGAATTGTTCCCTTTTACAGACCGGGTTTCTGCAGGATCGTTTCTTCATCCCTATTCTTCTCTAATTAAAACCTAGCGGCTCCTCTTCTACTAGTATAGTTTTGAGTGGGTTGTATGAGCAATTCAACTTTGTATGGATTATTGTTAGAGACAATCCTACTCTTGGATTGTAGTCGTGCGATTGGATGATCAACATAGAGGGAATTGGTTCCTAGATTACTGATCAAATTTCTGTCTGCAAGAAAAATTTTGTTTTTCTTCTACAGAAGATAATTTTCGTTTCCTTCCCCTGCTCCTGTTTTAATTGCAAATACGTAATCCTTGGGTATAGATTTCATGGTTATTACTGCAGTATTCTTATTTTGATAAGCATGATGAAATCCAACAGTGGTATCAGAGCCTTCGTGTTTGTGTTTTAATAGGTCTTTAATTGTTTTGAAATCGTTTCTGAGCATGTAACTCTTTTGATCATGGCTACTGTATATCTATTGCTTTGAATAGCTTGTCTGGATTTACTGGTTTGAAAAGTCTAGGTCATTGAAAATCATTTGGGAAATTGTTTCCGTGTGGGTTTGGTTTTTCTGCATAAGGAATGTTGCAGAATGGTTCTGTAAATGACTTCATGTTCTTCCTGCAATCAAGCTTTTGATTTAACAATCTGGATTATTGTTTAAATTGTGATGTAGATTACAGTTGGTAGTTAATATTGATTAACAATGCTTGATATCAAAATAGTTTTGAATGGTCTGAAAATCACTTTGCATTTCGTGAAAAAAAAAAAATTGCAGAATCGGGGAAGAAGATGAACAGTGGTTATTAAACTCACTGTTGCTTAAAAATTTTGCTGAATTTTTGCCTCCAGAGCATACCTGGCGTCGGGTACCTTCGACCCTGTTTTATGTGCTAGCCGCATACGGCTAGTCCCAGCTGGCACGCGACTTACTTTGTTTTATATAAAATAATAATAATAATAAATAAGTTTTTTTTATCTTTTCTAATTTTGAGAATAGGTTCTAATAATGATTATAATTTATTTGAAACCCATGATTTTGGATAAAAATATTTTTCAAAAATTATATGTAGACCCACATTTTTTTAAAATTTGATTTTGGCTCAGAATTTTTCAAAATTCTACTTTGGACCCTAATTTTTCCAAAATACTAAATTTAGATGTTTGTACATTGGATGTTTTATACTGTATTTTAAGCACATTTTATTGACATGGTAGATGGTTATGGACTAAGACCAAACTTATCTGTTCATGTATTTTTATCACTTTATTTTAATTAAATAGGGCCTGCGCGTCCTGCCTTATCTCAAATTCTTGTATAATTATTTTCTCATCTAACTCCCCTCGAATGTAACTCGAGGTTTCTTCCTTTAGGAAATTACGTAATTAATTTATATAGGTTAGATTGAGGTAGAATTTTATTTACAAGATTTTGAAGATGGCAATCAAAATGAAACGAGATGGTAAGACATTCTACTTAAATCATGCATGAACACATAGAGTTAACCATATTAATTTCCTTGATGGCTCGAGAAAATTAATTTAGAGAGTCTATAACCATGCCATGTAATTGTTTATTACCATGTTTATCAATTTATGCTGCTTATTGATAAATTGTATGCATGCGAAACGATGAGACAACTAAAAGGAATAAATCTCTCAAATAATATTAAATCTAATGCATTTCATTAATACAGTAAGAACAAGAGCTCTTTTTTTAGACCAAGTTGTTGGGCATACCCAAACCTACTTGACATTAAGTATGTTTAAGTTATAGAATTTAATTCCTGATTAATGAGTTGGGTTTAACCAATTTCTTTATCCTGGTTGACTAATCTAAGCATAAAGAATATTAGAAGCAAGGTTGGGATAGTATTAAATACTTTAATGATTAAAAGATGTTAATCCCTCAATGATACAGTAGTTACATTTGATGTAATTAGTATTGCATACCTACCACTGAACTTAAAAGTGGCTTGTTGGGCTAACCCAAGGTCATTCTTAAGGAATTTGGATACTGATCCACTAGGAAAGCTTCCAATGGGCTTTCCTGAGTCAATAGTAGGGGTTACTAATTTGAGTAAAATAGTGGAATAAAAATGCATTTAATTAAAGACCTAATTAGTGCATATCATGAGCATATACATGTTCTAATTACTCTATCTTTACATCTAGATGACTTGCATGATGTCGACAAACCTAAACCTACGTAGCATCTTGGAAATAAATAAGCTCACCAAATTAAACTATTTGGACTGGTATAGAAACTTGAGAATCATTCCCAAGGTGAAAAAGTTACTTTACGTGCCAGATGCTCCTATTCTGCTACCTCCAGCCCAAGATGCTCCTGCTGATGAGCATGTTGTCCACAAGAAGCACAAGTAGGATAGTGACACTGCATCATATATTACGCTGGTGCCAATAACTCTTGAGATACAAAAACAGCATGCGCATATAGATGCTCAAACCATTATCTTCCATCTTATAGAGTTGTTTGATAAACAAGCTAAAACTAAGAGATATGAGATCTCTAAACAACTGTTCCATTCTAAAATGGTTAAGGGTGCTTCAGTGGCCACTTATGGGCTGCAGATGTCGGGTTATATTGAAAATCTTGGGTTTTGTAATGGATTACGATTTAAGTATTGACTTAATTATACAATCATTACCAAGTAGTTTTTCACAATTTGTTATTAACTACCACATGAACAATATTGAGACCACCATACCTGAGCTTATCAATCTACTTAAAATTGCTGAATCATCCATGAAGAAGGATGATAAGGCGATATTGCTAGTAGGTTCTTCGTCTTTTAAGAAGAAAGTTCTCAAGAAGAAGAAGAAAAATCCTACCAAGCCTAAAAGAGGCGTGAAGAAAAAGGAAGCAGCCACTAAAGGCCTATGTCATCATTGTGGTAAGATAGGCCATTGGAGGCATAACTTCAAAGCCTACTTGGAGACCGTGAAGGAAAAGAAGGAGAGGGAGAAGCTTGCAAGTACTTCTTCTTCTACTCATAGTATGTTTATGATTGAGATTAATACTGCCTTTAATAATGAGATATGGGTATTGGATACCAATTGTGGATCTCATTTATGCAATAATTTGTAGGGACTAAAGGGCAATAGAAGGCTGGAAAATGGCGATGTGGACCTACGAGCTGCAAATGGAGTAAAGGTTGTTGCACTTGCTGTGGAGACTTATCATCTTAATCTACCTTTTGGATTAATTTTAGAACTTCAAAACTACTATTTCATACCAGTTTTACTAAAAAATATTATCTCAATTTCTTGTTTAGACTTATTTAGATTTCATTTAAATTTTAAGAATAAACATTGTTCCTTTTCATTAAATGATGTCAATTATGGTTCTGCAACTTTGGTTAATGGTTGACATGTTATAGACATGGATAATCCAATTCTTAATATAAATGAAAAGAAACAAAGAAAAGATAGCTCAATCTCATCTTACTTATAGTATTGTCATTTAGGCCATGTAAATGAAAAACGCGTATCTAAGTTGTACAAATTGGGTGACTTGGGGTCATTTGATCAAGAATCATATGGTACATGCGAATCTTATTTACTTGGTAAAATGGTTAAAACTCCATTTTCTAGAAAAAGAGAAAGGGCTAAAAAAATTATTAGAACTGATACATACAGATGTATTTGGTCCAATGTTTATACAAGCAAAATGAGGTTATCACTACTTTATAACCTTCATCGATGACTATTCACGAAATGAGTATTTGTATTTAATGAAATACAAGTCTGAAGCATTTGACAAGTTCAAAGACTTTAAGAATGAAGTAGAGAAACAACTTGGTAAAAGTATTAAAACTCTTAGATCCGATCGAGGAGGTGAATACTTAAGTCAAGAGTTTTTAAATTATCTTAGAGATAATAGAATATTATCTCAATTAACTCCACCATATACACCTCAACATAATAGTGTATCTGAGAGAAGGAATCAAACCCTTCTAGACATGGTATGGACCATGATGACTTGTGCAGACTTGCCAAAATCGTTTTGGGGATATGCACTGGAGATTGCTGTTTATATATTAAACAGAGTTCCGTAAAAAATGGTTGATACCACTCCTTATGAGCTGTTCTTTGGTAAGAGACCAAAATTATCTCATTTTAGGATTTGGGATTGCCTTGCTTTTGTTAAAAGGGCAATGTCAGACAAACTTAAAAGTAAGTCTAACAATTTATTTATTGAATATCTGAAAGAATCTTTCGGATATTATTTCTATATTCCTTCTGAAAATAAAGTTTTTGTTTCAAAACATGCTATCTTCTTAGAGAATGAGCACATGTTTAAAGAAGATAGTGGGAGCAAGCTTAAACTTAGTGAAGTTCAAGAAGAACAAATAAATAGTGATCAATCATCTAAGCCCACACCTATTGATGAACCTTCTAATGCACAAGAGCCTCATAGGTCGAGTAGGATAGTGGTGCTTAAGAAATATGAATTTCTCATAAGTAACCACAATGACGTATTGCTCATAGAAGAAGATGAGCCTACTACTTACAAGAACATTTTGAATTGTGAAACCCCACCTAAAGCCAACCTTAGAGTAAGGGGGTCGGGATGTATATCATATTTCTTTGCATGAATATACATATTTTTGAATGATTTTATGTACTTTAGAATTATGATTTATAGTCTAGACGGCTTAGTTATGCTAATTGAGTAGGAAGGATAAAATGGTAATTTTGCTTGAAGTTAAAATAGAAAAGTAGGTTGAGGATTTAAATAGGAAGAATATTTGGGAGAGAAAATAAAAACAAGAGTTGTTGTGGTTTAGTGATTAGAGTTTTGGAATTAATCTCTAAGGTCTTGAATTCAAACCCCATCATTTAAGTTTTTGTTATGATTATTTTAATTTAAGGTTGGATTTTTCGTCTCTTGCATTCCATAAGTAAAAATAGGAGTGTTGTCACATGAAGGGAATGTCTTAATCCTATTCTTATGTCCTAAAAAGAATTCTTAAGGGATTCATGTCCTTTTTATTTCCTAGCTTACCCCAAATTCCTTACCAATTAGATTTGTTCAATTTATCCAAATCTATGTTTTAATTCCAGAAAATTCAGCAAGGTTTATTGGCTTTTAGATTTCGAAAATAATTCTTAGGGGTTGGAGATTGGATTGAAAATAGGGAAGGGGTTAAGGAAGGTTCCCAAGAGAAATTAATCTCCATGGTTAGACCTTCAAACTCCACTCCATAAGGTTTATCTTCCACATGGAAGAAATCTGAAATTTTTCCAGATTCTTGAGCAGCCTAGCTTTCAAAAATCTTAGCCATCTTCTTTACTCAATTGCTGCCAAAAAAGTGGCCAACTTATCCAGCTTAAAGACTGAAATTCTTTTGCCAAAAACCGGACTGCACAAAGCTGTGTAAACCAGAAAAAAAATTTTAGACAGTTTCGATGCATTGCAGGCCAAAATCAAAGCTGTTTCTTCTATCTTCAAACCAGTAAATTACCTCTACTTTTCCTCCATATAGAAGGCTGGAAACTAGCCTTAAAAGACCCTCAAATACCTCTCCAAACCCTCTGCAAATCAGCTGGAACATTGCAGAAAAACTGCACAGCAAATTCCAGAAAACAATTCGAATCTCAACCAGAAAAAAATTCCAGCCTTGCTCTCTTCAAGCCTTGTCTGAAAATCACCTCAACTTCTATGAGTTAATCTTTATTCAGCCATGGACTGAACTCCATTACCCCCTCCACTGACCTCGCACAGCTAGACTCTATAGCTACTCCTCAAATTCCTCCTACAATCACTCCAATCAAATTTTCATTTGAAGTTCAAAAAAATTCTAGTAATTGCTCCATGAAAACACCCTTGGATTAAGCTCCATAACCAGAAATTCTCCCCACCATTGACCTCAGAATTTCAGCCAACCTTGTAGCTCCTTCAACCCTTATTCATTTCAACAAAACATAGCAAGCCAGCCGGCTCCATTGTAGCTCCAAGAAACCTTCATCAATCAAACACCATTACCAAATCTTTTACCTTAAAACACTCCTTAAATTTCTCTATTTAAATTTCAAACAATCAGATTTTCCTCTTCCCTCTAATCTGAAAATCAAAATCCCAAAACTCCCACAATCATTCGGCCAATCCCTTCAGCAATTCGTCTAACACTTTCTCTCCAATTCTCTCCATTTTCACCAAAAACACCAAGAACACACACTACCTTTCTTCAAGCCTAAGACCACTCTAAATACCTCCAATCCCTCCCAAAAACTCCAGAACACACCTACATACTCCCTAGAGTCCATTTTTGAATTTTATAACATCAAATCTTGAAAACAAAAATTTACAATCGGATCAAAACCAGAATTTTTCTTGAAGTCTCAAGAACATCATCACGGTAACCAAGAACAACTTTTGTTCATCTTCTTCCCTTCAATGTTTAACGTGACATACTAATACTCCCTCCCTCTCTCTCTCTCTCTCTCTCTCTCTCTCTCTCTCTCTCTCTCTCTCTCTCTCTCTCTCTCTCTCTCTCTCTCTCTCTCTCGGCCGAAATGGTTGCTACAACCATGGCTGTTTTCTTTCTCCTCTCTTGGACAATCCAAGCCTCTCAAACGCGTGGATCTTCTTAAATCTTCATCAAGATAGTCATCAACCAAGTAATTCTCTTTAACCTTTCTTTTAAATTCTGGATTCATATCTCTTAGATGTTGATAGAAAGGGATAGAATATGATTAGGAATTGAGAATATGCATATGTATGAAGGAGTTGAGATTGGAGCATGAGAAGGATTGATCATGGTTAAGCTTTATGAATTTCCTTGTGGATCGATGCATGTTCATCATGTCTTAAGAAGTTATGAATGTTTTAGCATGCTAGAATGTTATGTTACCTTTGGTGAATAGGATATTATGTTCTTATTTTCATTGAAGCCGTGAGTATGATTATACTTAGTAGGGATTTGATCATGTGATAGTAGGCATGGATTTAAGCCTTTGTTCATGAATAGAATAGTTTATTGATTGATGTTGAAGTATATGCTCATGAATCTTGTTAGCAATAGAAAAATTATAATCATGACCTTATTGATCTTAGGCTATTTTGATTAGCAAATTTTATTACCTCCATTAAAATTATTACTATGTTTATCTCCCAAGATTTCGAAATTCTTAGAAAGTTTTGAAATTGGAATATTCAATGAAATAGTGATATTTTACTAATCAAATAAATGATATCTTTTATTACAAATAATATATATATATGTATATATATATATATATATATATATATATATGAAACCTTTTATACAAATAAGTAAAATATTAATGACCTTGTAGACCATATATTCATAAATACTATTTATATTTATTTGTTATCTATTAATCAAAACTTGATAAAAATTATTTATTATTAATTATTTACTAAGTATCAATTAAGAGATTAGTAATAATTTAATATTTATTTTAATAATACTACTTAAGAATTACCATTTATTAATATCATCTAGAACTTAGGATTCTTCAACAATTAAACCCAAGTTTATTTATTAATAACAACACTCAAGATTTATTATTTGAACCTATAACTTATTAGCAATTATTTTACAACCCCTAGTTATTTTATTTTATCAAGCTAGTCTTATTTTATAAAATCATTTATCATCTAACCTTAAAGCTTAGGGCATTAGAGTCATGATTGTAATAAGTTGAACTAGGACTATTTATGTAAGCGAATATAGCTTGAGTATAATCTTATGACTTGTGTTTACCCCAGGCGGGGTTAGGACAACTTTAGAAGATCCTTGAATTTGATCAAGCAAAGGATCAGGTAAGCTCCTGCATAAACTTATTTGATGACAAAAGGTTACTATGGCAAGGCAAATGCGAAGTGTATGGACACTCATTTTGTAAAGGCAATTAAGGACTGTTTCCTTTTTATTTTAGTCAAGCAAATCATTTGAAAATTTAAATAAGCAGTTTTGCTCAAATACTAAACTTTTTCTAAAACACAACTTTGACAAGAATTTTAGAAATCCTTAATTGCTATTTTCCAAATAAAGCAATGTAGTATCTGTAACACCCCACTACCTAGGCCCGCCAGGGCCAGGGATGTCGCCCCGTCCAAATGACAAGTGGTCTTTTTAACTAGGTCATACAATTAAAATAGCGAAATGAAAATAATAATTTAACTTAAAATTTATTACAACCCAAGAAAAACTCCACGAATAAAATCATGAATTCCCAAAAGAAAAACAAATCCATAAATAAAATCATCCACTCTCAACTTCCCAAAGCAATACATAAAAATAAAAGACAACATTCTCTTCCAAGGCAGATAACACTAGCTACTCATCCCCACAGCAGGATCGGCCTGAAATCATGGTAAAAAGGTGATGAGATAGAAATCTCAGTAAGTCCGTGTGTGCTTTGGGTGTTCAGTAAAAACAGTTCGTGGATGCAAAGTGTGAAATCTTTATAAGAGAAATATTGGCAAGCAATAAACATTAGTCAAAAGCAAGAGTGGTGTTTTCCTCTTTTTGAAACCATACAAGTGCACAATAAAATCAACCACTCATAAAGGTGGTCATGGGTTACCACACGTTGGGCCCCATAACCATACAATGGTCAGAATGTCACACTTTGTGCAGACTGACAAAAGAAATACTGGCAAACAATGAATGATGTTCAAAAACAAGAGTGGCGTTTTAGCTTTTTCAGCCATATATAATTTATAAGATCAACCACTCGAAAGAAAGGATTATGGGTTACCACACGTTGGACCCCATAACTGGATGGTCAGTATGCCGACACTTTATGCATACTGCCGGTCAGAATGCCGAAACTTTGTGCAGACTGACTAAAGGTAGGTGATCGGCCTACCGGGCAAGATACTCCTCCTTCTCTATATCCAAACAATAACCGGGTGTCCATTCCGGCAAAACACAGTCACTTGACTGAAACAAAAACTGCTAGCTTGGACCGGCATGACTAAGTAGTACTGACGTTTCTCTAAGTTGAGTTCATCTTCTGGAGGAGGCCTCCTGCCAGAAGACTCACTCTTGCTCTTCAAAACTAGTACTACCAGTCTACCCCCATTGAGTACTCAACGTAACATATCCCACTTGGGAAGAAAATGAACAAAACACTGTTCCACATGAAAATGGTAATTTATGGGCTTTCCAAAGTCTTTAACAAATCAGTTTTAGGTAGAGTTTGAGTTTGAGTAAATCTGCTCATTGGCTTTTAAATATTTCAAATGTTTAAAATAAGAAAGAATTTAACCCTCAATTGCCTTTACATAAATGAGTGTCCATGCACTCTACACTTGGCTTGCCATAATAAACATTTTGCATCAAACAGGTTTTATGCAGGAGCTTACCTGATTCTTGCTCACAATAACAAGGTCTCCAACGGCAGACCTAACCCCACATGGGCAAATACAAATCACAATCAATTTCAAACCACAAACTACTTCCTTAATTTTAAATCGACTCAACTTACTACTACCATGATCCTAGTGTCCCAAGCTTTAAGGTTAAACAATAAGTAAATAGGTTTAAGAGTTGAGTCTAGCACAATTATTTAAAATAATTAATGGTTTGGGAAATAAATTTAATAAGTTGAAAGTTTAAATCTTGTTAGGGAAAATTTAGAGTTTATTTGATCAAGAGTTCTAGGTAGTATTAAATAAAATATTGATTTATAAATAATTTAGTTGTTAGAAAATAATTGGTAGCTAAAATTAGTTGAAAATAAATTTAATGAATCTCACTTGAACAATATTAAATAAATTCTTTAGGAGTTTTGATTAGAAGATAATAGTTAAATTTTTAGTAATATATATTCTACTAATTGTAATTATTTTCATAAAGGCTTTAATTGATCTCATTATATTAAGTAATATATACATATATATATTTTTTATTTATTTATTTTTCTAGCAAAAATCATTATTTGTTTGACTAAAATATCCTATATATATGTGATAATTCAAATTTACCCTTCCTAGGGTTTTTTTGAAAACACCAAGAGAAATTATTTTATTGAATATTTTATTCATGAAGTAAAAATTTGTTTGGGGACAACTAGATCATGATCAAATTCTCATGGCTAACCACAATCAATACATACACAATCTTTTAATTCATCAAATTATCCCAATCATGCATACAAGATTAGATCTCAATTTATCAACACATGATCTAACCCCTACTAGTATAAACATGATCATGGCTTCAATATTAATCCATCATGAATATAAACCCTATTCACCAATGGTGACATAATCTCTAGCATACTTCATCACATATACTACTTACGACATGCATCAACCTCAAATCATCATATAATCATCCAAGACAATCCTTCCATGCATAAATCCCATCTCCTTCACAATCATACATATATTCATACTCCAATCTCAATAATATACATACATATATATATATATATATATATATATATATATATATACTCAAATCCTATCACCATCCACCTATTATCATTATCACCCTAGAGACATTATTCTAGAGTTTAAAAGAAGGATTGACGGTACTTACTTGATTGATGAATGCCTCGAAGGAGTTTAGAGTAGATCTCAACTCCTATATGTCTAACTTTGGCCATGGGAGATGGCGAGGGCATGATTTATGGAGAAGAAGTCATCCAGCCAAGGGAGAGGAGTTTCGGCCGTGAGAGAGAGAGAGAGGGAGAGAGAGAGAGAAAAAGAGACCATTAGCATGTTTGATCACATATATTCCCACTAGAGATCAAGATTGGAGAAGATGAAGTTGTTAGAATAAATTTACCTTGAAGGTGTTCTTGACCTTAACAGAAATTTCTGGTTTTTTATCCAAAAGTGCAAGTTGAATTTTGGAGTTTGATGTTAAAAATGGTACGGATGGACTCACAGCAATGAATAGATGAAATCTGAAATTTTTAGAGGTAGTTTGAAGTGATTTGGAGAGGTATTAGGTGAAAGGAAGGAGTAGGTGTTCTTGGTGTACTATGTGTTCTTGAGGTTGAAGAGAATAAAGAGTTCTTGGATGGAGGCTGCCGAAATTCTGAAGAGATTAGGGCTGACAAACTGTTTGTAAGGTTTAGGAAGATGGTTTTTATGGTTTGGAAGGAAAAAGGAAAGGCTAGTTGTTAAAATCCTTGAAGAATATTTTTGGGAAACAAATTTGGAAACTAGATATCACAAAAATATCTTTGATTATTGGAGAGCTTTTGGAGATCTGCCATGGACGAATTTATGGGCAGTGTTTTGGTTGAATGAAAGCTGGTTGAAGGAGGCTTAGGGTGGCCAAAATCATGGAGTATAACGGTGAAGAGAAGTTCTGGTTGTTTGAGGTATATTTTATGGAAAGTTGTTAAATCATGGTGGCTGGAATTTTGGTATCCAAATCAAGGTATGATTGCAGAAATATTTTGGAAATCTTTTAGGCATCCATGGCTGGATTTTCGTGCAGAAATTTGGGAGGACAATGGGGTTCAGTTAATGGAGGTTTAAGGGTGGTTTTTGCAGAAAAAGGATGGAGTTTCGGCTAGGAGAGAATTAGGAACCAAAGCTGGAAAATTTTCCTGCATAGTTTTTTGCTGAACAGCAATTTTCTGAGCAGATTTTCGACTGCCATTTCCAGCCAACTTGCAGAGAGTTTGAAGGGGAATTTCGGGGGTATTCAAGGCTGGTTTGCAGCCTTCTTCATAGAGGAAAAACATGGCTAAGGTGCTGCACAAAATCTGGAAGAAAACAGCTTGGTTTTGGACCTCCAAAGCTGCGATTTCGCCCAGAATTTTTACTGGTTTTGCACAGCCTTTGTGCAGTCCGAAAATGGTAAGAAGAATTCATGTTTCAAGCTGATCTTAAGGGCCATTTTTCTGGTAGCATTTGGGAGGGAATTTTAGCTAAGAATCTCGACATTTTGAAGGCACAGCAAGCTGAAAATTTTCAGCTCATTCCAAGAAGGAAGATGAACTAGTTAAAGTGAATTTTCAGCAAGCATACTAGAGGGATTTTTCCTCTTGGAATTTCCCATAATTCTTCCACATTTTTTAGACCATAAGAAGTCTTTTACTAAGACATTTTGATCCCACAATACCACAGCACTTTACTGAAATTTCTGGAAAGAAAATGGATAGAACATCTTGATCAAACCAATGAGTTGAAAATTGAGGAAAATTAAGGATCAAGGGAAAATGAATTCCCTTTAAGAAATTCGAGTAGAGTAAAGGAGTGGAATGAAAATAATCCTAACATGTTTCTCTTAGGACCATCATCCCTACCTTACTCTAAGCTCATAAGACCGAAATTTCCACCACTAAGCAAAAATAAAATTTAATCTAGCTAAAGCTTCTATGATGGAATTCGAACCCAAGACTTCCATAATTAATTCTAAGGCTCTAACCACTAAACCACATCAACTCTTGTTGATATTTTCACTAGAAAATTATTTTCTATTCAATCCACAAGCTATCTTCCTATTTTCACCTCGGGCAAAAATTACCATCTTCCCCTCTCACACAATACTCACCAACAAGACCTCAAGACAATAAAACCCGAATCCAAAACACATAAAAATCATATGAAAATATATTTAACCATGAAATAAACTATGATATGCATCTCAACCCCCCTTACTCTAAGGTTGGTTTTGACTGGGGTTTCACAGTATCAATTTTCTTCCAAGTGGGGCAATCAACGTTGAGTACTCAATAAGGATAGACTACTAGGACTAATCTTTAAAAGGTTAGGATAAGTCTCTCCGTAGGTGGCCACCTCTGAGGGGTGAGTCCTTCCTAGATAGGATGCCAGTCTAGTAGGTCATGCCGATCTGAGTTAGCAAGTTTCAGTCATGTGGACTGTGTGTTTTCGGAGTGGACAACCGGTAAGTTTAGGTGTTAAGAAGGAGGAGTATCTCACCCGGTAGGCCGATCACCTACCTTTTGTTAGTCTGCACATAGTATGGCATTCTGACCGTTATATGGTTATGGGGCTCAACGTGTGGTAATCCATGGCTACCCATTTGAATGGTTGTATTTATTGTGCACATGTATGGTTTAAAAAGTAAAACGCCACTCTTTATTTTTTACCTTATTTATTGTTTGCTAGCACTTTCTCTTATACAATTTTTACAACTTGCATACATAAACTGTTTTACCTAAAACACTCAAAGCACACACGGGCTTACTGAGATTTTTATTTCATCACCTTTTATGTCATGTTTTCAGGTCGATCCTGCTGTGGAGATGAGTATCTAGATTTGTTACCTGCTTTGAAGACTTTATGTTATTTATTTTATGTGTTACTTTGAGAAATGATAGTAATCAATTTATTTTGGATTTGTTCATGAATTTTTGGGTTGTAATAAGTTTGATTTTAAAGTATTGTTTTTATTTTTGTTTGTGTGACCTAGTTATAAAGACCCATTGTCCTTTGGACGAGGCGACATCCCCGGCCCTGTTGGGCCTAGATAGTGGGGTGTTACAAGATAGTTCAGAATCTGACAAATGGCTTGAAGGCATGAAGTCAGAAATAGATTTCATGTATGACAACCAAGTATGAATTTTGGTTGATCTACCCAAAGAAATCAAGCCTATATGGTGCAAATGGATTTTCAAGAAGAAAATCAACATGGATGGTAATGTGATTACCTATAAGGCACGTCTGGTTGCAAAAGGTTATCGACAATAGTAAGGTATTAACTATGACAAAACTTTTTCACTGGTCACTATTCTAAAATCCATAAAAATACTCCAACACTTGTCACTCATTACAACTACGAGGTATGGCAAATAGATGTAAAAATAGTTTTCCTTAAAGGAAACCTGATTGAGGAAGTGTATACGACACAACTTGAAGGTTTCACATCCAAAGATGCCACAAAAGTATACAAGTTGCAAAGGTCCATTTATAGACTTAAGCAAGCATCTAGGAGTTGGAACATCTATTTTGATGAAACAGTTAAAGAATTTAATTTCATTCAAAACATGAATGAACCTTGTGTGTATAAGCAGGTTAATGAGAGTGCAATTATTTTCTTATTACTTTATGTAGATGACATATTGCTAATAGAAAATGATGTTTTCGTTCTTCAATCTATAAAGATTTTTTTATCCAAGATATTCTCTATGAAAGACCTTGGAGAAGCAACCTATATTCTGGGAATAAGGATCTATGGAGATTGCTAGGTCTTTTGCAGTCTAAATACATAGATGAACTGCTGAAAAGGTTCAACATAGATCAATCCAAAAGAGGATTCTTACATATTGCACATAGAGTAAGCCTTTCAAAGCCGATGTCTCTAAAGACACAAGTTGAAAGGGATCATATGAGTAGAATTCGTATACTTCGACAATTGGGTTTATCATGTATACTATGATATGTACTAGCCCGATGTATCATGTGCTTTTAGCTTGACAAGTAGATACCAATTTGACCCTGGAGAGAGTCATTGAGCGGCTATAAAGAATATCCCCAAGTACTTGCGAAGGACTAAGGATATATTCTTGGTATATTGAGATAGTGATTTGCAAGTAAGAGGGTATACTAATGCCAACTTTTAGTCCGATAAGGATGACTACAAATCACAATCTGGTTACGTGTTCACGTTAGGTGGTGGAGCAGTAAGTTAGAGAAGTTCCAAACAAGAAACTACTACCGATTCGACAACTGAAGTAGAGTACACGGCGGCTTCCAAAGCAACTAAAGAAGCAGTGTGGATCAGGAAGTTCATCACGGAACTTAGAGTGGTGCCTAGCATTGTAGATCCGATACTTTTGTATTATGACAACAATGAAGCCATTGTACAAGCAAAGGAACCACGGTCTCATCAACAATCTAAGTATGTACTTAAACTCTATCATTTGATTAGAGAGATCATAGATAGGCGAGATGTAAAGATAGAGAGAATTCCTACGGATCAGAACATAGCTGATCCACTTACTAAAGCATTTTCCCAAAAGAAACATGATAAACATGTTGAGTCATTTAGTATTCAATATACGAATGATTAACTATAGTGCAAGTGGGAGGTTGTTAGTATTATACCCTAGAGGCAATCACTTGTACCATATATATTGTATAATAATTAATAAAAGAGGTATTCTTTATCTTTTAGTTTGATTATTATATCTTAATATGCGTATAAACTATTTAATAAAGTTCCCAGTACAATACAGTGTTAAGGAGATCATAATGTGAGATTCCTACTACACTATGTAGTGTTTATGCTTGTATAATCTGTAGTCATGGTATTAATGAGATGGGACATTATTAATATACCAAGACTAGCATATGTTATATCTCTTGATTGGATCAAGCGGTGGTTCTTATAACCGTGAGTATTGTGATACTCAGGATTAATATGTGGATGCTTGTTATATGAATAAGTTCATTGGATAACCTAACTATAAGATAATCACTTAAATAGCTATTGAGTGCCAGTGATAGAATCTCATTATAGCAAGTGTGTAAGTATCCTTAGACTTGAGATCTCCAAGGTAATTTGTTTATTGAACGTTATACTTTGATTCTAATCTTTGGAGTCTTACAAGGATTGCCTATGGGATGGACATCAAGTACAATGTAAAGTAAATGAAAATAGTTGAGATGGTCAATAAAGGATTCACCACTCCTATTAATAGGAAAATATATCTCATTCCTACTTATAGAAATCATTACTCATAAAATCCTTGGCCAAGGCGATTATGTGTTGGAAATATTTTCAAATTGATATACATATCGAGTAATGGATTTCTTGAACAAGTACTAAAATATTCGAGTTAAAATTGATAATTTTCTGGAGGGAGTTGGCACTAATTCTATGCTCTAGACCGAATGAAATATAGTATGGTGGAAGGAGTTTATTGCACTGGTTATTTGCTATTGAAAGGTTCATGTCAAGCTACTTAACTTTTTGGACTTTTGGGTGATCAAGAGTCATTGCTAGATGTCGCTCTTAATTTTCTAAATATGAATTTATTAGTTAGAGAATTAATAAATTTATCCTATATTTTATTTAGGATTATTAATTCTAAAGATGTTAGAATTAATTCATATTATGCTACCAATAAGACCATAAAACCTAATGGGTCACACATAATAAATGTTTGAATACTCAATACATATTATATGATAATATTGTGGGGTTAATTAAAAGAAGAAAATACATTTATAGGTGAATTATCCTTTGTTATAATTCATGAGACTTAGTTGCAATTATATAAACTTTAAGTGCCCAATTGTAGACATTGGATCTTGGAGGATTTAATTGTAATTAACACAAATTACAATTAAATGTCGCTCTTAATTTTCTAAATATGAATTTATTAGTTAGAGAATTAATAAATTTATCCTATATTTTATTTAGGATTATTAATTCTAAAGCTGTTAGAATTAATTCATATTATGCTACCAATAAGACCATAAAACCTAATGGGTCACACATAATAAATGTTTGAATACTCAATACATATTATATGATAATATTGTGGGGTTAATGAAAAGAAGAAAATACATTTATAGGTGAATTATCATTTGTTATAATTCATGAGACTTAGTTGCAATTATATAAACTTTAAGTGCCCAATTGTAGACATTGGATTTTGGAGGATTTAATTGTAATTAACACAAATTTTAAAAACTACAAATATAGGAATCATTCCCTTTTGCAGACAGGATTTTGAGGTATTGTTTCTTCATCCCTACTCTTCTCTAATTAAAACCTAACCGCTCCTCTTCTACTAGCATAGTTTTGAGTGGGTTTCGTGAGCATTCAACCTTGTGTGGATTACTGCTAGAGACAATTCTACTCTTGAATTGTAGTGGTGTTATTGGACGATCAAAACAGAGAAAATTAGTTTCTAGGTTGCTGATCAAATTTCTGTCCACAAAAAAATTTTTGTTTTTTTACTATAAAAAGTAATCTCTGTTTCCTTCCTCTATTCTTGTTTTAATTGCAAACACGTGATCCTTGGGGATGGATTTCATGGTTATTTTCGCTGCGTTCTCATTTTGATAAGCATGATGAAATCCAACATAATATAGTTTTCCAGACCAAATGAAATAAGTAACTCTTTTCTTATGCAACTCTCTAACTAGCCAACATTCTTGAATAACTAAGTCTAACTCCATAGATATAGCTTGTTTGTACTCGTATGAATATAGGTGATGTTGAATGGTTATTTTAGCCGATTTGACTAAAATTTCTATTAGTAAAATTGCATCCTGGCCATAAGTCAACTGAAAAAGGGTAACCCAATAGCTAACTTTCTTGAATTGGTATAAGCCTATAAAACTTCTTATAGTGTCTCATGCCATTTGCGAGGTAGGTCATCAACATTCTTCTTAATTAGATTAATCAAGATTTTATTAATAGCTTCGGCCTATCTATTAGCTTGGGCATAATAGGGTGTTGAATGGATCATCTTAATTTGAAACTATTGAACAAAAGGCAACACCTTGTCAGTTGTGAATATTATTCCCTGATCAGGTGTAAGACTCTTAGGAATGCTAAAATAGTAAATAATATATTCCTTGATGAATTTAATGACCCTATATTGGGTTACCTTGGCCATAGGAACTGCTTCTGCCTACTTAATAAAATAATTTGTAACTACTAAAATAAAGGCATGACCTTGAGAAAATAATGGGTAGATCTTACCAATGATATTAAGTCTCATCCTCTAAAAGGCTAAGGTTTGGTAAATGATGTAATTCAACTAAAGGAACTCGTTGCAGTTACTCCATGCTTCTGGTACTATTCATAACTTTTCACGTATTTAAAATAGTCAGCTAGCTAATAGAAACCGTACTTGTGGAGTGTTAATCTTAAGTTCGGAGTAAATTGGTGACCACCACGCATTCCCTTATGGATCTCTGTGAGAGATTTAATAGCCTCTTTCTTGTCAAGATATTTCATTATTAGGCCCTCGTAACTTCTTTTATACAGTTGTCTGCCATAAGTAAGTAGTGTAGAGCTTTAATCTTGGTATTCTTTGAATCTGTCATGTGAGATTGCGCAAGTACTTCACAATTCCTTATTGGAGATAGGCTCTAAAAAATTTTCACTTATACTATTGTCATCTTGTATTTTATAATAACATTAGGCATCTTTTTTCATGAATAGTATGTTTTGTTGTATGGTCATCAAGTATATAACTTGATAGTAAAACCCTATAGCAAGTGGAATGCCTATTCTGAAATTTTTTCTATTCGGCCAATACCTTTCAGCAATTTCGTCCATCTTTCTCTATAATTTTCTCAATTTCTCCAAGAACACCAAGAACACATACTAGCTTTCTACAAACCTAAGACCACTCTAAACACCTCCAATCCCTTCCCAAAAACTCTAGACCATGCCTAATCACTCCCTGGAGTCCATTTCTGGATTTTATAACATCAAATCTTGAAAACAAAAATCTGCAATCGAATCAAAAACTAGAATTTTTCTTGAAGTCTCAAGAACTCTATCAAGGTAACTAAGAACGATTTTGTTCATTTTCTTTCCCTTCAATCTTTAACATGATATACTAATACTCTCTCTCTCTCTCCCTCTCTCTCTCTCTCTCTCTCTCTCTCTCTCTCTCTCTCTCCCAAAATGGTTGTTTCAACTATGGCCGTTTTTCTTCTCCCTTCTTGGACGAATCAAGCCTCCTAAGCGTGTGGATCTCCTTGAATCTTTATCGAGATTGTCATCAACAAAGTATTTCTCTTTAACCTTCTCTTTAATTCTAAAATCATATCTCTTAGATGTTGTCAGAGAAGGATAGAATATGATTGGGGTTTGAGTATGTGCTTATGTATGAAGGTGTTGAGATTGGAGCATAAGGATGTTTTGCCATGGTTAAGTTCCATGATATTTCTTGTGGATCGATGCATGTTCTTCATATCTTGAGTGAGTGTGGATGTTTAAGCATGCTAGATATTACGTCACCTTTGGTTAATAGGGTATTATGTTCTTGTGTTCTTGTTGAAGCCATGAATATGATTATGTTTAATAGAGATCTGACCATGTGATAGTAGATATGGATTTAAGCCTTTACTTATGAATGGAATAATTTGTTGATTGATGTTGGAGTACAAGTTCATGATTCTTGTTAGCAATAGGAATTATGATCGTGACTTTGTTGATCCTAAGTTATTTTAATTAGCCAATTTTATTATGTTAATTAAAATTAATATTATGATTTCCTCTAAAGATTTCAAAAACTCTAGGAAGTTGGATTTGGAATATTAAATGGAATAGTGATATTTTAACCAAATAAATGATATCTTTTATTAAAAATAATATATATATAAATTTATATATAATAATAATAATAATAATAAATAAAAATTTATATATAATAATAATAATAAATAAAGCCTTTTATATAAATAATAATAATAATAGGTAAAATATTAATCTTGTAGGCCACATATTCATATATACTATTGAAATTTATTTATTGATCAAAATTTAATAAAATTTATTTATTATTAATTAATTTATTAATTATTTTCTACCTATTAATTATTAATTAAGAGATTAGTAATAATTTATTTTAATAATATCATCTAAGACTTATGATTCTTCATCAATCAAACCCTAGTTTATTTATTAATAACAACACTCAAGATTTTTATTTGAACTTATAACTTATTAGTAATTATTTTACAACCCTTAGTTATTTTCACTTATCAAGCTAGACTTATTTTATAAAACCCTTTATCATCTAGCCTTATAGCTTAGGACATTAGGGTCATGATTGTAATAAATTGAACTAGGATTATTTATGGAAGTGAATATAGCTTGAGTATAACCATATGGCTAATATTTACCCCAGGCGGGGTTAGGTCAATTTTGGAAGATTTGTGAATTTGCAAGCAAATGATCAAGTAAGCTCAGGATCAAGTAAGCTCTTGCATAAACTTATTTGATGACAAAAGGTTACTATGGCAAGCTAAACGCAGAGTGTATGGACACTCATTTTGTAAAGGCAATTAAGGATTGTTTCCTTTCTTGTTCACTCAAACAAATCTTTTGAAAACCAAACAAGTAGTTTTGCACAAACACTAAACTCTTTCTAAAAACTCAACTTTGACATGAATTTTAGAAACCCTTAATTGCTATTTCCAAGTAAAGCAATGTTTTATCAGTTTTCTCCCAAGTGAGACAATCAACGTTGAGTACTCAATAAGGGTAGGCTAGTTGTACTAGTTTTGAAGAGCAAGAGCAAATCTTCTGACAAGAGGCCACCTCTAGAAGATGAACTCAACTTAGAGAAGCAATAATACTACTTAGTCATGACGGTCCGAGCAAGCAACTTTCAGTCAAGTGGACTGTGTGTTTCCGAAGTGGACAACCGGTATGTTTGGGTGTAGAGAACGAGGAGTATCTTACCCGGTAAGCCGATCACCTACCTTTTTGTCAGTCTGCACAAAGTGTGGCATTTTGACCGTTATATGGTCATGGGGCCCAATGTGTGGTCACCCATGACTACCCATTTGAGTGGTTGTATTTATTGTTCACATGTATAATTTGAAAAGTAAAACGCCACTTTTTATTTTTAATCATTATTTATTGCTTGCCAACACTTTCTCTTATACAATTTTTACAACCTGCATTCATGAATTGTTTTACCTGAAACACTCAAGGCACACACGGGCTTACTGAGATTTTTATCTCATCACCTTTTATGCCATATTTTCAAGTCAATCCTGCTGTGGGGATGGGTAGCTAGATTGTTACCTGCTTTGAAGATTTTGTGTTATTTATTTTATGTATTGCTTTGAGAGACGATAGTGAACAATTCATTTTGGATTTGTTCTTGAATTTTTGGGTTGTAATAAGTTTAATTTTAAAGTATTATTTTATTTTTGTTTGTGTAACCTAGTTATAAAGACCCCTTGTCCTTTGGACGGGGCGACATCCCCGGCCCTGTTGGGCCTAGGTAGTGTGGTATTACAAATGGTATTAGAGACTAGGTTTAGACAAATATTGATAGTATGTGTTCTGTTTTATTTAGTTCAAATCTTTCATCTAACCTGTCTTGTTTATGCTGTAGGATGGTTAGAATGCTTAGTACCGCAAGGAAAGGGCAACAATGGCACCTTCCTATCCCTATCTACCCGGAAGACCTACCAGTGCCTCAGCCTACACCTCAGTCTGCACCGCAGCTAATTATTCCCTTGGAAGATAGCAGTGATGATGAGGTCCCAATCAATAAGCCACCCCCAATACCTGTGATAGATTTGGTTACTGACAATGAAGATGAAGAGATAGATATGGCATATGTTCCCCACCCTCCTAGTCCCGTAGTTGACTTGTCAGCTGATAGTGATGATCCGGGAGAGATAGATTATAAATCTCCACCTTGACCTTCCTTCATACCTCCATCCAACCAAGTTGAGACCGAGGAGAGTTTTAGACGACTCGGGAAAGAGCCAATAGATGGGTTTGCAAATGGGGTTGGGATAGACTTCACTATGAATTCTGGGAGATGGTTATATGAGGCCGACTTTGAAGACTCCGATGAGGATTAGGGAGGCTAAAGGCTGCTATGATTAGGATGTTTTATTTACAACTTTCCATAAACTTCTATGTTAGGGATTTCATTCCTGTTTACTGCTTTAATTTCAAATTTATGCAAATAAGAGTACTTGGAGTACTCTAAGGTTTGAAAAATTTTTATGCAATTCTTTATACAAAAACTTGCATCTGATTTTCTTTTGCTTAAACCTGAATGTGAATGCGTGCTCAAAATATTTTAAACTTAAATGCATAAACTCATTATCTAGGCATGGTTTAGAATGGCCCCTAAGCGCCGTGTAGCCACATCAGGCAGAAGAGTTTCGGAGGCGGAACCTGTGACAATGGAGGTTGAGACGACTCAAATGCAGTCACCCAGCTAGGGAAATGAAAGTGAGCCAGATTTGGAAATAGGGTCAGAAGAACCTGTATAAGTGACAATGGGGCAAGCATTTAGCAAGGATGTCAATGATATTTAGCTTATGTGATAAACAAGCCGAAGGACCAGTGCACTTTGGAGGATACCGAGGTAGTAAAGGATTTTCTCGATGTGTTGCCTACGGAACTCACTTCTCTACCCCTCAGCCAAGAAGTTGAGTTCACCGTTGATCTAGTTCCAGGAGCAGAATCGGTATCCCGGACTCCATATCAGATGGCACTAACGAAGTTAAAAGAACTGAAGGAGCAGCTAGAAGAGTTAGTGAAGCAAGGCTATATCAGACCTAGCACGTCACCCTGGGGAGCACCTGTGTTGTTTGTGAAGAAGAAAGATGGGACTCTGAGGCTGTGCATCGACTATCGGGGCTTGAACAACCTGACGATCAAGAATAAGTACCCCTTACCACTGATTGACAAGTTGTTCGACTAGTTGCAAGGGTCCAGTTGTTATTCCAAACTGGATCTGAGGCAAGGGTATTATCAAGTGAGGATAAAAGAGGAGAATATCCCCAAGACGGCCTTCAATATAAGATATGGTCACTATGAGTTCTTGGTGATGCCGTTCGGGGTAACCAATGCACCAGCAGTATTTATGGACTTGATGTATCGAGTGTTCCGACCCTACTTGGACAAGTTCACGGTGGTCTTTATCGACGACATACTCATTTATTCTAAGAGCCCAGGGAATCATGTAGAACATTTGAAGCTGGTATTGGAGAAGCTAAGAGAGCACAAGATTTTCGTCAAGTTTAGCAAGTGTGAGTTTTAGCTGGATAGTATGGCATTCCTTGGCCACGTGGTGACCAAGAATGGGATTAAGGTAGATCCAACAAAGGTTGAAGCAGTTTCAGACTGGAAACAACTGGAGAACATCACCGAGAATCAAAGCTTCTTAGGATTGGCTAGGTATTATAGGAGGTTTATCAAAGGATTTTCAATTATTGCATCGCCTATGACCCGACTGCTAAGAAAAGACGTACCATTTGTTTGGAGTGAAAAATGAGAGAAGAGTTTCCAAAAGCTAAAACAGAGATTGATGACAGCATCAGTGTTGAATCTGCCAGAGGGAGATAAGCCTTACGCACTATATACCGATGCTTCGAAGGAAGGGTTGGGAGCAGTTTTGATGTAAGACCGAAAGGTGATCGCCTATGCTTCTCGGAAGTTGAGGGCCTCATGAAGTCAATTATCCCACGCACGATCTAGAGCTAGCCTCCATTGTGTTCGCTTTAAAGAAATGGCGACACTACATGTATGGAGCAGAATATGAAGTATTCACTGATCACAAGAGCCTGAAGTATATTTTCACCCAGAAGGACTTGAATCTGAGGCAGCGAAGATGGATGGAATTTTTGGAAGAGTACCGTTGTCCAATCAACTATCATCCCGAGAAGGCCAACGTTGTTGCTGACGCCCTGAGCAGAAAAGTCAATATGGCCAGGCTAAGAGTACAGGAGATTCAAGTGGTTCAGGATGTGTTGGATAGAAGAGCGGAAGTGCAAGAGGAGAAAATTATTGTTAGCAACCTGAAGTTGGTACCAGTATTGAAGCTCAGCAAAGTAATACAAAATTTTAACTTTTCAAGGATAAGGAGCTCAAACAGCAAGGCAATGAATTCCGGCAGGACGAAGCAGGAGTTTTATATTTCAGAGATCGGTTGTGTGTACTCGAAGAGCACCAATTAAAGGATAGGATTTTGGAAGAGGTGCTTAAAAGCAAGTACGCCATTCATCGGGGGGAAGTCAAAATGTACCAGGATCTGAAAAGGGCCTATTGGTGGCCCGGAATGAAGCAGAACGTGGTTAAGTATGTCTCGACGTGTCTCACCTGTCAGAAGGTCAAAACGGAGCACAAGAAGTCAGCAGGACTGTTGCAACCGTTACCAGTGCCTGAATAGAAATAAGAGGAAGTGACCATGGACTTCGTTACTAGACTTCCTATGTCAAGGGCCCAAAAGGACGTCATATGGGTAGTGGTGGATCGACTAACCAAATCAGCGCATTTCATACCAGTGAATGTAAGGGATACCATGGAGAAGTTGGCTCAAACCTATGTGCGAGAAATAGTCCGACTGCATGGAATGCCTTCAAGTATTGTGTCTGACCGAGATCCGAGATTTACATCTCGATTTTGGGGCAAGTATCAAGAATTAATGGGGTTAAGTCTGAAATTCAGTACGACGGCACATCCGCAAATCGATGGGCAGTTAGAAAGGGTTATACAGATATTGGAGGGTATGCTGAGAGCGTGTGTACTAGACTTTAGAGATAAGTGGATCAAATGTGTGTCGTATGCGAAGTTATCATACAATAACATTTACCAAGCTTCGATTGGGATAGCTCCGTATGAGGCACTGTATGGACGCAAGTGTCAGGTACCACTATACTGGAGTTGGTCAGAAGATAGTCATATAAGCAAAACCGGAGAAGTGTGTGTTTAGGAAATGTTGGACAAGGCTAAGTTAATCAGGGAAAGGTTGAAAGCAGCCCAGAGCCGACAAAAGAGCTATGCTGACAATAGGCAGAAAGAGTTAGAATTCCAATTGGGAGACAGGGTATTCCTAAGATTGACACTGAATAGAGGAATTTTGAAGCATCCGAAAGGCCGGAAGCTGAATCTGGAGTATTTGGGGCCGTTTTCGATAAAAGAGAAAATTAGGCCAGTGGCGTACTAATTGGATTTACCATATGGATTGACAGGAATTCACGACGTGTTTCATGTGTCGCAGCTGAAAAAGTACAATGCCAATCCCGGTCATGTTTTGAATGATGAGCCGTTGGTGTTGCAACCCAACCTGAGTTATGTGAAGAAACCCGTGAGGTTATTGGACCGAAGTATCAAGACTTTTTGGAACAAGCAGACTCCAATGGTAAAGGTGCAATAGGAGCATCATGGCAAGCGAGATGCCAAATAGAAAACAGAAGAGTGGGTAAAGCGAAAGTATCCCGATCTGAGATAAAAGTATGCCTAAATTTCAGGGCGAAATTCTCTTAAGGAGTGGATGATGTGAAACCCCACCTAAAAACCAACCCTAGAGTAAGGGGGTCGGGATGCATATCATATTTTATTGCATGAATATATATTTTTGAATGGTTTTATGTGCTTTAAAATTGTGATTTATAGTCTAGAAGGTTTAATTGTGCATATTGAGTATGAAGGGTAAAATGGTAATCTTGCTTGAAGTGAAAATAGGGAGATAGCTTGAGGATTAAATAGGAAGAATATTTGGGAGAGAAAATAAGACTAAGAGTTGTTGTGGTTTAGTGGTTAGAGCTTTGGAATTAATCCTTAAGGTCTTGAGTTCAAATCCCATCATTTATGTTTTATCATGATTATTTTTATTTTTGTTTAAGGTTGAATTGTTCGGCCTTTGAATTCCATAAGTAGAAATAGGAGTGTTGTCCTAGAGGAGACATGAAGGGAATGTCCTAATCCTATTCTTATGCTCCAAAAGAGTTCTTAAGGGATTCATGTCCTTTTTATTCCCTAGCTTACCTTAATTCTTTACCAATTAGGTTTGTTCAATTTATCCAAAGTCATATTTTAATTCCAAAAAATTCAACAAGGTTTATTGATCTTGGAATTTCGAAAATGGCTCTTAAAGGATAGAGTTTTGACTAAAAATAGGGAAGAAGTTAAGGAAGGCTCACAAGAGAATTAATCTCCATGGTTGAACCTTCAAAACTCCACTTTATAGTGTTCATCTTCTTCATGGTAGGAATCTGAAATTTTTCTAGATTCTTAGGCAACCTAACTTTCAAAAACTTCAACCAGTTTTCTTACTCAAATGCTACCAGAAAAATGATCAACTTGTTCAGCTTGAAGACTGAATTTCCTGGCCAAAAACCGGATTGCACAAAGCTGTGCAAACCAGAAAAAATTCTGGGCAAGTTTTGCAGCATAGCAAGCCAAAAACAAAGCTGTTTCTTCTACCCTACAAACTAGTAATTTAACTCTGTCTTTCCTCCATAAAGAATGTTGGAAACCAGCCTTAAAGAACCCTCCAATACCCCTTCAAACTCTCTGCAAGTTGGCTGGAATATTGCAGAAAAAACTGCACAAAAATTCCAGCAAGTCATTCGAAAATCAAACCAGAAAATTCCAGTCTTGCTCTCTCTTCAAGCCTTGTCCGAAAATCACCTCAAACTTCTATGAAGTTTACCTTAGTCAACCATAAACTGAGCTTCATCACCCTCCTCCATTGACCTGCACGATTGAGCACCATAGCCACTCCTTAAATTCCTCCTTCCATTACTCCAATCAAGCTTTCAATTGAAGTTCAAAATTCCAACAAATTACTTCATGAAAACTCCCTTGGATTAGGCTTTAAACAACCAAAAATTCTCCCACCATTACATTCAAAATTTCAGCCAACCCTATAGCCTCTTCAACCCTCATTCATTTCAGCAAAACCAAAGCATACCAGTTGGCCATTGTAGCTTGCAAGAACCTCCATCAATCAAACCACCTTACCATATCTGCTACCTTAAAATACTCTATAAATTACTCCCTTTGAAATTCAAACAACCAGATTTTCCTATTCTCCCTAATCGAAAAATCAAATCACAAAGATACCTCAATCATTCGGCCAATACCTTTCAACAA
Organism: Voacanga thouarsii; assembly: GCA_026120185.1. Classification (NCBI taxonomy): domain Eukaryota; kingdom Viridiplantae; phylum Streptophyta; class Magnoliopsida; order Gentianales; family Apocynaceae; genus Voacanga; species Voacanga thouarsii. Next base: position 1,769,770 of record JANUWF010001704.1, read on the forward strand.
TTTCGTCTAGCTTCCTCTCTAATTCTCTCCATTTCTCCAAAAATACCAAGAACACACACTAGCTTTCTTCAAACCTAAGACCATTCTAAACACCTCCAATCCCATCCCAAAAACTCTAGATCATGCCTACTCACTCCCTAGAGTCTATTTCTGGATTTTATAACATCAAATCTTAAAAACAAAAATCTGCAATTGGATAAAAAACCAGAATTTTTCTTGAAGTCTCAAGGACTCTATCAAGGTAACCAAGAATGATTTTGTTCATCTTCTTTCCCTTCAATCTTTAACATGATATACTAATACTCTCTCTCTCTCTCTCTCTCTCTCTCTCTCTCTCTCTCTCTCTCTCTCGGCCGAAGTGGTTGTTTCAACTATGGCCATTTTTCTTCTCCCTTCTTGGACGAATCAAGCCTCCTAAGCGTGTAGATCTCCTTGAATCTTCATCAAGATTGTCATCAACCAATTATTTCTCTTTAACCTTCTCTTTAATTCTAAAATCATGTCTCTTAAATGTTGTTAGAGAAGGATAGAATATGATTGGGGTTTGAGTATGTGCTTATGTATGAAGGTGTTGAGATTGGAGCATGAGGATGTTTTGCCATGGTTAAGTTCCATGATATTTCTTGTGGATCGATGCATGTTCTTCATATCTTGAGTGAGTGTGGATGTTTAAGCATGCTAGATATTACGTCACCTTTGGTTAATAGGGTATTATGTTCTTGTGTTCTTGTTGAAGCCATGAATATGATTATGTTTAATAGAGATCTGACCATGTGATAGTAGATATGGATTTAAGCCTTTACTTATGAATGGAATAATTTGTTGATTGATGTTGGAGTACATGTTCATGATTCTTGTTAGCAATAGGAATTATGATCGTGACTTTGTTGATCCTAAATTATTTTAATTAGCCAATTTTATTATGTTAATTAAAATTAATATTATGATTTCCTCTAAAGATTTCGAAAACTCTAGGAAGTTGGATTTGAAATATTAGATGGAATAGTGATATTTTAACCAAATAAATGATATCTTTTATTAAAAATAATATATATAAATATTTATATATAATAATAATAATAATAATAATAATAATAATAATAATAATAATAAATAAAGCCTTTTATATAAATAATAATAATAATAGGTAAAATATTAATCTTGTATACCACATATTCATATATACTATTGAAATTTATTTATTGATCAAAATTTAATAAAATTTATTTATTATTAATTAATTTATTAATTATTTTCTACATATTAATTATTAATTAAGAGATTAGTAATAATTTATTTTAATAATATCATCTAGGACTTAGGATTCTTCATCAATCAAACCCTAGTTTATCTATTAATAACAACACTCAAGATTTGTATTTAAACCTATAACTTATTAGTAATTATTTTACAACCCCTAGTTATTTTCACTTATCAAGCTAGACTTATTTTATAAAACCCTTTATCATCTAGCCTTATAGCTTAGGACATTAGGGTCATGATTGTAATAAATTAAACTAGGATTATTTATGGAAGTGAATATAGTTTGAGTATAACCATATGGCTTGTGTTTACCCCAAACAGGGTTAGGTCAGCTTTGGAAGATTTGTGATTTTGCAAACAAAGGATCAGGTAAGCTCCTGCATAAACTTATTTGATGACAAAATGTTACTATAGCAAGCTAAACGCAGAGTGTATAGATACTCATTTTGTAAAGGCAATTAAGGACTGTTTCCTTTCTTGTTCACTCAAACAAATCTTTTGAAAACCAAACAAGTAGTTTTGCACAAACACTAAAATCTTTCTAAAAACTCAACTTTGACACGAATTTTAGAAACCCTTAATTGCTATTTCCAAGTAAAGCAATGTTTTATCAGTTTTCTCCAAAGTGGGACAATCAACATTGAGTACTCAATAAGGGCAGGCTAGTTGTACTAGTTTTGAATAGTAAGAGTGAGTCTTTTGGCAGGAGGCCACCTCCAGAAGATGAACTCAACTTAGAGAAGCGACAGTACTACTTAGTCATTCCGGTCCGAGCTAGCAAGTTTCAATCAAGTAGACTGTGTATTTTCGGAGTGGACAACCGGTATGTTAGGGTGTAGAGAATGAGGAGTATCTTACCCAGTAGGCCGATCACCTACCTTTTCGTCAGTCTGCACAAAGTATGGCATTCTGACCGTTATATGGTCATGGGGCCCAACGTGTGGTCACCCATGACTACCCATTTGAGTGGTTGTATTTATTGTTCACATGTATAGTTTGAAAAGTAAAACACCACTCTTTATTTTTAATCCTTATTTATTGCTTGCCAGCACTTTCTCTTATGCAATTTTTACAACCTGCATTCATGAAATGTTTTACCTGAAACACTCAAGGCACACACGGGCTTACTGATATTTTTATCTCATCACCTTTTATGCCATGTTTTCAGGTCGATCCTGCTGTGGAGATGAGTAGCTAGATTGTTGCCTGCTTTGAAGATTTTGTGTTATTTACTTTATGTGTTTCTTTGAGAGACGATAGTGAACAATTCATTTTAGATGTGTTCTTGAATTTTTTTGTTGTAATAAGATTAATTTTAAAGTATTGTTTTATTTTTATTTGTGTATCCTAGTTATAAAGACCTCTTGTCCTTTAGACGAAGTGACATCCCCGACCCTGTTGGGCCTAGGTAGTGGGGTGTTACAACCAAAGTTTCCTATACTAGTAGAAAAAGAATGCGGCTAGGGCTGTTTTCATTTTCAGCAAAACGAGAGAGAGAAGAAGACGATTGTGGTTGTGTTTTTCGTGTGTTAATCATCTAGTTAGGGTTTCGTATATCTCATCTATATGTTATACGAAAATCCCCTACCAAAATTGAGAATTCTAATCCTATTAGAATTCCCTAATTATAATTAGAAACCTCAAGTTCTCACAATTACAATTTGGACCATAAATTATAACTAATTATAATTTGTTCACACCAACTTCTCTTTCTCTCAATTAACCCCACTATGTTATCAAATAACACCTTGAGTATATAATCATCTATTGTGTATGACCTATTAGGTTTCCCAGTCAATTGGTAGAGAACATGAATTAATCCAAATGTCTTTGAGATTAACAATTCATAATTAATTAGAATTAATCATATTAATTCTAATCAGGATTGGTTTATTAATTCATCAATTAATAAACCCATATTCCCAGATCATGAGCGGTATCTAGCAACACATCATGACTAATAGTCTAAAAAGTCAAGTGGCTTGACATGAACCCTTTAATAACAAACTTCAATGCAATTAACTCCTTTCACCATGCAATATCTCATTCAGTTTGGAGTACGAAATTAGTGCCAACTCCCTCCAGAATTAATTTTAGCCCGAAAATAATAGTACTTGTACCAGAAACCTACTACTCTAAATGTGTATCAATTAGAACTATTTTCAATAGACATATGCCTTGGCTAAGGATTTCTCGAGTAGTAATTCCTACAAGTGGTTGTGAGATTTCTGCCCCTATTATTAGGAATGGTGAATCCTTTATTGACCCTCTCAACTACTTTCGTTTTCCTCACAATGTACCCAATATCCATCCTATAAAAGATCCTCGATCGAGCTCCGGAGATTGGAATCAAAGTACAAAACTCAGCAAACAAATTATCTTGGAGATCTCAAATTTAAGGATACTTGCACATTTGCTATATTGAGATTATATCACTGGTACTAAATAGTTATCCATGTGATTATCTCAAAGCTAGGTCATCCAATGAACTTATTCCATTAACAAGCATCTATGTGTTAACTTTAAATATATCAATACTCGCGGTTATGAGAACCACCGCCTGATCAAATCAGGAAGTCTAACACATGCTAGTCATAACGCGTTAATGATGTTATGTCTCATTAATACTATGACTAAGGACTATTTAACTACTAACACCATTCAGTGTAGTAGAAATCTCATATCATGATCTCTATTATGATTTTCTTAACACGGTGTTGTACTCAGGATTTTATCGAACAGTTATATTTCAAAAGAAACTATAAGATAAATAATACTTTTTATTAAAATAAAATGTGTTATATACATTGTACAAGTGATTACCTCTAGGGCACAACACTAACATCTACCCTAGGGACATGCATCAGTATGACATCAACAATATGGCATATAAGAGTTCTTGCTAGATCAAAGTGTGGTTTGAGATTGTCGTTGGCTTTGTATTCCCCAATTAGTTTATTTATCACGAGTTGTGAGTCCCCATAAATGTGTACAGCCTAGATATTCATAGCCACCAAAATTCCTAACCCTATAACTAAAGCTTTATATTTATCTTGATTAGTGAATCAACTTGATGGTAGTTCAACTAAGAACCTTTTTTGTACCCTATCTAAGCTTTTTATGGCCACTCCTACTCCTGCCCCTTTATTGGTGCAAGATCCATCAAATTCATGTTTCCAGGCTGAGTATCCACAAAACTTAGCATTTCCAAGCTAGGGTCAACCACCGCCAAACTAGGACATTGGGTTAAGAATTCTACTACCACCTATAATTTAACTGCCTATAGTGGCACATACTTGAATGCAAACATTGTAATCTTGATTGCCCACTTCAAAAGCCATCCCTGTAATACTAGCTAATTCAACAAATACTGGACTATATCAATCTTGCATAAAATATGTACCTCTATTGCGAGAAGATAATGTTTTACTTTGTGCATGCATAGAACAAAGAAATGCAAAGTTTCTCTAGAGGAGTGTATATAGGCTCAGCATTATTCAAATTCTAGCTGAGGTAATAGACTACCCGCTCTATGCTTTTTTGGTCATCCTGAGCCAACAAACAGCCGATAGACTCTTCAGCCACTGAGATGTATAGTCTTAATGGTGCACTCATCCTGGGTAGCATAAGGACTGGAGGTTACAAATGGCATACTTTAATCTACTTAAAGTTGTTCTACTAGTTTTTTCCCCAGATAAATTAATTAGTTTGCGTCAAGCACAAAAGAGCTTTGATAAACTTTAGCTTGCCAATAGATTTGATAATAATCTAGCGATGGAAATTGATCTTTCCCAACAAGCTTTGTAACTCTTTTTTATCCCCAGGTGATCTAACCCCCCCCCCAATTACAGCCCTAGCTTTATTGCTATTGACTTCAATACTTTTATGATGCACTAAGAAGCCTAGAAAATGGCCTGCCTTTTCTATGAAAACACATTTGCTAGGATTGATTTTGAGATTATAGCACCTTATTCAGATAAAAACCAGCTCCATGTAAGCTAAATACTTGTCAAATCTAGTTAACTTGACAACCAGGTCATTGATAGATATCTCCATCGTCTAGCCAATGAAATCACGAAAAATCATGTTCATGGCCTTTTGGAAAGTAGCCTCTGAATTCTTCCACCCAAATAGCATGACCACCCATTTAAATAATCTAATAGCATTTGGGCAATAGAATGTTGTATTGTGTATACCTTTTTCTACTCTAAAGATTTGATTATAACCAGAATGTCCATTCATGAAACTCAAATAATCAAAGCTAGTTGTTGCATCTACTAGCATGTCTACAATGGGCATTAATATTCGTCTTTTAAGCTTACTAGATTAAAGTCTCGAAAGTCTACGTAAACTTTAAGTTAGTCAATTTTCTTAATCACCAAAACCATGTTTGATACCTATTCTGTGTACCTAGCAATATGGATGAAATTGCACTTCAATAGTTGTTTAATCTCCTATTTGATCTTTGGAATAATGTCTAGTCAAAATCTCCTATCAGCTACTTATAGGACTTAAATTTAGGTTTGATTGGCAGCTTATATTTGATAATACTCCTATCAAGACATGACATTTCATGATAGTCCCAGACAAAATTATTTTTGTATTTTTGGATGAGCTAGACCAAATGAAATCTTTCCCTTAACACTATGCAAGCCACATACTCATTGTTGAAACACTTGAGAGGCTAAAAAAATAGGGAAAAAAACATAGCTTCTGACATCCTCATTTTTGCCTTAAATGGGTTTAGATCGACTTGAATTGTTTCCACTTTATCTCTATTCCAAAACATCAACATTTGGTATAAGGTAGGTAGCATGCATTGATTGGCATAAATCCAATCCTAACCCAAGAGAAGAAAATTAGAGGACTTGGCATTGATGATAAAGAAGGCAGTTGAGCTCGTATTTGTTTCCACAATTAGTTCTACTAAAAGCACCCCTAATGCAACTATTGCCTCTCTTGTAAAATTAGTCATTTACATGCTAGTTGAAATTATATCATCAATCATCTTACCTAATTTGTTTAGGATATTAACTAGCATGATGTTTAGGACGGCTCTTCCATTAATGAATACTTGACTGATCGACCATATATTGAGATGGGCTTTAATATACAATGGCCGTCAATAATTGGTCATATTTTTGCTCGGCGTTAGAAACCGCATTACTGAGGAAGTAGATTGTACTACTTCATTGTTCTCCAATTCAAACTATTGAGCTTCAACTTTCTCGAATATAGTCTTATCTCTAATGAGAATTTGCTTATTCCTCCTGTCACAGCATTCAGTAGGTAATATGCCCATCACACTTACTGACCTCTCAATATCAGAAAACTCTCTCTGCATTTTGTTCCTCGAAAATTCCCTTTTTTGTTGCTCCTTTTTTTTTCCTTTTTAAGTGCGAGAAAGAGGTATAGGTCAGGTAGGCTACAATAGAACGGCTAACAGGTCATGTGAACTAAAAACAGAATGGTCATGGGTCGACTACCTATTTTAATGACTGTGATGTTGTGATTGTCAATACATTATTTCCTTCCTTTGTATGAAATCGCCTTCTGATTTCATCATTAGCATGTCATTAAGTTACTTTTCACACATAAAGGCGAACTTTCTTACCTAACCTCTAGAAGACAATTGAGCTTTTATATAAGGTGAATGAGTGTAAATCCCTCTAGTTTTGCTTTATGTTTAGTTGAGCATTCTATTCAATTATTTCTGATCACCAAGCTCGATTTTCCAGCATGGCGTGCTCTTTTGTGAGTTGAGAATCTCCCTTTAGTTGGGGCTGTCCAAGCTAAAAAATGTATGCCCTTTTTTCACATAATTAGCTTTGTAAATCGGTAGGCTATGCTATCATCTCCTTCCAAACCTTCTTAGTATTTAACTTACTATTGATTTCTATGTAATAATTTAATTTGCTTATCTTTCAGCAGATGGTTGAAAATCTAGTCGGCTTTAGTGATATCAAATAGATAAGTGTCCTTCCTGTCCTTATTCTCCCAATTGTCAGATTTAATAATTTTCTTGCCTTTGGGAGGTTTTAAACCAGGATAAATGTAGGCTTTACCAACAACTAGCCTGTAATGAAAATTTCATTTGATGATTCTTCCTCTAGATCAAATAGGCCATTGACAACAAAAATCATAGCATATCCTTTTTTTTAACCTAATATCTCACTTTTTTTCCTTCTTTTTAATAAACTCTTCCAGTCAAGTAGCATGAGAAGCTAATTATGATAAGTCAGAAAAGTCGTGCAATATCAAGGCCTCTTTTAACTGGAAATGCATCTAACCAACTGCAATCCTGGCATAATTAGCTTAATCTAGCTAAACATCTACTTTCAAGTCTTTTGAACTATTCTAAGAATTCAGCAATAGTTTTGCCTGATTTCTATTTTATGGCCAATAAATAAGTTACTGATACTTTTGAGATTGACTAGCACTCTATTTTAGCCTAGGTATGTGTAGAATTTGGTAGTAGGTTCATGTACCAAGTGAAAGCAACTCCTATCAAGCACAAATGATGTAACTATAACTTGTAATATTCGTTGGTAACTAATTCACCATATTGAGTTGTGAATTTCTTAATATATTCCATGGTTGTTTTCTCATCCTCGCCAGAGAATATTGTAAAATCAGGTACTTTGAAACCCTTGGGTAAATTGAGTTGATCCATTCTGAATAGGGTTTCTTATAGGTTGGTCTATCGATTTTGGTTATGTTCAGGCCAAACTATATTCTCAACACATCAATAATGGCTTGAGAATCTACCTACTAATTATTCCTCTTGTGGATACGCCGTGTTAGCTAGATGATTAGCTGTAGAGTCATTCTAGCTGGTTGAAACCTTTCATGGCTCAAGTGTGGATCAGTTGTTTATACATTCTGAGGAGGATATGGTTGACCTTAGTTGTTACTTGTAGTTTGTCTGGCTCCACAAGACATATTTGACCCTGGAATTCTAGTTGGGATCTGTTCAGTGATAGGTCTGGGTGTGCTACTTTCCAAAAATTATCCCCCAGGACCAAACTATATATGGCTTCTCAAGAACTAACCTCCAAGAAAATTTGGCAAGACTTCAATGCTAGGTAGCCCTCCAAAACTTAGGAGCGGTTGTTTTGTAGTCAACATGGGTGGTTTCCCCCCATGGTAGAGGAATACAGCTCCCTTATGAAAAGGTAGGACTTGCTTCCCAGCACAACTGGCTATAGGAACACTCATGACTATAGTCTGTCCACTTATATAAGATCCAATCAATTACTCAATTAGAAAGATTGAGTTAATTGTTGGTCCCAAGTTACTGAACTTAACATAAGATATACTCCCAAGAATTGCAGGTATTTGAGGCCTAGGAATCAAGCTGTGTAAGGGTGAACTGCGATCTCTTCAGGTAATAATAATTCTACCTTATTGCAAGTAAGCATGGCCATGGTTAACAAACCTCTGATTAATGGTTGGCCAAAATGACAAACCTCAACCTTAAACCTTCAATCCCGATTTTACGGTTTGGCAGTTGACGATTACGGTTACAGTTGGCCAACCTTCGGTTTGGCAATTTTTTTTTTTTTGAAATTTTTTTTTTTAAAAAAGTATAAAAAGTGTGAAAAATAAGTTTTAAAAAATACAAACGTAAAATATATTTAAAAAAAACTTGAACTTAATTTTAATTTTATAAAATTAAATTACCTACGTATCCTCTTAGGATATAGATGAATCAAAACTCTCGTAATTCTCTGACTTTTTAACCTTTTTTTTTACCTTGGTCATCATTTTCGACTATTGTAGTTTCTTCCATCTACATCCAAAAATTCATTGAGATCTGACTGCATATTTTCTTATTGACGATTTTCAACTCTAATCCAATCATCTAAACATGTTTGAACTTCAAAAACTTCTGATGCCATTCTTGAGCAAGTTTCACTCAAAATGTTTTCTCTAGAACTAAAGGCTTATTCTACTACAACCGTTGAAACATGAACAACAAGAATCTCTTTAGCCATTAGTGCTACAATAGGAAATTTGCTCTCATTTTCTCTCCACCACTTGAATATTTCAAATCTTTCACCTGTTTCATTCCACTTCAAATCATAAGTTAGATATAATTCAAATTCCGCTATGGAACTAGAAAATCCTCTTGGTCGTTTTGACCTTTCTACTATCATCTTACTTGCCTGGTTAATTTTTAAAGATCCAGATATCAAAATATTAATATTTTTAGTTTCTTAGATAGCCCCACCATACCTTCTGGAATAATCATAATATAAGTCGCGAAGAATATTCATTACTTTAGCTATTATATGAAAAATATGAGGAGGACGTGTAAAATCCTGAGTATTATTGTCATCATCATCATCATCATCATCATCATCATCAGCTTCAATATTATGTTTAGAAAATAAAGAATCATAATAATTAGTAAGATATTCTTGCAAACCCTCAATTCTTATACGTGAATCAAGAACAGCAGCTACTAAATTAATATCAGGTATATCTAAATAATATTTTAACCATTTAGTTTTCATAACATTAATACACGGAGATAAAAGAGTATCACTAGAATATTCATTAAAAACAGCACTAACATTAACACATTCTTCAATAACTAAATGTGTAGTAAGATAATAAACACCAAATAAATTATAAGTAGTATCATTAAATGTTTTTAAAATATGTAAAATACCTTCACAAACACTCCATTGTTGAGGAAACAAATGTATTTCAACAACTCTATATGCAAAAAAAGCACATAAAAGTTCTTTATATGGAATTCATTCAGCAATTCGTACGTTGAATTCCATCTCTTTGGGACATCTTTTGGAAATTGTTTTGGTTTCATGCTATTATGTCTACAAAATTAACTCCATTCTTTTTTAATTGTAGACCTAAGCCATAAATAAGAAAAAGTAGCTCTTATTGGTTTAATATAAAAATCAAGACTTTTTAAACCATCTTGTACACATAAGTTTAAAATATGACATATACATCTAACATGAAAAAATTTACCTCCAAAAGTTGGCTCACTTAAATGTTTAAGGCTGGTAATTGAGGTAGTATTTGCACTTGCTTTATCAAAAGAAATCAAAAAATCTTATTCACTAAACCATATTCTTCTAAAATAATAATTAATAGTTGACAAATATTTTCAGCAGAATGACCATTAAATGCCCTATAAGAAATTAATCATTTTTAAATATTTCATTCATTATCTACTCAATAAAATGTAACACCCATATAATAATAAATTTGCCAATGATCACTCCAAATATCACTACATAAAGAGATTTTACTGGTAATTTTTTTTTAAAAAAAATTGAGTTAATTGATTCTTACTTTCCTTATATAATTTTTTAAGTGTACGTGTGGGGTAGTATGGGGAACACTATTTGCAACAGGATTTAAAATATTTTGATAATATTTATTAAATTGTAATTTTTTACCAAAACTAAATGAAAGATATTCTACAGTTACCATTTTAGCTAATTCTTTTCTATTTACTTTATCAGTATATATAAATAAACCAACAGATGCAGTAGAAGTACGTAGTAGTAGTGTACTCAATAATTTGTTATTGTTTGAAATCTAAACCGAACTTTTGAGGATGGTGCTTTCTTAAATGTTGAGAGAATGTGTCATAACCTATTCCTGGTTTGAATGCATATAATTTAGAAATACTAATCTAATCATTATACTTAACTTTCATTTCACTAGATAACATTTTTGTAATGGTAAAATGCTTGGTGAACACATCAGTTTATCTTTTTTACACATTTTTTTATGTAGTATCAGTTTGTAAATCACTTTCTTGAGGATGTTGTTGTTGAACTTCAACTTCTTCATCAATAACTTGTACTAGTTGATCAGTTGTTGAAGGAGAAAGCGTCACTGTAAAAAAATTTGGATCAAAACCAAAAGTCGGTCGATAACAAGATGGAGTAGTAAAAGTCTTCAGTTGAAATTTTGGATTAAAACTAGTACTATTACTCATTTTTTCCTTACCCTTAGAGCTACTTGGATGAGATATTTTTTTCTCAAAATAATATATATATATATATATATATATATAACAATAATATATATTGAGAATTGAGAGAGTTAAAAGAGTTGAGAGAGAATTGAAAAGTGATAAATTCATTGGATTTATGCCTTATTTATAGAGGGAGTAAAGGAGTAAAAAAAAATTAAAATAATAGGCCTAGTCGTTGGCAACAGCTAGAAATTTGGCCATTATCAATGGCATGCAATGGCCAGAAATTTAAATGAATAGGCCCTTGCACACGGCCATTATGGCCTTCTTTTTTATTTTTTAAAATTTTTCATTAACACGTGTCATGTCAATTTAAAAAATTTTTAAAATAAAACCAGTGATTTAAACTGCTGGTTGGGGAAAAATTCCAACCTAAACTAGACCGTTGATCATGGTTCACGGTGTGAACTGTGAATCATGGTCAATAATTTTTAAACCATTGACCCCAGTTTCGGTCCATGGTTCAATCGTGGACAAAATGAACCAAGGTCAAATCTAATTGCAAGTGCTATGAACCTACTCAGGTATCTACTGAATGTATTGTGGCTATTGGCACATTCCTTCTTGGGGCAGTCAGAGTCTATAATTCGTTATGAAATAGAGGTATGAAAACTACCACAAATTGTTGGCTGAGATTTTGTATTAATTCTCTTATACTTTCATTAAATTGTTGTTGAATAGTTGTGATAGATATTGGGGAAACTACAACCGTAACGAGAATTGTATTTTGGCCAACATCCTCTAATTGATCGTTAGTATCTTCTCTTTGTAGGTTCATGTTGCAGATAATCCTTCCTGAACGTAATTGCATAAGCCTTGGAAAATGGTCACTTTAAGGAAATCCCATACTTGACACCAAACAGTGTTGGGACGTGAAAAGTTAGCTAGTCGAGCTGGTAGGATAAATTGTCTTGACCAAGCTAACTCTCGCGAAAGTCGGCTGGGACAGCTAATACAAAAAACTGATTTAAGAATAATGCTATTTCAGAAATGGCTAAAAACAATTTATATAGACTCGATATATAGAAAAAGACACTCCTTTATTGATCAAATGAAAGAAAATCCCGAATGTATAAGCAATTTCTATTACCCCGAGGGAATAATTTGTGATTTAAGTTAGAAATCAAAGCTAGACAATACAAAAGCAGTAAACTAATTCTAAAGAACCAAAAAGACAAAAATAAAGAAATTGTTGTATTTCTTCTTGGGTGTTCTTGATTCGATCCCTTATTTGATGCCTTGAGTTTTTAAAGAAGTTTGAAAATCCCATGCCCACCACTTTTGCAATTTCTAAGGATCTTACCTCCCTTGATGTTCGTGGCAATTGTAGTAGAAGAGTGGGTCTTGAACCGGTTAAGAACTCCTACACGTTTCTCTAGAATCTAAGTTGTATCCCATTCAAACTCAACTTCTTGAAAATCTAGGACAGCAAACTGTCCTTTGGATCAGCTGATTTTGGGTTGTTACTCAGTCATCCAATGACCCTAACTGTGTACTGTCTAGTAGGTCAGCTAGTCGAACATTTTTAGCCGAGCTGATTATTTTTGTTTGCCAACAAAAATGATGTAATTATTTTGGTTTGTGTTTTGAAAGGATAATTATTTCAATTTTATGGTATGCAAGTTAAAGTTACTTTTGGTTGCCACGATTTCCAAAATTATTATTACTTAATAAGAGGAAGATTTTTTATTACCTTACCTTTGGAAAACAGAAGTCAAAATGTTGTCTAAATTAATGAATTGCGAAAAATTTTCAATTAGAACCTTTTTGCATCAAATTTAGAGAACAGCATTATTTATTATGTTACTTGATTTATCATCCAACATTTCTCCCGGACCCCCACAAATTATAAGCCGCTAACTGGTTAATCCATTCATCTAATGCAATATTTCTTTTTAAAAAATATTAATGTTGGAGAGCCTCAAATATTTTTGTATTTTTTTTCTACAATTCACTATTCTCTCTTCTAGTTGCTTTGTTAAATTTGTAATTTATACCCTGAGATAGTATATACTAGACATAAATCAACAGTTCCTAACTTCACCCCTAGTTAAATGATATACTAGTCGACATTTGAATGCTAATAATACACTGAATATAGCGAGATAAAAATAAGATATCTTTTCTAAATTTTAGAATATCTCTATACATTTTCTAGAATGTAAATTACAATCCAGTTAAGTCATCTTGTTTAATTCAAAACCCATGAATTATTGACAACATAGAAAATTTACCAAGATCAAACAGACTCATTGGCATTGTACAATCATTTTCATGGTGCTCGAGTGATGCCCTGGAGATACAGACAGCTCTTCTGCCACATCTCCTATCTTTCTCGCCAACTCTCTCCAGTAAAACTGATCTATGTTTATCGTGAGGCGAATCAAGTTGCAGATTTCATGGCTAACCTGGGGTGTACTCGTTGAGCTCTTTTTTTTGAATTTTTAGATTTGCGTAGGGAAGCCAAAGGCTTAATGTAATTTAGATAGGGTGCATCTTCTATCTCTTCGTGTAAAACGTTTACCGGCCAACTCATTTTAATAATATACACTACTAGAAATTAAGCCTATTACGACAGCTAAAAGTGTTATAATAAGTATATATTTGTGACACTTTTAATTTTGTGACACTTCTAGAAAATGTCATTTAAAACGATGTTACTATAGTAGTTGGGGACACTAAGGAGTGTCATAATATATGTTATCTATTGCCACATTTTCAATTGTTACCACAGACCACCTATTATGACACTTTGTCATATTATAAAAAGGCTTGCTAATGGTCAAAATTCAGAACGTTTCCCAAAATTCAGAACTAATATTAACATGTAAAAATGTCATAATAGGAATTTTTAATGACATTTAACATTGCGAAGTCAAACCTATTCTCACAACATTAATAAATGTCATAATAGACTTCTTGTTACACTTTTTTATGTTATTTAAAATTCTATATAGCAACATTTTTACTGAAATTAAAACCTTTTTTTGTTACATTTTTTTGGTGTAAACATAATAATTTCTTTGCATATCCTGTAACTTAAATATGTTATAATAGATACATATGATAGCATTTTTTTATGTCACTATAAAAAATTTTAATTCTTAAATATATATTATTTGACATAATAAAAAATAACATGTAACATAATATAAAATCACAATATGACCCAAAAAATATGTCTGCATATATTAGGAAATACAAAATTCTGTTTACATGTATACATATGTCTAGGAAGTCATACTAATAGCAGAACTATAAAAGTCCTTTCAAAATAGGATCCTAACATATCCATTAAGGCTGATAAATCAACTAATATATCAAAATATACTTCCACTTGGCAGAATAATTCAATGCACTTTTCCTTAATATGCAGTATCAAAATATCATCTGCAACAAAGCATCCTCTCTTGATCATTCATCTCGAATCCTACGGACCTGCCATATATAAATTAATAACATAAGTTAGAAATCACAATAGAAGAATTTTGTCACCACCACAACCACATAAGCACTACTATTGCTAACTGGTTACATTACGTACAGTGAAAAAAAAATATAAGAAACTAATTGCTTTCGTAGCAATGAATCGAATGAACAAGATTCATTGATACCAACTGACTACCAAAAAACAGGGAGTATCTCAAATTGCACTAAAGCATTGAACAATGCATAGAAATTCAGACAGTAGAATAATAGGCATACCAAGGCCATTGGCCATGCAATGGGTGCACCGTGAGCATCTCCAACTATTTTGAGGATTGAGTATGGGCGAATCAGCTTTTCGTCACGACAATATGGCTGTATGATATCAATCTCATAGCAATCTTCTCCTAAGGGATGAGGACCAACAAGTTTTTTAGGATCCAAACTTTTAATATGTGCCGTGGCAACTATTTTGGTTGGATCTCTTATGCTCAATACTGAAACAGTTGCATGTACCTAAAGAGAATGTTACAATAAGAAAATAATGAACAAAACAACTCCCAAATCTCAAAATGAACTTGACATTAAAAGCTATAGCATACATTGGTCCTTACTCTTGAAAACATCCCAAATCTAAAAAAAGGTTCACATAAATCAATCACAGCACTTCCAAGATCATCCCAAAAAAAAAAAAAAAAAAAGTCCATATTATACACCAAGTGCACATCATGCCTCTATTTTGATATCGTTTGCCAAATAATATCAAAGACAAGCAAGCATGAATCCTACGTATACTTAGCACCTAAGACCCTCCATCAATCCTTAGCAAGTATAAAATCCACCTTCAATCATTTCTCAAGAAAACAAATTAAACTTAGTAAATTAACACAAAATTCACTATGCTGTCTTCAATTTCCAGCAAGCAGTCTCTATGTTTCTAAGGGTAAAACACCTATAAAACTCCTCCGAATGATCTCAAACTTTGCAGACAAGCATTTTAACATGTAAGGAACAAAACATAATTGGCCAATATAGAAAATCATGTATTCAAAGTTAGCAGAAAAAAAATCAGATTCAATGTGGCATTAGAAAGGAAATAAGGCAATTGCTGAATCACTCAATAACAGCTAGACCACCCTTGCCCTTCAACATATCAATTGGTGGCATCTAGGGGCTAACAAAACAATGGGAAAATGAATGCCAAAGTAACTGTATGTATTCACTAGGATGAAGTTCCCTTCCTAAATAGGAATTGCACACCGAAGATAATAGTTACTTTGGCATGCAGAAAACAAAACTGGTTTTCCATCCAGTGAATACACTAAACTGGTTTTCCATCCAGGAAGATAAAGAAAGGGCAAATGAAGCATGCAGAAAACAAAACTGGTTTTCCATCCACTAACAACAAATGGGCTATCAATCCAGCCTTTTCTATGTGCTCCTTATTATTAGCAAGTAGCAAAGCTATCAATGACCCCTACTACTAAATGGAGCAATCCAATTCAAAAATCTGATCTCCAAATATCAAGGACAAACAGCAGCAATATTCTGTGAAAACACTGCATGCCATTTTGTTACTTCAAGACACATGTATTACGCTGCTACTGTAGTATTTGAACGGAAAAATCATATTTAATGAGGCATTTGAAAAATAACACATGCTGAAGTCATTATTCATGTCCCTAGAATCAAGATTCAATGTGGCATTTGAAAGGAAAAATCAGTTTTGTAATTGTTTTGAATATAATCGTCAACATGGTCAAAACAGAAAATTTTTACAGCAAAGTTCACAGAAAAGTTCACGGTATAGTACAATTCCAACATCCACAATTCAGCAAATTTACATAAAGTACAACTCCAACATCCAACATCCACAATTCAACAAAGTACAACTCCAACATCCACAATTCATCAAGTTTACATAAAGCAACAAAAGCATGCATTTTCAACCTTTTTACCAGTAAAAAGCATACTCAAAACAGATTCCAAAACACTACACAGTAGGTACTAAAAATCCACTATTCTTAGTACAACTCCAACATCCACATTTCGGCAAGTTTACACAGAAAAGTTTACACAGCAAGTTTACATAAAGTACAACTCCACAATTCACAGAAAAGTTCACAGCAAAGTACAACTCCAGCAAAGTACAACTCCAACATCCACAATTCAGTAAAGTACAACTCCAACATCTAACTCAGGTAATGAAATCTCCACACACCACAACCCAAAAAATTAGCACAAATTCAACTCCAACATCCCAATCACCACAACAAAAACCGCAACTGAAAAAGGCCAACAGGTCAACAATTCAATGCCCACTGGGCAGAATTTTTACTAAGTCCCAAAAAAGATCAAATATCCAAATAGAGCAGATTAGGTAACATTTGAACAAAAACATGGATAGAAAGAGAACACCAAGGTATTAAGTAACAATACCCTTATAAAACTATTATTGTTGGTTGCGATAGCTGAATAATGATATAAAATATTCATATTGCAAGAAAAAATATGCAATACGGTACCAATTTTTCTGCAATAACACTGTTTCCTGAATTCCCATTAGAGTCCGTAAAGCATGCATTGAATAACTCAGCTCGGGATGGCTGATGGCCTAATTCTTTTGTCTGTATGGGCAAGAAAAAAAGTTAACCAAATATAGGACAATGTTAATAAGTTTTTCGTTCATGGCAAGCAAAAAAATAAGTGTCAAGTATAATAAGTTTTACCAAATCTTCAGCAACTTGAGCAAATGACTTTTGCCCTTTTCTGTGATGCAAATTATTGATTTTCCTACTTCGAGTATTCCTTGCACTTACACGCTAGAACAGAAAAAAAAAAGAAAAAAAAAAGGGGAAATTAACACTTGACTTAATTTTACATAGGCTGAAAAAACAACTAATATTACCTTTCCATCCTCTGAATTCCAAAAGGCAACCAACCATAACCATTGGTCTTCAAGCACACGATCTTCTCCACAAGAAGGCACCACATTGTTCCTTTGATTTGGAACAAAATACTGCATTTTTAGTGTATTCTTCCAACTTCTCCACTTGTTTCCTATTGATGATAGGATTTTTAGCTCGATTCCCGATGGCAAATCAAATCTTTTCTGTCATGAAGTAATTTATGAATAGTATAAAAGCAGCAGTTTTCTTGAAGGAAAAAATTAAAAACTGAAGGTTCATTAATCATGGTGTTATTACCTTGACAATATCGATCATCTCTTTCTTATATGTTTTTGGCATCTTTGTCCATGACAAATAATTCAATGGGGCATGCTTACCATTCCTAGCTATAGTTCCCAAGAAATTAACTAGCTTTTTCTTGTACTTTCCAATGGGTTGTCCGCTAAGGTTAAAATTAACCTTAATCAAACCCTTGTGCTTAGGATGTCCCCATACATCAGTGCAATAAGTTGGTCCTCTACAGTTACCTTTATTACCACTATTTTGAACTTCTGCATAAAGCAATAAAATTAGGAAAGCATAAAACTTATAGTAGTAGAAAATTATTGACAACTTAAAAACTTGGTTCAATGATATTTCCTGAAAGTTTTTCTTTTTACCAGATCTATCAGATTGCTGTGTGGTATGCTGAGATGATCTTTGTTGATCAGTTTGAAGATTTAACTGAAAACCAGCTATTCAAAAGATTAAGAGATAAAGGTTTTTAGGACTAATGTTTTGTAAGAAAAAAAAAATAACCTCTATTTTCCCATACCAGTTGAGGAACTTGCATGTCTGGTGCTATGTTCCACTCTTCTTTGTTGAACTTGCGCGTGATGATGTGGGTCCAAAGATGTTTCTAGATTGACATTCAACTGCACAAAAACTAAATCCAAAAACATTGCTGAAATTTGCTTAGATTAAGTATCATAGACATTAGAAAAAGGGATATTTGATTTTATATACTCACAATTTGGATCACTTGGCTGTGTAATATGCGGAGGCAGTATTTGTTCTTCAGCTCGGATATTTTGTTGGTCATCCATAGAATATTGAACACCATCCCTCTGTTGTTCAGCTAGCATATTTAGTTGGTCATCCATAGAACATTGCATGCTGTGTTCAGAAATTCTTTTCTTCTTCAAGCTTCGTGTCCTAGCCATCTGTTTAAGTGTCTAAAGGAAGACAAAAAAGAAATAGTTAAGATAACAACTTGTCGAGCCTTCCATGTGTCTACCATAAAATAGTTAAGAAAACAACTTGTTGAATAAGCTTTGTAACATTATGAAATTACCTGATGTTGATGTCAGAACGGCACGTGTGAACACTATAAAGTCTTTAGAAGATGGCCCAAGCTATGAAATAACACTTGTTAGACAAAATATTAAATAGAAAAGATAATAACGGGATGAGATTATAATATTTGCATTTGAAGTTATCATCTATCAAACAACCAATCATAAGAACACATAGTAAACAAAAATGACAATACCTATGTCAAATTATAAATTAAAGCACATTAATATAGCATTCAAATGCAACTGCCATTCCATTGGACACATATTAAAATAGGAAAATAGTTTTTTAGTCATCAAATTACAATCAAGTCCCATCATTCCCTTCACGGACCCAACAAATGTTCTCATCCCCTTCATTAGCTATGGGACTGCAAATTTCAGCTTGCAAGTGTGTATCAACATCCACAATATCTCCCATTTTATAGACAGATCTTGCATTTGTCGAAATGATAACATGCCAATCACTCTCATTTAATTCTTGCACATAGAATACTTGTCTTGCTTGGGAGGCGAGAATGAAAGGCTCATTGTGGGGGGGCACATTGCTGAAATTTGCTAACATGAATCCGTTATCATCTTGTTTTAGTCTCTTCCCATTTGATACACAATCACATTCAAACAACACAACCCTTCAATCACCTCCATAATCTAATTCAAACACGTTCTTTAAAACTCCAAAATGTGCACCTCACTTAAAATAGGATTTTCATCCCTTGTACTTGAAAAACTTGAAGTAGTTGCATTTACAGAAACTCCACTATTTTGCGTTTTTCTTTTAAGCTATGCTTCTTTTGTGTGAAACCTGAAACCGTTTACCATAAATCCCTGATACCGTAATCCAACTTCTTTAGGGCCCTTAGACAGATAAATTAAATCTCTTGTAATTGGTCTATCTTCAGATATTGTCCAAGAAGTAACCTAGAATACCCAAAATAAATAAATAAATAAATAAATCACATAACTATGTAAAAGAGAACTGAATTGTGTCAAAAAAAATAATATTACATAATTTTGACTTACGTGGTTGGAAAACCAATGTGCAAAGGTTTCACTATGAATACGCTCAATTTCGTGTCTTCCAGCACGAGGATGACTTTGCGCTACCCAAGTTTGGTGCATGCTGCAAAAGATAAAGGGCAAACTTAATTAGTTCTTACATTTTGCGGGCTAAATATTCACTATCTCAATTTTTTTTGTTTTCAACTCACTCAATATATGACTTGACAGCTATGCAATTGAATAGCACATATTGATGTGCTTTATTCAATGAATCTTGATCAAATTTTGTTGGTATGCCTTTACCCAATGAGCGTCCTGATATTTTAAACACATCCACACCCACTCGAGGTTTTAGCTCATCCTCTTCATTTCTTGATCTTTGATTGAACCTTGTTTGGACATAATCAGCAAGATATAAGGAGCAGAATGTTAAACATTCTTTAGCTAAATAGCCTTCTACTATAGAACCTTCTGGGTGATTCCTATTCCGCACATAAGATTTCAAAGTACACAAGTACCTAAAGTAACAAAAGTCATTAAAAAAAATTCAATTAGCTAAAAGTGAAAGATTTAAAAAAACTAATATAAAGAACTAGAAAATAGAAAATAGACGATACATACCTCTCAATTGGATACATCCATCGAAATTGCACTGGTCCAGCTATTCTTGCTTCGTAGGCTAGGTGAACACATAGATGCATCATGATATTGAAAGGTGATGCTGGAAAGACTCGTTCTAGCTCACAAAGAATGACAACAATGTCCATCTCTAGTTGAACCAAATCATGAGCCAATAATTCCTTAGAGCATAGCAGCCTAAAATACCTACTTAGCCTAAGCAAGGGATACCGAACGGATTTTGGCAATGATTTCCTTAGAGCTATAGGCAATAATTGTTGCATCAAAATATGATGATCATGGCTCTTAAGCCCTAAAATCTTTGGCGGCTTTAGTTGTATACACCTAGACAAGGTAGCAGCATACCCATCAGGAACTTTTACCCTTTTCAACATTTTGCAAAAATTTAATTTCTCACTTTTACTCAAAGCGAATGAAGCCTGAGGCAAAGAAAATGCACCATTCTCCATCTCAAGTGGATGTAGTTCTGGTCTTATTCCCATGTCCTTCAAGTCCAGCCGTGACTTATGATCTCTTTTCTTATCCATCTCGAGTAATATGGACATTAGCATTTCACTCACATTTTTCTCAATGTGCATCACATCGAGATTATGACGCAACAAGTTTTGTTTCCAATATGGCAATTCAAAGAACACGGTTTTTTTCTTCCAATTAAATGGCAACTTTTCATTATCACTCACTAACTTTCCAAACTTAAAATTGATACCATCTAATTCATTTAAAATCATATCTCCGGACAAAAAAGTAGGCTTCTCTCTGTGCTCTTGTCTACCATTAAATGAGCGAACATCATTTCTAAAAGGGTGATCTGGTTCTAAGAACCTTCGATGTCCCATGTAGCAATGCTTTTTACTGTTCTTCAACCACTGTGACTCTGTCTCCTTGTGACAAGTAGGACAAGCAAACTCCCCTTTGGTGCTCCACCCCGACAAATTAGCATATCTAGGAAAATCACTAATAGTCCACAATAATGCTGCCCGCATTTGAAAATTCTGCTTCGAATATGCATCATAAGTAGACACGCCCACATCCCATAATTCTTTCAATTCTACAATTAGAGGCTCTAAATAGACATCAAGATTATTCCCCGAAGCACTAGGGCCAGGTATTAGCAATGACAAGAAAAAGTAGGGCTGCTTCATACACATCCATGGGGGTAAATGATAAGGCATCAATATAACAGGCCAAGTACTATGCACAACATTCATATTTTTAAAATGATTAAACTCATCAGAAGCCAAACCCAATCTCACATTGTGCACATCTTTACAAAAATCAGGGTAAAGATAATCAAAAATTTTCCAAGCAGGTGTGTCAGTTGAGTGTCTCATAAGACCATCATCTATTCAATCCTCCCCATGCCATCTCATTGACTTAGCTGTCTTTGCTGACATAAACAAACGCTGCAAACGAGGTTTTAGTGGAAAATGCCAAATAACTTTTTTTGCAATCTTTCTTTTCTCTCCTGTAGGATCGCTATCATTAGTTTCCCATCTAGATTCTTTACATGTTTCACAATATTTCCATCCAAATTTCTCCCCCCAATATTGTGTGCAATCATTAGGACAAGCATCTACCTTCTCATACCCAAGACCTAACTGTTTCATTATCTTTTCAGCTTCATAATATGATCGAGGAATTTCTGCACCATCAGGATATGATGCTCTCAACAATTCAAGAAGCATTTCAAAATGTCTATTTGACCACTTTCCTGCACACTTAAGGTGCAGCAATCGAACAAGAAACGAAAGTTTAGAAAAAATTTTACACCCAGGATACAACTCTTGTTGAGAATCATTAATGAGCTTATAAAAATTTTCAACATCTGAGTTTGGCAATTCAACTCCTTGAGATGTGTCAACATGCTCAATTCCATCATGCATTGGAATGCCAAATGCATCACGCAAAAATCCATCCATGTCATCATTTTGATTACTGGTAGCTTGCAAATTATGACCAACATTTGATCTAGATGAACTAGAAGATGAAAGTTCTCCATGTACTATCCAATGACAATATCCCTTAATAAACCCATACACTATAAGGTGCTCTTGTGCCTCTATTTTTGTCCTCATTACCCCATTTCCACATTTTATACAAGGACACAATATTTTTCCATTCAAACTTGCATTATTCATTGCAAATCTTAAAAAGCTATCTACACCATTTTGATATGCAATGCAATTTCTAGGAAGATTCATCCAAGATTTATCCATGTTGGTGATGCCACAATCAACAATAGACAGGCTAAAGTCGCAGCCCAAGGAGTAAATATACAATATGTAAGATTTATGCAATTTAATTTAGGGCATTGAAAATTTTGAGAAATACAAATCAAGGAAACAAATTCAAATTCAAATCCACTATGTAGGGTTTTATTACCTAAAATCGTATAATTTATTTACAATCATAAAAGCTCACATAAAAATATTTGCAATCATCCTAGCTATATCATAAAATCCATATAAGTCAAATTCAATCACCTTAATAGCAAAGTTTTATGCAAACACACTTTTCATTTCACTTTCAATTTTCAGCACTTTCCCCTACAAAAATCATACCAAAAGGTTCCTAACTCATCATTGAATGCTCGAAATTTAAATCACAAGCAAGCCCTTCAATAATATCGTGCCCACAAAATTTATCATTTTAGTCCCAATATACAACCAGTATACCTTCTGTTTTGGATATACCAACTTCACACTCATTTCCCACATCAAAGCTCATTATTTTCCCCACTTAATACAAACACATAGTAGAACATTTAACCATGATATTCACATCATTTTCAACACAGAATCACAAGAAAAAAATAGCTGGAAACATATATAAGTTGGAAAAATGGCTTCTTCACACAAAAGGCTTCACGTTCACATAGTTTTACATGTCCCTAACCTAAATACATCATTCCTTCATCAACATAACAAATTAAAATCCCAAAGCTGGTCAAATCTTCTGCAAATATAGCCCTTGGTCCTTGCTAAAGAAAATATTTTGGGGTGTTCCAAAACCAATTTCAGAGGATAAAAGCAAAGATAAAGTGATGGTCACTACTACAGCAAATGCCTTTTCAGTAGCTATTAATTATATATAATACAAGCTTTGCATGAATAGCTTGCTATTCAAATTTATTAGGTAATGATTAAGATTTAGGTCTCAAGAAATATAATAAAATTAAAATTCATAGCAAAACAACAAAAACATTAGTACAAACCAGTTCATCCATAGGATTGTAAGGTTAAGACATCAAAAAACAGTGAAATACACATTGCAAAGTCTTTATAGAACATGGATAACAAGATTCAATAACAAAAATGCCCTATGCCATCTTTCTTCTTAACCAGCAGCACTTATTCAATAAGTATTGAACATAGTTGACTTGCAATTTTTTCTTCACTATTCTCAATCCATTTCTATATGGTTTCCTTTTTAACTGCCTTGATAATAATCTTATCATTATTGCTCGTTAATTTAATTTCATTCCTATCACAGCAACGGTTAGATCAACCTCCTCAAAGTCAAACACAATGGGATTGTAACTTTTCGCTAATCAATCCCTATGATATTATTCCTTCCCTTTAACTTTAAGACCCCTCTTTCATGTTCAAACATTTCTTCTCCCATTTTTCATTCCAACTTATTACATAGTCTTTTGCTATACATTTTGTTCCTATTAGCTATGGTTACAACAATAGGTTTAGTTGGAACCCTTTCAAACTTCAGTTTCTCAATAAGATTTCATAATATTATTCAACCTCTCAAGGTTAAACACAATGGCATTATAACTTTTCACTAATCAATCCCTATGATCATATTCCCTCTCTTTAACTTTAAGACCCCTATTTCATGTTCAAACATTTCTTCTCCCATTTTTCATTTCAACTTATTACATAGTCTTTTGCTATACATTTTGTTCCCATTAGCTATGGAAACAACAATAGGTTTAGTTGGAACCCTTTCAAACTTCAGTTTCTCAACTAGATTTCATAACATGACATCTAGCTGAGACACAAAAATCTGATAACCTTACAGAATTTTTCATATTTTATCCCTTTATTAGCCAGTTCTAATCATTTTTATTCTCTATCAATAACAAGATTTCATAATATAAGGTACAAGACACTTGCAACACAAACAAAAGTTGTCTTATCTATGGATGTAAGAGAATCTTCCCAAAAATCCATTACATGGACACAGCATGTTGCAACAAAGACAAAATGTGTCATGTTATTCAATATGAAAAATTCTATTCTATCCCTCAAAATCTCAGCAGATCATTCCTTCAATGTGATCCAAAAAAGTGAAAAATATCTTTCTGTCATTTTCTTATAAAGATTGCAGCTTAACAGGCATATTTTAAATTTTCTTGCCATGTTCCAATCTCAAACAATAAAAGTACATAGTCTCTAATCATCTAGCTGCTAAATCTAATAACCTTTCCAGTTTCCCAGAATTCCAAAAAGTAGCTACAAAGGACCTTCCAGTTTTCTTTTCTAGTAGTTCCCTCTAGCTCCTCAAATCCATACCATCTCCAGCCTCTTCCTTGTTTCTTTATTAAGAAAAGCTTTGTGACATAAGCCTGACTTTTACTTTCTAAGTGACTCACATAAAGCAAATCTTGAGTAAAATTGACATAAATAAAAGGACTAAAGGAAAGATGATGGGAACTAAAGGGACTCAATGCCCATTACTTTGCTAATACAAGCTCAACCAATGATAGGCATGCTACCATACTCAAAATGCCAAGTGCTGCTTCAAAATATCTTGTGAAATCATGCTCATTTGGATTGATTAGGTATTAATCATAACAATTTGACCTGTCCTGTTGCAGTCGAATTGAAGGATCTAGGGAATTCAGAGGATTCTAAAAGTTGTGATATTAATCAGAGAAAACGCAAAGTTCAGATGGTAAAGCTAGGATTAATGTTTAAGTTCAACAGTAACCCTTATGCGGCTATTTATTTGACAGTAAAACCAAAGGAGATGGAAACAAACAGAGACGGAAAAATAAACATGCTTACATTTTTAACCAACGGAGATGATAACAAACATGCTTACATTTTTAATTCGGCGTCCACACAATGGGCACAAGCTCACACAGAGACGGAAAAATTAGTTAACAGACCAATCTCAGACCAATCTCAAACATATATCCGACAAATCATAGTCAAAAATAGCATTTCAGACCAATGTCAAACAAATTTGAACCTAATACCCAAATAATAGCATATCACAAACGGATAGCAGCTAATAAAGGGATAAAATCGAACCTTTGTTCTGCTCCAAGACCGGCACTTGAAGAAGAGAAGAAAGAGAAAATGCCAGCACTTGAGGCTGCTGCAGTGGAGAAAATTGAATGGACTCGCCGGTATGGGTGGGAGATTTTGGTGAGGAAAGAGCTCGGCGCCAGTACCGGAGACGAGAGAACCGCAGGCTTTTGCGGGGAAATGGGTATAGTGAAAAGGGTTGCTTCTGCGGGTAAACGGATGCACCGAAAGGAGTGCTTTTGTGGAGAGGCTTTTTTCCCCGATTTTTTTTAGAGCTATTTTTTTCACTCCTGGCGCCATTTTTTTTACTACTTAGGGTTTTTTTTTTTTTTTACAATAGTTATTATGACAGTTTCACATGTCAAAATAAATAATACAATATATAAAAAAAAGTATTGTAACACATTTTAGAAAATGTCATAATATGGTTCTAAAAACACAATAAATTTTACATTTTTAGTAAATTTAGTAAAAAAGCATTATTTTACTTGTGTCTATTATGACATTTTTTGTAAACTGTCACAAATTTATATTTCTAATGACACATTTAAAAAAATGTTATAACAAATATGTTACAATATCATTAATTTCTAGTAGTGATATATATAACATAAAACTTTATTATTATCATAAAAAAAAAAGGGCATCTTTCTCTAGGATCTCTAGAGAATACTATAAGACAGATTCTTATAGGGCAAAAAAGAAATGATTCTCTCTTCTCTCTTAGTATGACACCATATGGATTCATCCGCAAGAATCAATTTTCAAAAAAAATTTGACAGCTAACCAACATAACTGCCATTCCAACCTCTGAATTACTGTCGGTTTTGAGGTGAGCCCCTGGAGAAGGAAATCTCAAGCCCACAGTTTGACGCATGGAAGAAGTATCGTGGCCCCTTTTCCGTTTTAAACGTCAATTTATGATTTATAATTTGGAATATTTTCAAGGTCGTTTTCACATTATCACTTTCCATAGTGCTCAACCCACATCGCATACAAACCCTACCCTCTATTAAGTGACAGTCGCTCTTTCTTTATTTCCTCTTCTTCTTTATCTAGATATTGTTCCTTTCTTTGTCCTCTTTCGCCACTTTCTGATATTTTGCATTATTTTATTTTATCAGAATACAAAGATATATGTAAGAGACATTGTACATGCAACTTCATGTATAGAGATTTACTCGTATTGTTATTTAATACATAAAAAGATAGAATAAAAATAAAATTCAAATTTATTATTTGATAAATACTAATTGAATTATCCAAAAGGTATTCTATATGAATAACGGAACAAATTAAGCACCATCACCACTATTAGTATTTCTGTCATTTTTTTTAATATCTAAAGAATTCAAACCAAATTTTCTTGAATATTTGGTGGTTGAATTATTATTTTAATAGCTCATGGTTACTTGTTTGATATGCAGAATTATCTAACCTATACTCTTTTGAATTGCTTTCACAAAATATTTTTCAAAGTTTATTTTAAATAAAAAGAAATGCTTGAAAATATTGCGGAAAAAATTACTTCTTTACAAGCCAAGATAATAATTTAAGTAATAATACCTATAACTACGTGTCAAGAGGTAGTGTTAGACGCTCACTTCTCGCATATCTATTCCTTTCCCCTGGTAAATTTTTTTCTTGTTTCATCTAAGTTTCAAAAACCTTAATGATTATGTCTTAAACTTTAGATCTCCATTCCTTAATGTACCATTAAAAAAAATGACCATATCCATATCAGAAAACATGTCTTGGCGTTTGCATAATGGACCCTTTTTTCTTGTGAAGGTAAGTTGGAATATTTAAGGATCTAAACAGACAAAAAAATCGAGAGCAAGCAACGCGGCTTGATGATATGATTTTACCACAGCAAAGCTACCGACATCATAAAGCTTGGATAAAATCGTAGCTGCCTTTTTAATTTTGTCGATTACCACAGTGAACACTTTCTTTTTGATATGCTCAAATGCTGAGGCTTAATCGATTGTGCTTTGCTGTCACTTCACAAGCAACAAGAATCGGGAAACTGGTGCTCTTCCTCTGCGAAACAACACATCCTGTGCTGGATACCTCTTGCCTTGTATTCTTACTTTCTTTTTCACACACAACCACACATATATAGTCCTGATATTGAAGTAATAATTTCAGAAGAAAAAAATGAGTACAATTCCGATGTTAATTGAAGGATTGGTAAAATCTTCTTCATTTGTTTACTTGTATTTTAATCTCTCTGTTTTTTTTTTTTTTTTAACACTTCGATATGCATTGCAATCTTCATTAATTTAACCATGTGGTAACGAAAACTGAATTTTATCTTTTACGCCTATAATATTTTAATAAAATATGATAATATTATTGCATATTATATTTTTTATAATATAAGACTTATTTCCAATTTTAAATTCCCAATCACCTCTTCAAACGAAGTCTTTTTGTATTGGTCGGCCGTTGATTAGGATTTTTTTTTTTTTTTCCTTTAAGAGATTACAAACGTACGTTGTTGAAACTACATTTCTCACATCCGACCTACATTTTGTCTTTGGCAGTCGTAAATAAAAAATTTTTAAATAATAATTGTTTTCATGTTTAGCCTACATTTGTCTTCTTCTCTAATTCAAAATCAAAGAAAAGGCTTCTGACTAAGCAACGCATCATTGCAAACGTGACACTTCATACAATTTTTCAACTTTAAAGTCTTTTCTTTTAACTAACTTTTCTCTTAAATTCTTTATCATGGGTACGGGGAAGGAATTGTTCACAAATCATTCATCCGTGAGCAATTTTACATCATTTACTGTAGTTAGTATATTTTATATAAATTCCATATATTGTATAATGTAAAAAATATTATAAATTATCCTCCTTCAAATATATCCTATGAAATTTAGATTTTATATTACCTTGTCTGTCAGGCAGTGCACTGCGTATATTATAGAATGTGTTAACTTCTACTGATTGGAATTTGATCAGCTTTTATCCCAAATCCCTTTGTCACAGTATTGTAGAGATGGCCATTTTCCTACCTGAACTGATGCTGACTTGACTAGGACTCGAAATTTCCAAACTAAGTACACTACAAGAGAATTAGTGGATTTAATCCCTTAATTTTTATATTTTTGAAGTTTAGATTTCTTTTTTTTTTAATTTTTTAAATTCCCTAACTATTATTTTTGTGTGATTTTGGTCCTTTTTTTAGAGTTTCGTTAATCAAACCGTCATCTGACTAATGAAACCCTAATAAAAGGACCAAAACGGCACACAAATAATATTTAGGGAACTTAAGAAGTTGAAAAAAAAATAAAAATGACCTAACTTTCTAAAATATAAAATTAAGGGACTAAATCGGCTAATTTTTCTTTAAATAATAAAGCAATTAGAAAATCAATCTCCAAATTTGGAAGAATTTCGGATGGATTTAAAATGAGTTCTTGAAATTTTATTTTTTAAAATAATAAAGTAATAAAAATATTCGTTGTAAATCTATCCCAAATTTAATTAAAATTTGGAACAAATTTGGAATAAATTCTTAAAAATATATTATTTAATAAAAAATCCGTTCCAACTTTTGAGATGGAATTGGCATGCAAATTTCTTATAGAGGAATTTATTTCAAGTTAAAGACGGTTAGTTAATAAAAAAATCAAAAAAATTAAGAAAGAAATTATTCCCAGCTTTGAATAGAATTGGGAATAGATTCTTTAGGAAAAATTATTATTTAATGAAAATTTTTAAAAAATTAATAAAAGAATTCAACGCAAATATATCTTAAATTTAGGAGAAATTTTGGAACGGAATCTTAAGAAAATTTTCCTATTTAACGAAAAATAAAAAAAATTAATAATTTAATCAATGAATACTTCCAAAATTTAATTAATTTGCATTGTTGATGTTCTAATTTTGCTTTTAATTAATCCCATAAAATGGTTAGTATAATCATTTTAGTAACAATTTTTCTTTTTTTAAGTCTTTCATACGATACAAGTTAAATGAATAAATTTATCATTAATTTGATAGTCACATATTTTAAATTAAACAAACGTCACAGTGTAATATTATTTAAATACTTAATAAAATGATAAATTATATCCAGTGTGATTAAAATTTATAATATATTTACTTTTTTAAAATTTTGTAGAAAATTTAACAATTAGATTATTAATTTGTGAAACTTATATATACTTTACAAGTATACTTAGAAAATAAGCCGATTCAGTCCTTTAACTTTTATTTTTGATGATTTTGATCATTTTTCTTTTTTTTTTTCAACTTGTTAGGTCCTCTAACTATTATTTTCGTGCCGTCTTGATCCTTTTATTAGAATTTCGTTAGTCAAATGATGGTTTGACTAATAGAATCCTAAAAAATGATTAAAATCGCATAAAAATAATAATTAGGAGACTTAAAAATTGAAAAAAAAAAGAAAAGAGACCTAAACCTCGAAAACATAAAAGGTAAGAGATTGAATCAGTTTATTTTTCATACACTACGTAATGTACTAGGTACATGGCTTAATTTTTTATTTTTTGCAAGTTTTCCTAAATCCTAAGTAACCGATTTGGGAGATTTAATTGCTGAGAGATTGTATTTTATTTACATAATTTGTGGTATTCTTAATATCATTGATATTGTACTTTATTATGCTTTGTTTGTTATTTTTAGTTGTGCTTTGTGACTTTATTGAGTTTTTTAGACTTTAAATTATGAATTTATTGAATCTTTGTCTATAATTTTTTTTTCCTCTTATTTAAAATTTTAAATCTAATTATAAATTTTTCCCTGCTAAGACCTTGCTTTCCCGCTTAGAAATGACTCAGGGTAGGGATAATTTTATCCCTAACCGACATGAAGTCGGAATTCTTGCTGTTCTCCATTGTGGGGACGAAACGATGCCGGGTAAATATGGGGAGGCGTGGACGGGTCTTGAATTTTTAGTCCCCCGCCCTTGTCATTCCTTGATGTATCTTATTTGTACACATATAATAAGATGTTAATGATAAGATATTTAGATATAAAGATAAATAATAACTCAGTTAATTAGTTATCATTCTTTTGATAACTCTGTGTTGTATTTACACTATAAGTTGATGGTCGAATATCTTTTCATTTGGACTTCCAATTGAGGTACAACCTAAATTTTTTTGACATTTGTATCCTAATTAGCAGTAAACTATAAGAGAGTTACTATTATTATTATTATTATTATTCCTCAGATGAGATAATTTGGAAAGACTAAATTACTGTGCATGTATCTATGTTGTTATTGACGCAACATATAAAGGAATAGACAATATACTAAAATATAATTCACAGCTAATAAACAAAATCCTAATATCTAACTTTTCTTCATAAAAATAGCGACTTCTTTGAAGATTCATTTTAGAATATAGTTACCTATCCGATACCATCTTGTTTCGGCTTTATATGAATTATTTAGTCATAAAAAAATAAATCTATCTAGTAAATGTGTACAACTTTTCCAAGCCTATCTATGCTTCATTACCAAAAGATGAACCACCTAGCTAGCCATCAATAAGAATAATTTATCTATATAATTAGAAAGAAAAAAAAGAATTACTTGTGGGCTTGCCTTTGTTATTATGTGTGAAAAAGAAGGATAAGTTCCGTTTTATAATATGTAAGACATAACAATGGTGATCAAGTATAGATTTTGATGTATTCATGGAAAAACACCTTGCTTCCTTATCCTCAAGTGCGCAACATTACTTTAGAGAAAGTACCTCCTGCATTCAAGGCAGTGGCAAAATGCTTCAATGTATAAATATCATGTATCAGTAATTGAATATTTGATTGGCAGTATTTTAGAAGAAAAAATATTTGGTAGAATGAACTCTCACTAATTCTCGAACAGCCTCTACAATTGACAAAAGAGTTGTATAGAATTCAAACTTGTGGAGTCTATTGAGTTTCTACAAAAATATGTTAAAAATCTCCATATGAAATGATCTCCATCAAGATGAAAATCCTATGAACTCCAAAAATGTGTCAAATTTCTCCACTTGAACTGATCTCCATCAAGATGAATATCTTATGAATTCCAAAAAAGAAAAGGTAAATGTCTTATGGTTTCAATTGCATATAAAATAATACAAAAATGTTTGTTGTGCAAATGTTCAAACATGTTGAAGCTTTTAATCTAACCTTAGCCCTTATCCAACAATATCCAATTCCATTCTTTTTGCCCATGATGACCACAATAATTCAACAAAACCACATGTCCTCTCATGCATGTATATCTATTATCCTCTTATCCCTAGAGATTTCATGGGTGGCAAATCCTTCCAATTCCAGCATAGTGGAAAATTATAATCCTCTCAAAAGTTAAGAGTATTCAAGTTTGTTTTCTTCCATGAATGTTAACTCTCTCAAATCTTCCATGTGTGCCTGCTTTTCTTCCTTTTTATCTTCCAAAAGGTCCAACCCTAATTGCACATTATATTCTCACTTTTACATTCATCGAGAAAAGGGATTTCAAGATTAAGCTAAAATTAGATGGAAAAACACCTTTTCTTAGTCATCTCTTTCCATTTTCCTTTTTTTTTTCTTCTTTATCTTTTAGCTTTTTCCTTCCCAACAGAAACACAGTTGGTGATATGAAATCTATGGGGTCTTCCTACAAGGTTCCAAGTCGGCATTAAGGCCTTCCACGTGGGCGGCAATGAAGGTGAAAATAAAAAATTGATCAAGATTAAGTTGGAAAATGATGATTGATAAAGAGTTGATTACAAAACATCATGGCTTGATTTGATCATTAAAGCTCAATTAAAAGCAAACACAAAGAAGGAGATTCTGTACTTTCTCATGACCTGATTTGATCCCTTATCAAAAGTGGAAAAATTAAAGTAAACAAAAGGTAAAATTCTTCTGTACTTAACATTCTTCTTTATATAAAATTACGAACTGCGTATCAAGTACGGTTTCAAAAGCAAATACCAAAAAAGAAATAGCAAACTCCCGGAAAAGGTGACCTTAACAGGCTGTTGAACCTTAAAAGCCAACAGAAAATGAATATGATTAAGTGCCCATTTCTTTAAGAATTCTAAAACTTGTTACAACTTTCATTGTATAAAAGTGTAGATAATGATATCTGGATTTGAAGCAACACATGTTTACTTCATAGCTTTCTTGCATATGCATCACAGCCGCCTCAATCTTGTTTGGTTTTTGGAAAACTTTTCGCGATTGTTTAACACTCCCGTGCCTAACAATATGCCGAGGAAGAAAATCATTTAGCAAACCACACACACCCCCATCCCCCCCCTCCCACCCCGGGCAAGTATGAAAAAAAAAAAAAAAAAAAAACCAAGGAAGTATTCTACGAATTTGAAAAAACTTGCAGAATGTGATGTTAAAACGATCATATGCCGGAACTCGTGCAATTGGACCAAAATTACAATATTTAACTATTGATTTTTCTAATACATACATAATAAGTGACAATAATGTCATGCTCCACTTCAATTTGCAAGCTTAAATCATTAAAGAAATCCTACTATGCTTCAAGGTTGGATGGGAAATTTGAAGGCTTAGTTCAATGTAACAATTGATCATGTGTCACGTCTTAAACGGACTTGAAGAATTTAATAACCAAATATTACGTATTAAACTTTTTTTTCTTTAAAACTTACGTATTAAACTTTAAATAGTGCAAGTCTTCTAAAAAGTTTACTCAGACGGCAGCATCTAGAAACGGGTTGCTGAAATAAAAAGAAATTTGATACCCTTTTTCCATTATTTGGTAAAAAGTATATTATTTATATGATGGATTCGAATTACAAAATTTTTGAAATATAATTTAAGAACTCGATTCATAAGTTAGTAAAATTTTTTGACAAAAATCAACCCAAAAATTAGAAGTTTAAAAAAAGAAAGGAGTCAAAAAGTTTGATCTGTATTAAGCATTCAAAAACGAGAATAAAAATCTAATTCAAAATACGGTGTTCAATTTGAAAAAAAAAAAGAAAAATGCTTCTAATAGCTGAACTAAATTGTCTAGTCCTCTCCTTCTTTACTCACTGGAAGACTGGAAAAGAGAAAATGATCTCCACTCAAAGGCTAAAATCAACCTACCAAAGTACTTTTTTGACAGAAAATTTGAAGCCAGTTGACTGAACAGATTGCGTATGAGTTCAAACTGAGGACCAAGACTATTCTTCTTCTTGCAAAAGGGAGAGTCAATTCTTACCGAATCACAACCTACTCAGAGATACATATAAATAATGTTTCTTTACATCCCTCTTTCAGTTAATGAGGTGTGAAGATTGGATAAGTGAAAATCACATTATCATTCTGTCAAATAAGAATCTGACACCAGAAATCTTCTTCTTTGAAAAAGAATGCATTTTCTGCTTCCTTTGCGTGGCTTAGATTCCCCAACAGTCAGTGTCAAATGCCGCGTGCTAAATAGAGAACAACTCTGAGACTGAAATCAAATTGGCAAGGTCAGAAAAGAGGAAAATGCCATTGATTTCAAGTGTGACTGTATTTGCCTTGCTCAGCTTCTGGAACTTGCCGGCAGGGATCAACTTAGTGGGATAGTTGAAAATCAGGCTATTATCAACCGTGGTCGTTTTTGTCTTGTGGAAAGGAATTTGAATTTTCTACAATCGTGTGATGTTTATGACAAATTTACGTATCCTTGATGATTATGATGACTTATATAATAATTTTAAACTTTATATGAAAACAAGTTTAATAAAAGTATATAGTGTATTTGATTTTTTTTTTTTTATATTTCTTGTCTATAAAAAATAGAGTAATTTATCTATTGTCTCGTCGTTTTATAGTCAGATGGACGTGACTCAAATTATCATAAACAAGTAAAATATATAAATTATTAATTGGTTTTTCAAGATCTTTACTGTCAGAAAGCATCAAATTAATAGTTAAGGGACAAACAAGGCATTCCTAAGAAGAAATGAGATAGGAATTTTTCCTCAAAAGAGGAAATGTGATGGAATATGAGGATCTTTATGGAACAAAATCAGATTTTATGGGATCTTTACTATTTTTACTATTTTAAAAGGTTGAATACTCTTTAGAACCCTTTTCCCCTTAAACCGACATTTTGATTCATGGCCATCCTTAAAAATGCCATTTGCATTTCCACCGTTATTTTCCAAAGCTTTAACCATAGAATTCAATCCTAACAAGTTGGCAACTTCAAAATCATAAGTAAGGAATCTTGAATTCAGAAGAATGTGCAGCTTCTCATGTCAATTCTTGATCTTATTGACTTTGGTAGTAGAAGAAACTTGAAGCTCACTTTTCTTGGAATACGTGCATATGGGATGTTCATCACATTTTGAACTTTCCCTTTTTTTCTTCCTAATTCTGCCTAATTTCTTTTTGAGTTCATAACTAATTTTGAACGGTAGCAAGTCGGTCAAACTGGAAACTTTAGACCCTCGCACCCTCGTGTTGTCTGATAAGCATTTGCACAACGTAAGCTTCACATTGAA
This sequence comes from Voacanga thouarsii, assembly GCA_026120185.1. Classification (NCBI taxonomy): domain Eukaryota; kingdom Viridiplantae; phylum Streptophyta; class Magnoliopsida; order Gentianales; family Apocynaceae; genus Voacanga; species Voacanga thouarsii. The sequence continues at coordinate 1,805,113 of JANUWF010001704.1, forward strand.
TGCGCCAATCGAGCAATGATATACCATGAGACGGTAGTCTAATTAATTAAAATTACTTCTTATTAGATTATAAATTTTAAATTTAATTTACATTCTCAATCTTTTAATGTATATACTCTAAATAGAATTTTAAAATAATAATTTATACGTATTTATAAAAATAGTCAAATCTAGTTAAACCCTAGGTTGGGACCTTGATTCCAACTTCCGGCGAATCTAGGCCTACCTTCTAGGGTTCCCCTTTGCCCTAGCTTGAATGCCGATTCCCCATACCACACCCAATAAAATTAAAGTAAAAAAAATAAAACGGAGAGATTAAATACGATCATATTGTTTATTGTTGATTGTGCTAAATTCGTACTAATTCTTATCATGGATTAGTAATAGCCTTTAAAAAGTGAGTCAGAAATGCAACGTGAATTACTATCAGAGAAAAAACTCATATGGGCTGGACCTAGAGACGGGAACGGGATATGGAGCTCATCAACTTTCATTTTCACTTTTAGGGTATGTTTTTTCTTGCATTATGGTTATAAGTTTCAGTACACTCATGGTGACTATGACAAAATCGTAATTTAACTAATTAGAAATGCTTTTTACCAAACAATATATTTTAATTTCAATTCATACATTTGTCTCTTAATTGTACTAAAAAATTAATTTTAAAAGACAGTGCACTCATAGTGGATAAAATGATTTAATCCCGACCGTCAGTTCCCTAAGAAATTAAATTAAGATTTCGACCTTTTAATATATGCAAAAAGGAAATATTAAAGATACGGTGCACTCAAGGTGGAGAAAATGAGTAAACCCAGAATAATCTTTTCCTTTTTGCATTGCTGAATAGGTGGGCCAAGAAGGCCCAATCCATAAGTAGATATGGATTGGAATCAGAAACCAAAAATATTGGGATGCGTCATTTGTGGGCTAAGTTGATCCACCTAGCTTATGTAGCCCTAGACCTGTCCACAATATGATCAATTGAGATTGGAATCCAAATTTGTTTATCTGAAATATAGAAAATGTTAAATCTGGCCCATATCCAATCACCTAGCATACGTGCAGATTTTATTGACTTATGACCTTATTGCATTTTGGCTGTGGAATATTAATGAAACTGTCTTCGATCTTTACATAAAAACACATGTTAAAAGTAATTTTACTCGATAATTAAAATTGAAAAAAATTCATTAGATGAGATAATTGTCAAAATAAATTTTTATTAAAAACAAAAATAAAAGTGTGTGAGTAAATTATAACCATATATATTTTTAATAAATAACGTGTGTTTATATAATTCAAGGACTGAAAGATGTCCAATTATAGTGGTATTGAAGAGGAGCCATTCTCTTTGATTTTAAAAATTAAAATTCATCAAATTTTGAACACATTCAATGTAGAACACAGCGGTGGCAAGTGGGCCTCTATGTAATTGGAGATTGAGATTTATGTTTCTCTATAAAACAAGTTGGCAAAATTTTGCTACAAACCAAACAAAGAAAGAATGTAAAATTAAGTATTAACAAAATAATAAAAAATGGAAGAACAAAATTAATTTAAAGAAAACTAATGTAATGATTGTTGAGAACTTTGATCTGATATGAGAAAAGAACAAGTACACAACAAGCTGGATTTCAATGACTTGTATTTTATTGATAATAATATTGGCTTATATAGCCGCACAAAATATAATCTTAATAGAAAATATGAAAACTACCCACTTTAGCAAAAACATAGCTAAGTGATAACAGAAGCATGGAATACGTCAAATACAACTAAGTGTCCCTGAAGAATAGGACTTTATTCTAACAATAAAATCTGCAGTAAAACTCCTTCATTCCCTCCCTTAAACTAAATGTTGTTTAAGCAATTAGTTTATGCTTGAAATTTTGCAAACACCCAGCATTGTTCGAAGCTTTTGAAAAACTTCAATCTTCAATGGTGTAGTCATTATGTCAGCCACCTGATCTTGACTGCCACAATAAACTAACTCAAGTGCATCATCCTTAGTAAGATTCCTTAAGAAATGAAATCTCACATCAATATGTTTACTACGACCATGCATAACAGGATTTTTTGACAGCTTGATGGTTGAACTGTTGTTACACATCACAGTAATACAGCCTTCTTTAGAATATCCCAACTCTTTTAAAATTCTTTTCATCCAAATTCCTTGACAAGCACAAGTTGCAGCTGCTACAAACTCAGCTTCTGTGGTGGATAAGGTTACAATTGGCTGCTTTTTTGAACACCATGAAATAGCACCTAAACTCATCAAAAACACATATCCGGATATACTCTTCCTATCCTCCATATCTCCAGCATAGTCACTATCTGTAAATGCCAACAATTCACCTTCTCCTTCTTTCTTGTAATGAATTCCATAGTTCACAATCCCTTTTAAATATCGAAGCACTCTCTTAGCTGCTTGTAGATGAATCTCCTTTGGATTTGCCATATATCTACTTATGAGACAAGTGACAAACATCATGTTAGGCCTTGTGGCAGTGAGATACATCAAACTCTCAACTAGTTGCTTGTAATAAGTTTCATCATCAGAGATTCCATCTTCATCCTTGCTTACTTTAAAACCTGGAACAATTGGACTCCTTACCAAATTACTATCATTCATGCCAAACTTCTCCAAAATTTCTATGGCATATAAAAATTCCATCAGATTTTTGTAAAACCTCAATTCCAAGAAAAAATCTCATCTTTCCCAAATCAGTCATATCAAACTCTCTCAACATAGAGTTTTTAAATTCAGACATCATAACTTCATCATCACCAGTAAAAAATAAATCATCAACATAAACACTTACAATGATAATTTTTCCTTCCCTGTTTTTCTTTGTGAACAATGTCTGCTCACTATCGCACCTTTGGAAACCTTCTTTGCTGAAGTGTGCTTCAATTCGACTAAACCAAGCTCGTGGAGCTTGTTTTAGTCCGTACAAAGCTTTGTGTAATTTATAGACCAGATGCTCATTGCCCCTTTTTTCATATCCTCTTAGCTGTTCCACGTAAACATCTTCACTAAGTTCTGAGGGGCGGGAAAAACAGAGGAGCATGCACTCACGGGAAAAAAACTAAAGAAAAAAAAAATGCAAGCCTTAAAGGCCACACGGAAGCGTAAAGATCATACATTTACGCGCTTTAAACCTACTAGGTTGAGTAGAAGTGGATTGAACGATAGGAATCGCTTCGCCTTGCCCATTTGAAGAAGCTTCCGGTTGAAAACCCTCTAGCCTCCAACTTCGCCTTGTTTGCATGAACGCCAAGCCTTTCAACTCTCAGAATATGCCACAGCCCAACCTCTAGTCGGTGAACACAACGGAGAAGAAGAACGGTCTCAAATCTCCTTGGTTCTCTTGCTATTGGTTAGCAAAGCTCCAAAAAGAAGACACAGAGGATGAAAAGACGTGAGAGAGAGAGAGCTGCGTGAGACACTGTTTGTTAGGGAGATTAGGGTTTTTCTTCTACCAGAGACTTGTTTATTGGTCAGCCAAAACTAGGTCTCTCATTATCTGATAAACATATCCCCGAAATATCATATTTCAAAACACTCGGATGTTATCCTGAGAATAAGTTTGGCTTAACCCTAAACTCTTCTTAACCGTATCTAGAAAAAATCTTACGGTCCAAACTATTGGGCCGAATAATATTTATTATTTTTCTTGGATCCAAAAGGCCCAAAATAATAAACATTAATTATTTATTTTCTGGGCTTATATAAATAACCCAATAAATAATTAATGAGCCCAAATGAACCAAAATAATTAATCTTTAATTATTTATTTCTTGGGCTTATATAAATAACCCAATAAATAATTAAACATTAATTATTTCCCCTAATTTAAGCCCAGGTTAATTTCCTAATTATTCATACTGGACCTAGGCCATGAATAATTAATTAACTAATTAAACTAGATAATTAATTTCTCCCAACTCCTATTTTATTTTATTTATCTATTTTATTCCAGTCTAATAATAAATTAGACATCCTGAATAAAATCAAATAAAATAAAATCCTCTTGAATTGAGACCAATTCCTCAACCCAAAATTAGTTAGGACTTACGGGCTATTCCGAGGACCAAAAAGACACATCGTCTTGGCTGCTAAAATGACCAAAATACCCCTACTATATAAATAGCTGTATTTTGCATTTTAAATATTTTCTAATATCACCATAAGGAAATATTGACCCCAAGGACAATGCTGTATTAGCAAAGTCTCCGACCTACAGGTGAAATGACTAAAATACCCCTCTACACATTGCCGTACATTTAGAGAGGAAGAAGTGTACTAACACCCCTCTAAATGACATCTACCATCCTTAGGCTTCTAATCCAATGATCCACGATTTCCTAGAGTGTTTCTGCTTTCCAAGGGAGCTACCCTAAAGCAAACATCCAAGTCATGTTTCCCAGGGCTCTGGACATTTTAGACCATTCGGACAACCACAAGGGGCGATATAGTGTAGAAACTATCTTGTACAAGTCTGTATTAACCAATTAGTTACATATACCTAATACACAAGTATATTAATTCTACTATAGAACCTCAACTATAGCATATCAAAGCATATGATTCCAGCTTCGTCAGACCACCAACTTATACTCAAGTCGTAGAGTACTAGTCTACGCTATAGCGGTAGTAGTCTAGGTTTCTATCATATAGTACTTTTAGAAACCACTACTACAGGTCATGTCCTACGTATTCGAAATACGCTTATGTCATGAAGTGAGTGGACTACTCACTGGCTAAAGGTAAGTCATTCCCCATTTGGAATTCATAACATAATAACCTAAACATGATGAGATTCTTAGTCTCATCAATAGGTTAAAAATAAATGTTTATGTGTTAAATAACTCGTGATCCATACCTTACTGTGAAATACCACCATTCACATGGACCACTTATTTAAACACAATGGGTCTGTTCCAAACGAAAATTGTGCACAAACAAAAAGTAAATTCACAAACAATTTCTGAAAATAAATTCTTTTATTAAAATATTCGATTTTACATCAGAAACCTAGTCTAAGAGGGCATACAATCCAACAAATTCACCATGGAGAAAAGCTAACTTAACATCCAATTGAAAAATCTTCCAATCCTTCTGTGCGGCTAGAGCAATGATCATCCTCACTATATCCATCCTTGCTATTGGTGCAAAAACTTCTGTGTAGTCTACTCCTTGTTGTTGAGAGTACCCTTTCGCAACCAAACGTGCCTTGTGCTTGTCAATCTTCCCATATTCATTGTACTTTGTTTTGTAAACCCACTTCACACCAATTTTTCTTGCTTCAACTGGTAGCTCAGTAAAAGTCCACGTTTTGTTCTTCTCGATGGATTTGATTTCATTGTCCATGGCCATCCTCCAATTTGCACTTTTCACCGCTTGCTCAAAGTATAATAGGTCATTTGATACCACTTAAGCTATATGAATCTCATCTTCAGATAGGCCCTCTCCACTAACATAATCACTTATCCAACCAGGTGGTCTTCTTACCCTCACCAAAGTTAGCTTCCTCTCCTCTAATTTCCTCATCACTAACTTCTTCATCAGTACTAACTCTATTCTCATTTTCACTCACCCCTTCTTCACTCTCACCCCACTCTAGATCTACTACAATGTGTTTTTTAAGACTCTCATCCCAATCCCATTATTTCCCTTCTTCAAAAATGACATCTTTACTCACAATGACTCTCTTAGCAACAAGATCAAATAATTTGTAGCCTTTTGATTCCTCACTAACCCCCAATAGCACACAAGTAATGCTTCTATTATCAAGTTTTGTCCTCCTTGTTTCTAGAACATGGATATGTGCTATGCAACCGAAAACTCAAAAATGTTCTACTGATGGCTTCAATCCACTCCAAGCCTCCTCTAGTGTAATGTCTTTAACTGCCAATATTGGACACCTGTTTAGGACATAGATAGTCCAGTTTACTACTTCTGGCCAAAAGGTTTTGGGAATGCTTTTGTCAAACAATATTGATCGGACCATGTTCATTATGGTCATATTCTTCCGTTCATCCACGCTGTTTTGCTATGGCGTATAAGCGGTGGTCAGTTGCCTCTTTACTCCACTTTCTGTGCAGAATTCATTGAACTCTTTTGAATTGAACTCGCCTCCTCTATCAGTGCATAGACACTTGATAAATAGCCCTGTTTCCTTTTCAACCATGGTCTTAAAACATTTAAAAGAATTAAAAGCCCTTGATTTTTCTATCAAAAAATACACCCAAGCTTTTCTACTATAGTCATCAATGAATAACAAGATGTACCTCTTATTGCTATTAGAAGTAGGAGTGATCGGGCCACAAATATCTGCATGAATGAGTTCCAATTTCTGAGATGCCCTCTATTTACTCTTCTTTGAAATAGGATCACGATGTTGTTTCCCATTGATACAGTCAGTGCATGTCACACTTGATGTTGAGAGTTGAGGAAGTCCATGTACCATCTCTTTATTCAGCAAGGTTCTCAAACCTTTGTAACTTAGGTGCCCATAACTTCTGTGCCAAAGATGAGTCAAGTTCTTAGCTTTTGTGTGAAAGAATTAACCAATTTGCATTGGAGAATAAGCTTGTAACTGAGTTAGCAAGATAAACATTCTATTGGTGCTCATATTGGTTTGAATAATCAAGTCCCTCTCTGGATGATAAATCTTGCACATTCCTTCTTTGATCAGAATAGCCATGCCTCTTTCCTGCAACTGCCCTATGCTCAAAAGATTATTTCTTAACTCAGGAATATAATATACTTCAGTAACAACATGACTGACTCCATTCAGTAATAGATTCACACTTCTTTTTCCCATTACATTCATCCTTATGCTATTCTCGAGTTTCACCGAATGTCGAAATCCTTCATCAAGTTCACTGAACATAGCTCGGTCACCGCACATATGATTTGAACAACCTGAATCAAGGAACCATGCATCTTCTTTTCTGGCCCCATTTAGCACTACATAAGCCATTAGAAGCATTTCATCTTCCCCACCAAATTCTGCATAGTTTTCTTCTTTATTCTCAAGACATTCATATTGAAAATGTCCAAGTTTATGACATTTGTAACACTCCACCGTTTCCTAGTTGAAACTTGCTTGGCCTCTCCCTCTTCCTCTTCCTTTATAGGCACCACGACCACAACCTCTCCCATCATCATGTGTCACTTTCAAAGCTTGCTCCTCTCCATGATGCCTCTGAAATTTCTATTCATGAACTATCAATGAGCTTTGTAACTCATCAATAGTGAGAGCATCAATATCCTTTGATTCCTCAATAGAACAAACAACATAGTTAAACTTCTCAGTTAAAGAGCGTAGAATTTTTTCTACCACTTTAACATCCTGCATATCTTCTCCATAAGTTCGCATCTTGTTTGCCACTGTCATGATCCTTGAGAAGTATTCGGTCACTCCTTCACCATTCCTTATCTCAAGAGTTTCAAATTCTCTGCGAAGAACTTGAAGATGAGATCTCTTGACCCTTGCATTTCCTTCATAATTTTTTTTCATGGCATCCCAAATTTCTTTGGTAGTATTCTTTTTGAGATTGGTGTCAAGAACTGTGCGATCAATGGCCTAAAAGAGATAGTTCTTGACTTTCAGATCTTTTAGCTTTATCTCCTCATTCTTCTTTCGTTGTGCCTCTGACTGTGATGCTTCATTTGTTCGTTCAACATAGCCCGGATCCACCAACTCCCAATATTCCTTAGAACACAGAAAATTTTCCATTAGCATGCTCCAATGATCATAGTGACCATCAAAGCGAGGAATAGCTGGTTGTATGAAGTTATCAGTAGTCATTTTCTGAGTCATCTTCTATGCTGCTGCTAGAATTTCTCAGGCCCAGTGGGGGCTCTGATACCAGATTGTTGAGAACTTTGATCTTATATGAGAAAAGAATATGTACACAACAAGCTGGATTTCAATGACTTGTATTTTATTGATAATAATGTTGGCTTATATAGCCGCACAAAATATAATCTTAACAGAAAATATGAAAACAGCCCACTTTAACAAAAACATAGCTAAGTGGTAACAGAAACATGAAATACATCAAATACGACTAAGTGTCCCTAAAGAATAGAACTTTATTCTAACAATAAAATCTGCAGTAAAACTTCTTCAATGATGATCATTTGAAGGACGAAGAAAATAATGAATATTGATTTCTAATCCACCACTTCAAGGATCCCGACATTCCCGTTCAAGCGTAAAATTAATCCAATTAATTCTAAAAATACTTTTAAAATATAACATTTTTTTACAATTTAATCTTTTTTTTCATTGTAAATACCTTTCAAATATATGTAAAATTTTCAATATGACCCTTGTCTGGTGGAAGGGCCAAAATCGTTTGTTTGGGAATTTTTTTCCAATTTATTAAACTTCACTATTTTTTGCTTTTTTAACTTTGTCTCACTTTCCTCTTCATTACAATGGTGCAAGGTTGCTGCAAGTTTGGAAGGGGAAGGGAGGGGAAGAACAATAAAGAAAGAAAACTACTGTTTATGCCTTCAAATTTTTATTTTTGTATATTGGCCTAGTTAAATGGTTATCTTTGGGTCCTTCAGTTAAAAAAGGGCAGAAGGACCTAATTGAAAATGTTGAATATATATTAAGGGAAATTTATATATGATGAAAAAAATGATTAAATTACAAAAAGTACTATTTCTAAGAGGCATTTTTTTTTTTTAATTTCACCCAAAATTAATATGGTACCATTCCTCCACATCACATGTATGGTATTAGTTGTTACATTTCTTGCGTTTTAAAGTATAGTTTCAATGGCTTCCCATTTCTTCCTTCTCTTACTAGTCTAATGACTTTAATCCAAAAGATGAACCTATTAGCTTTGCTACCTCAAGAACTAAGGTAACTTTTAATGCTCAAATCAATTGCAGGGGATATCAAATTTAAGAAGAAATTGATTAAAAATCTTGCAATAATTTTATATGTCTATAGTATTTGATTTCAAGATTTTGGCAATGTCTTTTCAGTTTGTTAATAATATACAAAAATAAATTTAAATATTTATTATCAATTTAAGATATTCATTTTAACATAATGAAAATAGCGGTCAAGAAATTAACTATGACTATTGTCAAATCTATAGTCATATTCTCAAACCTACAGTAATTCTTGAATGGACGTTAAACTTTTCCACTTTAGCAAATCCTAGTTAGTTCCCCTCCCCCACCCCCGCGCCCAAGTGGCAGTATACCCTATTCGGTAGACCAAAACTAGAAAGCTCTAAAATCAATAGTTTTGGGAACCAAAATGAGGTCGAAAATTAGTTTACAGGCAATTTATAAGCCTATTGCTCATCAACCTATCTTACATTGGGAAGGAAAAAGTGAAAAGGAAGAAGAAAGTCTCATTGGCCTTTTTTCATAGTTTCAAAACTCTAGTAATATGACAATGTGATGGTTTAATTGCTTTGAAAACATCTCTTATTTTGAGCTCAATTTATAGCTATCATTTCTTTTATATATATATTGAAACCGTTGTCCACCGTCCCCTCCCCCCCCCAAAAAAAGGGGGGAACATTGGGAATGGAGAAGGTGCACTAATTTAATTGTAATCTAAGTCTTTCCTTTTCTCCCAAATTAAATCCAAGTCCTTAATGTTGTTGGCTAGTAGAAACATCAGTTAAGTTCATTTGAATCTAGGACTTGGAACGAGGCCTGGTTCAAGGAATCTTGTTCTTTTGTGTCTAGGCATGGTTAGGAGATTTAGGCATGAGCTTCCCACTCCAAGGCACTCACATGTCTTAGGTAAGTCTATTGGGAAATAAATTGAAAGTGAGCAAAATATTAAGCTTCACCCAAATCACAATTATATTCCAAGATCAAAACTATTTCCCAAGTTCCAATCAAAAATAGGAATAAATCAAATATACCAATTAAATAACACTAGTAGGTAAAAGAAAGTACCAAAATAAATAATACGAGACATCAAGATTTTTAACGTGAAAAATTCGAGATGGGAAAAATCACGGGACCTATTCCAGTAAAACTTCCACTATCAACAATAATGGGCAATACAAAATATTTTCTAAATAAAACTAGAGGCACACCAATAATATATCAATATCTTCTCCCAAAACTATAACCAAACAAGAATTGAGTTTGGAATGATGATACCAAAATCAAAATCTAAACCGTTAGATGAGTAGATCTTGTTGAGAGGATTACGTAGAACTAAATTTTGTCTCAATCGGACTCCGAATGACCATCCAAATTGAGAATCAAAATTTGACGAAGACAACTATGGCTTCCTGCGTCTTTCTTCCTCTGTGCTTTACGTTTTCCGCCACCTCAACCAAAAAACCAGTGTAAACCTTCGGCTTTTGTCTTGTTTAGGTTTTATTGTAATTGTGGGCCTTGTTTTTGTTTTCTTTTTATCCACCAAATGGGCTGGACTTGTTTGGCCTAACAATCTCTCACTCCAACTAATTTGGAGAATACAACCAAACCTGTTTCTTGTCTACAAAACAAGAATTTTTCCCTAGACAACACCTTAATCAGCATATCAGAACCATTATCATCTGTGTGCACATTCTCAAGTATTAGTAGCTCGGAATCCAAAACTTCTTTAATCCAATGATATCTCACATTAATATATTTGGATCGATAGTGAAACGTAGAATTCTTACATAGATGAATAGCACTCTAACTGTTACAATGAATATTATACTTCTCTTGTTTCAAGCCCAATTCTTGAATAAACCTCTGCAACCACAGAATTACTTTACAAGTTTCAGTAGCTACGATGTACTTTGCCTCTATACTAGAAAAGGCAATACATTTTTGTAACTTACTTTGCCACGATATTGCTCTCCCTGCAAAAGTCATTAAGTAACCAGATGTAAATCTTCTCTTATCAAAATCACCTCCCATATCTGAATCAGGGTATTCATCAAGTATGATATTGCCATTTCCAAAGTACAAACATAATTTAGAAGTTCCTTTGAGATACCTAAGAATCCACTTGACAGCATTCCAGTATTTTTTACCAAGATTAGAGAGATATCGACTAACCACTCTAACTACATGAGCTATATCTAGTTTGGTACAAACCATAGCATACATCAGACTACTAACTGCTAAAATATAAGGAACCTTTTTCATATCTTCTTTATCTTCCTCTTTTTTCAGACACTGCTCAATGTTCAACTTGAAGTGACCTGCAAGTGGAGTAGAAACTTCCTTAGCATTGCTCATGTTGAACCTATCAAGTACTTTCTCAATATACTTTTCTTGAGATAACCAAAGTTTTTCATTTTGCATATCTCGAGTGATTTTCATTCCCAAAATATGTTTAGCTGGATCCAAATTTTTCATTGCAAAAGATTTGCTTAACTCCTTTTTCAACTTGTTAATCTTCACAGCATCATGACCAACAATCAACATATCGTCCACATATAACAAGAAGATAATAAAATTGCCATCTGAGAAGTTCTTCACATATACACAATAATTTGATGTGGTTCTGTAGTATTTTTAATCAGTCATAAAGGAGTCAAATTTCTTGTACCATTGTCTCAGTGCCTGTTTCAAACCATATAAACTTTTCCTGAAATGACATACCAGATTCTCCTTACCACTTTCTTTAAACCCCTCCTGTTGCTCCAAATAAATTTCCTCTTCTAAGTCACCATGTAAAAAGGTTGTCTTCACATCAAGTTGCTCAATCTCAAAATTCAAACTTACAGCAATTCCAAGAACAACTCGAATAAATGTCATTTTTACCACTGGAGAAAAGATTTCTTCAAAATCTATACCTTTCTTCTGACTGAACACCTTCACAACCAATCTTGTCTTATACTTAGATTGTGAGCTATTCTCTTGAGTCTTTAACCAGTAGACCCACTTGTTCTTTAGTGTTCTCTTGCCTGTAGGTAATTTCATTAAATCATAGGTATGGTTTTCTTATAAGGATACCATCTCCTCTTGCATAGCTTGTAACCTTCTTTTTTCTCATATTCCAAAGCTTCACTATATGATTATAGCTCTCTTCCTTCAGTTAACAATACATATTCATTAGGATTATACCTAGTGAAGGGTCTTCTTTCCCTGATAGATCTCCTAGGTTCATCTTGTGGCTGTGGCTATAGTACTACTTGTTCAATCTCACCAACATCATTATTATCATCCACACTTTCTCCTTACTCATCCTCAGCCCCCCCTTGATTTGAATCATCTGTTTCTAGAACTGGCATATCAGAACTAGTTGGTATAGGAGCTAGATCTGAATTAGAAGGAATGTCATCTGAGAATCTTAATTTTAGTTTAGGTTTATCATGTTTCTCAATATCTTCAATGGTTTGATCTTAAAAAAAAATAACATCTCTGCTTCTGATAAATTTCTTCTCCACTGGATCATACAATCTATAGCTAAACTTTGCATGTTCATATCCCAAGAAAATACACTACTTGGATTTTACATCAAGCTTTGATCTCTTATCTTTGGAAATGTGAACAAATGCACGGCAACCAAAGACTCTCAAGTGGTTAAAGGATACTTCTTTACCTGTTCATACTCTCTCTGGAATATCACCATCCAAAGGAATTGAAGGAGAAAGATTAATTAGGTTAACAACAGTCCTCATTGCTTTGCCCCAAAAATATTTTAGCAACTTGGCATTGGAAAGCATACATCTAATTCGTTCAATGATAGTTCTGTTAATCCTTTTTGCTATGCCATTTTCTTTTGGTGTTTTTGGTACAATCTTCTCTAGTCTGAACCCATGAGATTTACAGTAACTTTCAAATAGTCCTTTATACTCACCACCATTATTGGCTCAAACACACTTTAACTATTTACTAGTTTCTTTTTCAACCTTGCTATGAAATTCTTCAAACACATTCAAGACCTGGTTTTTAGATTTCAAAGAAGTATACTAGACTTTTCTAGAGAAGTCATCAATAAAAGTGACAAAATAAATTGCACCACTAAGTGACCTATCTTTCATGTAGCAACATCAGTGTGCATCAACTCTAACGGATTTAACTTTCTAGATGAAGAAAATCTTTAAAAAGTAACTTTATGTTGTTTTCTATAAATACAATCAACACATGATTTTAGAGAAGTACCTAATACATTAGGGAGAAGTTGCCTGCGAATAAGTGTTTGAATTCCCTTCTCACTCATGTGCCCAAGTCGCATGTGCCAAAGATCAATAGAGAAATCTTGAATTAGATTCACCCCTCCTTTTCCCAACTTGGCTTGATCAAGTAGAGAGTATTTTGCTTCCTTCCTCTAGCAACAATTAGGTTTCCTTTACTGAGTTTCCATTTACCTCCACCTTGAGAATTATAATAGCCTTCATTATCAAGCTTTCCAGTAAAAATAAGATTAAGATGAATATCAGGAATATGTCTGACATTCTTCAAAACTAACTAACACTCGGTATCTATATCTAAGCAAATATCACCCTTACCAACAACTTTACAAGAAACTTCGTTTCCCATCCTAACGTGGCCAAAGTCTCATTCGGTATAGGTTGAGAAGAAATATCTGTGCCTGAATCAATTATCCAATCACTATCTTGACTGGTAATATTGATATGACCATCTTTACAGAATACCAACATATCATCATCGGTTGTCACTACTGCTGTAGTCTCTTCTCTATTTCTCGCCTTACCATTACTCTTTTTCTCAGTCAATTCTCGTTTCATGACTCTGCAGTACTTCTTGTAGTGTCCTTTCTTTCTACAATGATAGCACTCAACATTTTTCAGTGACTCATGTCTGCTCTTGGATCTGTCATTCCTGTGGTAAAGACCTCTGCTCTTACTCCCCCCCCCCTCCCCCCCTTCCTTCTTTCTTTTGCATAATTAATGCTTGGGACTCATTAAAAGTGTCTTGTTCCTTCCTCCTGATCTCCTCATCCAACACTGTCTCTTTAGCCATAGCAATGGTTAAGACACTATTTGGAGCTGAATTGCTAACGTATACCACCATTGTTTCCCAATTATCTGGTAATGAATTGAAAAATAATAAAGCATGTACCTCATCATCTAAGTTCAATTTCAATAAGGCTACCTGATTTATCAATCCTTGAAATGTACTCAAATACTCACTTATATCAGCACCTTTGTATCTTAATCGAGTAATATTTCTCAAAAAAGAAAATTTATTCATTCCAGTTTTCCGTTCAAATATTCGTTCAAGTTTTTCCCATAACACATCAACTCTAGTCTATTGAGCAAAGTGTTGAAATACACTTTAACCAATCTACTTTCTAATATTACCCACTATTTTTCTCTACATGCTAACCTATTTTTCATCACTCATATCAGATGGTTTACATTTGTCCCCTAGAACATGCTCAAACAAATCTCTATAATACAAATAGTCTTCCATTCTAGACTTCCAATCTGAATAGTTTGATATATTCAATTTTGTCATGCACCTACAATCTGAATCATCCATTTTTAATTAGCACAAACTAGCCAATTGATCAACTAGAGCTCTAATACCACTTTGTTGGGAAACAAACTGAAAGTGAGCAAAATACCAAGTTTCACCCAAATCACAACTATATTTTAAGATCAAAACTATTTCCCAAGTCCCAATCAAAAACAGGATAAACCAAAAATACTAATTAAATATCACTAGCAGATAAAAGAAAATACCAAAATAAATAATACGAGACACTAAGATTTTTAAATGTGAAAAATTCGAGATGAGAAAAATTACGGGGCCTAATCCAGTAAAACTTCCACAATCAATAATTATGGGCAATACAAAGTCTTCTATAAATAAAACTAAAGACACACCAATAATATATCAATATCTTCTTCTAAAACTACAATTAAACAAGAATTGAGTTTGAAATGACGTTACTAAAATCAAAATCTAAACCGTTAGATAAGTAGGTCTTATTAAGAGGATCACGTATAATTAAATTTCGTTTCAATCGAATTCCAAATGACTATCTAAATTAAGAATCAAAGCTTAAAGAAGAAAATTATTACTTCCAGCGTTTTTCTTCCTCTGTGCTTCACGTTTTCTGCCGCCTCAACCAAAAAAACCCGTATAAACCTAAGCTTTTGCCTTGTTTAGATTTTATTGTAAATGTGGGCCTTTTATTTTTGTTTTCTTTTTGTCTACCAAATAGGCTGGACTTGTTTGGCCCAACAAAGTCCAACATGTCCTAGGCTGATGGGGCTATTCAAACTTTAAGGATTTTTTTCTTTTTTCCACTTTTTCTTTCTTCTCTCTACATAAAGATGGGAATAAGAGCGGTACAAGAATATTTTATTCACTAAAAAATGCTTTATTTTTTTTTTAAGAAAATAGATGCTTTTATTGATATAGAGTTGTGTAAAGAGTGGCGATAGGGCTCACGAAGGAAATCGTGGGGGAGCGGCAGTGAAAGGATCGGGAAAAAATAATAAATAAAGGAAATTTTAAATTTTGTGATAAGTTTTACTTATCATTTTATATACACAATTTGTCCTATTAGTAAAAAAGTTATTATTCAAAACGTATTTCAAAATTAAGTTACGTCTCGTTTTTTCTCCTATTCTCTTTCCCACTCTTTGTTTCATCTCCCTTCCTTTTTAAAAAAATTTAAAAAAACAAAAATTAAAAATTAAAAAAATACACTATTAGAATTTTAAATGGAGTATTTTAAGTAATCAAAGTCTACGTTGTATTTATTTACGCAACTCAAAAGTACGTTTATACTCTAAACATTGGTCTTTAAGTCGATTGATAAGTAAAACAGTTTGACCATTTAGCATTTTGAGCAGTTATTTGCTCACAATTGCAAAGAGTTGGAGCACTCCAACTATTGGGCAAATAATAATTTCAATTGTAATTTTTAATTGTTTATTTTCAATGATAAACATTAAATATTTAATTTCATTTATTTTTCTAATTATTTTTTATTTCTGTTTTAAAATAACTCACATATACTTTAATAAAAAAATTAGTTTAAACTTTAATATTTTTTCTCTTTGATTTTATTTGTATAAAAAATTATTTCTTCATATTCTTCAATTATTCCCAATATAAATATAATAAATAAAAATATAGATATAATTTATAATATCATAGAACTATTAAAGAATGGAGTTAATTAAGTTCATTTCATATAAATAAGTGTGGTGATTATTTTGAAGATTTTATAATTCAAAATTACAATTAAAATAAAATAATGAAAAATATAAAGTTATCATGTTTTGATTATGACTTTCTACAACCAAGATTTGGTTAAACTATGATTTGTAAATTTGAAAACGGCTACGTCAAAATATTTAGGATCTTTATGATAAGGTCAAGTCTATTGGTTTAGTTTGAAAACCTAAATTCAAGTCAAATAAATTATAGAAACACATCCCTTTTCCAACAAATTTAGGTCACACATTTTAATATTATGTGACTAGTTGACGAATTTAGTCCCTTAACATTTTTAGTTTAACAAGTTTGGTATTTAATCTTTATTTAAATTTTTAGGTCTCTCTTTTTTTTCCGAGTAAATTATTTGATCTCTCCGTCTATCTAGTGGCGGTCAACACTAGTCAATGTTTATTTTGGAGGTATTTTTGGAAACAAATTTTAAATACCAAACTTGCCAAATGAAAAAAGTTTAGGAACTAAACTTACCAAACGAAAAAAGTTTAGGGATTAAATCAGCCAATTTGCTTTTATGTGTGTGTGTTATTTTTAAAGATTTTCTACATATATTTTTGGACAGTCGAAAACAAAAAATACACCACAACTTTATCTTCTTTTTTTTTATTTTATGAAACAATCTCAAACAATAGAGCTATAATATGATTGTTCTGATATTCAATTTATATTTTTATCCTTTTATAAATTAAAATTATTTTTATTATAATTAAATGTCTATCTTTGTATTTGAAAATATAAGTTTTATTAATTCATATACCTTACTACTAATTCTTTAAATTAATAAAGATAATATAATAACTACTTAAAATATTTTCTTAAATTTACATATCAAGTAAAAATAAAATATTTAAATTTTAAGAAGATGAGTAAAAAAGATCATCTTTTTCAAATCAACACAAATGTCCTAGAGGGGAGAGTGGGGTAGGGAGAGGGGATCTTGGGCCTCGCATCATTATCTTGCAAGTTTCATAGATGAAAAGATGACCAAATGACTTACCTCTTTACATAATTATCAATTCTTCACTCTATTTGCCTCACAGTATGGTGAATTTTTCACTTTTGGTTGCCCCAAAATATTGATTCTTTTCATTAAAAAAAATATTTTTTCATAATTTGTAGCATACCTGAGAAATTATTAATTTAACTATATATTCCATTCATCTAAAAATTAAAGGTTTACTTCTTTATTTTCAAGATATTAAAAAATAATGTTCATAATTTGTAATAAGTCAATTTAAAATATTTTCTCTTTTTTCATAAAAGAAAAAAAAAAGAAAGAAAAAACACTACTTGTCCCTTGCACATATGAGTAACCTGGAATAGTGGTTTAGGAGTTAGGGTGGATTTTTTATGTTCCTTCACTAATAATAGAGCAAACGTTTTCAAATTTCACAGAAATATAAATAATTGTTTGCTTAATAATCAATTATTTGAAAATTATAAAATAAATATTATTTAAGGACTGACATAATTTAATTTTCAAAATTATATATATATATATATATATATATATATATATATATATTGAATGGATGAGAATAGAAGATTGAAAATATATTTAGAAAATTTTCAAATATATAGACTATTTGTATTATAGAAGATTGTAACTGTTGAGTTTTTCCTATAAAGGATTTTTTAATCTCACAAAGGCGAACCCTTTATAACTAAATGAAAATAGGAGAGGGGAGGGGGGGGGGTGAGCTTGTAATGCATTGTAGGATCCCTTAGAAAAGTAAATCTTGACCCTCAAAAACTTGTTATAGAGGAGTTAAAAAGATGAACCATGTTTTATAGACTATTTCTTTTAGGTATGGCCAATGAGATTGGAATTGATTCAAGTTGCAATGCTTGACTATATGCAGCAAAATTTCGTCATACAACAACCCTAAATCACTTTTACTCAAAATTCCAACTGCCAAATCCAAGCAGAAAGGCACATTGTTGAGGTGGCTGAACATAGTTGATGACAAATCTTTGTACATCACATGATCAGCGGCACCTCAAATTGTTTCTTTGTGTAGGGAAATCCACTGACCATAACTTTCTTTTGTGTCTGCTATTCTTTTGCTCCCATTCTGTACAATTTTAGTGGGATGGTCACTAGTCTAAATCTACAATCTGCATACTCGATTCATTTTTTACCACCTAAAGGTTTTTCTCTCCCCTTATCCGACTAGAGATTGTTAAAATAAGAGCCAAAATTTATTTCATTATCACTTACTAAATTCATGGAAGACATATAGTAATCTATAAATCACGTTCAATAGGTATCGGAATTTAAAAATTTTCAAATATTATAATCGAGAATATATATAATAATTTATAAATCACGTATACTTAATAGATAAATAAATTTTATTTGACTTATCTTGATATATAATTATATAAATATTCCGCTAAAAGGATCAAAAAGATTCAAAGCTCATCTAGGAGAGGCTAAAACACCTCAACAACACATCATCAATACCTGTAAAGTGAAGCAATGAAGTGGGTTTTTGACCTTTCTTGACTTTCATGATGCAAATGTCATACACACTCACACTCACACTCCTTTTGGGATAAAATGCAAAGACTTCTCATAGAATAAAATTAACGGTTTGGCATCATTTGTAGTCTTTTGGTGCAAAGAATTTGTAAAAAAAATATGCAAACAGAATCATCAAGGAGTATAAAGAAAGTGAAAGAAAAAACTTAGGCTAGTCTTTGAAGGATTCTTGATGGCCCAAGAAGGGCTTTTCAGAGTCACTTTCTTCTTGGGATCTTTTGGCAGTATGAACTTGTCTTTGCATTCTTGAGGAAGGAATGAGAATATTGGAATTGATTGAACTTTTGGGGTTGTGGTAGTGGCTTTCAAATTCCCTTATCTCTCGATTTCTTTTTCAAGAGATAATGTAAATTGTGTTTTGTATGGTATGGTTACAATAGGCCCAAGACAACCAGTGCTTTTGGTATTCCCCATCTGTCATTCAAGTCTTCTGCAGATAAGAAAATTATAGAACCTTGTGCATTTGGAATTCTGTCTTTGATATGCTTCTTCCCTTTTTTTTTTTTTTAAACCTCCAACTAGGGCCAATTTATTCTCTTTTCTTCAGATCTTTCTAGGAAGATAAGAATAAAATAAAAATAAAAATTCTTATATGAAAAGAAACAGAACTAAAATCCGCGTACTTAAATAAATAATCAAACATTGAAATCATACAGAAGTTTAAAGTGAAATACTTTATATTTGTTAATAAATCTTACTAATATATCATAAATCCTTTATATAATAAGATATTAAAGTACAGTCACATATAACAAGCACCAAACAGCACAGTAATTCCAATTACAATTCATATCAAACAACTTGTTCGATTTCATTAAGTGACCATGACTAGTAAGGAGAAAATGGCCCTTTTCTATGATATGATCTTGTGAAATTGCACAACTTGCAAGATGAAAACAATATGCCACATTTTCTTCATCACGTCAACGTGACATTAGTGGCCAGAAATGAATAAGCCTTGAATTAAGGGCATCAGATGCCCTTTCAGTGGTGGAAAAGTGCAAATATGACCAAACTAAATTGATGAATTAGTAATCTGATTCAAATGTGATTGAGATTGATTGATTATTCAAGAAGGCATCTGCTTAGTTGGTATAGTTTTGTATAATACAAGTTTTTTCTTTGTTTAACGCTTAATTAATTGATTCTTGAAATATATATTTTTTTAAAGAAGGGTGTAAATTGGCATTTACACATTATATTCGAATATCTGGTTAAATGAGAGCAGCTCTACTGTTCTTTGGGCAAACTAAGAATTCTAATGAATATATATATATATATATATATATATATATATATATATATATATATATATATATTTGGTGGCAATTGCCTAATGTGCTGAATGAGTTCCCTATGTTTAATTGGTTCTTAAAAGACAATGGAATGAGTCAAGACTAAGATTATTGAGGAGCAACTTAGCCAGTGTACTACTAGTGGCATACCTCTATGGAAAAATTTATTATTATTATTATTATTATTATTATTATTATTATTATTATTATTATTATTATTATTATTATTATTATTATTATTATTATTATTATTATTATTATTATTATTATTATTATTATTATTATTATTATTATTATTATTATTATTATTATTATTATTATTATTATTATTATTATTATTATTATTATTATTATTATTATTATTATTATTATTATTATTATTATTATTATTATTATTATTATTATTATTATTATTATTATTATTATTATTATTATTATTATTATTATTATTATTATTATTATTATTATTATTATTATTATTATTATTATTATTATTATTATTATTATTATTATTATTATTATTATTATGGGGGGCGGGGCATGAAAAAGAGAAGGGCAAGGGGGATACACATAGCTCTAGTGAGCATCTATATCAAAACCTTTTGCTCTACTATCTTAGCTCAAGTTTATCACATATTTGAAGAACACCAAAGCTTGATGCATGTTTGATGAAGTTACCAAGGTTCTAGTTTTAGATCAATATTTTCTTGTCCTGTTTAGCAAGAACTTGGAAGGCAAATAATATTCCTCACAAGATGCCTTTCTAATGTGAAGAAAAAATGGTGTAATTCAAAGGTTACACCATCCAAAATTAATTAGATTCTCAAATTATTATCATTTTTATTGTTACTGCTAATTTGCAATTCATTTCCATCCTGTGATTAATGTACAAATTTAATATACGATCATGAAGGAAGAAGTTTAGAAGTTAAAAAGAAAATTAGAATCTAAATGACAAAAAAGCACACACCATAATATACAATAAGCAAGGACTGATACATTATACATATTCATAGATTCATTGGTTACATTAGGCTACAAGACCAACAAACCCTAGAAAATCTCCAGTTGGTCATGCATAGAAAAAAAGCACCAGCTGACCAAATATGGAGATTCCGACCTCTGCAGATGTCAAAAAAACCATCCCAGAAGCCATTTTTTACACTACTATGGTAAAACTAGAATTACATAATAGCAACATAAGACAACCAAACTAGGAAAGGAAAGGATCTACTACATAGTTATTACATAAGCTGATGATGGAATTTATAAAGCTGCCCAATCAATCTCCACTGATGGAAACTTCTGCAACATGAAATTCTCTGATTCATCAAATGTGGGCTCAGCAAATTCCAAGAAGGTGATATCAGATTCAGGTGAAGACATCTCCAGAGATGATGTTTCATCAGATCTTGAAGGTGAAGATGATGATGATGATGATGAGGATGATGCTGATACCTCCACCTTAACTTCTTGATCAGGAGCTCCCGGATGAACAATTTCACCAACTAATGAATCATCATAGGTGTTCTCTAGTTTTGGAACCGCTGTTTGAATTCCACTGGTTTCTGCTGCTGATGATGATGACGATGATGATTTCCCAATCTTTGCATCAGAAACAAACTTACTCTGCCGGGAATTCTCTTGTTTCTGTGAATTTGCCAAGTTTTGACATATGGCTTGAAGCTTTGCATCAACAGAGGAATGCAGAGGCTTAAAATCACTGAAATCTTGACCTAATTGATGCCTCAGGTTGGGAAAGTTAAGTCTTGCAAAGTCTCCTCTCAGCTTATAAGCAGCCTTGTCATAAGCCAAGGCCGCTTCTTCAGCTGTGTCAAAGGTTCCGAGCCAAAGCCTGGTTCTGTTCTTGGGGAGTCTGATTTCAGCAACCCATTTGCCCCAATGCCGCTGTCTTACTCCCCTGTAAAGCTTTGTGGGCTTTGGTGGAGTTCCAACTTGCTTCATTGGGACAGGTTTGGGGCCAAGGAATCTCAGAGGTGATTGATTCTGATGCTGCAATTGTCTATAGTTGTGGAGTGATGGAGCTGAGTTTGATAACGAAGCTAAATACTGTTGTTGTTGGTTTTGGAGTTGGATTTGAGCTTGGATTTGGAGGATCTGAGATGGGGTGAGGAGATTGAGCCCAATTGGACCTGTTTGCTCAACTCCCATTTGACCAAAACTTGACAACCCTTGAGAAGAAAACATTTGGGTTGTTGATGGAGTTGAACTAAAACCAGAATACAAATTGGGCTCTGAATCAAAAGGATAGAAAGAAGAGCAAGGAGAAGAAGAAGTTGAAGAAGGAGAAAGAGAAGAAGGCGAAGAATATGATGGAGGCAAGGGTAAAGAAACACCGTTCATAAAAGGTTCAAGTGCTCTCATGAGCTCTTCACTTAAAGGATCTGATGTGAAAACTGGACTGCTTCTAGTATACAAATCTATAGCTGCTGCCATGGCTTCTCAAACCAAAGAAAAGAAAATTAATTCACACTACAGCAAGAAAGAGATCTAAAGGCAAAAACCAAAAACCAACCTGATTCTTACCAAAACTAAAGAACAGGCAGAGAAGAAGAGAAGTTTGCTACACTAAGCAAACAAAGGATCAAAGAGGTTTCAAAATAAAGAACCCTTTCGCTACCCTTAATATAATATGTACCTTTTTAAAGATCACGAACCAAAACCAACCTGAGGGATTGAAAAATAGACCCTCCCAGTTGTTCTGATCAAAACCAAAACAAAAAAACTACACCTCAAAGAAGATCTCTATTCTGAATCACCTGGCTTTCAAAAACTGCAGTTTGTAGCTCTTCTAAGTTCAGTTCAAAATCAAGAAAAACAAACCCTTGAATTTGCAGAAATTTTCTTGAAAGACAGATGATGACAGAAAGGGATCTCAGAAGCGGGATGTTACAGAGAAGGGGAAGAAGAAGAAGAAAATTTACCAAATGCAAAATTCACAAATTTTCCTTGTGGCCTCACTTAGATTTTCACTCTTGCATATCCTTGTGACACTCTCTATCCCTATATAAAGGCCTACGCCATGGATTAATCTCTCTTTATTAATTTTCTAATCTTGAATTTTCTTTCTCCAATTTTACTTTTTTCCTTAATTATTCTTCATTCCTTCTTCGGGTTGAATTTCTAAAAGACCGCTTCAATCAACGGGTAGGAACCAGTTAGAAGGAAACACGTGTGTCTAGCATGCAATGGCACGTGTCAGCGGGTAACATGTTGACAACGTGGCGAGAATCCATTGGGTGGAGAAAGGTTGACTGGTAATAGACGGTCACCTTCGACTTTTGGAATTTAACAGGTATCCTGTCGTTTGTGTTGTTATGGCACGCCTGGGAACTGACACCTCGATGTGATTAAATATGATGAGAGGGAGCTGTGGCTTTGTGAATTGGCAGCAATATCGTTGCCTAACTTCAAGCAATCCGGACCGTCCGATATCTCACGGGACACATCATGTGATATCAACCAGAGCTTTCTTCGTCGTCAAATTGGACCAGATTTTAATGGTCTAAAATGATCCTTTTGATACCATTTTTCAATATTCATCAGCAGTTGTCGATTTGAATTTTTAGATGGTAATTTGATTTAATATTATTCTAAATCATTATTTATCCGTATATAATAAGAAAAGATAGAAAATACGATTATATAAATAAATAATATTTATATTTAACATCATATTGAAAATTAATATCTCATAAAATTATTCTTTAAATTCTCTATTTATGTTAAGATTTCTTGTAGATTGATTGTTATCTACAATAAATTTAAAATTTTTCTTATTTCATATCTTTCATGTTTCATAATAAATAATGCACTAACACACTCAACAGCATAATAAACACTATTTTCATATAATATAGTATTAACTTGAACAAATATAAATTAAATAATTCTCTTTATTATTATTTTGTCATACATCAATCAATATATTTCATAACTTCTTTTTTCCTTCGAAAAAGATATTATTATACTTTTTAAAATGATTTTGGCATTTTTTATTTAATATTTGTCTTCATTACAAAACAATAAACGAAAATTATAGAAATTATTACAACACATCTAGAAAAAACAAATTGAAGAGCTAATCAAAGAAAAAAAACAACAACAACTACCGCAAGAATAGAATCAAATCCTAAGAAAACATCATGATTTGATTCAAGATCAATTGGAAAGCAATAATCGAGGGAAAGATAGACAAGCACCTACAAAAACAAACCTTGTGACATGGAAAGGAGAAAAATATCATCAATTCTTTGAAGTCATCATCATAACATGGGGCTGCATAGAAGTAAAGAAGAACGTGAGATGTAGGATAACTTTCCCCCGAATTAATATCGATACCAAACCCCAGCTAACCTATAAAGTAATCCTTGCCATTGTCATATTGGGAGCATAAGTTCGTGGACATGTACCCACTGAGACAAAAACACATCTGTGTTAAGTGGGTCCCAGTGAAAAAAAATTGTGGGAATGTGTTTTAAACCTTGACCATGGTTAGGTTAATAGTTGTGCCACTTTCACTATTGAGAATTCAATCTTAAAATTGATGTAAGTAATAACAATAATTCATTATTGTTTAAGTATGATTAATCTTTTGCTAAATAAAAAGAGAGGCTTATGATAGAGTGAGCAACAAACATATGGTTATGCTTTAAATGAGAGACTCGCTGTAAAATATATATTTGAAGCATAACTATTATCATGAAAATTAGTACCAAAACTTTATATATCTAAAAAAAAAAAGTTATTCATACAGGTATTTGATTCACAAATTATTAATAACAAATTTGAACTCTCAATATATAAAATTAATAGCCCGATACTGGTGATGGTAGATTAAGTAGTATAAAATGAGTTATAGACATGTAGATGCAGAAAGGGCTAGACTATCTTCTTCTTTTTTTGTATAAGTTGGAGTGCACTTTGACAGTTATTCATATGAAAAAAAATTAATTTGAATTGAGAAAGAATTTGAATTTTGAAAACGAAAAAAATGTAGGATGAAAAGAAATAATATGATGCTAAGGAAAAATTATGATACTTTATAAATAGATGACAGTTGTTGAAAATTAAAATTAAAATTTTAAAAAATTTAATTATATTGAGAAATTATTTTAAGAGAAATTGATATTCAAGTACACCATTAATACAATGTGATAGTGCTATAAAAAGCTACTATTTGCAATTTAACCCATGCAAAGGGAAACAGTAAGTTAACTATAGAGGAACTAGTGGGGGGGGGGGGGGTGGCCTACTCTCCCCCGCCCCCCCACAAAAAAAACGATTTTGATTTTTTTTAATATTATGTTATCATAAAAAAAAAATTCTCCTATATTTTTTAGTCCCTCCCCCGAAAAAAAATCTAAAAATAAAGATTTAAAAAAACTTTCCTTATAAGAAAAAATATTAAATACAAGATTTGATTGTTATATATTATCTATACTTTTAGTAATTCCTAGTTAACGTGTCCACGCTACGCGTGGAATTTTGCCCGTCGTATTAAAAAAAGTTTTAATATTTGTATATATATATATATATATATATATATATATGTGTGTGTGTGTGTGTGTGTATTTTAATGTTTGTATTTTTACCAAAAATATATATTTTTTGCTTGTTATTAATTTTTCTTTAATTGAAAAGGGCTTTGTTCAGGAAAACAAATATGTTCAAACAAGGGCTTTGTTTGTTGCAGACAATATTCCTTTCAGACAGTTTAAGGTAAGAAGGAGATTGCACTCAACTTGAACTGTTTTTAAATATAATTTACAAATTTAATTTGCATAGCATTGTTTTTTATAATAACAAAATAAAATTGCATAATTTGCAGTTGACCTATAGAATTTACATATAAAAAATTGAGTGACTTTGATGATGATGAGAAGCTAACAATATAGAGCATAGTCAAGTAATTTCCGTCAACCTACTTTGTCCCACATGCTATGCAAATAAATGAGAAGATCACATCTATTTTTAGAAGATCTCCTGAGTTTCTTCCAAATCGATGGACCAGTCCCAATATTCTCAAAATGTAACAAGATAGAAGTTTCTGAATCCTAAACTTTTGCTGATGATTTGCCTTGTGAGGAATTTTTTGATATATTTTACTTTCTACCGCATGGCCCACAATTCTGTTAATCATCTCTGCAGGGAAGGCATATCAAATGACATCAGTATTGATATTTGACATCTGGTTCTTCCAGCACATCCCAGTTCTGAAACTGGACCATTTTATTCCTTATCCCAAATAAAATGGAAACATACCTCCTTGTCTACGATTGTATTTGGAAGCTGACAATAGATAGCTAGTCAAAGATGATTTTCTGTACAAATTTTTTTTACAGAACCTCTTTTCGGATGTAGATGTCAGTTTCAATTGGATGCAGCTGCAATATGTGCTCAACAAGCGGATGTTTCTCTATATTTGCATTCCAAATTGATTTGGTTTACTGTGCTCACGAGGAAGCACCAAGCAGGTAAGCTGCATAAGAGACAAAGTGCAAATGATATTATGTATAAATCCATGCGGAAAATGATTGGTGAATAGGGTTCATGGTCTAGATGAAGAAACAACAGCATAAGAAGTCAATGCATCAGCAAGTAGAAAATACGTCACCTTTTACATTGCAATCACTTCAGGCTGTTGAGTAGATGTTGTAGTACCTGCAAATAGCAGCTTCAAAAATTATCTCCACTAGATAGAGATGTCCTAGTAACAGGCAAAGAGTTTAATTTTATGTCCTATGAAGAACAGACAACCACAATACACATAGAGTTCTTTTCCCATTCAATAGGTCAATATCTACTATATTAATAGCTACCAAAGAGAACACTTAAAGGAATATCGTTGCCTAAAAGGCAATGAAATTTGTTGAAGCATTCACAAAAAATCAAACATTAAATTTCATTCATAAAGGGTACCAGGAAAATAGGTCAATAACAGTTAAGAAGATTGAAAATACATTTTTTGAAGCTTGAGACCCCTTAATAGCAACTTTTTGTACCTCTTGGAAACCAGTCAGTTGAGACCCTTAATATTTGGGGAATGGCTGGATCCAAATTCATCAAATTCAGTTATAGAAACCTTGGCTGAATCTTCCCTCTAGTATGAAGATTGCCTTTTCAAACCTTTTACCTCATTTTCTAGGTTAGAACATCTTTTGTTTTCATTGATTAGGTTGTCTTTGAGACAGAAAATTTCATTTTCAGCCATCTGTATAAGGACAAACTTTCTATTCAGAAATAAAGTACTATACAAATGTAACAATCATACGGTAGACTAAATTGATAAAATATGCCATAGCATACAACCAAGCTGAAGTGAGAAACTAAGTAAAAACACAACTACTTAACTGAGAACTAACCAAGCTCATGTTGTCTATAACCAAATCCATTTGCAACTATAGATCAGGTGGGTCCATGTTTTCTTTTGCTCTACGGAACTGTATGTGCACAAGTTCTATTTAAAAATGTAAAAGCAACAACATATCTTAATTTTTTGTAAAAAATATTATTCTCCTATGAATAATCTATTTAAATGTCAAATAGATTGCAATCACCTATTCTCGAACTTCCTTAGTTATATCAAGTTTATCATAAGAAATGTGACTCAATGCTCCTTCAATCTCTTCAGTTAAGTGATGATACTTGCTAGAAATTTATTCCAGCTGCAAAGCCTGTAACATAAATTGAGCTTTCACATACAACAGAGCTAAAAACCATGACTTTGATAGACATGTTAAATAAATTTGGGGAAGTATATTACTTAGACATAGATATATACAGTTCAAAGTGCCACTAACATATCAGAAAAATTGACCTCTGCATACCAGTACTGAAGAGTGGGATGATGGGCAAAATGTTAGGAATTCCACGATCTTCGAAATATCTAGCGTTTTTTTTATAATAATATTGAATCCACATTTCTGGTTCAAAAAAGGAAGAGAAAAATATTTACCCATCTATAAATTGTTTAACTTGCGAAAGCTCATCAGATAATATTATGGCTTACTAATACTTGAGAAATTGATAACACAAGAAGGGAGAGAAAAGAAAATCTCTTGGCGATGCAGTAGAGGGGGGAAATGCGTATAGCCGAAAGGACTGCATTCAGGCACATGAATAACAGTCTATCAATATCAAGACTTGTTCTTATTTCTTCTTATGACACCAAAGCCTTGTCTTGTGCATATACTTGAATGTTCAACAAGAGTAAATATGGCTCTATTTTCAACAATCTTTGTTGCTTGGTAATGTCATGTAATCGAATTAGATTCACTTCAACCAGGCTAATGCCTTACTTTTTCAACCTGAGAGAATTGAATATAAGTTTTATTATCTGAATTTAGACCAATTTCTTTCTAGAAACCTGAAGGACTGGCAAAAAAGTTTAGAAGAAAGGCAGTATCAAAATATAAAAATCATTATAATCATCTGTACGGGTGATCATTTCTGCACATATAACCGCTGACAATTAAAGAGGGGAAAATTCATTCGCTTTTTTATTCTTGAAGACCAAACAGGGCAACACCGTTCTAAAACATAGTTGGAATAAATATAAAGAACAAAATTATAGTGGAAAATAGAATTAGAAAACCAATAACAGCACCTGAAAGATTTTATTGCCCTTGTGGGCAGATTTAAGAAGCCCCAAAGCTGAGTTAAGAGCGATTCTCAAAAGTTCGAGTCCTCTAAGGATGTCATCCTAGAGCTCCTCTTCACGGTCTTTCAATTCCTCAAACAAAGGGCTCAAAAGCTTAATCCTGCGAAGCAAATTACAATACATCTTCTTCGAGACCATTCTACATTCGGGCAATCCATAAATGATTTTGCTTGTCTCACTGAGTTGACCCAGTAACGCCTCTTGTAGATTTTCCTTAGGGCCCATATAGGTATGGCGCTAAATCAAATGGTTTCAAAGATTCAAAACAAACCCAAATAAGAAAACTGGGTGAATTATGATGGATGAAGGTGGTTCTTGACAAACAATTGGATTGCAAGCTCACCAGCCAAATCAAGAGAAAAGCACCCGAAAAGCACCCAAATTTATGATTTTTGAGAGCAATCGAGCAAACCCAAGATAAGGGAATTGGTTGAAATTCAATGCTGAAAATAGAGAAAAAAAGAACGTCTGATATTTTGGAGAAGAGAACACTTCCAAATCCTTCTTAAGAATCTCCACAGCCTTCCCATGTTCACGCCTGCAAAAATAAAAAATTTTAAATACCAACCGCAATATGTTCAACAACAAATCAAAAACAAAGAATATGAGTTATAGTAGAAATAAAATATGAAACCCATTACAACTGTAGCCAACTAAATAGCAAAAACATCACTGCATATCAGGAAAAAAAACTTCATTTCTAAAAACCAAAATCCATATAAAATAAAGAAATGGAAGATAAGTCTTACTTGTGCATTGTTTCCTTATATTTCTCCTCATCCAATAACTGAAGTATCAGAAACACCAATTCCCTACTCAAGGAAATCATCTTTTATCCCGTTTTATACCCTTTGAACTCTCCAGAGCCTATTAGATCCACCAATTCCACTCCTCCACCGCTACAGAAATCAAACAACAGAGCAAAATTAAAGTTCATAAAATCAATCAAATCAAATTCCCATCAAATTCAACCATGCCACACCCACAAAAACACATATACAATTTGTCTATGCACATATACACATGCCCACCTCAAAATGAGCGATAGAGGAATTACCCAAAAAAAGAACAGATCACAAGTTGTAGAAGACAAGCTCCCGAGCAAGCAGTAGCGAGAAAAGAAATGGTCTTTGGTTTTCCACAGTAAAATTTTCAACTTTTCTTATATACTTTTCTACAATCCTTCAAATATAAAAGTTTAGTATTTGTATATTTTAAACTTTTTCAAATTTTAA
Source organism: Voacanga thouarsii (assembly GCA_026120185.1). Taxonomy (NCBI): domain Eukaryota; kingdom Viridiplantae; phylum Streptophyta; class Magnoliopsida; order Gentianales; family Apocynaceae; genus Voacanga; species Voacanga thouarsii. The sequence continues at coordinate 1,835,039 of JANUWF010001704.1, forward strand.
TTTTTATCTATTTTTAAATTATTATATCATTCATATTCTCTTGTATCAATTATTTAACGGCCAATAATCAATTTTGATGTGTGTTAGTCACATCAAGTGTATCTAATATTTTTAAAGATATTTAAATTATTTTACATTAATTTATATTAGCAACAATGAGTGACAATCATCTTGGAAGGAGTTGATCATTGTAAAAATAGTTTAAATACCCTCAAAAATATTATGTGCATGTATCACATGATAACGGAAGGGTAAAATATGGACAATGTAATAATTTTTGAATAAATGAAGATAATTTTTTCTTATTTTGTGGGCAAAAATTAATTTTGAAAATGTTTAAGGATCACTATAATATATATATATATATATATATATATATATATATATATATATAACACTTTACACAAAAGAGTTTGCCAAAATGTTTTTGTGGAAAATTATGACTTGTCCCTTCCTTGTTGTGATTTTTGAAATCGCAATGTCAATGGCCATTGACCCAGAAAATTGAGATACATCAATTGATCTCCCTCGTTTCTCTGCGACTGGACTCAAGTACAGAAACCTGAACAGCATAAAATACGGTACATCTAATAACAATGGTTCTTAACAACGAAATGCAGTGAACTTTGTGGCTTTCAAAGTCCAGAGGCACAGAGAAGAAGTGGGGAAAAGAATAAAAAGAAAGCTCAAAACACATCAAAGAAAGAACAGGAGTAAGAATTTCTAGTCCACAAGCAAAGAATCACAGAAAATACACATAAAATTGATAAAGGAAAAAAGCACATGCCTGAGGTCTTTGCATCTCTGGATGAGAGAACCTTTCTGCTAAAATCAGCATATGTGCAGGCAAACCTCCTGCAAAGAGCGTCGAATGATATAATTGAGTGAAGAATCGTCTAATTGAGTATAGTCCACTTTCAGACTCCAAAGATAAGGGATGGAAGGCATCAACAACGGCCTAAGCAAATCCATTGACGGTCCAATATCCTTATGCAAGTTTTGTATCTTTGCCAATGTTGAATCAAATCCAACATGTGCATCTACCCTCCTCTGCCTTCACCATCGTGATGCTGATATGCTCCCTATCTCCCCTTCTATTTTCCCACTCTTTTCACTCTCCTTGCCTTTGCCCCTCCTCCTCCCTCTTCCTTCTTTCCTTCTCCTTCTTGGCCTTCAACATGAACGTTGCAGTCCTACCCTCACCATTGGTAAAACCCTCATCCCTAGCGGAGAAAGGAAGCAATCAATTAAAAGATTGCAGCTTTGGAGCTCACAATTAGGCAAAGTCGCACAGAGATTGGAATAGGAACAAGTACAGGAACAGGAGAGGAAGTGGAAGAGAAGCACCTTAGGGTTAATCAATGGAGAATATGGGTTTGGTTTTGACAATTGGGCACCGAAATGCTGTGTTTTTGTGTTCTTTAAGCCAATCGTTACAAATTTTAAAACGAAAATTAAAAAAAAAATTAAAATGACTAAATTGGATATGACGACCAAATAAATCTGGACCATTCAAAATATTATCTAAAAAAATAGATCTTATCTGAATCATCATTCATAAAAATAAATATCTTTTATTAAATCTAAACCATTAATTAAAAACTTAAAGAAATATTAAAAAACAAAAAAAAACACTAAAAAATTTGTAAGGACAACTCACTCCCCTCTTCACAATTAGTATACACATTTAGATTATTTTTTAAAAGATTTTCTTTTATCTACGTTATAACAATTACCTTTTTTATTTTTTATTTTTATTAGTTTACTTTTCTCAATTTAAAAATTATCTCCCTCAATTCTTTATTGATGAAGACACCAACTACCATTAAGTAGTCGTAGGCATGTTAATTATTCTTTTTTCTTCTTTAATTTATTTTATATATTATTTTTTTATCTTTCTTAGTATTAATTTTTTTTTATTTACACGAATGATTTTGTAATATAATAAGTTTATATGTTTATTTACATTATGGATTGATTCTAATTTAAAGTTGAGATTTAAAAATATTTTAATTTTAAGAAGTAATTATATTATATTATATTATATGCTTTTAAAACTTCATATTGAATTTTGAGTCAATTTCTATTAAATATATATAAATAATATTAAAATTGTAATTAACTTTTTTTTTGTATTCTTTATTTTTCAATATTTGTATTGTATGAGTACAAACATTTTTCAATGAAGATCCTTTTATTTAGTGATCTATTCCAAATCCAAAATTTAAGAATTCCATTCCTTGGTCATATTATGAACTGTTATTTATGAAATAATAATTTGTTATCTTTCTTGTAATTTTAAAAATTGTACTTATTTTTATCTGAACAAAGTATCAAGAGTAAATTGAGGAATAAAATGAAAGATGATTTTCTTATAAGTTTTTTAGCCATATATATTGAGAAAGATATTATTAGAAGTTTTGATATTGATTCAATTATAAATAATTTTGATTGTCAAAAGAGTGAAAAAGCACAATTTAAAATTTAATTGTGATACTAACATCCCTCAAGGCCGCATGAAAGTATTGAAACACTTATTCCAAAACAAGGAAAGTAAATATTTAAGATAACTTAACGATATGTTAGAAGTATAAAATCTTAATTAAGTGTAATTTTTTATTTTTAAAGATATCGTTTTAAAATATAAAGTTATAAATAAAATATTAATTATATATAAAAAAATAAGTTTATTTACGAATTTATTAAGTTAATATTAAAATTATAAATTTTTATCGCTCCAAAATAAAAGGTTTGATTCCGTCCTGAGGTTAACTAACCATGGTTAACATGTGACTAGGGAATGGGCACGGAAGTCAAAGTCCTAGCGGAGAAGGGAAGTTAACTAAAGACTAAAATGCGTGTGAACATAATCAGGCGGGGATACGGGTGCGGTGTTGAGTGGTGACGGCAGGTTCCAATTGGTACAGGGAATCGTCAATTGCGGCGCCACTGCGCCATACTGAAAGTGGAGTCAGAAAATGACCCAATTCAATGGAATTTGGTTTCTAGAGACTTTGATCCTCGCTCATAACTCAGCTGCCCAACCCAAAATTGGTTGAAATTGTAATAAAATAATAACACAATTGGTTAAAAAATAGAAGGCGCAAGATAATCATTTTTCAATAAAAGGTTTATTGAATTTTTTTTCTTTTTGTTTTAAAAAATATGAAATTCCTTTACATTTCTAGTAGACAAGTTGTCATAAATTAATTTGGTCCCTAATATGACAGTTGGAGTGATAAATTATACTCCATCCGTCCATAAATAATTGATCTATTTTTTTTTATTTATTCAAAAATAACGGTCTATTTTTTAAATGTATTTTATAATTAATGATTTTTTTCTAATTTTATCTTTAGCACAATTTTTTTATCAATTAATTAATATTACAATTACCTATATTGAAGTTATTTTAACCAACAATAAAATCATGTTATTCTATAAAAATAGTCAAAAGTGTAATTTAATAAGGTGATATGAATGAAAAGAAGATTCTAAAATAAAGAGTGGGAAGAGAGAGGCAAATGATATAGGTGAGAAGAGAGAGACATATATAATGATTAGAGTGATGTAATTAAAGAAGTTGTGAGATTCAATTTAATGATGTGAGAAAAATAATAAAAATACTCTAAAAGGTATGGTGGATATTTTAATTATTTTTATTTTAGAATTTCATAATTTTTTAATATGCGTAGTTTTTATAATTAGACCAATTATTTATAGATGAAGAGAATAGTATTTAGGTTCACATTGAGCACCAAAATTTAAATTTTATTGAAAAATGTAAAGCCTTCTAGATACCAATAGATGTGCAATCTTATAGTATATTCGTATATTGTAGAATAGAATATTTTATAATAATTAAATAAAATCTTTTATCTTTTTGAACTAATAAAAATTTCAATAAAAAAAATAACTATGTCAAATTTAAATTGGATCTAAATATTAACACTCATATTTATACTCAAGTCAAGTGTTCGTATCATGTTGTCCATAATGACTTAATTACTAAAACACTCTTTACAAATGAATAAATTTTATTTTTAAGTTTTATACTTTGTTTGGTGTATCTTTAACTGCATTGGATACGAAGACCTTGTGGAGTAATTCAAGAGCCCCAAATCCATCCCTCCTATTATAATAAAGTTTTTTTTTTTGGGACAAAAGTAGTGTAAGTTTTTGTAAAAAACAGAAAAGTACCAATGCCTCTTCAAAGTGATAAAAGGTCGAATTCACTCTCAAAAAAAAAAAAAAAAAAGTCTTAGATGATGTATATCTTGGACAAAAAGATTATAATTCCCTATACGAAGAAAAAGAAAAAAGGAAATTAATATTAAAGACTTTCTTTGCAAAAATGTTAATATATTCGGGTCACGATTAGTTTTGTTAATGTTATTACAATTAAATAATATAATAAGACTCGTAATTTTAAAAATATAAATTTAAATTTAAAAAAAAAAAAGGAACAAAGAAATGATTAGTCTCCTTTTTTTTCCTTCTGTTTGGGATGATGAAATGGTCAGTCTTTAGTCTACAGTCTTGGAAAGAAACATCTTTGAACGGATGGTAAGCATGCGTTGTCCGAGACATGCGTGAGAATGAAGCGAAGCTATCGATTTCCGCGGGACCCATTCGATGAAGATCTAATATTGGGACCCATGTTGACGCGTGACACGTCAGTTCCTACGTGGCCCTCACTTACAAGCCACGCAATGCATCGCGCCGTTATTCTGTCCAAAATTCTCTATTTTCAACAGCTTCATCATATTGTCACGCTTGCACTTGGTATTGTTTTTCCCTCTGTTTACATTTTTAACCTCTTCACTACTGGGTTGTACGCTAGAATTATTATCCGCTAAAAATTTATTTTATGAATCTAACTTTTAAATATTTTTTATTATAACTAATGTATCTTATATTATTCTAATATTATGTTTATACATTTTTTTTTACAAGAATGATATGTTTTGTAATTAATAATTTAAATTGAACTCTCAGTGAATATTCAATATTTGGCTTATCATTATTTAAAAATGAATTTTGAAAATTGTTTCTTAAAATTTATTTTATCTAGATAAGAATTGGAAATGACTAATTTATTTTTATTGAATTCTCTTTAAAAAATTATTTGATTGGATAATACTTAAATCAATGGAGTACAATAATGAAATCAAAATTGACAATTCTTGGTGTTAAATCTTGACCCTTGGGTTCAAGGAGAGCCACATAAGCCATAATGCTTCATTTTCATACCTTAATTAACCATAGAAGTTGAAGACTAAACGGCTAAAGTTGATACGGGGTGGTTGTGAATATAAAAGAAGATTATCAACCACTGGATGTGGTGGGGGTGGCGGCGGGGCTAGGGAAGAAAATTGAAGACTTTGGGGTGACTTAGTAATTATGTAGATTCATGGTGTTGACTACTAAAACCCAAGGAACCTAAACAACGGCCACCTAGCATTAGACACTCACAATTGGCTTAATGATTTTTGTCTTTTCTCCTTTCCCTTTACAAACTTCGATCCAAAATAATATTATCCAATTTACAATAAGTGTCGTTTTAGTTAAATAATCTTTTTATATAATAAGTGATTTTTTATAAAAAAAAATAATATTTTTTTATTTACTTTCTAATATAATTATTCAGTAAAATAAATTTTATGATTTTCTATACTTTTTATTATTATCTATAAAAAATAAGTCAAATTCTTAAATAAATATTGAGATGTATAAAAATAAGAGACTTTGTATTCAAAATTAATAATTAAAGATATACTAGTTATTTCAATTAGTTTCTTAATAAGTGTGAAAATTTTTAAAATGACACTTATTATAAATCGGAGTTAATATTAGTTTGATACTGACACGTTATATAAAAAGAAGTAAAACAAAAAATGTCAAATAAATAATTTTTAATTATCACTTCACAGTTTTTTAAAAGTCTATTAAGTGTTAATTTTATTTATAACTTTACAATTTTTTAAAAGTTTATTAAATATTTATTTATCAAATACTACCTACATTTTTTAATATAAATCGTTTTACACTTTAACAATTTTTCACAATATAAGTCGTTTTATAAAAATTTATTATTTTTTCCAACTCTATCCCTTCTTACAATCTCTCTCTTTTCTCTAATTATGACCCAATCCTATCCGATTACCAAGATAGAAAAACTTAATTAGGGGTGTTTTTAAAAATTTAGTTTTAAAATTATTCAAAATTTATGGACGCTTAATTCTTGTATATAAGTCTAAAACGACTTATATTGTGAAATTGAGGTAGTAACATTCATTTGAATCAATAACCTTTCATATTTTCTTTTAAAAAATATATATTTAAATTTAACGTGCCAAGTGTCAACAAAGGACGTTGACACATATCATAATAGAAGCTGCGAACGTTGTCATATGTCATAATAAGAGCCTTTCGCAACTCCTATTATATAAATATAGAGTGATTTGAATATTATATAGAGAGAGAGGAAATTATTGAATAATACTATCTCTATTTCATAATATAAGTCGTTTTAAATTTGTGTACAGGAATTAAGATCCATAAATTCTAGATAATTTTAAAATTAAACTTTCAAAACACTCCTAATTAAGTCTTTGTTTACTTTAGTAATTGGAGGGAGTTGAGTCGTAAGTAGTAGCAAAGAGAGATTGTAAAGAGGAATAGAACTGGAACAAAATAATAATTTTTTATAAAATTTTATAAAATGACTTATATTGTAAAAAAAATTCAAATTTAAAATGACTTATATTATAAAACGGATGTAGTAATTATTTTGAAATTAAAAGAATATTTTAACGAATAACTCAAAGTTAATTATATAATAATTTCTCTCCTCTTATTAATTAGAGATAAGATTAGAAATAATAGCATTAATGTTTTCTTAACCTCCTAATGCAATAAATATTTTGGAAAAAACTTCCTAAACACAGCAATTATTTTGACATCAAAACAACAAGAAGAAAATTTAAAAACTATATCCTATATCTCTTAAATCATGAATCAAATCTCTTAAATAATCAGAAATATCTTAAATTACATACCTAGAAGGGGGTATTCACGTTCATTCTCTCTCTAACCCACCTCTCTCCATCTTCTCACTAGAAACCTCTGCTGCGCCTGCTGTATCTTCCGGCCGGATTTGTGTCCTTTAAAAATAAATCTATCCTTTATTTTGCTTTTAGAGTATGATGATTTTTATTCTTAGTGGTTTTCAACAACATTTACGAGGCGATAGCAAGGTATATCTAGTATCTTTATAGATTGGCCTCAATCTCTCCTTTTCTTTTTTTTTTTGAAAAAAAATTATTTATCAGACTTGATATGATCATATGAGTTTTTCTTCAATCTTTTATCGCTTTTTTAGGTGATTTTTAGAACTGTGAATGTGTCTTTTAAATTATTATCTTTTAAGAAATGAAGTAAAGTCAAATTCGTCTTGATAAGATAATTTGAAATTAGAGTTAGAAATGAAATGAAAAGGTGACTGTATTTTTATTTATTTTCTTTATATTTTGTACCTAATTAGGGATTATGGATTAGATATTTTTTTACTATTACTCTATATAATTTTTTATTTTTTTAAGAATATCTATTTTTTCAATTCTCTGGAAGAGGAATTTGAAAAATACTCTTGGTTGTAATGGCCCTGGCCATTCTGCAAAAGCCATTCAAGCTTTATGGTTGTATTGAATTAAAGGCAAGATTATACCTGTTTTTTTTTTTTAATAAGTAAAAACAACTCTTGTCACACTATAAAATTTGCGTATGCCCTAATGTCCGATCTGCTTCTAATTTATTGTAGAAAATCACTCCGTGTATATATATATAAAATAGGAGTTGTGAAAGCCTCCTATTACGACACATGATAGCGTACTTTGTTAACACTTGACGCTTTGAATTCCAAAAGAAGGTTTAAAAAAAATATATGAAAGACCATCTTATCTAAATTCATTATGAACATTATAATTCTAATTGATGGATTGAAAATATTATTATAACTCTTATATTTAAAACATACGAATCAAAAGATTAATAAAAAATAAAATATATATTTATATATTTTAATTTTTATACTTTTATAAATATAAAAAATTGAATAATATATATATATATATATGTATAGGTTGCGAAATGCTCTCATTGCGACACGTGATAGTGTTCGTTTTTAACACATTAACTTTGAATTTAAATAAAGAAAATAGTAATAAATATATTATTGAGATTTATAAGTACTTAATAGGTTTATAAAAAAAATTATAAAGTAATAAATAAAAATTATATATTTGACGTATTTTGTTTTGTATCTATTCGTACAACGCATTAGCATTAACCTAGTAGTAGTAATTGTTACTGGGCTAACACTGGTTAACTACTTAAGTTAATTGAAAAACGAATTCTTGAAACCATTAAACCAACGTCATCTAATTCTGGTATCTTTAGAGGTGTTAGGCTTCAAATATTTTTTATTAATAAAAAAACTCGTAATCGTTATTCGAAAGTAAATACAGAACTCATGTATTAAAAGAGATTTGAATTCAAGACATCTACATGAAAATTTTAATACTAACTATTTCGGCTTAAATTTCAAATATTTGATTTTGTCTGCCCATAAAATTTCAATCACCAACATTTGCAAATTGTGATTCTTTAATAATGCTCGTGTTTACATTAGATACTATTAATTTTATACCTAAAATATTGAAGCTTTCTCATAAGCATGGCATGAATTACTTAAATGCCATATGAGCCAATACTCAAATTTTGGTTCGAGACATTTTTTCTCTCTATTTCTTAACACAATATGTTCTTTTCACTTATAAAATAAACTAAAATAAAAATAATTAATTTTACAGACTCAATTTTCACAAATACTAAAGTAAAATATGTCAGTCATTCTTAAACTTTTATAAATTTTGATTTCCATCCTCAAATTTTAAAATGTACAATTTTAGCCTTTAAGCTTTTAAAATATTTAAAAAATAGTTCTTTCATTAATTAAAATTATTAAATACTCACGAAATTTCATCACATTACTTCCGTATGACCTATTTTATAAATATTTTCATTCACTCAACTCTTATAATGTTACGTCATTCTTCTAATTCTTATAAAGTAATAGGAAAAGACTACTGCGATTTGCGCATTTCTCACTTCTCTTTTTAGATTTTTTTTTATTCACTTATACTTTCAAATTTATTTTTTCTTTCTATAGAGATGTTAAAAAAATTACTATTTGTCAAGAATTGAATCAATTTTTTTCTTCTTCATTTTTATATCTTAATTTTGTTTATTAAAGAGTAAAATATGTTATTTTTATTGTATGGTTATATTCGAAAAAGTACAAAAGAGTAATCTCAATATTATTGAGTCGCATAAAAGGTTTGAAATTAGATCTTGAAATTGTGGTTGATAAATGAAAAATTCGAATAAAAGAGAGTAAGATTAAATTTGAAAAATAATATTTTAGAAATAAAAAATAGAAGAATGAGAGTTAAACTTTGTATTATACTTGAGATTTTATTATTAAAAATTATTTTTTAGATATTTTAAAAATTTAAGAGTTAAAATTATATATTTAAAAATTTAAAAATAAAAATAAAAATATATAAAAATTTAAAAGCAGTTAACATATTTTACTCTATTACACAAAATTGGCCCACAGTTAGCGGCAATAAATGTCTTGTTAGTCAGTCCACGTGATGCATCTGTTAATGGTTGCAAAAACAGACTTAGGACTTTGGACAGTAACATCTCTTGCATTGATGGACGTGAAGAAGATTCAAAGTAGAAGCACAGTTTAATAGAAAACGACGTTGATTTTATCAATCAAGATTTATCAATGGATTCTTGAGGAATTATCTGGTACAGGTTTATGTTCACAAAAACATGATTGCCTAACTCCATGTGCCATTGCTATGCCTGTGGGGGTGTTACTTAGTGTACTAGTACCACCGATGATTGAGAATTGTGGAACTTCATCTTCAATCTTTGGAATGTAGTGAAAATATATTTAATTTTTTTTATTAGATAAAGACTTAGTCCCATAATATTTCAGAAAAAGTAGAAGAGGAAGTAATAAAGGACTAGATTGGGAGATCGAAGAGGCTTCCCACGATCACATAAAATAACAGGGGAAAGGTGGGATGGGATAAATAATTAAAATGATTATGAAGTTTAGTCCATTTAACAATTTCATGAGCATATACATTCTCAGAGTGGGGGACATAAACATACGTCCAGTGGTCTCTATCTTTGAGTATAGACTTCATGGTATCCGTGAATCCTTTCCCAAGCCATTCCTTTGTCGAGTGAACACTAGCAATAATTCTTATGATATTAAGAGAGTCGCCTTCAAAGATGACTTTAGAGATATCGGCTACATCTCTGAGTATAGATTTCACGGTATCTGTACATCTAACTCTTCATGTGTGTTCTTTTTATTAATTTGGGAGTAGAAGAACTTGAAGAACTCAAGATTTGGAGAAAGGTAAAGAAATAGTACATTTGAATGGGGTAGAGTAATATGGAAAATGAAACTTAAATGTCAAAATGAATGTTTTAAATTGATAATAAATATAAGATTTCTTATTATATTTTATTTTAAATCCTTTTATATATGATATGGGATATGTTTATTGTGCAAAGTCTAACTTAAAATAATTACAACAATCATATATTATAAAATAGTTTAAGAATATAACTCGATATTTTTTATCTCCATGTAAAGTATGTGAGATGTGAGAATATGGGTATAAATTTTCTATCTCGTAATTTTTTTCATTTCATGAGTGATCAAAGTGGATTCAATAGAATCTTCGTTTAAATCGAATTGAGTTAAAAAAATAAAATAAGAAAAAGAGGAGAAAGGATAATGCACATGATCATTTCTTAAAGGATCAATGCCTGTCTTCTCCTTCTCTTCCACATGAAGTGGAATGAGTGAGATCCACGCCATGATATGCAGGCCTCAGGCATTTACAACCGCATTTCTTTCAAGAAAATAATTGTTTCTCATTCATATGAAATGGCAATATACCTCAGTGGTTGAGGAATCAATTGGGACTAACCTGGCCTAGGTCTAAATGTCAACTCCCCGAAGCATGCTTTAACCGTTTGTGGGATTATGATTCATTAGATTAGGTTTGACCTTGTTTACCACCCCCACCAAACCAAGAAAAGAAAATTAAAAAAATTCATTTGACTTTTCAAAATGTCAACGCCAACAATGCTTGAGTGCTAGGCAATGGAGGAAACCCAATTATCACTCGATACGTTATCAGCAATTTTGATTAAGTAATGGCTAAAGATGTAATGCATGGTAAAGAAATAGTCATAATTAATCATTATTAAGAGTAGCATTATTGTTGGATAAGATTACTAAATCGGTCGTCTTCTGTTTTCATTATCATGTTGTTAACACTTAGTGGACAATCACTCGAGAATACTTTTTGTTGGGGCTATTCTAACCTATAGAATTGAAGTCAATTCCCAGAATGCTGTTCTTTGTTTGCACATCCAAATCCCTGTGTGTGTGTGGGTGGGGGGGGGGGTGCGTGGACTTATCTGCAAACTAAAGTTTCCTTTTCTCTGTTACTTTTCTTGTGATTAATAGAGGTGGGGAGTGAGAGATGGATTTTTTGTGAAGGTTAAAGGAATGAAATGAGCGATAATAGAGAGATTAGAATTAATTAAAAAAGTCCAATGAAAATTATGAAAAAAGATAAATTTAAATAAAATTTTTAATAATAATAAAAATATCGTAATCTAAAATTATTTATATGCATGAAAATTATGTGCTTAGTTCTAACATTTTCCCTGTCTTTCCTTTCTTTTCCTTCTATTGGAAGACAACCTTCCCCTCAATTCGCACATAGGACTTTACACAGCATCAGTCCTTCACTTTGCCCTTATTGAGAGACATTTACATCAAGCAAGAAAATAGGGTTCTTTAACCTCCATGAACTCCCCGTCCCGTATGAATGAGTAAATATCATTCATAAGGGACGGGTATATCATTGATCACTCTACAGGTATATGATTTCACGGTTTATAAAGCTCCTAATTCTTGGAGATGTTGTGGCCTAATATTACTAATATCTCTAAATATGGCTGTGCTATGAAGATGAGTCTCTCCCTCCATATTGTCACCAATTTGTATAATCTAGCATGAGTAAAGGTTCTCTAACTGCACATTTTTTCCTTCTGCAGTGTAAAAGTCATTCCTTAAATGTTCTGTTCTTTCTGGAGGTCAGTCCTATTGACAAAAATTGGAAAGCTCGGCCTTCTTGACAGCAGTAATAATTTTACTCTGCTAGCTGGGATAATTCGATGAGGAGAAAATTTATAGTAGTAGGTTAGTAACTTATGTACAACATATAAGTTATTCTTTAACCAATAAAATTAAAACATATGAGAAGTGTGTTAGACTAGCAAAAGTATAGTCACTCCAATATTTAGTAAATCTCTGAATTTAATCCAGGGCAATAAGAGAAACAATATTCTTTGCAACAACTGTTCAAGACTTGGAACAAACTATTCATGGTAATTTCTAACTAGGAGATGAGCAACCATGTAAATGAAATAAGATTTCAAGACCACGCACTGCAAGTTGAATCCGATTGGAAAAAGTGGGTAACATTTCAAGATATGTGAAGCCTCAGAAACAATAAGGATAGCCAACGTTACATATGAAAATTGATTTTTTACATCCTCAACAGCAGTATAACCCATTAAATGTTTGGGGTGCATACAATTGCCTTACAACACGAGAGGTCTGAAATTGAACTATTGATCCTCCGCGGAGGTGACATTATTTACCTCCAGTTCTGTCTTGCATTTCTCCCTCAAATCTCTTAGCGAAAGTAAACTGCTTTCCTGTGTTATGTGTAAACATGCTAATTACCTCTCAGAATCAGAAGTGCTCAAAAGTTAAAGGAGACAAGAACTAACATCCATGACCAAGAAAAAGAATTAAAACTGAGAGCGCATATAACAAATAACCACAAAATATAGATGTATTGGTTGGAAAGTAGAACATTAATGACAGCCTAAGCATAGCCAACTTCCAATATGTTAAAAGGGTTGAATCACTTGCCAAGTATGTCCAAACTTCTTTAACAGAACGTGGACTGCCATGCAGATATGCACAGAACATTTATCTGTATTAGCTGGAAGTACAAACTAGATATCACATGGACTGGTACAATATTAATAATATCAAGAGGGGCAAAATCAATGCATTGCTGGGTTTATATAAAGCCTTACCTCTGGAAAGAGGAAGCTTCCAGAATGTTCATGAAACCATATGCTTGATTTGAGATTTAGTACAGATGAGTGACCGACAATAGAACTACATACTAATACCCTGCCCATTAGGGACCACTGATTAATTCCACGGCATGGAATATTCTCATAGTTAGACAGTTGTGATGAAGAGAAAATTAAAGCTCAAATTGGAGAAACTTTTAAGATGCCATGTTTCCTTCAATGCTAGACGTGAGAGTTCTGAAAGCATGCCTGATATCTCAGACTCTATATGGTGAAGTTCTTCACAGTGAAGGAGCAGTAAATTCTTTCTTAAAAGGTAATTCAAATCTAGTGCAGAGTTGAGACTCTCAAGTGACTAAATTTCTTGCTATGGAAAGAACATCCCTTAGTGGGAAACCAACTCTTCGGCAGGCTTTGCTTTTATTCACAAATCATTCTTGAAGTTTGAGTATTCAGATGTTAAAATAAATGCTTCTTTCTCAAGTATACCTCAAATAGCCTCCAGCAAAAGACTGCTTTGAAAAAGTAAGAACATCCAGGTATTGATAATCTAACTAGAACATGAAATTAGAATCACAAATTTTAATGTACTTAATGCATAACGTGAGATAAATGAAGGAAAAAACAGTCACTTTTTCCAAATGCTGGAGGGCAACACCAATACAAAAAACCAAGTATTTCAAAAAATGATTAAACTGGGAACATTTCAAAATATGTGTGTAACTTAAGACTACTTAGTTTCACAAAAAGAGTAAATGATTTTCAATCGAATGGAAGTTACTTGTGTCATTTAACCGACTTCATGTTCAGCCAAAACTAAACACTTTGCTCATCTTACTATGTAGGCAGATTGGCTCTATGCATTTTGTAGCACATCTCTCTTTCTCCCTCTAACCCCTTCACTCCCTTGCTTTTAATGAGAGGGTTTCCAGCTGCATGTTATAATGCAAACTATGTTGTGCACAAAGTAAACTGACTAAAGATGATCCCAACTGTCTTCTACAATTGGGACTTCAATGAAGAGGAAGAAAAGAAAGTGACATCGGACAGACTACAGACAAGGGAAGAAGAAAGAAAATCAAAGCAAATGGAGGGTGATTTGAGGTCTCCAAGAAAGTGGGGAAAATAAAACTCCAGGGAACAAAAAGCCATATATGCTAATTGTTGGTGTCATGCTCATTTAATCTTCAAGCTGTATTTTATGTTTGAGCTCACCTCATAGATTAAGCAAACAAAAATTATTCCATCACAAAACAGCTTGAATTCATTTCTTTTACAGCACTATGAGTGTATAAATGTAAAGAAAAACTGCATCAAATAAAAGGTACTCTTACAAGCTGGTTGCCCTCTTGTTCAAATTTCTGCTCCATGTGTAGAAAGAGGGACTTCCATTTAGACCTCAGATCATATTCTAACTTTGATTCTGTGCTAGAGCCTCCCAGAACATGTTTTTCAGTTCCCTTGCTCTTGCAACTTTGTTCAACCAAAATGCTTGCTTCTTTTTGACTCTTTCTTATTGCTATAGGAGTGAAACATAATAGTTTGGTAAAATAGAAAAAGGAACAAGGATATTGTGACAACTATTGACTTTTGCTTACCAGTTATTCGACCCTTCATATCCTGGTAGTGGAGGTCCAACCATATATATGCAGCTAATAGTCACACCAAATACAACCATAGTCCTCATTAAACCATGTGAATGAAAATTAAAAACAGCAATCCTAGAGAACCCAATGCAAATCTTCATGGCTCAGTAACTTTGGCATAATTTATGAATAAGGAAATAAGCTAGAAGCTTAAGACTACCTTTTGTGCAAAAAGAGCATGAGCAAGATTTGATCAGGTCCATAGCACTCAAATTAGGGCATCCATCAGCCTTCAGTCCAGTGCACATTGATTCCTGTGATTCTAGCAATCGTGCACCATCAACAGACCCTGTCTGGCTCAGAACCACATTATCAGCACAATGATCATTCTCATCATTCTGAGATGCATGAGCATCAGCCTCTTGAAAACCTCCAGAACTAACTCTAGTTTCATCACTATCACAAGTTATCTCAACATCAGCACAATCTATACCGGTTACATTTGTGGGCCTGGATACATTAGCTTTGCAGCTTGATACATCAACAGCTTGAGCAGTACTCTCACTAACAGAATTGCCTACACCACAATCTACAGAAGTTGGATCCTGATTTTGACGGGGTATCTTTGAAATGCCTGATATAACATTTTCCTTCAAAGAATTAATCTCGATGCATGGTCTACGTTTTTTAGTGTTGTCTTTGTCATTCACAAGAACACACTTAGCTCCTACTTTCTCCCTTGCTGTCTTCTCAACACTTTCACAATTCCCATCACCAGAATTCTTATCAAAATTTCCCAAAACTGTAGAAAACCCCCTTTTCCCAAGAAGATTTGTGACATCCCCCAAAACTGACCGGATCTTTTTACACCCTTCAGAAATATTAGCTTCACCCATTATCCAATTCACAAGTGAAAAACACAACCCATCAACAAAGACAAACTAGTTTACCCCCTGTTCGAACAAAAATCTGGAAACAGCCATTCGACATATTCCCTGAAATAAAACAATTAAATAAACAACCTTCTCAATATCGAGGAAAACGGAAAAATCCAAACTTTACACCGATAAACGAAGAAAGAATTAAAGAGCACAAGAAAAAAAATACTAACAAGATTTACAATTCATTTCCAACAGATCTGAACAAAATCACACTAAAAAGACTCAGAAGGACGCATCTCAAATGAAGACCTAAAGGAAAAAAAACGAAATTCTCCATACATATGTATATCAAAATGGTAGACTTAAAATTCATTACAACAAAACTGAACATTAAAAGAACACATTCTTACACACATAAAAGGGGGGGGAATTGAATACTAAAAAGTGTAAAGTAAAGATTATTACAGCAAATCTGGGAACAGAAACATCATCGAAATTCACTTGTGGGCTTTCACTAAACCAGAGGGGAAGCGGGATTGGCTCGTTCCTGCCAGAAGAAAAGATTGAAGTATTACAAGCAGTAGAGGGAGACCAAATGGGAGAGGGAAAAAGAAGGATGTTTTGATTAATTAGGCGGGAGGATTTGGGTGCGCTTTGAACATCTGTTTGGGCGCCTTTTCGCCTAATTGAAATTCTGCAGCCCAAACTATGACAACATTTGGAACAAAATTGGGCTAAATGATTGTGTCGCAAGTCAAAGGCTGGAACAGAAACTTAGAAACAAGTTAGAAGAAGAAAATATGATAAGAAAAAAAAATATTATAAAGTTTTAGGAGATGGAAGATAAATTTTATGAGAATTTTTTTATAAAAATATTGATTTTTTCAAAGGAAATGAGGAATTTTTAAAGATTTGGAGAATAATGATATATGTTTGAACGAACAATGTTGCCCTAACAAATTTTTGTACTGCGCTATTAGGTAATACGTTGATGGCAAGAAATAATTACGTAAAGGATTGGCAACGGTGCCCTTAGGAAAAGAAGAGCATTGTTTTTTCAGAAAAGAAAATTTCAATGAAAGGTGAAAATTAATGATAAAAGGCGTATATTTATAAGTTTTATGGTTGTTTGGAATTTATAGAAAGAAAATAAAGATTTGGAAGGTGATAATTTATTAGAACAGAGAATGTTATCTTAACAAATATTCGTACTATATTATGACATAATATTATAATAATAATAAATAATTATATTTAGGATTGGCGTTTGGTGCCCTAGCACATTTTTGGTAAAGAGGATATGTACTTTTTGAGAAAGAAAATTTCAATGAAAGGTAAAAATGGTAAAAAGAGTATATTTATTGTTGTTTAGAATTTATGGAAAGAAAAGAATTATTTAAAAATGAAATTATGCTAGTTTTAATTGCTAGGCCTTCGTTTTAGTTTCTCAAAAGAATTATTTGAGTGAGAGTAAATTTGATAGAACATGAATAACACACAAATTTTCACAAGCAGGGAAAGAAATGCTCCTGTAAAGAAAATTGCAGGTCTCTCTATTTCTTCTCATTTATCTTACTAAAGAAATCCAGATAAAACAATATAATATAGAGCATTCTATCTCGATGTTGATTCAGATTAGCTAATGTCACATCTCGGAGCTGAGGATGACATGGCAACACTCCAAAAAAGGAAATATCGAATCCTTACATATCATAAATAACCAAAACATAACATTTTAGTAATACTTAAAAGAACATTCTTACATTATTTTTAAATCCAAAATAGAACATATATAAAACTGAACAAAAATGAAAGATAACTAATCACTCTAAATCTTCTTCAAACCATTCTTCCAACTCATCCTCATTTAATTGAGAACTTGCAAAATGTTAAATAAGGGGTGAGCTCACTAGCTCAGTAAGGAAATTTGGCTTACTCGAGATTGAGCATGCTACATAGATATATACATTTACAAAAACGTTTGATCAAAAAAGTTTAGAAATTTAGGGTACAACAAAATTTGTGGGGTCTTAAAATATCTTCCTGGTGGGTTGGTCCCACTATGTGAAGATCTCAGAGTATCACCTAAAGAAAGGAGGAAAAGAGGAATAATGAATCTCTTAACCTTATTCATTACTGAACTAAAAGAGTTATATATGGCACATAAATACCGAATTGGTGTGTTTTATCCAGTGAAAATAATGGTGATCAAAACAAGCGAGAAAACCATCGCTTCAATAGAGGAAAACTGGCGCCGGAGTCAAAATAGAGTGCACCCGACCAGTGTGAGCCCGACACCTGGTATGAGCGAGGGTGCTAGCACGGGGTGTGTTCTGGAATGTGTATGCACAATTTCTAGAACACTCAGAATCTAATTTGAAACTTTTCAGACAAAAAATACAGTTCCAACCACCCACTTTAACAATGAAAAATACCATTTTATGCACAAAAAACCATTTATATATACTTAAACAAAGTTTAATTCATGAAGATGATTCATGCTTGGGGACTTGATTTGACTTAACTAATTAGTCTTCCAATTATTATATCCTATTGGAAGAAGGGTCTTAACTTATCCTAAGTATTATATCCCCCTAGTAGGGCCTTATGACTTATAAAGTTAGGGAATTCCCTACCAAAACGAAACCCACAAGCATTCAACATCACATGAATCAGCACATAGTCATATAACTTAGCTTAAACTCATAACCTTCCAATAAACATAACCATTGGTACAGAAATAACAATTAACATATCATGCTCAATACCATTTTCATATAATCAAAATACCACTTTCATAAAGAAATCAAGAGACATAATTGATTTTGAAGAAAATAGTAACCAGTACCAAATATAGGAAAACCCAATTTCCTTACCTACTGAATTCAGCCTCCTGGAACCTCCTAAATCTTCCACTCAAGCCTCTAAACATTTATTCACCTTCAATTAAAACCAAAGCAATACAATTAATCCTCCAATCAATTTTTCTTAATTTAGAACCCTAACACTCTAACTTTGATTCAAGAATAATTTATCCCAATCTTAGGTTACAAATACCATAAAATACAAGAGGAAAGCTAACTTATCAAGAATTGATGCCAAATGCTCAAGTGCCTTCTTAGATTCTTCCTTCTCTTGACTCTTCTCCTCTTCTAAAATAGCTTCAGAAATAACGTAATCGTTCAGAACATGCCTGAGCCTATAATGAAGAAATTAATAAAAGCCCCATAACTAAATAATTGTACTTAGCCCCTCAACTAATAGTACTTATCTATTTTAACTTTATGAATCCTAACCCACTAATTAAAATAAAAAACACAACCCAACAAGCCCATAAAAGAAGAGAAGTTAGTGAGCTCTCAGCTAGTGGGATTGTTAAAGTTCAATTACTAGTAATTTTTTGCCCTCAAAAGTTAAAGCAACGAGTAATTTTTTATTTCCAGTCAATTCTTGACTTAATTATTCAGAGGTGGAATTAGAAGTTTATAATTAAGAAAGCAAACTATATAGAACAATATATTTTATATGATAGTGTAACAACTTTTGATTTTTTTTTTTTTGGGAACTAATAGTTAAATTTAGATTTTTTAAAAAAAAATTAAATTTTCAAATGAAAATATAAGAATAATTTTTTTTTTATGATAGCTCCATACCTGTAATTATTTGTTTATCACCATAACTAATAAGAATTTATTCCCACCTAAGCATAAGGGTGTTTTTCAATTTGATTCATAAAATTTTGAACTTTTCTCAATCACGTCCTTAGCAATAGACTTTTTTTAATTTAGTTCTTCAAAATATTATTTTCTTCTTGAACTATTCCTTTTTAATGGTCAAAGTAGGAAAAAGTCAAAAGTTAAATTCAATATAATCCCTATAAGTATGTAACTATTGCAATTAAGTTCTCAATAATAATAAATATCAAGATGTATTAGATTTTAATAAAAATAGAAAATATACGAAGATAAAATAGTAAAATTAATTTTATTATGTAGATTCTTAAGTTATTAATATTTAATCATCTTGTTCCACGTAATAAAAATAATCTCAACTTTAAATTTTAAGATTCCATAATCTCAAACAATAAGAGAAAATTTTATATATCTTAGGAGTATTTTTGTTCGACTTAAATTCAAGAATTGAATAAATTGAATATATTTTATTTTATTTTAAATTTATTTTTGATTTAGTTTCACAAAATTTATATTATCGAATTAAATTAAAATTTGCATAAAATCATCTTTAGTCAAATCGAACTAAATTTATATTTAAACTAGACATTGGACACTCTTAAGAAATAAATTTGGGCAATTTAGTTTGATGAGATCGTTTTGATTTTATTGAAGTATATATGTCTTTGATTTTAGTAACAAAATTAAGGATATATTTTGATATATTGGATTGGACCGTCATTGTTTAAGTTGTAGAATTGACCATACAAATTAAATATTATAAGATTATAATACATAATACCTTAATCCTAAAGGAATAATGATATATATATATATATATATATATGTATATATATATATATACTAATAACTTGAAATTCCTTGGTTTACTAAAAGGTGAGATTAATTTAACAATAAATATCTTGGTATATAGGGAATTAAAATGAAATTGAAAAACCTTAGAAGGGGGTGAATAAGGTTTTTGGTAAACAATAGTAGATTAAAAATTTTGGTTCTCCAAAAAAAAAAAAACTTTTAAGCTAATCAGCAGAGATGTTTCGTAACTTCAAGGGTACTTTGCGATTTCAAGAATGCGACTAGGAGTCTTTTAAAGTCAGCATAAAATGATTTGAAATAAAAATGGGTAGTTGAGATATTAAATGACAGGTTCAAATCAGAATGCAATGATCATAAATAACTCACTGATTTTAGCGAAACATGATAGAACATTTAAAGACAAAAGTCAGTGAGAGTGTAGTGAAGAAATTTAAGCAAAAGATACGAAATACGACTCAAAGATTTATAGTGGTTCGATCCTCAAATGATATACATTCACTACCTTAAGTTCTTACTTAAGGATTTCAACACACTTACTAAAACTTTTTCCCAACTCAATGGTGGTAGGTGATACTAATCTTACACAAAAGGATTACCAACCTTGGTCTTACATCCAACCTCTTTAAACACAACAATCAAGGTTCACCCCAATTGGGTTTTATCTCATCAACCTTGATACAAGTTAGAATGAAAGAAAGTTTATAGAAATAACTCACAGATTTGAGCAAATTGCGAACAAATGAGCACTAACACCTTTTACATTTTGAATAATTTAATTTCACTTTTGAAGCACAAATGAAAAGGGAGATTTTTGTATTCTAAAATATAATGTGTTTCTGAGAAAGATAGCACAAAAATTTGCTTCAAAATCGAGTTTTGAAAACTTTTATAGGAGTTAAGCCCGAAGTTCCAACAGCTAGTAATGACTAGTTACTTTCTATCAGAATTTTAGGATTTTGGATTCACAAAGTGGAAGGATATCCATCCAAATGATGAGTCCAAAATGGCACATTTTTAGGCAGACACATTTTGAAAATTTTACAAAATATTAGATGGAGTTTTGGATTCAGAGATCTATCCAAACTACTCAATCCAAACATCTAAAGACTTACTCTTTAAAACCATTTTATTTGTGTGCTTCAAAGTAAAAACAAATTGATCATTAAGGTAAAGAGACATAGGAATTTTACAAGTAATACCTTAATAATGATTCCTAATCTATAGATTTTTCACAAAGACTTCACTATTTGCAAGCTTTTAAGTTGAAATTGTACTCAACTTGAATTCCAATACTCAAGACTTGCTTAGCATCCTCATTTGCACACATTTGGAGGAATTGAAGTCAAACATGTTCTATCACATATAGATCACATAAGTTAGTTCTCATCAATATTTGTCAAAAGTTAAAACACGGGAGAATGGCCATAAGCCTAACAGAAATAAATACGAAACATTTATTTTTCAAAATGGAATTTGTCACTTTTAATAAGTAAGATCATGTTCTTATGAGTTTTTATAAGGAACAGTTAAATATAAATTCAGTAATTCAATAATAACTATTATATTTATTTTATATGTGCAACGTGATCACATGGTACTATCAAATTAAATATTAGAATTGAGGATTTGAATGAGGAACACTTTGGTCATTTTGCCTTATTCAAAATGTTATATTGATTAACAGAGGTAATATGTTAGATTGATAAATCTTAATATATAATTATTGACTCTAATAATTTCAATTAGCCTAAAAATACAATTATATTCTTTTAACATAGTGGAATGTAATTAATTAATTATTTTGAATTGACAAAATAATTTGTTAAATTTAGTCTAATTGTATCCGACCAGATCCCTTCAATAACTCCTAATTATGGGATAAACATAAATTATAAATATTTATAATTCATTATGATAAGTTTCAGAAACCAAAAGCTATATTTGAGATGGGGTGAGATAAGTGGAGATAGTTGTATCTAGAGATGGCAACGGAACCAGGTCAGGCAGGGTTGGAGACTAGAAATTGCGGCCTTACCCCCACATACCTCTTGTTTCCCCATCTCCGACATGGGAAAACTCAGGGATCCCCACCCCTGGCCCGCTAGAGAAAAAACAATCCTCGATTCTGGCTCAACAAGGAAGCGGGGCCTAGAAAAATTTCTAAAGATTTTTTTTTAGAAATTTTTCTTGCCTTCGATATGTTTTTATTTAAAACTTTTTAATCATTTTGAAAACTTTTGTGGTAGTTTCTAATGGTTCACATATTAATCATATCACTAAATTAATAAGAGTAAAATTGATAATTGATAATTTTTTCTTTTTTCTTTTTTATTATATTATATTTTATTTTATGTACATATATAATCTACCTCTATATACATATATAGTTGTATATAATATAGATAAACTATCTATAATTTATATAGTATGTATATACATATAATCTATATGTATAATATATAATATATTTAGGGTGCGTCGGGCTAGGGGCGGGGTCATGCAATCCCCAACCTGCCCCACCTCCGCTTAAATCGGGGAATCCACGGCCCAACAGGACTGAGTCCCCGGTTTAAGCGGAAAAATTGTCATCCCTAATTGTATTCAACTATACTTATCTAATTTTGATACTCTATCAATATTGGCATTTGAGATAGAATAAAATATGTAGAGATAGTTGGATATAACCAACTAGACATATTAGTTGAAGACTCTACATCAAGATACTAAGAAACAATGTACATATAATGACGTTCTCTCAAAGTTTGTGCGAGTCCAGTCTCAACAAAGAGAGAAAAATACAATAGGTAATTTTTTTGTCCTGGGATATTACTAAAGAAGACTTAAGAGTCTGTAGTATTACCAGAAGGCTAAAAACTTATCGAGTCATATTTTTTAAAACAATATCTACAAAAGTATGTTTTTGGTTTCATGAACTATAAATTCTAATCTGATTAATACATAAATATATCAATCATATTTCCAATAATTGTTACTCTTTGAGAGGCAAGCAAGGCTTGAGAGCCCTTGGATGTGGCAGCACATTAAGGGTAGTTTAGGTAGTTCACTAATTTTTAGAATACTAGGGTGATTTATGAAAAGTCAATTTAATTAAAAATAAGCCATGAGTTGACTAAATAGCCCAAGAGGTCTTCAATTCTAACATCTTATATAAGATATTATATTTTTGAAAATAAATTATAATTTTAATACTTTGCCCTTATTACATATTCAGGGCCTAAATTTAAAGAAAATATTTATGTACCCCTTTATGAAAAATATAAGTAAGATATCACTCATGAAAATTTTATTTTCCAAAGATAATTGAAATTATAACTTCTAATAAATTATACTTCACTCCTAATATAAAATAAAGTATTAATAATATTCACAAAAATTTTATAATTAAGTGCACACAAATAATTCACATTATTTACAAATAAAATTATGGCAATTATGTATTTAAACAAATAAGTCACATAAAATACCCATTAATGTATATTCACTTTCTCACTATAATATGAATTTGAATAGGGTATTGCATCCTCTCTCTTTTAAAAGAATTTCATCCCCAAAATTATTTGTTATCATACCTTATAGTAAATTCGGGTATGCTGGATCAATGAAGCTTGAGACGGATGGAGATTTACTAGTGATTTGCATGAAAATGAATTGCGTTTGGAATGTTGGACTAGGCTGGCCTAGCACTCGGATGGTGCTGGACCAAAGCTGGGCTAGGCTAGGCCTAGGTTGATCCAGTGCCCTGGTCCTCAGCGGGCCAGTGGCCATGCCAAAGCCACACTAGCTTTAGATCAGCAGGCCTAGTTACCTCCTTTAATTTAAAAATGAAAGGGGAAGGAAGATGGTAGTGTTGGGATTCAATCAAATCCTAGGTTTCCTCTTTTAATTGAAAAAAAAAAAAAAGAAAAAAGGAGGAGGGGAGGAAGATGGCAGTGTTGGGATTCGATCGAATCCTAGGTTTGTAGATTTAGGGTGTAGAATGCTAACCACTACATCAAAGAAAATCTTATGACAATGGTGTACTTCATTTGATTGAAATTGCAAAATGTTGAAGAATTGTCTATTTTGTTATGCCAAAAATTTTTTGTATTATTTTTATAAATCTAATTCATTTACAATTGCTCTATAGGTGATGTGTTAGGTTGGAAACTTTAAAAATATTACCATAGGAATTATACACTTAAATAAGAAACATTATAAATACTTTTTATAAAATACCCAAATGATGTCTATGATGGCCAAAATATAGATACTAAAAATAATATTGCATTTGGATACAAGACACATTAATTTTAGTGGAAGAATCTAGCATAACCGTAAATTACATTGTCATCACATATTGAAGTTCATGTTACTTTGAGATTTTAGATTGTTGTCATTTGATAGTAGATTTATGACTACTTTAAATTTTATCATATTGATCATGCATCATACTATAATATTTTATATTGATCATGCATCATTGTATGATATTGGTTCATATATTTTTTAATTTAATTTTAAAAATAACTTCCAACACTTTGTCCCTTATCTTTATAAAAAACCAACTAGTTAGAGAAAATTTTATTAATTAGTGTTGCGCGATTTCGAGTGTGGAAAATATTGCCAGCACTCACACACAATCAAATATTAATTAAACACACCGAACATTCAAATCACACAATTAGGCAAATATACTATCGTATAATAGCAAGTATTGAAGATCCTCAAGGAAGGGATAAAGATACCATTACGAGCTTTTCTTCTATTATTTAACCTAATCAAATTAAAAGAATAAACTATTTACAATGGACAAACCTAGAGAATCAACATTACCTCACATAAGATTGGCCATGAGAAAATCAAGGATGAGAAATAGAGTCTAAAACATGCACTTGTCAAGAATCTCCTAAAATTAACCAAGTACCAAACCTAATCCAAGATAACGAAATTCCAATTCTAATACAGAATAAGCCACACTCTCTCTCGAGATATGAATTTCCTAATTTCAAGCTAATTAAATGGTATTTCTGCCTTCCCAATTGAACCTAATTATTAAAAATTAATTGTAATTTATTTATAATAATACTATTTAAAAATTACCATTTACTAATAGTATTTAAGACTTAGTGTTATTCAATATTTAAACACTAGTTTATTTATTAATAATAATACTCAAGATTTATTATTTGAACCTATAACTTATTAGTAATTATTTTAGAATCCCTGGTTATTTTAACTTATCAAGTTAGATTTATTTTATAAAATTCTTTATCATCTAGCCTTAAAGCTTAAGACATTAAGGTCATGGTTAGTCATGATTGTAACTAGTTGAACTAGGCATTATTTATGTAAGGTAAGTATAGCTTGAGTATAACCTTATACCTTGTATTTACTCTAGGCGGGGTTAGGTTGACCTTTGAGAGTTTTTGAATTCAAGCAAACAAAAGATCAGGTAAGCTTCTGCATGGAGTCATTTGAAGACAAAAAATTATTGTGACAAGCCAAATGCAATGTGTATGATCATTCGTTTGTAAAGGCGGTTAAGGATTGTTTTCCTTTTTATTTTAGTCAAGCAAATCATTTGGAAATTAAACAAGTAGCTTTACTAAAAATGCTAGATTTTTTCTAAAACCCAACTTTGACAAGAATTTTAGAAACCCTTAATTGTTATTTCCAAATAAATCGTTGGATGATCAATTTTCTCCCAACTAGGACAAACAATGTTGAGTACTCAATAAGGGTAGACTATTAGGACTAGTCTTTGAAGGGTTAGGATAAGTCTCTCAGTAGGTGGCCACCTCTGAGGGGTGAGTCCTTCCCGGATAGGATGCCAGTCCGGTAGATCATATTGGTTCGAGCTAGTAAGTTTCAGTCATGTGGACTCTGTGTTTTCGGAGTGGACAACCGGAAGGTTTGGGTGTAGAGATGGAGGAGTATCTCACCCAATAGGTCGTACACCTACCTTTTGTCAGCATGCTCAACATATGGCATTCTGACCATTATATTGTCATGGGACCCAACGTGTGGTAACCCATGGCTACTTCTTTGGGTGGTTGTATTTATTGTGCACATGTATGGTTTGGAAAGCAAAACACCACTCTTTATTTTAACATTTATTTAATGCTTCCCAACACTTTCTCTTATAAAACTTTTACAACTTGCATACATGAACTGTTTTACCTGAAACACTCAAAGCACACACGGACTTACAAAGATTTTTATCTCACCACCTTTTATACCATGTTTTCAAGTCGATCCTGCTGTGAAGGTCATTAACTATGTCATTGCTTGTGATTTTGAAGACTCTTTGCTGTTTTCCTTATGTATTGCTTTTGAGGGATTGTAGCAGACAATTTATTTTGAATTTGTTCATGTATTATTAGGTTGTAATAAGTTTAATTCTAGAGTATTTATTTTATTTTATTTTATGTGACCTAGTTATAAAAATCCCTTATCTTATGGATGGGGCAATATCCCCGACCCTAATGGGCCTAGGTAGTGGGGTGTTACAAAGCAGCTCTTAAGAATATGGAACTCAAAGAAACGATTGATCAAGCATAACGTCATCTTAAGAGCTTGCATACCGTGAAGCCTTTATGAAAGAACTATAGATTAGGAATCATTGTTAAGGTATTATTTATAAATTTTTATGTCTCTTTACTTTATGATTCAATTTATTTTTACTTTGAAGCATATGAAAATAAAATGATTTCAAAAGTAGGTCTTCAGATATTTTGGATTGAGTAATTTGAATGGATTCTGCAATCAAAAGCTTCGTCCAAAACTCTGTAACAGTGTCTAAATGTTTCTGCCTAAAAAAGTGTCATTTTAGACTTACCTTTTGGATGTAATTTCTTCTGATCATTGAGGCCAAAACTCTAAAAAATTTGACAGTGAAAAACTAGTCGTTGCTGTCTTACTTTTTGCTCCTATAAAAGTTTTCAAAATTCGATTTTGAACCAGATTTTTGTGCTATCTTTCTTAAAAACACTCTTATACTTTAGAATATAAAAATCTCCCTTTTCATTATGCTTAAAAGTGAAATCAAAATTGCTCCAAATGTAAGAAGGTATTTGTGCTTAGATTGTTTATATCTGCTCAATCTATGAGCTATTTCTATATTTTCTCTGTAATTTGTTTTGTATCAAGATTTGAAAAGTAAAACCCAGTTGGAGTGAGCCTTGATTTATTGTGTATCTAAATTAAGGAAGTAAAACCTAATTGTGGTGAGCCTTGATTGTTGTGATTAAAGAGGTTGGGTGTAAAACCAAGTGTGATAATCCTCTTATATAAGATTGATATTGCCTACTACTATTAATTTGAAAAAAAGGTTTTAGTAGTTGTGTTGAAATCCTTAAGTGTGTACTTAAGGTAGTGGATGTAGATTATTTGAGGATCGAACCACTATATATCCTTAGGCCTTTTCTTCTGCATTTTATCTGCTTTATTGTCGCTGCATTTTCTCTTGTCATTAGATCAAAAAGCTCTATCTCTATCTCTGCAATTATTGATCTATTTTAAAGACCTTTGTGTTCTATAGAAAGTCTCTCTTTGATATATCAACTGCCCATCTTAAATATAGATAATCTCCTCGTCATTTAATGCTAACTCAAACGATCCCTGACTGCTTGTTAAAGCTGCAGAGCAAGTCTGTGTTTTTGAACTCATACTCTATTCGACCTTTATCAAAAAGACGTCAAAGATTTTTTAAATAACATTTGTTTGTCATAAACCTTATTTACCCCCCTAAAATTTTTTAATTGGTATCAGAGCTTTGATCTATATTATCTTTAGCTTAATAGCTTTGTAACAAAAATCTATATGACAAACACATCTGCTCTACCTTACATTGAAGGATCTTCCACAAATAGACCTCCTTTGTTCAATGAAAATAATTATACATTCTGAAAAAACTGAATGAAGATTTATGTTTGCTCAATCAATTTTGACCTATGGAATCTGATTGAAAATGGACCATTTGTCCCGTCAAAATTTGTTGATGATAGAAAAGTGCCTAAATAGAGTGATGAATATGACAATGAGGATATTTTGAAAGTGACTCTGAATTTTCAGGCAATGAATATATTGTGTTGTGCTCTTGATGCTAATAAATACAATTGGGTTAGTGGTTGTGATTCAACTTACGAAATATAGAGATTACTTGAAATCACCCATGAGGGGACTAATCAAGTAAAAGAATCAAAGAAAGGACTTTTAGTCCATTGTTATGAGTTATTCACTATGAAGCCATATGAGAATATAACTGATATGTTTATCAGATTCACAAACATCATGAATAGACTGAAGACATATGAGAAAATCTATTCTCTCGGTGAGCAAAACAAAAAGTTACTTGATGCCTTACCGAAAAGCTGGCAGCCAAAAACTATGGCTATGGAGAAATCCAAGAATTTAAACAACTTACCAAATGAAGAGCTGATCGAATCTCTCTTGACACATGAAATGAAATTCAAAAGGTTTCAAGAGCATGATGATAACAAAGGCAAAAGAGGAACTGCCTTAAAAGTTGCAAATGATAAAGCTATTAGTGAATAACCTGAAAATGATTGCAGCACTAATGTGGACAATAAAGAATTGATCATGGTTGCTAGAAAATTCAAAAAGATATTCAAAAAAGAAAACTTCAGCAAGGATAAGAAATTTGTCAAAAAAAAAAAAAAAAGGACATACTTCATCTCTTAAACCTCAGTGCTACGAATGCAAAAGTACAGAGCATTTTTTGCTGATTGCTTAATAGCTAAAGAAAAAGAAGCCAAGCTCAACAAGAAGAAAAGAAAAGAATTGGTTGGGACTTGGGACCAAGTTAAATCTGAGACTGAAGAAAACTACAAATCTGATAGTGAAAAAACAAATATATACTTTATGGCCATGGAAGATAAGGTAAATCCTACTTCTTCTAATTCCATATCTGAATTACATGATTCTGATTGTGAAAAAACTGAATATCCTAATGAGCTGCTCTTTGACATGTTTCATGAACTCAAAAAGCTATATAAAAGAAATAAGGAAATGAAAATTGATTCCTTGTTAGATGACAATGCTAAACTGTTAAATGAGAACAAAGTCTTACTTGATTCCAGTATGTGCTCAAATATTGAAAATGATGTTATCTTAACTTATTTGCATTGTCTAACACTTGAGAACAAATGCTTGTGTGACAAAGTTTATTCTCTTGAAATTATGGTCAGCAACTTTGATGACATGAAAAATAGAGTTGATGATCTCACCACATATATTGAAAAGTTCACAAATGGCAAAAACAATTTTGAAAAATTAATTGGTGCGCATCACGTAGCTGGAAACCGAAATGGTCTTGGCTATAGATATGAAAACAAAGTTGAAAATTATCGATAATACTTTGTAAAAGCTAATTCTTCATACATGACTCATATGTGTTGCACATATTGTGAAAAATCCAGACACAAAGCATCTAGGTGTCATGTTAAGAAGAAAGTGGAACCCGATGTAGAAACAGTTTGGAAAGTTAGAGGAACCACTACTAACTGCCGTGGATCCAAAAAAATGTGGATACCAAAAACCATTCTTCCATCTCATGAATAGGTACATCAACTACAAAGAATTGAGCTCCACAAAGTGATTCTTGGATAGTGGATACTCAAGACACATGATGGGAAATGCAGCACTAATAGATAACATTTAAGGTACAAATGATGGATTTGTCACATTTGGAGATAAGAAAAATGGAAAATACTCCGTATAGGTAATGTTGGTAAGGGATCCTCCATCATTATTGAGAAAGTATTATTGATTGATAAATTGAAGTACAATTTACTTAGTATTAGTTATTTGCGTGGCAATGGTTGCAAGGTTAATTTTGAAAAGATTCATGCACTATCATTGATAATTCTAATAATGAAATCATTTTTTTTTTTTTTTGCCAACCGCATTGGTAATAACTATGCATTACATCTTGATGATTCTATTGCTCATGATGTAAAATGTTTCTCCATAAATGATGATGATGGCTACTTTTAGCATAGAAGGTTAGGACATGACTCTATTGATTTACTAAATAGATTGTCCTCAAAAGAGCTTGAGAAAGGATTGTCCAAAATGATATTTGATAAAAACCAATTGTGTAATGCTTGCCAATTTAGAAAACAAACCGAGACATATTTCAAATCCAAGAAAATGATTTCAAATTTAAAACTTCTTAATATAATACATATGGATTTGTTTGGATCAATAAGGACCACTAGCCTAGGTGGTAAGAGGTATACTTATGTATTAGTAGATGATTTTTTAAGATTTATTTGGACCTTATCTCTTGCATGAAAAGATGACAATGATGTAGGTAGCTCAAAGAAAAACGGTATTGAACATCATGAAGCTCCATCACTTGACAACCATGCCAAAGAAGAAGAACTAGAGGAACAATAATGTTAGTGAGCACAGAAGCGTCGAGCACACTGATCAGAATCTACCAAAAGATTGGAAGTTCAAAACTGTCCATCCAAAAGAATAGATTATTGGCCAGCCCAACTATAAAGTCAAAACAAGATGATATATTCACCAAACCACTGGCTAAAGAATAATTCGATCATTTGAGGAGAGGTTTGGAAATTATCAAATTATACAACTAATAATTTTGCTAGAGATTGGTTGTTTATTCTTACAGATTTCCTAAAGGTCTCCTGATTTTGGATGGAGATATTGGATGCAGTATTTGGACTATATTTTAAGTCAAAAGTCATAGCATCTTTTAACCGCGTGCGACACACCTTTTGGACAGGGAAATTAGATGGACAATCTGTGTCCAAATGTTCAAAATTTTGAATTCTAAATGTTCCCGCTTTTTTTCAGCCGCAACACTTTCTCTCTTCTTATTAGAATATCTTTACATATTCTTAAAATCACATTTATCAAATGTACTAAATTATATTTATACTCTTCAAAACCTCGTAAACCCCAAAAAGAATTCAAATTTATTTGAATTTTCTTCTCCTTTTAAAAATTCAAAAAGCTGTAATTTTTATTAGCATTTTTCTCATTCCCCTGGCCTTCGTTTTTCGCCAAAAATAAAAAAAAATCAAACCCTTTAATCTTGTTCGCCATGTGTAAAACTCCAAAACCCAGCAAAGAGGCCGAGCCAATAACGAAAGAGATCAAGAAATGTAAGACAATGAAAAAGAAATCAGTTGCTGCCGGACTGATATCTGTGAAGAAAAAGAAAAAATGAGTTACCATTGATGAACCAACTCCTCAAATTGCATTATCATAACAACCACTAAAAAAGGAAAGCACGAATACTCAGGTACTTCAATTTCTTAACTAAAAAAGGTGAATCTGAGTACAATGTCTGGGTATCTAGAAACAGAACTGTGACTGTTGGATATAGTGTTGACCCCGAGTCTTTCTTAAACTATTCAACTGATTCTTAGTATGTTTGAGTCTCTTGGGTGGACTGCTGATGAGACTTCACTTCATCATGGAGGTCAAGATCAAGGAGGGGGAGGCATGACCATGCAAGGACAAGGACCGATGACAAGATCTAGGACCAAGAAGCTTCAAAATGATTTTCAATTGCTCATAAAGCCATGCTTGAGGATGAAAGAGGGTTAGAAGGTTGAGGAAGCTAGCAAAGAGCTCATTTTGATGACTATCTAAGGACCCCAACAAGAACTCAAGTCGGCAATAAAGACGGACGAAATTTGACCAAAAGGTGACCTTCCAGTGGACAGCCGGCGCCAGCCCAAGCAGCCGAACCGGCGTCGGCTTCAACCTACATAAAGACGGCCCGACACACAGCGCACAACCGACGCCGGCTCAAGAGCCCTAACTGGCATTGACTCCCGCATTTTTTATGTTTTCTCCGATTTTTCTCAATTTTAAATGTTTTGTAAAGACCTATTAAGGCCCTAAATTGTATTAGAACCTCAAGTATTACTTAGCTAGTGTTAGGGTAGTATAAATACAACTTTTAGTGATTTGACAATATAATTCACACACTTTAATTCAAAATTGAAGAGAGAATCTTGAGAGGCCATAGCCTTCTTGTTCATCTTGTTCAAGACCATGCTTAAGGCTTAGTCCTCCTTATGAATGAGTCTATAAAATCTTTTAGATAATCCAATGTGGTTTCTTTCAATGGGTCTTAGTTGCTTTGCTCTTCTAAGGTTTGTTTGAATTCCATTATTTGGGTGCCTATTTTCTCTATTCTTTTTGTTCTTGTTTGCCTTTGTTGCTTCAAGGATATTGGAGTGAGATTATAGTAGAACTTTCTACTATTCTTGAAGGTCTTTGAAGCTTAGTTCTTCAATGGTTTGATAGAGGGTGGGTTGTTAGTTTAATTTCTCCTTTTTGTCTCAATAAATTCACTGTTTTGGTCCCATGGGAAGAGTTGAACTTATAACCAACTAAACCACCCACAATACCAAGAAAAAGCCCACTTAAGATCATATTAATTGCTCTACTATCTGTTGATGAAAAATTTTACACCACCTTAGTTTAGGAATTTTTATGCGAATCTGAGAAATGGACGATATGAGAAAACAGTGAACAGGTTTATTGTGCAGTGGTATATATCTAGAGTTGAAGAAGTGAACTTCGAGTTTGACCACTGTATGTTAAACAAATTTTTTTAATGTTAGAGACAATGGGGTACAATCTTTTGAATTGAACAAACTGCCTAAAAAATTCTAATTTTTTTTTTTATAAATTGAGTCAATTTTAGAGGAAATTTACTAGTGCTAAGAGTTTCAAAAATTCA
Organism: Voacanga thouarsii; assembly: GCA_026120185.1. Lineage (NCBI taxonomy): Eukaryota > Viridiplantae > Streptophyta > Magnoliopsida > Gentianales > Apocynaceae > Voacanga > Voacanga thouarsii. Next base: position 1,868,052 of record JANUWF010001704.1, read on the forward strand.
AATGATCAAAATGCCAAATGGTTGAATGGAATGGGGAGATTGCTAATCATACTGTCTCAACCATGATGATACATAGTTTTTAGATACAAGACATCTATAAGCATTCTGCAAATGGTGTTGATGTCGGCTCTGTCAGAAGGAGAACAAATTAACTTTGGGTTTCTGGTTGTGAAATTAATTACTCGATTCCGAAACACATCAAACAAACCATTACTTTTTGGAAACCTTCTCACCAAGCTATTCTAGTACTTCAATATTGATTTGAGTACGGTTACCCCTAAGTACTACAAGGTAAACATCTACAGTAGAGATTCATTTGAGAAAATGGGGTCCATTTAAGCGGATAATCAATTGATATTACTTAGAAAGACCACTGAAGAAGAGGAAGAAAAATTGGTGAAGGCTAAGGAAAATCTGCTATATCATGACGAACAAAAAGAAAAACTGAGATTGAAATTCAATGGGAAAATCAAGTAGAGGGAAGCAAAAAATTCAAGAAAGTAGAATACCTCAAAGTATTTTGGATGCTATAAATATGCTATCCACCAGGCTAGATAATCTGAGTGCAGAAGTCAAATGTGAATTGAAAAATTTGGAAAATAAACTGACAAATATGGAAGGAAAGCAATATGAAGTTGCAGGCAATTCGACTGAACAAGTTCCTCCACCCGTGCCAGAGCTTGAACCTATAATTCTTTCAACACGAGAAGAAATTGATGTTTAGTTAAAGAAAGAGAGTAAGAAAAGAGACTGATATCACTAATGTCTCATCTCTGCACACCAAGGAACCCACAACTGCTACACCCATTATTGACAAGGAAGTTCCCAAGCACGACAAACCAATTGCATTTGATAGCTCATCTGGTCGAAGGCAGAAGCATGTCGTGGTAAAATAGACGACCGATGGCTAATGACCTTTTCTGCCAATGTTTATTCCGATGACACAACTTTATTCTGCAAAATCTCCTGCTCTCTGCACTATATATATATTTTTTTGAAACCTTTATTTTAGTCTTTAACTGATATTACTACTAGTTTCCTACTGCTTATCGCTATTGCTAAGTTACTTATTGCTTTTTGTTATCTCTGTTTTGGGCATTCTTCTGATATTATTGCCATACTATTGATTGCTTCTCTATTGCTTATCGTTATTTTTTTTTATTGATGATAAAGGGGGAGAAAATATATTGTTGGAGAATTATGAATTGATGACTTGATGTGGTTATAGAGACTGTGTTATGGACTAAGAGGAGATTGTGGTGTGGAGATTGAAAATTTCTTAAGAAGCTTGTGATATTGTGAAATACATTTTTGGGATTTGAGTTGATCAAACATTGTGCTATGTAAATTTCTTTTTGCTATCATGATATCTCTTCTACTGGTTTTTGCCCTTATAAATATGGATTGTGAATTATGAATATATTATGGTTGCATGTTGGTTGATGAGGCTTATAATTTGAAATTTATGGATTATGATTGTGATGCTTATGAGGATGATAAGTTCATATGGTTTAAGATGAATTATGCCTATTTATGGTTGTGGTTTGAAATGCGGACTGTGAAGAATTGGGTGATTTGATGGAGACTATGTTGAGTCGTTATTGTTGTTATGGACTAAGGAGAATGAAGTATGAGTAGGAGTTTACTATGCTTTCAATGATATTTTTAAATGCAATTGTGATGAGCTCTTTGCAAAATGTTTGTTTGGATGATGAGGTCACTCAAATGAATACCTATGAAATCTTTCTTACCTCTCTTTGGTTGATATGAAAAATTCTCATGCTGAATTTTCTTGAGAAAAATGAGTTGAAACAAATTCTAGAAAAACCATTGATCTATATTCTTGAGATTTTTTTTTTCTGCACATACAGAGAGGGAGTTTTGGACCTACGTTTCTTCAATCCAAAATAGCAGTCCAAAAATGACCTTTTAAAAGGCTAAGCTTCTGCCTAATTTTACCTCATTTTGGATGCATGTTTTGGAAGTCCAAAACTATAGAATTCAGTCTTATTTTCAAACGCACTTCATATCTCTATATCTAATGTTCATATATACACATACATAGGGGAAGCATTATATCTCATAACATATCTTCTACACTCCTTTATGTACATAAACTATACATTTCTTTTGTGACCATTATTTGGCTATTTCCTTGTAGAAATAGTCCTTTTGATGGAAGGAATGAGAAAACGGAAGTCGGTTGGGCCATAGGCTCATTGAACCATATTTGTGAGTACATGCTTAATTTTCTTATCTTAATTTCACAAGTACACTTTGAGTCCTATAATGAGAGAATGCATTTCAATTAAAAATATTCTCATTTCTCTCTGTCTAACATGTTCATACTGTATATATCATTATTTTCATGTCACAATCCCATTAAGTTTTCCATCACTAAAAAATGGAGAGATTGTTAGCCCTAAGTACATTCTCCCGTGTTTTGATTTATGACAAGCATTTATAAGGACTAACCTGTGTGATTTATATGTGATAGGACATGTTTGACTTTAATTCTTCCAAGGCATGCAAATATGACTACTAAGCAGCTCTTAAGAAAATGGAACTCAAATGACTAATTAATCAAGTAGAACGTCATCTGAAGAGCTTGCATACTATGAAACCTTTGTGAAAGAACTATAGATTAGAAATCGCTATTAAGGTATTATTTATAAATTTCTATATCTCTTTACCTTATGATTCAATTTGTTTTTACCTTGAAGTACATGAAAATAAAATGATTTCAAAAGTAGCTCTTCAGATATTTTGGATTGAGTAGTTTAGATGGACTCTACATCCAAAAGATTCATCCAAAACTGTGTAACAGTGTCTAAATATTTGTGCCTAAAAAAGTACTATTTTGGACTCACTTTTGGATGCACTTTCTTCCAATCTATGAGTCCAAAACTCTAGAAAATCTGACAGAAAAAAAATTAGCCATTACTGTTTTACTTTTTGCTCCTATAAAAACTTTCAAAACTTAATTTTGAAGCAGATTTTTGTGCTATCTTTCTCAAAAATACTCTTACACTTTAGAATATAAAAATCTCTCTTTTCATTGTGCTTTAAAGTAAAATCAAAATTGCTCCAAAAGTAAAAAGGTATTTGTGCTTAGATTGTTTATATTTGCTGAATCTGTGAACTATTTCTACATTTTCTCTGTGATTTGTTTTGTATTAAGGTTTGAAAAATAAAACTCAATTGGGGTGAGCCTTGATTATTGTGATTAAAGAGGTTGGGTGTAAAACTAAGTATGGTGATCCTCTTATGTAAAACTGATGTTGCATACCACCATTAATTTGGAAAAAAGGTTTTAGTAGTTCTGTTGAAATCCTTAAGTATATGCTTAAGGTAGTGGATGTAGATCATTTGAGGATCGAACCACTATATATCATTAGGTCTTTTCTTCTGCATTTTATCTGCTCTATTACCACTACATTTTCTCTGGTCATTAGATCAAAGAGGTCTATCTCTATCTCTACAATTATTGATTTGTTTTAAAAACCTTTGTATTCTATAGAAAGTCTGTCTTTGATATCTCAACTATCCATCTTAAATACAGATCATCTCCTCGTCATTTAGTGCTAGCTCAAATGATCCTTGACTGCATTGTTAAAGCTACGAAGCAAGTCTGCCTTTTTTAACTCACACTCTATTCGGCCTTTCTCAAAAAGACATAAAAAATTGTTTTAAATCGCATTTATTTACCATAAACCTCATTTACCCCCCCTTCTAAGATTTATCAGAAAATATCAAAATTTTTGAAAAATTACTAAATTCGAGGACAAGATTTTGCCTCTCCAGAGCGGACCTAGCGCTAGGTGCATTCTATTTTTCCTCCTGAATTTACTGTGTTTTCACTATTTGGGCATATTGGACCGACACCTGGTCCCCTTGCCAGGCCTGGTGCCAGGTGCATGTTGAAAAATTCACCTTTTTGTTTGAAATTAACTCAAATCTGTACAAATTTGTCAAAAATATTTTTTACAAATAAAATGTCAAATAGAAAGGAATATGTCTAGTTATTACAACAAAAGTATCTCAAATTGACCTCAATTAACTAGAAAAATAATGATGATTTTAGCCTCTATCACATAACCCCTACACTTGAACTTTTGCTTGTCCTCAAGCAAAAAACACTTAAGCTAAGAAAATCATCAATAAAACACAAGCCTTTATTCTTCAAAAAATTTTAAAACATAATAATGATTATAACTTCCCTTCAAATTTTAGATACAACTCTTGCCATTCATCAACCCATTGAAAAGAATTCCAACGTTAAAATATTTGACAAGACATCACAAAACTCTTGAAATCAAATTAATCAAGTTTATACATTAGTCTAAGAAAATTATTTCACCCTTCAAGTAATAATATAGATAACATGAATCACATAAGTCAAGCTATCTATCAACTCAAGCATTATAAATTCAAAAATTGCACAACTCAAGTCGTGATGTAAGGAAAGCACTTTAATTTTTTTCTTCTCAATTTTTTCAATGACTTAGGAAATTGATAGCCTCAAGTGCATGAATTTCTCTTCATACACCGTATTAGCCCTCTTTTAGTCATCACTCATAATTTTTTTTCAACATTTTTCCTCTCTTTTTCTTTTGGGAATTTATAACCTCAAGAAAGTAGATTTCTCTTTAGTATCCGTATTGGCCCCCCACAATCAAGCAAAAACAATACTCCCTCATTTTCAAAGAGAAAACAACAATCAACTCACAAAAATTTTTCAAAACTTTTCCACTCAATGATCTTTTATCAACTCACATTCTTTATCACAACTCCAAGCTAAGTAAAGTTTAAACCCATAATACAAGAGTTAGCCAACAAACTTTTCATATATTCATCATATCTTCCATATTCAAATTAGATGAGTCAAATAATATTCAAACCAATGCATATACAAGATTAATTCAAATTCTCAAGTCTTAACAATATCCTATCCAATCAACCACTTTCATAAAAATCTCTCAAACGAATGACAAAAATTCATATCCAAATAAGAAAAAATTACAACTTTGCTAAACAATGAAAACCACAAAAAATAAATAAATAAATAAATTAAATGTCACACAAAAATGATATGGAAAATATCTTCAATACCTATAATCTCCTCCCCACACTTAAAATGGACATTGTCCTCACTAGCAAAAAATAAAACATTGAAAGCAAAGCCAAGAAGACCAAAGTGAATAAAACAGAAGAATAGAGAAAAGAAAATACCTCCATAATCATGTTCCATAAGCACAAGTTAGCTCCAAAATCTCCAAATTTTCAAGAAAAAATTTAGCTTGATACTAAGAAAATACCAAAATAATTGATAAAAATTTAGACAAAGAATATCACCAAGCCACTCCCCCATACTTAAACTGGACAATATCGTCATTGGCAAAAAATTAACACAAGAAAGCATCTCCAAAGGGACCAAAAATGATAAAGGAGGAAAGGGTGAAGCAATATTTCCCAAGTGCAATAATGCCCCAATAAATATTAAAACTTGAAATAAATAGAGGAGCTTGTCCAAAAGGACTTTATTCCGACCTACAAAAGAAAACACAAATAAAAACACATGAAAAATAATAATAAAATAAAGACACACCTAAATAAAAGAAAACAAACTAAAGATTTTAAGAAAGCAAATAAAGACATGACTCAATCCCCCACACTTAAGATAAAAAATATTTTCCTTAATTGAGGGAATAACAAAACACTTAACAACTAAAAATGGAACTAGATAAAGCAAAAGAATGACCGAAAGATCTAAAGAACCCAAATGCACAACAAACCCAAAAAAAAAAAAAAAAACACTATTTCCACTCATGATGCTTCCTCATCAAACCGTTAGAAAATAGATTAAAGTTCAAAGTAGAAGATAAGTATGATGAATGTAGAAAGAAGGAAAGTTTTTGAAAAAAAGTAATGTTCATGAAAATGATTTTTCTCAGCAAAGCAAAATACATAAACCTCATTCTCCAACATTTCTTTAGACACACAAATATCTTTTCCAACATATGAGTGCACATGGTATCTAAAGAATGCATCAAACTGGAAATTACCATTTAGCCCTTCAAACGATTTGTCAAAATAAAAATTCTCCGTAAAACTTAGCAATTGAGTTCTTAAAGATGAGATCAAGAAAATCATGCTTTTCAAATTATGGTCTACAAAAACTAAGTTACTGCCTTTTAGATATGGTGAAGGGTAGAATTTGTCAACATCTTCCACGGATTTCGTATGATGAATCATGGATAAATCTAACTCCTCTCTTGCCACATCATGCAATTGTCCTTTATAGCCCCTCTCTCTCTCTCTCTCTCTCTCTCTCTCTCTTTTCCATGGTCAACTGTACGGGCCATCATGAACTCATGAGTCTCCTCAACAATCTTAGCTAATTGTGTCCTTTGATCGCACAATTATTGGGAAGCTTCTTCATTCTACTCAATAGATGAATATGTATTGGCAACAAAAGAATTCACTAATGCTTGTAATGACGTCTCACTAAAAACATCAATGTGAGCTTGTAACTTTGCCAATCTATCATCAATGTAACTCATTTGATCTTGTGCCAAAAAATAATTGTCCATGATGATGTTTTGAACCTCGCACTCAAAGAAAAATAAAAATTAAATAAAAAATAAAAATAAACAAATATAATAGAAAAAAAAAGATAAGAAAAAAAAGGAAAAATAAATAATAGAAAAATAAAGAAAAGAAAAACACACACATTAGATATATTCTCAAACTACCTAAACACAAAAGTTAGTGGTATTACAAGTACAATCTGAACTAAACTAGTCAATTAAGTCACGCACTGTTACAAATAATAAGATATAACACCTATTCACACAAAGAATATATATACATATTTACATATAGATATATAGACATATAAACATGGTTAAATCAATAAAATCTAAACTTTTATGATATTATTCCTCGACAACGGCGCCAAAAATTTGATGTGTAAATTTTGGATGTATAAAAATTATCAAATTTAAATCCATCCATTAGTCAAGTTTTAATTAAATCATTAATTCCAAAATACACATGTGAGCAAGTATACTCATTACAAGCATAATATGGAGAATTAACGAGTATCGATTCTCAAAGGAACAAGTACACACTAATCACTTTTCATTCATTGTGTAACCAACCCAAATAAAGTGATAAAATAATAAAAAAATAAAAATATATATACAACTCAAGGATGTAGGAATATTCAATTTAGACAATTATCCTAGAAAGTATGATAATGAATCATCTAGCAATTATCTCAAGTAATCATCATCTTGGCATCATGAAGGAATATAAAGTAAAATTCAATCGTTTCCTAAGTCATGAATTCACTTAGATAGACTCCACTTCTTTTCCAATTCGTAGAATCACTATATTTTGATTAAATTAGTAGATTTCACAATCAAACCAACATAACCAAAACATGCTTTAACTCAATTCCTCATAAACATGAAATTAGCTAAGAACCCTTTGCTCGAGGTGAAATCAACTAATCTTTCATCACTTTAGTCCTTTAATCTTAACTTCATTTCCCAAGTCCATCAAGATTTGACAAATACGAAATCAATGCAATAAACTCCTAACATCGTTTCTCAAGTCAATTAGAAAAACTCGCATCAATAACCAATGATAACAAATAATCAAATACTAAAGATGATAGAAATTTGATCACATAACTAAATTAATACAAAATCATGAATTCCAAAATAATGTCAAATTACAAAAAAAACATTGAATACATCATTGTTTAAGAACAAGAAAACACTCATAGAAAAGCCTCATTCTTCTCATTTGAAGACTCTCTTGAACAACCCTCCTTGAGTGGTGAATCTCTCATTCTTTGAGTGATTGAAATTTTTTATCTTGGATTCACTCTCAATCTCTTGTGTTTTCTCTTGGTTTTATAGGTTTCTTTGATACTAAATTCGTTGCTTGAGAAGTTTTGGCCGAGTAGGAATTGAAAAATACCAAAATCTTTGAAAAATTACTAAATTCATGCACAGGATTTTGCCTCTGCGCCAAGTCCAGTAGACCCACTTGGCGCCAGGTGCGTTATGTTTTTCCTCCTGAATTAGCTCTGTTTTCACTGTTTGGGCAAATTAGACCTGGCACCTGGTCCACTTGCCAAGCCTGGCGCCAGGTGCATACTAGAAAATTCACCTTTTTGCTTGAAATTAATTCAAATTTGTATAAATTTGTCAAAAATACTTTTTACAAGTAAAATGTCAAATATGAAGGAATATGCCTAGTCATTACAACAAAAGTATCTCAAATTGACCTCAAATAATTAGAAAAATAATGATGATTTTAGCCCCTTATCACATCCCCCACACTTGAACTTTTGCTTGTCCTTAAGCAAAAAACACTTAAGCCAAGAAAATCATCAAGAAAACACAAGCCTTTATTCTTCCAAAAATTTTTAAAACATCACAAGGATTATAACTTCTCTTCAAACTTTAGATACAACTCTTGCCATTCATCAACCCTTTAAAAAGAATTCCAACTTTGAAATATTTGACAAGATATCACAAAACTCTTGAAATCAAATTAATCGAGTTTATACCTTAGTCTAAGAAAATTATTTCTCACTTTAAGTAAAAATATAGATAACATGAATCACACAAGTCAAGCTATTTACCAACTCAAGTATTATAAATTCAAAAATTGCACAACTCAAGTCATGATGTAGGGAAAGCACTCTAATTTTTTTCCTTTCAATTTTTTCAATGACTTAGGGAATTGATAGCCTCAAGTACATAAATTTCTTTTCACACACCATATTGGGCCCATTTTAGTCACCACTCATCATTTTTTTTTCAAAATTTTTTCTCTCTTTTGCTTTTTGAAATTCATAGCCTCAAGAAAGTGGACTTCTCTTCACTATCCGTATTGGCCCCCACAATCAAGCAAAAACAATACTCTCTCATCTTCAAAGAGGAAATAACAATCAACTCATTTTTCTCAATTTTTTAACTCACAAAAATTTTCCACAACTTTTCCACTCAAAGGTCTTTTATCAACTAAATCCAAAAATAGTTACTAGTAAGAAGATAGATATTGAGATTTTTGATTCCGCTACATGTTAAGAAGATACATAAACTATTTAATTTTTAAAAATAGTAATAAGTTGAAATAATGTATTATTACATTTTTTAGTGTTGGAGGTGATATTTTAACCAAAACTCGCTTATTAATAGTACTAACATTATTGAAAGTTCTATCATATATAAATAATTGGATTATAATTGAGGACTGTATTTAAAAGAATGCACACATTGAATTCTTTGAATTGTTAGGACATAAAAACTAAAAAAGTGATTAGTCTAGTAAGTCATAATGGAAGCAAGGGTTAAAAGGTAAGAGAATATTGAGAAATTTGATTCCTTTATATGTTAAGAAGATACGTAAAAGGTTTAAATTTTTTTAAAAATAATATTAAGTTGAAATCTATATATATATAAAAGTTGAAGGGAAAGGGGAAGTCTCATGTAATGACACTTGGCTATATTTGTAGGTGACACTTGGTTGTTTTAATTTTTTTTTTAAGTATCTAACTTAATTAGATTTAGAAGTTTATCAGAATAATTTAAAAAAAAATGAAAGGTCACGTGAATTAATTGGATTCAAATGCACGTTATCTAAATTGAAAGCAGTTTATGTGCAACCCAGATACTTCTCCCTATTAAATACTTATCTGCATTAACTAATAAAATATATATGTATTTAATATTAATACATTGAAACGTGTGATTCTTTGAATACTATTTAAATTTATTTTAAAATCTTAACTAATTAAATAATTAATTAAGTTAATTAATAATATATATGTATTTAATATTAATACATTAAATCTTAATAACATAACAAAACCTAGTAATTTATTATTTACATTTTTACATCTTACTTAAATATTTAATATTTTTAAAATAAAAAATAGAGATTGATAAATTTATCAATTGCAATTGTAACTATTAATAACCGGTTTGCAAATCATAGCTAAACCGAGATTAAGGGTTCTGATTGAAATTGACTATTTTAGTTGATCGCTATCAACAATTGATTGGTATTTGGTCAATCATGGTCACTCCTACCCAAAAAGCTTTAAAATGAACAATCTAAATGAAAAATATTGTGGATTTGATTCCAAATGGAATCAAGAATCAAGAAAACAAAATATAAAAATTGATATTAAAGAAACTATAAGAAGAGAGAAATGAGAGAATCACTTGAATTCAATTGATCAATTATTCGTTTACATATAGCCCATATTTATAGAGGTTTAGATATATCATCTAAAAAGATAAGAAATAAATCTAATAAATATAATTTTATCTTATCTATTAATAATTTTAGAAAAATGAACAGTCACATCTATCTTCAAGATAAATAGATAGCATCGAAAAATGAACAGACATTTATTATTTTCATAACACTCCCCCTTGGATGTTCATTTTCAAACTCTCAGAAAATGCCTCATTAAAAACCTTCCTAGGAAAAACCCTGTAGGACAAAAACCTAGTGAAGGGAAAAAGAGTATACTTCCCATTCTAGAGAGAACACTGCCTCATTAAAAACCTAACCAAGAAAACACTCAATAGGAGAAAAAACCTTAGTTAGGAAAAAAGAGTGCAGTATACATATTCTCCCTCTTGATAGCATATTCAAGATGACTTCATATATTTCAACTGACGCATTCCAATTTTATGTACTTATTTTTCAAATGAAGCTGTCAACAGTGTCGTAGTGAGTAAATTTACCAAATTATCACATAATCGAATCTGTTGCACATTAATTTCACCGCTTTTTTGGAGTTCATAAGTAAAAAAATATTTTGGTGAAATATATTTTGTCTTATCTCCTTTAATATATCTACCTCTTAATTGTGCTATATAAGTTGCATTATCTTCATAAAGAGGTGTTGAAATTTTCTTGTCAGAGGATAAACCACAATTTTCTCGAATATAATGGATTATGGATCTCAACCATATACATTCTCGAATATGTTTCGTCATATCTCTTTTAATATATCCACTTCTTAATTGTGCTATACAAGCTGCATTATCTTCATTAAGAGGTATTAGAATTTCCTTTGCATAGGATAAACCACAAATTTCTCGAATATAATATGTTGTGTTTAGATTTGGGTATAAAAATCATATAAAAATAAGCACATTTCTAATCAAGTTTAAATTAAAATATTAACCCCAAATTATACATATGAGCAAGCGTACTCATTATTAAGCATAGTATAGGGTTCAAACGAGTGTCGATCCTCAAGGAACAAATATGCATTAATCCATTTCCTTTCATTGTTTAACCGACTCAATAAAGTGAAAAATAATGAAAAGAAAAATAAAATAAAATAAAATAAAATAAAATATATATGTCAAGGATGGTTATGTAACTCAAACCATTATTTTGACAAACATGATCTTAAAGTACCCAATCATTATCATAACTAATTATTCTCTTAGCATCATGAAGGATTAATATAGATTCACTTCTTTGGTTAATCCATGAAATCACTATCTTCTAGATAAATTAGCATCACTTGGTCTGTCTCAACTAATTCACCTAAAAGACGCATTAAACACAATCCTTGATTAAATTTCCGTGGTCTCGGCAAACTTAAAACATGAAATTAACCAATGAATCCTTAGTCTGGCAGACATCAATTAACCTTTAATTACCCAGTTCTTAGCAATTAATCCCTATGGTCAAGCAAGTTAATAGGCAACAAATATGAAATCAATCAATTGAAACTACCATCAATCCCTTTGGTCTAGTAAGTCAATGGAAAGAAACAACCAATTAATCTCGTAATAAGTACAAGTAATTAAATATCAAGAATAACAATCAATTAATCAAAAGATCAAAGTAACTCTAAAAATCATGAATACCTAAAACAATGTCAAATTACAATAAAACAATTAATACATCATTGTTCAAGAAAAAGAAAACAAATTAAAAGAAAGTAATCATAGACAAACCTCCTTCTTCTTCCTTTGTAGACCCTCTTGCACAACCCTTCTTGAATTGGTAGAATTCCTCATTGATTTAAGTGATTTGATGTCATGATTTGCGAATTCTCTCATTTCTCTTGTGTTTTTCCTTTATTTATAGGCTTTAGAAGTGCCTAATTTCGTTCCTCTAGGGTTTCTGGCCGATTAGAAGTAGGAAAATACTAAAATTCTGCAAATTATCAAAAATCGCGCATGAAAATTGAGGCACCGCCTTAACATCAGGGCGCCACTAGCGCCGCTTGTCTTACCTAGGGCTGGCGCTGGTTGTAATCTGTTTCTCTAGTCGTTCGCTAATTTTTTCTTGATTTTCGTGCCATTCTTTCCAGAGTGCAGCCGGTACTGCCTTTAGCCTTCTAGCCGGTGCCGGTTTAGTTCTGTTCCTTTCAGTTTCATTTAATTTTCGTTGTCTCGAAGTGCATGCCAGTAGCACGTGGCCAGCGCCAGTTCCCCTGTCCTGTCCGATGCTGCCTCTATTCTGTTTTGCGACGTTTCTATCTTATTTTACCCGTAAATTTTAAAATAATACATAAAATACCTTTTTAAGGGTAAAATCTCAAATATAAAGGAATATGACTAGTTATTGAATAAAATGTATCACAGAATAGCCTCAAATAATTAGAAAATATATTACTAATTTTGGCACTATCATAATAGATTATAGATTTCAACTATATACATTCTCGGATTGCTTTATGAATAACAATAATTTTTGCATGATTAGAAGAAATGGCTGCTATAGATTGTTTTATAGAGCGCCATGATATTGCAGTACCACCACATGTAAATAAATAGCTAGTTTGAGAACGTGTTTTATATGGATAAGATAAATAACCAGTATCTGTATAACCAATCAACATTGAATTGATTTTATTTGAATAAAACAATTTGAGATCCCTTGTCTCTTGGTGATATTGTAGGATATGTTTAATACCATTCTAATGTCGTCATGTTGGAGAAAAACTAAACCTTGCTAATAAATTCACAAAAAAAATGTTATATCAAGTCGAGTGTTATTAGTAAAGTACATTAGCGCACCAATTGCACTGAGATATGGTACTTTAGGACCAATAAGTTATTCATCATCTTCTTGAGGTCGAAAATGGTCTTTATTTACATCTAATGACATGACGACCATTGGAATACTCAATAGATGTGATTCGTGTTAGGATTCATGGACTCCTAAATGCGGAAAACATCCACGAATCCCTTCCGATGATCCAAGTAAACGATTAAGAAGATCGTAGGTTTACAAAATTACCTCTGGTTGGTGAAATCGATATCCTTCGATTCCGATGGTGCTGCTGCACGTGCAACCCGAATGATCACCAGACGTTGTAGTGCGCGAACGTCCTCTATCGAATACACACCGCGAACTCACTCGTCACCCGAGGAGTGCTAGCGCATAGGGTTTGAAAGGGGTTTTTTTTTTCCTGATAGAGAATGGCACGAATGTTCTCAATAAAATTAGATTCTTGAAAAGACGGCTAGGGTTTTCTTAAAAACCCCCGAACCTCTTAGAGTCCAACCCTAATAATATCTTATCATATTTTAATTTAAATTCAAATTAAATTAAAACTGATATGATAAGATTCTGTCATTATCTCGGTTATTTAAACAATTAATTTACCGAGTCAGATTTTTATAATCTGGACATTATTCAGATACATCGAATGTGGACATATTTCCAAATTCATTGTATCTGGTAAATTTTCTAAGTTCGATTAATTTAGACATATTTCCAAATTCATCAAATCTGGTTACCAGAAAAATAACCTAACAAGTTCGCTTATTGTGTGACCATATAGGTTCATTTAACACTGATAGTGTACCCAAATCATATTTAAATGGCGCACAAGTTATAAGCGGTTTCTAGCAAAACATTATAACTATCCAGGTTAAATGAAAATCGATGATCTCTTTGAACCAAACCATAATTTTATATTTAGTCATTTTGTCATACGATATCCAGATTAAGCATAAGGCACGGAGCATGTCATCCTTATTAAGCTTAATCAATTTTTTCTTGATTTCATAGTAGACTGTTCAAACAAATGATATCAATATCTTAGATTGATATATTTGATTACAGCCATGCATTTTAACAGTCTAACTTATCAAGGGGCCCATGGATATCTCTCTCATAATTGAGAGGGACAAATTCCTTCACTACCATTCATATTCCTCTCATTGATTTATTCTATATTCAACAGTAGTCTAATTTATTATCTGATTAAAGACAACTTTAGACAACGTCAAAATATAGAATTTATCAAGTAAGAAACTACGATGAATTTAGGTCGAAGGACTTTTAATATCATTATGGCTAGAAAGTACTTATGACATGTTCCATGAAATACTCTCACAGTGGGTCATGTCCAATACAATGTTCTCTAACATATATTTATGTTTTGACTCGATATCACAAATTCCATGACTAGTAAAATATAGCCATCAAGTCACAAACATACTAATCTTAATTTATTATTGTTCCAATAATAATAATCGATCAGAGACAATTTTAGAATAGTCATTATATTCATTATAGGGTTTTATTATCAAGTCACATACTTGATGACCACAAAATAAAATGCACTATTCATGAAAAGAAAAACCTCATATTATTATATAAAACATAACGACAATAGTATAAGTACAAATTGACTCTAGGACATATTTCTAACAGTCTCTCACTTGCACTAAGACCAATTTGGCATAAGCCGTAATTCCATTGATCTAGTATGACTATCATGTTTAGACGATGGAAGAGGCTTTGTCAGTGGATCTGCAACATTTTCATCAGTTAATACCTTGCATACTTTGACATCTCCTCTATTAACAATTTCTCGAATGAGATGAAAACGTCTAAATATATGTTTGGATCGCTGATGTGATCTTGGTTCCTTAGCTTGTGCAATGGCTCCATTGTTGTCACAATAGAGAGCCACTGGGTTCATAATACTAGGAACTATATCTAGTTCTGTAATGAACTTTTTAATTCAAACTGCTTCTTTAGCTACAACCGAGGCAGCTACATACTCAGCTTCTGTAGTAGAATCGGCCACGGTGTCTTGCTTTAAACTTTTCCAACTTACAGCACCTCCATTTAAACAAAATAGAAAATCTGATTGCGATCTGTAATCATCTATGTCGGACTAAAAATTAGCATCAGTGTAACCATTTACAACTAACTCGCCTTCTTGTCTCCATAACCTAAGAACATATCTTTAGTTCTTCTTAAATACTTTAGTATGTTCTTGATAGCAGTCCAGTGTGCCTCTTCAGGATTTGACTGGAACCTACTCGTCATGCTCAATGCATATGATACATCGGGTCAAGTACATAACATGGCCTACATGATAGACCTTATAGCGGAATCGTATGGTATCTTGTTCATGCGCTCTTCATCATCCTTCGTAGAAGGACTTTGAGTTTTGTTGAGCTTAATGCCATGTGACATTGGCAAGAATCCTCTCTTAGAGTCTTGCATACTGAACATTTTCAGTACTTTATCAACGTATGCACTTTGACTTAGTCCAATTAGCTTTCTAGATCTATCTCTATATATCCTTACACCTAAAATATAGGTAGCTTCACCTAAGTCTTTCATTGAAAAATAATTTCCCAACCATGTCTTTACACTTTGTAGAGTTGGGATGTCGTTTCCAATGAGTAAGATGTCATCAACATAAAGTACCAAAAAGACTATTGCATTCCCACTTGTTTCTTATAGACACAAGGCTCATCTTCATTTTTGATAAAGTTAAATTCTTTAATTGCTTCATCAAAACGAAGATTCCAGCTTTGAGATGCTTACTTCAATCCATAAATGGATCTTTGAAGCTTGCACACTTTATTAGAATTCAAAGGATCACCAAAACCCTCAGGTTGTGTCATGTACGCATCCTCGAGTAAGTTTCTATTGAGAAACGCGGTTTTGACATCTATTTGCCAAATCTCATAATCATAATATGCTGCTACGGCAAGAAGAATTCTAATATTTAAGCATTACAACTGGTGAAAATGTTTCATCATAGTCTATACCATGAGTTTGTTTATAACCTTTTGTTACCAGTCGTACTTTGTAAGTATGCACATTGCCCTCCATGTCTGTTTTCTTTTTGAAAACCCACTTACACCCAATGGTTTTTGAACCTTTAGGTGGATTAACCAAAGTCCAGACTTGGTTATCATACATAAATTGCATCTCAGACTTCATAGCCTCTAACCATTTTCCAGAGTCAGAACTCTTAATGGCTTCTTGATAGGAAGTGGGCTCATCATTAACCATAAGCTCTACATTGTGATCGTCAGTGATAAGGAATCCATATCTCTCAGGTTGTTGACGAACCCTATCAGATCTTCGAGGTCCTTGTTCTATAGAAGTAGGCTCATCTTGGACTTGTGAGCCATCTAATCGAGGTTCATTATTTGGTTTAGGCACTAATTGTGGCTCTTGAATCTCATCTTGATAAGGTTCAGGCACTATTTGTGGCTCTTGAATCTCATCAAGATATATTTTACTCCCACTGATTCTTTTGGAAATAAATTCCTTTTCAAGAAAGAATCCATTTCGAGCAACAATTACTCTATTTTCTTTTGGGAGATAAAATTGATATCTTTTAGTTTCTTTAGGATACCCCACAAATATGCAGTTATCCGATTTAGGTGCAAGTTTATCAGATAATAAACGCTTTACATATACTTCACAACCCCAAATCTTCAGAAATAACAGACTAGGTTGTCTCCCAATCCATATCTCATATGGCATTTTCTGAACCGATTTAGATGGAACTCGATTTAGTATAAATGCCGCAGTCTTTAGGGCATAACCCCAAAAGGAGATTGGAAAATCAGTTTGACTCATCATTGATCGAACCATATCTAATAAAGTCCGATTTCTCCGTTCAGATACACCATTCCATTGAGGTGTTGCAGGTGGAGTTAATTGGGAGATAATTCTACAATTTTTAAGATGCTCGTCAAACTCGTGACTTAAGTATTCACCACCTCGATCTGATCGAAGTGTTTTGATACTTTTGCCAAGCTAATTTTGTACTTTATTTTGAAATTCTTTGAATTTCTGGAACGATTCATATTTGTGTTTCATCAGATACACGTAGCCATATCTGCTGAAATCATCTGTAAATGTAATGAAGTACTGAAATCCTCCTCTAGCATGTGTATTCATTGGTCCACATACATCAGTATGTATTAGGCCCAATAAATCAGTTGCCCTTTCATTTTGTCTCTTAAAGGGCGCTTTAGTCATTTTTCCTAATAAATAAGAATCACACGTTTCGTAAGATTCTAAATCAAATGATTTTAGAAGCCCATCATTATGAAGTCTTGTTATGCGTTTCTCATTTATATGGCCCAAACGACAATGCCAAAAGTAAGTCTGATTTAAATCATTGGATTTCAATCTCTTAGTATTAATATTATAAATAGACTTGCTGGAAGATCCACGAAGATTGAGAATATAGAGCCCATTTGATAATGAAGCATCTCCATAAAAAATGCCGTTTTTATTAATGGAGCAAATGTTATTCCTAATAACAAATTCAAAACCTTCTAAATCCAAACAAGAATCTGAAATAATATTTCTACTCATAGCAGGAATATAAAAACAATCATTCAGTTATAAAACAAGCCCACTAGGCAAAATTAATTCAAAAGTTCCTACCGCTACTGCAGCAAATTTTGCTCCATTCGCAACTCGTAGGTCTACCTAGCCTTTTGCCAATGCTCTACTCCTTTTTAGACCCTGCACATTTATACAAATGTGAGATCCACAACCGGTATCCAATACCCATGAATCAGAAGTAGACAAATTAATTTCTATAACATAAATACCTGAAGCGGCAGTCTCACTGTCCTTCTTTTTCTTTGCTTCCAAATAGAGTTTGCAATTTCTTAACCAATGTCCTTGTTCTCCACAATGGTGGCAAGCTCCCTCCTTTGGTGTCTTGGCCTTAGATTGACCACCTTGATCTTCACTTTGTTCGTGATGATCAACATAGGTTAAGGGCCATGCTATGTCACTTTTATTTATGTCATGCATGCATATTTGATATGTTTATTTCATACTTACTACAATCAAATTTTTATTAAAAAAAAAAAATTAAGTGTTAAATGCCTTCCAAAATCAAACACTTGTTATTACTTGGATCATCATATGGCCATTCCTGCCAAAGTAGGATGCTTTTGAACTTATTGACTTCAGAACTTATTGGTCCTGAAGTACCATATCTCAGTGCAATTGATGTTTATTGAGGTGGTCAATCTAGGTATATGAACTCCTTCAGCATTCTCTAATGCCTTGAGCATACTCCTCATTGGTTGTAAATGTTGGCCGCCGTCTTCTTTTATATTAGATAGTAAAATTAAAATAATACCTATTCTAGGAAAGAAGTACAATTTTACAACAATGAAAAATGACACGCATGCCATATTTAAAAATTACAACTTAAAACAACCAGAATATAACCTGCCAATCACATTAGGATAACACGGGCCATGCTATGCATTATTCAAAATAATCCACAACTACAATAAAAAACACAAATGAATAACACATAACGAACAGTTAGTCGGAATTCCAAGGGGCAACGCCCCTGGCAGGGTCCAAGGGGCAGCGCCCCTGACGGAGGTCCCGCTGGCCGGTCAGCGGGCGAGGTCAAGGGGGCAGCGCCCCTTGTGGGGGTCTCTGGGGACAGCGCCCCCGGAAGGAAAAACGATTTTTCCTTCTCTCATTGAAAGAGATTTCGCCTTCTGATTCCTGAATATTAATCAAATTAACGTTCAGACTCCTTAATAACCATCACCGTGAAATTTTCATAGTATTGACAATCTGCGATCCCTTTTAATCATATTCGTATAGATAACATATTATCATAGCTGATTAATACAAACAATTTGCAAATATAGAATCACGGATAGCATGCTTATGATACCATATCATATTAAAACAGACTAGTTTATAGATAATCTGCAAATAATCTGGTCTGATCATGCAATTAAGACGCACATATTAAACCTAATTCAGGCAGTCTGCATGCTAAGTATTCTAAAATCATAATCATGCGAACATGCTGATATACACCATTTAAATTCACATATACATATATCATACATATCCACAACAATACGATTAACACAGATAAATCAACCTAATCGTTTAGCAAGTTGCTCTGATACCACTGTTAGGATTCGTGGACTCTTAAATGCGAAAAACATTCACGAATCCCTTCCGAGGATCCAAGTAAACGATTAAGAAGATCGTAGGTTTGCAGAATTACCTATGGTTAGTGAAATCGATATCTTTCGATTCCGATGGTGCTGCTGCACGTGCAACCCGAATGATCACCAGACGTTGCAGTATGCGAACGTCCTCTATCGAATACACACCGCGAACTCACTCGTCACCCGAGGAGTGCTAGCGCCTAGGGTTTGAAAGGGGTTTTTTTTTCCTGATAGAGAATAGCACGAATGTTCTCAACAGAATTAGACTCTTGAAAAGACGGCTAGGGTTTTCTTAAAAACCCCCGAACCTCTTAGAGTCCAACCCTAATAATATCTTATCATATTTTAATTTAAATTCAAATTAAATTAAAGCTGATATGATAAGATTCTGCCATTATCTCGATTATTTAAACAATTAATTTACCGAGTCAGATTCTTATAATCTGGACATTATTCAGATACATCGAATGTGGACATATTTCCAAATTCATTGTATCTGGTAAATTTTCTAAGTTCGATTAACTTAGACATATTTCCAAATTCATCAAATCTGGTTACCAGAAAAATAACCTAACAAGTTCGCTTATTGTGTGACCCTATATGTTCATTTAACACTGGCAGTATGTCCAAATCATATTTAAATGGTGCACAAGTCATTAGCGGTTTCTAGCAAAACATTATAACTATCCAGGTTAAATGAAAATCGATGATCTCTTTGAACCAAACCATAATTTTATATTTAGTTATTTTGTCACACGATATCCAGATTAAGCATAAGGCACGGAGCATGTCATCCTTATTAAGCTTAATCAATTATTTCTTGATTTCATAGTAAACTGTTCAAACAAATGATATCAATATCTTAGATTGATATATTTGAGCACGACCATGCATTTTAACAGTCTAACTTATCAAGGGGCCCATGGATATCTCTCTCATAATTGAGAGGGACAAATTCCTTCACTACCATTCATATTCCTCTCATTGATTTCTTCTATATCCAACAGTAGTCTAATTTATTATCTAATTAAAGACAACTTTAGACAACGTCAAAATATAGAATTTATCAAGTAGGAAACTATGATTAATTTAGGTTGAAGGACTTTTAATATCATTATGACTAGAAAGTACTTATGACATGTTCCATGAAGTACTCTCACAGTGGGTCATGTCCAATACAATGTTCTCTAACATATATTTATGTTTTGATTCGATATCACAAATATCCATGACCAGTAAAACATAGCCATCAAGTTACAAACATACTAATCTTAATTTATTGTTGTTCCAATAATAATAATCGATCAAGGACAGTTTTAGAATAGTCATTGTATTCATTATAGGGTTTTACTATCAAGTTACGTACTTGATGACTACAAAATAAAATGCACTATTCATGGAAAGAAAAACCTCATATTATTATATAAAACATAACGACAATAGTATAAGTACAAATTGACTCTAGGGCATATCCCTAACAGAACTTATTGGTCCTGAACTTATGTATCTGTATAACCAATCAACATTGAATTGATTTTATTTGAATAAAACAATCTGAGATCCCTTGTCTCTTGGTGATATCTTAGGATATGTTTAATACCATTCTAATGTCGTCGTGTTGGAGAAAAACTAAACCTTGCTAATAAATTCACAAAAAAAAAAATGTTATATCAAGTCGAGTGTTATTAGTAAAGTACATTAATGCACCAATTGCATTGAAATATGGTACTTCAGGACCAATAAGTTCTTCATCATCTTCTTGAGGTCGAAAATGGTCTTTGTTTACATCTAATGACATGATGACCATTGGAATACTCAATAGATGTGATTTGCCCATGTAAATCCTCTTCAAAACTTTAATTGTATATATTGATTGATGAATAAAAATACTATCTTTCAGATATTCTATTTGTAGATCAAGATAAAATTTAGTTCTTCTAAAATCTTTAATTTCAAATTCTTGCTTCAGGCTATCTCTTACTTCTTTGAGTTCTTCTAAAGTTCCGATAAGATTGATATCATCAATATATATAGCAAGTATAATAAAACTTTATCCAAATTTCTTAATAAATACACATGGACATATCAGATCATTTTTATATTCTGATCTTAATAAATATTCACTAAGACAATTATACCACATGTGTCCAGACTGCTTTAAGCCATATAATGACTTTTGTAACTTCATGGAATAATTTTCACGAGGACCAAAATTTATGCTTCAGGCATACTGAATCCTTTTGAGATTTTTATATAAATATCATTACCAAGGTTCCCATATAAATAAGTAGTCACAACATCCGTTAGACGGATGTCAATTTTTTCACGTACTACTAGACTCATAAGGTGTCGAAGTGTAATTGCATCTACTACAGGTGAATATGTCACATCATAATCAATACCCAATTTTTGCAAAAAGCCTTGTGCCATAAGTCGTGCTTTATATCTTACGACTTCATTATTTTCATTCCATTTTCGTACAAATACTCATTTATAACCAATTGGTTTTATATCATCTGGTGTTCGGACTACAGGTCCAAAAACCTCACGCATTACAAGTGAATTTAACTCCAATTAAATCGCATCTTTCTATTTTGACCAATCATTTCTATGACGACATTCTTCAACTGATGTTAGTTCAAGATCTTTATTATCTTTTAACACATCAAGTGCTCTACTGTATGCAAAAAATATCATCAACAGTTATTTTAATCTGACTCCAACTTCTGCCAGAAGTCATATAATTTATGGTTATTTCATTATTCTGTTTACTATTTTTAGATATTTGGATCTTTCCATCGGTTGCCACTTGGTCCTTATTTTGTAATTCTTCAATTTGATCATTCTGGTCATTTATTCTTTTTTCTTTCGAGAATTTTATCTTTTAAACCAAGTAGGTGTCCATGCTTCTAGTGTGTTTTTTATTCAGCAGTTATAGGAATTTCATTTTGTCCTGTTGAAATTGTTATCCAAATAGGAGCATCTATAGTTGGAATATGCTATTTAGCTACCCTTATAGAGTCAACAAAAGAATCTAGCAGCTGATTTGCAAGTCTCTGCAAATGAATTATCTATTGAACTTCTAGTTCACTTGCGCTTGTGCGCATATCTAAATAATTCAATAATGTTGTCCAAGAAAGCCTTTTTTTATGTTGTTTATGTTCTTTCCTA
This sequence comes from Voacanga thouarsii, assembly GCA_026120185.1. Taxonomy (NCBI): domain Eukaryota; kingdom Viridiplantae; phylum Streptophyta; class Magnoliopsida; order Gentianales; family Apocynaceae; genus Voacanga; species Voacanga thouarsii. The sequence goes on from JANUWF010001704.1 coordinate 1,890,512, forward strand.
ATTTGGGAAACAAAGTTTCATCAAAATGACAATTAACAAATCTTGTTGTAAATACATCACCTGGTAATGGTTCAACATATCTAATTGTAGAGGGAGAATCATATCCAACATATCCTCAATCTTCTTTAAGGACCCTATTTTAGTACGTTGATTTGGCACTATCAGTACATATACAGCACACTCAAAAATTCCTAAATGAGTAACATTTGGCTATAAACCAAAAGCCAACTGCAAAGAAAAGAATTCGTGATAATTTGTTGGCCTTATATGCGCAAGTTCTATAGCATACAAAATAGCATGTCTCCAAGTACATGTTGGGAGATTTATTCTCATTAATAACGGTCTAGCAATTAATTATAATATTTTAATGCAATTAATTGTAATCTTTTAATGAATGATTCAGTTAGACCATTCTAGATATGAACATGAGTTACTAGATGTTCAATAGTAATGCTAATCGATATGCAATAAGTATTAAAGGTTTGGGAGGAATATTCTCCAGTATTATCTAGAGGGATCCTTTTAATAGGATAATCTAGAAATTGCGCTCGTAAGCGAATTATTTAGGGTAAGCAATCTTGCAAACGCCAGGTTACAAGTTGATAATAAACTGATATGCGAGTATCGGATCGATGCATCAATTCAAATTATAAAGTATCTAAATTGCTCACATGGTGGATGAATTGGTTCACATACATTACCATAAATTCTTTTCAGAAATACTAGAGACTCAAACTTCACTTTTGTTGGAGATGGTTTAATAACCAATTTTTCTTGAGAACATGTAGCACATGAAAATTTATTTAATGTTAAAATCTTTTGACTTCTCAGAGGATGACCATGTGTATTTTTATTTATCCTTCATATCATAATAGCTTCTGGATGACCCAAACGATCATGCCAAATGATAAATGTAGCAAGATCAATAAACTTCTAATTTACTGAATGATGTATTTTAATTGTATAGATTTTTATGCTATATAGACCAAATAAAAGAGACGGTAGCTTTTCTAATAAAGATTTTTATCCGAAATAATTTGTGTAATATAGAGATACTCAAATATATTTTCTTCCATTGTTTCAATGCGATATCTATTTCGGCAAATATCTTTAAAGTTTAATAAATTTCTTCAAGAATTTAAAGAAAATAAAGCTTTATAAATAACAATATTTGTTCCTTGGTAATAATATATTAGCTCTTTTGGAGTCTTTAATCAATTTTACACTAGCACTTATAATATTAACAGTTTTTCTCCCATCTTCGGGTAAGAGAAATATTTTCTATCTTTCAATGTGGTATATGTTGTATCACTATCAATTAGGCATATATCTTCAATGCTACTTTTATTTCCAATAAATGGAGTAATAGACATTTGGGTATACTAAAATATTTATAAATTTAAATATTTCAAATAATAAAATAGAATTTTAAAATGCTAACTACTATTGCAATGCCAAATATATAAAATAAAAATATTAAAAGTAAACTTTCAATTTTTCTGGATAGTTCCATCACCAATTAAATGACCAATTCTTTCTTCTGTTTGTCAAAGAAATCAGCCATATCCAAATGAGTTACATCAACATTAACATCTTCAAGATTGGTATCATCATCATCATCATCATCACGAAGAGAATGTTGTATAGTGAAATTTTCTTAAGCATTTTTGCCATTCTTCTCAATAGAAGCCTGATAAAGATCAACAAGATATTTTGTCGTACGACAAGTACAAGACCAATGACCTTTCATACCATAACAATAACATTTATTTTCATAATTTGTACGAACCACCTCCTTTTATTTTCCTTTCTCATTAATTTTTGGCCACTTCTGGTGGTTATCATTATTTCTCGTAACTTTATTTTTACTTTTGTGATCATAATGAATATTTCTATTATAATAGCGTGTACGTCTACGGCCACGACCACAACCACGATTACAGCCTCTTCTGGAGCCACAATCACGATTTCTAACAGCATTTACTTCTGAGAATGGAGTAGAATCTATCAGTCAGGATTCATGATTTTTCCTTAATAATTCATTATTTTACTCAACTACGAAAAGGCAAGAAATTAATTCTGCATATTTATTAAATCCATTTTCTCGATATTGCTGCTGTAGGAGCACATTTGAGGTATGAAAAGTAGAAAAAGTTTTTTTCAACATATCTTCATCAGTAATATTTTTTTTCACACAAATTTAACTACGAGCTAATTTTAAACATCGCAGAATTATACTCACTGACGGATTTAAAATATTATAATCGTAGGTGCACAAAGTCATTTTGTGCTTTTGGAAGGACAACCATCTTCTGGTGGTCAAACATTTCTTTTAAATTATTTCACAAAATAAGTGAATTTTTCGCGGTAAGATATTCCACTTTTAAATCTTCATGAAGATGATGATAGAGAAAAATTATAACTTTAGCATTATTTTGTGATGATGATGGATTTCCTTCTACAATGGTATCTGCCAGACCCATTATAGCTATATGCATTTCAGTATCTAGTGTCTAGGATAAATAATTTTTTTCGATGATACCTAGAGCAGCAAACTCAGATTTATTGAGATTCGCCATGTTAAAATGAAATCAAATAGAAAGAGTACATTTCTTCTTTTGTTTAGAAAACTTCAAAATCAGACTACTTGATTGTACAAATCGAGAGAATATCTTGATGGTATTAGCTTGATTATAAACTTTAGTAGAACAATTTCGGTAGAGTATTGTATTGATAACGTATTGTAAATTTGATTCCAAATAGAATCAAGAATCAAGAAAACAAAATATTAAAACTAATATTAAAGAAATTATAAGAAGAGAGAAATGATAGAATTATTTGGATTCAATTGATTAATTATGTTCATTTACATATGGTCCCTGTTTATAAAGATTTAGATACATCATCTAAAATGATAAAAAATGAATCTAATAGATAGTATCAGAAAATGAACATACATTTGTTATATTCATAACAAAAAAAGATTCTTGGGTTAATGATAAAATAGAAACTTAATTAATTAAAAAATTACTAGACAATTAGTTTTAGTTAATTTACATTCCTATCCTTAGTATCAAAGTACAAATAATACTTAGAAAAAAAGGGGGGGGGGAGAAAAGAAGGAAAAATGACAAGGATGTGTGTATATATATATATATATATATATATATATATATATATATATAAAGTTACTCAATTTGGCCAAGGTAGAATGAGATGGTTGATTTTTACTTTAATAAGAAAATGAAAAAAAAAAAATCTATACACATAAATGACTCCAATATAGAAGCCCTATAACTATTTAGGAAAAATAGAAAAAGCATTCAAAGTCAATTTTAAATTTTTTTCCTCCTACACAAATCAAAATTAGAAAAAAAATAATTAAATAAATTTAAAAAATTAAAATTTCAAAAGACGTAAGTTTAGACGTTTGTATTGATTCGAAGCAATCGATCTCACAACGTGTAATGAGTATAAATTAAGAATATGCATTTCCTAATCAGGGACAGAAGAGCCTTTTACAATGCCTTTCGCAAGAGAATTCAAACACAAAAAATCAATATCTCAAAGCTTTGAACGTCTCTGTATTTACCGCTCGCACCTCGCTCTCTTACCAAAATCTCATTCATATCCAAAAGGTCCAAAACAAAAACGAGATAGAATAAAATATACTCCTTCCGTCCCAATAAAATTGACCTATTTATTATTTTGGATTGTCCCAAAAAATTTGACACTTTTCTTAAAAAGAAAATTTTTACTATATAATTTATTATAAAATAATCAATATATGCCACATATATTATTTTTATATATTTAAATTTGATATAAAATATTATAGAATTCGTATATTTTTTATTTTTATTATATTTTATTATATTATTATAATATTTTAATTTTAATTTTTATATAAAATATTGTGACAAGTCCATAATATCAATTTTAATAGGAGGTGGAAGGGAGGGGTAGATAAAATCATCTAATTTTACTTTGTCGGCGACGTTGAAAGGCGCGCCAAAACTATGACTACCCGTATGGTACCCAATTGTCGTTTTACACGTGTTATCATTGTCACTCCAACGTCATCAATCGTTTCCGTATAAGCAATCTTTTCTCCCATTCACAGTACAGCAATATTTCCAAATTCCCATTCCATCATTTTTTTCTTCACCGTCTGCAAATCTCTATAAAAACACGCAGAGCACACACTAACACGTTCATGGTGTCCCAGAATTCTATTCTAAGGCCTGAAGATGATCAAGAAACGGAGCAGAAAGAGCTGGAATCCATCAGCACCGCCACTACATGGAGGCGTGTTGAGCGGTTGTCACTACACCTCTGTCCTTCAGGTCAGTTGGGTCGCCAGGTGGAGGTGGAGATCCTAAGGTGTGCAGGGAGAGTGAGGAAGATTAACGTGAACGTGGGGGAGTTGTCAAGTTACATGAGGGGTAAGCACAGAGATATTCAAGAGAGAGTGTTTGAGTACTTCAATTCAAGGCCTGAACTTCAGACCCCAATTGAGATTTCTAAAGATGATCATCGAGAGTTGTGTATGAGGCAGCTTCTGGGACTTGTTAGAGAGGCTAATATTAGGCCCTTTACGTATGTGGTTGAAGACCCTGCTAAGTATTTTGCTATTACTGAGGCTGTTGGTAGTGTTGACATGTCTCTTGGTATCAAGATGGGGGTGCAGTACAGGTGATTGGAATTCTTCTCCTTCCTACCCTTTATTTATTCTGTAATTTCTGCACTCAAAATCTTACATTTTTTTTTTTTTTTTGAAATTTTGTTTTAAATGTCGCTACTTTGGATTGAATTGGACCGTTGATTGGTTTTTGGACATTTTTCTAATTAGTTTGGGATGGGAGGTTTTGGCGCCCCAGGAGGGGGAGGGCGTGTGATTCCCAATTTTATGTTTATGTTGTCAGTGTAGAGCTCATGGATTTGACTGCTGTTGAATTTGGGAAATGGCCAAGACCCTTTCAAATGTGGTTTAGGTTAGATTAAAATTTGGCACTCTGTTCATAAACTAAGGTGAAACGGGCTATGACACAGGTTACCAAGTATGTTCATATACCGTGTGTAGATTTGAGTGGATACATTTATATGATTGTGGTGATGGGCTCATGATTATGATTAGAGTTTGATGTGCATTTTGGTTGAATTGGATTAAGTAGTGTTTCTTCTTTGTGACCGCGGTACTTCCATTTCTACAAGTTTGGAGTAGTATCTTGGAGTTTGAAAATCATGTTTAGACTCCAAACCTGGAGCACAATTTCTATACTCCTGTCTTGGGACGGGCTTGTTGTATGCATATTTTTGTTTATGGTTTGGTAACTCGCTGATGTATAAAATTGATAGTTTCTTTGGGACATACGTTTGTGTCTGTGCATTTTGTTGCTATTGGAGAATAACAAATAACCAAACTTGTAAATGAATTTACCAAGGTTTATCTCCAATTTTTATGTCTAGTTCTACTTCAGGGACTGCAATCACACTATCGGTGTTCCTTTTCTTTTTTTTGGTGAGGTTGTGTTTTGCCCTCTTTTATTGTTTCTTTCAAAATGGTACTAGCTCAAATATGGATGCATCTGTGCCAAATGCAGTTGTTGACTGTCAGTGTGGTGTTGGAAATGATATTGCATTGATGTACATAGAATTTAAGGTTTGATATTTTGCATCTTCTTGCATCTAATTCCTTATTTTTCTTTCTACTTTTTTGTATATTGCTTTCCTAGTTGACGAAATTGTAACAGTTCTACAGAAAAGAATTTCGATAGGATTTGCTCACAAGTTTGGCATTCTCTTCTGTAAATAAGATTTAATGTAATAGAATCAATTAAACCTTCACCTACTTTTGCCTTTGTTACATGGTGCTTTCGTTATTGATATTTTTTATATTTCTCTCCATGTGATATTTGTTGTAAAAGCTTTGTGGTTCAAATTTTTTATTTTAAAAGTTTCTGTGAGGCCTGTTTCCTGATGTCATCAAAATCTAATCCTGCAATATTTGTCCAGTCTGTGGGGAGGTTCTGTCCTCAACTTGGGAACTAAAAGGCATCGAGATAAATACTTTGATGGAATAGACAATATGGAGTATCCAGGTTGTTTTGCAATGACGGAGCTTCATCATGGTATGCTTGTCCACTGCTCAGGATACTCCTTTTTCTCCTTTTTGTCTTCTTTCGAGCATTCTTGGAAGGGCAAAAAGTTGCTTTTACATCCTCTGTAATAAAAGGCATCTTTTTCTTTAATCCTTAAAGTTTGTTATGACTTGCTCTTTGATGAATATCCACTTCTAGAAGTAAGATGAAGTCATAAAAATAACAATAGGCTATTCCTTCTGAGGAAGCAAATAGTTTGGAAAATTATACTTATCATTCTTCTTTGAAGTTCCATACTTTCACTTATTGCTCTCAATAGAATATCTTGTTTTCAGTTAGCATTTGAACTTTTCAACTGATTCAGTGTTGATATGCTTTCTTCACTGCTTTATCCAAATGTCTTTTCTGATCATCTCAACTGGTTATATGCTTGAAGGCTCAAATGTTCAAGGCCTTCAGACAGTTGCAGCATTTGATCCACTGACAGATGAGTTTGTGATTGACACACCAAATGATGGAGCCATAAAGTGGTGGATTGGAAATGCAGCAGTTCATGGAAAATTTGCCACTGTTTTTGCAAAGTTGATGTTACCTACTCATGACATGAAAGGTGTCTCTGATATGGGTGTTCATGCTTTCATTGTTCCTATAAGGGATATGAAGACCCATAATACACTGCCTGGGGTTGAAATACATGATTGTGGCCATAAAGTTGGCCTAAATGGAGTGGACAATGGAGCACTTCGATTCCATTCAGTAAGGATTCCTCGAGATAATCTTCTTAATCGATTTGGAGATGTCTCAAGGGATGGGAAATACACAAGCAGTCTGCCTTCTGTTAGTAAAAGATTTGCTGCCACATTGGGGGAGCTTGTAGGAGGAAGGGTGGTCCTGGCATATTCTTCAAATGGAGTCCTCAAGATTGCCACCACTATTGCTATAAGATACTCTTTACTCCGTCAGCAGTTTGGTCCTCCTAAGCAGGCTGAGATAAGCATACTTGATTACCAGTCTCACCAGCACAAGCTTATGCCAATGCTAGCTTCAACTTATGCATTCCATTTTGCCACAAAACATTTGGTGGAAAAATATTGTGAGATGAAGAAGTCACATGATGAGGAGTTGGTGGGGGATGTCCATGCACTCTCAGCAGGACTGAAGGCATACGTCACTTCTTATACTGCAAAATCATTGAGTATATGTAGAGAAGCTTGTGGAGGCCATGGTTATGCTGCAGTTAACCGGTTTGGTATTTTGAGAAATGATCATGACATATTTCAGACATTTGAAGGGGACAACACAGTACTTTTGCAGCAGGTGATAAAGGAATCTGGATCTAGTTATATAATGCCCTCTTGTGATTGTTCTCTATTTCCTATATAAATATATTGCTTACTGAAAGATTACCTTTATAAAATAAGAACCTTAAGCCTTTGGATTATGAATGAGGTACAAATACAACAATGGACCAGATGGTAATTCTCTGTAAAGGGCTCTGAAAGTTGGTTACTGGTACTCCATTCCCAAGTGCTCGTGGTGGGAACTTATTTTAGTCACAGCCTTTTGTGGTGACTAAGGGTCACAATTTTGATGTGTGAAATTTAAGGCTGAAATATTTGGAGGACTGATCCTGTTCTTTATTCAAAATTTTCTTGTTTATTCAGGTTGCAATTGACCTCTTGAAACAGTATAAACAGAAGTTCCGAGGTGGTCCGCTCACTGTCACATGGAATTACCTCAGAGAATCAATGAACAGATATCTTTCTCAGCCTAATCCTGTAACATCTCGGTGGGAAGGTGAAGATCATCTGCGAGACCCCAACTTCCAGTTGGATGCCTTTCGGGTGAGTTAGTATATCTGATGCAAGAAGCTTAGTCTGAGGATGCATAATAACATGTCTATAGTTGAATTTTCTGAAACATTCCTGTTGCAGTATCGTACATCAAGATTGCTTCAAAGTGCTGCTGCCCGCCTTCAGAAGCACTCAAAAACCCTTGGGGGTTTCGGTGCTTGGAATAGATGTTTAAATCACCTTTTGACACTTGCCGAGTCCCATATTGAATCTGTCATCCTTGAAAATTTCATTGAGGCCGTTAGAAGGTATCTGCAATGTCTAAGCTTGAATTCTAGAATTTCTTCTTTAATAACTGATATTGACTTTGGCTTCTTTTTGCACTAGCTGTCCTGATGAAGGTGCTCGAACTGCTCTAAAACTTGTCTGCGACCTCTATGCCTTGGATCGAATCTGGAATGACATTGGAACTTACCGCAATGTGGACTATGTGGCCCCAAACAAAGCTAAGGTATTAAAGGAACATCACATGACAAGAGTCAATACAAAAAATTAATTGGTTCAATGATGAATATATTTATACTTCCAATCGGTATAAATTTCCAAGTCTAATCACAGATTACTCTCTTTCTACATGTTGGAATTCATAAGGATAGGCCTAACACCATGTGTAGAAGACTATCAAATAAGTCTTGTGCTTTGTTTACGTACAATCTCAACTAAATGGTTAATTTGTTTCTGTTTCACTGTTCTATTTTCTAGTTTGTGATTTGACCATGCCTTGTTCTCATTTCAGGCCATTCACAAGTTGACGGAATACCTGAGTTTCCAAGTCAAGAATATAGCTAGAGAGCTCGTTGATGCATTTGATCTTCCAGATTATGTAATAAGAGCTCCTATTGGATTGCAGACTTCGGATGAAGCTTATTCACTGTATACTCAACACGCTGGCTTCTAGTCAACTTCGAGGCGGGCTCTTTTTTGTCCCCCCGCTCTGGCAAGAAAGGAGTGAGAAGATATTGTTTCAAAGGTTGGTCACCAATGTTTGTCTTGTCTTAGTTTTCAGAATTCCATTCAGAATGCGGATTAAAAAAAAAAAAAGGGAGGGTCTGCTTATTCTTGTAAAGCAATGCTTGAATAGGAAGAACGCCTAAACAAAGTTATAGTGGCAGAAGCCGCAGAACCAAAGATGTATTATTGCTGTTAACGATTTTACTGGAACTGCAGTGTCTCTCTGTTGTTTTCATTATCCAAAATGAAAAAAATTATCAATGCAAGTATTATGCGACATTATTTTTCACCCACAATAGTGGGAAAATGTTGAAGCAGATATCCATGCACAGTCTGCCATTAGTGCGGCTTAATTTCACATTTAGTCCTTAAATTTTTTATACTAGCATGGTTGGTTCCTAAATGATTGGTCTTTGAATTTTATATTTAACTTTTTAAGTCTTCGATCATTTTTTGTTTGACATACTTGGACCTTTCATTTAAATTTCTTTTAGTCAACTTAACGTTAAATCAATGTTTTTAACTGGTTTAATTTTTACCACATCTATTTGGGTATTTTTGATATATAAATTATTTTGACGGTTATAGTTGGTTCTTATATTTTATTTTTAACTTTTTAGATCTTCTATTATTTTTCGACTTTTATGTTTGATCTTTATATTTTATTTTTTAACTTTTTAGATCTTTTATTCTTTTTTTAGTGACATATTTGATCTTTCTATTCAATTTACGGTAACTTTGTACAACAACTAAAGTTCTAGAGAGAGATGGATAGCTTTTGGCAAAAATGTGGAGAGAAAAAGACTAGAGAGGGAGGAACTATAGGATTTTGCACGGATACAAGGAGAATGAGTGGAGACTTTATTTATTTGCTTCCAATTAGTTGATAGATGATTTGACGGTGTTTCAAAAATTCTGAGGGACAAGTTGTATAGAGTGACTCAACTCCTATTATTTTTGCATCGAATTTTAGCATAATTACGTTATTAATATTAACATACTATAATGGATATTCTCCTCTTCCCCCCACTTCTTTTTTCCCTTTCATTTCCACCTTTGAGAAGGTCTATAGGTATATAATCGTTTCTTAAATATTTAACAATACAAATAAAAAGATGCTGCTATTCTTGGTAAGACTTTTTTATGAAGATAACTCCATTTACTCTTCAAGTAAGCTTTAAATAATAAAAATATCTTACATAAATTTTATAGTAATAAATTATATAAATTAATTTTTTAAAAAAATATAGTAAGATGTAATATTTATAGTGAAGTTTAAATGCAAATCATATGTATAGAAATATTTATTTTCAGATAATAGTTATTCACTTTTTCTTATGGAAATTTTAGTACAGTAAATTATAAATGTTACGAGATTTACACCTTTATGAAAAAATAATATTAATAAATTATGTTTTTCATTCTTTAATATATATTTTAATAAAGTAGACTTTTTTAATACATTAGAAGAGAAAATTATATAAATACAATTTATACCAACTCAATTGATGAAAAATATTTTTATCAACTAAATTAATACATATAAAAATTTTCAAAATAATATTTTATTTCTTTATAATTTTGCTAATATTAATGATTAAATAATTGTAACTAACGAAAAATTAAACAAAAAGACTAAGTATGTCATTCGAAAAATAATAAAGGATCTAAAAAATTAAAAAATAAAATATATAAACCAAATATGACAATAGAAAAATAATAGAGAAGCTAAAATTAAAAAATAAAGTATAAGAACCAACTACAGTAATCAAAAAAATTTATATAGCAAAAATACCTTTATAAATATAATAAAAGTCAAATCAATTACGCTGATTTAACAGTGACTAACAAAAATTTTGACAAAAGGACAAATATATCTAACAAAAAATAATTAAAGATCTAAAAAGTTAAAAATAAAATTTAAAAACCAACCATAACAATAAAAAAATATTCAGGGACTAAATGTAAAATTAAGCCAAAGGAAGTTGCCAATCGGCCATGTGAAGGTAAACTATTCTTGCTTGGATAGCAATTACTCAATCGAGTAAAAGGCCTGCTGCAGTACTATGGTTATCATAGGACATGTCGGTCCTGAAACCATGGAGCCCAAGGCACCCTGTGCTTTTGCCTCATCTTGCCAAAACCACAAGACCAAGAAAGAACAGTGCTAGGAGATAAACCTGCTCTACAGACATAAAATAAACCACCATGTATAAGGCGCCCCAGTGTACGCTTTGTTCCCTTTACATGACCCGGTAGTGAATCTAGAAAATAAAGAATCTAAAACCACCTATTTTCTGAGACCAAAAAAGGGATTGGGGGGGGAAGAGAAAATAATTCTTGCATAAACATTAAATTTACAGGTTCCTATATCCAGCAACCTTGTTCAAACAAGATTATATACGCATACTTCATATGCTATGTGATCTGGGAGGGGGCCTATAATTTAGATATGCATTTCGAGCCGTTTCACATTTCTGCCTAACATCTTCACACATTTTTAGCGAAGCTTCAGAAAACTCGGTTAGTCTGTGAAATACCTTTGTCAAACTTGTCTGTAAGCAACTCAAATTTGAAGACCTATCATCATTCCTCTCATCGTTATTGCAGTTTAATTCTTCATTGCTGTCCAGGTCAGCTGCGGTTTCTTTCTTGTGTGGTTCCTCTGCTTGTTTAATTGAACGGCGAATATCAGACAAAACGCCTCTGATGGCATCACTAAGTTCTTCAGATGGCAAAGATTTGATCCCAGCAGACCAATCACGACAGAGGACAAATATGGGTGGTGCTAAAACTCGACGAGGAGAAAATGCTTTTCTGCTCTTTGTTCGCTCTTGTGGTTGCAAGATGCAATTTTGTAGCCAACTGTTTAGAGCTTCCACATATGATGTATGACTGTTGATCCAATCAGCAAAACTCAAGCCTAAATATTCCACTTCATCTTGCAGTTGCAACATAATCTGCTTCTGTGCATCTCCTGGAGCAGCTCCTGTTGAGCTTTTCGAATGGTATGCTAATTTGATAGTTATATACTGTGCATGATGGCATTCCAGCATTACCTTCCACATCCTGATTAATCTGCATAATGTGCACAAGACACAGAACTGCCATTGTGTATGGGTATAATACCAGTACTAAAGCTTACAGGTCTAAATATTAAAGTTAAACCAAGTAGGGACTCAGGTGCCAAAAATGTTTTACTTTTGAAATAAAGGAAAAGAAGTGCATCTAACCCCTGAATAAGCTCCAAAAGCTGTGGCAGCAACTCATCATCCCTCATCTTCTCAATCCTCTTTGAGATTGAATCAACAGCATGAAGCGCAACCCTGATCCTGGAATGCAAATCTTTCACAACTGCCCGGGTTTTGTCAATTACTTGCGCACTGAGATCCTTAGCAAATTGGTGTCTCAGCTGGTTGCATTTTCGATCATATTCCTTTCTGATAGCTTCACTAGCCTATAAAGCACAAGAAAGAACAAGTTATCATGATGCATCCTTTACATGAGATCTAATGTTTCCCAATTCATGCACATTTAGCAGATATGGGTCAAATCAAATTGTTTGCATATAAAGGAGAGTTTAATCCAGTAAAATAATTAGTAAACAGGTAGAATGTCTGAATCAGTGGGTAATCGACTGGATAAAATGAAAAATCATCTTTGCTTGAAAAGTGCATTTCATTTTCTTTATCACTGAACCCGTAATTCTAAAGCCAAATAAATGTTGAAGGAGAAATCTAATGAAATTATTAATGCCACAATGAACCATTACGATGGTAGGAATGAAAAGTGGAGGGATATGAGGAGCATGCTTAAGATTAGGCGCTTGCTTAAGATAGATCCCACGTCCATAATGGGTAGATGCCAACAAAGAAGCATTAGAAATAATGTCTGAAGTCTACAAAATTGGACAATGAAATAAGAAATCAATTTTCAACTTGGAAACTGGTTTTAAAAGGATTTCTAACTATAGGGCTCACATTATAGGAGAAGTTCTATGTGATGCTTGTGGACATGAAGTCAGGTCTGAGTGATCAACACAGCACAATAGTTGAAAGAAGTTGTATGCTTGTAATGAATTCACTTTAGTATCCTGGAATGAGAATCATTCTAACAGAGAAACTCATAAGGAACTCATACACTAGTAATAAATCCACTTTAATTCCCCGGGAAGAGTATCATGGTAATCAAGACCATGAACAACTTGAAACTCAGACATATTTCTTTGTAGCATGAGTAGTGTGATTTCTGGGGTGAAATAGGTGTACCTTCACTTCATCGTAAAGCTTTCTTTCCCATGCAAATAGTCTATCCAAGGTGGAAGAATGGTTTCCAGCAATCATGCAAAACTCCTCCACAAAATCACTTCCACTATCATCGTCATCTTTTGATGCGGAATTAAGAGGATTTCTTGAAGAGGATGACTTTGAAGATGTTGTCCGCTTCCAAGTAAGAACTTTTGTGACATGTTTGGTGCCTGTAAAAGGTTTAAGAATGATAGATATTTTTTGAGCTATGAGAAGGAACATCCCCACTGAACAAAAAAAAAGAAAAAGAAAAAGGAAAAACTTTCCACCAGCATTACATGAAAACTTTATAACTCAAACTAATGCGTGGTATTAGTGTCAACTCAAATAGAAGTAAATGCCATACAATCCCTGTAAACCAAATGAATATAAGCTTTCACTCTACTAACAAAAACCTTCTATTTCTCCAAGTGCTAAAATATAATTGTAGCCAATGTTTATGAGGTCAAGCCAATAAGCTGGTGGGATTGTGGAGGACACAAGAATAGATACTTGAGTTAATGCCTTGTATCTTAAGCATATTCACATTTATGCTTCTTCAATCTTTCTACATATGAAAAATATCTGTAATGCAAACTAAAAATGAAGATCCCCTAAATCTCACTTCTTTTCCTTACTTAGGTTCTTAATTGTTTTTTGTGAATTTTTTTTGTTCTTAATGTAGTTAACCATTGCAAACAGAAAAATTATACTTACCATCAGTTATATTTGTGCTGTTTCTTTGGCAGCATGCTGCTCTGAAAGAAGCCAAATAAACTGAGGCTGTTGCTTTACCTACATGAAATACACAATTGGCGTTAGACTTATGAAACAGTACTTGCATTTACCAATAACGAGTAGAAGTTATGTATATAATTATCCAAATTTGCAATTTTAACATGAATCACCTTTGGCTTCAGCATATCCAACCCAGATTTTGTTGGCCTCAAGCATTCTGGAAACTTCCCTTCCTGATTCAGATGCTCGAAAGAACCTCTGCTCAATGTCCTTTATGCTGGAAAGAAAATCTTTTGCCCTGTGAGTAATGAACTCTGAAGGATCCTCTCTTTCGGCAAACATATCTTTATCCACCAGAGCCATAGGACTCTTAGAGATTGACTGTTCCAAACCACCTTTGCCCACCAACTTCCCAACAGAACCATTTCCTTTTTGTTCATCCTTACCTTTAAGTTCACTATCCCCTGCTTTCTTACTAGTATTTCCACCTTTTTGTGGTGTAGCTGAATTCCCATTGCGCACAGCCAACTTACTGTTGCTTCGAGACTCCGATTTTGGCGTCACAAATACTTCATCAATTTCATTATTGCCATCAAAATCAACAATTTCTTTGCCATGCTTCCCAAACATTCTGCCATCATCAAAGTTCAATTCTGTACTATTATGCCCCACAAACCTAAAGCTCTCACCATCGTCAACAGTATCAAAGAAATCCCAAGAAGATCCTGATCCAGGAGGAGGTGGAGGTGGTGGAGGTGCTGAAAATTCAGAATCCTCCATGTGCATATTCCTAGGTAGTGCTGGACTCACCCTTATAGTCACAGCACTAGCCCCACCTGCCACCATGTAACTCATCCTGGCAGTGGATTGGGAAAGGGGACTCCCATTGAGGACCGGAGATTCCGATGCACCACCCATGTGAGACAGTGAGGGGGATGGATATGAAGAATGCGAAGGGGTTTTGTCATGTTCAGTGGCTGAAGTTGATATGGAGGACTCTATCAGGACTTCAGCCTCAGCATATCTCCTAAGAGCAACACCAATATTTTTCAAAGATTCAACATAAGCGACATGAGCAGCTGCTAAAGCATACCTTGAATCTATTGCTTGTTTGATAAATCTTTTCCTTTCTTTGCATAGTCTTAAAGCTTCAGTTCTCTCCCCACCTTTCGAGTTTGTTGCACCCATTTTTCTTTACAAAATCAAGCCAATCGCTTCATAAGATTACTCTCTCATTTTTGCAGCATTCAAGCGGACAGTTTCTTCTCAGAAGTTCGAAACATAAAAGGGCAAATTTCTTACAAAAGCAATCTCATATGCCACTGAAACCAAGCAAAACAGAAAACAAAATCAGCTCTCCTTCCCCAAAAAAAAATCACTGAAGAAATTTAGCGCCGGAAAACAAAATAAACTGAAGAAGTAAGAAACCCAACCTCAATGCGTTTCTCCTCGTACTCAAACCCCAACCGTGTACCTCAAAAAACGGAGCAAATGCGGCACGAAAAAGAACGACACTCCGAAGTTCTCTCAAGGAGAAATGGAGCAGTTCAAGAAAAACAGAAGCTCACTTGACTGTGCCCTTAGTTTGATAAATGAGACAAGACCCAAATGGAAATAACAAGAAAGCTTAAGGCTTTTGCCCTTTGGAAGGCACTCTCGTCTCAGTTTCACACTCTACTGAGAACGGGAAAACAGAGGACGACCCAAAACCCTGTTTTTATTCATGAAAATAGAAAAACGCTAGAAAATGTAGAATGGAGTAGTTGAGAGAGTCATAAAATCTCCCTAAAACCAAAAAAGAGAAAGCTGAACAAATTACAGCTAATCAAATAAGGGTTTCGTGATTGAATCAAATCAACCCATGCACTTGACTTGAGGTAACCTTTCTGGGGTCTGAAAATTGAGGTTTCTTTCTTTTCAACAGAGAGATGGTGTGGCAAACATTGTAGAAATGATGAAAGGCGAGAAGCAAAGCACAGAGAGAAAGAGAGAGAAGAGAAGGAATCTGGTACAGTTGATACACTAAGGAAGCATTGCATTGGAATGTGTGTGAATGATCCTCAACATTCATTCCAATTTTATTACAAGCAATTAGTTTTAGTATTAGGTTAACCAGAATTTAAGAAGAAATGAAAAACACAGATCCAGCTATTCTGAAGTAAAGCACTTGTCTTTTCCCTCCTCTTTTTGGCCATGTTTGGATGGGTGGAGCCGTGGATGGGACATCAAAAGGGAAAAAAATGCTAAAAGGATATACTTTTATTTTCATAAGAATTTTTAAATGGAGAAAAATAAACGAAGACATAAAAAAATTTATTTATTTTTATCGGTATAATGGAAAAGGAGTAAGGGTAAACTGGACTATAGTATGGAGTATTATGTTACCTCAAAAGATGTAAAGATCTAAGCTTGACATTATGTATACATCAAGGAAAATATTTAAATAAACTTAATTTTTATCCTTCTTATAATAATTTAAGTATTTTTTAAAAATGTTAACTTAATATAGTAATTTATAATACTTTCAAAATCAAAATCAGTAGCATTAGACAAGGCAAACACTAACCAAAATATCTTTATAATTTTTAGTTGATTTCTTCTCAATTATTGGGTGAAAATTTAAGTTTCTTTAGGGGGGGTTCTGATTCTCTCTGGGGAAAAAGAGAAGAGATTTGAAGTCCTAATGCATAATTATTTAACCCTACACTATTATAAAATACATAGATATGCAGTTGATGAGTATTTGAATTTAATTTTTTTTTTGATAAAAAGTATTACCAATTAAATAACAAGTATCCTAATATCTTAGGTTACAAGGCAAACTTCTTAAATATTGAACTAGAACGACGATGGCAAAGCATGGTCGAAAAGATGAAAATTGAGGGCATCAATTAGAGCATAATAAAATTATGAAATATTAGTTTATTTAGTTCTTAAAATTTAGTATTTATAATATTTTTTTATCCTTATGATCCATAATAAATTTTTTTGTCATTATGGTTCTAAATATTTAATTTTTAAAGACCATAATGGCTGATTTTTAGATAAAAAATTAAAATATTAAGTATCATAATAATAATTAATAAGAATTATAATGACAAAAAATAATATTAATGATAAAAATATTATAAATTTCAAATTTTAAAACTTAAATAAACTAATTTTTTAGAATTATCAATATTAATAAATCAATTTATTTGTATTAAAATATTTTTAAAAAAATTATAAAAGAAGTACAGCCGTAGTTTTATCAAAAAAGAATTCATTCAATGACACAAAAATTTCGGGGTTAGATTGCTATCCTTATTTGAGAATATCTGTGTTTTGGTTACAAAGAAGAAGAGACAATGCGAGTGACAAAAGCATATTACTACTGTATTGTAGCCATTGGACAAAGGAACGGTGGTAAATCTGTCAGGCTGAGGCCCATATGACCGTGTACTGCGGAACTTTCTCATTGGAAAATGTGCAATGACAAATCTGCCCCTATGTTTTCCCATGGGACCCTCTATCCTCTAACGTCTTCTTTTGAAGCCTCTCTCCACTTATTGCATTTTTCATTCCTTTGTTGGAGAAAACTGTTACCTCTTCGTGGCCTATGGTACTTAGAAATTCATTTGGAAATGGAACTGCTATTAAAAGTGCGCGCATTAAGTGAAATTTAATATAAAATTTTAGTCGGTAAAAAATTTATGAAATTAAATTAATATAAATAAATTTTAACGGATCGATTTCTCAAAAAATTAATAACTCCTCTATTTAAAAATCGAACACTCGACTTCACAAGCAACGTGTTGACACTGACTACTTAAACGGGACTGAAATCCCGCGTACTTAGAGATTTCTTCCCACTTGTAATAATTGACTCAGTAAATAGAGGACATATGCCATAGTCATGGCAATGTCACATATAGACTTTTTTTTTTAAATATTTATTTTGATGTAATTGTTAAATAAAAATTTAACTATGACTAAATGTATTTTTATCATAATTCAGACTTAAATCGATCTTAATCATTACAATCCTTCCAATACATCAATGAATAAGCCCTAACCCTAACCAATCAAGCGTTATAAGTCCCAGCCCCATTAGACTAGTCGAACATGATCATTGCAACCCCACCAACACTTCAATAGGTAAAATCATACTTCTATTTAATCAAGTATTGTACGTCACACACGTTTAACTTATAATACATACATTAAGTAGTGGATTAATGATCTTCAATAAGGTTCAAATTTGTGATATTCAGAATAAAGATTAAATTTTATTGACTTAACCATTAAACTACTATAGTAGCGATAGATATAACATTGTAAATATAAATACATATGTCTCTTCAAATTGTGATGAAAAGTAGTGTTTATGACCCCCCAACCAGAGAGTTTCCAATCCTAAAATTTCCCTATATTGCAATTCAAAATATACCAGAACAATATTGTTTAGTTTGTAGTTAAACGTTTAAATACTTAACTTATAATTTATGAATATAATATTCCATTCCTGAAGTATTAAAGGAAAAAATAATGGTATGACTTAGTTTTCACCATTTAATTAGAGTTTATATTTTGACAAAATGACAACTCAGTTAAAAATACTCCTTATCAAAAAATAGGTTATAGATTCAATTTACATTTCGTTTTTTATATAAAATATAATAAAAAAAAAAAAGGTTAAGATCCCATCTCATTGCACATAAAACATTTTACATAAAATTTTTATCAGTGTGTGGTTAATTTATAATTGAAAGAATTTGATACAATTTTCTTTTAGGAGAAAAGAATTTGATACATGAAAAACCCTTCGATACTCAAACTTGTTAAGATTAATTAAACGTTGTTCTAAATCATATCTCTGTTTTCCCAAAACCATTCCTCTAGCAAAATGGTCGTTAAGGCATCAAAGTATTCGTGCAGGATGCACAAAAATAGTGATGAGAATGTGCATTATTAAAGTCACTGACTGAATATTCTTCCCTTTAAAATTTATATATAAAAAATCAGTATATTATTGTTGTACATTTTGTTTTATGCACTTTTTTTTTTTCTTTTTACAGGATTAGAAGAGGATAAAAAAAAACTAAAAAAAGTAGATCAGATTGAAAAGTCTCTGTAGTAGGTGCAATCAATTATGATCAGCCATGACAGTTGGTCTCATGCAATCCATTATACTACAAATCCAAGGACAATGGTATCCAGGAACAGCTTTCTCACTTCATATTAAGTATTAAACACTAGGTGGTCACGTATATACTATATAGGAGATGGCAATGCTACTTTATCATGGATTTGAAAGCTTGACGAGCTTTAGTTTATAAGTTTTCTGCATATATTTACCTAAATAACACTTTTGTTCGAACTCAAAACATCTAAAGTTATATTCAACTCTATAACTTCTCTTTTGTTATATTCAACTATTTAGTTATGTTCGACTAAATAACACTTTTGGCCAATTGAGCCAAACTTCTCTTTGATACCAAACAAAATTGAAGATGCATGTGAGATTAAGTTCATGATAAAAAAACACATATAGTTGTGTGGATCAAACGTTTCAAAAATTTATACACTTTTACACGGTATAACATGTGATATATGCATAGGACGGATCTAGAGAGGACTCGTTTTCTCTCAAAATTTTTAAATTTATCTTAAAAATTTTAAATTTAAAAAATATATTCTTTAAAATTTTATATTTTTTCTCTAAAAAATTTTTTAAAAAATTATAATATTATCCCTTTAATATAACTTCTCCCTCCCTCCTCCCTCTCAGTCCTAAATTCTTAGTTATGTCCTTATATATATATAAATTTTTAATATAATAGTTTATAAAAATCAAGTTTATATAAATATTTTTTTATTCATAATAATATTGTTTTTTTCAAAGAAAAAATTTAAGTAGTTTTTAATATAATAGTTTATAAAAATCAAGTTTATATAAATATTTTTGTATTGATAATAATATTGTTTTTTTCAAAGAAAAAATTTAAGTAGTTCTAATCTTTATAAATCTTGAATATATATATATATATATATATATATATATAGAGAGAGAGAGAGAGAGAGAGAGAGAGAGAGAGAGAGTGATATATAGCTCCAAAAGGGCACCCCCTCCTATTTAGAATATATTAAGGAACAAAATAATATTAAAATACGAAAAGTAAAAAACTTAGAATCCTTAACAGAAGAAACCAGTTAATATAAAGAAATATTAGTCAATTTTAGAAAACACTCTCGGAAACTAGAAGAATCTTTTTCAGATATAAACAAAACATTAAAAAATATAGAAAAGCTTATTCTTAGTTAATGCCTTTAGAAGATAATCTTGATTATAAAAAGTGCCTTGTAGAATTAAAAAAGTATCATTCAGAAACTTTAGGCCTTACTGATTATATAGAAACTTCTAATTTAGATAAAATATATCCAAAACAAAATAATATTCAAATAACATTATTAATTAAAATTTGTGAAAAATTAAAAATTTTAGAAAAAAGATTAGTAGCTCTAAGCCTAGAAAAAGAAATAGATAAATTAACAGATAAATTTAGTAAAATTCCTATAGAAAGAAAATGGAAAAAAACAAATAACTTATAAGTTTAGATATTTATCTTTAGAGAAAATAAGTACTTAAAAAACAAGTCATTTATAAGAATTATGAGGAGACTATCGTTTTTAGGACCTAGTAGAACTCTAAATGAAAATACTAGTGTAGAAACTTGCCTTTTAGGAAGGATTAGACAATTTAGAGAAAATAGACAAATTCAATTAGATGAAATTATAGATGTAAATAGAAATGTGGAAATTTATAGAAATAATGATATAGATTTATTAAATCCTAGAAGATTATACCAAGTAGGTTGGTTACAATCTCATTCAAGTTTATTTAGATCAAGTAGAGATCTAGAAGAATATTTGTCAGTAACCATAGAACCTAGAGCATTAAAATTAATCACGACTGAAAGTCTTACAAATTTAACAAATACATATACTTATATGCATTTAGGATTAATAGTAATAGGAATTAAAGGATTAGCAAGATCGGGATTAGGAACTAAAGTTTTATTAACAATATTAGATAAAAGATGGAAAGATATTAAAAAAGCACGTATAGCAACAATAGAAGTAGACATGAATGAAAATAGAGGAATTTTTTTATTGTAGTCCAAGTTTTTTAATAACCTTAGAAGATTTAGCTAAAAACATAGAGATAGGTATTCAAACTAAGGGTTATGAAGATTTTAGTGGAGAAAATTTAATCATATGTTTAGGATTTATAGGAAGATTAACCAATGGTTATAGAACAAAATATAAAATAGAAATAAAACCTATCATAGAAGCTATGGCTAGTAAATGAATCCAATTAATAAAATCAGTAAAAGTTAATCCAGAAATTCTAGCAGGAGAATGGAATCTTAGCAAATTCTTAGAATCAGACACTCCTTTAGTACCTAGAGATAGTGTAATATATTAAAATAATAGAAAACAAACTAGTGTTAGATTTTTAAATTATTCCAATACAAACATAAAAATAGAAGAAGATGAAGATACATAATCTTTAAGACAAGGAATAGAAAGTGTATGTATAGAAATTATGGAAACTAAAAATAGAATAATATATCCTAAAGAATTAGGTTTAGAATTATCAGAAGAAGATTTAATGAGGTTAGAAATAGAATTAGAACAAAATGGACAAATAGATAATACTGAATATTATTTATATTATGATTTGGATGGAAATATAAGAGTAAAAATTGAACAATAAATTGAAAATATAGAAGAAAATAATACATGTATAGAATATATGGATATTGCTTCTCCCTCTACTGCCTCAAATAATCCTTATATTCCTTCATAGCCAGTAGTACCACAACAAGTTGTTAGACATTATGATTCAGGAAATTTACCTCGAATGACATATAGTGATTATAGAGAAATGTAATCAGAAACAGCACCCAAGGGAAAAAGGCAACCTCTAGAAACAATAGATAATAAAAAAATTAATAGATAATAGTAGAATGCTAAATTTAGCAGCTCATGACCCTCAATTGTGGGAAGGAGTAATAGATACTTGGAAATATCTAGTAGTACAACATTCATTATATTCAACAAAACTTTGATCATACAACAGAAGAAATGTATAGCTATTTGGAAACTTTTTTAGGATAAATAGCTAGAGCAGCTTGGGAAAAATATAAAGAAAAATTTTCATTAGAATTAGCAAATGATTTAACCCTAGTACCCAATCCATATAATTTTACAAATAAGATTCAATTAATTTTACTAGCCTAAAGTCCTAATTATGGGAGTAAAATTCAACAAGAAGAAGCTGTTAGAAAATTAGAACAATTATCTATAAAAGATTGGAAATTTATTAAACATTTTTTACAAGATTATTATTATTATATTACCTTAGTAGGATGTTTTTATAAAGAATAAATTTTAGAAAAATTCTTTTTAAAACTACCAGGACCCTTAGGAGAAGAAATATATAAAAGTTATAAATCATATGATTGGAATGTGGCACATATAAAAAAATAGCTACTTGTATAAAATTTATAGTTATAAAATTAGCAGAAAAATATACGTTCATACAAATACATAAACAACTCAAAGGAGAATATAGTTTTTGTAAAAATATTTATACTCCTCACCATTATAGTCAACAAAATACTAGGAAAATATATAGAAAACCAAAAATGAAATATTATAAGAAAAAATATTACCTTAGAAAATCCTCAGTTAGAAAACCTTATTTAAACAAAGATAGGCATATTAGAGAATTTAGTAAAAATAGAACCTATAAAAATAAATTACAGTGTTATAGTTGTGGTCAACCTAATCATTTAGAAAGAGATTGTTCTAGAAAAAATAATCTATATAATAAAAAAAACTGCATTAGTAGAATGTGTAAATGAAGATATTATTGATGTAGATAAATATATGTCAGATTCAGAAAGTGTATATAGCATAATCTTTGTAGATGATATAGACTCTCAGCAACCTGAGTCCGATGACAAAATAGAAGATTTAGATTTTGTAGAAGAAATAACTAATACTCGGTCACCAAAAAATCAAGTGTCTTATTTGTCTCAATTAGATAATGTAATAGATACCCTTTAAGAATTAGTCCTTGTAGATTGTGAATATGATTGGATACATAGGAAAGGATCATATAGCAAACGTTATTATTTATGTGAAAAATATCCCTCTTTAGCACTTAGATGGCAATGTAGTAATTGTTTACAAGAAGCTTGTAAATTTTGTCTAGAAAAACAAAATATAGAATTAAAACTAATAGACAAAGCAAAACAAAAATAAAGAGAGGATCCTGTAGAGCATCATTTAGAACGAAGAATTATAATAGTAGAACAAAAGATAGACTAACTAGAAGATCATATATATAAAACAAATATTGAACAGGTTCAAATAATTAAAAATAGTTATACTCCGAATATAGAAATTTTAGATAGAAAGAAAAATAATAAAACTAATAGGATAGATATTCTTGTTTTAATTAAAATAGGAAACATAGAGATAGAAGTACCAGCCTTAATTGATACTGGTTGTAGTAATTCAGTTCTTAATACTACTATAATACCTAAAGAATATCATACAACTGCTAGCACTATAGCTGAAGCAGCTCAGATGGATGGAAAAATATATAGGTATACTAAATCAGTAAAAAATGTAGTCTTTCATTTTAAAATCTCTTCAAGTTCTTATACAGAACCTTATTATGTTCCTAAAATTTATCTTAGACCTACTCAGTACAATTTAATTGTAGGATTAGATTTTATGCTTCAATATTATCGTGGTTTAGTTTTAACTCGTATTGGTATTCATTTTTTCAAAAGTAGTACTTTACCTTATAACACTCCAAAGTGCACTGAGAAGCATCGTGTCCCCTTTCACCTCTCACCTAAAACTCGTACAGAGATAGAAACTCCACAGCCAGATAAATTTAAAAATTATAAGTGTTCTATACTTGATAACTGTAAACAAAATAAAGTAGATTAAATATTAGACATAAATCACCGTGAATTTTTAGAACAAATAGATTTTCAAATAGATTGGTTAGATTAGGATGTATAGAATCACTGACATCATTTGGAACTTCTTAGAAAATTCCATATCCGCTTCATAGAAATGAGAATCAAGTCTACTAATTCACACCCAAGAACCCTCAACCCAACTAAGGAGTTAAGAACACTTGAAGAAGATGAATTAGACAACCAAAGATAACCTCTACTCTAAACTCTTAGATGAACAAGAACTTAATATTCTATTTTGATAGGTTAGTTTGATCTATTCTTAAGAGTTTATAGGCTTAAATCAAGGCAAAGAATGGAATTCTAAGATTGGTCTTGGCCTGCAGGAAGAACTCTCAAAGAACTCTCTTAAGAGTGTCTTTTGATTTCAATAATAATAACTAAGTTACATTTGAAATATTATAATACTATATATATAGGCATCTAAACCTAAGTAAAGTGAGATGAAATCTCAGGCATTCAAGCCTTTAAATAGTCCAAAATATTCATATTACATAATAAAATTCATGAGAATTAAATTAGAAATCAAAATAAAACAAAATAAGAAAATTCAATAAAATAGGGATAGCCCGAAGTAACCTGGCGCCAGGTGTGTTTTGGAACGAAACAACTCTTTTAGAGTGGACCTGGCGCTAGGTATACTATTGTACCTGGCACCAAGTGTGTCCTAGTTCCACACAGCCTTCTTTTTCTTGTCCTTTCAGCCCCTCTTGTGCTTTTTTGACCATCCACACGAATTGTGCGCAGCTTTTTTCTTTGGCATCCATCTCATCACACTCTTCATGTTCCTTAGCTTATTGAATGATTTTGCTTGAATCCTCCCTTGTAAGTGTTGGGGATATGCCCTAGAGTCAATTTGTACTTATACTATTGTCATTATATTTTATATAATAATATAAGGCTTTACTTTCCATGAATAGTGAGTTTTATTTTGTGGTCATCAAGTACGTGACTTAATAGTAAAACCCTACAATGAATACAATGACTATTCTAAAACTGTCCCTGATCGATTATTATTATTGGAATAATAATAAATTAAGATTAGTATGTTTGTGATTTGATGGCCATGTTTTACTGGCCATGGATATTTGTGATATCGAGTCAAGACATAAATAAATGTTAGAGAACATTGTATTGGACATGACCCACTGTGAGAGTACTTCATGGAATATGTCATAAGTACTTTCAAGCCATAATAATATTGAAAGTCCTTCGACCTAAATTCATCATAGTTTCCTACTTGATAAATTCTATATTTTGACATTGTCTAAAGTTGTCTTTAACCAGATAATAAATTAGACTACTGTTGGATATAAAATAAATCAAGGAGAGGAATATGATTGATTGTGAAGGAATTTGTCCCTCTCAATTGTGGGAGAGATATCCATGGGCCCCTTGATAAGTTAGACTGTTAAAAATGCATGACTGTGCTCAAATATATCAATCTAAGATATTGATATCATTTGTTTGAACAGTCTACTATGAAATCAAGAAATAATTGATTAAGCTTAATAAGGATGACATGCTCCGTGCCTTATGCTTAATCTGGATATCGTGTGACAAAATGACTAAATATAAAATTATGGTTTGGTTCAAAGAGATCACCGATCTGCATTTAACCTGAATAGTTATAATGTTTTGTTAGAAACCGCTTATAACTTGTGGGCCATTTACATATGATTTAGGCACACTGCCAGTGTTAAATGAACCTATAGGGTCACACAATAAGCGAACTTGTTAGGTTATTTTTCTGGTGACCAAATTCGATGAATCTGAAAATATGTCTAAGTTAATCGTACTTAGAAAATTTACCAGATACAATGAATCTGGAAATATGTCCACATTCGATGTATCTGAATGATGTCCAGATTATAAGAATTTGACTCGGTAAATTAATTAGTTAAATTATCGAGATAATGGCAGAATCTTATCATATCAGTTTTAATTTAATTTGAATTTAAATTAGAATATGATAAGATATTATTAGGGTTGAACTCTAAGAGGTTCGGGAGTTTTTAAGAAAATCCTAGCCGTCTTTTTAAGAGTCCAATTTTTCGGTTGACAACATTCGTGCCATTCTCTACCAGAAGAGAAAAAAAAAAAAAACCTCTCAAACCCTATGCGCTAGCACTCCCCAGGTATCGAGTGAGTTCGCGGTGTGTATCCGATAGAGGACGTTCGCATACTGCAGCGTCTGGTGATTGTTTGGGTTGAACGTACAACAGCGCAATCAGAATCAAAAGATTTCGATTACAGCAACCAGAGGTAATTCTTAAACCTTAGATCTTCTTAATCGTTTACTTGGGTCCTCGGGAGGGATTCGTGAATGTTTTTCGCGTTTAGGAATCCACGAATTCTAACAGTAAGCTCCCATGTCTTGGATTCTCTCAAGGTGCCATGAAGTGTAGCTTGTAATTCTATCCCCCTTCTTTAGCTTTGGCATATTGTTTGGATGGATTCCTATCATTTTTCCATTCTTTGGGCAAATTCATCTTCAAATGGGCAACCACATAAGATTTCAAACAATAATTTTTTTGTGAAGATGAAAATACAAGTTTATGCTCCCACATACAACTTATTTTTCCCCTCATCTTCACTTTTCTTCTTTGCAGTCTCTCCCTCTTTGTTGTCATTTTTCAAGCACAAGAGAGCTACTCTAATTTTATCTCCATCTTCTCTCCTTTTTTTACTCTCCTCCTTTACTCCCTCTTATTTTGAGGTCTCTTTTTGCATTCTTTCTTTTTCCCTTATCATTTTCTTTCTTATTCTCTTTCTTTGGAAGGTCTCCTACCACACTCTTCTTTCTCTTATTGTCCTTTATTTTCCCTTGTACTTCTGTCACCTCACTTGAGGGTAGGGGTAGAAGAGTATATAACTTACTTCCCTTAATAACCGAGTAAGAATTTTTCCTTCCATCATGCAATACACTCTTATCAAATTGCCATGGCCTTCCCAAAATTAAGTGCCTAGCTTGTATGGGGATTACATCACAAATAATTTCATCTTGATACTTCCCCATTTCAATTGTCAACAATACTTATTTGTTCACTCTCAACTTTTCACTATTATGGAACCATTGCAATCTATAGGGGTTAGGGTGTTTCATCATATATAGACCTAATTCTTCCACAAGACTAGCACTCACAACATTGGTAAAACTCCTTCCATTAATGATAGCAACACATGGCTTTTGGTTAATAAGGCAATAGGAGTAGAAAATTTTGTTTCTTTATAAGCTCTTCTTCACTTCATCATCATAAACATCTCCTACAACACAAGTCCTTATTTCCTTAATTGCAACTCCGGCTAATGAGTAAAGAGGTGGCACAACCATTCCTTCGTCACTAGAATTATCATCACCATTGTGCCCCTCATTTCTTTTCTCATCTCCACAATCCTCCTCCTCACTAGTTATCTCTCATTGAGTATTGGTAAACTTCAATTTTTTGGTTGGATACTCATATAAGGTGTGCCCATAGCCTAAGCATTTGAAGCATTTGATGTCCCTAGTTCTTGGAGGTCTCTTAATACATTTACCCTTATTCCTGGCACATTCTTTTCTAGGCTTGTAGGACTCTCTTGGTGGTCTTGGTGGTTTTAGTTGATCTTCCCTCTCTTTAGGTTGGTGGTTGAAAATAGGTTTAGTATAGATGGTTTCTTTGGAGTGTGACTTTCTTTTGAGTTGTCCCTCAATTTTAATGGCCATATGCACTATCTCCTCCAAAGTCCCATAAGAATGTAATTCAACTACATTTGCTATGTCCCTATTCAACCTACTAAAAAATCTTACTTTTGTAGCCCTCACATCCTCAACATTGTTAGTCCTCATCAAGGTCACCTTCAACTCCTTGTGAAAATCCTCTACATTTTTATTTTCTTGTCTAAGCACATGCAATTTTTGGTAAAGTTCATTATAGTAGTGTAGGAATACAAATCTCCCTCTCATCAAGTTCTTCAACAATTCCCAAGTGGCAACTAGTTGATCTCCCATCCTCTTTCTTTGGGATGCTACTTGGTCCCACCATACTAAAGCATACTTAAGGAATCTTGAAATGGCCAATTTAACCTTGATCCGCTCACTATACTCATGGTACTCAAATAAAATTTCCACCATTCTTTCCTATTCAAAATAAGCCCCCGGGTCACTTTTGCCTTGGAAAAAGGGTACTTTCATTTTGATATGCCTCAATTCTCTATCTCCCTCATCTTCATCTCGCCTTCTCACGCTAATCCCTTTTTCTCGATTTTGTCCTCCATAATCTTCCTTATGGACTCCCTCATCCCATTCTTCCACTCTTTCAAACTACCTCTCAAACCCCTTTATATTTTTTCCATCATGTCTACCTTGCATTCTACCTCTTCACCTTCTCAATTCTTGCCTACCTCCCTTCAATGGTGTAGGTGGATGACTTCCTATGGAATGCTCATCCCAATCCTCTCATTGCTCATACAATGGGGATGTGACATTGTTTTCCTCTTTCATCCTAGAGTTATCTTGTTCTCTATAACCCTGTCTTTGTGCAATGGTTGAGGCTTGGCCTTAGTTGGTTTGCAATTTGGTTATATCTCTCCCCATCTCATCTATTTTTGCATTGAGAGTTTCAAAGGCGGCTCGAATATCAAAAGAATATTGGGACATTTTGTTTGGATTTTACTTGGAATGTTTAGATAGAGGAAGTAATTTCCTGACAAGCACTATCTTACGTGTTTTCACCTACTTTCGTGTTTAGCTCTCTTTGGCTTTTATATAGATAGGCTCATCCTTTTACCTTTTTTTTTTCAATTTACTCAAGTCCTCAACAAGCTCTTCCCACAAAAGTCTCTCCAATTGCTTAGGAATTAGTCCAAACTTTAACAAGCCCATTAACTTTCTAAGGACAACCAACTAGATAACTAACGGTGGGAGTTGATCAACTCATACAACAATGAGCCTCAAAGAGTTTATATCAATCAAGAATATTCAATGAATTCAAAAAGCTCAACAAAATTGACTAGGGAATGGGTGCATGGACAAGACATAATAAGAATTTTTAGTGTAACACTAGGAGTTCAAGGAATATAGCATTCAAGAGCCAAACAAAGAATTTAGCAACTAAGATGATCTCAATGGACAAGCAATGTCCCCAAAATACTTGAAATGATATATAATCAACTATATGAAGTGCTCACAAATTTGAGCTACAATTTCAAGTGAAAAGTTCACTCAAGCAAAATATCAAACACTTTGTAAGTAATTTTCGAAACTTAAGATTTAGCAGAAATTTTAAGCAATTTTAGCCCCCAAAAATCATCAACAACAAGAAATTTATAATCCCAATGATTATACTATCAACAAGGCACAAGTTTAACATATAAAATACAAGAAAAATTAAAGAAAACTTGACATTTTTGTAGCACAATTTTGATTTACGAGATTGACCAATTTTGAAGCCTTGTCTTGAAGAACCAAGCATTGATAAGAATCAAAGCTTTCCTCTTCCTGATACCAAATTATTTGATATGATCTTGAGGGTAATTTTCAATGAAATTTCGTGGCTAAATATAGGGCAAAATTCAAGACTCATGTAAGAACTCAAAACAGTGAGTTTAGTGAAGAAATGATACACCCAATTCAAATACTAGGACTCTAAGTCAAAATAAAGAACTTAAAACTTTAGAAATGAGAATCAAGTCTACTAATTCACACCCAAGAACCCTCAACCCAACTAAGGAGTTAAGAACACTTGAAGAAGATAAACTAGGCAACCAAAGATAACCTCTACTCTAGATCCTTAGATTAATAAGAACCTAAGATTCTATTTTGATAGGTTAGTTTCATTTATCCTAAGAGATTATAGACTCAAATTAAGGTAAGGAATGGAATCCTAAGATTGGTCTTGGCCTTCATGGAAGAACCTTCAAAGAACTCTCTCAAGAATGTCTTTTGATTTCAATAATAAAAACCAAGTTACATTTAAAATGTTATAATGCCATATATATAGGCATCTAAACCTAACTAAAGTGAGATAAAATCTTAACCATTCAAGCCTTTAAATAGTCCAAAATATTCCAATTACACAATAAAAGTCATGAGAATTAAAGTAGAAACCAAAATAAAACAAAGTAAGAAAATTCAGTAAAATAGGGCACAGCTTGAAGTGACCTGGCTCCAGGTGTACTAGTGTACCCGGCACCAGGTATGTCTTGGTTCAACACAGCCTGCTTTTTCTTGTCCTTTTAGCCCCCTCTTGTGCTCTTTTGACCCTCCACACGAATTATTGTGCAAATGCAGCTTTCTTGGGCCTTCTCTTTGGCATCCATCTCTTCACATTCTTCATATTCTTTGGCTTGTTGAATGGTTTTGCTTGAATCCTCCCTTGTAAGCTCCTATGTCTTGGATTCTTCCAAGGTACTATGAAGTATAACTCGTAGTTCTATCCCCCTTCTTTAGCTTTGATATATTGCTTGGATGAATTCCTAGCATTTAGTCTTTAGACTTTAATTCTCAGAATTCAATATTAAAATTTCAATTTTATTAATCGAGACCGTATAGGTGGATATACACCTTACCTCCGAGTAATGCGTACAAAAGAAATTTTAATCGAAGGACCTGCAACCTATCTAGAAAGTATAAGCCTCTAACAAATTAATGCAATAACGAAACATTAGAGAAAATAAAATTACAATTATATTTGAGCGGGTGATTAGCTAGTTAATATGCAACCGTGTTACTTTCTCTATAAACATGAATGAAGACTAATGAGTCAAAAGATGCTACCCTTGCCAACTATAAAGTTTGCCTTTTGACTTTTGAGAGCTACTAGTTACTACACTAATATCTTGCTGTCCATTTGAACTTGTACTTTGGCATATTCCTTTAACCAGCGTATATGTAGATCCTCTGTTAGCTGAAATTTTAGTATGGACATGATTCACGTTGACTAATAGTTTTGGAAGGTTATACCATATATAATGCAAGTTATCAATACAACTCTCTAAAATTATTGATCTACATGAACCAGGTCAATGTAAGTTGAAAGCTATTCGAGTAGCCGATGGATTTAGTAAAGGCAAGGATAAAGTTCCCATCACTTGATTGCAATATTCCTCCAATGCCCAATGGACCAAGGTTCTATTTGCTCTGTTAATATTGAGAATGACATCATTTGTACCTCCTTTCAATCAAGTCACATGTGATACCTTCTTCACCTTCCTAGCCTTCCAATATATGGGAAATATGTCTACAAAGGTTTCAAAACCTAAAATAATTTTAGTTTGAAATACCTTTATACATGCTTGGAAAATATGAATAAGTAAGTGAAAGAAAACATCAAGCTTGAATGTGTGGCCATCAAGTCCGAACCTTCCAAATCTTTCATAGTGAGATTGCAAAGAAGCGTCTTTTAACTTGTAATTCCAATGGCATGTGAATATCAGGTTAAATGGCTTGAATGTCACATTTACTCTTTTTGATGAAAATAAATGTTCCCCTCTCCCTTTTACTCTCTCTCTCTTTTTTTTAGCCAAACATATATATGTATATATATATATATATATATATATATATATATATATAATTTTTTAGAAGGGTAGAGGGGAAGACAACGAGTGGGAAAGTGGATAAGAGAAAAGGATAGGACGTAATGCAGTGTCGAGCTCGACACTTATGTCTCAAGTAACAACTTTCTTATCATTAAGACAGATTGTTATCGACAAAACCAAACATAATGTAAAATGGAAACAATATAACCAATAAAAAAGAAAGAGACAACAATAAAGAACATAGATTTTTTATTTTTTTTATGCTAATAATACAAATGGAATGAACAATTCTCTTATTCCACACACTCAACAAAAAATAAAAGAGTCCTTTCTACGGGACAAGTTTAGCCTGTCACTATGACTAACTTTAGAAGGGTGCCTTAATATATCCAACATGACTTGAATTTGTTGCTTTAGTTAACGTCTTCAAATCATAGGCAATCCAGCATCTCGAAGTATCTTGATTATAGAAATATCCCAAACACTTGCAGTCACTGGAGCATTTCCTCGAACACTTATCCTCTGTCGTCCCACTTCCCCCTGTAAACTTGCTGAGAAAGTGATCAACTCCCTTCACCTTATAGTACTTGAAATCTTTGCAAGATAATAGTTTTGGTGACTGGAAATTCTTGCTCCATCCCATTAGCCCACTTGGCAGAGGGCAGGCAACACATTGGCTATCTTCACATAGACCGAAATTCCACACCTTTCTGGCAATTGGCATTCTTTGCCATCTTCTCTGGGCAATAGTGTAAAAGTCACCTCCCATGCACCAATAAACACTGGCTCATAGTAAGTGTAGACCTTGAGAGTTCTGTCAATTCCCAATCTTAGGAATGTTAAAGTACTATTGTACTTGGGCCGGGCCAAGAAACGACTTGCACCATTGCTAGAATTTACAAATTGATAATCAAGTTTCAATTCATAAGCAAATGCCTCATCAGTTTCGGGCTTAGAATTGAACTTTACAAACTCCAAAGTACCTCCTGTGATTCCTGAAAGGTAGCTATATAAATTATAATAAATCGGGGGTTGGGGAGAATTCTTACTTTTGTAGTACATGTTAAAACCATTTGGCTCTAACACCATGCTATAAAGCCCATCAACATTTTCTTGGTTGGAAGCCCTGCTCACAAGCTTAGTCGGGCCTCCTATTTTTAGAGATTAGCCCACAAGAAGGGTGTCGGTGGGATGATCAAAACTTTGCCAAATGAAATTGCCATTAGAGTCATGAAGGACCATATTACCGTTAGGGAGCAACTTGAAGCCAACCACACCTTTGTTGGCTGTGTTAGTTTGCCACGCAATGCGGCCATCGGCATCTGCCAGCTCGAGGTTACCATCAGTTCCAAATGTAAGGGTAGCGTTTTCTCCAATCGGGTTGCCTTTGTTGGCCTCCCAAACCCAACGAAAAAGTGACTCCGATCGCGTCAAACCCATACGCAGAGCCAGAGTATAGGCACCTGGGGTGGTGTTATAGAAACAAAGTTGGAATGGGGCTGCAAACACAGCAAGAGGACAACAGTTTCCATCATACTCGACAATGTAGTCTCCAAATTCACCTTCATTGATAAGTTGGAAAGTTTCATTGGTAGGGACATGAGTAGCTTGAGCAATGAAAGGGAATGCTTGGATAGAAACAAAGAAAAATGCAAGAATGAATGCATTTGAAGATGCCATTTTTATGCAATGATTCAAAAGCTAGTTAGCATGCAGGATTTATACAAGTTTGAAACAATAATTTAATTGTGTAATGATTAACCTTTTGCATTGTTAAATGCAACTTTGACATCAATAATTGTTCATATGGGTCAAATGGTTAAGAAAATAGGGTCAATAAGAGGCTGCTGCCATTGGCGAGAATCGAAAAAACAACATACTATTTTATTTTTTGGTATCAACAAGCTTTTATCTTCTTTGTTTCATTTTTTATTTTAATAATCAATAAGAAATTCAGTTTTCTTCTAATGTAGATTCTCATTTTTTTTCACACCCGAAGTGAAGGAAAAGAAACACCTCATGATGCATTTATATATGTGTCACGCCCTGAGTCCGGAGATGACACGACAATACCCTTATATTGAAATTAGAGATGGCAATCGTGTCGTGTTAGGATTGACAGGTCGTGTCAATTTGGGATAATTACGCATGACAGACCAATCTGAACACGACTCAATTAATAAACGTGTTGTGTCATGTCAACCCATTTATTTTTGTGTTGTGTTCGTGTTATAAAATGAGTTGACACGACATGACATGATTAGACACAAAAATTAAATAGATAATTACTAAACCCGCTAACCCGAATACTTACTAAACCCATTAATCTGTCTACCTATTACACAAAAAATTTTAAAAAATCAAATCAAACAATATAAAATTTTTAAAAAGCTAATAAAACAGTCAATAAAGTCATAAATAACCAATAAAACAGCAAATCACCCAACTAAATATTTAGAGATCTCAATAAATTCATAAGATTTAATCTTAAAAATCTAAACAAATATAGTTTTGCAATAAAATTAGATTGTTCAAGAAATTATTTTCTCTAGTTAAAAGTCATTGTAATAATATTATTATTATACACACTAAATAATAATTAATTAAGAATGATTCATTTACCATATATAAAGTAAATAACCACATTAACATCATTTCTTTTTCTTAAGAGGTCTCATATAATTAAACAAAATAAACATACAAAAAATTCAATTAATTCATATAATAAAATTTAATTCAATTAATTCATGTTAAAAAATTAAATTATCTAATTTTTATAGTGAAATTTGTAAAGTATTATAAAAAGTATTAAATATAAGTATTAAAAAAAGTTAAATGGGTTTGTGGGTTGAAATAGGTTGAATCCATTTATGACTCGAACACGTTTAAAGTTAAACGGGTCGATTTGTTTCGGCCCGAACCCGCGAAACTCCAACCATAACCCGCTATAACCGTGTCATTTTCATGTCGTGTTCAATATTGTCACCCCTAATTGGAATGCCGAACCCTCAGCACCTCAAACTGATCCACCACACTTCCACTGCGCTACTCTGATACTCTAATAACCTGCACATACAAACTCACACTCCTAGAAACTTAAATTCGTAATCAAGCCTAAACAACCCAACTGAGTATTTATTTATATAGCCTACCAAGTACATAACAGACATTAATCCATCAAAGCCATCAAAGTCTAACAAAATTCCTAACATTCAAATCAATAAACATACTCTAAAAATTCTGAAATAATAGCCCGCTATCATTGTTAATCTTCTTCAAAACACTCGTCTAACTCTTCTTCTTCTAACTGATGTCCTGCAAATATGGTAATAAAAGGGGTGAGTATGTTATATATACATATATATATATATATATACATTTATAAAATAATTATTCAAAATAACTTTCAAATTATTGTAGTACACAACTCATGGAGTTTCAGAACATCTTCTTGGTGGGTTGGTCACACAATATGAAGATCTCGGAAACTCACACAAAGAAAAAAGAGAGGGGAAAGAAGGAACAATGAATCCTTGGCGTTACCCAATACGAAGCGAATGAGGTATAATTGACACATGAATATCGAATCGGTGTTGTTTATTCATTGAAAATAATGACAAACATATTAGGGGAAAGACCATCGCTTCAATGGAAGAAAATCGGCGCCGGAATCAAATTAGA
This sequence comes from Voacanga thouarsii, assembly GCA_026120185.1. Taxonomy (NCBI): domain Eukaryota; kingdom Viridiplantae; phylum Streptophyta; class Magnoliopsida; order Gentianales; family Apocynaceae; genus Voacanga; species Voacanga thouarsii. The sequence continues at coordinate 1,925,689 of JANUWF010001704.1, forward strand.
GGGAAGCCGGCGCAGGGTGGGGGAAGCACGACCGGCGTTAGGTGAGTGAGACCGTGTGAAGCCGGCGAATTTCAGAGCGACGCCAGCACTAGGTGAGGGCGTTGGAGTCGGCGCCGGCTCCTCTCGGGAAAGGCGAACAGAAGTCCGAATGCAGAACAACCAGAGTACAGTTTGGCTAGTTTTTGGGTTTTATAAGGTTCACAACACCCTAAACAGATAACAGGAAAAGAGAACACAACCAATCACCATGTTTAACAAAATATAATTGAACTCACACACCCAAAACATAATTGAATCATAGTATATTATAGAATCTAAGATATGCTTGAGTGCAAGGTTTCGATTTATTAATATTAGCTCCTAACTATTTTATCCCGTTAGGAGAAGGGTCGGAACTGAAACTAGGTATTGTATCCCCTAAGTAAGGGCCTTTTAACTGAAAACTAAGTATTATATCCCCCTGGCCAAGGGCCTTATAACAGAGATTAGGAATTCCCCAAAAACTAACTCAAGCATCAATCAATTTTCATAATACAATATTGATTCAAAATAGAATTCACTTTGCACAATTTCATCCACACAACCACAATACTTAAAGCATTAAACATCTATCATACTTAATCCGATTTAGTAATACGAAAATAACATTCATTGGCAAAATGTTCATAATTTGATATTCCAAAACCAAGAAATCAGAAAACACAAAAAAATCATAAATCCCTTACCAGACAATTCAGAGACCAAACCAACCCACAATTCTTAATTAGTGTATCTAACTACCTACAAGAACCTAAAAACACAATCAATTGCTAACATTCTAATTGATCCCCAAACCAAACCCTTACATCCAATTCAACAATATTCCATCCCTAAGCAAAAATTAACCCGATCCAAAGCATGAATATCAAAAGACTTACCTACATTTGAAACCTCCAGCACAATCTCTTCATTAGGCTTTCCTCTCTCGCTGATTTTCCCTTTCTCCAAAGCTGTCTCCGCAAGAGCGTTCTTATCTGTCAGAAACAACGTACGTTAAACCTTAGAACGTAATTGATCTTTCTTATTAGACTATTTACCCTCTTATAAATCTAATTATAAAATAACCCCAAGACTATCCCTTTTACTAAAATAACCCCTAGACACATAAACCAAAACCCACTAATATAATTAAAAGAAAACCTAAATAGGAAAGCTCCAAACAGGAGAAAAAGTTCGAGTCTCACAATATGAAGACTGAATGGGCTGCATATATATTGATTACACTACAGGCTTAAAAAACTATGATTATATATATAACTTAAAATTATAGCAATCTTTTGAATAACTGTTAGTTACGATCAAATTGTTATAAATAACTACTAGTTTTTCTTTAAAAAAATTATTAGTTTGGTTTTGACACAAAAAAAAAAAAACAAAGAAATATTTTGATATATGGCTCCATCAAAAAAGAAAAGACTATTAGTAACTTATTATAGACATTTATGTTAGGTAGAAGGCACAAGAATTATTATCATAGAATCAAATGTCTTTAACTTCAAGAAATGAAGAATATACGCTGTCACTGTGGGACCTCACTTAACGATTATTTATACACTAAGTACAAAAGGAAAGAAGAAAATTATTCGATCTATATAAAAATAGAAATGAAACTTCTGCCCTATTGCCTGGTCAACCAATAAATTGTAAACAAAATTATAAATGGGAGAAATTTTCATTTTTTGTTTTGTATATAACAATTGTATAAGATGATGCACAGCAACAGTGTAAATTTTATTTTTAAAATTTAATCTTTAAATATTTAAAGTTTAATATTTAATTTTCTTTCATTAAACAGGTCTTACGATGAAAAAAAATCCTCATCTTTTTCAAAAACTCATTTAGTTAATATCTTACGTCAATACCTCATGAAAACAAGTTAACATGTGATAATATTTCAACCAAAGAACAATTTTATTGGTATTGCTGTCTCTTTGGCTTTGATAAGTTTGGATAGGGTGAGGAATAGAGACTGAGTTGGAGTTGGAATTAAGAATTTTCACCAACTAGCAAGGGAAAGGGAAGTTTATGCTAAAGACGATATACAAATTTTTTTAATACATTAGGAGATGAAGATCCGAATCAAATAAAATTTTATTATTTAATAAAGGGTGTTTTTTATTAATTAAATTATGATATTTATATTTTTATTTTAAAGCGTTCAAAAATGAATATCTAATTTAAAAAATAAATATATTTCTTTTCTAAACAGCTTCCATAATCCATAACTAACCTCCTCTATTTAAGAGATACAAGCTCTACTAATGGGTCTATCCATTAACTTCTTTAATTAATAAGGATAATATACTATATTTATTGTTAAATAATCTCTTAAATCTTTATCTAAGTAAAAAAAAAAAAATCAAATTCTAAGAGAAAAGGTATTATTTTAAGTAATTCATTATTCTATTTTAAGTGAGGTTAGTATTGAAAATTTAAGTGTTTTAGAATATCATATATCCTTTTGATAATAACATAAAAACAAAATGTGTACATTCATTTTTGGATGAAGGGATTATATTTTTGTTTCTTGGTCCTCTTTGATCTTCAAAATTTACATGGGTTCTAAGCTATACATGTTTGTATAGATTTTGATGTAGTGGGAAACAAGATTCGACATGTGGAGCATTTTTTTTTTTCAAAAAGTAAAACAATGGTATTTTAGTGCATAAATATGTTAGGCTGTGAAAAGTAGGGATGGCAATTTTTCCACATAAATTGGGGGTCTGGCCTGGCCTTCCCCGGTTGGATCGAGAATTTTCTGATTTAAGCTGGGATAGAGTCGGGGGAGGGCTTTACACTTCGACCCGCTAGGCGGGGACGGGGATAGCATGATCCCTGGCCCACTTGGCCCGCCCGACCTACATAGTGAGTATGTATAAAAATTATAATTTATATTATATAGAATAATTATATATATTATATGTAAAAATAAAATACATACAAACTATATAGTATGTGCATATATTTATATACATAGTATATATTAATTATAGAATGTGTGTGTATATATATGTCTTGTATTATATCTACTTAACCATGATAAAGTAAAAAATGGCTTAGTCTATAAAATTATAAATTCTTATGTGAGATAATAATATCTCTATATTAATAAATTTGTAATTTTAATGCACTAACAAATAATATACCAACAAATAATATAGTAGTTAGGATGGTAAGGCACTATGGAGATTTTATTTTTCGTTAATGTTCTAAACATTATTATCTTTTTATAAATTTTAATTGGTATTAATAGCATTATTTTAATATTACTCCATAATTTATTTACTCTTATTTCTCTAATATTTAAAAATATTATTTATTTATTTTTATTTCTCTAATACTGTAAACATTATATATTTTTTTAATCTTTTTAAATAATTTGACTAACGAGTATGTTAGATAATTTTATTCATAAAAATTCTTATTTTTAGAATTTTTTATTATTGTATATATATTTAAAAAGACATTTATGAAATAGTTCCAATTAATGGGGAAAAAAGTGAATGAAAAATTAAGAATGGCGTTGTTAAATGGCATAGATACAAGTTTGTTTCTCAAACCATTGAAGGTCTTGAGAGGCACGAGTAAAATGCTTGATTCATAAATTTATATCCTTAAAGTCATTATTCATTTTAAAATTATGTTGTCATTTGTAAATTATAATTGAATTGTATCTCATACTACAATTCAAATTTATTTATCTCAAATTAATATTTTAACTTTAATTTTTTTTCCTCACAGAGATAAGATACAAAATAGAATACAAATGATAATAATATAAAATTTGACAATAATTTAAGATGACAATGATAAATTTGAAAAATGTAAATAATTGTGTGAATAAAAGTTTGTTCAACATCAATGAGTTTTTGTTCTGTTAGTAATAGAACAAAGTTGAATTTATTCGAAACACAACTTCATTTAAAATTGATTAGTATTTGCTGGATTATTAATTGAACATACCAAAACTTATTTGCAATGTTTAATTTCATTCGATTATTAATATAAAACATCTCACATTAACACACAAGTATATATTATTTCTAAATTAAACTTTAATATTAGTAGTACTTATTTAGAATTTATTTAGATTTACTTTTTTTTTGCTAAGAAAATATAATTATTATTCTTATAAAATTTTAAAAGTTATTTAGATTTATATTTTTTTTGCTGGGCCAAAACTGGGCCTCCGATTCCCCGTTGGGCCAAAACTGGACCCCCGCATCCTCGATTCCATGTTGGGTCGAGACCGGGGATTATTTCGTCTTTGGTGGGCCAGGGGCGGGGATCCCCACCTTTTTCTGTGTCGGGGATAGGGATACGAGGGGAATGCGGGGGCGGGGGTTGGATTTCTAGTCCCCAGCCCACCCTGGCCTGATTGCCATCGCTAGTGAAAAGTATAGCTAGCTAAGCCAATAGGGTAGATTGTCTTGGCCAAGCTAGCTCCTGCGAAAATCGATTGGGACGGCTAACACAAAAGCCAATTTAAGAAGAAGGTTATTCCAGAGATGGCTAAAAACAACATATATAGATTGGAGATTTGGAAAAAGACAGTCATTTATTGATTAAATGGAAGAAAACTAGGAATGTACGAATAATTTCTATTACCTTGAAGGAGTAATTTGTGATTTAAGTTGAAAATCAAAGGTGGACAATATGACAAAAAGTAGTATAGTACTTCAAAATTAAATAACTCTAGAAAGATAGAAATAAAGAAATTGATTTATTTGCTCTTAGATGTTCTTGATTCGATCCCTTCCTTGAGTTTTTAAAAGAGTTTGATAACCCCATATCCACCACTTTTGCAATTTCTGGTGATCTTGCCTTCCTTGATGTTCTTGGTAATTGTAGTAGAAAAGTAGGTCTTGAACCGATCAAAAAATTCTTGCACTTTTCCCTAGAATCTAAGTTATATCCTACTAAAACCCAATTTTTTGAAAATTTGGGCATGTCCTCTAACTAATTTGTTGGCTTGATTCGGCAAGCTATCCTTTAAATTTTCTGATTTTGGGTTGGCTAATCAGTCATCCAATGGCCCTAGCCATTTATTGTCCAATAGGTTGGCTAGTTGAGCTTTTCTAGCTGGGCTGGTCATTTTTGCTTGTCAACACTTTGTCCCACTTTTTGTTTCTTTGAGACTGCCTAAGGCTCAAAGAACAAAAAATGCCTTTCAAATTCTAATTTGACCAACCTTGAGAAATAGAAAATGATGATTATTGCAGCCGACTTTTTAAATTTTTAGAACTCTAACAAAGATAAACAACATTCGACCTGTGCTCTTCCTATTGTTCCAAAACCCTAAGTCAGCACTTTCTCTTCAAAAACCTTGTTATTCTTCCCAAATTTACATCTTCCTCTCTCAGGTTAATATCGGCAGCAATAATAATTTGAATAGCGATAGTTTTGCCACCCCAGTGCTAATTTTTAAGACTTTCGAAGAGGAATTGGCCATAACCTCAGACTAAAGTACTCTCGTTTACTATTGTGAAGCCATGAACCAATGTAAACTAGGTCTGACTATCTCTCTCAACCCATAAGCTTCCGTAGCCCTCAATTTTATCAAGTTGCCTAGTTTTGAGCTTCTCTTTAATGACCCGAGTGTTCTTTGAGAGCCTGGTCCTCTAAGCTCTAAAGTTGGCCATATATTTTGGAAGACTTCAATGCATGGTCTGAATTGGTCGGCAACATTTTTGGGGCTAAATGCAAGGAATGGAGGATTTACGATACCATTCAAATTTCAACTTACAATCATCGCCCTAATCAAGCATTATTCAGAGCTATCCTTTCATTTTGGTCATCAGTTGTCAATAGCCCTTTCGGCATGGTAAGCTTCACTATCTTGGATATAGTAGTTATTTTAGTTCTATCTGTAGATAGTGAGGAAATTCTTTCCTTCCATGTTGCAAAATTTGATGAGTTGAATGTTGCCTATAAATGAATGGCTATATATTCTAGATTTGTGAAACGAATAGGAAGTCTAGTCCAATTACTAGGAATTGAAACAGGCCAAGTTCGGCTAGGACTGGGCTTGTATTATAGGCTAAAGGTTTGAGCTAGGCCTATTAGTCCATACAGGGTCTTTTTTAGGCTTGCGCTTGGACAACACAAAAGCATATGCTGGCTTGAAGTCTATATTTAAAAACTTTTTAATATATAAAAATTTTTACTTTATTAGAGTTCTATAAAATTAAAACTAATACTGTAACTTCGGTTCAAACACAACATAACTAGAGTTAGTACAAGAGGTTCTAGGCTACTGATAATAAAAAAAGATATATAATATATAATATAAATTATATATATATAAAGGCCTGGCCTAGTAGGCTTCAAGCCAGACTTTAACCAAATAGGCCCAATTTAACCAAATAGGCTCAACCTATTTAAGCTTGATTTTAAGTCCAAATCTGACCTATTGCCTAAATAGGCACAAGCTAGGTTAGGCCTAAACCAAGCCAGCCTAGCCTTTTTCCATCCTTAGCGGTCACTGAGGATGAGCATGTTGCCTTCCTCTTTTGTTGGTTGGCTCTACAAATACATCATTTGTTCCTCTCCTTTAGCATAGTTTTAGACTATTTCTATTATGTTTTGTTGATTCTTTCTGGAAAGGCTGGTGTGTGTGTGTAAACATTAGTTAGGTAACTTAATTCTATTTTTACTTCTTCTCTATTTTTATCCAAAAAGCTAAGGGATTTTCAGAATAATATAAGTTTATCTTACACACACACACACACACACACACACACACACACACACACACACACAAATATATATCACAAAATATAAGTACATATAATTAATATATAAAAGATAATATGCATACATAATAAAGGTATCTATATTTATAAAATAATTGATTATAAAAATTATTTATATTTATGATTTTGTCTCTATGTGTTTGTGTCGGCAATCAAACATGTAACAGAGTGCACTGCTTGTACTTATCTAACAACCATGATAGGCAAAAACAAGTTTTACTCTATTGAATTATAGATTTTTATGTGAGGTAATAATATACCTATATCAATAAATTTATTATTTTAATACACTAACAAATGATATATTAGATGACAATTAATATGGTAATTAGAATGGTAAGTTACTTTGAACATTGTATTTTTCTTTGATATTCTAAACATTACAATATTTTTTAAAATTTAAGTGGTATAAACAATATTATTCTAATACTACCCATATTTTATTTATTCTTATTTTCCCTAATATTCTAAACATTATTATTTCTAATTTTTTAAATAATTTGACTAAGAGTATTTTAGATAATTTTGTTTCTAAAATACAATATTCTTAGAGTTTTTAATTATTACATATATATTTAGAAAGACATTTATATTGAAATAGTTTCATTAAAGAAAAGTGATGTACATTAGCATTGGCATTGTAACCTTTAAATTACACTCACTAATCTATCCTTGAGTTGATAAAAAAGAAAGAATGAATGATATAAATAATATTTAATAAAATATTTTTATACTATTTACATATAAAAATTAATATTTAAATTACTAATTTGTCAAACAAAATTGTGTTAATAATTTTGTTCAAATTTATCATCATAGCAATAGAATTACACTATATAATTAAAATTTCAAAAAAAATATCAAAAGATTTTTTTTTTTTAAATAAGAGAAGTCCAAAGAGGAAAGGAACCCTATCAATCTTATTCTCATTTCATTTGCCTTTTTTTTCTCCTATACCTACACTGTAGTGCCGTTGGCCTGTTGTTCTTTCTTACCTTCATTCTAGTCTTCTAGATGCCACTACGGCACTGCTGCCATTGGACTCCGAAGGATCTTCATCGGCTCTCCTCAGTGTCAGTCTTTCTCCTAAAGGTATGTGTGCTTAGCTAACTCTACTGGTTTTTATTTTTTCCTTCTAGCTATGGCACTTCTCTTAAAGGGTATTTTTTTTTTGTTGTTTAGGCAACCAGTAGACACTAGATAATGGGAAGAAAGTGGTGACATAAGCTATAACGGTGGAAAAATTTAGTGAAGCAGTGAAGTTGGCTAAGGCAAAACATGGTAAGAATTGTAACCTATATGATCTGCTTTACCTTGCCCTATCTCCCTTGGAGATGTAATTTTCACAAAGGTTTCTACTTTTGGGTTGATGTGTTAAATATTGTTCATTTCACCCTTGCTGGAAGAACCAACTTGTAGCTGGTGTTTTCTTGAAAATGAAACTTAGTATGCAAAGAGAATTTGTTTGTTGTGTTGGTTCTTTTCAAAAATTTTAGTTATCAAAACAAACTTTACATTCTGTGTTGCCCTGTTCTTCATTTCTCATTTTTTGTGTTACAATATGCTAAAACCATTTCTAAATTGCACAACTATCGTCAACACGTATATCCAAATGCCAAACTTTCTATTCTTGCTTCCTTACGTTCTCATGCAAGCAGTGTTGAAGTTAACGTCAAATAATTTACTAGAATAATATTGCAAAATTCATCATCCATTACATCCATTACTGGAATGATAATGCAAAATTCATCATCCATAGATTCTTGCCAATTATTGATAAATTACTTCTGTAATTTTTTACTTTTTTCAAATGAAATTCATGGAGAATGTAAATGATCAAACAATAAGAGGAAAGACGATCCTCCATTACCTGAAAAGTCTCAAACTACAAGTGGAAGTCATCCTCCAATCACAACTGTTCTTCTTTTTTGCCTAATCCAAATAAAGGTACTGCTTCTAATTGTCAACCTCAAACTCAGCAAACTCATAAGAAAAGTAGGTCTAGTGTTTGGGATCATTTTGAAAGATTAGTTAATTTAGAGGGAAAAAAAAACTGGTAGAGCATTATGTCGTTGGTGTAGAAAAGAGTATGTAAGGAAAAATGACCAAGCCACTTCAGGTTTATAGAAACATTTGAGAGAAACTTGTAAAAACTTTTTGGTAAAAAAGAACTAGTTGAAGCATACAAAAGTAAAGACAAATTACAATCAACTTTGAATTTCACAAAGGGTTCAAATTCTAAAGAAGCTAAGTTATTTTGGTGGTATTTTGATCAACAAGTAACTAGGGAAGCTTCTGCTAGGATGATTATAAAGGAACAATTACCTTTTAGATTTATTCAGATAGAATGGTTCAAGGAATTTTATGAAGTTGCAGTGCCTCAATTTCTGATTCTATCTAGGCATACCATTGTTAGAGATTGCTATGCTTTGTTTGTGAAAAAAAAAAAAAAGCAGAAATTATGTGACATTCTTACATCTCAACATCAAAGGGTTCTTTAACTACTGACATTTGAACAAGTAATCAAAATTTGTCTTACTTATGCTTGATGGCACACTTTATTGATAGTTAATGGAATATGCATAAGAGAATTCAAAATTTTGATGTCATTAAAAGTATAAGGGAGTTAATATTGGGGATGCTATTGATTTTTGCATGCAAGAATGGGGTTTAAATAGACTCATTTTATAATAGTTGATAATACATCAAATAATGATTCTACAATTTCTCAATTAAAGAAAAAGTTAGCAAAGAAAGATGCTTTAGTTTTAAATGGGAAACATTTCCATACGAGTGTTGTGCACATATCATTCAATTAATTGTTAAGCGTAACCTCCAAACTATTGATGGTTCAGTAAAAAAAAAAAAAAAAATAGAGGTATTGTGAAATATATTCAGAATAGTCCTCAAAGGTTGCATATGTTTAGAGAATATATTGAGGTATTGGGCATTCAAAACAAAGCATCATTGCAATTAGATTATCGTACTAGGTGGAACTCAACCTAAACTATGCTTGATATTGCAATTTCATATAAAAGAGCATTTGATAGGTATGAGGATAAAGACAACAAGTTCTTAAGGAAAATTGGATCAAATTTTCCTAGTAAGAGTAATTGGAATAATGTGAGAATTATAATAAGATTCCTGAAAAGATTTTATGATGTCACTTGTGAATTGTCTGGCTCATTGTATTCTACTTCCAATGTATACTTTCCTGAGATAACATGAATTTTAAAAGATTTGGAGCTTTGTGAAAAAAGTAAGATCCATCTCTAGTTGAAATGAGTATAGTAATGAAGGAAAAGTTTGACAAATATTAGGGATCTCTGGATAAGACAAATACTACGCTTTTTATAGCTGTGCTGTTGGACCCCTTGGTATAAAATCAATTTTCTCAAGGTAAAGTACACTATATATTATGGAGAACATGAAGCTACAAACTTGGTGCATGGTATTACTTTAGCTTTAAATGATATGATGGAAGAATATAAGAAAAATGATGTAGGAGGGGAAGTTGTATGCTCTTCATCTGCTCATGGTGCTATTGATGTTATTGATAAAATAGATTAGCAAATTGATGAGTATTTTATAGAAATGAAAAATGAAAAAAAAAAAAAAGTTACAACTTCAAGAGAGTTGGATAGATATTTAGAGGAGTATCCCGAAAAATTCAAAATTGATTTTGATATTTCGAGTTGGTAAGTTAAAAGAGGTGAAGTTTCTTACTTTGGCTAAGGTTGTAAAGGATGTTTTGGCTATTCAAGCATCAATTGTAGCATCTAAGTCTGCTTTTAGCACTGGAATGAGGACTTTAGATAAGTTTAGGAGTTTGTTAACTCCACCACAGTGAGGTGCTTATTTGCTGCCCAGATTGGTTGTAGGGTTCAAAACAACCTATTCATCTTAAAGAAATGATTGAAGAGCTTGAAAAACTTGAGATAGGTGTGTATGGAATATTTTTTTAGATTATTGTTATTTACTTACACTAATATCTTTGACTTAAAATTTGTTAACTGTTACTTAAAATAACTACTGTTTTTTTTTAAAAATTTTATAGATATGATTGAAGACCTTGAAATTCTCAAAAATGTCCAACCAAGCCAAAATTTGGAGTGGGACTGGTGATGGATTTGCTAAGTAATGTTTATTTTCTTTGTCTCTCTTTAGAATCTACAGAAATTCTTCAAAGAACAATTTGTTAGTTTGCCAGAATATCTCTTTGTTGGTTTTGGCTACAGTGGTAGCTCCTCTTATTTTCTGTTGATATGAGAGTATGTATGGGTTAAATTTAGAATGAGCCAGATATTAATTGTGTCTAAGCATGTAGTCTTGAGTTTATTGTTCCCTGGCCTGGTTTAAGTAATTTTTTTTATTGCATTATCTCTTGGCTTATTCCATTTCCTATTGGATATCTCCAAGCTTGATTGTCCATTAGATAAGGTCATTGATCATACCCATTGAAAAATTGAGGCATAGATTATTCTTGGATTGGTTTTGATCAATTTTCTTCTGTATATTTTATTTTATTTTATTGTTAAAGAAAAAATCTAAGGGATTTTTTTCTTTCCTATTGATGTACAAAATGGTATTGTGGTCTATCCTTTGTCTTGCATTTTCTTGCAATCTTTTGTGTCCTGTAGTAAATAATTTTTTTCTGTTGTTTTTCAGTTTCATCTTTTGGCATTAGCTTTTAGAGAGTTTTTTGTGTGAAGCCCATGTTTCATGGTGCTATGTAAACATGCATGTGTGAGGTGCATATGGTTGTTCTCTATCTTTGTTGTCTACTGTCTAGCGTTTGGGGATGGCTTTATTTATGGTTGCTGAGGCACATAAGAAATACAATGAAGAACTATGAAGTGTTGGGCTTTATGACATCTAGGTCTAGAAAGTGACTTAAAGTAGAACTGTATTTGGCCATTGAAATGCATGGGACAAATCTATTTTTTCTTTTTGGCATGAGAAACAAATAATTATCTCAATTACTAGGTGATACTCTTTCTAAAATGGTCATTTATTTTGTCCTTTTACTTGATATGAAGATGGCACTTGAGATTTTAGGTTATATTTACCCAAATCTTTTGCAAGATTGATAATAGTTGTGTATGCTTTTAAGTTTTTGGTATCTGCTTTGGAGACTTGGAGTAACACTATGCTGATGACTAACTAACTATTGATATAGATTTTTGTAGATTCATCATTCATCTTATGTTTGTAAGTTTTTGCATATGTTGTTGGCTAGCTGCTATTTAATTTCGTCAATGACTATATTGTTGCTTTTAGTTCTGAAAATCTGGTTATTATATTTTGAATGGCTTTGCTTTATTGGTAATGTGCAATAGTTATTTTCCTTTATGAATTCTGTTGTGGATATATGTAAACAACTTCTTTATTATTATTATTATTATTTTTTGGGCTTCTAATGATGGCTGAATGGACGAATTTTAATGCTTGTTTCTTAGAAAATTTCAATTCTATTGTCATTTTAGGCTGAAGAACTTGTAAAATCTCAACAAGATATTGGAATTGGAGATGGCAAGTGGTAACTCCGACTGTCAAAGTTAGCAAATTGTACAAAAACTAAATTACTAACTGTTATTAAAGTTAAACATTTGGAATAAATTTTTCTAGCTCATTTTGCAAGCTGAGTTGGAATTTGGTCTATTGGCATGTTTATTTTCTGTGCACACATATAAAATTATTAGTGCACTTGCAAGATCAATTACATGAATACCTTGGATTGTAATGATATTAGCTGTGAACCTTTTCAGCATTTTTCATTTTTGTGTATAATTATTATTATTTTTTTGTTAAAAATGTTCAAAATCTTTTAAATATCATTTGGTACTAGTTTTGTCCTGTTAGAACTAAAACTCGAATCTAAACCTGAATCCCCATCCTAATAGAGACCAAACCAAGACCCAAATCTCCGTCCTAATTTGTCTTGGTAGAAATAAGATCTAAATCTAGACCTGAATCGCTGTCCCGATCAAGACCAAACTAAGACCTGAATCTCTATCCCGACTTGTCCTAAACTTTCTTGATAAGTTAGGATGGAGATTTTGGAGCCATGGTTCGGGACCAGTTCCGAAACTTTGGAAGAACTGAATATTCAGAACAGTACTAGAGATACCAAAATCTCTGAACTGAATCGTGAGCAGCCCTACTTTCTTTTCCCCTTTTGGTCCACCATTAGGGCTAGTTAGAAAGATGTACAGGTTCTTTGTTTGATCCACCATTAGAGCTAGGAGGATGTAAAGAATTTTTTTTTTCTTTCCTTTAATCCTTTTTATAACTTGTTTAGAAGGATTTACAAATCACAAGTGTTTGTTCACATTAAATTTAATTACTTAGTGTTTTTCAACCTATATAAAGGATGATGCATAAGTTTTTTATTTTCATTAAATTTGATTACTCACTGAGTAAATTGAACATATAGAATTTATCTATTTTTTAAAAACAATTGATTCGGCATAGGTCAAGACGTCTAACTCCAAACAAATGGTGCAGTATTTCCTAATGCTACACAAGCTACTCAACAGCAACAACTGAATTCCCCTGGTGGTCAACCCAACTTAAATGCAAGTGTGGAAATATTTATAACATTTAAATCTTTAATTTTGGACAAATAAACTCTTTTTCCTTTAGTTATTTCTATTTCTACTATCCTTTATTAATTAATTGTTCTTGTTTAGGTCAAAGCATGAATTCAACAAATCTATCCATATCTTTATCGAGCAAACGCAGCCCCATATTCAGCTTCCCTTTGGCTCGATTTCTAGCTTATTGACTTTTATCCGACAGCTTCGGCTTCACTACCTTGCAGAAGCTAATTCATCATTTCTTGACTCTCTTCCTCAGCTCTTCAATTCTCTCATCTGCTCCTGTTTTGTCTCTTCGATTTGCCGTCTACATTTATTAACCATAATCCTTCAACCACTACGTACTCCTCAAGGATGCGAAGAACCCTTCAATCATAGAATCTGACAATGCATTCTAAGAATCTGCATTCCAAGAATCTGAAGGAGATGACACATATCTGAATAGATGAAATGCTCAGATATGTTCCGACTCTTACCTTCCTCGTGTTTCTTCATTCTCACCTTCTACTATTCAATCTTTCATCTTCTGATCTCCCCTATAGACCCGTCTATTCTTCCTCTACATTAACCGAGGTTATGAGATAGATGTGACTAGATGAAATGCTCGACATCTTGTAAATCTTCATAACTTCATGAATGTCTGCAACTTTACTACTCTATATAAATACATGGGTTGTGTTATAGAGGGATAGGTATTGTTAAAAAAAAACACAAAACCAAGGAAAAGGGTTACTACAATTAGCAAATTTTAGATTTGAGAGTGTTTTTGCTTTTTAATTTGTGGAAATGACAAAAGGAATATTCCAATATGTGTTGCTAAAAGCAAGATAAAAGAGTGCTTTTTAGAATTATACGAATATAGGATTCATATAATGCTCAAAGATGAGGAGAGATTATGAGTATAGATTTTCTGGTTAAAGACAACTTTAGACAATGTCAAAATATAGAATTTATCAAGTAGGAAATTATGATGAATTTAGGTCGAAGGACTTTCAATATTATTATGGCTAGAAAGTACTTATGACATATTCCATGAAGTATTCTCACAGTGGGTCATGTCCAATACAATGTTTTCTAACATATATTTATGTCTTGACTCGATATCACAAATATCCATGACCAGTAAAACATAGCCATCAAGTCACAAACATACTAATCTTAATTTATTATTATTCCAATAATAATAATCGATCAGGTACAGTTTTAAAATAGTCATTGTATTCATTGTAGGGTTTTTCTATCAAGTCACGTACTTGATGACCACAAAACAAAACTCACTATTCATGGAAAGGAAAGCCTCATATTATTATATAAAACATAATGACAATAGTATAAGTATAAATTGACTCTAGGGCATATCCCCAACACCAACTCCATAAGAAAAACAAGTAATTAAATACCAAGAACACAAATCAATTGATCAAAAGTTCCAATTAACTCAAAACCATAATCTCCAAAATAATATTCAATTACAATTAAAACATTAAGCACATCATTGTTAAAGAAAAGTAAACAAATGATAAAAGATAAAACTCATATACAAGCCATTCTTCTTCTCTTAAAAACCTCATTTGAACAATGCTCATTTGAGTAGTGAATGAGTAGCTAGTTTGGATCCTTCAAATCACACATTCTCTTGCATTTTTCTTGTATTTATAAGCCTTATTGATACCAAAATTTGTTGCTTGGGAAGTCTTGACCGAGTAGGATTCGAAAAATACCAAAATCATTGAAAAATTCTTAATTTCTTGCGTAGAATATTTGCCTTCCAGAGCGTACCTGGTGCCAGGTACCTTCGACCCACCTAACACTAGGTGCACTTTGTTCTTCCCCTATTTTTGCTCTGTTTTTGGTTTGTTTTCATCGACAGACAAAATGGACCCAGTGCCAGGTACACTTGCCAGACTTGGCGCCAGGTCTGTTCTACTTTTGTATTGAAAGTTGCTCGAATTCCTCTGTTGGACCAAAATGACCCCGACGTTTGGTCCTTTGGCTGGGCCTGGCGCCAGGTACATTCTGGAATTGTTTACTTTTTACTCGATTTAACTCAAATCTGCACAAATTTATCAAAAACTCTTTTTACAAGTAAAATGTCAAATAGAAAGGAATATTCCTATTTATTATAACAAATATATCTTAAAGCAACCTCAAATAATTAGGAAAATAATAGTGATTTGAGCCCCTATCAATGCTCAAAACTGCTGAGTTTGGAAACTATATAATCACCATTCACTGGAATAATGTTATAGCTATGTCACTATTTTGTAATGCAGCATGACTTCAATAATGTATTCATATAACTGTCTCACCATTTGGTTAGCATGATAGTTTTATTACTGTCTTGATGTGGTTTAGAAGTCGGGGCATGAACATTACAATCTATGTAACAAAGTAAAAAAACCCTGTTTTCTGACATCTGAGGATATTAAATCAAAAAATGTATTTTCTCATTTGTAAACCTGTGATCCAAACTCATACTACAATATCTAACAAAGGAAAATACTCCTTATTTATGACATATGAGGATATTGAATAAAAAAACCTACTTTCTTAGATGTAAACTTGTGATCCAAACCCTGTTTTCTGCCGTATAAAGATATTGGAATCTATGTTGGATTCATTAGTTTCTAATTTAGACAATGCAATAATCGATTGCTTATTTTTCCCCAAAATCTTTGTGTGTATATTAGAGTCCATAATTTAAAAACACCATCCTTAGAACTGTGCAGAATGTTATGTGCATGTGATTTTGCAAATGTTAATAGATGTTCAGAATCTGCAACCTATTTTTGTTGCAGTCCACTGTATTCTAACCATGTAGCAAATGGACTTTGTAGACTGAATCTCCCAATTGAAATGTGTGTAACACAACCTTTTGATGTGCATAATCACCATCCAATGCAAAGTGTTATTGCTTACCTACTGTTTTAACATGAAGCATGACTATCAGCATGTACTCCTCACCTTTGATACAAATCATTTGGGTCCTGCTACTGTATAATATGCCTTCAGCCTATTTTAATATGCCTGACTATGTAAAGAATCTTACAACTCCCTCTAGTATGTTTTGATCACTGATATATTAAGAATATCTATTATAGAGTTTTTCCTCTCATAAGATGAAAAACATTTGAGAAGGGTGTTGGAATTTGTGGACTCCTACACGCGAAAAACATCTACGAATTCCTTCTGAGGATCCAAGTAAATAATTAAGAAGACTTAAGGTTTACAGGATTACCTTTGTTCTACGTAATCAAGATCATTTGATTCTGACTGTGTTGTCGTATGTGCAACCCGAACGATCACCAGACGCTGCAGTGTGCGAACGTCCTCTACAAGTATACATGGTGAACTAACTCGTTACCCCAAGAGTGCTAGTGCCTAGGGTTTGAGAGGTTTTTTTTTTTTTTCTGGTGAATAGAGGCATGAAATTTTTAACAGAACAGAACCGTTGAGAAGACGGCTAGGGTTTTCTTAAAAACCCCCGAATCTCTTAAAGTCCAAATCTGATAATATCTTATCATATTTTAATTTAAATTCAAATTAAATTAAAACCTGATATGATAAGATTCTGCCATTATCTCGATAATTTAACTAATTAATTTATCAAGTCTGATTCTTATAATCTGGACATCACCCAGATACATCGAATGTGGACATATTTCTAAATTCATTGTATTTGGTAAATTTTCTAAGTTCGATTAATTTAGACATATTTCTAGATTTATCCAATCTGGTTACTAGAAAAATAACCTAACTAGTTCGCTTATTGTGTGACCCTATAGGTTCATTTAACACTGGCAGTGTACCTAAATCATATTTAAATAGCCCATAAGTTATAAGAAGTTTCTAGCAAAATATTATAACTATCCAAGTTAAATGAAGATCAGTGATCTCTTTAAACCAAACCACAATTTTATGTTTAGTCCTTTTGTCACACGATATCCAGATTAAGCATAAAGCACGGAGCATGTCATCCTTATTAATCTTAATCAATTATTTCTTGATTTCATAGTAGACTATTCAAACAAATGATATCAATATCTTATATTGATATATTTGAGTACGGCCATACATTTTAACAGTCTAACTTATCAAGGGGCCCATGGATATCTCTCTCATAATTGAGAGGGACAAATTCCTTCACTATCAATCATATTCCTCTCCTTAATTTATTCTACATCCAACAGTAGTCTAATTTATTATCTGGTTAAAGACAACATCAAAATATAGAACTTATTAAGTAGGAAACCATGATGAATTTAGGTCGAAGGACTTTTAATATCATTATGGTTAGAAAGTACTTATGACATGTTCCATGAAGTACTCTCACAGTGGGTCATGTCCAATACAATGTTCTCTAACATTTATTTATGTTTTGACTTGATATCGCAAATAACCATGACCAGCAAAAAATATAGCAATCTAGTCACAAACATACAAATATTAATTTATTATTGTTCCAATAATAATAATCGATCAGAGATTGTTTTAGAATAGTCATTGTATTTATTGTTAGGTTTTACTATCAAGTCACATACTTGATGACCACAAAACAGAATGCACTATTCATGGAAAGAAAAATCTCGTATTATTATATAAAATATAACGATAATAGTATAAGTATAAATTGACTCTAGGGCATATCCCTAACAAAGGGAAGCCAAAAGTTCTGATAATAGGCCATGTGGAAGATGTTTTGATTTACCCCATTCTCTTTCAGATGCAATTGGTATGATAACAAGAGTGTCAGCTATTGAACAAAGGTCTCAAATAAGAAACCAGGTAGATTTACAATTTGTAACTATTAAGGATCACAAGTAAATTTTGCTCATTGGATCTAAATATACATACCAAAATATATGTATTATTGATTGAAATCATTTTGAACTGCAAAGGAAAGGAGCTAAGAGTAACACTATGGGGAAACAATGTAAATGTGATTAAGAGAACATAAGTGCTTAGTAGCCAGACGATACAAATTGTTGTTTTCACATCGATGATAATAAAGAATGATCAAGGGCATGCATCAATATCAAGCGGCAATGCAACAAAGATCTACATCAACTTGGAATTTCCAGAGGTTGAGAATTTCAGACAGATGTATGTGAAAATTTCTATTCTCTGAAATTGAATATGCTAAAATAGATTAAAAAAAATAGATTAAAACAAATCTACCTTCTCATTGATTAAATAGGTGTAAAGAAAATCACAAAATAGAAATAGCGATGGAATTGTGTATTGCAGTTGTTGTGTTAACCACACAACAATATGAGAAAAATAAGAAAAGTTTGGCTGATTCAAATGAAATGATTAACACGGGTGAAAAAATGGTATAGTACTTCCATTAAATTATTGACGAATCTTGCTAAATACAGTACTCTATCAAAAGTAAATGCAAAATCCATTTCACCTTGCTTGCAATTTACCCGTTGCATTAGGAAAAGACATACTACTGTTGCATTACTGTCTTGGACATTGACACATACAATGGATGGAGATATAATTCTTGCACAAGATGTAGAAAGAAACTTAAAGTTTATGGGAAGAAATTGGCATGTGAATCATGTATCCGAACAGAAGATTATCTAGATTCAAGGTATCTACAATATGCAGAAATATATATTCTGTTCCAAGAGTTTGTTTTCATGAATTTCAAGAAATGCATATTCTGAAATTTAGAAAATACAGATATCGGGTTGACATAATTGTTGCTGATCACACAACGCAAGGACGTTTTATATTCTTTGATAGAGATGTTGAGCAGATTGTGGGATTGCGAGCAAGAGAACTACCTCAAAAAGTTGTAGAGGTATAGTACATATTTTACCAATCATTACTGAAAAAATGACTATGCTATTACATATTGATAAGAAGTTTGCATTTGAAGCGACTCTGAAGTTCCTCATTCTAATGCAGGAAGGATTCCATGATGTAATACCTAGACCATTGAAGAATATAATAGGCAAAACTTATATTTGCCAAATTAAATTCAATGAACAGATACGAGGATTGCTAGGAGAAAGTTTTACAGTTAATCGAATTTATCATCCATCAGATGTAGTAGACAAAAATGAAGATCAGACAAAGGTAACAAAAATTCAACCTTTTTTCCAAAAGAAAAAAAAATGTGTGTGTGTGTCAGAATTAAATGGCAATATATAGTAATAAAAAGATGCTAACTCATATGTTCCTTTAGTAGCCTCTTCAGGAAATTGAAGAATACTCAGGAGAAGAAGAAGGAAAAGAAGTGGAGAACATGGTTCGAACAAAAACACCCATTAAAGAAGAGAAGAAACAAATAGTAGTTGTAGGGTATTCAAAAATTAGCCACACTCATTTTGCACTAGCTAATTGATTACGTCAAATGATAAGACTATTCCATTCTTTTTGACAAGACACAGGTGAGAACACATAAAAAATAGGTGGCAGAACTACAGACAACAACTGCAAACAAAAGAATGAAACTTTCTGTTACAAGGACTGAAAATGTTACAAGACAGAATATAGATGAATAACAATGTTCAATTATAAAACATCTTTAGAATGGCAAATGAGACAAATTAGAGACCTAGATTATGCAGCTGAATATTTTGAGAGAATTATGTAGTTGTTACAATCTGATACTGATTGTCTTATTGAGGATACAAATCTAATATTGATTGTGTTACTTTCATCATTCCTGCATTATGCCAGATACGAATTTGTGTTGTTCAATTGACATTAACACATCAGCATTAGAACTGAAATCTTTCTATTGAGAATGATTTGTGGAGATTGTGGATGGTATGATTTGATTCAAACATTATACAACTAGCCATCTTATAAGTCATCTCTTCAGAGAGTACTATATTTCCTATCATCCATCTTCAAGTTGCTTGAGAAAATTGTCTAAAGAAATACAAACAAAGCAAACTTATGGTAGAAAGTTAATGTGTTGTAAATAGGTCTAATAAATCCAGGACTATAAGGTATCAACTAATAAATCCAGTGAAAGACTTCAAGAAAACTGAAAATCATATGAAAAATGAAGTCCACTACCAATAAGAACATACCCGCAAGATTTCTCGTGCCAGCAAATCAAGATTATACATATGCTCTAAAAGACACTTTTACGTATGTTCCCATGCCAAAGGAACATATGAGTTAGCATCTTTTCATTACTAGAAAGACACTTGTACTTTCACATTCTTCCATTGAGGTTGAGTTTGAGTTGTTGTTACTTCCTTTTTATACTTGGTGAATTATGTAAGAAAAATACAATGGAATAAAGGGAAAACTGCAGATTATAATAGGAATGAGATCTTGATCTACAAAAGACTTAATATTATAATGATTTTTTTTAGTTTCATGCTTGAAGGAATTTCCTCTGCATACCTTTTTCTCATAACAAGTGGTAAGCTGACTATCTATTTCTTTTTTCTTTTTTGGGGGGTGTTTTTCTTAGGCTTTACTATGTTCACTTTCTTTGTGATGTTTCAGAAGGATTGTTCTGTGATCATAAGGTGTTTTTAAATTATTGAACAAATCAAACCCTTTAACAAAAACAATTTCATAGCCTTGCATGGACATTTTTATGTATGATAATGAATCTATAACGATATATCTCAAACATATATCCATAGATCTACGACCAAACTTTCATATAAAATTATCCCTTGATCATTTACATAAAACAATTATCTATTTTAGAACACAATACTATACAATTACTATCATTTCCTTCCTCAAAATTATTCAAAACAACATTCCAGGTCAAATACAACTGACTAATATTGAAATAAACAAAATCATGTACAGAAAATGAATGAGTATTCCAAGAGTGATTACAACAGCATCACAGAGCTGCATGTCTCCAATTCTTCATCAGCTGATAGTACTTTATATTTTGACAAGTACAGTTGTCTTCTTTCTCAATACTCTCCACAAATTCTGCAATAGATTCAAGCAATGAATCAGGACATAACTCGAAGAACTAAGTTGTGAAATATCATATCATTGTGAATTTTCAAACTGTACCTAATTAATATATCACAGAGTTTATTACAGCAAAATCTGTTCTTCAACTTTATCAAAGATGTCTTGAATTGATCATCAACAATAAGTGTGAATGTATCTTCTCAGAAACAAGAGAAAATGAAAATTCTATTCCCAAAGTTGGATCAACATCTAACAGTGTATTGGACTTTAAAACAGCAAAGTAATAACAAATATTAATATTCTAACATAACAAAAGTAATGGCATATCATCTGTAGTACTACACATTAATCGACATCAACATATGGAGACTTTAGTACAACGCATTTAAAAACATTTACAAATCCTGCATCAATTATTAGTTGTTACCACAACCTCAATTATCTTATTTGAAATGTCTCTAGTAACTATACCTGAAGCTAATGAAAACATACAGAGACCATGCATGCTATGAAAACTGAAGAAAAAAAATAAGAAAATGCAGAAACCACACAGCGAAAAAATTAAAATATTTATACCTCTGTGCGTCTTTGATTTATTTGGCTGTGAAGAAGGCAATTGGACTATGGGAGCAGCTTCTACTCTCGCTGATGTTTCTAGGGTTGTAGACCTTTTCGGTTGAAAACCCGCAATTCATCTACTTCTTCTTGCTTGCATGAACGTGAATCCTCCTTGAGAACTCAGAATATTCCACCACCTATTACTCGTTGGTGAAACAACTTAGGCGAGAAAAATCTTAGTCTCAGAAATATTTCTTGATCCTTTGCTATTGATTAGCAAAATCAAGAAAACTAAAATGGAAAAGAAACGAATGAGAGAAAGAGATAGAACCAAAGTTTCTGTTTTTTCCACAGACACAATGCACTTACCGATGCACACACGATTATTTACTTGATAACCTAAACCCCGGAGATTTTATTTTTCAAAAACCCTCTGGTTGTTATCTAAATAACCATCACAGAAGACATTTGTTTCCACTCTTCAATTCTGTGAATTAATTAAAAACCCTTTTTAGTCCAACTTATTGGACCATTAATTTTATTTATTATTTTTCTTGGACTTAATAAGCCTAAAATAATAACTATTAATTATTTATTTTCTGGGCCTATAAAAATAACCCAATAAATAATTAATAAGTTCAAATGAACTAAAATAATTATTCATGCATTTTTATCTTGTTTAAGCTCAGGTTAATTTTGTAATTATTCAATCTAGGCTTAGGTTCTGAATAATTAATTAACCAATTAAACTAGATAACAAATTTAATTTAATTTCTCTTATTTTTTAATTTTATTCTAGTCCAAAAATAAATTAAATTTACTGAATAAAATAAAATCCTTTTAATCGAGACCACTTCCTTGACCTAAAATTAATTAGGACTTACGGACTATTTCGAGGACCAAAAAGACACATCGCCTTAGCTGCTAAAAAGATCAAAATACCCATACTATATAAATAGTTGTATTTTACATTTTAAATATTTTTTAATATCATCATAAAAAAATATTAATCCCAAAGACAATATTGCATTGGCCATGTCTTCGACCTACAGGTGAAATGACTAAAATATCCCTCTACAAATCGCTGTATATTTAGAGAGGAAAGAGTGTACTAACACCTCTCTAAAAGATATCTACCATCCTTAGGCTTCTAGTCTAATGATCCATGACTTCTTGGAATATTTTTGCTTTCCAAGGAAGCTATCTTAAAGCAAATATCCAAGTCATATTTCCCAGGACTCTGTATAATTAGATCATTCGGACAACCATAAGGGGCGATATAGTGTAGAAACTATCTTATACAAGTCTGTCTTAACTAACTAGTTACATATACCAAATATACAAGTATATTGGTCCTATTAAAGAACCTCAACTATAGTATATTAAAGCATATGCTTCCAATTTCGTCAGACCACCAACTTTTACTCAAGCTGTAGAGTGTAAGTCCACGTTGTAGCAGAAGTAGTCTATGTTTCTACCACATAGTACTTTTAGAAACCACTACTATAGGTCCAGTTTCATGTATTCGAAATACGCTTATGTTATGAAATGAGAAGACTACTCATTAGCTAAAGGTAAGCCATTCCCTATTTAAAATTCATAACACAATAACCTTACCATGATAAAATTTTCATTCTCATCATTCGGTTAAGAATAAAAGTTTATGTGTTCAGTAACCCATAGTCTATACCTTACTGTAAAAAACCTCCATTTACATGAACCATTTACTTAAACACAATGGGTCTTTACCAATAAAAATTGTGCATAAATATAAAGAAGATCTCATAAATAATTTCTAAGAAAAATACTTTTATTAATACAAGTCAAAATTACATCAGAAATCTAGTCTAAGAGGGCATACATCCGAACAATACCATCATCACTCTTCCTAATTATGTTTACCACTTCAGCTCCAGTAACAGAAGATCCTTCAACATTCACCCTTTCAACATCATAATAAAGTCAAATAGTATTTGCTGAATATCTTGGCAATTGAAATTTGCATTTCTTAGTATATTACTTGAACAAATCCTTATGAATATGATACTCCATTCGAGATTCAATAATAGCAACAACAAAAGGTTGATAGAATTTTACAAATGAATCCCATTTTCCTCTCTATTTCTCCGGCCTCTAAATACTTCTCATTCAAAAACACAATTATTAATGGATGTTGCAAACCAGGCTTATCAAATTAAAACCCAGGGATGAGAATCAGTCCACCAATTACAGCAGCTAACACCATCTCTTCTCATGGTTGTAGACATTGGAATAAATATTTCAATATACTCATCATAATCATATGTTCCACAATGTAAAACCATCCGGATTTTATTCACTTGTCTATCAGGTAAAGCATAATAAGGTTTATCTAACTGTAGTTGCACAGTTGACAAAACCATGGTTTTATCTATAAATGGATGGATGCTTGGCCTCCCTACTAATGTATATTCAGTAGGCATGCCATCGTATAACTCTATATTTCAATCAAAGAAAACAAGCCAGAAAACAATGAAGAACTTGCACTACAAATATGCATATATATATATATATATATAGCTAAATATAATGTATGGAATAATTAATAAGTATCTCTTCAGATGTTTTAAATGAGTTTTTTTTTGTTGAAAATCTATACTCCTTTATTTATGAAATTAACAACATCCTTTCACATTCCTATTATCCATTCAAAGAATATTACAAGATCCATTCTTCACGACTAATCAGTATTCATAGAATTTAATGTCTTTTTTTATTCAATTTAATTTAATGACAACCCAATATTAAGCAAACGTCTTTTCACATTCCTACTATCTATTCAATGAATATTATAGGATCCATTCTCCATGACATAATCAGTATTCAAAGAAATTATAAATTCACAGAATTCAATGTCTCTTCTTTATCCAAAATAATTTAATGACACAATATTTTAGCCAACTCAGATAGCATTTACTGACACATATGAAACAAAATATGAATTTCATAAAACATAAAATTGTAAAGTTTTTTTTGGGAATATTATGCCTGTTAGATATCCTAAATAATTCAAAGATTACACTACATATGCCAATATAACATCAAATCTATACATATTACATGGCAAATTTACAGCAAATATAACCTCAATTCTTTTTTTTTTTAAAGTGCCATAAGAATAATTTATGAGAAATTTTAATAAATTACATACAAATGAATCTTCTCCACACACACACACACACACACACACACACACACTATGCTTCAATATACTACACCCATATATATAGTACAATTACTCACATTAAAAAATTAACAGACTTACTTAACATTAAAAAGAAAAAAGCATTTTAAAAAAACAAACTTAAAAGTAAAAATTATGCATAATTTAGCACCATTGACTAAACACCCTATTAAAAACTTAAAAAAATCCCAACAGTCAATGCAAAACATACTTCAGTGACTATAAATAACAAAATGCAGGTACTCAGATACAAGAAAACACAACCTGCAGGATCATATTGAAGAAATTACAAAAAATGACCAGCTTCAACAACCCATTTGCTGCAGCTAATTCTCATTTCTGCAAGCAATTTATTTGTCAATAAAGATATTTTATAAATGAAAATCAACAGCTAACCTAAATTCCTTTCACTCCTATAAAAACAATTTGATTAATATTATATACATATCAATGCAGATTTAGTACAACATAACAAGGCCAAAGAAAATAGAAAAAGAAGAAAACAAGCTTTGGACCGCAAAAGGAAACAACCTCATTCTAATCAACTTCCCCAGCAAAATAATGATCCAGTATCAGAAAACATTATTGCTACTCAACTGCAGTTGCAAGATATACACAACAGAGGTAAAATATTTATTAATTAAATACATTTAAATAGAATTATGTTATTCAACTACCACTGACAATGACTATGTATATAAAATATAGCAAAGAAGGCAAAGTTGCATAGACAACGGAGGATTGATATACAAAGAGGCAAACAAAAACCAAATGACAAAAACTCTCACCAAAATGATATAACAGCAAGGATAAAAACCTCAATGACTATTGCAACAGGTAACATTCATCACATAGATATTTTACAATAACAATTATAATATCAACAAGATTTTCCTAATTAATTTGAAATCATAATGTCATATCCTTAAATAAACCATGAACTATATTATGGTTCGCCTACACTTCAGTGCATGTACTGTGATGCTGTATTCTGGGAACAAGAGAAAAATAAGGGACAACTAAAGAGACTATATCCTAAATTTAAATTGTGTTGTAAACAAGGAAAAGTCCAACTACCAAGAAGGAAAAACCCCCCTGAGCCTCTAAACACTTTGCTCACAAGAGTAACTGATGACAAATCAAAGACATTCTTGGAAAATATCAGAGCTTACAATTTAATGTTTTCCGTTACTTCTATGGGTGTTAAAGTTGGTGATAAAGTGAATGAAAGATTTGGACTCTACATCTATAGAATTAATGGTGAAAATTATCATAGGCTCGGATTATTGATACTGACAGATGGTGTACATGCACATTTTATCCAGCTCTATTTTCACGATACATAAAATGATGTCCAAAACAGAATTCAAGCAGTGAACCAAATGCAGCATAACATGAAAGTAAGAGCAGACATTACACAACAACTTATCTCGATGCTGGATACAAACAATGAGTTGGTGAAAGTTTTTAGAATGGTTAGAGATAAATATTCCTCAGGAGAAATCTCTAATTTCAAAATTAGATTGCATCATTGCAGAGATTTCAGAGCAAGATAATACGATGCACCAACAACGATAGAAATTGCAGCACTAATTTTTGGGAATCTGAACAAAACGACAAAAGATCGCGACATTATTGTTGAAATGAAATCTAGAAGTCCACAATGAATAAGCTATTTGCATCCTTCATTCATGGCTATACAATACCCATTACTATTTCCATATAGAGAAGACAAATATCATCAAAAAACCAGTTATGTACAAGATGGAGACAGAAACCATAGAAAGTAATTTTATGTCACTATGAGGGAATACTATGCACACATACTTCAATATAGATGCTAAGAAGGACTAACTTTGATTTATTCAGGAAGGCTATTCCAACAATTCATTGTAGATGCTTATACAAGTATTGAACAAGCAAGAATAAAATGGATTTCAAAACATCAAGAGGATTTGCAAACAGAATTATATAGAAATGTACAAGATGTTGTTCAATGTGGTGATACAGATTAAAAAAAAAAAATGGCTAGAGAACAATACTACCATCTATGTTCACTGGTGGCCCTCGCTATTTAGCTCAGAACTATCAAGATACTATGGCACTATGCAGGTTCTTTGGCAATCCAGATTTGTTCATCACATTTACTGCTAATCCTAATTGGCCAGAAATAATAGAACTCTTGAATGAGATACCTGGGCAAAGGTAAAAAACAAACTTGAAATTGAGGTCTGAGTATTCAAAATGAAACTTGATGATATGATCAATGACATATTAAAGAGCAAAATTTTCAGCCAAGTAGATTCAGGTATGTAACTTTTGATAAAATATTACAAACTTTGTTATTTACAAATTTTTGGCAATTTCATTAACTTACTTTTTTCCTTTACTTGACAATTGTATACAAAACTGAATTTAAAAAAATGAGGGTTACCACATTCACACATCATTATTTGGCTACATCAAAATTCAAGAAGAAATATTCCCGAGGAAATAGATAAGGTGATATCTGCAGAAATTCTTGATCTGAATATTGATTCGATTAGCTATAAAACCGTAACAAAATTCATGATGCATGGGCCTTGTGGAACTGGATATGAAAACTCGCCATGTATGGTACAAGGTAAGAAGTTTATTAAATGATTCATTATTTCAACAAGACTACATAATGTTTGTTAAAAACTAATACATAAATTTCAAAACAAGACAATGTTCAAAGCATTTTTCAAAATCTATTCATACCAAAACATCAATTGATGAATCAAGATATTGTATCTATAGAAGACAAGACATATCAATAACTATTGAGAAGAATGGATTTTTGCTTGACAATAAATTTGTAGTCCCATGCAATCGGTATTTATTGGTGAAATACCAAAGTCACATTAATGTTGAAATATGTAATCAATCAAAAGCCATAAAATATTTATTTCAATATCTCAATAAAGGACCAGATATGACAATAGCTGTCATTGAGAGGAATCAGGTTGAAATTAACTTGGACAGTGAATCACAAGACCGGGATTTGAATGAAGTAAAAACATTTTTAGATTGTAGATACATATCAACATATGTAGCATGTTGGCGAATATTTGAGTTTGATATCCATTTTCGAACATCAGCTGTCTAGAGATTGGGGTTTCATCTTGATAAAGAGCAGAATATCATATTTAATGATAACAGTTCTCTTCCTAATATAGCAATGAATGAAGATGCAAGGAAGACAATGTTTACAAAATGGTTTGAAATGAACAAAAAAGATTCAAATGCAAAATAGTTAAAGTACACAGAATTTCCATAGCATTATTGCTGGAACAGAACAGAAAAAGTCTAGAAAAAGAGGAAAAATCACAAATGCATTAGAAGAATCAGCTTTCCACATCCAGCCTCAAGAGAGAGATATTATATACGAATGTTACTTAACTATGTGGATGGCCCTACAAGCTATGAAGAAATTAGAATGTATGGTGGAAAATATATCCATCTTTCAAGGAAGCTTGCTATGCAAGAGGTCTCTTACAGGAAGATAAAGAATGGAATAAAATAATTGATGAAGCTACTCAGTGGGCAACAAGAAGTCAATTACGAGATTTATTTATCACAATACTCATTTTTTGTAATGTTACAGACGTCAAGAATCTCTGGGAAGGAAATTGGCCCAAAATTAGTGATGATATTGAATATAGACAAAGGAAAATCCTTGAATTTCTGTCCTTACAACTCTTAGAAGATCAAGTCAAAAGCTATACTTAGAGAGAATTACAGAACACACTTCAAAAACAAAGTTGAAGTCTAGAGGAAATAGAAGGAATGCCTTTGACAAATAAAGAGTTTGTAAAACCCCACCTAAACCTACTCTAGAGTTAGAGCGATGGGGTGTATATCATATCTTCTTGCATGAAATATATTTCTTGAATGATTTTGTGTGTCTTAGAATAGTAGTATATGAGTTATATGGTTTATTTATACTTGTTGAGAAGAAAGGGTAAAAAGATAATTTTACTTGAGGTCAAAATAAGAAGATGGCTTGAGACTTAGATAAGAAGAGGATTTGGTTGGAAAAATTAGAACAAGAGTTAGTGTGGTTAAATGGTTAGAGTTTTGTGATTTAATCTCTAAGGTCTTGAGTTCAAATCTCATCTCCTAAGTTTTATTCATAATTATCTTAACCAATGTTTGAATTTTTATTTTTCTTACATTCCTTAAAGTTATGAATGTTGTCTTAGAGAAGACAAAATGGTAATGTCTTAACCATGTAATTTTGTCCTAAAAGAAATTCTAGAATAATTTTTGTCTCTATTATTTTTGCAAGCTTTGTCCTAATCTCTTTGAATTTAAACTACTCATATTTATTTAATTCATTTATATCTATCAAAGTCTTGAAAAATTCCTTGCTTGGAATTTAAAAACTTCTAGCTCTTGTGGGATAGGAGGTTATGTTAGTGTTGTGCTCTAAAGGCAATCACTTGTACCATGTAATTGTATATTAAATTAATAAGAAGCATTCTTTATCTTTCAGTTTGATTGTTATATCTAAATTAATGTGTACAAACCGTTAGATAAAGTTCCTAGTACAACACAGTGTTAAGGAAATCATGATAGAGATCATGATGTGAGATTCCTACTACAATATGCAGTGTTTGTACTTAAATAATCCCCAATCATAGTATTAATAAGATGTGACATTATTAATACGCCAAGACTGGCACATGTTATATCTCTTGATTGGATCAAGCGGTAGTTCTCATATCCGTGAGTATTGGGATACTCAGGATTAACGTGTGGATGCTTGTTTTGGAACAAGTTCATTAGATGACCTAGCTATGAGATAATCACTTGGATAACTATTTAGTGCCAGTGATAGAATCTCATTATAGCAAGTGTGCAAGTATCTTTAGACTTGAGATTTCCAAGGTACTTTGTTTAACGAACGTTGTACTTTGATTCTAATCTTTGGAGTCTTATCTAGGACTGCCTATGGGATGGATATTGAGTACAACGTAAAGTAAACAAAAGTAGTTGAGAAAGTCAATAAAGGATTCACTACTCCTAATAGTAGGAGAGTATATCTCAAGGCCACTTGTAGAAATCATTACTCATGAAGTCCTTGGCCAAGGTGACTATATGATGGAAATGGTTCCAATTGATACACATATCGAGTAATGGATTTTTTGAACAAGTACGAAAATATTCGGGCAAGAATTAATAATATTCTGGAGGGAGTTGGCACTAATTCCATGCTCTAGACCGAATGAGATATTGTATGGTGAAAGGAGTTTATTGCACTGATAATTTGCTATTGAAAGGTTCATGTCAAGCCACTTGACTTTCTAGACTTTTAGGTGGTCAAGAGTCATTGCTAGATGTCGCTCTTGATATGCTAAATATGGATTTATTAATTAGAGAATTAATAAATTTAATCATTTATTTTATTAAGGATTATTAATTCTAATATTGTTAGAATTAATTCATATTATGCTACCAATAAGACCAGGAAACCTAATGGGTCACACACAATAAAGGTTTGAATGCTCAAATATATTATTTGATAATATTGTGGGGTTAATTAAGAGAAGAGAATATATTTATAGGTGAATTATAAGCTTGTTATAATTCATGAGACTTAATTGTAATTAAGTAAACTTCAAGGACTAATTTGTTGACAATTGGACGTTGAAGGACTAAGTTACAATTTATGATAATTATAAATCTATAAATATAAGGAAACGGTTTTCTTAGGGTAAGAGATACAGACTATTCACGCAATAACAGAGAAACCGTTTCTCTGCCTCTCTCTTGATCAAACCCTAGCCGTCTCTCTCTTATTAATCAAAACCCTAGCCTCCTAAATTCTACTAGCATAGAATTGTGAGATTGTGAGCGTTCGACCTTGTGTGGATTATCATTAGAGGGAGTTCTTTCTTGGACTTCAGTTGAGCTGCTGTGAACCGGTTTTATGATCTAGATCGCGCCTGCGTTCTTGGAACAAGAAAAATTTAAATTCCGGCTTCAAGAGGTAATAAGCGTGATCTTCTCTTTTCCTCGTTTCTACTGCAAACCCGTAATCCATGGCTTGGATTTCTTGCTATTTTCCTCTGCGTTTAATCTGATTAATTAATTTATAAATCCTACAGGTTAGTCGAAATTGTGGAGGAGAAATAGAAAGAAGTTCTCAATTAAATCACTATAGTTATTCCTTCAAGAACTTCATTGTCTTCTTGTTCTTATTTTGGTTAAAATTTGAATTTTTTTCCAGATTTTCTTCATGGCTGATTTTCGTAATTTGCAGCCACCTTTCTCTACCTAATACTTGCAAAGAACCAACCATCTTGTGTGAAGATGAAAGCTGAAACACTTTCGAATTTCGCAGCCTTACAAGTTACACCAAACCAGAATTTTCTTTTAGCAAATAACCAAGTTTTGGACATGAACATTTAGCCATTCATTTGTGCACAAGAACACCTGAAACTTTTTTCTTTCTTCTCCAAGATGGTGGCTGAAAAATCACCATTAATGGACCTTCAAACACTTCTAAATTCCAACTGCAAAACCGTTTCAAAGAAGTCTAAAAATTCTGCACAAAACCATTTCAAATCCTAAGAGTTCTTTAGCTTAAATTTCAGAATTTTTTTCTAGCTTTGCCTATTCAATGCTAGGTCCGATTTTCTTCATCAAACTTCATCATATTTTCGGCCAAATGCAACCATGGACAGAAGATCTTGGCTTCTCCATTTACCTTGATCATTAGGACTCCATTAACATACCTCAAAACAATCATATCTTCACTCCATTCAAAATTATTCAAACTTCAAATTAAATTCTAGATTTTTGTTCCATTAAACACTCACCTAGCAAGATAATAAAATCAGAAATCCCTCTGCTATTCCATAGCCATTTTCGTCCAGCCCAAAGTTGGAACAACTCTCCATTCCATGATCAAACCAAAGCTAGTTCAGCCATACACCATTGAAGGATAAGAAACCTTTCAAGAACAAACACCATTACCCAATCCTATACCTCAAACATCTTCACTTTTCTATCAATTTGAATTTTGAAAAAGCTGAAACTCTCTCTCTCCTTCTTAGATAACTGAAAGCCTCCCCTAAGCTAGGCCATTCGACCATAATTCACACACACACACACACACACCCCAAATCACTCTTTCTCTCAATTTCTCTCAAGAACACCAAGAACACACACTAAGTTTCTTCAACCTTTAACAACCTGTACTTATCCCAAATCACTCCAAGAACCTTCAAACCAACTAGGATTCAGTTCCTACTCACTCCTAGGCCACTCTATAACATAAAAAACACCAAAGTTGATCCTCCATTTAGATCAAACACACTTTCTCGGCCAAGAACAAGAAGAATATAAAGAAGGTAACTTTAAATACCTTGGACCTTCTTCATCTCATCATCACCATTTCAATGTCACCCTATTCTCTCTCTCTCAGCCAAAACTTGGATGGCCATTCTTGGACAAACTTCAGCCAAGGAAGGACTCTCAAGCACTCAAGGACCTCCATTAAGCAAGGCGATACCTTCATCTAACGTTTATCAAATCAAGTATTTCTCACTTGATCTTCTCTTTAAATTCCCGAACTCAAGACTCTTAGATGATGGATTTGATAGGTTGATAGAATAATGTGGGGGTGGAGATATGTATATGGGTGAATGGAATAGATTTAAGACATGAAGCTTTGAATGAATATTGTGACTTAAGAAGTATAGATTATATTTTAAGATCATTGTATATTCATTACGATTAAGAGTTTTATGGATGTTTGATGTATGATAGACATTAAACCATCATTGTTGATTATGCTTTCATGATGTTATATTTTTCAATAAATCCATAAATAATATTATGGCTAGTAGAATATCATCCTTGTTGTGATGTATGTTAATACAAGTCTATTTTTGGATAAATCGACATGTTATTTGTTGGATCAATGTGCGTATGAATATGTATATAAATTTTCTCTAGTATTTCACTATGGTCATTAAAAATTATTATAAGAACTACTTTTATTATTTTTAGTATTATTCTTACTATCATTATTATTATAATTAATATTATTATTTTATTTAATTGATTAATTTTGGTGAACACAAATATTTTTGAAACTAATAATTATTTAAAATATTGGTATTTTATTAGATAAATAAATAGAATATTTTTATTAAACATTATTAGATATAAATAATAATATATTGGAATTAAGATCAAATGCCTTTTATATTCATATTATTATTAGTTAGCATTACTAAAAATTTTATTTACACTCTTAAATATTATTTATATGAGAATAATTTATTTATTATTAATTTTATTTGTTATTTATTATGTATTATTAAAATTATTTATAATCTATTATTAAAATTACTTATTATTTGTAATAATATTATTTATTATTTATTACCAATATTATTTAGGATTTATTATCAATAGTACTCGTTATTTATTTATTAATATTACTCATTATTTATTATTTGTTAATAAATAGTCAATATTATTATTTATTATTTATTTTTTATTTATAACACCTATTTATTTTAACTTATCAAATTAATCTTATTCTATAAAATACCTTATTAACTAGTGTTAAAGCTTAAGGAGTTATTGTCATAACTACATGATGTTGTATCTAGTTGAGTTTAAGTATGTTAGGCTAGGAATTATTTATTTAAAGTAAATATTGCCTGGATGTTGAGACTTATACCCTGTATTTACCCTCAGGTGGGGTTAGGTTATCTTGAACTATCTTGGAACGCTATTGTATAAAGGAAAAGTAAGAGATCAGGTAAGTCCTTGCATAAAGATGTTTGTGAACAAATGCATTTCTGCAAGTCGAATGCAGTGATTATCGTGGAAGATGTACCTTAAGATGCAATTATGGATAATATATATTTTCTTCTAAACTAAAATAATTTTTGTCAAGCAAACAATTTTCCGAGCAAAACAATAAATTTTCCTAAAGTTGTTTGAAAACCATAATTGTTACTTCAAAGAAAGCTCTTCATTGATTTTACATTTTTTAAGTGGAATAAACATAACGTTGAGTACTCAATAAGGATAGCCTACTAGGGTTAGTCTTTGAAGAGTTGGGTAAGTCTCTCAGTAGGAGGCTACCTCTGAGGGGTGAACCCTGCCTAGTCAAGACGACAGTTCTTGTTGGTCAGGCCGGTCCGAGCTAGCAGTACAATTCAGGTGAACTGTTTATTTTTGGAGTGAACAACCGGTATGTTTGGGTGTAGAGATAGAGGAGTATCTCACCCAATAGATTGTACACCAACCTTATATTAGCATGCACAAAGTGTGGCATCCTGATCATTCTCTTATCATGATGCACAAAGTGTGGCATCCTGATCGTTCTTTTGACATGGTGCACAAAGTGTGGTGTCATATTCATTCATGATGCATGACTTCATAGTCAACTTTATTTGAGTGGTTATTTCTTTTCAAGTTGAGCATTTTTACTTTATAAATGCTTAAAAAACACCACTCAGTATTCAAAGAAAAATTTCTGGACTTGCAGACTTTTTATTATAACTTGTTCAAAACTTGCATACATACACTGTTTTTCCTGAAATACCATAAGCACACATAGGAGTTATTGGGAAATATTTCTCACACTTTTTATATCATGTCTTCAAGTTGATCCTGCTTGGAAGGTCAATTTACTTATGCTGCGATGAGTTTAGAAGATTTATTCTGATGTATTTATTTGTTAGAGATTTTAGTTACTATCTATTTATTTCAAGACTTGTAAAAGTATTGTTTTAGAATTGTAATAAGTCCATTATTAAGTTATTTCCTTTTATATTTTCTATTACCTAGTTATAAAGACTCATTGTCTTAAGGACGATGTGACATCCCCGCCCCTTTTGGGATACGTAGGTAGTGGGGTGTTACAGAGTTGCTCAAAAATATACAAAATACATGCATTAGAGAAGAAATCATGTATGATACAAATGTACTGAGAGCTGAACATGATGTTATGTCTAGATAGTTAAATGCATAACAAAAAGATATATATCAAAAGGTCATAAATGCAGTTGATAATAATAACGGGAAGCTATTTTTTTTGTATGGTTATGGAGGCACAAGAAAGACATTTGTCTCCAAAATATTTATAAATATGCTCATATCCGAATCAAACATTGTCTTGGCAGTAGCATCTTCAGGTAACACCCTTCTAATACATATGTTTCCAAATAATTTAGTAGTCATTATCATAGAAAAATCACCTTTGCTTATGAAAATAATATTCGAATACTACATTATAGAATGATTAATAAAATGTCCCCCCCCCCCCCCCCAAAAAAAAAAAAACTATGCTTCTTATAAAAAGTGCATCTTTCATAAAATAAAACAATAAAACATAAACCCATTGAAACAAAGTAATAGCTCTGGAATACATGAATTATACAACATTCTAAAAGAAACATATTTTGCGACATATGGAAAACAAATTCATCAATTTATTTCAATGTTCTCATTTACAGTATTCAATAAGGATTGCATTATTACTACTTCCAGGTGATAGGACTACACATAGCAGATTCAAAATTCCACTGGTGACCTCAGAAGATTCTACATGTTCAATAAAAATAAAAACTCAACTTGCAAAATTAATAAGAAGAGCGTTGTTGATAATTTGGGATGAAGCTTTTATGAATTCGAAATATATTTTTGAGACTGTTGATAAAACAATCAAAGACATACAAAGAATAGCTTCAAGTTACAATGAAAACAAACCGTTTGGAGACAAAATATTGCTATTAGGAGGAGATTTTCATCAAATCCTTCTGGTTGTGCCTAAAGGTCAAAGAGCTGATATAGTGAGTTTGTCACTCAATCAATCAAAATTGTGGAATCGCTGTGAAGTGCTTACACTATCTAAGAACATGAGGCTTAAACAAAGTTATGAATTTCAACCATCAGAAACTAAAGAGTATGCGACTTTTGCCAATTAGATTTTGAGAATAGGTGATGGCACAGAACCAGCAAAGTATAGAGGAAATGATAATGAAGTTACATGGATCAAAATCCCAAGTAAATTGATTTTAGAAGCTAATGATGATCCAATCGAGATAATAATCAACTCCACTTATCCATACTTTGATGATAACTACACAAATCCTACATACTTAATGGAAAGGGCCATTCTAACACCAAGAAATGAAATAGTTCTAGAGTTGAATACTTTTGCATTGAAAAAAGTCCTGGATTTATCACCGAATATATAAGTGTAGATAGAATAGACAACGTGATAGGACCTCTAAAGGACGCAGAAAATTTATATCCAATAGAATACCTCAACAACCTCACTTCTTCAGGTATGTCTGATCATACATTAAAGCTAAAAAAGAATGTGCCTATTATGCTGTTAAGAAATGTCAACCCAAGCAAATGATTATGCAATGGCACAAGGCTAATTATCACACAAATAAGGAAAAGAGTCCTCAAATGATGAATTATTTCAGATTTAAGAGTAGGAGATAAAGTATCTATCTTAAGAATAGATATGTCTTCAACAGATTCAAAAATGCCTTTCACTTTGATAAGAAGGTAATTTCCTGTGAACATATGCTATGCAATGACAATTAACAAGAGTCAAGAACAAACTTTGTCTAATGTCGGACTGTATTTACCAAAACCAGTCTTTTCTCATGGGCAACTGTATGTTGCACTTTCATGAGTAAAATCGCCAAAAGGACTAAAAATCATGACCCACGAATATAACTCAAATTTCAAGGGATATACCCAAAACATAGTCTATGAAGAAATTTACAATCGACTCCCAAAGGTAAATTAAAAAAAATTGAAAATTTTCCTACAACTTCAAAACCATTCTCATATATTAATCTATAAAACAATTTACACCATTATTTTTTTGTAGGTTGCAAAGTGTATGTGAAAAAATCTTACAGGCTTTTCCCTCCATAACATGAGCCAAGTACAATGGATCGACATATAACAGAATTGAGTTGAACTAAAAATCACTCAGGTGCTCAATGTACCATGTAGACTCTATAAGATACATATCGATTTCATCTGATTAATCAACAATAGATAGTTGTCTCATCAGTACATAGAAATAGGATATTGCCACAAACAAAAGCCAGTGTGCTTAAATATGTGGGAAAAAAGTTCTTGGATGATGAAAATGATCAAAATTGCTTAGACTTGATTAATTCATGCGCAACTATGCAAAACAATGAATAAATGTTCTTTTAATGAATTCTACAAGACCAATACTAAAGGACGAAAATGTCAAAAATAATGAAACGAGAGCATGCTTACAGAACGAAAAAAATTTACCTCTGTGTTTGAATAACCTTATTGGTACTGAAGAAGATGTTTGTACCAGAATGCTTGCAACTACTGGATCATGTTTTTGTAAACGTCGACTTTGTCTTATTCACGCGAAACTTTTGAACTTCCGAAATGATGCCCTTTCCTCTGCCGGTGAAGGCTTCACAAAGTTTGGTTCTTCTTAGTTTTCCTATTGAATGCTTCACTTTAGCTTCTGTGAAAGCTCACAGACTTGGCTATATTTTCCACTTTGGGCTTGATTGCATTTCTTTTTTTTTCATCAATTCACAGAGAGAGAGACCAAGAGAGTCAAACAAAAAGCCCTATGCTTTTGTTTTCTCTCACACAAAACAACACGGGATACATCCTGTGTTTTTTTAAAAAAATTTTATTTTACTCTTGGTCTTATTCATTGGACCAGATAAAATTATTTACTTTTGGACTTGAACACCCATAAATAATAAGTCTCAAATATTTATTTTTTTAGCTTCATAAAATAACCCAATAAATAATTAATAAGCCCAAATAGACTAATATAAAATATCAGATATTTTATCTAGTTTATACCTAGATTAATTTTCTAATTATACAATTTAGGCTTTGGGTCTTGAATAATTTATTAACCAATTAAATTAGATAAAATATATACTCTCTCTCGGGCCTTATATTTTATTCTAATCCAGTAATAAATTAGACTACTTAAATAAAATAAAATAAAACTCATATATAATTTTCAAGACCAATTCCTTAACCTAAATTTGTCAGGACTTAAGGGCTGTTTCGGGAACCAAAAGACACTTCTCCTTGGCTATTAAAATGACAAAAATACCCATGCTATATAAATAGCTATATTTTTTATTTTAAATATTTTCTAATATCACCATAAGAAAATATTGACCCCAAGGATAATGTCACGTTAGCAAAGTCTTCGACCTACAGGTGTAATGACTAAAGTACCCCTCTACACATCATCGTGCATTTAGAGAAGAAGAGTATACTAACACCTCTCTAATAGACATCTACCATCCTTAGATCTCTAGTCTAATAATCCATGACTCTTGGAATATTTTCACTTTCCAAGGGAGTTACCCTAAAGTAAACATTCAAATCCTCTTTCCCAGGGCCTGGATAATTAGATCATTTGAATAATCATAAAAGGCGATATAGCAGAGAAGCTATCTTGTACAAGTCTATCTTAACTAACTAGTCATATATATCCAACATACAAGTATATCAGTTCTACGAAAGAACCTCTACTACAACATATCAAAGCACATGCTTCTAGCTTCGTCAGACCACCAACTCATACTCAAGCGGCAGAGTATTAGTCCATGCTGCAGCAGTAATAGTCTAGGTTTCTTCTAAATAGTACTTTTAGAAACCGCTATTACAGGTCTTGTTCTACGTATTCGAAATACGCTCATGCTATGAAGTGAGGGGACTACTCACTAGCTAAAGGTAAGCTATTCCGTATTTGAAATTCATAACACAATAACTCAAACATGATGAGATTCTCATTCTCATCAATCGGTTAAGAACAAATATTTCTAACTTCGTCAGACCACCAACTCATACGCAAGTGGTAGAGTATTAGTCCATGCTATAGCAGTAATAGTCTAGGTTTCTTCTAAATAGTACTTTTAGAAACCACTATTACAGGTCATATTTTACGTATTCGAAATACGCTCATGCTATGAAGTAAGTGGACTACTCACTAGCTAAAGGTAAGCCATTCCACATTTGGAATTCATAACACAATAACCTAAACATGATAAAATTCCCATTCTCATCAATCGGTTAAGAATAAATATTTATATATTAAGTAAACCGCGATTCATACCTTACTGTGAAAGACTACCATTTACATGGATCACTTACTTAAACACAATGGGTACTTTCCAAACGTAAATCGTGCACAAATAAAATGTAAATTCACGAACAAATTTTGAGAATAAATTCTCTTATTAATAAATTCAATAATTACATCAGAAAACTAGTTTAGAGGGTATATATTCCAACAAATACATATGATACTTTAACCAATGCTTTAATGTGTGCAAAACAGTCCGTACAGCTTATTAAAAATGTATAGAAACCTTCAGCATAGCTAAATTCACGTGCACTTTAAAAAACCAAGCATATTTGTATCTTCCAAAACAAACAAATTAGATTAACCAAAACACACCCAAAAAAAAAAGAAAAAAGCAACACATCCTTTTCATATAGTTGACTATTACTAAACGAAGTTAAAAAAAAAAAAAATCAAACTAAGCAATGGAAAACAAATTATAGCTTCTCTACAAAGAAAAATAAAAAATTCATAATACCATTACCATGTTCTTAGAAAAAGCAAAACACCACAACAATGTAACAAAAGATTACTACCTTAACAATACTTTCCCAATACAACAACATCACCTAAACCACAATAAATGAAATATATCAAACACAGAACAAATTAAATCTCCAAATTGAATTCCTATAACAAAAATAGACAAATATAACAACAACACAATTTTTGCATAAAATATGTAAAACATGATATCATATAAGATTATTGAACAAAACCTAATCCATCTCTCTTTTACAATGTCAAAAAAAATTGTCAGCAACTAAGACAATTCTCAAATTTTAATCTTTATTTGATTAAATGTTTTCTCCATCACAGATCCCTTAATGCGTTTCATTGACGCTGCAACACATACACAAATACATAGTCTTAAAACCAACAATGAATCACGAACAAAAACAAGGGAAAAAAAATGAAAAAAACCTTAGATTCACAAAAATAATAGCTTAATAAAACCTCAAACTATATTCTTTCTCCATATCTTTACTAAATAAAAGGTACCAAATTAATTTCCGCAAGAACAAAAACAGAAAAAATAGAATATCTTCTGAAATAAAAACAAACAACATCACCGAAAAAAAAACCCAGAAATTGAATAACATTAACAAAGATTTACAAAGTTTGAAAAGCTTCTTATCTTTTAGACTTCAACAAAACCTAAGTCTTGCTGCTCAGATCTTTTCGAGATCCATCACCATCTGCATTGAGAACTAAAGGTTTCTTGCGTCTCCAATGATGTTTTTTGCAAGACAACTGAGAGCTAAGAGTTGCTTTCTGAAGAAGACTTTAACTAATCGTTGAGAGCCAAAAGCTTTTCTCAAGAACACTTTTCTTCATAAGCTAAAAAAACAAATCACATGGCTATAGTTCGGACATCAAGAAACAGTATCAAATATAGTTAATAGAACTTTCTAACATAGCACTAATGCCTTTTTTCAATGATATAAAATCTAACAATAAATAATTAGTTTAATAAATTTGTAAAAAAAAAAAACACCGACATCAAAATACATATTCCATGAAAATAGACAAAAGAAAAAAAAAACCCAATATAAAATCTAAAAAAATGGATACATGAATAAAAAATAAATAAATTTGAATAAACATCATATTTAATACTATAAAATTTATAATAAACAAATAAAAAATAATATAATTAAGCATTAATGCTATTAGCTACATTCATTAATAAAAATAATTAAATTTGAATAAGTTTTAGGTCCAATGTTTAAAACAAAACTTAACTTCTATAACTAAATAAATCTTAGGATTGAATAATATAATTAAACAAAATAGAAAATCTGAATTTCAATAAATTAACTTATCAAAATTAATAAATTATATTTCATAAAAAAATAATAGTTAAAATAAAAAATAACAATTTACATAAAATTTTAAAATTAAATGTTATTATATACAATATAATTAGAATTATAGAAAAATAACAAATGACTTATTCTGAGCATCGCTCGGGCCTTATTCCTAGTATAAATGATAAGAAACGAAGTCGAGGTCATGCTCATTTACCTAGTGAGTGCATGGGGTACTGGAGTGAAGTTGCGAATCCATTTGAATGCATTTAGTGACATTGTCAGTGCAGATAAGAATAAGGCAATTACGGCAAATAGTTATAGTAGTCCCTTGACATACCCTAGTTTTAAAGACATTCCTGAACACATAAGAAATGAGCTTTTAAGGAAGTGAAGGTAAGTAGCTTCTACTATCTTTAAAGATGAGATATATTGCTTTTCTATATCTCAAGGAAATAATGAATGAAGCATAGGGAGAGCTTTCTAGAAGTCACAAATCCTTATTGTTCATTTAGTTGCAACGAGTTATATCAAAACTAAAGAACAGTGTAAGAAATAGATATTGATTATATTAAATTGTTTGTAGAAGGAAATTTGCCTACTTGTGTTATTTTAATGCAAATATGGCTAAAACATCATCTTATGAAATAGGGTGGTGACAAATCCTAGATGGACTCATTGATTATTTATTTTAGAAATTTTGTGACTATAACTATTTTTCATATTATAATTTACCTAATAGTTGTTTGTTTGACCAAAAATACAATAAATAAATGAAATTCATAAAATACACCACATTCAATATCATCTTTTGCTTGTTCCATCTTCATTGACTAGGACAATACCACACTTGAAAAGGGAGTGAAAGAAATTGCCTTGAAAAAGATAGACAACCTATGGAAAGGCTTTAGGAGGAAATTGAAGGCCAACTATTATAAGCCATATAGAGATAATAAAGATATCCATTTACACTACCCAGATGAACATGTTGATCTTTAACAATGGAAGACACTTGTTGCTTATTGGAAGGATCCAAAAATGGAGGTTATAATTGAATTCTATTGTTTTATGCCATCAGCTTTATCTTTTTCTTTCAAATTTCACGATTTGTTTATTGAACTAATTGTCCTTGTTATGTTTCATGTGCTATAATATT
Source organism: Voacanga thouarsii (assembly GCA_026120185.1). Lineage (NCBI taxonomy): Eukaryota > Viridiplantae > Streptophyta > Magnoliopsida > Gentianales > Apocynaceae > Voacanga > Voacanga thouarsii. Next base: position 1,967,923 of record JANUWF010001704.1, read on the forward strand.
TTCTATTTACAAACTCATTGTTATATTATGAAGGAAATAGCATAGAGAAACAAGAAAAATAAAAGAAATTTGAAGTTTCCACAAAGAATTAGGAGAACTAAATTTGGTGAAAACATTAAGGAGGTAAGTTAGCAACTTCAAATATTTAAATACTCTCTTAATATATATATATATATATATATATATATATATATATGTATGTATGTATGTATGTATGTATGTTTGTATGACTTTTATATATATCAATTCTACTGCAAATGAACCATCTAGATTAGATCTATTCCTTAGGACCCGTCTTCTAAGAAATGGTGTCGCGCTTGATGATGACATAAGAACTCTGATTGTAAGTATTAAATTGCATAAGATTTAATTCTTAACAATTTTTCTTTTACTAAAAGTTGATTTAAATCTTTTATTATCTTTATAGGAACTTGTTGAAGCACGATATCTCAAGTGTCTGAGTCTGAAAGTATAGAAGAATTCAGAGAAAAGTTGTTTGAAAGCATTATGGGAATTTATTCCCATGGTCATGTACATTGTGTAGTTAAAAGAAGCAAAACTCAAGACCAACCTGCTTCTGCTACATCATTTTTTGATTTACTAAACATTCCACAAGATGTTCTTGATAAACTTGTCAAAAGGTTAAAAGAACAAAATTTAGCTAAGGAAAGAAAAAAGGCACAAGTTGACGTTATTACAGCAATGAATACTTTCTTAAATGCCAATGGCAGATGCTAAAGGGATCAATCTTCAAGAGTAACACCAAGGATTAATATAAATGTAAGTATTTAACATATTTGTATTACTATAAGCTACATGAGTTGTCTAGAATGCATATATAAATAATAATTAAACCATATGGTTTAAATACTAATTATATTTTTGGAAATTTGCATTGTCTTCGTGCATATATAATAAATATAAATTAACATAATCTTGAGTACAATATGAAATTTTTGGAAAAATGTACTTTAGGAAGATTGCATATTGTACATGATTAGGTCGAGACAACTTTGGTTTCTCCATGACACCAAAAAAAGGAATCTAGTATTTGTTGGTGCATGTTACACTTCATTTTTTTTTTCCCTGCGTATGGTTGAAGAAAGGAAAAAGTTATAGATAATAAAAGTTTGCAAAAGTTGTAAACAAAGATATTGCTACTATTGTTATGATCTAGAAGTCATATGATGTTTCGCTTAGTTGAGGACTTTTAATAATTCGAGAACTATGGGTTGGGGGAGGAGGAGAAAATAAGTGGTAAACCAAGAAAGGCTAGAGATTAGGAAATGTAATGCTACTAAAGTTGCCGAAACTATAGATTAGGAAAAAGAGGTAAGGATTTGTAGTGAAGATGTAATTTCTTTTCCGAAATACCACTAGAATGTGTTCAGCTGAATTGAGGGAGCTAATATATGGCAACAATTTTAGATGAATACATCTAAAACTTCTAATGCATCAACTTCAATTGTAAATACTGATACAACCTGCTGCTACCTATTGAATATTTTAAGCTTGATGAGAGTGGTAGAGATGGTGCTTGTGAACAATTAAAACAAAGATGATATGTTTGCCTTATGCATGTCCCTTTCTGTGAAGTCTTTGATTTTTAATGCTCATTATTTTATGTCTTTTTCCTCTGTGCTGCTTAACTTGTTTTTCTGCTAACCTTTTTTTCCCTTTGTTTTGGGGTTTAATGCATAAAGTTTGCATTGTCTTCATGCAATCTTCCAAATGTAAAATATGAAATTTGCATTGTCTTCATAGTGAATTCTACTTATAATAGCTTATTTTGTAGTTCTTGAGATCTTGAATTTGGAGTAATAGAAACACTATTTATGTTAATTAAGGCAATAGGTGAGAAATAAGAGTCATTTTTTGGACTTTGGTTTATTGGTACGTGTTATTTAGAGCTTTACATAGGTGTTTTTTTTTTACGGGGGGTAGGGTGGGGGGGAGGGCAAGTGAGAAAACAAGATACTTTTAGAGTTGTTCAATGTGCCCTCTGCTTAAACTAGTTCACAGCAAAGATGGTTTATCTAAATATATTTGGACATTATAAAAATCTCATTATTGAGATAAGGAAATTTTGAGTCCTAGCTAAGCTATTCGAATTTATTAAACTAGTTCTTTTTCTTAATAAACCATACCCTACATTTTTTATGTATTGTTTATTTTTTCATAGGCACTTCTCTTCGAATAATACATTTTTTTTTTTGGTTAAATATTTGATATAATCTAATACACATCATGTGCAGTTCTCAGCAACAAACGGACAATTACAATCTCCTAGTTATGAGTCGTAATTTAGTTATTAAAAAGAATGTTTATTTTTTATACACATTATCCTTTTTCGTATTTTAGAATTTTTTATCCTAGTATGACTATAAAAATAGTAGAAAGGTTTTATAGTTAGACTTTTAATTATTATGTTAGATATTTGTTGAAAATATATACTTTAATTTTTTTTATCACAAAAAGAAAAGAAAAAAAAAGAGGAATACAAAACCATCATAAATTAAAAAAGAAATGATTTTAATTTTTTTTAGTTTGGCTATTTTTATTTTCTTGCATTGATTATTTTTAATTTTTGCGGTGCTAATGAATGGCAAAGAAGCTAAAATTAATTTATAAATTAATTATTATGTTAGTCCTTTATTATTTTTGATAAAATAAAATGGTCTCAAAAAGGAAAAACTAAAAAAATCATATTTTTTTGCATAAAAAATAAAATATTTTTGACGATCAATAAAATTTGATGACTTTAATTATTAACTTATTTTTGCTGGTAGAAAATTTATTTTCGACTAGAATCCTAAATATAGAAAATTATCTCTTTGATATTTGTGATTGATAATTATTAGTTACAACAAAAATTATTAGATGCAAAAGATTTTTTTCATCAATAATTGTGTCGTTAAATAAAGGTGTCCTAATAGTTGGTTATTCCTATTAAATTTTTTTATCAGAAAAATAATGATGCAAAAAATTTTAATCTCGTTGTGAATAGTATTTGCCACTGGAGATTCTTGTTGCAACTATTTGCATTGCCTAACGTTATAATGTCCTAATTTTTGTCGCATAGTGGATGTAAAAAACATTTTACGTTAGGTGTGTACTCTTTTTGTTTTGAAAATTGCACAATGCAAAATTGCTCTATTTTTTTTTTTTTTTTGTAGTGCCCTAAAAATGCTCATCACCATCTGCAAAGCAAAACAATTGTTCATAAGATTGGCTCTTCGTTTGGCTAAATAAACTTTAGCCCATTGAACATGCCCAAAGTTGCAATGGAATACTCAATTGCATGTTCCAAATGAAAGCCTTCTTTCAATACTATGCAAGTTGCATACTCGTTGCTAGAAAACTCGAGAGGCTTCAAAAATAAGGAATAAAACATGGCGTCTGATATCCTTATTTCTGCCTTAAATAGGTTTGAATTGGCTTGAACTATTTCCATCTTGTCTCCATCCCGATACATCGATATTTGGTGTAAGTTGGATGGCACATATTAATTGGCATGAATCCAATCTCAAGCCAAAAGGAGGGAAGAAGAGGACTTGGCATTAACCACAAAGAAGGCAATTGAGCTCGTCTTTGCTCCCATGGTCAGTTCCACTAAAAGCACCCCTAACATAGCGGTTTCTTCTTTTTCGAAATTAGTCATCTACATATTAGTTGAAATCAAATCATCCACTATCTTACCTAATTTTTTCAGGATATTGACTAGTATAATGTTCAGAACAGCTCCCCTATTAATGAACACCTGATTAATTGGTTGTCCATTGAGATGGGCTTTAATATACAATGGCCGTGAATGATTGGTTATGTCTTTGCTTGGCTTTGGAAACTACATTACTGAGGAAGGTATAACACTTTAAAGCTCTAGTCCATGGTGGACCGGGTCTACTCAAGTATTTCCTCTGAGGAAGTAGCTTGCACTACTTCATCTTCCTCCAACGCGAACCAATCAGCTTCTACTTTCTCGGACATGGTCACGTCTTTAATGAAAATTTGCTTATTCCTCATTTCGCTGTATTCAGTAGGTAACACACTCACCACACTACTAATCCCTCAAGATCGGGCAAGTCTTTCTGCATCTTGTACGTAAAAAATGCCCTTTTTTGCTACTCTCTTCGTTTTTTAGTAGGGAAAAAAGGCATAGGTTGCTAGGTTGCAATGGAATGGCTACCTAGGTCATGTGAACTAAAGATAGATTAGCCGGACTAAAGCAGGTTAGCTACCTATTCCAACGGCTGAGATACTGTGATGGTCAATACAATCTTTCCTCCTTTTGTATGAAAGGTTACCTATTGATTCTGCCTATCTTTATGTGATGAAGCTACCAATTCTTTCATACTTGAAAGGCAAACTTCCTTGCCTAACCTCTGGAATACATTCAACCTTTTAGGTGAGGCAAAAAAGTGTGAATCCATCTAGTATTACTTTATATTCAGCTAATCATTCTGTTAATTAACTTTTGATAACTAAGCTCAATCTTTTGGCGTGGTGTGCTCCTTTGTGAGTTGAGAATATCCCTTAGGTTAGGCAAATGCTATCCATGATAATCAATGGATTCCATTCTTTTACCCAGTTGATCCCGCAAGTCAACTGGCTATGCTGGCTTCTCATTCCAAACCTTCTTAGTACTTGGCTTACTACTTCCTGGGCAAGCCACCATATTCACAGCCATTCCTAGAAAAGGATCTAAATCCACTATTGATTCGAAGATAGACTTAGCTGCAAACTTCAATCTTTCTTCCTCAATAGCTTTCTATATAGCCACCCTAAAGACAAGGTAATTGTTAGTGGTATGAGTATAAGTGTTGTGCTACTTACAATACTTTTTTTTTCTTTAAATTCCTCTACTGATGGTGTTTGCTATCCGTGCAACAATTTGATTTTCTTATCTTTCAATAGATGGTAAAAAAATCTGGTCAACTTTAGTGATGCCAAACAAATACTTGTCATTTTCGTCCTTATTCTCCCTACTGTTGGATTTAATATTTTATTACCTTCGGGAGGTTTTAAACCAAGGCACACATAGGCTTTCCAAGTAACCAGCTTTGCTACAAAAATTTCATTTGCTGATCCTTCCTCTAGATCGAACAAACCACTAACTACAGAATTCATAGCCTGTCCCTTGTTGAACCTCGTATCTTGCTTCTTTTACTTCTATTTGATAAACTCTTCTAGGCAAGCACCATGAGAAGCCAATCGTGATAGGTTTGAAAAGTCTTGTTAGTCAAAGCCTCTTTTAATTAGGAATGCATCTAACCAATTGCAATCCTGACATACTCGGCTTCAGACAATCTAGTTGAACATTTGCTTTTGAGCCTTTTGAACTGTTCTAAGAATTCAGTAACAGTTTCACCTAGTTTTTTTCTATAGCTAATAAGTCATTTCAGTGGTAGACCTAGGTGGTCCTTGGAAGGGCCATGGCCCCCCAAGATTTTTTTTAACATAGCTATATATATATAGCCACCCCATATAGCCCACCCACAAAACTCCACTCTTTCTTTTCACTTTCCTTTCCACTCCAATTTTTGGCAATTTCCAAACCCCACCGATGTTTCCAAACAAAACTCCAGAAGACAAGAGCAGAGAGTTTCTCCAAAAAATAGAAACTCAGGTCTCAGTCCCCGCTATTGCACTACACATAAAGCTTCTCGTCAGTCACCACAAAGTTTTATTTTGTCTTCTATTAAAGGTAAGTTATGGTTTGGGGGAAATGGGAAGATACATCTCAAAATATTATTTTGTTTTCTAGTTCTACATTAATTTGGATATTTATTTCTCTGTCTTTTTTTTTCTTAACATTAACGAATTTACTAGGATTCAGAATTTTACAATACTTAGGTGGGGTGATATATAATATGCTTATTCAATTTAAAATTTTAATGTATATTTTAAAAAATATTTAATTTATATTTAGATAATTTTGTAACTTTTATAAAAATATATGTGTAAGGGTTAAAATTAATATTGACGTGGGACTTGGATTGTGTTGTGCTGTTACAAGATTTGCCTTAGTATATTTAAATAAATTAATATATTCCAGGTATGTATTCCAATGAGCCTGGGTGGTGGCTTCCATTAGACCTGGGTGGTGGTCTATATATGTGTATATGCTTTTTTTTTTGTATTATTATCAAAATTTCGCATCTATGAATGTGTGTTTTGTTTGTATTTTTTACATTAATATTTAGATTTATAAAGATATTTTAACTAATTATATCTAAATTATGCATTAAAAGATTGTATTTTTTCCCCTTTTTAAATCGTAGATGAAAAGATCATGTACGATTGATGCATTCTTCAAAAGGAAAAGCATTGAAACTTCAAAATCTAGTGAAGAGTCACATCCCGTTAATCTTGATCCTTCAAATTCTAAAAGTCCTCTTGCAAAAACTCCACGAGTAGTTTAAGTAGAATTTGATATCAATTTTTTGGAACGTGATCTAAGATTGCAATTGTAAATATGTGAATATCCTGCTGATAGTTGTGATGAAGTTTGTAGAGCTTATATTGAGGCAGTCTCATATCAGTATTTGCAATCTAATTATCCAAATTCAAGAGCAAAACATTCTCGTAGCTTTCAAGCATCATGTTTAAGTCATTTCCTTTATAGTTAGAATATTCTCCTAGTAAAGATGCTACATTTTGTCTTCCTTGTTATCTATTCTATAAAAAAGATGGATGTTTTGGATCATATTCATTCATTATTAAAAATTTTCGTTCATGGAAGAAGGTGAATGATGGTGAAAATTGTGCATTTTTGGCACATGTAGGGAAAAGTTCAAATTCTCCTCATAGAAAGGCTGAAAAAGCATGTAATGATCTTATGAATCAAGATGGGCATATTGAAAATTTTTTTATGAAATTTACTTCAAAGCAAAATGAAGAAAATCGACTTCGTTTGAAAGCTTCGATTGATGTTATTAAATGGTTTACATTTCAAGGATGTGCTTTTAGAGGTCATGATAAGACGAAATCATCAAAAAACAGAGAGAACTTTCTTGAATTGTTGAGTTTCATATCATCATATGATAACAAAGTAGCAGAAGCTTTAAGTAATGCTCCTCAAAATACCATGTACACATCACATAAAGTGTAGAAGGAAATTTTACAAATCATGAGAATAAAAGTGAAGAATGCCATTCGTGAAGAAATTGGTGATGCAAAATTTTGTATAATTGTTAATGAAGCTCAAGATAAATCTAAAAAGGAGCAAATGGCTATTGTTATAAGATTTGTTGACAAAAATGACTGTGTACAAGAGCGTTTTTTTTTTTTTTTTGCTTGTTCATGTAAAAGACACTGCTGCATTGACATTAGAAGATGCAATCATTTCTGTCCTCTCTCGTCACAGTCTTGATGTTCAAAATATTTGAGGATAAGGTTATGATGGGGCATGTAATATGCGAGGGGAATGGAATGGGTTACCAATTTTGATTTTAGATGAATGCCCTTATATTTACTATGTTCATTGTTTGGCACATCGTTTACAGTTAGCTTTAGTTGCCGCATCAAAAGAAGTTATTCCTATTCATCACTTTTTTTTGGAAAATTGAGCAATATAATTAACATTGTTGGTGCTTCATGTAAGCGTAATGATCAACTAAAATCTGCTCATACTTCAAATATTATCTATTTACTTGTTAATAATGAGCTTGAGAGTAGCAAAGGACTTAATCAAGTTGGCAGTTTACAGAGAGTAGGAGATATACGTTGGAGTTCTTATTTGAAATCTATTGTTAGTTTGATGAATATGTTCAATGCAACTTGTGAAGTTTTACTTAATATCATTGAGGATGGGGGCTACACCAGCTCCGCGTGGAGATGCAGATGTAGCTTATGAGGCATTAACTTTATTTGAATCATGTGAAGAATCTTAGAGATCTCTAATTTGCTTTGCCAAGCTTTGTAGTCTCAACTCAAGACATTTTAAATGCAATGCATCTTGTTTCGTCCACTAAGTTTCTCATTCAAAAATTAAGAGATGAAGGATGGGATGAATTAATCTTGAAGACAAAATCCTTTTATGAAATAGTTAATATTCCTATTCCAAATTTAGGTGAACCTTATATTGCATGAAGAAGAAGAGCCCATCATCAACAAGAAGCAATTACAGTTGAGCATCACTACAGAATTGATATTTTCAATGCTGTTATCGACACTCAATTGTAAGAGTTGAATAGCAAATTCAATGATCATACAGTAAAATTGCTAATTTGTTGTTTAGCTTTAAATCCAAGGGAAATGTATGAATCATTTAGAATTGATGATATTTGCAAGTTGGTTAAAAAGTTCTATCCTAGAGATTTCAATGAGTGTGAGATGATACAATTAAATTGCAATTTGAGCATTTTCATCATGTGATACAAATTTTCGATTTCAAAAAGTTGTCTATTATATCTAAATTATGTCAATAGATGGTCAAGTCAAGGAAGTTTGAAATATATCCACTTGTGTATCGTGTGGTGACCCTTATTCTTACTCTTCCAATTTCTACAGCTATCATAGAGCGATCTTTTTCAGCTATGAATACAGTAAAGACCAAGCTTCGAAGCAAGATAGAAGATGATTTTCTATCAAATTGTTTGATAGTGTATATTGAAAAGGAAATTGCAGAAAAATTTAGTATAGATTCATTTATAGATGATTTTCGTGATTTGAAAAAGCAATAATCTGTATTTTGATGCATTATATTTTCTATAGTATGCTTTAGAACTATTTTGGTAGGTTTAATAATACTATTTTCATAAATAGTTGAACAAACAAAATTTAGTTTAATTTGTTATTGGCCCCCCTAATAATCCAATCCTGCGTCCGCCCCTGAGTCGGTTATTGATACTTTTGGGATTAGCTGATAAAAGCTCTCGTGGAATAAATGCTCCATTTCAACCTAAGTATGTATAGAATTTGGTAGGAGGTTCGTGTACCAAGTGTGGCTCCTGTCAAGGGCAAAGGAAATATTGTAGCGTGTAATATTCATTAGTAGCCAATTCATCACATTAAGCTATGAATTTCCCATTATGTTCCGTGGTAGTTTTTTCATCATCACTAGTGAATGTTGTAAAATCAAATACTTTGAAACCCTTAGGTAAAGTTACAACTAAGTCGATCCATTCTAGAGAAAGTTTCCTATAGGTTGGTATGTCGGCTCCGATTATGTTCATGCTAAATTATCTTCTCAACACATCTACCTATTAATTATTCCCTTGTGGATACCCCATGTTACGCTAGACGACTGGCTGTAGAGTAGTTCCAGCTAGTTGAAATCTCGCCTGGCTCAGATGTGGATTAGTTATTTTTGCATTTTGAGGAGGATATGGTTGACCGTGGCTGCTACTAGTTTGTCCACCTATATTTGATCCAACTGATTGCTTAGTTGGAAAGATTGAGTGTAAGGTATACTCCCAGGAATTGCTAGCATGTGAGGTCTAGGAAACGAGGTATGTGAGAGAAAATGGCGATCCCTATGAGCAATCTCCATCATATTGCAAGTGTTGTGAACCTGTATGGAGATCTGCTGGTGGTGTTGTGGATATTAGCACATTCCTTCTTGTAGTGGTGAGTCTATAATTTGTTCTTAAGCAAAGATGTGAAAACTACCACAAACTGCTAGATGAGATTTTGCATTAATTCTCATGTGCTTTCATCAAATTGCTTGTAGATAGTTGTGAGAGATATTGAGGAAGTTGTAGTCGTTACAAGAATTGTATTTTAGCTAACATCCTCTAATTGACCGTCAATATTTTCTTTTTCTGGATTCATGTTGCGAATAATCCTTCTTGAATATCTCTCACAAACTGCTGGATGAGATTTTGCATTAATTCTCATGTGCTTTCATCAAATTGCTGGCAGATAGTTGTCAGAGATATTAAGGAAGCTGTAGTCGTAACGGGAATTGTATTTTGGCCAACATCCTCTAATTGACTGTCAATATTTTCTTTTTCTGGATTCATTTTGCAGATAATCCTTCCTGAACGTAATTTCATAAATCGTGGAAAGGTATCACTTCAAGGTGATCCTATTCTTGATATCAAATAGTGTGAGACCGTGAAAAGTATAGTCGGTCGAGCCAGCATAGTAGACTGTCCTGACCAAGCTAGCTGCTGCGAAAGTTATTTAGGACAGTTAACACAGAAAGCAAATTTAAGAAGTCTATTCAAAAAATGGCTAAAAACAATGTATATACACTCAAGATTTGAAAAAAAGACACTTCTTTACTGATCAGATGGAAGAAAACTCCAAATGTTTAAGGAATTTCTATTACCCTAAAGGAGTAACTTTTTATTTAAGTTGGAAATCAAAGTTGGACTATATGTAAACAAAAAGCAATAAACTAATTCTAAAGAAAATAACTCTAGAAAGACGAAAATAAAGAAATAGCTGTATTTGCTCTTGGGTGTTATTGATTCAATCCCATCTTTGATGCCTTCCTTAAGTTTTTAAAGGAGTTTAACAACCCCATGTCCACCACTTTCGCAATTTTTGGTGATCTTGCCTTCCTTGATATTCATGGCAATCGTAGTGGAAGAGCAGGTCTTGAACTGGTCAAAACTCATACATCTTTCTCTGAAATCTAGGCTATATCTCACTCATACCCAACTTTATGAAAGTCTAGGCACGTCGTCCAACTAATCCATTAACTTGATTCAGCAAGCTATCCCTTAAATTGGCTGATTTTTGGGTCGACTAGTCAGTCAGTCAATGACCTTAACCGTCTATTGTCCAGTGGATCAGCTAGTTGAGCTTTTTCAGCCGAGCTAGTCATTTTTGCCAACAAATAATTTTGCATAAATTTATAATTGTTACGTATAAGATTGTAACCTCATGTATATAAATTGGCTTCGGATCCATGTTTGACTAATGAAATTTCAAGTACATACATGAACATATACAGGTTTCATTACATGTCTATATATTTCATCTATGCTTTTGCAACTAAGCAGTCACCTCAACGGCATCTAAGCAAAGCTAACAGAAACTCTGCCACCAATTCATAGGATTGATCAGTACCATTCCTATGACTTCTGGAATTCTTGAATTCCCTTCTCACTAGGTTTCCCAGAGACCATCCTGTTTTGGCAGCAAAAGCGTTGTTTATGTATCTGATATCATCTTCAATTCGTGTGATTACTATTCGAGCCACCGATTCCCAGGTATCATTCCCTTGCATTGCTCCTCTTAGTTGCTTTGACAAGAGCTTTTCCGGGTATTGTATTCCACGAATCACAAACCGGAGATCCATGCCAAATTTCCCACATTTTTTGCATTTCAAAAAATTGGAGAATTCATGGCCGTAGAGCTCCTTGTAGGAAATGAATATTGCTTTGATTTGTTCTCTATTTCTCTCCCTCACAATGGACATGATGGTCTTCCAATCAACGGAAATCCCACTTTCCACTGCTTCATAAAGTGTCTTGGCATCACACATTGCCATGCTCCTGTCAACTCCGTTTGCATGTTTGCGACTTGAGCTCAAAACTGCAAGAAGAATCTGAAAGTACCACCATAAATTTAAATTTTCAGTTACGATAGCATACTAAGATGCATAATATATATATATATAAAGTCACTTATTCGTTAATTATTTAGATTGAAATTAGAATAAGAATCTTATAACTAAGTTATTAATATCAACATCTAAAATTTAATACAAGAGTTTGAAAGCATTATATTAGTTAATTAGCGGGTTTCTCCTCTAAGTGTCTGAGACTCGATATAATCCCAATTTGTAGAGAAAAAACATTCAAAATCTCATGAAGCAGGAAATTATGCAATATCATCTCACTATATTAAAAATACCTCTTTGAAGTTGCCAGCAATTTTCTGAGAAATGTCCTGCTCAATATTGGAATCATAAAGTGCACGATAAGCTTGCTTCACTGAATTGAGTTCTGCGGAAGAACGTGTACAGACCACCTCAATTAGAACAGGAAGATTCACTCTCCATCCAAACAATGAATCTCTAATCATCTCAGCATCGCGATCTTTTGGCTCATTGATACGAAGATAAACCACATTCTGTTCATCACATGGAATTATTAGTTACCTGAATTACAATAACACATGCAACAATACCTAATTAAGATTGAACCAGTCAAAGTTCTAACCGCAAATGGATCGTTTCTTCGAATGTTAGATAAAACTTGGAGAATATCTTGGTTGTAAAGGGCGGCATATGTTTGCCTTATACTTCTGATTTCTTGAAAAGTTCGGTTTGTGAGACGCTCAGTCAGCTTCTGCTTCAGTGCACTGTTGCCTGAAAGTATGCAATTTTCACTTAATTTTCATATCCAAGACAAGTGAAATTCAAGTAGCCCATAAAAGAATACGTACCAACTGTTGAAAAAGAATTCAGACATTGGCAATCCAATTCATACTTCCTCCATGCTTGACTCGTACTTCTCATTTTCAATGAGATTTTGGCGAGTGTCCTTTATACGACTGCAATGAATCCCCAAGTCACTGCATTTTATAAGCATGTGGGGTGGGGGTTAGGGTGTAGCCTCACCATTTAGAAACCACGATAGTGTAACTCTTTAAAAATGTGAACATCCTTTAAGGCATAAGAACTCATTTTATTCGTTGAAATGGTAAGAGCTGGGGTTTACATCTGGATGGTACTCTTGGGGGGTTTCTTGAAGGTGGATTTCATTGTCTCCATCTCAGTCCCAATCCAAGGAATATTACTTTAAGAAAAGACCCCGTGCCCAGTTGACATCGATTTGTGAACATAAGAAACATTTCAGGTGAAAGAATAAGGAACATATGCCAAACATCTTCGGTTTGGATTTTTAGTAAAATGATATTGCTCTAAAATACGTGTAACATTTTAGTGATTGTATATATAATTAGACAATTTTCAAATTACGGCACTAGATGCCTCCAGTTCCAACGGTACTAAGTTTTTGAGTCATGCTTTTCCACCAAACTCTGCCTTTTTGATGAATTCTATGTTAGTTAATATGATCGACATGCTTATATGTTAACTAGATTAAATCTTGAGAATATGAGAAACGAATCATACATTTGTAGATATCGTCTCCACCAATACGATTCTTGAAGTCTTCGGCCTTCTGGTAATGCTCCAGACCCCCAAGTCTTCTTCAATGTAATCTCCTTGGACCAAAAAATTGCTAATCGTATTTTGTTTCTCTCTTTGTTGAGGGTGGACTCACACAAAAACTGAGAGAAAAACTCCAGAGAACCACCAGGATAATCCTCACGTATGTTTGAAATAGAGTTATCTCTCAATCTGTATATTGGACTCTATCTCATAATACAAATCCTGATAGAATAAGAAAGTATAGTTGAATACAACTATCTCCACTTATCCTATTCCATTTAAAATACGATTTTTTATTTTCTGCAATTTTTATTAATAAATTATAAATAAATTATAATTTATTATTGTCCCATAATTAGGAGCCACTGAAGGGAAATGACCGGATACAATTAGACTAAGCTCCAATAAATTATTTTGTCAATAAAAATAATTTATTAATTACGTTCCACTCCACTAAAAGAACGTAACTGCACTCTTAGTCTAATCGCAATTACTGGAGTCAATAATTATATCCATTAATTGATCGATCCAACAAATTACCCCTGTCGATCAATATAATACTTTGAATGAGGCAGTATGACCACAGTGCCCCTCATTCAAAACCTCAATTCTCATCTTCAATTTGACAGTACCATGTGACCACGTCACACATACAAAATGAATTCAATAGACACTATTGAATTACTGAGCTCAGATTTAACTGTCCCTTAGAAGAACTCATGAGGAAATGATCGTGTCTATTAAAGGTGACGGATTCCATATTGCATAACAATTATTTCATATTTATTTCACTTTAATTCCCAAGATGTCGAGATATTGATTATTAAGTTAATCTCACTCTTTGGCAACTCAAGGAACTTCAAGTTAGTAAATATAAATAATTGTTTGCTCAGGATTAAGGTATTATGTACGACAATCTTTTAATATTTTATTTGTATGGTCTATTCCACAAATAAATATTGATGGTCCGTCCAATATATCAAAATATATCCTTAATTTTATTACCAAAGTCAAAAACAGACTTCAATAAAATTAAGACAATCTTCCAAAATAAATTGCCCAAGTTTATCTTAGATCGCGGATAATTTATTTCGAACTAAATTATAAATCAAGTCTTTCTGTGTTTAACAAATAAACACTTGATTTATAATATCTAAATAATTCGTGGACAAACAGGCTCATACATAATTTATACATACAAATATATAAAAACATACTTTATTTAATTTCAAAAAATACAACCATTGTATTTACTTGATGGGCATATCTAACAAAAATTCTCCCACTTGTCCTAGAGTAAATGAGACATGTCAAAAATACCCATACTTTCTATATGACTTCCAAAAACATTTACAGGTAAACTTTTAGTAAAAGGATCAGCAAGATTTTCAGCAGAAGAAATCTTGCACACTTCTACATCTCCACGTTGAACAATCTCCCTAAGTAGGTGATATTTATATTCAATGTGTTTACCACGCTGATGGCTGCGTGGTTCTTTTGCATTTGCCACTGCACCACTGTTGTCACAGTACAAACTAATGGCTTGAGATGCAGAAGGAACCACTTCAAGTTCTATCAAGAACTTCTTCAACCATACTACATCTTTAGCTGCTTCACAAGCTGCCACATATTCAGCTTCCATTGTAGAGTCAGCAATACAAGATTGTCTGATACTTCTCCACACAACTGCACCACCACCTAAGGTGAAAACAGAGCTCGAGGTGGACTTGCGAAGATCTCTATCGGCTTGAAAATCGAGAATCGGTGTAACCTATAGGTACCAATCTGAGGTCGAGTAAACTAGCATATATCCTCGAGTTCTACGAAGATACTTGAATATATGCTTGACTGCTGTCCAGTGTTCTGGTCCTGGGTTTGACTGATATCTACTGACCATCCCAACAGCATGACAAATGTTTGGACGAGTACAAAGCATAGCATACATGAGACTTCCTACAGCTGATGCATAAGGAACTCGTTTCATGTACTCAACCTCGTTAGGAGTTTTAGGACTATGCTTACGAGATAAGCTGAATTCTATGTCCGAAAGGCAATTGACCTTTCTTGGAATTTTGCATAGAAAATCTCGTCGAGTATTTTGTCAATATATGAAGCTTGAGATAAAGCTATCTGTCTGTTCTTTCTATCCCGAAGGATCTGAATGCCCAGAACATATCTTGCTTCTCCCAAGTCCTTCATATCAAATTGTTTACCTAACCAACTTTTCACCAATGTTAATGTTCTTACATTATTTCCAATGAGAAGGATGTCATCAACATACAGTATGAGAAAAATCACCTTACCATCTATAATTCTCTTATAGACACAAGGTTCATCAGGATGCTGATCAAAACCATAAGTTTTAATGGCTTGATCAAATCTGATATTCCAAGATCTAGACGCTTGTTTAAGCCCATATAAGGACCTATTCAACTTACAAACTTTTTGTTCTTGACCTTCCTGGATAAAACCATCTGGCTGTACCATGTAGATACATTCGTCAAGATTTCCATTAAGGAAAGCTGTCTTGACGTCCATTTGCCATACTTCATAGTCGAAGTGAGCTGCAATGGATAAGAGGATTCTTATAGACTTTAGCATGGCCACAGGCGAGAAAGTTTCCTCATAGTCAATACCTTCTCGTTGGGTATAACCCTTAGCAACCAATCTTGCTTTGAAAGTTTCCACTTTCCCATCTACTCCTCTCTTTCTTTTGTAGACCCATTTACACCCAATAGGTTTTACCCCATTAGGCAGGTCCACAAGATCCCAGACGGAGTTAGTGTACATGGATTTCATTTCTGAATCCATTGCACTCTTCCAATGGTCTGCGTCTACGTCCTCTACAGCTTCTTTATACGTAGTGGGGTCCTCTTCTTCCTCAAAAGAGACTGCTTGAAAAGCTTCTCCATAGAATAAGTATCTAGAAGGACGTCGAATGACTCTCCCACTACGTCTAAGCTGTGGAGGTTCCTGAACGATTGGACTTTCCTCCTCCTCGTTGACTGGAACTAGATCTGCTGATTCCTCAACGACTGGATTTTGAACAGGGGCAGGAGATTCTTCCACTCTATGTCCCGAAGAGTCAGTGGGTATAGAAGGTGTAACATCTATTTCTCTCCCACTGGAATCTGGCATGTTAAGCAACATAGATACGAATCCTCCACGTGAATCTTAAGTATGGGTCTCAGTAACCATTTGCTTGGGATTATCTCCCTTGGTTTCTTCCAAAATAACCCTACTCTTAGATCCTCGTTCTTCTATGTACTTGTCCTCTAAGAAAATTGCATTTGTGCTTACAAATATTTTCTTATCTTGAGGACTATAGAAGTAGTATCCCCTTATTCCTTGTGGATATCCAACATACAGACATAAATTTGATCGTGATTCCATTTTATCCATCTTTCCCTTTAGCACATATGCAGGACAACCCCAAATCCGGATGTGCGTCAAAGTAGGCTTCCGCCCATTCCACAATTCCAATGGAGTCTTAGGGACAGACTTTGATGGAACCATATTCAATATGTATGTCGCAGTTTGTATAGCATACCCCCAAAAGGATGTACTTGAGTGTAGAGAAGCCTAGCATTGTTCGACCATGTCTAACAAGGTCCTGTTTCTCCTTTCTGCCACTCCATTTTGTTGAGGAGTGCCAGGTGCACTTAGTTGAGATAAAATCCCATTTTACGATAAGTAAGATCTAAAGTCATGGGATAGATATTCTCCACCTCGATCCGATCGAAGTGTCTTAATGTTCTTTCCTAAGCGCTTCTCGGTCTCGGCCTTAAATTCTTTGAATTTTTCTAAGGCATCGAGACTTATGAGTCATTAGGTAAACATATCCATATCTTGAGTAATCATCCGTAAAAGTAATGAAATACTCATACCCACCTCTAGCTTGGACACTAATTGGTCCACATACATCGAGTGCACTAATTCTAAGACTTCCTTTACTCTATTTCCTTTGGAAGGAAATGATCTTTTGGTCATTTTACCTTCCAAACAAGATTCGCAAACTTGAAAAGGTTCTACCTTTAATTCACTTAAAGGACCTTCTTTTACAAGTCTTTGAATCCTATTTAGATTGATGTGACCAAGTCTAAGATGCCATAGGAGAGTCTCATTAGTAGGAGATAACTTAATGCGTTTATTAGTTTCGGTATGATATAATGAGCTGTTGGTAGGTTTCAAAACATACGAGATCATTATTTAAATTTCCACGACATATCAAAGAGTTATTCAAAAATATCTCTACTGAAAATTTATAAAATTTAACGAGAATATTTTTGTTTGAATAACAAAGAAACCGAAATCAAATTTCGATAAATGTCGGGAACATAAAAACAATCTTTCAAAACCAAATGTTTATTATCAAAATAAAGATAAACATCTCCAACGACTCTTGCGAGATATCAGCGATCCTGTGCCAACCCTTAGAGTATGCTCTCCTTCATTGAGATGTCTGGTTACTTGGAACCCCTGCAATGAATTGCAAACATGGTTAGTGGCTCCAGAATCTACTATCCAAGTATTTGTAGAATCAACCACTAAACAAGTTTCAATGTAGGATAACTCACCAGTACCTTGCTTGCGTTTAGCTTAGTAATCTGGGCATTGTGACTTCCAATGTCCCTTTTGCTTGCGGTGGAAACATTTGCCTTTAGGCTTTTCATCCACTCTTGCTTTCTTAACCTGCTGCTTAGGCCCTTTATTATTATTCTGCTTCCTCTTATTTCCTCCTTTGCCCTTAGGCTTGGAAGAGGAAGATCCAGCATGAGATAAAACAAGAGCGTTGCCACTTCCCACTTTTAGGGTAGCCTCGGCGCTCTCAAGCTCCTTCATTAACTACGTAAGAGACATCTCCATCTTGTTCATGTTATAATTAACTTTGAACTGTGAAAACATCTCTGGAAGAGTTTCTAGAGCCATGTCAACTCTGAGTCTCGGGCTTAATTTCAGCCCCTAAGACCTCCGCCACGTTAAAGCGAGCGATCAATTCTAACATATGATCTCTCACGGGCGTTCCGGGTTTCATGCGCATATTCATTATGCGCCTCATTGCTGCTTGACGGGCACTGACGTCCTTTGTGCTCAAACATTTCTTTGGAGGCTTCTCATGATGTACTGTAGCGGTTGTCATGTTCTCATGTTTCTGCTGCAACACATTTGAGATAGATCCCAAAATGTAGCAACGAGCCATCTCATCGAGAACTCAACCACTTATCATAAGCCTCCTTTTGTTCGCGCGTGGACTGTTCGATAGGCTTAGCGGGACACGGTTCGGTTAGCACATATTTGAGCTTCTCAGCGGTGAGTACAATTATGAGGTTCCTTTTCCAATCAATAAAGTTTTCTCCAACCGAGTTGGTTCTTTGTTAAAATTTGGGATAAAGTGTTGGAAGTCATTTTTCTGAAATTAAATAAAATAAAAACATATGAGCCATTTATCATATCATGATGCATGATCAATATAAAATGGTATGATGCATGATCAATATGATAATATTTTAAGTAGTAATAGAAACTACTATCAAAATATGACAACCTAAAACTCTACAGTAACATGTACCTCTATAGGAGATAACAATGTAACTTATAGTTAGGTCAAGATCCACAACCTAAAACTCCAAAGTAATATGCACATCTATAGGAGATAACAATATAACTTATAGTTAGGCCTGGATCATCCCACTAAAATTAATATATCTTGCATCAAAACGCAATATTAATTTTAGTGTTATTAATATTTTGGCCATCATAGATATTATTTGGACATTCTATAGGAAGTCCTTATAATGTCTTTGATTTAAGTGCAACCCCTATATACAAAATTGATTTTATTCTATAAAGTTTCCAATCCAATCACATCACCTATAGGGTAATTATGAATGAATTAAACTTAAAAAATAATTAAAATTTTGATGCCCAATCTAGTAACCAATAAAACGTAGCCTTCCTATAGGGAGACCATTTAAAATGGCACGAAGAAAACGTTAATTTTACTAATGGGCTAATAGGGGAGGCCAAAGGTTAATTAAAATTAACCAACTCACACTTAATTTTTTTAATTAATTAATAAAAATATTAATTTATTTATGCATAACTAAATAGTACCTAGAGCGGTGTTAATGCAAACTATGTGGCATGTTAACATGAATGATATATAATTCAACTAAATTAAATAGTAAAAACTATAAAATAGAAATAATTTTATGGCCAACCTAGACTCAAAATAAAATTACAAAATTATAATTGAAAATTTAATTGGCTAACAAAATAGCCAACCTTCAATCTTCTGCAATATTAATTTGATGGCACAACTTCATGTCACAAGAGTATTGTTGGTGCAGTGGTTGAGCCTTAGGGGAAATAGTTTAGTGACTAGGGTTCAAAACCCATCACTGCCATGCATTCCCCTTCCCCTTTTTTTTTTTTTTTTTATTAGAGGGAGATTGCTGTTTGCTGGCCCAAGGCCAGCGGCCCAGCACAGCCAAGCCGGTGCCCGGCACCGAGCTTGCTCGCTCATTGGACGGCTGGCCCAAGGCCAGCCCAGCATACGCCAAGCCCGGTGCTCGGCACCAGTCTGCCGTCATTGGACCGTCGGCCCAAGGCCAGCCCAGCAAGCATAGAAAGCTCAAGGCTTCTATACAGTTCTACTGATCCATTGGTATTCAGGGCCGAGCTCTGGTGCCCAATTTCACGTTCGCTAGCCTCTATTTTGATTACATTCCGTTTTTTTTTATTTAACATAAAAATAAAATAAATCAAAAGGGAAACATGGAGTCGTAATCCACCCCTTTTGTTACAAGACTCGATAATACTTATACATATTCACCGAATCAAAAACTATGGCCATAAAATTATTTTGAACAGAATTAATCAAACCATTCACCATGAACATAAATGCATTATTCCTACACCGCTCAACTAAATATATGCATAAAAGATTTAATCTTAACACATAAACACATATCAAAACCTGGCTCTAATACCAATTGTTAGTTAATAGGATCGACATGCTTATGTGTTAACCAGATTAAATCTCGAGAATATGAGAAACGAATCATACCTTTGTATATATCGTCTCCACCAATACGATTCTTGAAGTCTTCGGCCTTCTGGTAATGCTCCGAACCCCCAAGTCTTCTTCAATGTAATCTCCTTGGACCAAAAAATTGCTAATCGTATTTTGTTTCTCTCTTTGTTGAGGGTGGACTCACACAAAAACTGAGAGAAAAACTCCAGAGAACCACCAGGATGATCCTCACGTATGTTTGAAATAGAGTTATCTCCCAATATGTATATTGGACTCTATCTCATAATACAAATCCTGATAGAATAAGAAAAGTATAGTTGAATACAACTATCTCCACTTATCCTATTCCATTTAAAATACGATTTTTTATTTTCTGCAATTTTTATTAATAAATTATAAATGAATTATAATTTATTATTGTCCCATAATTATGAGTCACTGAAGGGACCTGACCGGATACAATTAGACTAAGCTCCAATAAATTATTTTGTCAATAAAAATAATTTATTAATTACGTTCCGCTCCACTAAAAGAACGTAACTGCACTCTTAGTCTAATCGCAATTACTGGAGTCAATAATTATATCCATTAATTGATCGATCCAACATTCTATGCTGACCATCTTGGTAGTTTTCATAGCATATTGATTAGCCCACAATGAACAGTACTAAAAAGGAAAAGAAGGGAAAACTAACGACTCTCCTTTAAGTGAATTGGCTTAGAGGAACAATAGCCGATCAAAGTGGTTTCTTACTCCAAGTATTGCTTCTTTTTGTTTCTTTTTTTTTTTTTAATTGGTAAATTCTCAAAGTATTACTTAGAATAAGAAAGCATTTCAGTAGCTATCAGAATTAGATGCCTAATGAAAGTTTATACTATCGGCATAAATTGACTGGTCAAGAATTAAAACCATTGTTAATTTATTCATTTCTCTCTCTCTCTCTCTCTCTATATATATATGTGTGGAATATTAAGAACCAACAATCTTACTTCTTTTTATTGGATGTAAATTAAATTCAAATACTTATCATTTAATAAATAGTACTTCTAATCAACTAACTTATTAATATGTTGAATCGGAAACTAACTTTTGAAGTCCTTTCAAATATGTAAGAAAAATAGGATACCCAAAAAAAAAGCGTACTTTTTCTTTTTGACAAATGATAGAGGATTAAGTGAGTGTAAATCAAATAAGAACATAATGCTTGTGGATATAAAAGATTTAAAAAAATATATCGAAGAAAATAATTTGGACATATACTTAAAAAAAAAGGAAATAATGATGAGAAATTAAGAAAAGTAAAATTAAATAAAAGCTGTTGAGTGTTTGTGCATATATGTATGACCTTTATTTATTTATTTAAGGTCCAACGTCAAGAGAGAATTAAATTAGTCATAGAATTTAAAACAAATATGAATATCAGTTCAGTTCAGTTTTACACCAAAGTCAAAGTTTATTGTTAACATAAATACATGTTTTTAAAAGAGTATTTTGGGTGAGATTCATGCCTCCAAAATTTATAATGATAGACTAATAATTTATGTATAATACATAAATAAAAACAAAACATAAGAAGCCTATTTAAATCAAGCTCAACCCAAGTTTTGCCATAAGCCCTACAATTAAACCAAAGAGGCAAAGTACAAAATTGCACCCTCAGTTGGCGGCCTTGATGCGGCTGGGCAACACGCTGTCTATGTGTACATATTCTATCCCTGCTTATAGAATGTAATTGGATTATATTTTTTTCCCCAAAAAAAATGCTTTATATTTTTTGCAATGAAAATAAAGTTAACGTAAATAAATTTTATTTATAAAATATTAAAATTTTTATTATTCACGCAGAGAAAATTATAACAGTGATATTTAAATTTATAAATTCTTTATAAAATACAAAATAACTCAATATAATAGCAATCTAAATATATACTTAAACTAGCCATATAATATACTCTAATTTTAAAAAGAAACGAACACGTCACCAGTTCGATTTGTGTGCATGAGTAATTTTTCCTGGAAGTTCAAGAAATGTCCTTCATTTACAATACTTGAAAATTAATGTTTAATTTTTTAAAATAAATAAATATATTTTCTCTTTAAATTTTTTTATGAACTTTTTTCATTTAAGAAATACAAACTTTACTAAATACAGTTCCTATCACTAATCTCCGCAATGAATATGAATAAGTCGGGTAGTCTATAGTCAAGGACCCCAAACACAGAGGGATTTGTTTCCAAACTTTTTTTTTTTAATGTAAATATCAAGATGATTTAATCAATAATATCCTTTATATTAGTGTACTCTTTATGTGTTATTTATATTATTTGTATGATAATTTTAAATTTGTAATATAAATTAAAATTTTGCTATCTTGAACAATTTGTATATCACTATTTAGGTATGAGACGAATATTTATTTATGAATTTTTCTTTTGAAAAATTTATTCATAGTCTATTCAAAAGAAATAAAAATAAATTTTAAATGTGTGAGTTTTACTCTATGTTGAATACTGTGGCTAGAGGGTCAAGCGCCTTATTCTCCGGGAGGCAGTCAGTACAACCATGCCCGTCTTCGGATTTGGACCGAGCCGAACAATTTGATAGATAAAATTGTGCGGCTATGAAGTTGCGCGGCTTTTTAATGGCTTGATTTTTTTTCTTACAAAAATTTAATGATCATCAATTTTTGAGTATGTCATTCAATTTTACTCATATTTTAATAAAAAAATTAATTGATTCAATCTCTTAATTTTTATATTTTAAAATTTTATGTTATTTTTTTTTTAACTTTTTAATTCTTTAATTATTATTTTTGTACGATTTTTATTAATCAAACCGTTATGTGATTAACGAAATTATAATAAAATGATCAAAATGACATTAAAAAAATAGTTAAGAGACTTAATAAGTTGTAAAAAAATTACTTAAACTTCAAAAATATAAAAGAAATTAAATCAATTAATTTTTTTTAAATAATAAAATTAAAGGACTAAATCAACTATTTTTTTTTAATTTTCACTTAAATTTGTTTATTTCCCATCCAATTATTTTAGTAATACGTAAATTTATAACTCACGTAAATAAAATTATAAACTAATTTAAAAATATTAAATTGTAGAATCCTAAATTCCATTTCTCGATAAGGGTAAGAGGTGTGTGCGTGTAAGGGATTCTATTATTGATGTGAGTAAGCAGCGGATTCTAACACTGGTGCAAAACCATGTGTGGCTCTAGATGACCCTCGCGCAAGGACGGTCTGCTTCAGCACTGTTCCGTCGGGCCTGGCCTGTGGCCGTCTGTGCGCTGCCTAGCCCTTGTGCATTTTGGGCGTGTGCTGCCCATCTCCCACCCTTCTGTGGTCTTCTTTGGCGTTCTTCTCTACTTGTCCGTTTGCTCGTGGCCTGCTGCGTGGTGGGTGCACCTGCGCACGACGCCCCCCTGGGCACCCTACCCATGCGGTGTGGTTCCTTAGAGTACCTACTGTGCCCAGCCGGCCAACCTCTGTGCCCGATGTTCTCTGCAACTGTTCACCATCTTCCCTAACCACTGATTTTTGCAAACTTTGTTCTCTGCCCTCGGGCTTCTGGGCTGCAACCTTGGTGTCTCTTCGCGCTTGTTGTGCACCTGCCGATGCTGCCCAGCACGCTGCCCGCACACTGCTCAACGCTATAGCTCGGCACCTTGCGGGCCTTATCTTACTTCCGCCGGTAGGCTAACTCTGCGTCACTGCCCGGATTTGGGTTTCGGGGTTAGTACTCAGTTATTAGTTCCCAGTTTTAATTCTTAGCTCTTGCTCCCATTACCCGGTGCTGGGATTCATATTCATCACTCTGGTTATTGTTTGCATTTCTGAGTTTGTCCAAGAATCTTGGTCGTTTTCATTGGTTTTTATTAAGTACTAGTATTATTCATCCCGTTCGCTGGACTAGTTTTCGATTTCTACATCTATTGGCTTGCCTTGAGTGATATTGGTCTGGACTTGGTTGAAATTGGGGTTCCTTTGTTACCGGTGTTCATCGGAACTCATCTGTGTTGTCCGGACTCCATCTCTCGTCCTGGTGCAGCTCCTCTACTCGATCTGGTTTGCTACTACTGTAACAAGTCCACAGTGTAATATTTTGAATTTTGAATTAGAAGACGTTGGCTTGGGTCTCCCCGCTTTCTGTCCCGCGCAATCCCTGGTAACTAAGGCCTTGCCTGTGCCCCCTCTGGGCCAGCCCGTGCTGCAGTGCATCTTCGCTGGGCCTAGAGCCCACCTATTTATCTGCGGTTAGGGCTGTTCAAACGGTTAACGGTTCGGTTTTCAGTTTTTTAAATCGGTTTTATTCGGTTTTTAATTTTTTTGTTGTCAAACCGAACCGAACCGGTTATTGTGCAAAATCGGGACAACCGAACCGAACTGTTTTCGGTTCGGTTCGGTCTATGACCGAAAAATAAAAATCCTAACCCATTAAAAAAAAAGCCCAACAAACATCACTAAAATCCAAATCCAAATCCAATATAAAGTCCAAAATATTAAAAATGGCCCAATACACATTATTCAATCCAACCATTATAACTAATGAGTCCAATACCATTACATATACATTACAATTACATAGGCATAAAGAAAAATATTACACAACATCACAATTCACATGATTCACAGCAGCCCCTAACCCTCCAATTTTCCTCAATTGATCATATTGCTCGAGGAGCCAAAGAACAAGTTGAAGCCAAAAGAAAGTCTGAAGAATCAGTCCGAAAGAAAGAGCAAAGAAACTCGGATCAACTGGAAAAGACTCTTCTATTTTATCGGAGGCAATGTGTATATGAAGCACAATAATTCCGCAAAAATTTGTTTCCAATTGTGGCAAATATTCAAACCTTTACGCATGCATCCGCCCTTTGAAGGCATCTTGAAGTGTAAAATTCATGGCTAAGACTCCAATTCCAAACAAACAAGACAAGCCTTAAATCAATACATATGTTCTAGTGGTCAATGGAATAGATGCATGCCATTTTATGACTTCATTTAATGGATTTTATTTACATTTGTGATTTGTTTTCAAGAAAAAAACATGAACTACAGAGAGGGGCTGATTGATTTGTCACTTGTCAATAAGATCAGAGTGATCACCAAGTCATGAAATCAATGGTTATCTACTCTAGTCCTCTTTGCTTCATACTTACGCTGCTAACACATACTCACCAACCCTTGGCCCCTTTCAATATCAGGCAAATTGCATACTAGTGATTCAACCAAATACAACCATTACAATAACACGTGATGCACCAAATGTCTTTGATAAATCTGAGCTATTATATTTGCCAACAAGGGAACATACCAGCTTCTTCTCATTGTTCTCAACCCTGCAGAAGACAAGTACACAAGACAGCTTTTATCTCTGCAGAAAATTGATGCTACAATAAATGATCTGATAAGGTAGGCCTCCAAGACTTACATTCTGAAAAAAAAAACAGGAAAACAATCTTTAAGGAAATATTAACTATGAAACAGTAATCTCTGCCTGGACTTAAAGTGCTCAGCATTAAAAGATTCAAGATTTAGCTTTCTAATTGAACTAATGATAGAACTCTAGGGCTCAAAATTCCAATCATAGTAAAATGTGGGCTTCCATGATTGAACTTCTCGAACCAAACATCATGAAATTCTCTCAATATTATCAGCAAGGCTTTTATGTTTGATGTGGGCTTTCAACATTGATCCCCACAAACAACAGTCACATGCAAGAAATGGAAAACAACAACTACCATCAACACCTACACAAAATATGATGAAAGCCCCCATCCAAGAACTACCATCAACCAATGACCCCACAAACATCCATATATTTCTCAATGACTCCAAACATCCAAACATGACCAAACATCCAAACATACTAAAAGAAGACTACAAATATAAGTGATCAAACATCCAAACATGATCCAAACATGACCAAACATCCAAACATATTTCTCAATGACTCCAAACATCCAAACATCCACATATTTCTCAATGACCCCACAAACATCCACATATTTCTCAATGACTCCAAACATCCAAACATCCACATATTTCTCAATGACCCCACACTCCAAACATCTAAACATCTACATATTTCTCAATAACTCCACAAACATCAAAACATCATCCAAACATTTAGAAATGAGACTATTCATCCAAACATCATCCATTATCTTCATCCAAACATCTAGAAATGAGACCATTTAAATTGCATCATATAAGTGTCAAAGGAAAAGTAAATCATTGAGAAGTAAGATAAATAATTATGTTATCCATTTCTGCCTTGGACAGTGGACATCAATTTATTTTCTTTACTTGGTTCCTCCCATTCAAAGCGAAGTCCCCCTGAAAAATGCTCAAGTGTGAATTGAAGTTCTCAAGAGACAAATTTAACTAAAAATATGATACTTAGGCATGAATTTAAAGAAAAATAGCTTACTTGAATTCTCAATCGCTTCAATTCTCTTCAAAGATCAAGAATGGTTGATTCATGACCACATTTTGCAAATTCTACAAAAAGGAAATTAAATGAAAAGTTAGAAAACAAATTAAGACATAAATAAATATCTACAAGTATTAAAAAGCTAAAATAGAACATGAAATAGATTACCATGATCCATTTTTTCAAGAATGTCAATGTCTTCTTCAATATTAACTGGTTTTGCTTCATTACACAACCAATCTTTGGCACACATAAGACATTGCACCATTCTTGGAGTCAAAGAGCTTCTAAACGTGTCAAGAACACGACCTCCCATGCTAAAAGCTGACTCGGAAGCAACCGTAGAAAGCTGGAGCGACCAATATGTCACGAGCCATTTGAGCAACAATAGGAAATCTTGGAGCATTAAGCTTCCACCACTTTAGAATATCAAAATCATCTTCATCCTTTTCCCTTTCTTCACTAAGAAACTTATCCAATTCACTTTTTGTATCAACTCCCCCACCCTCATTAAGAAACATATCATACTCACGCCTAGTGTCCACTTCTAAATTTCGCCTTTTTAATGATGGCTTCAATGAATATTGTGAATGCTGACTTGAAATTGAACTAGAAGATGCACTTGATGATGACAGTGGCAAGCAATGATCAACTTGAGAAACATTCATCGTCTTATATTCCTCAAAAAGCTCGTGAATACCTTCTTTCACCTTATCCCCAAAAGTAATATTATCTGGATACATCTTTTGAATCACCCACCCAACATAATGCAATTTAAATCGGGGATCAAGAATAACTGCATAAAACATGATGAAATTCATTTTCTCATGATTCCCCCAATACTTATTGTATTTATTTCTCATTCTTTTTGCCATTTGACTCAACTCTGCATCATCACTACATTCCCAGGTATTCAACAATTTAACCACATCACTAAGTTCATGAAGCACTTGATTTGAAGTCACATATAATGAACCAGAAATCCGCAATGTAAGTTCATAGAAGTGACCCAAAAACTTTACAAAACGAGAAATATTATCCCAATCTTCCTCACTAGGTAGCCCACCATGATCAACCAGTAGATCAAATTTAAAATGTGGATCTAAATCTTCAAATCTTTCAAAGGCTTTTGCAAGACTCAAAGTTGTATCTAATATCAAATAAGTCGAGTTCCATCTAGTGGGAACATCCAAACATAATAACCTCTTGCTTTCTATCTTTTCCATTTCAACACACTCCTTAAACTTTTTCAACCTACTCGGAGATTGCCTTATATATCTAATAGCTGCTCGAACACGAGTAATGGAAGGACAAATCTATTTTAAACCATCAGAAACAACAAGATTTATTATGTGTGCTATACACCTCACATGAAGATACTTTCCCCCAAGCAAATTAGTACTCCAATTAGAAAATCTTTTTTTCAAATAACTAACAGCAACATCATTAGAACTCGCATTATCAACAGTAATTGCAAACACATTTTCAATCCCCCAGTCAAGTACGCATTTTTCCACCCCTTTTCCAATCGCCTCACCTTTATGACTGTCTATTGGACAAAAATTTAGAATCCTTTTATGCAATACCCAATCATCATCTATAAAATGAGCAGTGAGACACATATAATTAATTTGCTGTTCAGAAGTCCATGAATCAGTGGTAAGACAAATTCTCTTAGATGAATGTCTCAAAAAACCCTTCAATTTTGTCTTTTCTTCCAAATAGATATCATAACAATCCCTTGTAATGGTAGTTCTAGATGGAATTTGGAAAGATGGGCAAGCAACGGACATGAAATGCCTAAATCCTTCTTTTTCAACAAATGAAAATGGTTGCTCATCCACAATAATCATATATGCACATGCCTTTCTAGTATCGGTTTGATTAAACCTCCAAGTAACAAGCTGAACCGACCTTACCACCATGTGCAAGTGAGTGTGGTTGTTGTTTTAGTTGGGTTGCATGAGCCTCATTATTGTATGGATTTTTCAAACAGACTTTTCATGTGATTTTTCAGTGAAGTAGTACCATTTATGCTAGGATCAGTTGCATAAGAAAGAGCTGCAATAATTGCACCTTGCTTTTTTTCTCCATCTTCGATTGTATATTTAGTAAAATGTGACCACACAATTGATCGTGGTGCTATTTCCCTTTTCTTCTTAGAACTCCGTTGGTTGCTTGAAGTATTAGACCCTTCATGACTTGCTGGATTATCTTGTGAATTACTCCTATGGATACTATCTGCTTGATCTGACATTCTACAACTAAAAATGTAAATAAACTTAGAAGCTGTAAGTAAAAAATGTAAATGATAATCACTAGGCAAATTCTTCAAAGGATCAAGTTCACAAGACAACAAGAGATGGGATGCTAAGATAAATGATGATTAACCAATCCTAACTCAAATAATTCAAGGGGATTTGAAATTCTAGGACTTCATCCCACCAATCTCAAGAGTTATGATATGAAAATCTAATACAAATGAAAGATGCAAGCTAAGAATTCGCATAATTAGCCAGCTGAAGAGCATTTTAATTTAACCCAGCACTTAATGGTTTAGGCATAATGCAACTCAGCTCCGCAAAATATTTCTCTTGAGTTGATATCAAGTCATAAAAAAAGGACATGTCAAATCTTAAAGCTGCCTAGAAAAGGAGATAAGAACAGTTTATAAACTCAAGATATTAGCTTAATTAGAAGGTACGTAACACTTGTTTTAAACTTGTAGAAATTGACTTAAAACCAAGAAAAGGAGTAGCACTAAATACCAATATATAATAAGAAGAATGGAATGTTTAAGAAGTTTGATAGAGAAAAAAGACTTGTTTAGTATCAATATATTTATCCTTGTGTTTGATTAGGCTTAATCAATTAAGTAGCGTAGTAATATCTATAGAGAATTATATACTAATTTAACGACTTGTGAGAATGATGATAAGGTTAATACAAAAATCTACATCCCAACTAACTATAATGTGTTAAATTTACCCAAATAAGCATAATAACATCCAGATTTTCCCTAAAAAGAAGTCTGGATTAATCGACATGGTTTTTTCCAACTAGGTGCTAATTAGTTGAGGTAATTAATGAAAATATGAGAATAACAAGAAAGTGGATTCTCTCGATGAACGAGACCAAATCATTTGTGAAAAGACTAAAACAAATACGTTTTGCTTGGTGGGCCATTTAGATATGGGATGTGAATCTCGTAGTTTATGCGATGATCACTTTCATAGAAGAAATGATGTATGTCCCTTGTTCCTTTTATATGCTAAGAAGAAACCACCATAGATGAGAAATTCATGCTTGGAGATCTAATTTCTGCAAACAAAAGAAATAAAAGATGTTGATTTGGAAGAAAATCTTCTTCACTCTACATCAAATTCTTAATATCATTTTTCTTTGGGGATTTAGCCCTTCATAGCAATCAATAGCTACCAACAAAAGTGATTGATCATACCTAAAGCTACTGATGAAACCATATTGTGGAAATACTGAAATCACATTGCAAGGTGACAGCAAACCCTTAAAATTTCACTGAAATATCCTTATCTTTTGTTTCTTTGTAGCTAGTTCATACTTCATACTCTGCTATTAACATAATTCTATCCAAAAAACTATCTCAAATTATAAAAATCCTAACCTTCATGTCTGTCCACTTCATCCAAACACAACCAAATAAAACTGTAGACAAACTTGGATATTGAAGGCATTAGTAACCCTTCCTAAGACAAACAAGAAGTTCTATTTTAACAAAATCCGACTGTAAAAGTTGAGAGCCCACCAAAAATCTAATGCTTCAGAGCGGACATTTCATACAGACTTCACAACAAACAACACCACAAGTAACCATAACAATTTAGACAATCCTAGCCCATTACGGATATTTAAGAATATCCAAACCTTGAGCTTAATTAGGAAAGCAGATGCAATATTTATATGACCCTCCCTATAGACACAAAGCACGGCAAAAGCTCAATAGATGGAATTCTGAATCCAAGCAGCTACAGCATGAAGTGGGAAAGAGAATGAGGGGGGGGGGGGGGGGGGACACACACAAAGGATGCAATTTTGTCCCGAAAACTATCCAAAAAACATAATTCTATCCAAAAAACTATCTCAAATTATAAAAATCCTAACCTTCATGTCTATCCACTTCATCCAAACACAACCAAATAAAACTGCAGACGAACTTGGATATTGAAGGCATTAGTAACCCTTCCTAAGACAAACAAGAAGTTCTATTTTAACAAAATCCGACTGTAAAAGTTGAGAGCCCACCAAAAATCTAATGCTTCGAGGCGGACATTTCATACGACTCACAAGCAAACAACACCACAAGTAACCATAACAATTTAGACAATCCTAGCCCATTACGGATATTTAAGAATATCCAAACCTTGAGCTTAATTAGGAAAGCGGATGCAATATTTATATGACCCTCCCTATAGACACAAAGCACGGCAAAAGCTCAATAGATGGAATTCCGAATCCAAGCGACTACAGACATGAAGTGGGAAAGAGAAGGAGGGGGGGGGGGGACACACACAAAGGAAGCAATTTTGTCCCGAAAACTATCCAAAAAACATAATTCTATCCAAAAAACTATCTCAAATTATAAAAATCCTAACCTTCATGTCTGTCCACTTCATCCAAACACAACCAAATAAAACCGACCAAAGTATATTTTTTGTGGGAAAAAAAAAGGTAAACCGATTTCCTCACTACTCGGAATCTTCACGAGTAAGTAAACTCGCAAGCAAACAGAAATTCACACATGCCTCCCACAAGGGCCACAACCACAATTACACGTTACATTTATATACATATAGCAAGAATAGATAGAAGAGCAGCTACAGAGCTTACCTGATGATCAATCAAAGAATAGAAACATCAGAGTCACCGTTGTGGCCGTGGCTTTGATTGAAGTAATCACCAACATATTAAAGTAAAAGGGGGAAAAAAATCAAGATCCATTGATAACAACAGCTAAGAGTAGAACTAGAACAAACCATAGAATTTGCAAAAATGGTAAACAATCATTGAGAATCCACAAAATAAAATAAAAACAGAGTAAAAATCTTGTGGTGCTGCAAACTGTTGAAAAGCAGAGACGAGAAGAGTGGCTTACCCCACTGATTCACTGAACACTAGTCTGGCAGGGCGGCAGCGGCACCGCGGCAGTCCTTACACTGAAAGAAAGGGATGGAGTGGAGGACCGGAGGTGAAAGGGATATCAAGGAGAGTGAAATGGAGTCGATGGAGGTTAGATTGGACAGTGAAATGGAGTCAATGGAGGTCGTTGGACAGTGAAAGAGGGAAAGCAAAGCTCCGAAAGGGAAGGCAGTCGGGAGGAGAGGAGAAGGAGTTGGCGCTTGGCGGGTGGCGCACTGGCGGCATAGACGCACGTCGCACAGAGACAGAATCGGGACGGCTCGGGAGAGGGAGTGAAATGAAAGAGAGGTGTTTTAGCTTTTAGGGTTTCCATTTCACATTAAAACAATATTTTTTTTTTAAATTCATATTTCGGTTTTTCGGTTCGATTGAATTAAAATTCAACCGAACCGAAATAAAAACCCTCCTCCGCAACCGAACCGAACCGAACCGTTTTCCTCAAAAACAAAACCGAAATCATATATTCGGTTCAGTTCGGTTCGAAAAATCGGTTTGGACCGTATTTTGAACAGCCCTATCTGCGGTGTGTTCAATCCAGTGGCCTACTGTCTAGGCCTTCTGCTCTGTGGTCTACAGCCTGCATCTTCTTGATCCCGGTCTGGGCCTTACTTAAATTGTGAAGAAATTCCACCACAAGCATGCTGGGCCTCGGCCAGCAGCCTCTCATGATATGGCGGCCTTCCCTCCGGACGGGGTTGGACTTGATTTATTTCTGGTTCTAGCTTCTCCCAATGGGCCCATGCAGGACCCTTCTTCCTCCTTCAGCTTTGGGCAAGGTTCTAATGGCCACACCGACCCAGCTGTCTCATCTACTGCATTAGCTCTTTCGAATAAATCTTGGGCTCAACTCTTAAAAAATGAGTCGTTCTCTACTGAAGTTGGTTTCAAACTTCTAGAAATTCCAGCTATTGGGGATACGGTTATCTTGGATGACATTGGCGTTTTGGATTTTACGTCTCGGCTTGGGTATTGTCTTCTTGGCTTCATCGCTGGTCGGTATCCCGAAGCAAAGGCTATCCAAGAGCTGGCATCTTCGTGGGGTGTTCAATGTCAATAGTATACCCACAATACCGGATGGCTTGTTTTTAAGTTCCTTTGCTCGGAGGACAGACAATTGGTTTTGGATGGGGGCCCTTACTTGGTTTCAGGGCGCTTTCTTCTTCTCAAAATCATGCCCCCGGAGTTTAACTTTTCCATGGATGAGGTGAACAAAGTCCCGATTTGGATCACTCTCCCCAACTTCCCTCTCATTTGCTGGAACAAGTTGGCACTTAGCAAGATTGTCTCTGCTGTGGGCAAGCCAATAATGACCGATACATGCACAGCTCGGATGGAGAGATTGTCATTCGCTCGGGTCCTAGTAGAGGTTGACACTTCCAAACCTCTCACCTGGGAGATTCGCATTCAGGTGCCTTTTGGTGACATCCTCCTGCAACCAGTCAAATTCGATATGGAGCCTGCTTTTTGTGCATCCTGCAAACGTTTCGGCCACAAGGAAGATGCTTGCCTATCTCGTCGGGTGAATGACAAGCAAGCTTATCAGCAACGGGTTGCTCAATACAAAAGGCGCCAATGCCCTGCAAGACGAGGGCGTAAGCGCCTGATTACCGGGGCGCCCATGCCCGACGTGGCTCTGCCGGACCAACCAGTGGGATTGGACCACCCTATGGCACCTTCTACTCCTCCCTCTGACGTCCTATGCATGTCGGGCATCCTGCCTACTCCATATGAAGCCCCCCATCACCTCCCCATTACTTCCGCCCAGGACCCCCCTAGCCCGCCTAGCCAGGGGCCTCTGGCATGTGCATCATTTGCTCCAGCTCGGAGTGCTCCGGCTCACACCCCTGTGGTGACCCCTGCTGATTCGGGCTCCTCTGCCCCTCCCCCTATAGCCCCCTCTGATACAGTCCCTGCGGACTCTGGCTCTGCGAGGACGGCCCCGATTCACTTACTTATCTCCCTTCGACCCCAGGCCCCTGCAATCAAAGGAGCTAAAGCCTTGCCCATACCTAGGCCTGAGCGGCCAGAGGGCGGTGCTGCCAAACCAAGACAGCCAGCACCCAAGATGGGAACCAGAGCACCGATGGATAGACGGAAGGCACAAGGCACCTCTGGCCGTCCAACATGAAAATTGCCTGTTGGAACATTCGAGGGCTTAATAAAGCCCTCAAGCAACACGCAATTCGCAGCTTCATTCATCAGCACCACGTGGACATAATGGGTATTTGGGAAATGAAACTTTCTGATTCTTCATTTCAATGGCTCATTCGCACCAAGCTTTCTAGTTGGGCACATTGCTCCAATTTTGGTGAAGCCCCGAGTGGCAGAATCCTTGTGCTGTGGAACCCCTCCTCTGTCTCTCTGGATGGTGTGTTAACCTCTGACCAGCTTCTTTCCTGTAATATTATGTGCAGAATATCAAATATCTCCATTGCCTGTAGCTTTGTTTATGGCAAACACACGGTGGTAAGTCGTCGTCCACTTTGGGATGCTCTCCGTTCCGAGTCATCGAGCCGTACCGGGCCATGGATAATCCTGGGTGATTTCAACTCTTATTTGTCGCCTTCGGACAAGCTTAGTGGCATGACGCTTAGTGCCTATGCTCTGCAGGACTTCCGCCAATGCTGTGTTGACTTGACTTTAGAAGATATCCCGTTCTCTGGGGAATTTTGCACTTGGACCAATACGCACGTATGGTCTAAACTAGACAGTGTGCTCGCCAACCCTGAATGGTTTCAATCTACTTCACCAAGCTCAGTCCATTTCCTCCCCATAGGATGTGTATCTAACCATGCTGCAACTATATTCTCTCTGGACAACGGGCCTACTGATCGGGCAACAGTACCATTCCAATTTCTCAATGCTTGGGCTGAACATTCGAATTTTCTGGATATTGTTCGCCTTGGTTGGGAAACTCAGCTAGAGGGCACAGCACAATTTTGTCTATCTAAGAGACTTAAACACCTTAAGGGTCCGCTCAAGGCTCTCAACCGGGCAGAATTCTCTCACCTATCACAGAGGGTCAGCCAAGCCAATGCGGCTATGGAGGCCGCCCAGGCTAGGCTTCAGACCTCCCCACAGGACCAGGCATGCATTGATGCAATAAGGGACATTAGAAAACATGCCTGGCATATGGCCGAGGCAGAATTGTCATTATACCAACAGCTTGCTAAGGCTAAGCACCTATCTAAGGCGAACCGACCAACCAGCTATTTTCATGGGTTGGCCAGGCGGAACTCCAAGCGCAATTTCATACCAAGTATATGTAAATCTGATGGCACCAAGACCACTGGGCAGGCCGAACTTGCGGAGGAGTTTGTCTCATATTTCGCTGCTCTTTTGGGCTCTAGCAGCCCCTGTGTGCCCCTAAATGCGTCTATTGCCCGTACGGGTCCGTTAATCCTCCCCCAACATGCTCAAGACTTAGCTGCGGATGTTTTAGCTGCATAAATTAAGGCGGCTCTTTGGGACATTGGCGACATCAAGGCCCCGGGACCGGACGGATTCAATGCTCGCTTTTTCAAAAAGGCTTGGCCGGTTGTCGGACCCTCCATCACCCAGGCATGCCTTGAATTTTTTTCCTCTGGTCGGCTCTTAAAATAGTGGAACCATGCAATTATCTCCCTCATCCCGAAAGGCCAATGTTCTAACACTGTCGGAGACTACCGGCCCATATCGTGCTGCAATGTTCTCTATAAGATAATCTCCAAGACTCTGGCTAATCGCCTCAGTCAGGTCCTAGATCACTTAGTTGATTCTGCCCAAGCTGCATTTATTGAGAATCAGTTACTAGCGGACAACGTTCTCCTAGCTCAGGAACTCTTCAAGCCTTATACTCGTAAACGAGTTGCCCCGCGCTGCGCTATAAAAGTTGATCTGCGTAAAGCCTATGATTGCGTGAATTGGAACTTCTTATTTCAACTCCTGGAGGAGCTTGGTTTTCCCACATCATTTTGTAACTGGATCCACCAGTGTGTCTCAACCTGCTCCTTCTCCGTCTCCATTAATGGTAGCATCCACGGTTTCTTCCCGGGGGCCAGGGGCCCGCGCCAAGGAGACCCACTTTCGCCTCTCCTCTTCGTTCTTTGTCTGGAATACCTTTCTCGAAGCCTCTGGGTGGCTTCGGCCTCCCCCCTATTCCACTACCACCCGGGGTGCCAGGCCCTCGGCCTCACTCACCTAGCATTTGCGGATGATCTGCTCTTATTCTGCCGAGGGGACTGCCAATCTATGGAGATTCTAGTACAATGCCTTAACCAATTTCAGCCAGTCTCGGGTTTGTCTGGTAATCCATCCAAATCAAGTGTATACTCTGCGGGCCTCTCTAATGCGCAGCGCCAGGACATTATTCAAGCATCAGGATTCCAACTTGGCACTTTTCTGTTTCGCTACTTGGGTGTCCCTATAGTTGTTGATCGAATGCGCTGCTCCTTCTACAGACCTCTTCTGGACAAGATTGGGATGATGGTCAACAGCTGGACAGCCAACTCTCTTTCCTTTGCTAGGCGATTGTGAGCTCATTAAATCGGTTCTACAAGGTGTTGAATGCTTTTGGTTATCAATCTTCCCCACACCTCAAGCAATTTTAAACGACCTATCTCGGATGGCCAGACAATTCCTTTGGAACGGCAAATCATCCATGGTGGCATGGCCAAACCTCTGCAGACTAAAATCAGAAGGGGGCCTAGGCATCAAGGACCTAATGGCATGGAACTCGGCCCTTCTTGCTCGTGTCTTGTGGGATATTCACCGGGATAAAAGAACCCTTTGGATCCAGTGGGTGCACCACCGATACATTGGAGACCACTCGGTCTGGACGACATCATTGTGCCCAGGTGTGTCCAGTCTATTGAAGCGTCTCATTCTGCTCCGGGATAGGATTTTGCAAACCACTAGTGATGTGCAAGCAGCTACGGCCCTGCTCGAGTCGTGGGCTGCTTGTCCCCGGTCGTTCACCAGGTTGGCATACGACTTCTTTCGCACCCCGTTTCCGCAAGTCCCATGGGGACATACTATCTGGGGCAAGGTGCTCATGCCTAAGCACGCATTTATCCTATGGTTGGCTGCGCTTGGCAAGCTGCGCACCAAGGATCGGCTACCATTTGTCACAACAGATCCTACATGCCCCTTCTGCTCTATGAGTGCTGAATCTTCCCAGCACCTATTTTTTCGCTGCCCAGTGACCAGCCGGGTCTGGGATTCGATAAAGCGTTGGGCGAGACTCAAGAGGGCCATGACCACTCTGCCCAGTTCGCTTAAATGGTCGAAAAAGGAGGCCCGAGGCTCCTCCTGGACTGTCAAACTCAAGTGTTCAGCTCTAGCTGCCACGGTGCACACGATATGGAATACCCGAAATAGAATGGTGTTTGACGGACTGCCTGCCTCGGCAGACCACATGATTGCTCGGGTCAAAACGATTGTATACAGGGCCATTTTTACTTTGTATCCTTCCGTTTTGATTCAGTTAGAGAACAACGGCTTTGCCCTAGAGGCAATCCTTGTTTAGAAAATAGGAATTTAGCCAGCCTGTGGGCAATGGCTTTGACTTGTACATTCGAACTCTTTCCTTCTAATACATTTACATTTACATCAAAAAAAAAAAAAAAAACAATGACTGTTGCTCTCCGTGCCACTGCTCAACACTTGCATCACTTTCCTCAAATTCTTGATAACTGCCCATATCATATAAATACACTGGTGAAAAAAACTATATATGGAAACTCGAACTTCAATGTCCTGGAGACCCAAAGTTTGTCTGCCTTAAAGAGCTTTGTGGACGACAAATCCTGCATTAAGTCAATTTTCACCGCCATAGATCGGCATTGTTTTTGCATAAAAGACGAAATTTCACATATAAATGTCGTTTGCATTCCACATTGTTGTGGTTTAAGTCCGGGAAAGCAAAGATGGTGAAGTTTGATGAAGAAATTGAGCCACTAAGTCCCGGCTCAGAAATTGAAGAACAAGAAATTGAAGCTGAAGATATTAGCTATGATGATCTTAAGGGGCGGATGTGGAAGGATCGGATGCGCATGCAACTGATTAAAGCACAGAAAGCTAGTGAAGAGCCAAACCCCCAAACTAAAGAAGAAATGTCTCGGAGGAAGAAAATGGCGAGAGCTCAAGATTCTATTCTGAAATACATGGTGAAGATCATGGAGGTTTGCAATGCACAAGGTTTTGTTTATGGGATTGTTCCAGAGAAGGGAAAGACTGTGACTGGCTCATCGAATAGTCTAAGAGAGTGGTGGAAAGAAAAAGTTCGGTTCGATCAGAATGCTCCTGCTGCCATAGCTCAGTACTTTCCTAAAATTCTTGAAGAAAGTGAGAATATGGATCCAATATATGCATCTCCTTCAGGACATCCAAGATACTACTTTGGGTTCAGTTCTTTCGGCACTCATGCAACACTGTCTACCTCCACAAAGGCGGTTTCCGTTCGAGAGAGGTTTGCCACCGCCATGGTCGCCAACCGGCAAGGAACTGTGGTGGGGTGATCAAGGACCAGCCCAAGAACATGGTGCACCGCCATATAAGAAGCCTCATGACCTTAAAAAGTCTTGGAAGGTGACTGTTCTGGCTTCAGTTATCAAGAATATGGCACCAGACTTCAACCGTATGAGGAGACTAATAAAGAAATCCAAGTGCCTACAAGACAAAATGACAGCCAAAGATACTGCAACTTGGTCTAGAGTGATTAACCAAGAAGTCCTTCTAAAGCTCACCCAGAAGTCGCTTAAGATTTCTCCATCGAAGGAAGATGAAGAAGCAGAAGAGGCTCTTGCTTTAACAAAGGTATCAGGTAGTGAAAAGAGGAAGTGCCTGTATGTTCGCGAGGCAATGGAAGACAGTTTGTTTACTTGCCAAAACTTGGAGTGTCCACAAAGCAATGTAGCTTCTGGTTTTGTGGACAAAAACTCAAGGGCTGAGCATGAAACAATGTGTGCTTACAGTAACACTGTTGGTGAACATGTCGATACTAATTTTTCTGCTATGGATCTTTCAACCTATGACCATGGATTCACTGGAGTGCATATGATGCCAGATCCAGAGAGCATGATTAGCACTGGGAAACAAGATCAACCCAATTGGATGGATATGGAACCAGAGAAGAATACTCAAAGTAGCAGTGAAACAAATATTGCTGAAGTTGTTCAAGAGGTTCACATAAGTATGGAAAACTATGGAAGCTACTGGGGATGTACTTGACCAGCTTAGGTTGGCTGCTACCTATGGAAACACGGCCTGAATCTAAACGTAAGTCCTTTAAAAGAGGTACTAGATCATGAAAATGCAACTTCAATTTGGGATCTGGCCTATGTTGACGAGGACTCAAAAAGCAAGAAAATAGATAATAGTTTGTCCAACTTCTTGTCATAGTGTTTTCTTGATTCTCATCTGTGTTCTCTTTCAGTTTCAGCTCATCTTTGATTGTTCTTGCCTGTGATATGTATGATTCATTAGCAAATAATACATTTAAGACGTTTGACTATTTTACAGTTCTCTTTTTCTTTCTATATATGCTTTAGATCATTCTTGTCAAACTATATCTATGGCTCGGTATGAAATGAAGAAGGGAAGCCACAAAATATATTGGAACTAAAATTCATAAAAGCTGTGCCTTTGAGGCATGCACTCATCGTATCCTGGCTTGGTTGCTACGCATGAAAAACCCTTCCTAAATCTTGGATTCTTGTTCTTCATCTCCACCTCTACTGCAAAGACGGCACAAACCGGTCTATGATCGGAGAATCTTGATTCCCCGCGTATGTACGATAACTGATCAATGCCTCTGCCTCGCCACAATATCCTATCACACCTGAAATAATCAATGATCACAATGATATTTGGCCCTGAAATGTTTCGTTATTCACATATCACTAATCCGTTGCCATATTGCCAGGAAAAAAAGTTAAATTACTTTTATTAAAAATTATAGAGTTGACTTAAAATTTAAAAATTAATTAATTTTATATAGTTTAATAAAATAATAAATAATAATAAATATATTTTTTATTTCACAAAATAATACGTAAATCATTATTTAAAAAAAAAACTCTAAAAGTAACATATAAAAGATGGAGGGAGAATTTATGTATCATCAGCAGAAGAGAGACACAAACCATGCAGGAGTTCGTCGCTTTTTCTTAGATTTCCCAGTTTCCCCAGCATAGGAATCTGAGTTATGAGAGTATTTGTAAGTTGGGGCAAACAGGATCCTTCCCTCCTTAAACCCACTGAATACTCTACCTGCTTCTCTCTCCAAATTCAACTGTGTTCAACAAACTGCTAGTTAATCAAAAATATCTCTAAAACAAAATTTGTTTTCATAACTACTAAAATCTCTTTTGCCTAATCAAACTAGTGAAAACACTCTAAATCTTGAAATGCATAACTAATGGAAAATTTTACTATTGAAGTTGTGTCAATTATTAAGGTTTGAAAAACTTAAATAGTGTTCAAAAATATTAAAGATTAACTAAATCTTCCCTTTGAGCGATATTTGTATACACATACATATATATTTCCATCCATCATAGAATAAATTAATTATTTATTTGACAATTTATATTATTTTTATTATATTTTTTCTTAAGGTTTACTTTTGAATAGGACATTTTTGTGCACAGCAGCATGAGTCTTTTTGCTAGCTAGTATATATATATATATAAACAAATATATACGTATTTGTAAATAAAAGAATCCTAAACCTCTTTAGTGACATATGGCCTTAAGGCTTAAGATCTTGAAGGTTCGTTTGCCCTGACATACATTATTAGCTGCCTCATTGACTTATGTGAACATGAAGGCCTCTATCAATCTCCTTTTCAAAACAATATTTCCTAAGCTACCAACAAACCTGATCCCTCTCCAGGAGAGAATCCCAGTTATTATCCTCCAACAGTAGCTTCGTTTCTTCATAGCTTAATGACACTCGATAATTCAAGTCTCCAAGCCAAATTATACGGCTGAAAGTTGATTTGCAAAGATGAAATCAGTAGAAATTGAAGACAATTAAGGGAAAAGTACCATTTTGATATGAACAATGACTTACTCATGGTCAAGAATTCTCTCGGTTGTTCTACCATTTGGATTCTTACAAACATTGGAGAACTGTGTGCTCTTTAAAATTTCTGTAACATCAGCATTTCTTCTTAGCTCATCTCCCTCCTTCTCCCCAGAAGCTAAGTGACTGCAGACGAAGCAAAAGCTTGTTTGGTGCACTGACATGCTTATTGATATACAACCCTGCAATAAAAAAAATTCTTACATAGACCGTATAAATATTTCGTCCGGTTAAAAATTATACTAAACAGATACTAATTGTTATGCACGAGCTTTTGTCTGCCTAAGAAGGTTTGTGGGCAATAGCAAAATGAAAGATAAAATAAAAAAGGAAAGCCTAATTCCTGAAATCAATGAATGTTTTTATGCAATGTATTTTCCTTTCTTCATGCGGATTGACTGGAACTTTGTCCTGGAAGTATCTGGCATTGTCATGCACTACAAAACAAAGAGATCAAGAAAAGCCAAAAGAAGAAGGATTCATGTCCTAACAACCTTATTTCCCAAACAGCCCATGATTCCTCTTCCCACAGAGGAGATTCTGAGGTGACCAATGTGTTGCACTAACTCTCTTCGAGCCCATATCGATAGGAAAATGCCTACCATCTGCTTGCTTGCTACGAGGCGGTAATTCAAAATGTTTCGAGTAGGAATTTTTGCAAGTTCAAGGATATCATCTATACTTAGATTGTG
Organism: Voacanga thouarsii; assembly: GCA_026120185.1. Classification (NCBI taxonomy): domain Eukaryota; kingdom Viridiplantae; phylum Streptophyta; class Magnoliopsida; order Gentianales; family Apocynaceae; genus Voacanga; species Voacanga thouarsii. The sequence continues at coordinate 2,009,419 of JANUWF010001704.1, forward strand.
ATGATCATAAGGAGAAGCACAAGGGTCACTTATCTTTCTTGGCCTTCCATTTGACACTGGTGAATTCAAGAAGCAATTACAAGATTTGAGTAGGCTAGTATCAGCCTTGAGAGTTTTGCGAAGTGTCTTGAGAGAAGGTTTTTGGAAGAAGTTGGATTTTGGATCCTTGGAGTTTTTTAAGTGCTTTGAATTGGAACCTGATTCTAAAGATGAATATACAGAATCATGATATGACTTGTTTAATGCCTGGCTTATCAGGGCTAGCCATTTTGCTGCAGGCTCATTGTCTTCTGTCACTAAAACATTTCCAGCATTCAAAGGAACAATCTCTTGAAACCTGAAATTCACATTCAAACAAATGATTCCTTCAAAAATGTCACGCTTATCGAAGAAGAAGAGTTGGAAAAGAAGAAGAATACCCCAAAACATATATGTCTGAAGAGCCCTCCACCTGCAAGAAATCCTCAAGATTGAGGCCATGGTTGGGAGTTTTCCCTCCCACATTCCACGTTCCAACAAAAATCCTACAGTTCCCGGAGATTTTAGACCTTCTGCAACACCTACTCTACCAAATTCAGAAGTCCCTAAATTTTTTACTAATGGAGGGATTTCATACCTGATGTCTTGGACAGTGGTTGCAGGTGCCATATGATGGTCGAAGTTTGAGAGGTTTAGGCCTTCGATTCGTGCGCTACTGCTATGCCTATCTGGGATTAGATAAAAATTTAATACCAATGCTCCAACTTTTTATTTGTACTAAGAAAGAAATCATATAATTTTCAATGTCAATGCGCCCAAGGTCAATATAAAACACTAGAAAAACAAGTTCCAGATTATTTTACTTCCGTATCTATACATTGAATATCCTGACAGTAGTAATCAACATACACTTTAGTCTTCTGTTAGGTAAGCTACCATATACATAACCCTGCTAATGAAATCTTCTAAAAACTCTTAGTTACTCACTACGTGGCGAAAAACCAGGATTGCTTTCTTATTTTCAGATTTTATGATAATGTAGATTTTTCATGGACATTTAAGAAAGCAATAAAATAGTGCTTGACCCCTAAATCAGATTCAATTAATAGAGGTGAGTCACCAAGTGCAAAATTAAAAACACTCCCACCCCAGAATATAACATTACACAAGATTGCAGATAAAATTAAAAACTACTCTGCACATGAAGAATGCCAAAAAACTAGCAGCCCATGCACCAAAAAATGAAAAAGAAAGTTATAGTTTTGATCTCAACCTACGAAACCCTTCCTGTTAGAAGGCGACGCCTCAAGCAAAGCTTTCATTCTTGATGTCATCTTGATATCCAAATCTGTCTCCAAACATCCTAGCACAAGAAAAAGAACTAATGATCAAATAAAAAAATTCTCATTTGTTTCTCCTTTGGGTGCAAGAAATTTTTAATCTTTGAGCATTGTAGATCATCAGATATGGAGACCAGATACCCACCCTGATCGTTTCCATCTGATGCACCTGTCTCTTCTTCTGAGCTTTCTCTACCATTTTTCTTGGAACTAAAGATCTTTGGAATGATTGACTTCAATATGCCATGGAAAATATACCATCAAATTAAAAGATAATTAATGAAGGGTAATAATTAAGGGAAATTAAGAGGGATATTTTTACCTTCTTTTTCTTTTCACCCTTGACAGAATTTTCAGAAGTTGTGGAGTTGATGGAACTGGAAGACGATGCCTGTGACAACATTCATTCATTTGCTAATCTTCCACCCACTTTGAAACTGTATCTATGAATATGATCAGCCTCTCATATAAACCGATGAAAAATCTTGTAGCATTACAAAGAACTTCAACCTCTCTGTGAATCGAATCCAACAAACAAAGAGAGAATGCCTGGAAAATTCAAATTTCTTGATTTGCCGTTTGCATGAATCTTTGTGCTTTTGTGTTTTGTGTTTGACTGTCTAATCTTTAATTCCTCAAATTAATTTTTCTTGTTGGTTTTATCTGTAAATATTTTACTTTTGGATCGATTTCTATCTTCTTCTAATTGGGATGAGAATTTGCTGCCAAGTTTTCAGGAGATTTAGGGACGTTATGGAGATAAACGGTTAACACAGACTTCACTTACAGCCCAACTCTCCTTTGACATGTCATCTCATTCTCATTGGTCCTCTGCCCAACCCATTAATTTTTAGCTTTTCAAGAGATTTCCCGTTTTGCTTTAGTAATTGAGTTTAATATTTTTTAACTAAGATTAAATACTTGATCTGTTAACTATCATGATTTTCAAATATATCATATTATAAAAATAAAATTTTAATATATTTCGGTACATAATGATATGTCAAATACATGATACATATATTTTGTCACAAATATTATGTAGTAATATTAATTAAGCAATAATAATTAAAATCTAAGCCTTAATTACTTTTCATATTCTCAAATACTAACAATTTATTAAAAAAATTATAAATCAAATAATCAGCATTTAACTTTTAAAAGTAAATGCATTACCATAATATTCGAATGTTTATTTATTTTTCATCTCATAATATTTGTTTATTTATTTATTTTGAAAGCTTGTGTAGTAATTTTATGCCATGATAAAAGATGTGTGACATTAATGCATTCTTCATTTAGTTGATATGTAATTTCATATCAATGGATTCACTTGCAAATTAAACTCTTATGTTCGATAATATGAAGTGTCTAATAGCCACCAGAGAACAAAATACTTACTCCAAAATTAAGACCCTAGGATTGTATCACATACACTAAAGGGGAAATTTTGTTTTGGAGGTTGTTAGGGGAAGGGAACTTCGATCTTTGCAAAATCTGTATGAAATTTTCCAAAGAATAAAAACCAGCCAATTTCAGGCTAAAATCCATGTGCTTTACTGCTAAATAGGAATTCAATATTCTCTCACATAAACAGGGAGAAAAATCTATAGCTGAGATTTCATATTGCTAAAAGTGAACAGCCAAAACATCACATGAAAATTGAGGCTACTAAAGAATATGCAACATGAAGTCTCTTAAAAAGTTGGAATCCGTAGGAGGCAAGATTGCTAAGCATCTGATCGCTGAACGATGACTTTAGTACGTCAAGTTCTGTTTCCGTCCTTGGCTTCAGAAAATGGCATTCAAACTCCTGTCCATCTTCAACCGATTGATTGATGCTACCCCGGCAGAGAGTTCATTTTATCACAACTTCACAGATTCAACATGTCATCCCTTCCTATATTACTGAAGAATACCATTGGTTGGAAGATATAAATAAGAACACAAGGCTCATGCGGTTTGATCAGCTGAGGTATAATTGATATTCATAGGTGAAACAAAGAGATTGAGTTTACCTCTTTCAGAACCTTTAGTATGATCCTTCAGCTAATTGTTGTCTAAACAAAGCCAGGCTCTGCAGAAAAGCAGTTTCAATGGTTTTAAATATGTCGTTTACTTACTATATTAAATGCTAAATGCAAAAAGTCCACATGATCGATGCTAAAAAGACCCATTGAAAGAGGACAAAATGTAGATGATCATCTTAGACACAACATATCCACTAGGCCACCACATAAACCTGTAGATTTCTCAAACTCTACAACACAAAGCTACAACTTTTAATTCTCTAACGGCAAGGATGGCATGACCCACCCACCAGATTGTGAGAATAGAACTGTAGAAGTGCCTTTATATCCGTTCAGAATGAATATAAAGACAAACATGATTTCTCTTGCTAGCCTTCAGAAATTAATGCACAGATCATCCTGAGGTTGATATACCTAAATTTATTCACTGGCTTTGACCAGGCAAAAAAAAAAGGGAGGATTATGCAAGTTTATATCCAGCCGGTACATCTGCGCAGTCCATATCATATCCTTTTCTTTCTTTTTCTTTTTTTTTTTTCTCTTTTTGGCACGTATTAGCACATGTATATTTCCACATCGGAAACAAGCCATAAGATTGGACTATGGTGAATTCTGGCATTGTAGATAAAAAGAGAGCACATCAAGGACCAGGTCCTTGGTAAAATAAGAAGGGACAGAATAAGAAATGAGTGCAAAATAATGTAAAAGAAATTCGATGAAGATGGTCCTTGCAAAGGCAATCACCAGCCAACTATAAAGAGAAATGAGCACAAATAATGTAAAAGAAAATATATTTTAGCAGTCCAAAGAAAAGAACAGCAAAGGGAATTTGGAGAACTTGGAATTACAGAATTCAGAAGGCAAACAGGAAATTGTAGCCGAAAAAAAAATAAATGTACATGTATTAGCCTTGGGCAAGTTTCTATTGCACCAAAAATAGCATATGATTACTTCCATAAGAAGAACTATACTTTTTATCTACAACCAAACCCAGTGATAGCAAACTTAGATTTATCAATCAACAATGATAAGAAAGGCAACTTGGTGATATTAGAACTAATTAGAAATATATCATGAGAAACCTCCCCTGGACCAGAACAACCAAAGCAATATTCGAAACTCTTTGACAGCTTCCAGCCAAAAGGAACGGAGTATGAGGACAGGGAAGTGATGAAATAGTGGAATGAAAATGATAATCAACATTTTCATGTAGCAACCTCAGAGGCGCTTCTATCATGAAATTACAATTACAACCACATATGGCATTGAGAAAAGAGAAAATTATGCAGTAACTGAAATATGTCAGAATAAAGATTAGGATTGCCAAAAACCACAAAGGAAGTTCAAACCTCTGTATAAGCATACACGCCAGCTTCTCTAGATCCCAAAGGACTTCCCCTCCTGATAAATTTTCCTTCTTTACATATGTATAGCATAGGTACTCCAGTGGACAATTCCAAGTCAATAACCTGTCATGATAAAGCAAATGCACCTCAATTGAGATACATGCACGTGGAAGGATTTAATATCAAGCTGTATCTGGTTCCTTACCTCCTTTGATGTTAACTTATCAAGATACATGATCATGGACCGGAGAGAATTTGCATGAGCTACAACCATTACATGTTTTCCAGTCAAAAGTTGAGGTTCAATCTGCAAATCAATTCTTGGCATTCAGAAGTTTACAAGTGCAAGCCTCAAGTACATAGCAACATCCTACATAATCTTCTAGACTTTTACATGGAACAAAGTCATTATGACCTACTTGCTCTTTGAAGAAAGAAACTGCTCGTCGCAGACACATCTCCAAGCTCTCACCATTAGGAGGCCGCACATCATAACTTCGACGCCATTTATGAACTTGATCCTTCCCATATTGTTCAGCTGTTTTCTGCTTATTAAAACCCTGTAGATCCCCATACCTGAAACAAATGTCTCAACATGAAATTGTGCAGGACATTCCCAAAGAATGTCTCTGTGTAACAATGATCAAAATATGAATATCATATTACATTCTCTCATTCAGCTGCCAAGCTTTAACAACTGGAACAGAGTGATTCTTGGTATGTTCACTACAAATTTGACTCCATATTCTGGCTTGTTCATTCTCGTTATGTATGATTATGGGAACCTGAAAACTACAAGCAGGTTAACTGCAAAAAACACAAGGGATCCTTTTCAAGAAAGTCAATAACAGGGTAGGAGTTTTTTCCTTCAAAATCAAAATTTCTTAATAGAGACTTGGTTACAGTTGTTTCACTAGGATTAGTCTCTCCTCTCTCTTGCATAACTTTCCTACTTCTTATGGGGGATTGTTGTAACATAAGTTCATCACAAATTACTACAGCTAGAAACATTTGACACAGAGTGGTTTCTTTCAGGATATCTGACGTCTTTTAGAAATTCCAGAGTCCAAGACTAAAAGCAATTAGTGCATTGCAGAGCATTCACGAGACTCAATTCCTAAGTTACACTTTCCTCCCTGTAGTCAAACAAACACAATATCAAACCAAATACACCAATTCCTAATCAAATTGCCGTTATTGCATGTTCATTTCTCGTGCATCTCAAAAACCTTCCCATACATCTTGCGCATGATATTTAAGGATCAAGTTCAAAGTAGAATCAATTTTCATGAGTGTAAATGAATCCAAGAGGGGGAAAGAATTTCTGGAGGCTAATTTAACAGATGATAATTCAACTACTAAGGTTGTCCTAGAGCAGGTTTATGGGTTTATTGCCCAGTCTTTCATTGCCTTGGGGCTAGGCCAATAACTATTGCCTTTAAGTACAGTAGGCCAATGAGATTTCCATTGATCATTGTATTTATCAACCTTACCAATAAAAGCTCAGAAAATTCTTTGCTGTCACCTCATAAAATGCAGTTCAATTATTCCAAACATATGCAAATCTTAAGCACCTCAACAATTACTAAACGGGTGATAAATGCAGTCAATGCTATTATCGTACTAAATGATCCAAGAAGGCTTTGCTGAGCTCCAGAAGATGACCATAGAGGTGAAGTTAATATTGGAATTACCCAGAAGTACCCAAAGGAAGCTTACTATGGGACCCTCAATATATTGGTCAGAAGTATTCCCTCCACATACCTTGAAGAGGTGCTTCTCATCAGCATTTGTGTCATGAAAATCAGGAAAGAGAAGTTCAAATCAAGCAAGAGAACTAACAAATGCAAATACCCAACCAGAAAAAAAAAAAAATACAAATACAAATACAAAAACAAAAACCAAAAAAGCTATCATAGGAATCAGTTCTCCACTTTTGCTTATCTTGCTTTAACTAAAAGACAAGTGTTTTATCCCCCCCCCCCTTCCTTTCCTTTCAGTCAATTCCTAATTGCAGTGGTGAAATACTTACCTAAGAAAATATTTAGCCAAGGCAGAAACCGTACAAGGACAGTGATGGGCTCCATTAGAGGTCCAAAAGAAGCCCTTCAAATCAAAAGTTCAGAGGCTATTTCTGCTCTTTGCATGAAAAATATCAAATATTGCTAAACATGCTGCTATTGCAAGAGAATGTGCAATGATGTCACCTAGCAAATCAATGCAGTTTTCTCTTTGAAAATAACCTTTTAGTCGCTGAGAAGTAAATGCTTATAGAGGATAAAAAGTACCTTCATGCAACGGTGTTCTGTGAGTGCAAGCATAGCAGTCATCTGTGAACGAACTAAAGCTGATGTGTAGACAATGTCTATAGGCATATTGCTAATTCTCTTACCAGCTTCAATTGCCTCTTCAACACCTTTTTCTGTCAATGGCACGTCAACACAACCAGTAAATAGGTTCTTCTCATTCCACATTGATTCACCATGTCGAATTAATATTAGAACAGACTCATCTGGAAAAAAACACCAAGAATCTTCATGTTAAATAATTAAACAAGAAACAACAGCTGATATGTTAATTCGATGATGATAAGGCAAACTAACATGAGCAAAATCTACTCACTTTCTTTGCTTAGAGAGTCATTAACTTGACCTCGGGGGGAGGATAAAACTGGATTTGTACGTGATGAAAAAGAATTTGATGCGCAGCTTACACGCATTCTCAACTTGATGGGTCTTCTGCAATAATCTATCCACAACAGTGATTTATCATTTCGAGAGCCATTTGGAATTAATCTCATGCCACAATTCTGATATCCACAATTCAAAATAGATTCATTTCCACCTCCACCTTCATCAACATGGATCCCTTTAACAGCAATAACTTGGTGAAATCCTACAGCAACCATTCTGAAAGCCCAATTATCCTTTCACAGTCATTAATTAATATGAGTCAGTCAAAGAAATTTGGACAATACATAACCAGCTAGATTCCTTGCTTTATTGTCAATTTGCTTGACTAACCACTCTTTTCTAGGAGCATTCACTATTTAATTCTAGTGGTGATTGATTATTGTACTAAACACTATTAGGAGCATTCCACTGAAGGAAGCATATAATACTTATACAGAACCAATTGAAAATCAAGAACTTGAACTAGAGTTCCAGTTGCAAATCATCAGATTCTGCAACATCAACCAGGGAAAAGAGGAAAAAAGATAATCTTGGAAAAGATCTTGAAAACCCTGTTAACTGAGAAAAGGTCCGAGAAAAGAGGAGAAAGAACTCACCAATACTACACAGAATTCAAATGCTCCAACTTTACCACAAATTAGCATTTAGTGATGACTCCCTAGCCATTAAACTATCTGTAAACAAACTAAAGAACCCATTTTGAAGACAAATTTAATACTGCCATAACTTAACAGATTGACATTTAAATCAAAGCAGAAAATTAGCACTGGGATTAAGATTACCTAGCATATCAAAACTGGAAAAGCCCACAGAAAGATTACCTTAGGAAATATGACCAGAGAAGAACGTTTCGGCGGTGACCAAATGGTAATTCAGAGAGGATCGGACGAGCGAAATCGACAACATAATTTGTCGCGAGGTAGTTGATGGGAAGGGAACGTTGTTTTCCTACAACTGTTATTTTGTTTTTTTATTTGTTTAAATATAATAAATTAGTATTAAATATATAATATTATTTACATTTAAATAAAATAAAATAAATATAATATAAATAATAAATTTTATTTTAAAATAATTTTAAATTAAAATAAATTATAGATTAAAACGAAAAATTACTTAATTATACTTGAAAATTTTTCTCGAGTTAGGTGAATTCTATGAGATTCACTTTTACACCCCTCAATTTAGCCAAAAATAAAATTGAAAATCTTTTGAAATGTGATAGCGGATGAAAGAGATAAAAATTAATCATTAAAAAAGTGAGAAATTTGGGGGAAAGAGCTATTTTAATATTTTAGCATGGTAAAAAAAAATTAATAAAGGAAGATAAAAAATACTGTTTTTTAATTTAGTTATCCGTGATTAAAATTTAAATATAAGATGTTATTTTGACACTCTAAGTAAATATTAAACATTGATTTGGTCTTTCCCATTTTTCTTCTTAAATAATATAATAATTTAATCTCGAGAATTTAGTTATTTAATTGAGATTTGGTTATAATAAAGATGAATTTCCCACAGTTGTGTCCATTTTATGCAGTTACCCCTTAATTGTACAGGCTTATTAATTATGTTAAAATATTAAATCCAAAGTAATCTTATTTAAAATCATTTAAAAAAAATCTTAAGTCTCGAAATTAGGGGGGAAAAAATAAGAAAACATATGATACATAAGAAATTAGGTCCCCGTTGACTTTCTTGAGATTTTAATTTGTTTTTCTATCAGCTTTTAGAGTCTACTTGAGATTGTAATTTTTCTAACAAACATTTATTTGAGCTAAAAAAATAAATTATTAAACAATTTAAGTTCAAAGAAAAAATATTAATAACTTTAAGTTTAAAGAAAAAATATTAAAATATTAATAACTTTATTATTATTCACTCGTAAATCATAATATTAATTTTTAAAATTCATAAATTTTTTTAATAAAATTTAAACCTGTACTTATATTTTTCTAAAAATATTTTCTTTAGAAAAATAAATTTTTTTTCAAATACGTTGTAAAAATTTTCTCGACCCAATTGCTGCCTAAGATAAATATGTTTAGATTTAGTGGCGAAATGAGAAAACAAGAGAGGAATTTGTCAAGCTGAATCCATTGTAAACCAGTACTGGAACATGAAGTTCCAATCTGGCTTTATACTCAGACTCATCCATGATAATTAAATTGGAAATTTCTGATGCCCAAACAAGATAGCTCTACACAAACAACACAAGATTGCAAGACAGAATCTTAGCTTGGTAAGCCACAGTTAAGTGACCATATATAAAGAACCCATTAAATTAATTATAATCAGCTAAAATGACGCAAGAAAACCATCATCCAGAAACAATAATAGAACATCAAATCTATAGATGCAGAGAGCATCAATTATCACAAATGAGTCCTAGCAGAGAAGATCTTAATAACACAAAACTAACAGCAATGGAATTAGAACGAATCCTCAGTATCCTGGTATTGCTGGAGAATTTGAGGGCAACTTGCCAGAGGAACGTTTTGGAGGAAGCCCAAGTTGTTGGCAAAACGGGTGCTTGAAACCATGCCATTATTCCAGGTGAGGGCAACACGGGCACGGTCACGGCCTACATTTGGAGTGGCACAGTCAGGTTCTGAGCTCTTGTCCAAGATAACATCACAGATATCGTCGCCGCAGTCACGATTGACTGGAATCTTGTATTCTCCGGTGAAGTCAGTCACGCCACTCACAGTGTATGTGATTACTTCCGGCTGGTCCCTCTTTCTGCACACAAGCTGCACAAGTGATCCTGCCAACCAAAATTACCAAGATGAGTAGGCATACTTGACAAGCATTTCCATGGCAGATAAGAGCCTACATTCATAATCTGATTCAAACAGATTCCGATGCTTACAATTTGTAACTATCTCACATTTGAATTCGGAAAACAGGAAAATCTTTGACAAGCATGGAGTTAATATGTGGACGGACCTCAACTATTCCGGCCCTCCTGCCCGATGGGAAGGGGAGGAAAGACGAGGGTCAGAACTAGGAACGTGGAAAAGGATTACCAAGTAACTATTCTACCATCCACAACATGAGGATTCAACAATGGCTTGAAGCCATTTCTATGCTTTCAGAACAAAATGACATTTCCCTAAATAAAGATACTAATTTGGAGAAGGTGGTTAACAAAGCCGGGAAGTACAGAAAATTAAGAAGTTTTAACAGTCAATCTCAGCTAAAACTTCAAAAACCCACAAACCCCAGAAGCCAAAGCTCCTCGAAAACCTCAGATCCACTCCCACATTACGCTACCCACACAAAACAAACACCATAATCCACTAGATCTAGCAACTCAACGAAAACCCAAATAACAAAAATACCAAATAGCTCAAACAGAAACAGATCTAAACAAAGCGAAAACCAAAACAAGAACAGAAAAACTCACCAGAAAGATACTTGGAAGCAATGGTTTCATATCCAACACGGCAAGTATCACAATAAACCTTTCCCCTCAAAAGAAAAGAATTACCGGAATAAACAGCGCTAGCAATAGCAGGAAGCAAGCAAACTGCAAGCAAAACTAACAATCTCGCCATTTCTTCTGCTCCTCAGTGAATGAACACGCTTCTCTAACTCCTCTGCTCACAGATTTGATCTTCACTTAGTCTTGAGAGGGTGAATTGTGAGGTGATGACATGTAGTTGATATAGTAAGGAGTCGGTGGTGGGCAAGGGAGCAGCAGCTGGTGGGCTGGCACAGAGTAAGGAATCACATGGGGAAGTGGGGCCCAAGGTCGATTGTTACTGCTACTATAATTTTTGTTTATAATGATTAAAAGGAAAAAGAAAGAAATTAACGAAAGCGCGTATTGCGGGAACTGTGGTTTACATTAATTTTCGGTCGGCGGGTCCCATCTGCGGCTACCCATTCCTCTCCTCCGGTTACGCGGAGATCGGTGTTTAAATTTTTCATGCAGTCAAGTCAACAATAGGAATCTAATCTTTTTTTTTTCATTTTTTAAGTTTTTTTTTTGGATAATATCTCTCAATAATAATAATAATAATAATAATAATAAACAAGTGTAAATTGCATCTCTCTCCCAAATTTTGGAATAATTGTTGAGACCAACTTTGAGTTTTTGGACTTGTATTTGGGCATTAGTTATTTGTGATTAATACTCTTCATATAATATCACCTACTTTTCTGTCTCATTTTATAAAAATATATTTAAAAAATGATTTTCACAATTTATACAAAGTTGAGGAACATGTATAGAAATTATAAAAATATTTAATAATAGAGAAGAAATTGAATGTTGTCTAAAAAGTATTATAGCAAAGTAGTTTTTAAGCTTTATATTAATTTTAAATTCGATTTATATTCTTATTTCTTAATTTATTAAATAAAAATAAATAAATAATAATTATTAAGTAATTCGCAATTTCTGTTAGAAACTTAGAATGTTAAATTTTCGAATTACTTCTATTTTGCATTCACGAATGAACAATTATAATTAACAAGTAATTTTTAAATATAATTATAACTTTCACGCTTAAAACAAAATATCTTGAAAAAAGTTCCCCAAATATATATTGAAATATGTATCTAATTAGTTTTAATTATAGTGCCTATTTAGGAGTCTATTCGCATATCTCAAATGGGTGTTTAAACTCTAAACATTTGATAATTCAAAATAATTTGAGCCTTTGGTTTTTCAAAATATAAAATTTTCCCGATTTGTAAAATGCTTGACAGTCCTCATTTTTTTTTTCTCTCTCTATTTTTACTAATGCTCAATTAAATCATAATTTCTAATTATTTATTAATTTCCAAAACATCCATAAACAGATTAAGGTTTAGTAGAGGCATTGTAACCTAATAAAAATTTCGTTACACATAATTAGACCCCCAAGCCAAGCGCTTGCTTTGTTGACAATTTTTGCTTTGGGGAAAAAGGGAGAGTTACTAATGGATACAATAAATTAAAGAAGACCAACTTAAGTGCAAAGCAATCAAAGACCTGATTCAATCAATGGTCACCTTTTTATCATTGTGAATTTGTGATATTCTCAAAGTTTAAAATTGAATGCCTCCTTGACATATTGATGTCTATATTATATTACGACTTTACAATTAATTTTCTTTATTTAAATGATATAAATTCTATTAACTTATAGTACGTTTATTATTAATTTCTTTAACTAACAATAATAATATACTTTTTCTATTTTAAAATATTTATCACTTTTAAAAAAATATTTTAAATTACTTGTCATTTTTTAAAGTTAAATATGTATTTATTTTTTTTTAAGTATACATTTATCCTGTATTATTTTACTAAATTATAACATTAATTAATTTTCAAAATAATTTTAAGATTTCTAATAAGGGATTTTTAAATATGTATAATTTGTTAATAATATAATTATTTTAAAATGAAGAAAAATAATAACTTATCAGTTATCAAAAGATCTCCTGAATGTTAATTTATTGATCTCTTTATACTCTTTTATTCTTAGTCCTTAATAACTTCTTCATTTTTTATTTTTTTTTTGGGTCTTTCCCAACTTAAAAGCACCAAATCCATTAAACCGAGACAATTATTTTATTATTTTATAAAACAATTTTTACAAAAAAAAAAGATTTTAAATTTATTAATCATTGAATATACGTCGACTTCATTTTCACTTTTGTAAAATTCTCTTAAGAAAAAAAAAAAAAAAGGCACATAGCCAGGTAATAGTATTGCCCTTCTTTTTTGAATTTTGTTCATTTTCTCCTCGTGAGTCCTAGCCAGCACGCTGCTTTTTGTGGGGCTGTGGAGTCCCAATTACTCCTTCTTTTACGGGTTTCTTTTAAGAAAGGGCAATATTTAATTTACAAAAAATAAAATTAATAAAATTTTACTAATTTAAAATATAATGCACATATTAAAATTTAATAAAATTTATATAATTATAATAAAAAACTATTATACCTCTAAATAAAAGTAAACATTCATTAATTATTTTCCTCTCCATATTCATTGAGAATATATATATTTAATAAGTCAAATGGTTAAATAAATGATAAATTAAGAATATAAGTACTAAATTTATTTTTGATTTGTAAAATTAATAAGTATTTTAATATAATAAAATTAAAAATCTTTGACATAATTTTTAGAATGGATTTATTCAGGTAAGAATACATTTACACATTGGTCTTTTAAATAATGGATAAGCTCATCTCGTTTATGCAAAATTTTGAAATTAATTTTTATAAATTAGGTTTTGGTTCACTAAACATTACAAAAAACGAAAATTTAAATTAAGTTCAAAACCAAAAGCTTTAGGATGAAATTTGAAAAAGCCCCTCAAATTATGAGTTTATCTTAATTAAGCTCCTAAAGAATTATTCATCTTGAATATGCCCGTTAAAGTAATAATAATAATAATAATAAAGCCTCAATTTCACGATTTGGAAGAGAAAACTAATCTCTTTATTCTTTTGCTCTCCCAACATTGATGTGTACTTAAAAAGAGAAAATATATGCAATGTATACATATATATAGTAGACATAAAAAAATCTTGATTTATGGAATTTTTTGAACTTTTTACCTTCTATTTTTCTTATTTTCCCTTAAATTAGAAATTATAATTTTTTTTGGGTGTCTATTTGTGTTTGAGTATTCTTTTTTAAAAGTTTTTGTCAATGTTAGGAATGAAAAATTAAATAGAGTGGTTTTATGTATTCAAATCATAACAAACTGACCTGATTAAAATGATTTTAAAAAAAATAAAAGCTTATTCAAAATCAAGATGATTAACTTTTGAGGGGCTTAATTTAACATAAGACCATTTACTTTGGGGTTTTTGGAATTGATCCTATATATATAATTCTTTAAGGATATGTTTGGGTTAAAAGGAAGGAGAGTTGAGGAAAGAACAGTCATTAGAAAGAAGGAAATGAAGAAGAGAGAAAGAAATAATAGAGTATTTTATTGTGTTTAAGTAGTTGATAGTAGAGAAGTGAGAGATAATATATTAATTTAAATATACACTCATATCTTGATGTGAATATAAAAATCTTAAACATTGATATTTTAGTCAATACAAAAAATTCATTAGGATTGGTTTCCTTTCCTTCTATTTTTAAATAGAAACCAAGTTAGACATTTTTTATAAAAAAAAATTAACTTAATGTCTCCATGTTCCTCCATTTCCTTTCCTTTCTTTCCTCTCTAAAAAAATCAATTAAAACACCTAAATTTATTTCCTCTCTTTTCCTTGCAGTCAAAATCTTTCAATTTGAAAATACCTTAAAGATCTTTGGATAATAATATAAAGTTATATTTCAAGATATTTCACTTGTTAATTTTCTTAAGTTATCACTTAACCAATTTCATCTCCTCAACTTGTTATGAACTAATATATATTCAATAATGTTAGCCCTTAATATTTTTATAAACAAAATTTCTCCCTTTTATTATGATTTATATGTACCTATTGATGATTTAATTTTCACACGTCTTTTCTTAAGTTTTATGCAAAATATTTTTTAAATAAATATTTTTCTCTAATGGGTAAATTTTTAAACAAAAGAGAAGTTTCTATTATATATAAAAACGTCAAGGGAGGTAAATGGATATTAGAATAAGATAAATTATTGACTTTACTCTCTAGTTTAAAGTATAGGAAAGTAGAATATAGATTTTAAAACGATAGAAGGTATTAAAGAGTCTGTATGTTACGGTAAAAAATATTAGAAATTCCATTATTGTGGTTTTTTTTTTTTTTTTTTATGGTCTTTGCTTCTTTGGTTGTGAGCTGGTGAAAGTAGCAGCTGAGTAGTTGGACATGTGCAGTTGCATACTTACCGGGTGAGAAAGAAAACCCATTTGTCAAAGTGAAGACTCTGATGGAGTAAACAGTGGAGGAAACCCCAATCACCAGATCCCGTGGCTGCCTGCAATAAATTCTAGATTCCGAATTAAAAGCTGGATGGGGGATTGCTTTGCATTGAAGCAAGTGACAGAGTCATCGTGATTAGAAATTTAGAATAAAGGTTATCAGGGTTGTCATTAATTGTCATCAGTTTACATCTTGGGGAAGCTTAATAATAGATTCATCTATTTAATTTTTCTTATTTTGGACTTTTTTAAATTAATAATTCTTGATAAAATAAAAATTATGATGAAATTAATAAAATAAAGCTATTATTTATTTTTTAAAACTATTCAGGTTAGAAGATAGATATGATTACTTATTTTTCGATATTATCTATTTATTTAAAAAATAAATATAACTATTTATTTTTGTAAAGTTATTAATAGATAAGATAGAATCATATTTATTATATTTATTTTCTATCTTTTAAGATAATGTATCTAAATTTTTATAAATAAAAATCTTATATAGATATATTGAATATCAATTTGAATCTAAGTGGATATTAATCAATTTAATTTAGGATTGGATATTTCACAACTCAAGAGAGGATAAAACTTAAGTTTATAACTGTCTAGTTTGGAAGTTAATTGATGTGGGTAGTATTCTTTCCCCAGCATGATTCTATGGGGAATTAACTTAGTGAGTTTGACCGAAATAGGCACCTTTTAAAAAGAATGCCCAAAAATAGTCACTTTTATTGGGGTACCCACTTTCATGGTTGCTATATGTGAGGTCCACTGGGACCTCGCACCAGACGCGAGGAGTGCCGAAGTCGCGTGACGGTGGTTTACTTACATCACGTCTGTTGGACACAGGGAACCCCACCTGATTCATTAAAATTTTGTAAAATCTGTTATAATTTTTTAAATACATAAAAATTTATAAAATACTTTAATTATTCATAAAACTGCATTCTAATGTATTTTTAATTAAATTTGTATTATTATTTTTTATTTTGATGGATCAATAATACTTTTTGAGTATAATTATTAAATAAAGTATAATTAATAATATTTTATTACAATTGATTATAAATATTAATTTTTTATAAAAAGTTATGTCGATTATTTAAATTTATAATTTTTTTATAATTTAATTCAAGTAATCTAATTTTAACTAAATTTGAATAATATGTGAAAAATTAAAGAAAATGTGCAAATAATAAATTATATCTTAGTGAATAATAATTTGAGTAAAATTGAATATTCCATGAATATTTGCGCATTTGTTTTATTTTTAAAAAAAATGTATGAAAATAAGTCATTGCACTTAAAGTTTTGTTATTAGTTTTATCTTCTCAATTCACTATATATTTTTGACTTATTTAATGTTAAATATTATTCAGCTATAAAAAATACGTGTTTAATTAATATTAAATATTTCAATAAATATGAATTTAATTAATATTAAGTATGAATTTAATATGTATTTAATTAATATGGATCTAGTTAATTTTAAATATGGATTTAATTAATATTTTATTAAATAATAATTGAATATTTCATGATTATTTTGCATTTTTTAATTTTAAAAAATGATGTGAAAAAAAAATCTAATATTTAATTTAAGATTACGTATAATATTTAATTATAATAAATTTTAAATCTCAATTATGTACACTTAAAATCATCAAAACTAAGTATGAAAGTTAATTTCACGACGAATCCTCGACGATTCTTCGGAGGTTAAACCTGTTTTAGAGGTTATTGTTAAGATTGTACTTCAAGTTGTCTCTCATCTTATTCTTCTGTAACGTATGATAGATCTACATCCTCCTCAAACTGCCTATGTTGTCTCTGAAAACATTCAGTAGATGGACTAGTAACAAACTATTCATTCGAAGATACATGTCTCGAATCGAAAATTAGGTGCTGCAAAGTTAAAAAATCATCACGATTTCCTTCAACTGCTGCACATGGCACATAATTATCTTCATCCACTGTACTTGGCACATAATCATTATCAACCACTGTAGGAGTACTTGACAAATAATTATCTTCACCTCTATGAACAGGTGAGTAGTGATGCTGTCGAGAAACTTCGTCAGTTACAGCACGTCGACGTGCTCATCTACCGCCCCACCTAATTAATGGTACTTGTCGTGGGACTTCTTGCAGAATGGGCGGAATCGATGGAATTGGATCAGAAGCATACAATCATCTGGATGGCTCATGTGGCATACAGTTTAGACGATCTGTTTCGCCATCAGCAGGTAATGTACGTCTGGTAATATCCGACATTCTTCCAACTACTTGTTAAGCGTACAGTGCATCAGAATGCTGAGACGCTTTATTGTCTATGTACAAAATCCAGTGCAGCGCATCAGTCTGTACATGCATTTTCAAGAATGTCAATAATATATATATATATATATATATATATATATATATATATAATTTTATATACACTTTACATGCACGAGAAAGAATTTATTTACATATACTTCAAGTACTGAACTATTAGATTGGTTACCCATGGGGGTTCAGTTGTTGTATGATCGGATTATCAATCAATCATTGTATGCAAGTTTAATACCATGCAACATAATCAGCTGAAACCATAGCTTACCTAAAAATGGGTTGTCCTTCCAGAATATATACATGGCGGTTTATCTTATTAGCACGGTACAACGTATTAATCTCATTCCATCCAGCACTAGTAGTCCGCAAGTCATGCTGGTGCAAATTCAACCCCATGTCGATAGTATCATGAATTGATTGTGCCAATCGAAATTGTTGCATGACTGTATTGGGGTGATGCAACTCTATTGTCTCCCAACACAATAGTGATGTGACGATGTTCAGATTTATCGTCTATGCGTACAATACGGAGGTAGAGATACCAACATGTACTTATTGTAGGGTTGCCAAATAAACTGTAAAAATAAATAATTTTAATATCAAATAAGTAATAATAATAATAATTTATAATATTTACATAATTGTGAATTCAAAGATATAATACTTACATGATTGTGCCGCATTCGATCCAATTAATCCATGTATGCAATCAACACATGTGTTGGGGTACAAGAAAGTTCTAGTGGACTCTGTCATGTTGATCCTCTACATACTCTATCCGGTCTCCAAGCCCTTAACTATTGCAAAAGTTATAATAATTTTAGAAAAATATGAGCATGTTTATTTTTCGAAAAAAGTAAAATAAAAATAGTTCATTTAATTTTAAATTCCATTTCGTACCTGAATCAATAGAAGTGGAATACTGATTTGATGCATCGTATAAGAAGTAGTGTTGCACATACAATGATACAAATGCGCTAGTGTTGTCCCTAACTTAGTGTACTTGCCAACTCAATGTTATGTATGTATCTAAAGAAGTGCAAATGAATTTGGTTCTTGAATTTATCCGAGAACAGAAATCTGACCAGAAGTTTCATAAGACGAGATCCGCTAATGAATGTTACGCTTGCTGTACAATCATGTTTGTAGTCGCATGTAGTGGGAGAGTGTGAGACAGGGCTCTCTCAATTAAACTTAACTTCAATCAAGATCCGTCTAGATTTGTGTTCGTGGGACAAAAAACCTAGGAGTATGTCACATAGGTCTAGCAACTTTACTTGCGGACAGTTGAACTCACAGCCAATAATTGGATTACCATCTACGCATAATCTAAAGAGGACATCTACATCTTGCAGGGTAATAGTTGATTCTCCATCTAGAAGATGAAAAGTGTGGGGTCTCCTGGTGTCATCTTTCTATTAACGTTGTAATCAATGAATGGTCAATTTTTATATATGGTAAACGAATCACCCCACTGAATCAAGCTATATCCATAAGTTGCTTGACACAAGGATCGAATGGTCGAGCAATCCAAAAAGCGCTATCATTGCGCTTTGCAGTGAGGATGACATTTTCTAACTGTCCTGTCCAAATATGCATCGATTTATGTCTATGTTACAGAGTCAACAAGTCCAGAACAATAGGGTCTGGATCAATTCCGTCGAGCGTAGGCTCATACATGGTGTCCTAAAATAAATAGTAAATTTATAATTTTATTATTCAATAAAATCAAAATGAAAAATATCATCATGAGACATAACTAACTACATAAAATGAATAACTAAACACATGTCAACAGGCGTGCATAATATTAGTAACAAAATTTACAAAAAATGTGATTACAGGTATTACACATAAAAATAGGGATTGATACAGCAGATCAAAGAAAAAATATTATAAATTAAGATGATATTATATGTATATTATTTTAATATCAATCAACGGCACCGTAGTTGCAATTCTTCCTATTATGTCCGTTGCAATGATATAAGCCACATCAAGGAGGTGAATCAAAGTAACATTCGTCCATTTTATTCTGAATACGTAAAGTTTGCATTCAACCAGTTCGACGGTTCTTGAGACGGTAAGCAAACGATACCAAGCTAAAATCAAGGTTGCACTAATAATTCTCGTATGGAATGGACTTGAACTGTACTATATAAGTTAATCTATATTTTAGTGTTGAGTTTTCCAATAACATGAGATCCCTGGGATTCATCCCAGTTATTGACATGCTGCAAATGCAAGGGAACAAGACATTACATATATTTTCCATTTGCAATAACTGCATATCCTGGTACCAACATTAACCTTGTAGGAATTATTTCCCTTTCCATATTAACGATGTGGTGATACAACACTAAAAATACCTTGATCCTGATTAAAAGCCAGCACACAGTGTTTCAGTCCTTTCGTCTCATTCTTCATAAACTTTACCCATATCGTTGAAAGAAAGTGATATCTATTGTGATTAGCCTCCTATCTATAGTTGTTGAAATATTTTACCTTTTTTTTAAACGATGACTCAACAAGAACCTTTATGGGTAGGACACGTATACATTTAACAACAATGCTGACTGATTCTGCCAAATTAGTTGTTATATCACCCCACCGATATCCATGTCATAAGCAAACGTCCATTACTCTTTCGAATCAAATCCACCCACGCATTCGCTTGAGAATTTAGCAAACTAATTTTTTCCACAATCTTAAAAAATTTACGCTTCTTGCTTTGATCCCTGGCTACATACATCAACTTCTTTAACTGATGATTTCTGAACTTTGCATTGAAGCTGCTCCGGATGTGTCTAAGATAAAATCTGTGTACTGCCATTAGCTCTTACTATCTAGGCAGTCGTTGAATGGCATTCACTATCCCAATGTGTCTATCGGATATTAAACAAATTTTTTGATTCTTTAGAATATGTTCTTTGAGTAAGGACAAAAATCAACCCTAACTGTCATTAGTTTCTTTGTCAACAACTACAAATGCAAGGGGTAATATATGACTGTTGACATCTTGACCCATTGTTATTAAAATTTTTCCCTTATATATGCCCCTAAGAAATATCCCATCAATACTGACCACCGATTTCATGTGAACAAGTGCATCAATATACGGCTTGAATGACCAAAAAATATATGCAAATATCTTTGTCCCATTGCTATCCATAGGTAAGAAGTGTCAGGCCACGTCGGTGCTTGGATTTGTATCTTATAAGGCTTGTACATACCATGGTAACTGTGAAAATGAAGAAGGCTAATCTCCGTTGATCATCTCAATAGCATGTCTGTGCGCGTTCCATCATTTCTTGTAAAACGGAGTGAAATATAACGTGTCATGAATATAGTTATTTATCTCGTTGACCTTAATATTTGGATTATTATGAATCATCGATAAAATGTGCTTCACTATAAATTTCACGCTCATGTTACGATGGTTGCTATCTATTATTCGGACTAGACAAATGTGTTATCTATACCATTGAATAATTTGCCATAGACCACAACCTTTCTTCTTCTGTGCACAGATTCATCAATAACAGGGATGCTACAGCCTTACTTTCTTGTACAATAAACTCACGGCCCATTCTAACAGATCATGACCGAATAGCCCAAAATAACTCATTCTTATTTCTGAAACACATGCCAAGTCTCAAGTTATTGTTGGATTCTGACCATAAGTCCATCTCACTGCTACTTATCGCAATTCCAACGGCTTCGCTTTCTATTTCTTGAGAAGTATCCAACCTGTCAAGATAGATTGAATACGATGGATTATACAATCAGTCCAATTCAACAAGTGTATTAGCAGGTTGTTTACAGAAGGACCGGAAATCTGTTCTCCAACATTACCATTCCCCTCGTCATCATCAGGGGTATCTTCAACATCAGGCCCATTAATATCTGATGTTGATCTTAAACCATCCACAGTCGCCTCCAGAGCACCTACCCAATTAGGCTCTTGAATAACCTATTCATTGACTGGGGTTACATCTAATGAAACATCTATATCCGTAATTGGAAACAACGATAGGTTGGGCTGTGCTTGACTAGGCTAAATATCGACACGAAATGAAGGCATAACAAACCCCATCAAGATTGATAGGTACTGATTGCTAGGTCTAACAACTGGAGTGTCCGGAACTGATATAATATAAAGGGACTCGAAAGTGTTGGTTGGGAGGTTTGCATGATTATTGGCGTGAATAGGTGTAAGTACATTTAAATCAATATTAGGCATATTCACTGGAGTGGTTGAGTTCAGTAATTCAATAAAGGACTCAGTAACAGAAGTGGGCTTGTTTTGCTCTAGAAGATTTGTAGTTGTTCCATTTAGAATCTGTAATGAA
This sequence comes from Voacanga thouarsii, assembly GCA_026120185.1. Lineage (NCBI taxonomy): Eukaryota > Viridiplantae > Streptophyta > Magnoliopsida > Gentianales > Apocynaceae > Voacanga > Voacanga thouarsii. The sequence goes on from JANUWF010001704.1 coordinate 2,031,355, forward strand.
CATGTAAATCATTGAGTTGTCCATTCACAGTGAATGCATAGTATTACAAAATTTTCATATTTTCATCATTCGTTATGGAAGTTGTTGTAGACCTTATTGCAATACCAACAACAATATATTCTCTCATTGTGATATGCAACTAAACATTAGACATGTCAAATCCATGAACTATACATATTTTGTTGACTAAATCGAGATAATTAACTCAATTTTTAATAATCAACACCTTGTGACAGGGATCGTTAAAAAATCAACGTGTGGGATGCGCATAATCTCGCAATCCCAATATAACCGTAATCTAATAGGTTGTTCTAGTGATATTGTGCTTAAACAAATCTAGAAGATTTTTTCTATTAATGAAAAATAAAATATGTCACAATCTTGAATTACTATATAAAACTAATATCATCATTCTTCAACACAAATCAACACAAAACAACACAATGTGCTATACAATCCAATATCAAATAAATTAATTAATCGGCACAAATGATAAAAAATAGAGTATCATTCAAAATATAGATTTTTTTTTTATCATGCACATGAAATTATGTTAATGCGAATTTTATTATTTGAGTGTTTATTCATCCTTAAAAAATTATATACGTATAATATATAAGAATTATTTCATATAATATTTTAGATTGGTTTACATATAAAGAAAGATAAAAAAGATATTTTTTAATTTTTTGTTTATATATTTTGGATTAGTTTATAAATTTGTAATTTTTGTTTAGTTTTTATTTCAAAAGATTTAAATTCCAAAAATTTAGAAAAGATAAAAATTGAATCATGTAATATTTATTTTCAAATTTAGTTTGTATTTAAAAAAAAAATTGATCTTGTGTTTTTTTAATTTTAATCAATAGAAATTTTTATTTTATTTAATTACAAAGAAATTGGTTGATACAAATTTTTAATATTTTCATTTAATTCAAAAATTATTTCAGTTCTCAATTTTATTAAAAGATAAAAATTTAATTCTTGTAGAATTCACATTTTAATTTTAGTTTGTATTTGGGAAAAAAAATGAGGATGTACTTAGATTGAAGTTCTTTCGGAAAAAAAAAATATTTTATTTTAACAAAAAATATATTTAATGTAACATAAATTTTAATTGTGAAGTATTAATAATTAGATTATACGCTCTAAATAGATTAAAATATTAATTTTTGAATTTATAAATCTTTTATAAAAATCAAAATTATGGATTAACATATGTACTAACTGGCTAAAACCCCTTAATTTTTAGTAGTGGCTCCATTGCTTTTATCTTTTCACTTTTATTTGAATATATACTAAAAATTATAAGTAAATTAAACTATAAAGTAAGAAAAATCCAAAATTCAAGGATTGTTTATAATCAATAAAACGTCAAAAAATTCTTACATGAAAATACCAGAAAATTTTGATAAGCTCTCATGACAGGGTAGAATAAATATGAGATTCACTACAAGACTATTTTACTTCATTTTGTACCTACTGTTCATATATTAAAATCATTCATATATACCCATTTATCACAGACCAGAGCCATTTATAAATATTCATCACAATACAATACAATACAAATCAAACTAACAATACAGTAAAATTTTGATTCTATACACAAATTCAAACTATATATATATATATATATATATATATATATATATATACACATATTAGTAAATAATTTAGTAAAGTCTCAAATACAACATTTTGCTATAATTCAATATAAAATTTAACAAATACATAATTTAAATACTCAAGCAATGCTCTGACAAAAAAAGAAAAAGAAAACTATTGTTATATATGGAGAACTCTGACAATGCTATGGTGAATAGAAATTATGACAACAGCTATTCACAAATGATATTACTTTGACAACAACTCACCAGCTATTAGAATCCGACAGTCGTAAAAAATATTATTTGAAAGAAATAGAGGATCGTGAATTAAAATTAGGCAAAGAAGAAAGACACGGAAGAGTTAGAATTAGAAGGATGCAAAGAAGAAAAAAAAAAAAAAAACAGAAGGAATTGGAATGCAAAGAAGAAAGCCTCTCCAAATGGCCGTGGCATCGGTTTATATAGATAAAGAAATGAGAGAAGTGAAGCTAATATTGCTCGGCCCTCTATTGTTTCCCGTGAAATGCTGAAATGCTGAAGTAAGGTGAAGAATCAGAGATGTCCTCAAGAATCTCTGAAAAAGCCGTATAATCTCGTGTTTGTGATACACAAGGCCACCCTGTATCTCGTGTCTGTGAGACACAAGGTCCTGGCTTTTCGCACAGCTTTAGTGCTACTTTTTGACCCGGTAGTAGCTTTAATACTGCTTTTTGACCCAATCAAGATGCCTAACATAGTGTCAGGCATCACGCACTCCTCGCGTTTGGTGGACACAAGGTCTACTGGGACCTCCAGCAAAGGCAAGGTACCCCTTCCAGGGGGTACTACAAAAAAGATGGCTATTTTTGAACATCCTTTTCAAAAAGTGCCTATTTTGGTCAAAACCTCAATTAACTTAATTGCATGGCTTTATTCTTCTATCCTAATCCTCAATATCCTTGTGACTTATTTTGTGTGATTTCACTGTATTCCAATGATTATCTAGTATAAGTTAGTTTAGTTATTTTCATTTTCTTATTCTTTTGTTTTGCTTGGCCAAATAATGAAATGAGAGTAAAATAAGAGTACTTGTCACATTTTCTGTTGATTTGATACTTGCCATTAAGATCCTATATTACATTATAGATATACTTATTTTTGTGTGTGTGTGTATGTGTGAGTAATTGTGGCATTTTAATTAAAACTTAACCAATTGAGTAATTTTTGTTGATAATATATTCTATAGGGTAAAAAATCAAGTAGTACCTGAACTACCTACAATTCTAAATTTTACATCTAAACTAAAAATCATTCAAAAGTAGCACTCATCCTATTAAAAAGTCCTGATCTACATTCTGTCAAGTTTGATTGTTTAACCACATTTTTCGTCAATCACAGGACTATTATGTGATATCTTTTGAAGGTATTTTTATCCATTAAAGGAAAGAAAAAATAGACAAATCTGCTTCAAAAAATCAAGAATGATTTTCATGGATCTACTGCACATTTTGGGTTCAATTCACACCCAAAATTCACGTCTTAGACCTTTATCCTTCACATAAAATATGAAATTAGTGAATATTTGCTTTGTCAGTAGTAGAAAAAACACTGAAATTTACTTATTCATTGCTACAAGTTGCGAATCTTCTTGCAGGATGCTTGTCAGTCCATAAGGTTCTAAGGATGCTTACCCTTCCACAATGGCAAGTGGGCAATGGAGGACTTCGACTTTTGGGCATTTCCAAATTATAGTGTCATGTCATGTCCTTTTTTTTTTTTTTTTGAGGGGGTTGAAAAACAAAGGTATGTTGAGGAAGAAAAGAGTTAAGTATTTTGGAAATTGTGCCATCAGTTTTATTAGAGGGAAAGAGTTGGTGCCCATAGAGTAATATGTAAGGATAAAAATACATTCACATAAGTATCACGTGATTAACAGAAAAGGTGGTTAAATAGTCAAACTCAACTGAAGTGCAAGATCGGAACATTTAATAGTATAAGTGTTACTTTTGGGCTTTTTCAGTCTAGGTGCAAAATTTAAAATTTAAAATCGTTCAGGTGTCACTTAGATTTTTTGCTGTTTTCTATATCTAAGAACCACACACATGAGCCATTATCTTTATGATAATTTAAAAATGGAATACCTTATCGTATAAGTTTCACTTGTTTTGTGAAATAATCTAATAGAAATATTTGATCACTAGTCCTTCCAAAAGTATGGTATAACTGGATATACTTGTGCTTGTAAGATTTTAAATTCATCAATAAGTACAACTTTATTATGTTTAAAATTATTCACAGTTAAAATTCTACAAAAAAATATATATATATATTATTGATGAAGATATATAGGAGAATTTTTTTTTACTTATCATGCCTCGAATGTGCTCTTGTATCAGTAATATCGAAAAAATAAATTTATGAAATATACATAATTGCTATCATGTCTCTTTGTAATTTAGTAAAATAATAAATTATTGATGAAAAATCACGAAACCTGACCCATAGATCCTACTGTATTCCCATAAGTCAATGTTGTTAGAACTTATGATATTAACCCCAGAGGTCGTGGTTGTGGCACTGTGGTCGTAGACATTTATACAGTCATAACAGAAATATTTATTTTAATCGCAGTCGATAAAACAAAACTATGAAGAATAATGATAACCACCAAAAGTAAACAAAAAATAACGAGAAAAGAAATGTAAAAGATATGATCCCAATAAATTATGAAAGTAAATATTATCAATGTGGCATGAAAGGTCATTAGTCTCACACTTGCTGTACAGCAAAACACTTTGCTAATCTTTATTAGGCTTCTATTAAGAAGAAAAATAAAGATATTGAAGCAAATTTTACTCCACAATATTCTATTCATGATGATGATACAAATCTTTAAGATGTCTTAACTCGATTAGATGTGATTGATTTCTTTGAACATTCAGAAGAAAGAATTGATTATTTGATTGGTAATGATAGCGTCCAAAAGAATTAGAGCATTATTTTAATATTTTTATTTTATGTTATATATTTTTAGTATTGTAATAGTAATTAGCATTTAAAAATTTTATTTTATTGTTTGAATATTTAAATTTATAAATATTTTGTTATGTCAAGATGTCTATTTTTCCGTTTACTGAATTTAAAAGTGATATATACTTTATTGATAGTGGTACTACATACACCATATTGAAAGATAGAAAATATATTTTTTTTTTACTTGAAGATGGGAGAAACAAATGTTAATATTATAAGTGGCAATGTGAAATTGATTAAAAGTTGCGAAAGATTTAATATATTATTATTCTGAGGAACAATTGTTATTATTCATAAAACATTATTTTCCTCAAAATTTTAAAGAAATTTATTAAGTGATAAAGATATCTGCCGTAATAGATATCATATTAAAACAATGGAAGAAAGTGATTTTAAGTATCTCTATATTACTCAAATAAATTTGGATAAAAAATCTTTATTAGAAAAACTAATATCTATTTCATCTGACCTATATTGTACAAAAATCCATATAATTGAAGTGTACAAAAATATTCTGCCCATGCCTTTAATGCTTATTGTACATCAATTGGTATTACTATTGAACATCCAGTAACTCATGTTCATACCAAAATGGTCTAGTTAAATCATTCATTAAAAAGCTATAGTTAATTGCTAGATCCTTACTAATGAGAACAAAATTCCCTACATCTACTTGGGGATGTACTATTTTGCATGTTACAACACTTGTGCGTATAAAGCTAATAAGTTATAATAAATTCTCTTTCTTTTAGTTAGCTTTTGGTTTAGGTAAAATATTGCTCATTTAAGAATTTTTGGGTATGCTATATATGTATCTATAGCACCAAATCAATGTATCAAAATGGATCATCAAAGAAGGTTAGGAATATGTATTGGATATAATTCTCTCTTTATAATTAGATATGTTAAACCATTGACTAGTAATATGTTCACAGCAAGATTTGCTGATTATAATTTTGATAAAAATTTTGTTTCCTAAATTTGGAAAAAAACATAAGCCATATGAAAAAAAAAGTTTGCTTGGATAACATCGTTAAATTATTTTTATCCGCGCACAAGCGCAAGTGAATTAAAAATTTAAAAGAAAATTCATTTGTAAAGACTTATAAATCAAATGTCATATTCTTTTATTGACTCTATAAGGGTAATTAAATCGCATATTCTAGTTATAAATGATTCTATTCGGATAGAAGCCCCAATAGGATAAAATAAAATTCTTATAGTTGCTAAATCAATAGCACACCAAAAGCTTAGACGACCCCTTAGTTCAAAAATATAAAAATCTTTGAAAGAAAAGAAGATTAAATGATCAGGGTAATCAAATTGAATAACTAAAAAATAAGAACTAAGTGGCAACTGATGAAAAAAAAATCCAAATTTCTGAAAGTAATGAAAAGAATACTAATATTTTCTTCAATCATACTACTTCTAACAGAAGTTAGAATCGAATGAAAACAATTATTGATTATGTTTTTGCATATACTAGAGCACTTAATTTGTTAAAAGATAATAAGGATTTTGAACTAATGTCAGTTGAAAAATATCATTATTGAAGTGACTGGTCAAAATGAAAAGATGCGATTCAATCAGAGTTCAATTCACTTGCAAAATGTAAGGTTTTTAGACGTATAGACCAGAAGGTGTGAAACCAATTGATTATAAATGGGTATTTGTACAAAAGCAAAATTAAAATAATGCAGTCATGAGATATAAAACAAACTTGTGGCACAAGGCATTTAGCAAAAATTAAGTGTTGATTACGATGAGACATATTCATCTATGGTAGATGCAATTACACTCCAATACCTTGTGAGTTTAGTAGTATGTAAAAAGACTGATATGCGTCTAATGAATGTAGTTACTACTTTGTTATATGGGAACCTTTATAATGATATTTATATGAAAATCCCATAAGGATTTAATATGCCTGAAGCATACAATTTTTGCTCTAGTGGAAATTACTCTATTAAATTACAAAAGTCATTGTATAACATAAAGCAATTTGACACGTGGTATAACCACCTTAGTGAATATTTATTAAATAAAGGATATAAAAATGATCATGTATGTCCATACATCTTTATCAAAAAATCTATATTTGGCTTTATTATACTTGTAATATATGTTAATGATATCAACTTTATTAGAACTCTAGAAAGCTCCAAGAGGTAAGAGATAGTCTGAAATGAGATTTTAAAATTAAGGATGTTGAAAGAACTAAATTTTGTTTTCATCTACAAATAGAACATTTGGAAGATAATATTTTTATTCATATTGAAGTACCATACTTTTGTGCAATTGGTGTATTAATATACATTGCTAATAATACTAGACATGATATAATATTTTCTGTAAATTTATTAACAAGATTTAGTTCTTTTCCAATACGGTGATATTAGAATGGTATTAAACATGTTTTGGGATATCTCCAAGGGTCAATTGATCTCGAATTATTTTATTCAAATAAAATCAATCCAATGTTAATTGGTTATGTAGATGCTACTCATCTATCTAGTCCACATAAAATACTTTTTTAACCTGATTATTTATTTATATATGGTAGTGCTACTATATTACGATGCTCTACAAAATAATTTATAACAATTATTTTTTTTAATTATTTGAAATTATTTCTATTATGAGGTAGTTGAGAATGTGTGTAGTTGAGATTAATGATTCATTATATACAATAAAATTGTAGTTTATCCTTTGACAATAAAATTTCAACACCTCTATTATTAAGATAATGTAGCTTGTATTGCTTAATTTAAAGACAAATATATTAAAAAAGATATGACAAAATATATTTCACCAAAATTTTCTTTACTCATGAACTCTAGATGAGAGGTAAAATAGATATGTAACATATTTGATAATGTGATAATTTGATAAATTTATTCACGAAGACATTATTGACTACTACACTTGAAATATTCGTATATAAAATTGGAATACCTCAACTGAAAGATATAAATTCATCTTGAAAGATTCCATTAAGAGGGGGAGTATGTATGTGATCTACTCTTTTTTCCTAACTAAGTTTTTTTTTTTTTATTGAATCTTTCTTGGTCAAGTTTTTTATGAGACAGTTTTCCCTTTAGAAAGGAAAGTATACACTTTTTTCCTTCACTATATTTTTGTTTCATAGGGTTTTTCTTAAGAAGTTTTTTAATAAAGCATTTTTAAGATTTTGAAAATGAACATTCAAAAGGAATGTTATGAAATTAATAAGATAAATTGGTTGTTTATTTTTTAAAACTATCTATTTATCTAGAACATAGATGTGACTATTCGACTTCTAATATTATGTATTTATCTAGAAGATAAATACAACTATTTGTTTTTCTAAGGTGATTAATGAATAAGATAGAATTGCATATATTAGGCTCATTTATTATCCTTTAAGATAATATATCTAAACTTTTATAAATAGGGTTCTTATGTAAATGAACTAAATATAAATTTAAATATAAGTGATTCTTTTATTTCTCTCTTTCTTATAATTTCTTTACTTTACAATTTTTACAATTTATTTCTTGATTTTATTTTAGATCAAATTCACAATAATAATTAAATTGTTTAGATTATAAGTCATTGGCTACATTCAAATATGTATTACATAAAAACTTAGGAATGGTAGCAATATTACAGTTTATCATTTACTGTTATTGTTACCGACTAAAAATCTTCTTACCATTACCGACTACAGTTTATCACATTTGTGTGTTAGTGTAAGTTCTTCGGGACCTGGGTTAAGCTAAGGGTTTTTTTTGGAAAAACAAGTTTAATATTCAAGCTCAAAGTATAATACCATAGCGTTTAGGGGAAAGTGCACCTTGATGTTTCCAATTTTCATTTGAGTTTTAAGTTTTTATAAAATTAATATTTATCATTTGAATTTGACCAAGAATTCGATATTGTCATTTGAATTTTAAATTTTATAAAATTAGTATATAATTTTTAAATTGATTTAATTTGTTATCCCTATCAAAATTACTACTTTTCATTAAATTTTTAATAATGATTAATGCTCAAAATTAAAAGAAATAGTAAACTGAGAAACCGTTTGGTTTCAGGTTTGAGGGTAAGGAATGGGAATGATACGAAATCAAACTCATGGTTGATATTTAGTTAAACTCTATAACATTGGGAATAACTGAATGGAAGATCGAGTATTAGGGAATTGTCATTCCCATCCAATTCTATATATGTCATTTTTCATTCCCTTCTTTTTTTTCTTTTTCTTTTTTCATTATTAACTACTTTCCTCTGCTTTTATATTCTCGCTTTATTTCCCCTCTTCTCTTCTTTCTCTTGTTTTCTCTCCTCTCTAGTATTTTTTTTTTTTTTGTTGCAATTAAAGATTATAATATAAAATTTATTTCATTATAAATAATTGCCCTATTGATTATTTTGTGCTAAAAATTAAAAAATTATTAATTTTTATTCCTGTAGTTAAATCGAACAAGTATAGAAGTAGGGACGGAGCTTGAGTGTGGAGGGTGCGGGCATTTGCCCTCCAAAAATAGTTCTTAAACTATATCTTTTTTTTTTTTTTAAAGTTCTTAAACTATATCGCTAACAAGATATCTATCTTTAAATTTATAGGTTGATGTCACATTATGATACTTTTACATGCCGTAACAATAAATTTCTTCTTTGATTTATATATATATATATATATATATATATATTAATTTTTAGAGACTCTAAATTATTTTTATTCTGCCAATCGAATCCATTACATTTACAGCAAAGTCTAACTACGCTTTGTACAATTGTACGCCCTTTTGATGTTTTTAATTTTAGAAGAGTAATCTAGTCAAAATATATGATTTATATCTCTTTCATTTTGCATTTTCCAAACACCGTTTGAGCTGATTTTATTGCGGATATGGTGATAGAATTAATTTGGCGAATAAAAAGTAATTTAAGTACTTAAAAATTTCAAGAAATAATTAAACAACAGAAATCTTATTAGTGGCGAATTTCCTAAATTCAAATAAAAATGTAAGAGAACGCGATAATCTAGGATGATAAACTCAACTTCACCCAAGTTCAGGTTCGAGGTTAAGTAGATAGCTATATGTTTTTTAGGTTCCTCATTTCCAAAATATAGACATCTCTTGATATAGAGAAAAAAAAAAAAATCAATAACTAATTTTGCGTAGTTATTGCCAGGGACTAACAGAGAGAGGACTATTTAACTTTTTATTTTTTTCTAAATTACAATTAACGCTGTTTTATTATTATTATTATTATTATTATTATTATTATTATTATTATTATTATTATTATTATTATTATTATCGTATTTGACATGCATTAAAGGAGAATCAAATGGCTTATCTGACTTTGTATAAAATTTTTACATTGACCACGGTTACATCTCTCTCTCTCTCTCTCTCTCTCTCTCTCTACATATATATATATATATATATATATATATATATATATATATATATATATATATTGAGCTTTGTTCTTTGGGGAACAAAAACACTATTGTGGGGAAAGAGGAGCCCAAATATGGATCAAATTTAGGTTCGGATCATTTAGCCCAATGTACTCTTTGTATGGACTTGATCCAAAACTCCAAAGGCCTAATTGTTCCTTGAAATCCTTATTGGGTTAAATTTCAGAGGCTTTTGGGAAGATAATTCAACATGGCCAATCATTTGTTTTTTTTTTTTTTTTGTAAATTTCAGATTATGATTATGGGCAGTGAAAAAAAAAAAAAAGAAAACAGGAACTACCCAAAGGAGCCAATGTAATTTCTTATGAATTTTTAGTAGAACAAAAGAGGAAAAGATTTCACATTATGTTATTGATATTTTTAGATCGACCTTTTTTTTTTTTTAAGAGATGGACTTAGAGTTCGTTTGATAAAATTGAAATTTAAAAATTAAATATTTAAGTATTGAATTTTAAAATTTAAAATTTGAAATAATTATAATTCATTTTTATACTATTTTTTAATTATAATTTAGATTAAATATAAAAAATATTAATAATTAGGTGAGTATTTAATATTTTCAGACTTTAGACTAAAGTAAGTTTCAATTCACTTAAAATTTATAACAAAATTTCAGTACGTCTTAATCAATTAAATAATGACAAAAACTTATTATCAAATTTACTTAATTAATTAAATATTTAATATTAATCATTATCAAACGTACTTAATAAAATAAATACTTATTTATTCAAATTCAAATATTAAATTAAATTATCAATCAAACACTTACTTAAATATGATATGGGCTCTTCTCGACCTTTCATCTTATTTTTTAAATAATTTTTAAAACTATTAATACAAGTGTATGTTACTTTTTAAAGAGCGAAATAAAATCGAATCTTTCTTACTGATGAGGTTTGAAGATAGTGATGGAGACAGAACTAAAAAAGATTATTGTATATTTATTTAGTTTCTTTATATATTATATTCATTTAAAATTATTGGAAAGTTTTATTGTTACTTTATGTAAAATTTTTATTTTTTTCCGTCTTAAATTATTAGTCTACTTTAACCGATTATATGGAGATTAAAAAAATAAAATTTTTAATTAATTAAATATATTTTTTCTATTTTTACCCTTACAATTCAATGATAAGTATCTCTCTTTATATTAAAAAGTACACAAACTTTAAAATTTTGATATAATTTCAAATTACTTCTCTCTTCTAAGTATTTAATTCTTGTTAGACAAAGATCAAAATATTGATGAATATTTAATTCTCTCTCCAAGTTACTATTAATATTTCTTGAGAATTAACGACATGAATATGAATATCATAACTCATAAAATGAGTTTTTGACTATATTTTAATATTTTTTAAAAATAAAATACTATTAAATATGGATAAATTTGAAATATTAAACCTTAATTTTCTAAAGGAACAGATAATTTAAGATGAAAGTTAAGTTAGAAAATAAATTGATAATTTAGAACGGAGGAAATATTATTTTTTTGAAATATCTATATTTCTTGATTCCGTTCTCTTAAATTAAAAAGGAAATTTAAGAACTATTCAGATTCTGATTATTTTTAATTTAATGTATAATTTATTATTTAGAACCCAAAAAAAAAAAAGCACATCAATATAGGTTTTTAATAGAGTGAGTTGTTGAATTAAGGAAGTTCTTACATGCACCCAGGGCACGTGCACTGGGGCAATAGAGAATTGTATTATTTGCAGATAAAATTGTATATAATATTTACTATATAACTTTCGTTACAAGTAATATAATCACTTAATACATCCAGTATACGTACACCGAACGTATATAAGAATTTACCGTTGAATTATTTCCATTTCCGTTCGAAGAGGATACTCCCTCAATCCACAAATAATTGATCTAATTGTGAAAACTACGTATATTAAGAAATTGTAGAATTCTATAGTAAAAATAATTAAAATGTCCACTATACAATTTAGAATATTTTTATTATCTTTCTCATCTTATTAATTTGAATCCCATTACTTTTTTAATTACATCACTCTAATAATTACATATGTTTCTCTCTTCTCATCTATGTTCTTTGTCTCTCTGTTCCTACTCTTTATTTTTGAGTCTTTTTTTCACTCATATCACCTTATTAAATTATACTTTTGACTATTTTTATAAAATAACGTGATTTTATTGTTGGTTAAAATAATTTTAATATGGGTAATTATAATACTAATTAATTGATATAAAATTGTACTAAGGGTAAATTTAGAAAAAAAATTAAATACAACATACATTTAAAACATAAACAGTTATTTTTAAATAAATTAAAAAATATTAGACTAATTATTTGTAAACGGATGAATTAATTATTTTTTGGGTCAAAGTCAACTTCATCAGAGATGGAGAGACGACTATGAAGAAGTAAGAGTTTTTCACTCTTTGCAAGATCGAGTTCACAAGCAACCTCTGCAGCATGATCTTGACTTTTTAACTGTGAAAAGCACCAATTTTGGTTCCACTAATTTCTCATTAAAGCAGCACACAAAGACAAAGCAACCTAGACATAGAATTTTTTGCAGCAAAAGTCAAAGACAGTCCTACTTTTTATCAACTTTTCACACATCCCATATCTTACAACACCCCTTAATTACTGAGGCTTCAACTACTCATCAATGAATGCGATTGTGACTGAAGAAGAAGAATAGAGGATCAGTCATTTCTTAATCTGCTGCTTTGTTGAAGACTTTATCCTGGGGATGCATTTGCCTTTCATACTCTTTTCTGTTCTCATGGGTTCCTCCACGTCTTCAACTGCGTCTGCCAGTTCTGCTTTGGAGCTCCTGATGGCATTGACCAGTGGATAAAAAAACAAATGAATTCAATGTTATCTTTTGGTTCGTTATCCTATTCATATTAATGCCTTACCAAAAGAACAAGTTAATATAATACCATCTTTTTCCTTTTTTTCAAAACAAAACTAGGAGGGCGTAAAAAATAATAAAGCGATTATCGCAAACCACTGAATGAAGAATTCGCAGGTTGTTCATATGCCTAAGCAGTGTAACAGTAGAGCTCATAACTTTAACTAAATGTGTTGCTTCTCATAATCTCTTTGGTTATATATCCCTGAAACTGAGCGGCAGCAGTCCTTTATGGCCTGGGTGCAATTGATATCAGTGCTTGTAACTTGCTTGATTTTACAAGATTTTCTACTAATCAAATTCCGTCAAGCATGCTTGAGCTAAAAACAAGAATTGAGTCGGCATACTTTATTAGCATCTTTATTTTCAAATTATAGATTGAGAGCTCAATTCACTTCTTGAGAATTTGTTAGATATGCCCTCTCCTTTCTCCTAGATAGTTTACAGTACCAACCCTTTTTTTCTTTTTTTAATTATAACCTTTACATTATTTTATCACTTCGGATCGGGACTCAACAAATCATTTGACTATACTTGAAGTAAACCATTGCAAGGAAAAAGAAAAGAAGCTTTACCTTTCTTCATTGTACGAAGATGATTTTTTCAAGCAGGGTTCAACATGAGTTCTTTCCTCAGTGGACATGGCCTCAACAATGCTCCCACTGAAGTATTGTTTCTCCTCCATCTGCAAATTCCCAAACCTTGGATTCTCAGACATGCATTTGATCTCATCCTCCACCTCTTCCACCACCAGCTTCACGGCTGCGTTCTTACGCAGCACCCCTTTGTGAAGATCACTACAGTTACTCTTCCTAGCCACTGCAGCGGGCGGTTGTTGCTTCAAAATGGGGACGTTTTTTGTTTTGAAAGGCAATGAGCCGCCACATGCAATGATTTGGAACAGCATCGAGTTTCTACTCAGTAATGGCTCTGTTCCAACTGGATCACCGTCCTCAAACCTCTTGGATGTGTTGTTGAACTCATTAGCCTTATCAGAGAGCGTAGAGGATATCGTAGATGGTGGAGATGAGTCGTCTAGAGTCAGCTCAGTGACAAGGCTTTTGAGATTTTCTCGACATTTCTGCTGCTGCTGCTGTAGTTGTGGTTTTTCAAGTTCATCAGTGGAGACTCCTCTGGAGCATCCAGAGTAGGGTATAGTTGGGTAACTTTTCTTCTCCTCGTAATTATCATCTTCTTCTACTTCATCCATGTAGTGATTGTTTTCCATTTCCTGGAGCTCTGGATGCCGTTTTGCAGCTTTTGGTTTCCGTTTTGGCTGGAATTTTGTGCTCTGCATCTTTGGTGCATTCCCAAGCTGAAGTTGTTGAAACTTTTCTGCATCTGTTGAAAATATGAAGAACGTGAAGCAATGAACTACAATGTGCTAAATCTCAAGAAGGAAAGAGCACAAACACTGGATTAGTAATCGAAAGCTACTAACCAGTGCAACCTTCAATGACTTCAGACCCTTTGAGAATATATTCAGCGCCTTCTGATGGATAGATGATATCATTCTCCGACAAGTCATTCCACACGTAGCCATTCTTGTAGCTCCTGCAATACAAGAAACCATTTGAAAATGTAAATTTGGTACCTAAAGGAGTGAATGCGAGGAGCAAAGAGCATAAAGAAATTACGTTTGCCAGAAAAGCAAAATAAATATACCTCTTGCAAGACCAAGAATACATGGAGGGCATGCCTTTTCCCCTGAGCACCGTGAGCCTATCAGTAAAATCTACGAATGGAACAGTTAAGAAAATTCAGATAAAGGGCTTCAAGAATCAAGATTGCTACTTTTATATGATTCAATCCGAGAACAAGCCATTTCCCAAGTTGGCTATAAAAAAAAATTCTTTAAGATCCAAAATTGATCACCTTTCAAGCGAAGATTTTGATTGGCAAGATGGGTTACTTCCATGTAATGAGGATGCTCAAGCTGGCCATTTCTTGAGAGGTAATAGACAACTTGAATTCTCTTGAATGTCGGCCTGATCATCCTGTGCTGAGACTGAGAGCACACTTTAACTCTATCTGGACTCATGTCTCTGCTTCTTCTTCCTCGAACCTCCATTTCACTTCTCTCTTCTACTTTACAGTTGAAAATGAAATCCTAACAATCAAACACTGGCCAATGGCCTCAATTATCACTCCACACGAACTAAAAAAAAAGAATACATACAGATAGAGACAAAGAAATGTTAAAGCCTTACAGGACAGAAAGAAAACTCTATCCACTCTTAGGATTCTTGATGAGAGAAAGAGACGAGGGGACAGATATGAGAGAAGAATGAACCTGTGAGGTCGATATCATTGTGACGAGTAAAACTTTTTAAAACATACTATTAATTCATCAGCACTGGTGACTTTTGGATGACTTATGGTAGGTCCTTATACTGAAACTGTGGCTGAACAGAGAAGCAATCAGATCTTTCTGCAACCAATTTAAGGGAGGGCTTTTTAGGGTTCTGCAGAATCTAGGACGATAAAGCCTTTCTACTAGCAATAAATTTGGCTTCACTTTTTGATAGTGTCGTAATGTCGTCAACTCTGCATGTCCCATTGTTATACGTACTCTTAGTACCTGCAAAAACTACTGAAATATTGAGAAAGAGTACCAAGGTTTAACTTTTTTTGCTAGGTTTACAAATTGCTTTGTTTCAGCCAGCATTTCTGTTATCACTTAAAATCAGGGTAGCCATTGTCATATCGTTTTTAATGCGCTCTAGAAGCCATGCTTCACCTCCTCATTGTCACTGCTCAAACTATTAAAGTGATCGCTAATAGTTTGCCAACAAGTTGTTTGTTGATGAGTTTCATACGCGGTGCCTATTAATTATTGGTTTGCGTGTACAATATTTTCATTTTAGTGATATATTTACCAAATGAAGGATAGTTATATATCAAATTAAAGTATAAAATCATTCACTTTGCGAAGTTATAAATATTTGAAGATAAATTTTGAAAGTTTATTACATTATTAATATCTTATTATAGTAGTTATTGATACGATGATGATATTATAATAGTATTAGAGGAACTCCTATAGATGTGCTCAAGAAGGGGTTTTTTTTCCCACCGTGTAAGCCCCTTCACTTCATCTCTTTCTGAGATAAAGGGGAGAAAAGGACTTAGGAACAGTAAAGGAATGCAAGTTCATAATTTGCGGTAGTTATATGATAACTGTTACCCCTTTCAGAAAAAGGGGAAAAGGAAGAGCGGGTTTCGGAATTTCTTTCACTGTTATAATCTTTTGGACATACAAAAGAAAGTCCACCATTCTTTGGTGGATAAATAGGGTTTCATTATTAACTGAAATGATTGATATGCTCCATTAGGTTGGAGTTGATTAATGTAGCTTTTGATTCCCGAATCTCACAGTGAGAATGGGAGGAATTTTGTGAAGGGGAATATAATGACCTTAGATATTTATCAGCAATTTAATAAAATATTTAATTATAAATAAGTTAATTATCCTCATTAATTATTGAAGTTACTAGCAGTATTTATAGATTAGTGCAATTTTGTATCACTTAAATGTAATTGATTATTTGTGAAAATTGGAGCAAATATATATATATATATATATATATATATATATATATATATATATATATATGTACATATATAGTATATGATAAATAACGATTGTCTGTAGTTGCTAGTGTGAGGGTTGTGTTCTGGAAATTGTCGGTAAGCTTGTCTGCTATGGGGAAAATTCCTTTCCCAATGGTTTTTATCATTTTTCCCCCTCTTCCTGTTTAAACAGATGAGGTAACATAATGAACACTGACGTCAATTTGGATAGAGGGTTCTGTGGGATTTCTTGGTTCTATTTCGGGACCTAATAAAATATTCTTTTTGGAATTAAATTTTTTAAGGATGATTAAATATAATTTTAGTATAATTTGTTTCCTAGATTGGATTTTATATCTTCGTACTGAGATTAGACTTCATATCTTCTTTTCTTAAAAAAGAGGCTAAATCCACAACTTAATTAACATAACTTTCATAAATACATGAAAATAACCTTCCTTCTTTCTGTGCCTTCCCAAAATTTCCCCAAATCTTTCATGGTTCTTAGGAAAATATGAACCAAAGTTTGATTTCAAAATAAAAACAAATTCTAAATCAAAGCTTCATGGACATAGGCAAACGCATTGTGCCCCAGTTTGCTCTTTGCCATAGTTTGCAAGAGTTTATGTACCAATATAGGGAAAAAGAAGAAGAAGTTGGAAGATTCTCAACTAGGCTACCAGAATTGGCTTTATTTCAACGTTCATGATTCTCCAGTTGCTACCGATTTTGTTTTCCCTTATTTGTTATGAGTTTTTCAGGAAAAATCATAATTGGTATATCCTATTAGGGTCTTCAATCTTTCATTGATTTAAAGTAAATTGGCGGGTTTTCTCTTTAAACATTTATTTTTTGACTAGATTGGTCCTTAATTTTTATTTTTAACTTTTTAGGTCATCCATTAATATTCGTAAAAATTATTTGGTCCCTCCGACCCATTGTCGGCAAGTCAACTCCTTGTCAACACCTTATGTCCGATTTGGAAACAGTAATGGAGGGTGTTTTCGGTACTCCACAGTTGATATCCCACCAAATTAATTGCCCCGTCAGATGACAAAGTGAATTTTCAACCAAATCCTCTGCAAAACCTTGGGTCGCTGAACATACGAGGGTGAAATCCGGCTCCTTGAGGACCACCTTGGTATGAGGGTTTGTCTCTACAAAGTTATCCAAAGTTACCGGTCGCTGAACATACGAGGGTTTATCTCTGCAAAGTTACCTAAAAATTACCCCATTTTAATAGAAGATCAGTGAGAACCGGAATCCATTGAGGACCACCTTGATAGGGTTTATTGAAAGTGATGGTAGGAACTGGAAATAGATGTACATGTGGGCAGATGTCTTTACGACATTCCAGGCAGTCAAGCATTTTACAGGGGATGCTTGACTCAGATATGGTTGAGTGATACCTCGGGTAAGATTTATAATTTTGAGATTGGTGTCTATAAATTTTTGGGTTTGCCTTCCATTGTTTAAGTTAATAGGAGTTTTGATTTTTTTAGTATAATCTGGAGGGGCATAGCAGAGGAGAAGAGAAATACATTTGCATATCTGGACTCACTATGGTTTCACATATATACATGTAAGAGCAAAGAGAAGGTGTTGAAGTGGTTGAAGAACAAAGATATTCTGTCTAAGAAGTATGTTATGGTTCCTATCATCCTCTGGTATGTCCCTCGCTTTACTCAATCCTATTACATTTTTCCATTTTTGGTTTGGAAAGGGATGACCACACACAATGTTCCTTCTCTGTCATTTAAAAATTAGTTGTGCTCTTTCAGGGGTCACTGGAGTATGCTGATCTTATGTAACTTCGATGATGAATCAGAGTTAAGCAGTCCATGTATGCTCATATTAGACTCTTAGCAATCAATAGAACAGATAATTGAGCCTCTGATTAAAGAGTAAGTTATAGTGTCATCTAAAGTAAATATACATTTGATCTTTGTATACACAAAAATTCTTATATCTGCAACAAATAGATGAGTCCTTGATTTTAAATGTCCTTCTTTTTGTGGATAATTTTGTATTGGACATACTTAAACTGGAGGGCAGACAGGCTATTAGAGACATAGTGGGTAAAATTCCTTTGCTCTTACCCAAGGCAAGATAGATTTGAATATGAGTATTTTGGAAGTTTTATTCATTCAATTAAAGTATGTCTATTGTGCTAATTACTTGGTTAATTTATCATTAGGTTCCACAACAAACAAATGGAGAAGATTGTGGCAGTTATATTTTGTATTATGCCTATTTGTTTATGCAGAATGCTCCTGAAAATTTCAGCATCGTTGATGGCTACCCTTACTTTGTAAGTCTAGAAAATGTTATGACTCAGATTTTTTTAACATAAGTTTAGGCACCATTGAAAATCATGAAAATATTTTTTAGTTCTTATACTTTTCATTTCATGCATTGTAGCTGAAAAAGGATTGGTTTACTTTGGAGGAATTTACTGCATTCAGACATAGCCTACATGCAATAGAAAAGACATATTCTGGTTCTGATGTTGCCAAGGTCGGTGATGTGATTGAGCTTCATGATTCTCATGGGGAGAACAACGAGACTGCTACAGATACCATGCAATTTAAAACATCAGGAATTGAGTATCTTCAATTATTAGAAGACATTAATTTAGAAAGGGATGAACATGCTGAACAAGAAAATTTTGACATTGTGATAGGTGAAAAATTACTACACCCAGGTGATGTGGTGGCTAAGATAGAGGTTAAGGAACTTCAGGACTTCATTTGTTTTAGTGTTTCAAGTGTTAGCAATAACGAAGTTTGGCTACCTGTGGATACTTCAATTTTGGATCATATCAACACAACTGAGTGGGGTAGAAGTTGGGCAGAAAAGACAAGTGATGTGGCAAGTGAGCTTTTCAAGTTTACCAACAAATCTGGGCAGAAGAGACCATGGTCTAATTTTAGCAACCAAAATTTGAGTAGTGATTCCACTGAAGAAGAATCTGAATGTGAGATGGATGAATACTTTCATGATTCTGATTATTCAGCAATTGATGATGATGAAATGTTTGAAGAGTTTGTGGATCAAGGACTTGAGGACTTTGATGAAAATGTGGAAAGGGAAGCCAGCCGTTTGAAGGTAAAAGTCTCCAATGATTCCAAGATTGATGAGACAAAAATAGAACAGCAAGAGGAGGCTGTAACAGAACATGATGTTCAAGAAAACTCAGATGAACCAGCCAACAAACAAGCTACAGGGAATGTTTTACAACCTGAAAATGTAGAACATTCAGGCAATGCTGCCCATCCAAAAAACAAAAGAGGTGGGATAAAGGGTAAAAGAAGGACCTGGTTGTATACACAGTCTTTTAGTCAAAATGAAGATGCATTTCTTGAAGCAGAATATATGGACATTGGAGATGAGTCCAGCTATGGAAATTCAGATGATGAATTCAATAAATATCAGTCCATAGAGGATGATTTTGATGAGGACAGCAAGATGGAAGAACTCCCCAAGTTTAACATGAAAAGAGATGGTGAAAATCCTAACTTTCAGGTGGGCATGAAGTTTAACACTAGGGATGACCTTAGGACTGCCATAATTAACCATGGAATCAAGCATGGTAGGCAAGTGTGGTTCAGAAAAAATGATTCAAAAAGAGTGAGGGCTTGTTGTAGGGGTGCAAATTGTGACGGATGGTGTACGGACACAGGATAAAAGACACGCCGGGTTTCCAAATTAGAACTTTGCAAGCAAAACATCAGTGCTCCAAGAATCTGAATCACAGACTTACTAATGCAAAGTATTTGGCTGCCAAGTACATCGAAATCTTCAGATCTGCAAATAGTGTTAAGATGGATGAGTTCCAAGACAGAGATCATGAAGATCTCATCGTGAACATCTCACCTTGGAAAATCTACAAAACAAAACAACAGGCAAAGTTATTGATAGAAGTTAGACACATGGACCAGTACAAGTTGCTGTGGAATTGCTGCGAATAACTAAAAAGAAGCAATCCTGGTAGTACTGTTTACATTGATGCGGTAGAAAAAGAAGACACTGGAAATCAATATTTCAGGAGATTTTATGTCTGTATTGATGTGCTTAGAAAAGGGTTCAAAGTTAGTTGTAGAAAGGTATTAGGACTGGATGGAACATTTTTAAAAGGACCCCATCTGGGAATTCTTCTTACTGCTATAGGTGTCGATCCAAATAATGGGATGTATCCTGTGGTCTATGCCGTAGTTGAAGGTGAGAATAGGAAAACTTGGAAATGATTTATTGAAGGTCTTATAGAAGACCTTAGGATATACAAGCAGGAGGATTGGTGTTTCATGAGTGATAGACAAAAGGTGAGCATTGTAGTTTCCTTGGTAAACATAAAGAAACTACTGATTTTAGTATATTATTGATTTTGCTTGTCGTATTATTAATTGTTTATCATGCTGTTGTTCAGGGCTTAATTCAAGCAATTCAAGAATTGCTACCAAGAATTGAACAACGACATTGTGTACGACACTTACACAATAATTTTCAGAAAGCCCATCTTGGAGATGCTTTGAAGGAACAAATGTGGGCATGTGCCAAAGCAACTTACCAGAACAAATTTGAAGTAGAACCGCAAGTCCTCAAAGACCTTGATGAAAACGCCTACAACTGGCTCAAAAATCAGACATCTCTAATGTTTTGGACCAAATCTCACTTCAGAGAAGTCACCAAATGTGACATATTGCTGGACAATCATAGTGAGTCATTCAATAGACAGATTCTTCAAGCAAGATCCAAACCTATATTGCAATTATCGAAGAGGATAAGAGTGCATCTTATGCTGTGACATCAGTCGAAGAGGTAGTGGATCAGTAGACAGAAAGGGAAGATCTGCCCACGAATTACAAGATGACTAGAGACATTGAAAGCAGAATTAAGAAAATGCATGACATCCTATGCTGGTGGTTCAAAGTTTCAAGTGAAGGAAAAAAACCAAGAACCGTTTGTAGTTAACACTGAAATAAAGACATGTTCTTGTAGAAGGTGGGACATTTCTAGCATCCCTTGTGTTCATGCGGTGACTGCTCTAGGGTATATTGGGCAGAACCCTAAAGACTTTGTAGATGAATGTTATAGTATAGAAGCATATGAAAGGGCATATGGGGAAATTGTTTGCCCAGCTAATGGCCCTAATAACTGGCCCATTTCAATGAAGCAACCTCTGCTGCCTCCAGAAAATATTAAATTACTTGGAAGGCCAAAAAAGAAGAGAAGGCCTGGCATTGGAGAGAAAGGCTACAAGATTGATGAACAAGGGGTTCAAAGGATGAGGAGGGTTGGTTTTAGTGATAACAAGTGTAGAATATGTGGAAGTTTTGGACATAATTCTAGAAAATGCCCAAGTAAGCCAATTGAAGTTGGAAATATTATATTTGGTTTGGCACGTGTGGGAGCTAAAGTTGAAAAGAAAATTGGGCATAATATGAACAAATGTGGCAAATGTGGCAAATTTGACCATAATAAATGATCTTGCAAAGCTCCTACTGTTGTAAATAATGCAGAAATGGATCCATATGGGCCAAGTGAGGGTACTGAAAATGTGGGCCAATCTAATGCTAATTTCCTACTGCCATCTGAAGGTCAGGACCACAATGCTGATCTAATTCAAGAAGTAGAGTCAGCTGTCCAAATTGATGAGAGAAAGGTAATACCTCACTTTTGAATGATTCATCATTGAAAAAAAAAATCTTTTGTGTAAATTTGAATTTAAGTTGTGTTTTGTGTTGGATAATGTTGTTTGTTTCATAGGCTAAAATAAAGGCTAGGAGACCCTCGAGGTGTAGTTGGTACAACAGATCAAGATGTACTATGCAAGGTGCAAACTTGCATCCCAAGATCAAAATGTCGGATACTATGAGGAGGCTGGACTAGAGGGAATGGAATGTGATGCAGTTTTCAGAGGAGGCTGGACTATGTTGGATACTATCAAGTTGCAAATGTAAATTTGTCTTAGCTGAAAGTTGTTTTTGGTAGTGCTAGAAAATTAGCATGAGTGTGTTTTGGAGATAGGCAGGAAAAGACAATGGTCTAATGTAATTGCCTACTATGGATATTGTTTAGATTGTGTATGAAGGGTGCAAAGATGATGGTCTAATATTGCTTAATTTTGTTGTCTATTCCAGAAACTTGGGTTTTGTTTTGGCATTAGGCAGAAATTGGATACTGTATTGTATATGAAGGAAAGGAAACCTTGGTTTTTGTTGATGTTTAATTTATATGATGTGCCTGGTGTTTTGTGTCAGTTTTCCTGAGATTAAGCATGTTCATTCATCCTCTATTTCTTCGGTGGTAATTTTATGCCTTTGAAGCAGGTCAAAACACATACTAAAATGGCAAGAAACTGATATAGAATGGACAAGACCATTAGGACTTATCCTATTTAACTGATATAGAAGATATTAGTATATCAAGCCAAAAGATACAACAAGTTATTTCTGCACAAAATGACTTCATAACTTGAAAGTGCATTAACGATAAAATGACTTCATAGTAATACATAAGAGTTCATTCCTTCACCCATCACTTAGTGCATTAACAAAAAAACACAGCATATTCCATCAAAAACTAGGAGCCTACACATTTCCTTTCATTTTCAACACAACAACATTTACATCAAGAACTTCTGGCAATAACTATTTTGAGCCCAGCCAAAGGACTCTCACTAAGAACCAAGACAGAATGAGAACACTCCAAACGCCCTTCTTCTTTTTCTGCAACAATGCCATTTCTGCTTCCATCTTCCTAATCCTTCTTAACAAACTAGGTATGATAACCTTGGATCTTTCGCATATGGGAAGATCAACCCAATAGAAAAATTTACATTTCTTCACACCCTGAAAATAGAGAAAAAACAAATACCTTTTCAATTTTCAACCTTTGAACACAACTGCTTATATTCATTGACAATATTTCCACTCACCAAGATATTTTCGCACGCTACAAATCGCCTCCCCAAATTTTTATCAGTCCACAAAGTTCGAATCAAATTTGGGACGTGACAATAGCATTCTGTTGGTGGGTTGTCTAAAAAACGGCTTCTCTCATATACCTTGACCTCGAATGGCTTGAATCTCCTTCGTCATTTCCCATTCTCCTTAGCACCGACATTGTGCTACTCTAGGTTGTTTGCTTTTACCAGATCTGGGGTTCTACTGTGACTGAGGAAGGAGAAGACGAGGGTGATTTTGACGGGAAAAAAAAACTCACCCTACCTAGGTTGTCCTCAATATCACAGAACTTCTGCCCAAACTCTACCAATTTGGGTTAGTTTGAAGAGACAGTAGAACATGTTACAGTAGAACCTCTATATCTCTTGATGGAAGTGATTGTCCTCAAAAGAGACAATAGATATGAAGAGGTTATGAACATATTAGACCAATTTCATGTTCACCGAGACAGTAGAACATGAAGGAGTCGGATTCCGAGTTAGTTTGTAAAAAAGTGGAGTCTGTCAACAAAAGCTTAATTAAGTTGGCAGAATATCAACAGTGGAGTACCAAAAACACCCTCCACTATTGTTTCCAAACTGGACATAAGGTGTTGACCGGGAGTTGACTTGCCGGAAATGGGTCGGAGGGACCAAATAATTTTTATGAACATTAATGGAGGATCTAAAAAGTTAAAAATAAAGATTAAGGACCAATTAGTCAAAAAATAAATGTTTATGAAGAAAACCCGCCAATTTACCTTGATTTAATCATTAATAAATAAAAATTAAATTTACGAGGTACTTCAAAAATATTTTTAGTAACATAAAACTTGGGTCTGCAAGTATTGATATGGGTGCTTTATTGTTTGTTTGTTTTTTTTTTTTTTTTTGGTGTGTGAAAGAGGAAATTTGATTGCATCTTAGTAATAACAATATGCGAGAAGTGAAGAGATAGGAGAACATATAGGGTAGAGATAAAGAGTATTCTCATCCATTTAGGAAAAGAGTTTTGGTTTTAGTTTGAAATGCCATGGAATTAGTTTCTATTTATTATTCTCTAGATTTGAAATTAAATATTTTTAATTTTATTTTTGAGATATTTAATTCACTTTTTAAAAATAAATAAATATATACAATTTTTTTTTAAAAATTTCTACAATTAGCCTTATTCTTTTAAAGAATATAAATTTCATTAATTCATAAATCGTACCACTAACATCGTTAATGAATAAAGTAAAACACTAATTAAATTATACTTAAATATCTTTTAAAATTTTTGTATCAAATTAAAATAAAATATTTAAATTTAAATAAAGAAAACAGTAAATTTGACTAAAATCAATGAATATTAAAGTTAAAATATGTTGAGTAATCTTTCCCCAAATAAGACAATATGAAATGTAAAAGCATTTCGCAAGAATCTAGGAAATTCCTGCTCTCACATCGGCTTGTAGTGGGTCACATGGAAAGCAGAGAGAACCTTAATTGAAAGTATGACATAAAAGTACACAGGACACAGCACTGGCCAGCCAGCTAAGATCATTTCAAAGCTTCCAATTTAAGGCACAGTGGAGGTAATTTTTTTTTAATACGGTAAAAAATGATGTCATAAAATTTGACAAATTTTCATAGAGCTGAATGATAAAATTTCTAAAGATTTGTTCTTAATTTCAAATTTTCAACAGAAACAAGGAGTTATTTTTTTTTCTCAAGTTTTTGAAAGAAAAATAAGCTTTTAATTGTATATATGTATGAATTTAGTAATTTGATTTGACTCAATTTAAAATAAATCCATTTATAATTTAAAAACTCTTTAAACTAAACGAACTAAACCAAACTATTCATAATGATTTTGATTTAGTTTAGAGTTTTAGCTTGTAAATAAATAAATAAATAAATATTATTATTATTATTATTATTATTATTATTATTATTATTATTGTTATTATTATTATTATTACTGCAAAGGAAATTGTAAATATTATGAGGTAAATTGTAATTTTGGACCGCAGTCAGTGGTGAAACAGTGCCTTTGGGCAAAACTAGGGGTGGCAATCGTGTCGTGTTCGGGTTGGCGGGTCGTGTCAACTTGAGATAATTACACTTGATAGGCCAACCCGAACACGACCCGATTAATAAACGTGTCGTGTCGTGTCAACCCATTTATTTTCGTGTCGTGTTCGTGTTATAAAACGGGTTGACACGACATGACATAATTAGACACAAAAATTAAATAGATAATTACTAAATTCGTCAACTCGAATACCTACTAAACCCGCCAATCTGTGCACCATTACACAAAAAAATTGAAAAAATCAAATCAAATTATATAAAATTAAAAAACTAATAAAATAGTCCGTAAAATCATAAATAACCAATAAAATAACAAACCATCCCGCTAAATATTTAGAGATCTTAATAAATTCATAAGATTTAATCTTAAAAATCTAAACAAATGTAATTTTGCAATAAAATTGGATTATTCAAGAAATTATTTTCTATAGATATTTAGAACAACAATTTTGTCGTAGCATGGCGAGAATTTTAAAGAGCAAATGGAGAGCAAAAAACGAGCACGAAAGGAAGGCTTGTCCTTGTAGGGTGTAATTCAAATTGTTTTTATCCCAATGTCAGAAATAGCATAGTATACGAACTGGTCAATCGATGCAGAGTGAACATTACCCTCTGGTAAATGCACCACACGAGCTTCTTTTCATTCTATATTCGATTCGGCCTGTAGGCATATTACATATGTTATTTCTTAAAGGTCTAACCTTCCCCTTTAGACTCGCGTAAGGTCGTTGCTTACCAACTCGTACTAATATTATTATTATAGACACTAAATAATAATTAATTAAGAATGATTCATTTACTATATATCAAGCAAATAACCACATTAACATCATTTATTTTCTTTAAGATGTCTCATATAATTAAACAAAATAGACACGCAAATAATTTAATTAATTCATATAATAAAATTTAATTCAATTAATTCATGTAAAAAATTAAATTATCTAATTTTCTATAGTAAAATTTGTAGGGTATTACAAAAAGTATTAAATATAAATATTAAAAAAAGTTAAACGGGTTCGCGGGTTGAAACGGGTTAAAACAGGTTGAACCCGTTTATGACCTGTACACGTTTAAAGTTAAACGGGTCGACCTGTTTCGACCCGAACCCGCGAAACCCCAACCCTAACCCGCTATAACCGTGTCGTGTTGACGTGTCGTGTTCAATATTGCCGCCCCTAGGCAAAACCAACTTTACCGACCTTTTGTTTTGTTTGTTTTTCCTTTTTTTCCCCACGGTGTGGGTCTGGAGGTGGTAATAAACATTTTGTTTTGTTTATCTCTTTTTTTTTTTAAAATCTTTTACCTCAGTAAAAGGGTGGATCGGAAGATGATAGATTTTTTGAGAAGAAAAATAGTCCGAAAGTTGATGGATTAATGAATGAGATTTAATTTTTTTTTTACTTAGCACCTGTTTGGTAACTCAATTCAATACTTAAAATTAAATGAATTAAATATTTATATTATTAAGTGTATTTAATAACGACTAATAGTAAGTACTTAATTAGTTAAGTATATTTGATAATAATTTTTTATTATCACTTAATTAATTAAGACGTATAGAAATCTTATTACAAATTTTAAGTGAATTGAAAGTTACTTAAATATAAAGTCTGAATGCGTTAAATATTTATTGAATTATTAATATTTTTTATATTTAATCTAAATTGTAATAAAATATAATGTAAAAAATAAATTATAATTAATTCAAACTCTAGATTTAGATTTCAAATTTCAGATTCAATCTTCAAACTTTAAATTTTAGAATTTAGCACTTAAATATTCAAACTCCAATTTTCAAATTTCAATTTTATCAAACGAGCTCTTAAAAAAAAAAGACTAATATATATATATATATATATATATATATATATATATATATATTTGGAGATGGTGGATAAATAATCCTCCCACCATTCAGGCAATAAGTGTACACCTTCTCTTCCTAAACCAAAATTCTGTTTTAATTTAAAATAATAATTCAAAAAAATTTTATTTAAAAAAAATTATTTATATACTAATAACACATCATATTCTTTCTTTTGTATCCCATATCTACTCTACAAATTTAATACTTTTTTATTATATTCAAACAAACCCATCCCAAAGGGGACTTGGAAATACTATAGTCAACAATATGCGCATAGAGCTGTAAATTAACAAATCGAATGTTCGCGAACAAAAATTCGTTCGAGTTCATTCGTGTTCGAGTAAGGCTCGTTCGTTTAATAAACAAACGAATTCGAACAAAATATTACATTTGTTTATTAATCGAACGAACTCGAATATGTTCGCGAATATATAATATATTTTTAATATTAGTTAGGGTTATTACTGCACCACTTTGACCTTACTTCTTATTAATTAGGGTTTAGATTTGATTTTTTTAATAAATTTTTTATTTTTTTAATTTCAAAATAAAAATACAAAATAAACAAACAAACAATTCGAATACAAATACTAATTGAGTTTTTTGAATTCGAACTCGAACGAACATGAGCATTACTAAAGAATAAACGAATAAATTTGAATACGAATTCAAATTCGATTAATAAACGAACAAACTCGAATAGTGTTCGAGTAAGTTCAAACTCGAACTAAAAAATTTAATACTAAATTCGTTCATGTTTAAATATAACTCTATTTACACTGTTTGCACAAGCACATTGCACCCCTTTTTTAGTCGAGATTCAGGTCTTTTATAATTTTTATTTTTGAAAAAGTACTTCTTCCGTTCCAAATTATCAATCCACTTTCTAGTTTAATTTTTGTCCCAAATTATCTGTCCTTTTAGAAAATCAAGATTTAGTATTCCAAATTTACCTCTATTTAATAATATTCTATTTTTCAAACATATTAAAATATAGTCAAAAACTCATTTTATGAGTTATGATATTCATACTTATTTCGTTAATTCCCAAGAAATATCAATAGTAACTTGGAAAAAAAAATTAAATATTCATTAATATTTTGACCCATTTTTTAGCAAGAATTAAATATTTATGAGAAAGAAATCACTTAAAGTTATATCAAAGTTTTGGAGTTTGTTTACTTCTAAATATAAAGAGAGATACTAATTATTAAATTTTAAGGGTAAAAATAGAAGAGAATATTTAATTAATTAAAGATTTTATTTTTCTTAATTTTCGTGTAATCAGTTAAAGTGGACAGATAATTTAGAACGGAGAAAGTATCAATCTTCCATCTTGTGCAATTTCATAGGGAAAAAAAAAATCATAGTTTAAATAAAGAAGAATTGAACATTAAACTCGTTGAATAATTTAATCAGATATTATTTCACCCAATATTCCTTAACGCAAACTTTTTGAATCGAGAAGATATAATCATTGAACGAATCCCAATGCATATGGACTGCGTGAGAAAATTTTGTTTAAATTAAAAATAAATTTAAATTATAAAAACATATATTTTTTTATTTTATTAAAATTAATAATGATTGATTTGATACGAAATTTTATATAAAAATAAAAATTAGAATATAATAATAAAGTATAACATAATATAATAAAAATAAAAAATATATATTTTATAATATTTTATGTTAAATTTAACTATATAAAAATAATATACGTGGAATATATTGATTATTTTATAATAAATTATATAATAAATTTTTTTAAAAAGAAAATATTAAAATTTTTGGGATAGTTTAAGATAGTAATCAATTTTGTTGAAACGGAAAAAGTACAATTTAAAAAATAGTGTTAAATGAAGAAAAAAGAATTATTTAAATTAAAATATTTTTTAATTGAGTTGAGAAATTTTTTTCTAATTAAATTGCTGTCCAATTCCACAAGTTTAAAACCAATTGAAGGAAATTCAAGATCTATTGAATTATGAATGCAAAGGCATGTACTAAGCATAGCAATGGGCATAATCCGATATGGATTTAGATGGGTTGAGGTAATATTTGCCTCTCAAAATATTTTAAAATTTTGTATTTTGTTTAAAAAATTAAAATTTTATTTTACAAAAAAAAACTCTATCTGATTTTTACTTTTCTCCCATTCCCAACCCAAGTTTCCAATTTTCTCCTTGGCATGTTTCTGTTCGGCCCGTGGCTTACAAAACGGCCAGAATCTCGAGCTTCTTGTGCAGATGAGTAACCCTTTTAGTTTTTGAACGTAATCGTTTATAGATGTACTACTGGACACAGTAATGGGCATTCAAGTTTCCAGTTTTCTCAATTCGGATGATGAAGCAGAAGGAGGAGGGTAAAGTAGAACCTCAGGAAACCAGGCACTGAGTGACAGTGATGGATTATTCCGGCACTCTTCTCCACTGTTTACAGCACCGAAGAGACAAGATGTGACCCAAAGCTGAAACTGCAGATATAGTAATATAAAGAGGGCTAACGGCAGTAGCACTGAAGCTCCCAGAACCGGAGCAAAGCTATTGGTGGGAAGCAGCCCACAGGCCACAGCAGCTTTCTTGTCATCCAAATCTGTACAGGGTCAAATCCATTAGGAAATATCATTTCATTGACAATTGTCCTATATTCCACTTTGAAATAGTAATTATATTGTCATTATTGTTTACTGGTTTTAGAACTGAATACTCCGGTGAGGCAAAGTCAAGTCCATCAGAATCTTTTCTGTTTTTTTTTTTTTTGGTTGGCCTTTTTCGTTTTTTGTTTTTGTTCTTTAAGTTGATTAATACTGAGAAGAAGAGTTTGAAGCCTGACAAAACTATAATTGATTTCAAGAATTTTGTTGATTTCCTTAATGAGAATGAATCATGCTAATATTTCTAAATTATGAATTAAATATTTCATTTTTTTACTTTAGTAGCTAACATTTTAAGTTTTTTTTTATTAATGAGAAAATTGAAGATTTTATTAATTACTTAAAGCTCCACCTATTTTGTAATTCATTTCAAAGGAATACTTTTTTATGTATTTTTTACAAAAAAATAAATTTAATACCAATAAAAATTATTTTTAAAATATTAACAAGTTTATAATTCATTTTAAGAATATTGTAATGTTGTGAACTCATAAATTCTTTATAAACTCAATATAATCTTAATTTAAATGTGCATTTGTCTCGAACAAGATTTTACTTATATGGGCATGTATACAGTTCATCAAGATTGTAACACTTGTATGGCTCAAATTAATATCCAGATTCATTGCTGCATAAGAGTGGTCACAGTCACTCATGAGTTCCACCAGGATTAGTGGGACCAAGTCCACATTTTGCTACATGTATGACCTAGTCATGCTTGGTTAGTTAGCTTTAAGATCAGTCTGTTAGGGACCAAAATGAATACATTAAACGGAGATGTAAATGGAACATAATATACACAACAATGTTCTACCTTGTCTTCACAAAACACAACATATACAAGAGACATTTAGGAAAGCTTAATGTTTGGAGCTACATGCTTCGTTCTTACAACGAGCTAGCCTGCCTAAAAGCAACATACATAGGTTACAAAGAGTTATGGATTAGGGAACATGACCAATAGGAAGAGCTAGTCCCCAGGGTTGCAATCCTTGGGCGTCCAATAATTATAACATACCATTGAAACTACCAAAAGGAACTAACACAACCTTTCCTTTTGTGCTAGCACTGCACCTATCTAACTTGCTCCCTTTGTCCATCTATAGGTCCTTGGTCCATTGGTTATCTGCCAAACGACTAGTTGGGTGTCTAATAACTTGGTTTGTTATCATTCTGGCTAGTCGCTGAGCACACGACACGGTCTCAGTGTTGGGTGTTGGGCTCGATATGGGCGTTCAATACAGGCACAACACTAGTACCTTTGGTTGGTCTTAGGCACCTCGGCTGGGCATCTGGCATGGGTATCGAGCACGACAGACTGGCTTCACCTCAGGTCGTTTCTTGTCATCTCGAACCCTCCATCTTAGGCCTTCAACTAGGGACGCCTGGGAGTCCTTAAACTTGTCTAGGCCATCTTTAGCAAGGTCAGGAACATGTTGGAATTCATGGACTCCAAAATACAAAAAATATCCACGAATCCTCACAAGATCCATAATAAACAATTAGGTCAACTAGGTTAGGGAAGGCATGCCTCGGAGTAGTTTAAAAAGCTTCTGTCTGTAGATTTCACTGAAAGGATTTATTCAAAGAACAATCACCATACATTGCAATCAGTGAACACCTTCTATAGATTCACATCATAAACCAAAACTCCAACTCGTGGTATGGTAGCATCAGGAATTCGAGAATAGGGTGTTCTCTAAGTTATTCTTTTCAGAGGAGTCGTCAATCTCTAAAGAGATGGCCAAGTTAATCTTTTATTAACCTAAATTTTGATTCTTATAGAACTCTTATAATGTTATCTCTCGCTCGCTTTTAGGAGAGAAATATCAGGAAGGGAGTTTCTGATGTGTCCTATAGGGGATATTTATTAAGTAAATTTCATGATTAAATCAAAGGTAATTTTAATGAACAATTTTAGGAACCAAATTAGTGATTTATGAAGCAAAAAGAAGAGTAGAAAAGATACCCAATCCAAAGTTTGCAATCCTAAGATAACTAAGGACTTAGAACATCAATACTATTGAGATTAGGTCTACTAGGTCAATATCTAAGAAACCTAGAATCAAGATTGATCCAAGAACCAATGGAATAGAAAGATCTAAGCACTCAAATTACAACCTAACTACAGCTTTGGAGTAATAAAAAAACCAAGATCTTAGTAAGAGTTACAACTTGAATTATCCTTAGGTGTTTAAAGACTAGAACTTAGATAGGACTAAAACCTAAGTAAATGTCTGATATTTGAGAAAAGAACCCTGAGAAATCACCTCTCAAAGATGAAATTTGATTTGAAAAATTATTTCTAGTATTCTCTAGAAAATGCTATATATATATGTATGTATATCATCTTATAACCTAATGAATTGAGATTGAATCTCAGCATTTAGATGCCTTGTAATAAGCCTAAAATAAACTAAAACATCATAAAAGTTATGGTATTAAAACAGAAAGTCAACTAAGCTATTACATAGGAAAAATTTGCAAAAATTCAAGAGCCTGACAAAAGCCAGCACAGGTCATAGCCTCCGGCCAGCGTTGGTTCTCTTTTACCTTACTACCTTTGTTCTGTCTAGTGTTGAGCCATCGCTAGTTTTGTGCAACTAGCCAGGATCAGTTCGCCTCTGATTTGGCTGCCCTGCTCTTCATTTGGTTGTATGACTTGTATGGATATCAACATATGATCCTTGGGTCCTTCAAATGCCAGGTAAGTGTCTTCCCAACATAAATGTGCCAAACTTGTCTTCATAAAACCTTGAAGAGCCTCTTGAAAATTCTTGAGTCTAACCTTTGTTAATAGTCCTTGAATACTTGGTAGATTGTTGTCTCCCCCTTCTTGAGCTTGAGTGTCATGATGAATTGGAATCTCATCATTTTTCCCTTCTTGAATATGATTCTTCCTTGAATCTTCTTTTCCATTACCTACATCAAAAGGAGACAAGTCATTAACATTAAAGATAGCACTAATATTATAATCACCAAGCAAGTTAAGTTTATAAGCATTATCCCCATATTTGGAAACTACTTAAAAAGGTCCATCTCCCCTGAGATCAAGTATTGTCTTTCTTTGTATTGGAAATCTCTCCTAGTGAAAATACATCCAAACTCAATCTCCGGGTTGAAATGTTACTTTCTTGCGCCATTGATTTCACTTCAAGGCATTCTTTTCATTCTTTTTTGCAATATTGGCATTGATCCTTGCATGGAGATCCTTGATCTTTTCAGCCTTCTTTCCTCATTCGATGCTCACTTGATCACCTAATGGTAAAGGCAACAAATCCAAAAGTGTTGATGAATTAAAACCATAAACTATTTCAAAAGGTGAATAAGAAGTTGTGGAATGTATAGAACGATTGTAGGCAAATTTAAATGAGATAGGTAATCCTCCTAGGTCTTTAAATTCTTCTTGACGATGGCTTTTAGAAGTTGACTGGGTGTCCTATTTACCACCTTCATTTGGCCATCCATTTGTAGGTGACAAGCTGTGACAAATAAGAGATGAGTAACAAGTTTACGCCACAAAACAAGTAAAAAATGACTAAGAAACTTAAAATTTCTATCGGAGACAATAGTCTTTAGAATCCCATGTACTCTCACCACTTCCTTAAAGAATAAATTTGCAATGTAAGAAGTATCAAAAGTTTTTGATCAAGCTATGAAATATGTCATCTTAAAGAAACAATCCACTATAACAGAAATTGAATCTTTTCCACTCTTGGTTCTTGATACACCTAAAATAAAACCCATAGAGATATTAAACCAAGGTACAAGAGGTATGTGTAAAGGAGTATATAAACCATGAGGTAAGGAAGTAGATTTGGCTTTCTTGCAAGTACTACATTGTCCACAATGTCTCTCAACATCATTCTTCATCTTAGGCAAAAAAAAAAAAAAAATGTTCTTAAAGTATGCCAAGCGTTTTAAAAAATACTAAAGTGTCTTATAAATCCTCTCCCATGTACTTCCTTAACTAGAACTAATCTAATGGAATCCTTAGACACACAAAGCTTTTCTTCATTAAACAAAAATTCCTTAAGCCTATAAAATTTCTCAAAAGCACTATTTTCACAAGCATGAAATATGTTGCCAAAATCCTCATCATTTGCATACAAGTTGAAAAACCTTAGAAAGGGGGAAGGGGGGTGGGGTTGAATAAGATTTTTGGCAAATTTAAACACTTTTTTCGAAATTTGATTTTCAAAATCCTCTTTTTGTTTTAAAGATAGATTATGATGTATGAAGGGTATGCGAAATAAAAATTTGTGCAGCTTTAAAGAGATATCTAGGATCTTCAAAAGATACGTCAAGTGATGTGCAATCAATACAATAGTAAAGATGTGTTAGTGGAAGTCATAAAGGTCTCTTCGAGTGATTGAAACTTTATGTAGAGAAGTTCACAAATATTTATATATAAATACAAGAAAGATGGACAAAAGATTTATAGTGGTTCAATCATCAAAGATCTACATCCATTACCTTAAGCTCATACTTAAGGATTTTAAACCAGATCACTATAAACCTTATTCAGATCAATGGTGTTTGACTACACCAATTACATAAGAGGATCACCACACTTAGTTTTACCCAAAACCTCTTAACCAACTACAAATCAAAGGCTCACCCCAAATGGATTTTATACCACAACCTTGATATACAAAATGATTAAAGAAATAAGATAGAGATAGCTCACAATTTTAAGCAGATCTGCAAACTTGAGCACCTTTGGCTTTTACCTTTGAATGATTTGATTTCACAATGAAGAATAATGAAAAAGAGATTTTTGTGTTTTGAAAGTATAAGAGTGTTTTTGAATAAGTTAGTACAAAAATTTTCTAGAAAATCGTGTTTAAATGGCTTTTATAAAAACAAAAAGTGAAGCTCTAACGGTTAATTTTCTGTCAGGATCTTTAGCGTTTTGGATTCACGAAGTGGACGGATGTGCATCCAAAACATGCGTCCAAAACAGCACTATTCATTTAAAAGAGTATTTTGAAAATTCTATAGAATACTGGATGGATGTTTTGGATTCAAAGTTTCATCCAATACACTTCTCCAGAATTTTTATAAAAGTCAGATTCAAAATATTTTCATTCAAAAAACTTTTATAAATGCTTCAATGTAAAATAAAATTAAGCCAAGGTAAAGAAACATAGGAATTACAGATAATACCTTGAAGCAAAAATTCCTAGTCTACAATTCTTCAAGAAAGTTTTCAATATGTGCAACTTTAGTTGATCTTTCATAATTGCCCTTGAGTTGCGTGGATCATTCAATATTCTCAACACCTTGAAGAGTGAAAGTCAAACATGTCATATAAAAAAAATCATATCACATGTAAACACACATATTAGTCCACAACAATACTTGTCATAAGTCAAAATATAGAAGAATGCCCTTCGGACTAACAATCTCTCTTTTTTTAAGTGATGACAAACTTGATGGGATGTGATCAATAATATAAGCTAGATGGATATGTAAGACCAAGAAATTTAAAGGATAAAGATAATTTGAAATGTAGTCCCTCATCATCATAGGATTCAAAAAGTGTTTATGAGTATAATATAAGAAAGATGATCAAGCATGGTCTCATAAACAATGGCTCTAAGAGTCTATGACCCAACCAACCTCCGTTTCCTCCTTCCTTCCAAAATAGGACTATTTCACAAGAAAATAGCCACATATGGTAAAGACAAAAATGAATATATGAGTATATACTAGTGGAGGTGTAAAGATAGTATTTGTAAGACAATGCTTCCCCTCACTATGTATAGAAGATACACTGATGTTGTCATAGAAGAGAATCAGAAATTATACTGAGATATGAAAATTTTGGATGTCCAAACAATGTGTCCAAAATAGAGCAAAGCAATTTTAGTACGAGTTTTGGACTAACATTTTGGATGTAAGAAGGATTCCATCAGGGTCCAAAACTCCCCCTGTGTATAAGCAGGGGTAACAAATGATAACTTTCATAGACAACTGCCAATCAATTTATCAGTTCTAAGGGTCAATTAGGGCATCATAAAAATCCACAAATCTAAAATAGATAGACAGTTTGTATCCATAAGAGTCATAAATATTCATTATTTATAAAAACGGATGGAAGTTAAAATGTTAAATCAGTTAAACATCATGAATCATCACAAATGTAGCAATTATAGCATAGTCAGGAACTGTATCCCATTACAGCCATGGCAAACACATTTTAGAACCATACCCCATTCAAGAACCAACAACTATAACCATAGCCAATAACAAATCAGTGACCGAAACCACAGATCAAACTAGAATAAGTCACATGAAGACAACCCTATTTATTAGCCATTAGAAAATATACCAATAATAAAAAAATATTAGAATATTAGCCATTATCAGAACCCGTAAAGCATGACCATATCTATAAACCATCAAAAACCATATGAAAAACCGTTTGTATCAGAACATGATCCTAAAGATATATCCTAATATTTCTCTCCCTTTGTCATCAATAAAAAAGAACATAAACTAAGTAGGAAAAGTAAGACGGATGGGACTAGTAACTAGGTTCCAAGGAAACAAAGGCAGTCCAAAAGCGTTAGAATGGGATCAGTGAAAAAGCAAGAACAAAATAGAAAAAGTGTTAAAAAAATTGCAAAAAAAAAAAAAAAAAAAACGTCAGCTTCAATGTTCAGGAGATAATGACAGGCTCAGATATTCCACCTTTGTTGATTTTCTTCAACTGTCCAGTAAGTCTGCTGGATTTCTTCTTAACCACCATATGTTTCTGTCTTTTTCCAGAGGAAATAGGCTTGTGAGCAGGTGGTGCTGATTCTTCCTCACGCACAGGTGTCTGCCTTCCTTGTTTATCTTCTTCAGTTTTCTGTTTTTAGCTAAGGTATTTTTCTTTCAGTTCCTCCTCCTTCTTATCTGTCTCACTGGGTTCCTCTTCAGGAGCCTTTTTTGTTTCTTCTTTTTCTTGCTCAGATAATGTCTTATTCTTCGGCCAATCTTCATTCTTCTCTTTCTCAGACTTTTGTTTCTTCAATTTACCTTTCCTTTTGCCCTTTGGTACCTCTTGCTTTATCGGTGCAGCAATTTCCTCTTCAACTTGGGTTTTTTTCATTCCTTCATCCTCTCTTTCATTTTCCTTCTCAACATTCTGTTCATTGTCATTTTCTTTCTCTTGGGTAGTTTGTTCTTCAATCACTTGTTCTTTGTGCAAAAAAGTTTTCAGCATTTTGATTCTTCTCTTCCACAGCAATTAACATTTTTCCAAAATTCTGGATTTCTGAGCTGAGGCTGTCTACTTTAACAGCCAATAAATTTATGACTTCCAAAATGCTCTGATTGATTCCGATATCATGAATTTTCTATTTTCCTTCGCTAGACGACTCCTCTAGAACTTCTATCTCAGCCTTTCTTTTTGTCCTACAGGTTGAGCAGCCTTACCTTTGACCTTAACCTTTAACAGTCTTTCCTTTTCATTATCAAAAATATCTCTAAGTAGCTTCCATTCATTATTCACTTGCACATATCCCATTTTCTCAAATGACTCAAGACTGTAAACATTCATTTTTGAATAACCAGGAGTGATCGAACTCAGGTCAACATTGAAGTGTCTAAATACTTTGGTTAACAGATTTTTGTAGGGCAGGGCCTTGCTTGAAGTGTTCCTTGTTTGCATCATCAATTTCTCAGCAAGAAAACCAAAACTCATTGGCCTATTCTCGAATAGTGCTAACATCATTACCATTTGTATAATGCTCACGGAAGTTTTGTGACCAAAATTCAGTACCACTATAGTTGAAACCATGTGGTGTAGAATTCTACTAGGCCCATTTAACCACTTAGTGTTCCTCTCGCTTGAATTCTTAAAACTTATTCCGCTAGTGAATGTTCTTTCAAATTTCTCCAAATCAAATAGATCAGTTCCCCCCGAGAACTTGTTCAATTCAAAAAATTGAATGCCTCAATCTCTAATACCACAGATTCTGTTCAATAAGCAATTATCAAACTCAAGATTCTTTCCTCCAACTCTCGAGGTATACTATCGGACCATAAAACCCTCTCCAATCTCCTCTAATCAGCCATTTCTCAGATTTGCATAAAATTCCCACACTAGAGTAGTGTATAATTTTTCATCCACGGATAGCAGGGCTCCCCACCTAAAAGACTTAAACATATTCAAAATATTTGCATAATTCAAGAAAGACTCTGGATTAATGCAATAACCAATAATCACAGTTCGATTTCTTGAAACCCAATATTGAAGTCGAATTCACTTTTAGAGTCAAGGATATGGGTTACCTGGGTCTCAAAGCTTTCTTATTCTGGAGTTGGTTCTAAAGAATTAATCTAAGAAGAAGGGAGTTTGGGAACGACTTCCATCCATTTCTCTTTTGTAGTTGATTTTGTCACAGCAGTCGTTTTCTTTTTCATCGTTGTTGTGTTTTTCTGGGCTTCCTTTGATTGTGGTTTGGTCGATTTTGGAGATTTAACCATTGTGATCAGAAGGTAAAAGCTTAGGCTTTTGGTTTTTCAGAGAGAAGATGGAGAAATTCTGAAGAGAGAAAGATAGAGCTTAATATCAGTTTTAGAATCCGAGAGGAAAGAGAAAGAAAAGCTTTTTGAGCTTTCCTAGGAAGTTGTGAAGATAGGTAAAATAAAGTGCACTAGGAAGTAACTTTTATCAGATATTTTGAAAGCTATCTTTGAAAAGCACTAGTATTTTGAATTTCAAAAAGAATATTTTGGAAGCAGTCATTTTTTTTTTTTTTTATAAAAAAAATCATATGAAGGATTGGGTTGCTTTCATTTTGGATTAAGGCTCTGTTCAAAATGTTCATCCGATTTGAGAGAAAAAGAATTGTTTAAAATGAGGGCTTTGGAAAGTGAATTTTGGATTTACTCTTCAAAGTATTGCATCCAAAGTCTCCCTCCGAAATTATGTTTCTTCAGAAACCTGCAAAAATAGATAATCATGCTTTTCCAAAAACTTTAGTCGCACAATTTTTGTAA
The DNA here is from genome assembly GCA_026120185.1 of Voacanga thouarsii. Lineage (NCBI taxonomy): Eukaryota > Viridiplantae > Streptophyta > Magnoliopsida > Gentianales > Apocynaceae > Voacanga > Voacanga thouarsii. The sequence goes on from JANUWF010001704.1 coordinate 2,070,468, forward strand.
TGCCCAACCTTCTTCTCAAAAAGAATAGTCTGTCTTCAACTAGGGATTTTGTGAATATATTTGCAAGTTAATCATTAGTGGGGATATTCTCTACATAAACATCACCCTTAAGCACATGATTTCTAATAAAATTATACTTAACCTCAATGTGTTTAGTCTTAGAATGTTGAATTGGATTTTTGGTTAAATTAATTGCACTCGTATTATCACATAGTATAGATACGCAATCAAAATTAAGACCAAAATCAAGTAATGTGTTTTTTATCCACAAGATTTGCACACAACAGCTCCCTGTTGCGATGTATTCAGCCTCGGTTATAGATAGTGATACACTAACTTATTTCTTGCTATGCCATGAGACTAGAGAATGTCCGAGAAGTTAACAATGTCCACTAGTACTTTTCCGTTCAACTTTGCAGCTTACATAATCTGCATCTGTGTAACCTATAAGATCAAAGGAGTTAATTCAAGGATACCATAATTTATAATCGTGTGTCCAATCAAGTATCTAAGGATGCGTTTCACAGCTCAAAAGTGGGATTCTTTTGGACATGATTGAAATCTTGCATAAAGGCAAACCGAGAATATAATATCTGGTCGACTAGCAGTAAGATTTAACAAACTTTCGATCAGACCTCTATATTTCGATTCATCCACTTTCTTACCCTTTTCATCCTTGTCAAGTTTTAGTGATGTGCTCATAGGTGTACTAATTTCTTTGGCTTCGTTCATACCAAATCTCTTGAGCAGTTCCTTATGATACTTAGCTTGATTGAGAAAGATTCCATCTTTGGTTTGTTTGATTTGCAATCCAAGGAAGAAGTTGAGTTCTCCCATCATGCTCATCTCGAATTCTTGTTGCATAGTCTTGGCAAACGTCTTATACAAGGATTCATTAGTAGCACCAAAAATAATATCATCAACATAAATTTGGACAATAAGAAAATCATCAGATTTTTCTGATTTAATAAACAATATAGTGTTAATCAAGCCTCTTGAAAAACCTTTTGAAAGTAAAAATCCACTAAACCTTTCAACCAAGCTCGTGTAGCTTGTTTTAAACCATAAAGAGCCTTTAAAAGTTTAAAAATATGATTTGGAATGTGCTCATGAATAAAGCTAGGAGGTTGTTCTACATATATCTCATCTTCAATAAACCCATTTAAGAAGGAACTTTTAACATCCACTTGGTAAAGCATGAAATTTTTGAATGGTGTAAAGACAAGTAGCATTCTAATTAACTCTAGTTGAGCAACAGGAGCAAATGTCTCGTCATAATCAATGCCTTCTTCTTGATTAAATCATTGAGCAATAAGTCTAACTTTATTTCTAATCACCACATTATACCCATCAAGTTTGTTTCTGAAAACCCACTTGGTACCAATGACCGAATGATCAAATGGTCTAGAGACGAGTTTCTAAACCTGAGTTCTTCCAAATTGGTTCAGTTCTTCTTGCATAACTAGGATAAAAAAATTATCACGCAAGACCATATTAATACAGTTAAGTTCAATACTTGAAAGTAAAGCAAAATTGTCGAGAAAGTACCGTCTAGTTTTGACCCCACAACTAGGATCACCAATGATCTGCTCTTTTGGATGGCCAGTTTTGTATTTTCAATCTTTTGGTAGCCCTCGATCAGTATACTTTTCAGTTTTTTGCTTGCTTTTTTCAGCTTTTTGTTCTTCTAATTCTTCTTCTTTAGCATGAATGTCAAGCGATGGAGCTTTGTGCTGTTCACTGCCTTTTTCTTTTGAGATCCTTACATTATTATCATCTTTTCTTGATGTACATATATTAGATTTATCAAAGACAAAATGTACGGATTCTTCCACATATAGAGTTCTTTTATTGTACACTCTATATGCTTTTTTATTGGAAGAGTATCCAAGAAATATAGCCTCATCGAATTTTTTATCAAAATTTTCAAGATTGTCTCGAGTATTAATGACAAAATATTTGCAGCTAAAGACTTTAAAATAGGAAATTGATGGAGTTTTGTCAAATATAAGCGCAAAGGGTGCTTTTCTTAGAACAGGTTTCAATATGACTCAGTTAATAATGTAACAAGCTATATTAATAGCTTCAGCCCAAAAGTATTTTGAGAGATAGTTTTCACAAATTATAGATTTAGCTTTTTTTTTTTTTTTTTGTAGGGTTCTATTCTTCCTCTCAATAACACCATTTTGTTGAGGCGTTTTAGCAGCTGAGAAGTTGTGAAAGACGCCATTCTTATCACAAAAATATATAAACTCATGGTTGCAAAATTCTCTATCATTGTCATTTCTAATTAAAATCAATTTACACCCAAGAGAATTTTGAACATGTTTGAATAGCCTAGAAAATTCAAAGAATGCCTCATCTTTTTGTCCGAAAAATAAATTCCAAGTAAATCTTCAGAAATCATCTACTAGTACATAAACATACCTCTTACCACCAAGGCTAGTGGTCCTCATCGGTCCAAACAAATCCATAAGTACTAATTCAAGGGCTTTTGATGTAGAAATTATTTTCTTAGGTTTAAAAGAGATTTTGATCTGCTTTCCAATTGGCATGCATCACATATTCTGCCTTTATCAAACTTCATTTTGGGCAGTCATTTAACAAGCTCTTTTGAAGATAATTTGTTCAGTAAATCAAATGATACATGGCCTAGCCTTCTATGCTAAAGGTAGCCATCATTATCATGCACGAAAAGACATTTAATATCATGAGCCACAAGATTATCAATATAAAATACATATACATTCCCAATACGATTAGCAACAAAAATTGTTTTGTTACTAGATCTATCCATAATAGTACAAAAATCTTTCTCAAAAATAACTTTGCAAATATTGTTACATAATTGACTAATGCTACGCAAATTGTATTTCAGCTCATCAATCAACAATACTTGTTTGATAATGGTAGAAGATCCTTTACCAATGTTTCCTATGCCAATAATTTTTCCTTTATTTTTGTCGTCAAAGGTAATACACCTATCATTTGTAGCTTAAACATCTTCTAATAGGTCTACGTTTCCAATCATGTATCTTCAGCATCTACTATCCAAGAACCACTTTGTGGAGTTTATTTTGTTTGATAAGTATACCTGTACATGATATAAGAGAGTGATTTTTTGTACCTATACCTTCTTGGGTCTACAGGGGTTAGTCATGATTCTTTTAACTCTCCAATTAGTTTTCATTCCCAATTCAATACTTTTCCTAACATGACACCTAGATGCATTGTATCTATTTTTACCACAATAAATACAACATGTATAATTTGTGTTTGAGGAGCTTGCTCTCATAAAATAAGACTAGCATTTTTCTACTTTGTGCACATTCCTATAGCTAAGACCACTTCTATATCCAGCCATACGTTGCACTCCAAGAAATTTGTTTAAATTGTGTTGGCCATCGGTGAATTTTTCAATACAAATAGTGAAATCATCAACTTTCTTTTTCATATAATCAAAATCACTAAGCATGATTTCAAGAGAAGAGACTTTATCACATAAAAAGTTGTTCTCAAGTGTAGAACAGTTCAAGAAGGTAGAAATAATTTCTTTTTCAACATTCGAGCAACAAATGAAATCAAGTAGAATTTTGTTCTCACTCATCAGCTTGTCATTTTCATTTAATAAGGAATTGATTTTCATTTTCATTTCCTTGTTCCTTCTTAATAGCTTTTTGAGTTCATGGAACATATCAATGAGAAATTCATTTAGATCATCACTATTATCACAAGTAGAATCATACAATTCAGCTACAAGTTTAGATGGGGAAGAATTTACCTTATCCTCCACTGCCATAAAGCATATGTTAGCTGTTTCATTTTCAAATTCTTCATTCTCTTCAGATTCGGAATCATTTTGATTCCAAGTTCCCATCAATCATTTTCCTTTCTTTGTTTTCAAGCCCTTTCTTTTCTTTTTGAACATCTTGGCTTCTTTCTCTTTAGATATTGGGCAGTTAGTAATGAAGTGTTCTGTACTTTTGCACTCATAGTATTGAGGATTGAAAGATAAAGTTTGCTCCTTCTTTTTACGAACTTCTTACCTCTTTTGAAATTTCCTTTTCTAAACAACTTTCTGAATTTTCTAGCAATCATAGCCAATTCTTCTGTATTCAATTCAGTTCCATCGTCACTATCAGATTGATTGCTATCGGCATCATCATCAACAGCTTTTAGGGCTCTTCCTCTTTTACTTTTGTCATTGTCATCAAATTCTTGAAACTTTTTGAGTTTTATTTCGTAAGTCAAGAGAGAGCCAATTACCTATTCAGTGGGTAAGGTTTTCAAATCTTTTGATTTCTCCATAGTTAGAGCTTTAGGCTGCCAGCTCTTTGGCAAGGTGTCAAGAATTTTTCTATTTTGTTCACCATTGAATAAGTGGTTATGATTCAATCCATGATATATGAAGATTGCTTGAAGTCACCCATGAGGAGACATATCAAGTAAAGGAATCAAAGTTGGGACTTTTGATTCACGACTGACATGTTCACTAGATTTACAAATATTATAAATGGACTTAAGGCTTATGGAAAAAGCTATTCCCTTGGTGAACAAAATAAAACAAGGGAGGTCTATTTGTCGAGGATCCCTTGATATAAGAAAGAGATAAGGTATTTTCTATAAGGATCTTTTCTATAAGGATGTTTAGCTGAAGAAATGTAGACCAAGCTCTGATACCAATTGAAAAACCTTAGAAGGGGGTGAATAAGGTTTTTGGCAAATTTAAACACTTTTTCAAATCTGATTTTCGAAATCCTCTTTTTGTTTTAAAGACAGATCGTGATGTATGAAGGGTATGCAAAGTAGAAATTCGTGCAAGTTTAAAGAGATATCTAGGATCTTAGAGAGATGTATCAAATAATGTGCAATCCATACAATAGTAAAGATAGGTTGGTGAAAGTCATAAAAATCTCTTCGAGTGATTGAAACTTTATGTAGAGAAGTTTACAAACATTCAGAAATAAATGCAAGAAAGATGGACAAAAGATTTATAGTGGTTCGATCCTCAAAGATCTACATCCACTACTTTAAGCTTGCATTTAAGAATTTTAAACCAGATTACTATAAACCTCGTTCAGATCAAGGGTGTTTGACTACACCAATTACATAAGAGGATCACCACACTTGGTTTTACCTAAAACCTCTCAACCAACTACAAATCAAGGCTCACCCAAATGGATTTTACACAACAACCTTGATATACAAAATGATTCGAGAAATAAGACAGAGATAGCTCACAATTTTGAGCAGATCTAGCAAACTTGAGCACCTTTGGCTTTTTACCTTTGAATGATTTGATTTCATAATGAAGAATAATGAAAAAGATATTTTTGTGTTTTGAAAGTATAAGAGTGTTTTTGAATAAGTTAGCACATAAATCTTCTAGAAAATTGTATTTAAATGACTTTTATAGAAGCAAAAAGTGAAGCTCCAATGGCTAGTTAACGACTAATTTTCTGTCAGGATCTTTAGTGTTTTGGATTTATGAAGTAGACGGATATGCGTCCAAAATAGCACTATTCATTTAAAAGAGTGTTTTGAAAATTCTACAGAATACTGGATGGATGTTTTGGATTTAGAGTTTCGTCCAAAACACTTCTTCAGAATTTTTGTAAAAGTCAGATTCAAAACATTTTCATTTGAAAAACTTTTATAAGTGTTTCATATAAAATAAAATTAAGCCAAGGTTAAAAAACATAGGAATTACAAACAATACCTTGAAGCAAAAATTTCTAGTCTACAATTCTTCAAAAAAGTCTTCAATATGTGCAACCTTAGTTGATCTTTTATCATTGCCCTTGAGTTGTATGGATCATTCAATATTCTCAACACCTTGAGGAGTGAAGGTCAAACATGTCATATCCAAAAATTCCTATCACATGTAAACGCACATATACATCAATGTTTGTCATAAGTCATAACACAGGAGAATGCCCTTTGGGCTAACACATGTCTTTTAAAAATTCAAAATCAAGTAACCTAGCATCTAAAAAGTTAAGCAAAACATATCTTCGTGAGAATGAATCCACCACAACATTGTCCTTACCTTTTTTATATTTGCATCCACCCCATTTTTTTACTTTCGATTGGCTACTATTTGTAATAAGATGAGAACTTGTATTGATGTCCAGAACAAAAGTTAATCTGTGTAATGCAATAAATACTTTGGTGAAATAAAATTTTGTTGGGACTTAGATGTAATTATTGGATTTGTTCTACCCGTACTCTAAATTTTCGAAAGGCTATTATTATTAACAAAATAAGAATTTTAGGATATTCTGAAAAAAAAAATTTGATCAATGCGATGAAACACGCATTTTGGTGTGAATCATGCTACCAGGGGTATCGGGGGCATTTTCATTATTTTGACCCCGCTAGCGAATTTGACCGCAAAATTTGACCAATAAGAGAAAGAATTGAAGAATTTAAGTGTTACTAATGGATTCCGTGGAATTTTTGGAGTTGAATGGTGAAATAAAATATTTTTTCGTTACGGACCTGATTTTGGTTATTTTTAAAGAAAATAGGAAAATACGGTTAAAAAAAAAACGGGACGTATGGCTTCTTGTGATTGGTGGCCAAAGACAAGTGTCAAATAATAATAGGATGGATGAAATATTCCTGCATACAAGGCTTCTTAAATAAATTTTGCAAAATAATTAAGAAAAATATGAAAAAAATGAGATCGCGACACGTGTAAAATAGCCACTATTCATTTAATTGAGCAAAATCCTATTGGTCATTATTTTGACCAAGAATGGCAGTGGATTTATTGGGGAAACTGGCCAATAGCACAAAAGAAGAAGGAAGGAAGAAATAAGGAAGAGAAGGAAAGGAAAAATCAAGAAAAAAAAAAAGAAAAAGTGAGAAAGAAAAAGTGTGTGTATTTCTTGGTGTGTTCTTGGTTTGCTTAGAGCAAGATCAAGCCAAAACATCAGATACACAAGGTAAAATCCTATATTTCAAGAATTAAAGTTGTAGATTTTATTACAGTGATCGTTTTGATATGAATTATAATATGAAAACGTGATATTTGTGATGATTAAAATGATTATTGTGTACTATGTGAGACTTTGTGTGTGCAAGTATGTGCACCGGTTAGATGAAGGATTCATATGCTATATTTTGTATGGTGAATAAGGATATTTGAATGGTGATTTAAAAGGTTGTTCATGATTGAGAAGAAAGATGGTAGAGTTGGGATAAAAACGGGGTTAAACGTTAAAGAAAATGGATTATGATTGTTTTTAAACGTTGATGTTAATCATATGTTATTTGCATAAGAACTTAGTAGCTTTCTTGAACTTGAAAATTGGAAGAATTAAGGTTGTTTGAAGGGAAATGAAGTGGACTAAAGGTTACATAGATGTTATGAATCAAGAAGCACAAGTAGGTGAAGTTGTTTTGTGAAAATAGATTAAAAATAGGAAAATTACTGGGGCTGTTTTTGCCCAGTACCAAGTCACAGGGATTAGAACTCTAAAAAGGGCTATTTCAAAATTAAATTTAAGAGTCTTATGGTCATTTTGATATATTATAGAGCCAAACCGAAGTTGTGGATTGAAAGTTATGTCCAAAACAAGATCATGTATCAAAATAGCAAAATTTCATAATTTTGCTTGGAACATGGACGAATTTAAGGATGATTGATTGTGTGATTTTGGATGAACTAATTGGGAAATATGAAGTGAACCCCTTGTTTATGAAGGGAGAAAGGGTGTTGAAAAAGTGAAATGAAAGAATTGAATAAACTAGGAAAAAATGACGAAAACGGAAATTGAACGTCTTTCTTAACTGTCGGCTAACTGTTGGCTAAACGTCAGTTGGACGTCCACTACCCATCGGGCACGTCGGCTATTTTTCGGCCAAACACAAATTGATTCAAAAACGATGTTTGGTATAGGTTTAGCAGTAAATGGCCAACAAAACGTCGAAAACGGTAGAGATGGTGACTAATGGCCTTGAACGGGAAGAGTTACTTAGGATACGAGGTGAGTCTTTTGGATTTCTAAAACCTTTTGAAAGCTAGTATGCTTTGTTTTTCCTATAAAATACTATGTTTTATATCGTTTTGGAAATCTCTGAACATGTTTAAGGTCTATCTGAGCAAAATTTATTTTATATCATTTTGGGCTTGAATGAACTTTATAATTGGCTTGGAAACCTTAACGGATATTTAGAGTATGAATATGTGAATTTAGTCATTGTCGGATTAAATATTTGGGATTTTAAAAAAATGATAAATTTTAGAATCGAGTATTCATAAATTGACTAGAATGCCCTTATTGGAGCATTTTATGGAAATGTGTTGGGAAACTTTGATTTAAGCCTGTCTTGGGATTAGAAGTTTTGGATTTCTTGAAATGAATTCTTTTTGGAATCGGATATTTGGAAAATGACCCAAATGTCCTTATTGAAATATTTTATAAAAATCTTTGGAATCGGGTATTTGGTAAATTATCGAAATATCCTTATTGGAATTCTTGTGAATATTTTTCAAATCGAATAAGGGTAAAATGACCCGAATACCCTCAAAAAGTCTTTTGGAATGGGCATAGGTAAAATGACCCGAATGCTCTTGAAAAATGATTTTTGTGATCGAATATGGGGAAAATGACCCAAATACTCTTGAAAACATGTTTTAATGTGTGAACCGAATTCTTTATCTTGTTTCAACATGATTTTGGAAAATGATATCTCGTGATGAAATTGACTTTTGAAAAATAACTTTTGATCCCTAAAATTGTTTTATTGGCCTAATGTGCCATGGAATAAATTAATTGGTTCTATGGAGCCTATGTGAAGGATGATCTGACCTGTGAGTCAATAGGATCAAATTCTAGAAAATGTTGTTTTGTCCCAAAAATGTTTTGATTTGAAAATCCCGCGAGATCAGATAACCCTCAGGCCTGATCAGTCAGACGGGGTTGGTATTGTTAACGTTGAGTACTCGGCAAGGACTTTGATCTTTGTACCAGCCTACGTTAGAGTTAGACGGCCTTAGCAACTTAACTTAGTTCTAAGGATTGTCTTGCTCCAAATGAGGTGACAGGATATTGAGATGAGTCATCTTGACTAGTCGTTTAGCACCTGAAAATTGTCGAGTTTACGGGCGCTTTTTATTTTTTTTAAGTCATTCGCTAGATGCCGGGCGGGGACACTCGACGTGTTTGACTCCTTGTCATCTTGATGATGATTGAGGTTAGGATTGAGACCTTTGGCTTATGGTGGCAAGAATGTTCTGCAGTACACTAGGTATGCTGCGGTGTACTTATTCTGGTGATGCACGGTTGAGTATTGGAGGTTGTGGTCTCAATATAATGATAGGTGGCGCCAAAGGTAAAGGATTGTAGGACTTGCATATAAGCCGACCTTCTGTTGGAGAAGTACCTGTGATTTGAAAACTGTGACAATGATTTAAAATCCGAAATAAAGCTTTTCAAAAATGATTAAGTTCTGAATAAACTCTTCTTTAGAGAGTTTTGAAATTGTTTTCAGTGAACACATGATATGCTATTCCACAAAAGCTTTATGTACCTTATTCTTTCATAAAGCACTAGCACACATGGGACTCACTGGGTGATTCATTATTCACATGTGTCTTTTATCTTACCTTTTGTAGGATCCAGAGCTGAGCGGACCTACAGATAGAAGGACGATACCACAGAGTCGGCAGTTTAGGTCTAGACAACCTCCCTTTTGATCATGTATGGTATTCTGTTATAGATAGAGATGGCATGTAAGAGATTCTCTGATATATATATATATATATATATATGTGTGTGTGTGTGTGTGTGTGTGTGTGTGTGTGTGTGTGTGTGTGTGTGTGTGTGTGTGTGTGTGTGTGTGTGTGTGTGTGTGTGTATGTGTGTGTGTGTGGTCATCAGTGTGGGACATTGTTGAGTCTGGACCTTATATATATATATTTACTTTGTTGTTTTCATTATAAAGATTCCTTGTCTGGAAAATTGAATGGGGCGACACCCGATGTTGATATGCTTCCATTGTTATCTTTAGTAGGGGTGTTATAGATGGCATGTGAAAAGGTTGTTATATCTTCTAACCATCTAGCATGTTGTTTATTTAAGTTTTGCTACCCTTTTAGGTATTCAATGGATTCATAGTCGGTATGGATGACAAACTCTTTAGTAAGAAAGTAATGTTGCTAATAGTTCAAGGTCCTAACTAGGACATAGAGCTCTTTATCATAGGTTGAATAGTTGATTGCTGTTCCAGAAAATTTTTCACTAAAGTAAGCAATTGGTCTTTAGTCTTGTGTAAGCACGGCTCCTAACCCAACCGCACAGCATCATATTCTACCTCAAAGGCTCTGTTAAAATTTGGTAATTAAAGTAGTTGAGCTTGGCTTAATCTCTTCTTAAGAGTTGGTGAAAGCTATTCTTGGCTATTGTCCCACTTAAATCCAATGGATTTCTTAACAATTTCAATCAAGGGAGTGGCTATGGTGCTAAAGTTTCTAATAAACCTCCTATAGAAATTAGCAAGGCCATGGAAACTCCTCACTTAGTTTATAGTGGTAGGAGTTGGCTAATCTTGTATGGATTTTATTTTCTCCTCATCAACTTTAATTCCTTGTGAGTTAACAACATAGCTAAGAAATGTGATCTTTTCTAAATAAAAAGAATATTTTTCAAAATTAGTATAAAGTTTTTTTTCTAACGAAGTGCCACAAGAACATTTTTAAGATGTCCCCAGTGATACTCAAAAGTCTTACATATATTCTTTCAAAGAAGACAACCACAAACTTGCCAATGAATTCTTTCAACATATAATTCATCAAATGTATAAAGGTACATGGAGCATTGGAAAGACCAAAGGGTAAAACAAGTCATTCATATAAACCTTGTTTTGTTTTGAAAGCGATTTTTCACTCATCGTCCTCCCTAATCCTTATTCTATGATAACCTGACTTTAAATCAATTTTAGAGAACACACAAGTACCATAAAGCTCATCAACTAAATCATCAAGTCTTGTAATTGGGTAGCGATACTTTAATATTGTTGATTGTCCTACAATCAATACACATTCTCCATTCCCATCCTTCTTTGGCACAAACAATACCATAATCATGTTGGAATGTATGTCCTCTTAGACTAGATTTCTGATATAATTTCGATCAATATTAATAAAAAAATTATTCTCAATTTTTTTTTGTGTGAATTTACATTATTTTTGTGCACAATTTTGCTGGAAAAGACCCATTGTGTTTAAGTAAATAATCCATTTGAATGGAGGTTTTTCATAGTAAGGTATGGATTACGGGTTACTTAACACATAAACTATTATTCTTAACCGAATGATGAGAATGGAAATCTCATCATGGTAATATTATTGTGTTATAAATTTCAAATTGGGAATGACTTACCTTTAGCCAGTGAGTAGTCCTCTCACTTTATATTATAGGCGTATTTCGAATGCATAGAATTACCCCAGCAAAATGAAGTAGTTGAAAGAAAGAACAGAACATTAATGAAAATGGTCCGAAGCATGATGTCTCATGCTATTCTTCCGGTATCTTTTTAGGAGTATGTCTTGGAAACAATGGCATATATTCTGAATTTAGTACCTTCCAAATCAGTACCTAGGATGTCCTATGAGATGTAGATTGGGCGTAAATCAAGTTTGAACTATCTCAAGATATAAGACTATCTAGCTTATATACTGATTAAGAGAGACAAGTTAGAATCAATATCAGAATTATGCTATTTTGTAGGAATCAAAAAGGAACAAAGGGTGGTTACTTTTATCATCCTAATGAGTAGAAAGTACTAGTAAGTACTAATGCTAGATACTTAGAAGATGATCAAAGTACTTCTACAAAAGGTTTAACTAGGTTGGAACTCAAAGAGAAGTTATATTCTGAATCGACTTCTTCTAACCCAATTGTGGAATAAGAAAAGGCACAGCCTCAGGAACCTGTACAAATGGAGCTGCGTTATAGTGGGATGGTATCTAGGGTTCCAGATAGGTAGACTATAGAGAGGCTTTGACTTAGTCTTCGACCCTCAGGAACAAGATCCCACTAGATATGAGAAGATTATTGTCGATATCGATGCAAACCTATGGCATGAAGTAATGAAAGCTGAGATTGAGTCTATGTACTTCAATCAGGTTTGGGATCTTATAGTTTCGCCTGAATGAATAAAACTCATTAGGTGTAAGTGGGTATACAAGAGGAAGAGGGGAGTAGATATAAAGGTGGAAATCTTCAAAGTTAGACTTGTGGCGAAAGGGTACACTCAAAAAGAAGGAATCGACTATGAAAAAATCTTTTTCCCAGTAGCCATGTTTAAGTCCATTCATATCTTCTTTGCCATCGTATGTCATTATGATTATGAGATATGGCAAATGGTTGTCAAGATGACGTTTCTAAATAGTTATCTTAGCGAAGATATCTATATGTCCCAACCAGAATGCTTTATTGTTGAAGGCCAGGAGTATATGATTTGTAAGCTTAAGAAGTCCATTTATGGATTTAAATAGGCATCGAGAGTACAAAACATTCATTTTGATGAGACTGTAAAGTCTTATGATTTTATTCAAAACGAGAATAAACTATACGTATACAGGAAATTGGAATGTATAAATGTGGTTTTTCTTGTACTGTATATGAATGACATTCTACTTATTGGGAATGATATAGGGAAATTGTCATCTACTAAGATTTAGCTGTCTAGTCAATTCAGTATGAAGGATTTGAGAGAAGTCAGTTACATTTTTGGAATTAAGCTTCTTAGAAATAGGAAGTAGAGAATATTAAGATTTTTCCAAACTAACTACATTGATAAGATGCTGGCCAAGTTCAGCATAGACTCATTCGAGGGAGTATTAATTCTTTGTAGACATGGATTGTCATTTTCTTCAAAGGATGTCCTAAGTCATAAGAAGAAAAAGACAGGATGAGTAGGATTCTCTACGCTTCGACTGTAAGAAGTCTCATGTACACCATATTGTGCACTAGACCAGATATCTACTTTGTCGTATGGTTAGCAGATAACAGTTAAATCTTGGGGAGATTCATTGGTGAGCTGCAAAACATATTCTCAAATACTTTAAGGGAATGAGAGATTATATGCTGGTTTACAGGGCTGATGACTTGATTTCTACATGATACACAGACTCAGACTTTTAGGCGGATAAGGATGAGAGAAAATCTATAAGTGAATATCTTCACCTTGTTTGGAAAGGCTATTTCATAGAGGAGTATTAAGTAATCTTGCATTGCTAACTCAACCATAGAAGTTGAGTATGTAGCAACTTCGAAGGCATCCAATGAAGCAGTCTAACTCTTGAAGTTCTTTTCAGAACTTGGAGTTATGCCACAGATGGACAGGCCAATTGTGATGTATTGCGACAACACCGATGCAGTCTCACAATCCAAAGAACACATGAACCACAAGAAGGGGAAGCAAATTGAGAGGAAGTGCCATATGATCCGAGATTTCATCAAGAGACAAAAAATCGTGGTGGAACAGATAGCCTCGGAGAACAGGAGATCCTTTTACTAAGCCTTTGGTTGAAAGAGTTTTTCGAAGACATTTAAACGCCATAGGGGTGGGCACCTATGGACTTATTTAGTCTTAGAGTGCAAGTGAGAGATTGTTGGAATATATGTCCTCTTAGACTAGATGTAATTTCGATCAATATAAATAAAAAAATTACTCTCAAAAATTTGTTTGTGAATTTACATTATTTTTGTGCACAATTTCGTTAAAAAAGACCCAATATGTTTAAGTAAATAATCCATGTGAATGAAGGTCTTTCACAATAAGATATGAATCATAGGTTACTTAACATATAAACCATTGTTCTTAATCAAATGATGAAAATGGGAATCTTATCATGGTAAGGTTATTTTGTTATGAATTCTAAATGGGGAATGGCTTACCTTTAACCAGTGAGTAGTATTCTCACTTTATAACATATGCGTAGTTCGAATACGTAGAACTAAACCTGTAGTAGTGATTTCTAAAAGTACTATATGGTAGAAATCTAAACTACTCTACTACTACTATTCTACTACTACTACAACATTAACTTATATTCTACAGTTTGAGTATAAGTTGATGGTCTGGTGAAGTTGAAAACGTATCATTTGATATACTATAGTTGAGGTCCTATCGTAGGACTAATATACTTGTCTGTTGAGTATATATGACTAGTTAGTTAAGACAAATTTATACAAAATAGCTTCTATGCTATATCGCCTCTTATGACTGTTCGAATGATCTAAATACCCAGGGCTCTGGGGAATATGATTTAGATGTTTACTTTAGGGTAGCTCATTTAGAAAGCGGAAACATTTTAGGAATTTATGTATCATTGGACTAGAGGTCTAAGGAATGTAAATGTCTTTTAGAAATGTATTAGTACACTATTCCCCTCTAAATGTACGATGATGCGTAGAGGGTTATTTTAGTCATAACACCTATAGGTCGGAGACATTGTTAACGCAGTATTGTCTTTAGAGTCAATATTTTCTTATGGTGATATTAGAAAATATTTAAAATGCAAAATACGGCTATTTTCATAACAGGTGTATTTTAATTATTTTAGTAGCCAATGCGATATGTCTTTTGATCCTCGAAATAGCCCGTAAATCCTAAGTAATTTTAGGTCAGGAAAATTTATCTTGAATAAAATGAATTTTATTTTACTTAAGTAACCCGATTTATTATTGGTAGAATAAAATAAAAGGTCCATAGAGAGAATTAATTAATTTGTTTAGTGGGTTAATTAATTGTTTCAGGGCTTTGTGCCTAGCTTGAATAATTAGAATTAACCCAGACCTAAACAATAATAGACTGTTGTATTAGATTGGTCTATTTGGGTTATGTAATTAATTATTTGTTGGGCTAATTATTATTAGTCCTAGTTAAATGATTAATATGCCCAATGGTTCGGACCAGGGTCCAATGGGTAAAGACCAAGCCTGGTTAGCTCAGGTTTAATCGAGCTTGTATACTGTGGTTAGGGTGTGAAGAGTTTGAATTGGTTGAGATGTCTTTGAAAAGGAGATATAAGATTTGATCATGTTGTGATCAGACATAGTTGGTTTTATCAGGTTTTTCAAAGTATTGGATTGTGATCAATCAACTCTCTCACGTTGGTTCTCTCTCGTGGTCTCTCTGTGTGTGTTAACCAAGTTTTTCTGAGGAACACAAGAACAGAGAATCAATTGACTCTTGATTCTGCTCTTTAGCAATATGTCAAGCAAAACTTGTTTTTCCTTGCTTCCACTACTTTCATCGGAATTTAGGTCATGGTCAAATTTCGCAAGGCCAAGAGCTTCGCGTGTGTACATGCCAAGGAGAAGTCGTTGACTTGCGAGACAACAACCTGAGACTGTGCAAGGATAACTAGAGGCTTCAAGCAGTCAGTTCGAAGCGGTTTGAACGACTCCATCAATTCAGCCTAAGCAAATTTTAAAGCTCATAAGTATAACTATTCTTCCGCTATGCCTCATTTTTGCATTTTTCATGCTTCTGTGCTTGTTTGTTTTTTCTATTTTGACCTTCAAACCGCACATGGACACTTTCTCTTATATGTCCTTTTACAAGAAACTCTTCCACTTGACATTGAAGCTCTTTTGTCTCCTCCAGATTGCTTCTATAAGTTGGTCGGTTTGAAATGATAACACAGAGAACAAAGTCAATTTGATATTAAATTGTCCTTAGTAGTGGCAAGCCTTTAGGTTTCTCTTTAGGAAAGACATCTTCATACTTTTGAATTATAGCTGCAATTACTTGAGACAAAGAAGAAAACAATTCATCAGTAGAAAGAGTGTCATTAGTAGTGGAAAATAAACTTTTGAAAATAAGAAGTAAAATCGATTTTTTTGCTTTAATGACCTCTACAATTTCATTCACCTTAGTAAAGAAATTCACTCTTCTTTTCCCTAAACACTCTTCTTGTTCACTCTTGTCTTTGATAAGCAAAAGTTTTTGTTTTTCACTCTCTACACTCTTCTTCTTTTCTTTTTCCCTCATAATCTTTTAATCATGTTAACCTCACTTGGTGTCAATAGAAATAAGGTATATTTCATTTCCTCTTTGTAAACTGTATAGGCATGCCTTCTCCCATCATATTTCACATGCCTATTATATTGCCAAGGTCTTCCTAGAGGTAGATGTCCCTCTTATATTATTACAAAATTACACATCACCTCATCCTTGTATTGCCCTATATAAAAAATTACTAGTACTTGTTGTTTACTCTTAATTCTCCACTATCATTCAATTAATAGAGTCTATAGGGTTTTGAGTGTTTTCTCGGTTTCATTTCTAACTCTTCGACCAAGCTAGCACTAATTATATTGGTACAATTCTCACTATCAACTATGGCACTACAAGGTATATTGTTAGCCAAACATCTTGTATAGAAGATATTCTCTTTTTATTGGTGATTCACATCTTCAAAGACCTTCTAGAAATATCTAGCAATGAGCAATTTTGTCCCACTATTACTCCATTATCACTTGTCCCATCATTTCCTTCATCTTCTTGGTGCTCACATTTTTTATCCCATTCTTCCTCTTCTTCGGTTGAAACTTCCCCATAGTCATTGGTATACATACTCCTTTTGATAGGACACTAAACGCTGTGTCTATAGCTAAGGCACTTGAAATACTTAATATCTTGATTTATTTGAGGCTTCTCCTGAAACTTCCCATTCTCTTTGTTCTAATCCTCTCTTAGTTTGTTTCTCTCATTTGGTGGTGGTTTATAAATCTTTTCCTTCCTTAAGGATGGTTTACCTGAATTGCTAGTTTTGTGAGTGTAGTTTTCATAAAAGATCTCTGCCTTACTTGTTTTTCAATATTGATTGCCATGTGTACCATCTCGTCTAGGGTGTTATATGAGTACAACTCCACAACATTTGTAATTTTTCTATTCAAACTACTTAAGAATCTAGCAATAGTGGCTCTAGGATCCTCATTTATGTTGGCCCTCATCATTGTGATCTCCATCTCTTAATGGTAATCTTCAACACTTTTATTTTCATACCTTAGCACTTTTAGCCTTTGATACAACTCATTATAGTAACGAAAAAGTATAAAACTATTCCTCATTAGATTCTTCATCAACTCCTAAGTTAAAACCGACCGATCTCCCATTTGCTTTCTTTGAGTAGACACTTGATCCCATCACACTAAGACATATTAGGAAAAACTTGAGACAGCCAACCTCACTTTATCCTTTCACTATATCCATGGCATTCAAACAAGATTTCCATCTTCCTTTCCTACTCAAAGTATAATTTCATATCACTCTTTCTAAGGAATATTGACACCTTTATTTTTATACTCTTCATTTCCCTCTCTTCATCATTTTCCTCTCTTCTACCACATTTATTTCCAAATCCCCTATTTTGGTACCTATAGTCTTTTTCATATTCTTCTTTATTCCAATCTTGTACTCTCTTAAAATCTCATTCCAACCCCCTTAAATTGTTTCCATCATGTCCTTCATTCATTCTACCTCTTCCATCTTTCACACATTTCCTTCCTTCCTCTTTCATAGGTGCTTGTTGATATCCTTCCAAAGAATGTTCATCCCAAGCTTCACCTTATTGTTTATATAGTGGAGAAGTGGTATGGTATTCATCCCTCACTTTAGGACTTTTATTAGGCCTTTGCCCTCTCATTTGAGTAACTGTAGATGCTTGTCCTTGATTGAATTGCAATTCCATTAAGCCCCTTTGCAAATGTTAAAACCTATTTTGAATTTGTCCTCATCATCTCTTGGAGACTCTCTTGAAATGTTCTCAAATCATTAGGTCCTTCTTGAGTCATTGTTTTGTATCTAGAAAATGTTCTCAATTTGAAAATGCACTTAGAAGAATAATAAAAATACCTCACCAAACACTCCCTTATGTGTTTCACTCAAATAATATTCACACAACCCTTGTGTTTAGCTCTTTTTCAAGACTTTTAATATAATAGACTCACCCTCTTTCCTTTTTCCTAACTATCAAATCCTCAAAAGTTCTTTCCGCAAAACCTCCCCACTTAATTAGGTAGAGGGATTATAGAATAACAAGATAAGTAGAACTAAGCAAGTCAATTGCAAGAAGTAGCAGTGATCTCAAGAATCAATTAAGCAAGAATTATCAAAGAAAGAAAAGAGTCCAAAGAAACTTATAGTGCCTAGTACTAATTAATAGATGATCATGGCAATATAGAACAAGAACATTTTGATCAGCTTTGATCACCTCAATTGAACATAGAATTCATCTAGGTAACTTGTTTGTAGCATAACTTCATCAATGGAATAGAGTATCAAGAATATAGATTCCTACAATCAAGTAATTTTAAATCATATCTATTAATTAGACTTTTATCAAACATATAAGATTTAATTTTTAGAGTTCATGCTATCTCAGAATTTTTGATCAAATTGAACCACAATTATCAACAATCAACATGAAATTTTATTCCCCAAGGTCATGTATATATTATATATAAATTTTCCCAAATAATTTGTAAGAGAATCAAGTTTTTTTTATGACATTTTTTATGCCACAAATTTAATTCTGAGATTGATTTGTTTTGGAGTCCATTTTTGCATGCAATTTTCTTAATCAATACTTTCCAAACTCGGATATCAAATTTGATGTGTCCTCTTTTAGATATTTATCAAGTGAATTTTGTAGCTAAATCAAAGGCAATTTCAATGAACAATTTTAGGAACCAAATCAATGATTTATGAAGCAAAAAGAATAGTATAGAAGATACCCAACCCAAAACTTGCAATCTTAAGACAACTAAGAACTTAGTACCTTAATACTATTAAGATTAGGTCTACTAGATCAATATCCAAGAACTCTAAAATCAAGATTAATCCAAGAACCAATGGAACAAAGAGATCTAGGCACTCAAATTGCAACCTAACTACAACCTTAGAGTAACAAAGAAACCAAGACCTTACTAAAAGTTACAACTTGAATTATCCTTAGGTGTTTAAAAATTAAAACTTAGGTAGGATTAAAACTTAAGTAAAGGTTTGATATTTAAGAGAAAAACCTAAATGAATTACCTCTCAAAGATGAATTTTGATTTGAAAAATTATCTCCAGTTTTCTCTCTCTCTCTCTCTCTCTCTCTCTCTCTCTATATATATATATATATATATATATATATATATATATATAAATGCATCTCATAACCTAATAAATTGAGATTGAATCTTAGCCTTTGGATACCTTATAATAAGCCTAAAATAAACAAAAATATCATAAAAGTCGTGGTATTAAAATAGAAAGTCAATTAAGCTATGACATAGGAAAAATTTGTAAAAATTTAAGAGCCTGACAGAAGCCAGTGCTTGTTTATAACCTCCAGTTGGCACCCATTCTCTTCTACCTTACTACCCTTGTTCCGTCTAATGTTGAGCCGGCACCGATTCCATGCACCCATCTGGCACCAATTTGCCTCTGTTTTGGCTTTCCTGTTCTTCATTTGACTTTATGACTTGTATGGATATCAACCATGATCCTTGGGTTTTTCAAATGCTAGATAAGGGTCTTTCCAACTCAAATGTGCCAAACTTATCTTCATAAAAGCTTAAAGCCCCTCTTGAAACTTCTTAAGCCTATATAGCTCCTGCTAATAGTCCTTGAATACTTAGTAGGTTGTTGTCTCCCCCTTCTTGAGCTTGAGTGTCATGATGAATTAGAATCTCATTAGTTTTAGAGAATCAAAATATGATTCCATTTTCCGTTTTAAATCAAATTTCTAAACGAATATATATTTATCATCTTAGAAAGATCAGTATTAATTTACCAAAGCTAGATACAACATGTGTAGGCACATTTCCAAATTCATTAAATCTAGTTATCAGAAATATAATATAATATTGTCCACTTAAGGTGTGACCATGTAGGTTCATTTAATGTTGGTAATGTGACCAAAATACATTTAAATAGCCCATAAATTATAAACGGTCTCCAACAAGATATTATAACCACCCAAGTTAAAATGAAGATCGATGATCTAATAGAACCATTCTATAATTTGATATTTAGTCCTTTTATTATACG
Source organism: Voacanga thouarsii (assembly GCA_026120185.1). NCBI lineage: Eukaryota > Viridiplantae > Streptophyta > Magnoliopsida > Gentianales > Apocynaceae > Voacanga > Voacanga thouarsii. The sequence continues at coordinate 2,090,532 of JANUWF010001704.1, forward strand.
ATATCCAAATTAAGCATAAGACATAGATTATATCATCCTTATATAACTTAATCAATTATTTATTGATCTTCTAGTAAACTGTTCAAATAAATAATATTAATATCTCTAATTAATATATTTGAGTACGGCCATGAATTTCAACAGTTTAACTTATCAAGGGGCCAATGAATATCAATCTCAAGAATGTAAAGGACAAATTCCTTCACTATCATTCACTTCTTCTCTTTGACTTATTATATATCTAATGGTAGTCTTATTTAATTATATAGTTAAAGACAATTTAAGACTATGTCAAGATATAAAATCCATCAAAGTGAAAAAATATGATGAATTCAGGTCAAATGACTTATAATATCACTATTTGGAAGAAGAGTATTTATGACATGTCCCATGAAATACTCTTGTAATAGGTCATATCCAATACAATATTCTCTAATATTTATTTATGTTTTGCCTTGATATCTTATAAATCTATGACCATTAAAGCATAATCATCAAATCATATGCATACTAATATTAAGTTATTATTATTCCATCAATAACAAATGATTATGGATATTTTAAGAAGAGTCATTCTACTTGCTATGAAATTTTAGTGTCAAGTTACTACTTAATGACCATAAAGTAAAATATACTATTCATGGAGATAATTGCCTCATATTATTACAAAAATACTATATGACAAATACAAATTACTCATAGCATATCCCTAATAGAACGTTCGAAGACATACTCGGCCTATTCACGGGAAGTGACCAAGTATACTTAGGAACGTTTAGTCCTTTCGGTTTCATAGATAAGTCCAAAGACACACGAGTGTTTCATTTGTACCTCGAGCACTTTGGTTAGGTGTGGGTAAGGTCATGTCCACGCAAGTGGATCATCACAGGTCAGCCTATGGCAGCCCCCACGAGCCAAAAGTACTTGTTAGCCTCTTTCTCGATACTCTCCCTTTATAATTAGGTGCACTTAGATTGATATTGTTTTCAAAAAGCATACTATTTTTTTTTCTTATTTTAACAAACAAATAGATGTAAAATAAATGAATTTTAATTATGAAATATTAATAGTTTTCTTATTCACCCGAATATATCAAAATATTGATATTGAGTGTATAATTTTTTTTATAAAATTTAAAAGTATATTTGTAACACCCAATGCATTTCGTTCGTAATGAGCCTCAAATATAGTTAAAAGATATCACCCCGACTAGGGGTCTTTATAACGTATAGAAACTTATAGTGGAAGAATATAGAAATAAAGCATGTCATTATCTTACAAGTCAAAATGAGATACATAGTATTTGTCTCAAAGTACATAAGATAAAAGTCTACCATCCATACATAACTATAATACAAGGTTCAACAGCAGACTGAGTCTCCAAAATCATACTGGTATCATGGTTACTTATCTCCAACTCAGGTCCTAAGAAAAGTTTGAGAGATAAAACATGTGTGAGTGTTATACTCAGTGAGTCCCAGTATTTGTCGGTGTTTCCAAAAGAAATGGTACAGAAAAAGCTCGAATTTTCCAAATGAAAAGAATTTATTGCATTTTTCCACTAAAAATAACTCTACAACTGAGAAGTGGAAAATCTCTGTCAAGAGTTGTTCAGAATTCTTACATATTTGGAAAATGGGAATTTTTATCAAAAGGCTCCTAATTTTTAAAGAAAGCGGGCACTTCTCTAAAAGGATGACCTGCATGCAAAGTGTATAAAGCTTCTATCACAATTGCATTGTATGAGAGACAATGCCTTTCATACTTAACTGGATTATACCAGAGCGGTGAGCGGCATAAGTACAACACCTAGCACTTAGAGATCTTTTACTTACTACCGTAAGCCCAATTTCCCAACCCTAATGTCAATCACCATTGAGGCAGTAAGGGATTGAACACACCAAGCATCTTTGCTCAGTATCATGTGAGCAATTCGAATTTTTAATTATCGACAAATACTCGGTAATAAACAGCTAGCCATGGACGACTAATTCTAACATCCTATCGCCTTGCTTGGAATAAGATGAAGCCCTAAACACAGCTAAGTTCTCGAGGCCATCTATCTCTAACAAAAGCTAGTATATCAATCAAAGCCTTCACTGAGTACTCAATGTCTTCACCAATTCGTAGAACAATCTATCTTTCACACTTTTTAAAGGAATATTGTGTTTCTCGTAGAAAGGTTGAGAAAATATTTTTCCAAAGCCAAAATATCGTTTTTAAAAAATTATCGTTCACCGAGCAATGTTTTTCCGAAGTCCAAAAAACATAAGGGTTATTTATCCGAGATTCGTAACATAGCGTGTTTCCAAAGTAAATTAGGCAACCACCTACTTGCTTTACCAAAAGAAAAATAAGAATGCTTTCCTTTACTAAAATCTACCATTTATGCATATTTAAATTCATAAAAATACTTTATTCCCAAAACTAGTATTAATGTATAACTGTAAATTCATACAAACCCTTGTTATTAGGGGTGGCAATATTGAACACGACACGCCAATACGACACGAAAACGACACGGTTATAGCGGGTTAGGGTTGGGGTTTCGCGGGTTCGGGTCGAAACAGGTCGACCCGTTTAACTTTAAATGTGTACAGGTCCTAAACGGGTTCAACCCGTTTTAACCCGTTTCAACCCGCGAACCCGTTTAACTTTTTTTAATATTTATATTTAATACTTTTTGTAATACCCTACAAATTTCACTATAAAAAAATTAGATAATTTAATTTTTACATGAATTAATTGAATTAAATTTTATTATATGAATTAATTGTATTGTTTGTGTGTCTATTTTGTTTAATTATATGAGACCTCTTAAGAAAAATAAATGATGTTAATGCATCTATTTACTTGATATATAGTAAATGAATCATTCTTAATTAATTATTATTTAGTGTTTATAATAATAATATTATTACAATGACTTTTAGTTAGAGAAAATAATTTTTTGAACAATTCAATTTTATTGCAAAACTACATTTGTTCAGATTTTTAAGATTAAATCTTATGAATTTATTAAGATCTCTAAATATTGAGTGGGATAGTTTGTTATTTTATTGGGTTTTTATAACTTTATGGGTTGTTTTATTAGTTTTTTTAATTTTATATGATTTGATTTAATTTTGTAAAATTTTTTGTGTAATGGTGCACAGATTGGTGGGTTTAATAAGTATTCGGATTGACGGATTTAATAATTATCTATTTAATTTTTGTGTCTAATCGTGTCAACCTGTTTTATAACACGAACACGACACGAGAATAAACGGGTTGACACGACACGACGCGTTTATTAAACGGGTCGTGTTCGGGTTGGCCTGTCGAGTGTAATTATCTCAAGATTACACGACCCGCCAACCCGAATACGATACGATTGCCACCCTTACTTGTTATGTAGTTTATGCCTTTTAAAAGAATTTAAGGCTTTAAATTTCCAAATGAGACTTATTTCTAATAATTAAATAAACTATGTCTAAAGCTTTATTTTCTCATAAATTTCGAAGAAGAAAATACATATTAATATCAGTAACTAATACCTTTAAGGTTAATCAAAATGCTGGTACTTGACTATATCAAAAAAGTGTATAATTACATCACGAAAGTATATTGTTATATCAGGAAAACACTTTATACCAAACGGAATTTAAAATCAAGGACTCACCTTAAGGAGTAAACCAACTTTCTCATTACTATATGTCTTAGTATCTCTCCTATCTTGGACTACCTACAAAATGATACATGCTCATAAAACATTGCTCGATTCCTTAAATTGAGCTTGTTTAAAATTAAGGAATCTAAAATACTAAATATCTTTTACTTTATCCAAGAGTTCATATCTTTGTCACTCTTTAGAGTTTTAGCAATAATTTAAGCTATACAACTCCAAATGAGGTCAAATTTATTTTTATATATTTCTAAGATGTTTATCACAATTTCTAGTTCATAGAACACAATTTCCCTTCTCTATTTCATTCAATTTTTACTATAAATTACAATAATCCCATATGGCTTGAAACAACCATTTTCTTATTCAACTTTACTCAATCTTTTCCTATGTTTTCTTCAACATAACCTACCATATTTAAATCCTTCAATGCCTTATTTAACACCCTAGCAATGATGGTCCACGTTGCTTTCATATCCAGTACTTTTCCATCATTCAAACAAAATAAATATCCTAAGCTCACCAAACCAATAAATCCTAATAGCTTTCATCATTCTTGTTATTCATGGTTTCTTAGCCATCAAAAACCTACACAACTGGTCCCAAATCCTTCCTATTCATTTTAGGGTATGTTTAGGGTTAGTTATGCTCCATTTCTAGCCACCCCTACTCATATTTCATTTGCAATTTCCAAACTACACAGGAAGGTTATTTGTTACCATCAACATAGCACTTCTTGTTTCCTAATCATTTCTATCTGTTACCTTTCCAAATTTCCAGCATACCATCACTCCAAAACACATTAAATAAACTGAAAATCATGCTTATTTCATCACCAAACCAACTGGCCAACAAGAATCATGTAATCAGAATTTTTACCTCATGAATCATCAAATATCCAACATTTCCTTGGAATAAAATTCATGGATAAATAACTTCATATCTCCAATAATATCTTAAACTTTTAAACTTGCTTTCTTACCTTCCCAAAGATGTAACAAGGCGGTAGCACTTCTTCCCTTTCTTCCTCTTCTTCTCCTTCTCCTTGCTATCGGTTCTTCTCTCTTCCGTTTTCCTTGCTGTCGAAAATTTCTTTCTTCCTCTCCCTTGGTTTTTCTATTGTTTTTCCTTCATTTTCTTTCATTTCCTTGTTGTTTCTGCTAACCAACAGCTTCCTAAGCATATATATATATGGCTTCTCTAAATTAATCACATGACTTTTGATGACTAGGCATAAGTAGAGCATGATGAAACTTAGTGGAATCTTGTAGAACTCATTAGATATAGAATGCTTAGAACCCTTGAGAACCTTATAGAAATTTCACCTCATCATGTTCAATTTCATGAACCAATCAAATCCTTTTCATGAAAAATCTCATGCAACCAGTCAAGAAATTCCTTGTGGGCTTTATACATGGGCCTAAAATAATTTCTAAAGCCCATTAATTAAATGGTGTACCAATGCGGTCCACCAAACTTTATCCATGGCTAGAGATGGCAACGAGGCTGGGGCGGGCCGGGGACTAAAAATCCTGGCCCCGCCTCCACATATCCCAAGTCCCTGGCAGGGGAAGAGGTGGGGATCCCCGCCCCTAGCCCACCGAGACAAAATAATCTCTGATCCCGGCTTGGTGGGAAACCGGGGATGCGGAGGTCCGATTTCAGCCCAGCAGCCCAACAACAAAATTAAGAATTCTAAACACTTTATTCTATAAGTTAAATACATCTCAAGCCAAATTTAATGACCTATACAAATAGACAATTTCTAACCTCATAGAAACAAAAGCCAAATACATATTATTTTCAGAAGAGGTGAAAAACCTTAGAGGGGGGGGGGGGGTGAATAAGGTTTTAGCAAGTAAAAAAAAAAAAAATTTAACTCATCTAAAATATAGTATAATAAAGATCATCGAGTTTTTTGGATAGACTTTATGGTGTCAAAGAAAGTTATCCAAAAACTCTCCGAGATATATCCAGATTCAAACAAAGAAAGAAACACAAAGCAGTAAATGATTAACAAAAGGAAATGAAACACAGGATATATAGTGGTTCGATCTACCAAGATCTACGTTCATTACTTTAAACTCACACTTAAGGATTTTCAATCAAATTTCATTTACTCTACTTAATGAAATCAACCAATACCACATATAAGAGAGGATCACCACACTAGATTTTTCAAAACCTCTCAAACAAACAATCACAACAAGGTTCACCCCAATTGAGTTTAACACCACAACCTTGTATTACAATAGAGATTGAATATCAATAGAACAGTAAAAAACTCACTTATTTGAGCAGATGTTCACTAAGATATAAAGCACAAATACTTTTACTTTTGACATAATATGAATTTACTTTGAAACTTTTTTATAAAAGGAGATTTTTGAAAACGTTGAGCAATAGTACTTCTTAGAAGAATGTTTCAAAAATCTTATATCTAATCTTGCTTAGAGGCTATTTATAGAACCAAAAAGTAAAGTGCCAATGGCTATAAAAATTATTATAATTTTTTTGTTAAAATTATCCGTATTTTGGACTCAAGTTTCGGACGACTATGCATCCAAAAGATAAGTCCAAAATGACACTAATTCAGGCAGAAATATTTCAACACAGTTTACAGGATTTTGTACGAATCTTTTGGATGTAGAAACATCCAAACTACTCAATCCAAAATTCTAAGATTTTCAAAAATTTGAAATCATCTTTTTTGTGTGCTTCAAGGTAAAAATCAATTGAATCAAAATGTAAAGAGATATAGGAATTAACAGAAATACCTTAATAATATTTCTTAGTCTAAAGTTCTTCTTATAAGAACTTCTTAGTATGCAACTCCATATACTTTGATCTTCTTTTTTATCATCCATACTTAAATTCAATTACTGAAGAGTTGCCAAACAATTATATTTGAATGCCTTAGAAGAACGGAGGTCAAACATGTCCTATCACAATAGATTACACAAGTTAGCTAATATCAACGTTTGTCATAAGTAAAAAAATAAGAGAAAGCCCTTAGGGCTAACAATCTCCCCTTTTTTTGACTGATAACAAACATAAAAAAATAATATGTATTGAGTGAACATGTTGATCGAGAAAGATGCTAATAAATTTTTATTAAAAATGTAATTTCTCATTATAGATCTCAATGAGAGCTTATGAGATGAATGATTTTAAGGTATTTGCTTGTAAGCATAACTCAATGAGTCTAAGGCCTATTCTATCTCCATATGAATATTCAAAATGATTTGATAAAGGAGAGATAGCAGGCAAGTCATATGATAAGATGCTCCCCCTTAATATTTGCTTGTATGAAAATTTTAAACTAAGAGGGAAAAAGCAGAAATCTAAAAAACGTATGTCCAAAATATTTTTGCAAGTTTGTATAAAACGAATCTTTTTCAAAAATATATTTTAGATACAGGTTTTGGATGTCCAAAAGGTATGACTTCTTAGAAGAAGATTTGTTTGGATTAAAAACATGAGTCCAAAACTCCCCCTGACACAATGCGCTTAAATAATGGATTTTTCAATCTTTCAAAGAATATTTAAACAATCCATTTGATTGAATTTTTGATTTCGTCATAAAATCATAACCATATTTAGTCTCAAAGATACCTTCGAATTTTTGAATGACCATAAACTAAATATCAAACAGTTCATTAAATCAACCTTATAGTAAAAAATTATCCCAACATTCCAAGCAGAAACTTTCAATCATTTGTCAATAATTATATCAAGTAAATCAAATAGTTTCCAGAATAGTATCATATCAGATTATATCATCCTAATATCAGTTCATATCTCCCTTTATATCATAACCAGTATCACAAGTTATTCATGCAGTTCAAATCAAATCATATCAGTTCAAGCTATTAATGTCTCATAACAGTTCATATCAGTCATATCCTCATATCCCAGTCATTCATACAGCCTATAGTTCATATCAGTCATATCCTTATATCCCAGTCATTCATATAACCTATAGTTCATATTAGTTCATATCAGTCATATCCTCATATCCCAGTCATTCATACAGCTTATAGTTCATATCAACTATACGCATATCACAGTCATTCATACAGCCTATAGTTTATATCAGTCATATCCTTATATCCCAATCATTCAAACAGCCTATAGTCTAATATTTATATCCCAGTCATTCAAATAGCCTATCGTCTAACCTTTGCTCCCCCTTTGTCATCAATCAAAATGAGGAATATCAAAAGGAGAGTAGAAACAGAACATAGATAGATAGGAAATATAATTATCCCAAACATAAACAATTATCCCGAAGCATAAACTAAAACAGAAAGGTAAGTTGTTCAATTTACAGAAAGTAAATTGTTTGAGAGATGGTATCTAAATATCATTCTATCCAACAGATCTGCTTAGGAGATGTTAATGGTTTCAGCTTTCAAACCGGCACCCTTCTTAGAGTGTTGACTAGCAATTCTATTGAATTTTCTCTTTACCATAACATGCTTTTGTCCTTTCCAGATAAGTGAGGTTTAGAGGAAGCAGAAGTTTCTACTGTTTCCTTGATTGGAGATGGTTTCTGAGCTAACTCAGGAGCATGTTCTTCCTCTACAATAGGCATATCAGATTCTTTTTCCAAGTTAGGTTCTTCCATTTCTTGAGTAGATAATGTTGGGGTAGACACGGGTACCTCAGTTTTTGCAGTCTTTTCTACTGCAAATATTCTGTTTCCAAGACTAAGAAGTTCAGAGTTGAGAATATCCAACTTCACAGCTAGAGAGTTGATGGCATCCATAATACTTACAGATAATCCTTCATTCTTTTCTTTTCCCTTAGCAGAGGATTCTGGCTGAGGATCATCATTAAATTTTCTTTTTGTTCCTGCACAAGGAACAGACTTTCCTTCTTCTTTGATTTTCATTAAATTTTCTCTTTCTTTTCCCACAGTATCTCTCAATAGCTTCCATTCATTATTTACTCTCACATAACCCATTCTCTCAAAGGAATCAAAATTGTAAACATTCATCTTTGATGGATCACTAGGAACTGAATTTAAATCAACCTGAAAATAACTGAACACTTTAGATAACATATTTCCATAAGACAGAACTTTATTTGATGTATTCCTTGATTGCAACATCAATTTTGTAGCTAAAAACTCAAAGTTTATCTGCCCACCCTCTGCTAGGGCTAACATGATTACCATTTGCAGAATGCTTATAGAGATCTTATGTCCATAGCCAGGTACCACCATGGTAGACACCATATGGTGCAAAATTCTTCCAACCCCATTAAGCCACTTTATACTGCTGTTACCAGAGTTTCCAAAATTCTTCCCTCCAGTGAAGATTTCCTCAAAATTTTTCAAAACAAAAATATCATTTCCTTCAAGAAATTTATTCAACTCAAAATACTGAATTCCAGCATCCCTCACATCACATAACCTATTTAACAAATGATGATCAAACTCAATATCATGAATCAACAACCATTCAATTATATCCCAGTCATTTAAACAGCCTATCGTCTAACCTTTGCTCCCCCTTTGTCATCAATCAAAATGAGGAATATCAGAAGGAGAGTAGAAACAGAACATAGACAGATAGGAAATATAATTATCCCGAAGCATAAACTAAAACAGAAACGTAAGTTGTTCAATTTGCAGAAAGTAAATTGTTTGAGAGATGGCATCTAAATATCATTCTGTCCAACAGATCTGCTTAGGAGATGTTAATGGTTTCAGCTTTCAAACCGGCACCCTTCTTAGAGAGTTGACCAGCAATCCTGTTGAATTTTCTCTTTACCATTAACAACGAATCATGAAACCACCCTTTATTTCTTCAAGGCGACTTTTTCTTAAATTAGCATAAAATTCCCAGATAAGAGGAGTGAATAATTTCTCATCAATAGACAGTAAGCTACCCCATCCATGTGTTCAAACATATCCAAAGCATTTGAAAGATTTAGAAAAGTCGAAGGATTAGCACGGTAACCAAAGATAACCGTTCTGTTCCTTGACACACAGTCCTTATAATCAGTTTCATATTTAGAGTCAATGAATCAAAGTACCTAATTTTCAAAACTCATTTGTTCCGGAGAAGACTCTGATGAATCGTAGTGAGATGCCGAGAAGTCCGGTTGAGGAGAAACTTCTTTCCTTTTTGCCTTGCTTGAAGTCGAACTCTTTTTCTTCATCTTCGAAGATGTTTTGTGCCCCTTCTTTGGTTTTAGAGCAGAAGATTTCGTCTTTGCCATCAGTAAGATTAGGGCTTTTCTCTTTTTGGGCTGTTGGCTTTTTAAGAAGAAGAACACATATAATTTTTGGAAGAATCGGTTACAAGGGTTTTGAGAGAAAAATCAGAGTGCTTTGAATGTCTTGAGTAATGTGATATAAAGTGCATTAAAAAGATAAGTTTTTCACAAAAGTTTATAAAAACGCGCAAATCAATTTTTTGAAATTTAAAAATCGGAATAAGGAAAAATATTAAGGAAAGTTTTGGAACTTGACTCAATCCGAATTTATCATCCAAAAAAGTGTTTTCTTGAGATGCATTTTGAATGTGGGATTTGGATTCAAATACTACGTCCAAATCAGTTGTTAGTGCGTTTTGGTTATAAACACTGTTTCCAAAACTTTTTTCTTCACAGATCCGTCTAGTTTTAACTCCATGGTTTGGATCCCCAATAATTTGTTCTTTAGGATGACCTGTTTTGTATTTCCAATATGTTGGCAATTGTTGATTCGTAGAATCTTCAGTTTATTCTTTTCCTTATTCAGCTTGCAGCTCTTCAATCTCTTCTTCTTATGAGTATCTAGCGGTGGAGTTTTGAATTGATCTAACTTGACTTCCTTTGAACTTCCTACATCATCGTCATCTCTTTTTGAAGTATAAATGTTAGATTTATCAAACACAACATGCACGTATTCTTCCACATAAAGAGTTCTTTTGTTGTATACTCTATATGCCCTTTTTGTTGGAAGAGAGTAACCCAGAAATATGGCCTCATCGGACTTGCTATCAAATTTTTCAAGATTATCTCGGGTATTTAGGATAAAAACATTTACATCTAAACACCTTAAAATAAGAGATAGATGGAGTTTTGTCAAACATAAGTTCAAAAGGAGTTTTTCTAAAAAATGGTCTTAGCATAACTCGGTTTATTATATAGCAAGTTGTATTAATAGCTTCCGCCCAAAACTATTTTAGAAGGACATTTTCACAAAGCATTGATCTAGCCATTTTTTGCAAAGTGCGATTTTTTCTTTCAACAACACCATTTTGTTAAGGGTTTTTTGCTGCTGAAAAAATTGTAAAAGACTCCATTTTCATCATAAAAGTGAGTAAATTCACTATTGCAGAATTCTTTGCCATTATCACTTCTAATAGAAATCAGTTTGCATCCAATCGAGTTTTGGACGCATTTAATCAGTTTCAAAAATTCAGAAAAGGTTTCATCCTTTTGTCCAAGAAATAGAGTCCAAGTAAATCTAGAAAAATCATCAACAAGTACATATGATTATTTCTTACCTTCAAGACTAGCAGTCCTCATTGGTCCAAACAAATTCATATGAATTAATTCGAGGGGTTTTGAGGTAGAAATCATTTTCTTTGGTTTAAAAGAGGTTTTGATTTGTTTCCCAAACTGACATGCATCACAAACTTTGTGTTTGTCAAACTTCATTTTTGACAGTCCCCTAACAAGTTCTTTTGAAGATAATTTATTTAGCAAATCAAAAGATACATAACCTAATCTTCTATGTCAAAGATAACCATCATTGTCATGTACGGATAGGCATCTAATACCATTAGCTATAAGGTCATTTAGATAAAACACATATACATTTCTCATACGTTTGACAGTAAAGATTATTTTAAGATTTGCATTGTCAATTATAGAATAAGAATCCTTTTCAAAGATGGCTTTGCAACCATTATCACAAAGTTGACTGATGCTAAGCAAGTTATATTTCAAATAATCAATAAGTAAAACTTGTTTTATAATGATTAAGGAACCTTTACCAATATTACCAATGTCAAGAATCTTTCCTTTCTTCTTATCTCTAAATGTAACAAATCCTTCATTTGTGGTCTGTATATCCTCTAACAAAGCTGCGTTTCCAATCATGTGTCTTGAACAATCGTTGTCTAAGAACCACTTGGTGAAGTTCAAAAATTGTGCCTAAACATGAGAATGAGGAATGATTTTTGGTACCCACATTTTCTTGGATCCATGAAGGTTAGTAACATTTTCTTTGATTTTCCAAAATGTCATTCCATCAGATTCCACTTTTCTTTTAATAAGACATCTTGAAATTTTGTGTCCCGATTTTTCACAATATGTGCAAGCTTTGTGTTTTCTATAACATAATGTAGATTTAACATCTTGAGACTTGTTATTTTTGTTCTTATTCTCATGTTCATATCCTAAACCATTTTGATTTCCAGTATAAACAAATCTAGGCTTGTAAATTTTGTCCTTATCCTCATGTCTATATCTTAAACCATTTCGGTTTCCAATTTGATGTTGAGTTCCAAGTAACTTTTCCAGATTGCTTTTACCATTCATGAATTTTTCAATACAAGTGGTAAGATCATTAACTCTATTTTTCATGTCATTAAAAGTACTAACCATACTTTCAAGAGTTTGAATTTTATCACACAAATTTTTATTTTCAAGAGATGCATAATGCAAAGCAGTCATGATCACATCTTTCTCAATAATAGCACTCAAGAGACATTTTGTTATCATTTAGCAATATTTCGTTCTCTTCCATTAAACATTTAATCTTCAACTTCATTTCTTTATTTTTTTTGGACAATTTTTTTAATTCATGAAACATATCACTTAACAACTCATTTGGATCATCATATTTTTCAGTCATAGATATAAGTGAATTAGACATGAAATTAGATGTAGAGGAGTTTACCTCGTTTTCCAAAGCTATGATGCATATGTTGGCATTTTCATCTTCAGAATCTCCATCTTCGGACTCAGTTTCATTTAAGTCCCAAGTTCCCATCAATCATTTACCTTTCTTTGCCTTTAGATCCTTCTTCTTTTTAAACGTTCTTCCTTCCTTACCTTTTGCAACAGGACAGTCGGTAATGAAGTGATTAGTGCTTTTACATTCATAACATTGAAGTTTAAATCCTGAGGTTTGTCCTTTCTTTCTCACAAACTTCTTTCCTCTTTTGTAATTTCCACTGTTGAACATTCTCCTGAATTTTTTTGCTATCATATCTAAATCTTCATTATCCATTTCCATGCCCTCACTACTTTCCGATAGACTTGTTTCTTCATCTTCATTTTCAACTTTCAATGCTATCCCTTTTTGCCTCTATTATGATCATCAGATTCATGAAATCTTTTAAGTTTCATCTCATGAGTTAGAAGAGATCCGATCAGCTCTTCGGTTGGTAAGGATTTTAAATCTTTAAATTCTTCTACAGCAACAGTTTTAGGCTGCCAGCTTTTTGGTAAGGTATCTAAAATTTTTCGATTTTGTTCCCCAAGAGAATAAACCTTCCCGTAGGCTTTAAGACCATTTGAGATATTAGTGAATCTCGTGAATATATCAGTGATGCTTTTGTTGGAATTCATGGACTCCTAAACGCGGAAAACATCCACGAATCCCTCCCGAGGACCCAAGTAAACGACTAAGAAGATCTAAGGTTTAAAAATTACCTCTGGTTGCTGTAATCGAAATCATTCGATTCTAATTGTGCTGTTGTACGTTCAACCCGAACAATCACCAGATGCTGCAGTGTACGAACGTCCTCTATCAGATACACACCGCGAACTCACTCAATACCCGGAGAGTACTAGCGCCTAGGGTTTGAGAGGTTTTTTTTTTTTTTTTCTCTTCTGGTAGAGAATGGCACGAATGTTCTCAACCGAAAAATTGGACTATTGAAAAGACGGCTAGGGTTTTCTTAAAAAATCCCCGAACCTCTTAGAGTCCAACCCTAATAATATCTTATCATATTCTAATTTAAATTCAAATTAAATTAAAACTGATATGATAAGATTCTACCATTATCTCGGTAATTTAACTAATTAATTTATCGAGTCAGATTTTTATAATCTGGACATCATCCACATACATCGAATCTGGACATATTTCCGGATTCATTGTATCTGGTAAATTTTCTAAGTACAATTAACTTAGACATATTTTCAGATTCATCGAATCTGGTCACCAGAAAAATAACCTAACAAGTTCATTGTATGACCATATAGGTTCATTTAACACTGACAGTGTGCCTAAATCATATTTAAATGGCCCACAAGTTATAAGCGATTTCTAGCAAAACATTACAACTATCCAGGTTAAATGAAGATCGGTGATCTCTTTGAACCAAACCATAATTTTATATTTAGTCATTTTGTCACACGATATCCAGATTAAGAATAAGGCACGGAGCATGTCATCCTTATTAAGCTTAATCAATTATTTCTTAATTTCATAGTAGACTGTTCAAACAAATGATATCAATATCTTAGATTGATATATTTGAGCACGGCCATGCATTTTTAACAGTCTAACTTATCAAGGGGTCCATGGATATCTCTCCTATAGTTGAGAGGGACAAATTCCTTCACAATCAATTCATATTCCTCTCCTTGATTTATTCTATATCCAACAGTAGTCTAATTTATTATCTGGTTAAAGATAACTTTAGACAATGTCAAAATATAGAATTTATCAAGTAGGAAACTATGATGAATTTAGGTTGAAGGACTTTCAATATTATTATGGCTAGAAAGTACTTATGACATATTCCATGAAGTACTCTCACAGTGGGTCATGTCCAATACAATGTTCTCTAACATTTATTTATGTCTTGACTCAATATCACAAATATCCATGGCCAGTAAAACATAGTCATCAAGTCACAAACATACTAATCTTAATTTATTATTATTCCAATAATAATAATCGATCACGGACAGTTTTAGAATAGTCATTGTATTCATTGTAGGGTTTTACTATCAAGTCACGTACTCAATGACCACAAAACAAAACTCACTATTCATGGAAAGGAGAGCCTCATATTATTATACAAAACATAATGACAATAGTATAAGTACAAATTGACTCTAGGGCATATCCCCAACAGCTTTCATTCGGCTTCATTGTAAATAATTCATAGTCATGAATCAGAAGCCCCAATTTTGATTCTTTGACTTGGTTTGTCTCCTCATGGGTTAACTTCAAGTAATCTCCACATTTCATGAGTTGAATCACAACCACTAACACGGTTGTTTTCAGTCACATCTAGTGTACAACATAAAATGTTCATAGCTTAAAAATTTAAAGTCATCTTAGCATTGTCTTCCATACTAAACTCATCATTTTGTTTAGGTAATTTTATGCCATCAATAATTTTTTACGGAATAAAATGACCAATTTCTATCAAACTCCATAACTCAAAGTTGATAGAACACACATAGATTTTCATTTTATTTTTTTAGAAAGTATAGTTGTTTCCATTGAATCAAGGAGGACGATTCGTTGAAGACCCTTCAATATATGGAAGAGAGAATGAGCTTGTTATGAAAATATTTTCTACAAGGTTGTTAAACCAAAAGTATGTAGACCAAGCTCTGATACCAAATGAAAAACCTTAGAGGGGGGTGAATAAAGTTTTTGGCAAGCAAAAAAAAAAAAAAAAAGACTAGTCTGAAATATAATATAATAAAGATTATCGAGTTTCTTGGACAGACTTTATGGTGTCAAAAAAAGTTATCCAAGATATATCTAGATTCAGACAAAGAAAGAAACACAAAGCAGTAAATGATTAACAAAAGGAAATGAAACACAGGATATATAGTGGTTCGATCTACCAAGATTTACGTCTACTATCTTAAGTTCACACTTAAGGATTTTTAATCAGATTTAATTTACTCCACTTAATGAAATCAACTAATACCATATACAAGAGAGGATCACCATACTAGGTTTTTCAAAACCTCTCAAACAAACAATCACAACAAGGTTCACCCCAATTGGGTTTAACACCACAACCTTGTACTACAATAGAGATTGAATATCAATAGAACAATAAAGAGTTCACTTATTTGAGTAGATGTTTACTAAGATACAAAGCACAAATACTTTTACCTTTTACACAATATGAATTTACTTTGAAGCTTTTTAATAAAATGAGATTTTTGAAAACGTTGAGTAATAGTGTTTCTTAGAAGAATGTTTCAAAAATCTTATATCTAATCTTGCTTAGAGGCTATTTATAGAGTCAAAAAGTGAAGTGCCAACGGCTATAAAAATGGATTTAATTTTTCTGTTAAAATTATCCGTATTTTAGACTCAGATTTCGGATGACTATGCATCCAAAAGATAAGTCCAAAATGGCACTAATTCAGACAGAAATATTTCAACACAATTTATAGGATTTTGGACGAATCTTTTGGATGCAGAAACATCCAAATTACTTAATCCAAAATTTTGAGATCTTTAAAACTTTGAAATCATCTTTTTTTTGTGCTTCAAGGTAAAAGTCAATTGAATCAAAAGGTAAAGAAACATGAAAATTAATAGAAATACCTTAATAACATTTTTTAGTCTAAAGTTCTTCTTATAAAAACTTCTTAGTATGCAACTCCATATACTTTGATCTTCTTTTTGATTATCCATACTTGAGTTCAATTACTGAAGAGTTGCCAAACAATCATATCTGAATGCCTTAGAAGAACAGAAGTCAAACATGTTCTATCACAATAGATTACACAAGTTAGTTCACATTAACGTTTGTCATAGGTCAAAACATAGGAGAAAGCTCTTAGGGCTAACAAGAGGGAATTCAACTACTATAACTCCAATTGTCCCAACACATATCAATCCACAAAATGAAAACACAAGCCAAGACAACAAATTGGAAATACAACCCAAGATTCCAAGATATTAAAAACATAAATAAGCAAATGACGCGTGAAATAACCAAATTCAACATACAATACAATGTAAAGAATATCCCCATTTAAACATATGATATAATTTAAGTTAAGAAAAGTTGCAGTTGCCAAATCTAAACTTCATTCAAGTCCAACCTCGGTAGTTCCACTCACCTAAAAAAGAAATATTGTTAGTAATTTTTAAATATTATGTACATTATTCGAAATATTAATAAAGCAAATCAATAATACAAAAAAAAAATGATAATAAGTTCTAAAAAAATTACCGCACTCTCATCATCGGCATCCACGTCTTCTAAAATAGAGCTAAACTCTAGAGCATTCAAACAAGAAACTATAAAAGAATTAATTAATTAAAATATAAATATAATGACGACACAATTCATAAACTATATTTATTATATATACCTTTATTATTAGCACAAATATCAGTACACAACCAATTCTGGACACACATCAAAGCTTCAAGTGCATCTGTATGAAGTTTGTTGCGATGTGGATTTACCATTCTTCCTCCATTACTAAATGCAGACTTTGAAGCAACTGTGGATACCGGAATACAAAATATATTCCTAGCAATCAGGTGAAGAATGGGATATTTGGTTTCATTTGACTTCCACCAATTTAAGATATCAAATTCTCCACTACTCCATGGTAAATTTTTTTCCTCTAAATATTGATCAAACTCTATCTTTTCTTGTAAGTTATTCTCATTTTGTGCTACAAAATTATAAAATCTAGCAAGTCTATTTTCCACTGTTGTCGTTGACCGATTTTCAAGTTGTTGAAGAGATTAAACTGACAAGAAAAATGTTAACTAACTTGAATACTTCCTATTTTTTAACTTGTATTCATGAAACCAATCATTACAAAACTTCTTGATTTTCTCAATCTTCATAGGAGCATCATCACCAAATATTTGTGGAAATGCATAATCCACCAAAGTCATCTTATACCGTGGATCCAATATTACAGTTACACCTATAATTCCATGCACATCTCTCCAAAATTTATCAAATTTATAAACCATCTTTTTGGCCATTGTTTTTTCCAATTGATTCTCACTTGCAAGCCATTTCTCTAACTCCATTCTAATATTAAAAGTAATAAGGAAAAACAAATTTATAGTTGGAGAGTTGGTTTTCGAAAATATGTCGGTGGCCTCATAAAATATGTACAAATGATCACATATCTCTTGTGCCAAAACCCAATCATCTTCAGTTGGCAAACAAGTTTATAAACATTCCCTATGTTTTAGCCTATAAAACACATCCTTGTATGACAATGCAGTCGAAAGCATAAAAAAGGTTGAATTCTATCTAGTTTTGCAATCTAAAATTAGCTTCTTGGAATATGGAGTACCAATTTGATGAGCAGCTTCTTCAAATCTCTGTTGTCTCTTAGGTGAAGCTGTCCAAAATCTAATACTATCGCAAATCTTCTCAATATGTATAACTAACAATCCATCTTGAACAATCAAATTCAGGATGTGTGCACAACAACGCATATGGAGTAAACTGCCACGTAACATAAGAGAGTTGGGTTGAAGCTTTCCCAAGAGATTTTCAATAATGGCATCATTACTAGAATAGTTATCAAGGATACTTATAGATAATTTCCAATCAAAGAAGCTTTCTTTCAAAACTTTAACAAGTATTTCACTTGTATGAGAATATGGCACATAGATAAATCTTTCAATAACACAAAAAAGAAAAAAGAGCAAATGTGTAAGTATTAACTGACTAGTTGCTTTACTTTCTAGTAAACAATCAAATTCAAGAAGAAAAACTAAGACAAAAAAATACTTCAAAATTCTATGTTGTAATTGCCAAGCATTATCAACAAAATGAGCAGTGATGACCATATAAGACTTGTTTTGGTGATTAGCAGTCCACAAGTCACAAGTGACAGCAATCCTCCCACGCTTTTTGTTCAATAAAGCCATTATCTTTTTTATTCTCATCATAAAAAATTTTTAAGATATCTTTCTTCAAAGTATATCTTGAGATCATCTTGAACAAAGGTTGTAGAGAGTTTGAATATTTTCTAAATCCAAAATGATCTACCATAGACAGTGGATATTCATGGATAATTACCATCTCAGCAAGATCTCTCCTCGCAATTTCTTGGCAAAAAATATAAGTTAACATTTGTGTAATATTTGAAGAAGGATCAGTTACCTTCCCTGCTTAAAAAACTTCGTCTAATGTCTTGTTGCTTTCTCTTTTTGCATGATTTCATGTGATTATTTAAATGTCTTGTTCCATTTTTTGCACCATCAGTAGACTCTTGAGAGCAATAAACACACTCATCTTTTTATTTACCATTTATCGTTTTTTGCTTAAAATGACTCCACACCGTTGATTTTTGCCTTCCAATAGGTCCAACATCATTTTAGATTTTTTACTGTTAAGATTCTTCAACTTCAGGTTCAATACTCTTATCAACTGCTATATTCACTTGCTACATAGAATATGACATTGGATTGCTACTATCACGTGGGGTTGAAGTAGTTTCTTCCATAAGTTTGACTGAATTTTGACTAACTTGATCTTGATGTGACATCTACTAAGTTGAAAAGACAAATATGTAAATGATAAATATTGATTAATAGAAAATAATTCTAAGTACAATGATAGAGTATGTGTGTAATAGCAATGCCAATTTCATGAACTTCCTATTTGTAGCCATTATTTGAGAACTAAAGAGGGAAAAGATAGAAAGTTAAAATGGATGATCAATCCTTTTACCCATATGAGAATTAGAATTCAAAGAATTTACAAGATAATGTTCATCCACTCTAAAGAAAAAAAAAAGAAAAAAAATCTTGAACAAGTTGCATTCAAAAAATAATACAGAAAATGTTGAACATAAAATTTTCACAAAATAATACAAGATGGGAATAATTCAAATTAATATTGAATTCAAGTCCAATTGCATTCTACATGTGTCACCAAGAACAAGTAAAAGCTCAGTAATAAAACCACCTAGCATTTTCATTTCAATCAATGAACACTACCAATCAATGAATAATATTTGCCTCAGAAAAACCCAGCATTTTCATTTCAATGCAGCTTCACCCAGTAGGTTCTCCCTACAAAAGCAGAGACTTGGTTCCACATACACCTCATTTTACATGGATTATGTCAAAGCTAAGTAACCTCAATTTTAAGCAATTTAAAAGCTGAAATATTTGATCAAAAAGTGCTGAATGTTGGCTGCCTAAACTAATTTGCTGCAAGCTGAAAACTAATTTGATTATGAGTGTCTTTAGATAAATATGACAAAAAGCTGCTTTAATGGTGGCTATCCTATTCCAAAATGAAAAACCAAATGCAACTCCGAATGAGGTAGAAACGTGGATAATAGTAGAACAAATTGAGACTAGAAAGAGAGAATTATATATAACTTTATCCATTGTGAGCCCTAATGGCCCCCTAACTTTATTTCCTTATCTTTTCTTAATGGGTTTTTCCTATAATAGCTTTTATATCAAGGCCCATCTATTTCTTTTCTTTTCTTTTTCTCTTCTAAATGTGTATTCTAATTGTGAAGATGGGAGTAAATTGTCATCAGACATTATTTTAATAATTTTTAATTTTTTCCTCTTTTGTTATTTTATCAATTTAATGGTTTATATTTATTTAAAATTTCTAAAAGTCTGAATTGAAAAGTTAAGATTTCATCAAGAATTTTAA
Organism: Voacanga thouarsii; assembly: GCA_026120185.1. Taxonomy (NCBI): domain Eukaryota; kingdom Viridiplantae; phylum Streptophyta; class Magnoliopsida; order Gentianales; family Apocynaceae; genus Voacanga; species Voacanga thouarsii. The sequence continues at coordinate 2,110,806 of JANUWF010001704.1, forward strand.
TAATTTTATATACGGTCTAAATTCATCTGGTCGTCATAGATAATATGGTGATTTTACATGATTTTTGAATTTTTTTTTTTTGTCATTTTCCAACCTAATTTGTTACATCTTTCAAGGCCCTACCTCTTCCCCTTCCCTGCACCTGCTCCTCCACTTTCATCGTTACATCTTTCAAACCCCCTATGTGTTCTCCTCCCTTGCACCTGTTCCTCCACTCTCCCTGAGACGAGTCTGAAGTCGTGAGCTCCTACCTAGTACATACCAGGTTTTTTTTTCCTATTACATACCAGGTTGTATAGCAATTTCTTGATGTAATATATCGGTGAAGAATGTCTGAGGAAGAAATGTATAGGCGTTGAATTCACCGACAATTACCGAATCCTTGAATTGGTACTTTTCCAGCAAAATCTAGGACTGATGGTATAAACCTTAACATTTTTCTGTAGTTTTTACCATTTTATCGAGTTTCCTTATGCTATTTGCAAGGGAATTTAGAAATTAAATTACCTTTTCCCCCATCAATTTCATTTTCTATTTCTTCATGCACTTTGTTGCCGTTATACAGGTGCAGAAACATGGAATTAAGGTGCAGAAACATGGAATTAATTTCATTGTAGTGACCATGAATTTTTTTACGAGTACTATTAGATAAGTAAGCAGTTTGCTACTATTTCCATTCTCTGGAGTTCTTTAACTCCTGTTTGTTGTTTTCTTCAACATATGGAGGCATGGCATATCACTTTCAACATTGTACAGAAGAAGCATGCTTTGGCCCAAGCTGAGCTTGTTGATAATTATTACATCTAGATCTTGTGAAGTCTCTATCTGATCTACTATTGCAGAGAACATTTTTTCTTGTATAATTGTAAAACCATCTTTTTTGTCTCTTCGTTGGGTCTGAAATCAATAAAGAGGTGGTGAAACTGCCAATATCAATTCTTTTGACTTTGTTAAATTCTATTTTAAATCAAGTTAAAATATTTTGAAAGAAGAGTTCAAAGAATAAAGTAATTCTTCAAACCCGAATGGCTCTATGACCCTTGTCTGTTACCATTGACTCACCTTTTATTCAGGCTCATGTTGTATGGATTCTATTGTTTAGTACCAAATCCTGATTTTTCATTTCTCTCAACATGGCATTTTTTTCTAATTTAAAACTGTTTTAACTAAAAAGTGAGTGTTATCTTCTTTAGCCTAACAGGGTATTCATTTGAACAATGATTGGTGCTTGAGGTGTTCTGTTTCTTACACCAGCATAGCTATAATCCCTAACTGTGATGCTTTGTTGTAAATTATTTTGCATTTCTACCTCTAAAACCCTATAATCCTGGTTTATTTGAGAACTGAAAGAGTTTATACAGTTCATTCTGTGTTAGATGAAGTAGGTAAAACATCTCTACTTTTCAGAAATAAAATGTGCTCTTTATTATTATTATTATTATTATTATTATTATTATTATTATTATTATTATTATTATTATTATTATTATTATTATTATTATTATTATTATTATTATTATTATTATTATTATTATTATTATTATTATTATTATTATTATTATTTAACCTTGATGTATATGAAATTAGCTCTAATCAAGTTAAACCAAAAGATTGATCCATGCACTTGACTTGAAAATAGTTAAGAAATGGCTTTATTGATTTGACTTGTATCAGTATAGAATTTGCATGCTTTCAGGATCAGCTTTATATAATCTTTAAATGACTCTCTTTCTTATACGAATTCAACTCTCTGGGTTGTTGGTGATCACGGTGGTGCTGTATTTGGCGGGTTGGTTGAAGAACCATTAAGACCAACAAACAACAGATGATACCAGGTGTGCTAAATGACATACTCATTGTTAAAATCTCTTCTTCAATACATGTTAGCACCACTATAAGAAACTAAGGCTTCGTTCGGTGACCTCACAACTGCCTTAAATTATTTTTTTGTTTATCACTCTATTTTTTTATGGAACACTGATTTTCTAATAGGGCAATAAGGATTCATTTGTTTTCACAAACATATCTGGTGATCCTGAAATCTTTCATCCCACAGGTAAGAATTTTACATTAAAGGCATTCCATGTTTAGGACTTGCACAAGAAGATTGATATTCTTTGTGTTGTTTCATTATGTTAACAAGTCAATTTAGATATTATCAGGTTGCTCAAATTAGCTTTCTTTAATGCAAGCTCATGGTAGCTTCAATGAGAAATTGGTGGCAATTAAATACTTAGTTTAGAAGTTATGAAGGTGTCGAATCCTTTATCTAGGTAAGACTTAGGTAATGTCATGTTTTAAATTTTTTCTATTGAAATGTGTAATTTGTACGTGATAAAAGGCTAGGAGATTCCCAAAATAATAAGGATAAAATGATGATTTCAATATGGTTAAATACTCTCCCAAATCTTTGTGCCAAGTCAAACGGGGACCTTCTATTTGGGATGAAGGGGGGCATTGTTTAAACTTTTTTCAGAATCTTGGCCTATGTACCTGACTAGATATATTTGAAGTTTATATGAAAAATCTTTTAGATGTATCAATACATACCATTTTCTATTCTCCTTTATTACTTTCGTAATCAAGACAAGTGAGTTGTCTTTTTGCTTATCAATTTGTATTGTTTATGTCCTGCTAAAACAAACCATAATTGATACTTGCAAGAAGAGAGCTCTTATTTATTGGCCAAGGTTTAGATGGAAACTTCTGGTCTTGATAGCTCTAAGGGGATCAAACCTAAAGAGCAAAGAATTTAGTGCTTATGCAAGTAGTAATTCCTATAGGACATTGGCTAATGAAAACTTTAATTAGAACTACGATTTCATATTACGCTTATCTTATCTTGCACTTAGTTTACATTGTTTGAAAGCTTTCTAAAACTTGCTTTGAGCATTTGTTTTTGCATCCTCTGGTTTTTTTTCCAGATTTGGTAGTTTCAACTTACTTGATATATTTTTTGAGTAATTGCTTTTGGTGATGAATGAAGCTATAATGTTTCTGAGTTTTGATAATTGGTATTGATGCCTCTAGTCAAGCAGTTGTAAATCGCTACTTCACTTTGTGCTCGACTAAGTATTTAGCCATGGGTGGAGGCAACCATTTTGCACTCTACTTGGTATTTATGAGTTGCTTGTAACCTCCCTCCCCTTTTTGTTCCTCTATCAAAGATTCCTGGTCACGAATGTGAAGTTAGGTTCTCCAACTTGTATCTTTTGGTTAATTTAAATGCCTGATTATCTCTATTTTTTTTTAAATCTAGGTGCTTTTGAGTTCAGATGAGGCAAATAAATACATTCCTCATTTTTTTCCTAAATTATATTCTTCCTCTTTTTCCTTCAAGATCAAAGCCATTTTTTCCTTTAAGTTTCTAAAGAAACTCCCCCATTCACATTTATAAACCATCCCCTATTTTTCTGCTTTGGTCTACCCGGTGTATGATGAAAAGCATTATAGAAAACATTCCATTGGAGTTGCTCAAAGAACTTTTCCAAAGTGATGGGAAGAGACTCTTCACATTTCTACCACTAGCAGTTATCAAAGGTATTCTGTTTTCCTTGAATACAATGGGCTTCATATCTAATTAGGTATAAAAAATCTTTTGAAAACTTTTAATTTTCTTGGAACAGAGGATAAGTCTGCTTCGAGAAAAGATGAAGAATTTGCAAGAGAAATGCTTGGTGGAGTTGATCCCATAATTATCAGCCAACTTTATGTAAAACTCATTTCTCAAAATAATGTTCTTTTCATAGAATTGATCAAATATTCTTACTCAAACTTATATAAAAAATGAACACAAAGCTAAGAAACAGGGAAAAGTTGTTGAAACACTTGTATAATAGGATTTCAATCAATTTTTAGGATGTATATATATCATGGAACAAAATCAACTCTCTCTTTTTGTTTTCCTTTTCCTTTTGGAGGGACATACTTCAACGTTGTAGTTTCACCTTCTTGTGCTATTCAATTCATTGTAAGACAAATACTGTTGATTGCTAAGGTTGCAAGATTAGATGGAACAAAACTTCAAGCATTCAAAGGACCATGATTCCAACCAGTGTGGCTTTTTAATGTTAGACTCAACAGGGTTTTTGCAAAGCATGAAGTTAAGACTGCGGGATTAAAGCAAATTAGTATATTTATTGATAAAACAATGAATCATACTGTAAGCACATTATAAAATTGAAAACAAAATTTGTACTGCTAAACCTAAGTCTAGACCTCTACATCTAACAAGGAAATGTAAAATAATTAAAACCAAGAATATAATATTTTTAAAAAATAAACACCCTAATAGAGGAAATATAAAGTAAATTACTTTGTTTTTCATCATAAGAAGTTGCCTGTGCAAATACTAATTTAGGAATGTTGATTTTCTTATAGAGATATTTGCATCATTATATGCATTGCAATTATCTTGGTAGTCTTCTTCTTTTTTTTTTTTTTTTCCTAATACCTGATATTATGCTAATTACAACTGAAAAATGAGGCCAAACTTATGAATCATATAATCCCAAAACCTTGTCTTTTTGCAAACAATACTGTATAAGGAAGATTTCTAATTTCTTGTCTAATTTTAATTTACAAGACATTATCAGTTGAATTATATTTTAAAATAAGCCTACGTAAGAATTATGAGCATTTAAGAAATCATTGCACATATCAAATGGTGCTATTTATGGGAGAGGTGATAGTGATATTTTATTTGTGTGAATGACTAAAGTTTAAAATTAATAAAAGTAATATTAAATATATATATATATATATATAAAGAGTAATTTTTTTAAAATTTCTACTGAATATTACAAAAATTATGCATTTTATACTCTTAACTACTCTTGATATATTTAAGATTTATATACAAATTTTATTAAATAACAAAATTATATAAATTATATTTAATTACGGCGCGTGAAAACGTTAACTAGTCAATACTAAAGCTCATAAAAAATAAATGAGTATTACAATATTTTTTTTTTTAAGAAAAATATAATTTCAAATCAAGTACACTCTTAGAGCAAGAGGAAAAACTGGCCCACAAAGATCTACATCATTTGAATATATTCATAATATGTGATAATATAATAATTCAATTAATTAAAAATATTAAACTTACAAAATAATTTGTAACTTCTATACAACACTTTGCAATGATTGTATAAGAAAATTTTAAATAACTTTTTGGGCTTAGATTATGCGAGAGCTGCTTCTATTGATCATTATGATCTAGCACTTCCTCTAATCCTGAAAAGAAACTTGCGGGAAAATTTATAACTAAACTTGTGCGGCCCCAAAACCCAAATCTCCCCGGGTAACATATCCTTTAGACAAAAGGAGAATGGTGGATATTTTCTTTACTTTTCAAAGTTTATATTTAAGGAAAAAGGAATTAAGAATCAAATCTTGGGACTCCTAAACTTACCTACTATATCCACTAAATTATTAATTCAATAACATTCATAAAGAAGCTCAATCATTAATAGTATTGTGTTTGAGTTCTAACCAAGTGTCCGAGGCCCGTCTAGTTAATTTTTGAGATAGAATAAGGGTTTGTTTGATAACTTAATTTAATATTTAAAATTGAATAAATTAAATATTTATTTATTAAATATTTGATAACAGTTAATATTAAGTATCTAATTAATTAAGTGTGTTTAATAATAAATTTTTATTATTATTTAATTGATTAAGAAGTATCGAAATTTTGTTATAAATTTTAAGTGGATTGAAAGTTACTTAAGTTTAAATTTTGTTAAATACTCATCGAATAATTAATATTCCTTTATATTTAATCTAAATTATAATAAAATGTAGTGTAAAAATAAATTATAATTAATTTAGATTTCAAATTTTAGATTCAGTCTTCAAACTTCAATTTTTAAAATTCAATACTTAAATATTTAGATTTTAGTATTTAGATTTTAATTTTATCAAATGAGCCCTAAAGGTCTGTTTAATAACACAATTCAATACTTAAACTGAATGAATTAAGTACTTGTTTTATTAAGTGCGTTTGATAACGACTACTATTAAGTGTTTAATTAATTAAGTGCGTTTGATAAAAAAAATTATTATTATCACTTAATTGATTAAGACGTACTGAAGTCATATTATAAATTTTAAATAAATTAAAAATTACTTAAGTTTGAAATTTGAATATATTAAATGCTCATCTAATTATTAATATTCTTTTATATTTAATCTAAATTATAATAAAATATAATGTAAAAATAAATTATAATTATTTCAAATTTCAAATTCAATTCCCAAACTTTAATTTTCATAATTCAATACTTAAATATTCAAATTTCAATCTTTAAATTTTAATTTTATTAAACGACCCTAATTTCAATATTTTATCCATCCATTTGATGTTTTAAAAATGAAAATGTATAGTTTCATAAACAATGTTTTTTCTAATTAAGTTACTAGAAGTCCAACCTATATTATAAATTTAATTACTAAGAGATATTAAAATATTTAATTATCACTTTTGTGGGTAGGTTCCTCGACTCAAACTGTGGCCCTTGGTGTGGAATTAAGTTTGCTTTGGATGTGGGCAACCCATTTGAAGTTTAAGGGCCCAGCCCAAAAATACGTTTGTCAAACTTGGCAACGCAGATTGATGAAGAAATCACCATAAATAAAATACACAAATAAATATGAGTACAAAATCATGGTGTACTTGAACTGGGATTTAAACTATTTTAAAGCTTGTTTTCAAGAAAAATATAAATTTAGTATAAATAAAATTTATTTATTAGATATGAACAGTTTTATCTTTGAGACATATTTTTAATATAAAATCTAAAATCATACTTGTATATTTTCAGAAACTATTTTATAAACTCAATTGAATAATATCCATGAAATCTTGTTATGCGTGCAAAACCTAATATTTCGAAGCACTTGTTGCATAATAGTGTAGAATTATTAGAAGATTTTCAATTTTAACCATATTTTTCATACCACACACTTGACATATTTCCTCCCCCCCCCCCCCCCCCAACACACAGACGCATCAGGAAGAGTAATTGAGTAATCCTAAGCATTAAGTTTGAAATTTAGTATGTAAATATTTAAATTTTAAATTTTAAAAATTAAAAATTTGAAATTTGAATATGAATAGTGAATAATTATAATTTATTTTTATATTATATTTATTATAATTTAAATTAAATAATAAATATATTTATACTTCTAAATAATGTTTATTTTATTTAAATTTTAATACATTTCAATCAATTGAGTGATAGAAATAATTTATTATTAAATATATGTAAATAATTAATTATTATAATATAATTTATTTATTAAATATACTTAATTAATCAATTTTAAATAATTAATGGAATTATCAGATTGCAAGATGCTTTCACATGACTAATCTATATTTGCAGGCCTTTTGTGTGTGTGTTTCTTTTTTTCTTGGCGGCAGTTTGTGGACCCGACAATGAATGTAAGAAGTCTTCTCCGCATTACTTTACGGGTTGTGGTTGTCTTCCAATTGTAAGTCCACACTTTATTGACAATTGGCAAAGTTGCTTAGAAATTTTATTTTTTCTTTGTTTATTTATTATTATTTTTTAATTTAATGAAAGCATCTCTTTGTCATTTGTCAAACTGGCCTTAAAAGCTTCTTCACAACTGCATCATTTATGAATTGATATGACCAATCAATTAATTCTCAATTTTTAAAATTATTTTTGCCGTGTGCTAGCATTGTCCATCATATTTTCTTTTGATAAAAAAAATAAGGATAAATTATTCTAGTAACATCTTACTATTGTCAAATCTAATTTTTATCATTTAACTAAAAAAGCGTAAAATAAGTACTTGAATTTTTTTAAATGTCAAAATCTTTTCATTTCGTTAGTTGATTAACGGTCCACTCTCTAATCTGTTAAAAAATTAAGGGTAAAATCTGTTGGAATATATACCTTTTAAACTAATTTTATCTGATATAATTATCGAATTTATTAATAAAAAAATTTATTCTCAAAATTTGTTTGTGAATGTACATTTTATTTGTGTACGATTTTCATTTGAAAAGGACACATTGTGTTTAAGTAAATGATCCATGTGAATGGTGGTCTTTCACAGTAAGGTATGGATCACGGGTTACTTAACAAATAAATATTTGTTTTTAATCAATTGATGAGAATGAGAATCTCATCATGTTTAGGTTAATGTGTTATGAATTCCAAATAGGGAATGACTTACTTTTAACCCGTGAGTAGTCCACTCACTTCATAATATGAGCGTATTTCGAATACGTAGAACATGACCCGTAATAGTGATTTTTAAAAGTACTATTTAGAAGAAATTCAGACTATTACTGCTTCGGCGTAGACTAATACTCTACTGTTGAGTATAAGTTGATGGTTTGACAAAGTTAGAAGCATATACTTTCATATGTTGTAGTTGAGATTCTTTCATAGAGCCGATATACTTGTATGTTGGGTATATGTGACTAGTTAGTTAAGACAAACTTATATAGCTTCTACGCTATATCGCCCACTGTGACTATTTAAATGATCTAATTATTCAGGGTCTTGGAGAATATGACTTGGATGTTTATTTTAAGGTAGCTCCCTTGTAAAGTGAAAACATTCCAAGAGTCGTGAATCATCGAATTAGAGGTCTAAGGATGGTAAATGTCTATTAAAGAGGTATTAGTACACTTTTCCTCTCTAAATGCACGGCGATGCGTAAAAGGGTATTTTAGTCATTACACCTGTAGGTCGAAAACTTTGCTAATGCAACATTATCCTTGGGGTCAATATTTCCTTATAGTGATATTATGAAATATTTAAAATGTAAAATATAGCTATTTATATAGTAGGGGTATTTTGGTCATTTTAGTATCCAATGTGATGTGTCTTTTGGTCCTTGAAATAGCCCTTAAATCTTAACAGATTTGGGTTAAGAAATTAGTCTTAATAATTATGTGTTTTATTTTATTTTATTTAACTAGTCTAATTTATTATTATATTAGAATAAAATAAAAGGCCCGAGAAAGAATATATATTTTATATAATTTAATTGGCTAATTAATTATTCAGGGCCCAAGGCCCAAATTGAATAATTAGAAAATTAATCTAGATATAGACTAGATAAAAGGCTTGATATTTTATATTGGTCTATTTTGGGTTGTTAATTATTTACTGGGCTGTTTAATGAAGCCCATAAAATAAATAATTGAGACTTATTATTTATAGGTGTTTAAGCCCAAGTGTAAATAATTTTATTTGACCCAATGAATATGACCAAGGGTAAAATAAAATAATAAATAATTAATTAATTAATTAATTAAAAAATAACGCGGGATGGATCCCGTGTTATTTTGCATGAAAGATAACAGAAAAGCATGTTGCTTTTTGTTTCATGCTGTTGGTCTCTCTCTCTCGATGAATTGATGAAATGAAAAGGAAATCAATGAGATAGTGCTTTTAATTTTCATTTCATAGGAAACCCATTAGTCACAGAAGCTTTCTCAAGCTAAGAAAATATAGCAAACCTAACATTCTGTAAGCTTTACCGGCAGAGGAAAGGGCACCATTTTGGAAGCTCAAAAGTTTCACGTGAATGAGACGAAGTCGACGTTTATAAGGACGTGATCCAGTAGCTTTAAACATCCCGATACAGACATCTTCTTCAGTACCAATAAGGTCATTCAAACACAGAGGTAAAATTTTTTCATTCTGTAAGCATGCTTTCGGTTTCATCATTTTTGCCATTTTCGTCCTTCAAGTGGTATCAGAGCCATGGTTTGGTAAATGGAGGAAGCATGTTAGGGTTAACTAAAACAAGAAAATATTTATTTTGGATATTTTTTGTGAACCTTCGTGTTTCTGGTATGGGATAGTTTCTATGTAAACTTCGCGAGTGGAAGTCTAGGAACATTGTAATTTACTACTTTTTTAGATGAAACATGTAAGCCCACTATTTTAAGAGTATAGGAGCTTGTTAAGTGGTTTTACATGCTGTCTGGACGAAAGAACCAGAAGAAAAAATAAAAAATCGCAGAAGAAAAATCGTAAAAAAAGCTGAAGAAGATGAGCTGAGCCGAAAATGTGAGGGGAGCTGAGTCGAGCCGCAGCCGCGTCAGCTAGCGAGGACGGCTTCCTCGCAGAAGCCTCTAGCTTCCTCACGTTCCTTCCTCGTAGAAGCATAGAAGCATGGCTTCTGCAAGGAAGCACATTTGCAATTTGTAATTGCAAATTGCATTTGTGCGGTCAGCAATTTTGACTGCGCAGCAGGGCAAGAGGCGGACCTGGTCGGGGGCACCCGCCCGGATTGTGACCCATGGGTTTTTCCATGCGCCATGATCCAGTGTGGCGAGTGCACTGGACCATCAATAAAAAATAATTTTTTTTTTGTTTTTGGTCCCATACCAGACAAAGTTATTTTTATTGCAAATTTTAATATTCTTTGAATATTTTGCATAAAAAATAATAGTAAAAAAATTTGGGATTAAACAAGATTATTAATTAATTAATGTGTTTAATTCTATTATTTGGATACTTAGGTTAAAGGAATAAAAAAGTATGAAAACGTTGACAATTTTTTAGCATGTTTATTTCTTTTTGTACCCTATATGTGCGTTTTCTCAAAGACCAAAGTCTTTGGGAATTTTTGACAAATCAAAGTCTTTGGTTAATTTTAATTCGAACAAAAATTAATTCTTGATTATTTTCTCAAATGATTTTATTCTTGACATAGAAAATATTTTAGATTTAGATATTTTTGTGAATTAAAATGGAAAATCATTTTGATATAATTTTAACAAGAAAAATTATTTTTGTCAAATTAAACTTGAGATCAAAATCTCTCGAAAGTTTTATTGAAATTTTTTGAAATTATTAAGTTTATTAATTTAAATAAAATTAATCCATGAAAAATTTTCTCAAATGGTATAAACCTTGACATAAAATTTTTTATGGGTTTAGATATTTTTTGTGTTAAAAGAAAATTTAATTGAAATTTTAAAAGATATTTTCCAAGAAAACTCTTATTTTAAAATACTAAGTGGGAAAGGGGTTTTAACGGCCCCACGACTTCCATCACGATCCTCATTAGAGATCGTGGGTCCCCTCGTGTCATCCTATGAGTGAACCCGTATAGGATGGGATACCACAAGGATCTAGAATTAATGGATGGGTGTAATTAATAACTCAGGACACGTGCTATGATCGGCCAACCTACGTTAGAGGTTATAGTGCGAGGAATATCCATAGGAAATTAGAAGAAACGGTCATCCCACGATGGAGTTATCTTCTAGATCATTACCTTGAAGAGAAATTAATTTGTGGTGGTTAATACACTTAGTTTAGGAAACTGTTAATCTTTCCAAGAAGTTATATCAGTTTTTCTAAGAGCCAAATTAATCATATTAAAGATAATAGTGATAGGATTAACTATTATCGGATTTAATATGAGGATAAAGTCACAAATTATTTTATTTTTCACAAATTGAGTTTTCTTTTATTTTTTATTTTTCAAAAATAGTTGGTGGAGGTTCTTTTAATTCTTTGGCCGTTATTTTCCATGAAAATAAGCTAACGGGTCCAAATTATGTAGACTGAAAAAAGAACTTGGATATAATGCTCACTGCTGAAGAGTATAAATATATCCTCTTTGACAACTGTCGTGTTATTGTGGAGGGTTCCACCGCTGAGGAACAAGAGGCTGAGAAAACATGGAAAAAGGCCAATGTAATGGCTCGATATTACATGCTTGTCTCCATGTCTAATGTGCTCCAGTCTAAACACGAGCACATGGTCACTGCGTACGACATTAGACAATCACTAGCCACGATGTTCGCAGATAAGAGCCGGCCCACAAGGCAAGAGGCTCTTAGGACAATCATCAACACTAAAATGGCTGAGGGAGTATCAGTCAGAGAGCGTATACTCAAGATGATTATTGCTTTCGAGGAAGCAGAAGTCTTAGGAGCTGTAATTGACCATGAGAGCCAAGTGGATATAGTTCTCGAATCTCTTTCGGGCTCTTTTACTTAGTTCAAGTTAAACTATAACATGAATAAGTTAAACATGAGTTTAACTGAATTAATGAAAGAGCTCCAGGTGACAGAGAAAGTCATGAAGTCACAGTCCAATGCTATGATTGTTAGGATTTTTTTTTTTCTAGAATTGGGCCCAAGCCCAGGAAGTTCAAGAAGAAGAAGGGAAATGCACTGGCCCAGCCCAACAAGCCCAAAGGCAAATGCTTCAAGTGCGGGCAGAAGGGACACTAGAAAAAAGAGTGTCCAGAACTTCAGGCCAAGAAAAACTCTACAGGTATTGTTCTCTATCGACAGTCAATTTCAATGTTGGATCAATTTCCACTTGGATTGTTGATTCTTGTGTCACTGATCATATTTGTAACTCTTTGCAAGGGTTTAAGAAGATAAGAAGACTCCAAAAGGGCGAGCATGAACTACCAGTAGGAAATGGAGCACAATTATGGGCCCTTACAGTGGGAGAGTTGAATCTTGTTTTTTATTGTAATAAAGTAGTTATTTTGAACAATATTTTATATGTACTCGATTTTAGACAGAATTTGATTTCAGTTGCAAAGCTAATAAATCATGGATATTTTGTTTCTTTCCATTATGTTGTTATTATCAATAGAAATGGAGAAGTTTTATATATAGGGCACATGTATGGAAACTTATTCTTTTAACTTCTACAAATAATCGAATAAATAATACTCAATCTGAACCTTTAAGTAAGAAGAGAAAGACCAATGTCAATGACTCATATCTTTGGTATATAAGGTTGTGTCATATTAACTTAATCAGGATTCAGATGTTAATCTATGATGGGCCATTAGGCTCATTAAAATTAGAAAGTTAGCCTCAATGTGAATCCTACCTTATGGGAAAAATAACCAAAAGGCCATTCAGCCAAAAGGCTGATAGGCTGATGTGTGTGGTTATTTGTCTACACAAGCTAGAAGGGATTTTGAGTACTTCATTACTTTTACGGATGATTGTATAAGGTTTAGTTATATCTACTAGATGAGATATAAGTCTGACTCTTTTGATAAGTTCAAAAAGTTTAAGGCTGAAGTGGAGCATCAGACAAGTAAACTGATCAAAACCTTACGATTAGATTGTGGTGGAGTGTACCTCCTCGGTGAGTTTAAGGATTATATGGTACATTATAGGATAGTATCCCAACTCTCTGCGCTGGTACACCCCAGCAGAATGGGGTAGTTGAGAGAAGGAACATGACATTAATGGAAATGATCCGAAGTATGATGTCACATGTTACTCTTCCAATCTCTTTTTTGGGATATACCTTGGAAACAACAGTATACATTCTGAACTTGGTGCCTTCTAAGTCAGTACCTAGGACACCCTATGAGATATGGATTGGGCGTAAGCCAAGTCTAAATCATCTCAGGATATGGGGCTGTCTACCTTATGTACTGATCAAGGGAGACAAGCTAGAATTAAGATCAGAATTATGCTATTTTGTTGGGTATCCAAAAGGGACAAAAAGAGGTTACTTTTTTCATCCCAAGAAGTAGAAAGTACTAGTAAGTACTAATACTAGATACTTGGAGGATGATCAAAGTACTTCCACTAAAGGTTCAACAAAGTTAGAACTCGAGGAGAAGTTATCTTTGGAATCAACTTCTTCAAACTCGATTATGGAACAAGAAGAGGTATAGCTTCAAGAACCTATACAAACGGAGCTTCGTTGTAGTAGGAGGATATCTAGAGTTCCAGAAAGATAAACAGGAGAAGCTTTCGAGCTGGTTTCTGACCATCAGGAACAAAATCCCACTAGATACGAGGAGGCTATTGCTGATGCCGATGCAAATCTATGGCATGAAGCAATGAAAATCGAAATTGAATCTATGTACTTCAATTAGGTTTGGGATCTTGTAGCTTCACCTGAAGGGATAAAACCCATTGGGTGTAAGTGGCTATAGAAGAGGAAGAGGGGAGCAGATGGGAAGGTGGAAACCTTCAAAGCTAGGCTTGTGACGAAAGGGTATACTCAGAAAGAAGGAATCGATTATGATGAAACCTTTTTTTCGGTAGCCATGCTTAAATCCATCCGTATCCTCCTTACCATTTCATGTCATTTCAAGACAACATTTCTTAATGATTATCTTAACAAAGACATTTATATATCCCAACCAGAAGGTTTTAATGCTAAAGGCCAAAAACATATAGTTTGCAAATTTAAGAAGTCCATTTATGGACTTAAGCAGTATTTAGAACATGGAACATATATTTTTTCAAAACCGTAAAGTCTTACGGTTTCATTCAAAACGATGATGAACTATGCATGTACAGAAAATTAGAAGGCATAAATGTGATTTTTCTTGTCCTACATGTGGATGACATTCTACTTATTGTGAATGATATAGGAACATTGTCATCTACTAAGGTTTGACTGTCTAGTCAATTTAGTATAAAGGACTTGGGAGAAGCCAATTATATTCTCGGGATTAATTTTCTTAGAAATAGGAAGTAGAGAATGTTAGAATTATCCCAAATGACATACATTGGCACGATGCTAGCTAAATTCAGCATGGACTTATGCAAGGGAGCTATAATCCCTTGTAGACATGAGTTGTCTTTTTGTTCTAAGGACTGTCCTAAGTCTCGAGAGAAAAAAAAATAGGATGAATAGGATTCTCTACGATTCGGCTGTGGAAAGTTTCATGTACGACATGCTGTGCACTAGGCTAGATATCTGTTTTACCGTAGGCTTAGTTAGTAAATATCAGCCCAACCCTGGAGAAGTTCATTGGTAAGCTGTAAAGTATATTCTTAAGTACCTCAATGGTACGAAAGATTATATGCTGGTTTACAGGATTGATGACTTGGTTCCTACTGGATACACAGACTCAGATTTCCTGGCAGATAAGGACGAGAGAAAATCCACTAGTGCATATATCTTCACCTTGTCTGGAGGAGCTATTTTATGGAGGAGTATGTGATAGCTTCGGAAGCATCCAAGGAAACAGTCTGGCTCCAAAAGTTCCTTTCAGAACTTGGAGTTGTACCACACATAGACAGACCGATTGTGGTGTATTACGACAACTCTAGAGTAATCTCGCAATCCAAAGAACCCAGGAACTACAAGAAGGGGAAGCACATCTAGAGGAAGTACCACCTGATCTGGGATTTCATTCAGAAACGGAAAATCATGATGGAACAGATAGCCTCGGAGAACAACCTAACAGATCTCTTTACCAAACCTTTGGCTGAGAGAGTCTTCAAGAGATTCTTAGATGCCATAGGGGTGGACAACTACGGGCTTTCTTAGTCTTAGAGTGCAAGTAGGAGATTGTTGGAATATATGCTCTCTAGACTAATTTTATCTGATGTAATTATCGAATTTATTAATAAAAAAAATTATTCTCAAAATTTTATTTGTAAATTTGTATTTTATTTGTGCATAATTTTCGTTTAAAAAGGACACATTGTGTTTAAGTGAGTGATCCATGTGAATGGTGTCTTTCACAGTAAGGTATGGATCACGAGTTACTTAATACATAAATGTTTATTCTTAATCGATTGATGAGAATGGGAATCTCATCATATTTAGGTTATTGTGTTATGAATTATAAATGGGGAATGACTAACCTTTAGCCAGTGAGTAGTCCACTCACTTCATAGCATGAGTATATTTCGAATACGTAGAACAAGATCTGTAATAGTAGTTTCTAAAAGTACTATTTAGAAGAAAACTAGACTATTATTGCATCAGCGTGGACTAATACTCTACCGCTTGAGTATGAGTTGGTAATCTGACGAAGTTAGAAGCATATACTTTGATATGCTGTAATTGATGTTTTTTCGTAGAGCCGATATACTTGTATGCTAGGTATATGTAACTAGTTAGTTAAGACAAACTTGTATAGCTTTTGCGTTATATCGCCCTTTATGACTGTTCAAATGATCTAATTATCTAAAACACTGGGGAACATAACTTGGATGTTTACTTTAGGGTAACTCCCTTGGAAAGTAGAAACATTCTAGGAGTCGTGGATCATTAGACTAGAGGTATAAAGATTGTAAATGTCTATTAAAGAAGTGTTAGTACACTCCTCCTCTCTAAATGTACGGCGATGCGTAGATGGGTATTTTAGTCATTACACTTGTAGGTCGAAAACTTTGCTAACACAGTAGGTCAATATTTTCTTATGGTGATATTAAGAAATATTTAAAATGTAAAATATAGCTATTTATATAGTAGGGGTATTTTGATCATTTTAGCAGCCAATGTGATGCATTTTTTGGTCCCTGGAATAGCTCTTCAATCCTGACAAATTTGGGTTAAGGAATTGGTCTTGAAAATTATGAGTTTTATTTTATTTTATTTAAGTAGTCTAATTTATTATTTGACTAGAATAAAATAAAAGGTTCAAAAGAGAGTATATATATTTTATCTAGTTCAATTGGTTAATTAATTATTTAGGGCCCAAGACCCAGATTGAATAATTAAAAAATTAATTTAGGTATAAACTAGATAAAATGCCTGATATTTTATATTGATCTATTTGAGCTTGTTAATTATTTATTGAGTTGTTTAATGAAACCCAAAAAATAAATAATTGAGACTTATTATTTATGAGTGTTCAAGCCCAAGAGTAAATAATTTTATCTGCCCCAATGAATAAGACCAAGGGTAAAATAAAAATATAAACAAATAAATAATTAATTAATTAATAAAAAAATAACACGGGATGAATCCCGTGTTGTTTTGCGTGAAAGATAACAGAAATCATGGTGCTTTTTGTTTTATGCTGTTGGTCTCTCTCGATGAATTGATGAAATGAAAAGGAAATTAAAGAGATAGTGCTTCTAATTTTCATTTCATAGGAAACCCATTAGTCACATAAGCTTTCTCATGCTAAGAAAATATAACAAACCCAACATTCTGTAAGCTTCACCGGCAGAGGAAAGAGCACCATTTCACGTGAATAAAATGAAGTCGACGTTTACAAGGATCCAATAGCTTCAAGCATCCTGATATAGAAATCTTCTTCAGTGCCAATAAGGTCATTGAAACACAAAGGTAAAATTTTTTCATTCTGTAAGCATATTTTCGGTTTCATCTTTTTTGCCATTTTCGTCCTTCAAAACCATTAGTTTTAATGCTCATCTTTTTCTTCCCAAATAAATAGCAACTGAAAATCATATCCTGCTATATATTAAACTAGATAGATACATAAATACATTCTAGCGTCTGAATTCAGGACCATTTCTTAATTATGAAAGCGGTAGCTAGGTTTTGTGAACTGTGTGATGCCCGGACTGCTATATATTGTCCCTCTGATTTGGGATTTTTGTGTTGGAGCTGCAATGCCAAGGTTCATCAGGCCCGCTTTCTCGTAGCTCAACACATTTGCAGAATTATTTGCTCTAAATGCAAATGCATCACTGCAAATCCCATCTTTTTTATTTCTTCCCTGCAATCAGCCTCCTTTTGTAATTCCTTCTCGCCAATTCTTCTAACAATGACCATCTCGATTCTCTATTGTCTTCATCCAACTCGGATTGTGTTTCCAGCAAACTGTCGGTGTTGGGATGAGTAACGGAAGCAACACACAAATATATAAAAAGAGGAAAGAAAAATAAATAAATAAAATAGAACACAAAAATTTAACGTGGTTCGATCTCTCAATTAGACCTATATCCACGACTCCAAAGAGAAATACTCCACTATGTAATTTTGGATGAATAAAATTACAAATCCTCAATTTTTTTTAACGTGGCTCGATCTCTCAATTAGACCTACATCACAACCCCAAAGGGAAATACTCAACTATATAATTTTTGGATGGACAAAATTATAAACTCTCACAAAATAACTCAAAGCCCAAAAATCTTCCAATTTACTACGCTTAATGAGAGTTGCTATACTCTCCCCAAAATAACACTAATATATTTATAGGGAAATTCTTCCTTACCCTTTTTTAAGTTATCTCATGTGGGATTGAGAAAAAAACTCAACATATCATCCCTTTTCTCAATTTTTCAAATTACAACAGAATCTGAAAATCTAATTTTATTCCCAATCCTTGCAGTCTTCTTCTGTGTTGCTTCTTCCGTTTTACTTCTTTCAAGTCGCTTCTTCAAGGAATGACCATCAAGATGGTAGATATTTTTACTCTTCTTTCTCCCTTTTACTCAGAACTGTTGATGAAGCATCTCTTGCTCCTTTTCTCTCCTCCCTAAGCCCGAATCTTACTCTTCTCCCAACTCCTCCCTAGGCCCAAACCTTACTTTTCTCCTAAGTCGGAACCGGAACCTGACTCTGATACCACTTATTGGGATAGGCAATGGAAGCAACACACAAATATATAGAAAAAGAAAAGAAAATAAATAAATAAAATAGAATACAAAAATTTAATATGGTTCGATCTCTTAATTAGACCTACATCTACGACTCTGAAGGGAAACACTCCACTATATAATTTTTGAATGGACAAAATTACAAACTCTCAAAATTTTTTTTAACGTAGTTCGATTCTCAATTAGACCTACATCCACGACCTCAAAGGAAAACACTCTATTGTCTAATTTTTAAACAGATAAAATTACAAATTCTCATAAAATAACTTAAGACTAAAAAATCTCTCAATTTACTAAACTCAATAAGTTGGTGTATTCTCTCCAAAACAACACTAATCTATTTATAGAGAAATCTTTCTTTATTCTTTTTTAAATTATTTCACGTGAGATTGAGAAAAAACTCAACAGTCAAGTGCAACAGGACAAAAGAAAACCTGTTCTGGAGGTCGTAGAATCTCAAGATTTGAATATTCATACCCTCTGAAAGATCTATCTGCAGTGGACGGCGACAAAGTCATGTCGAGTGAAAGAAGATCAAGGCAAGGCAGTTAAATCCTGGACTTGAAGGCAAAAGGCGCCCTGGTGTATTGGTGTGGGAAACTTGGTGTTCCCAGTGACTGAGCCGTGAGGATGCGACGAAATGCCCTGAGTGTTTGTTGGGAGAAAATGGTTGATTTGCCATTCCGAGTGTGCCTAGCAACATCTCTGTGGTTTGGAACTTTGGATTGAGTGTTCGTGGGTTCCCTTTTTACCTTCGAATCTTTATTCAACTTTTATAATAAAGTTGCTTTTTACATGTGATGATTTTTAGTCGCTATTGATTGTGGGAAGAAGAATATAAACAGTAAAATGATGGTTTTACACTTATTTTTTTATGAATTGGAGAGTTGGCCGTTGGTCACTTGACAGAAAAATAAGATGTGTACACTTAAAAAGTTTTAGAAATCATTATACGCTTTTTTTAATTGGGAGGCAAATATTGAATTTCACAATAATTGAAAGGTCATCAAAATAGTTTGTCAAAAAATAATAATAATTTGGAACATGTTAAGATTCATTTTAAAAATTAATTATATTTAAAAACTAATATTTTCATTTTATTTGTTTCTTTCAAAAAATATATTTTATTTGTTGTGAAAAAATAAAAATAAACAAGATTCATGAACTCAATATTACTAATTGCTTTCTTTGTTGAGTTATGGTTAAATTTTCTCCTTCCTCATCACCATTTTCTTAATGTAAATAAATTTATTATACCTTTTCTTACATGGACCAAATTGGCCGCTCCCTAATTTCTTTGTCAATTCTAAGAAAAAGTCCCCTGATCTAGATCTTATTAGGTACAATTAATTGATTGAGGATGACTCAAATGATTTTGAAAAAGTTCATTTCGAAGTAATGGTGTGATTTGATATGAATGTGTACTTATTGTAAATAAAAAACGAAATAATTAATAAGATGTTTGGGAAATGTGAATATACATCTTTTCTATTAATTATTTTCACTGTTAGATACTCTATCCGTCTTAAAAAGATATTAATCTAATAAATGACACATAAATTAATGAATTGTTAAAACTTATATAACTATAATATAAAATAATCATTATATTTTTTAATAAAAGTAAATTTTTATTAATTAGATTAGGAATACACACATATTTAATGAGTCAAATATTTATTGAGTAGTTAAATAAGGGATAAATTAGGAATATATGTAATAAATGTATTCTTAATTTGTAAAATTGATAAATATTTTAGTATAAAAAAAATAGAAAATTTTGATATTTTTTTTAGAACGGAGAGAGTACAAGTCTTAAAAAAGAAGAAATATTAGTACTTTTTTCTCTTGATTTGATTCTTAACATATTTAATACTATTGTTTTTACTCAACTTTTTTTTTTTTTTCAAGAGAATACATTTAATTTGAATGTTATTCTAGCAACTTATTGCTTGCTAAACTGTACTGTTTAATCCTTGATGTTTAGTAAATTTAGCCATTACTTATCTGACCATATGAATGGCAAGAGGATTTACTATATGTCAAATAATTGAAATAAATGTGAAAAAAAAAATTAAAGTGGGATGGTAAGAAAAGAAAAAGTAAAGTGAGATATGTGCAGAATATTTGGAAATAAAATTTGTTCTTTCCAAAATTACAAATTAAAATTTCAATTTCATTTTGAATGTGATACTCCTCAGCACTATGATGTAAGGAAAGGGTTTAAATGTCACGTCAATCTAATCTATCAAATTGAGATGGAACATTGCCCCCATTTACAATTTTTGTGGGAGGAAAAGGTAAAAGCATGTGGAGAAAGAGATTATAATAGACCAAATCTAACACCAACTCTCAATATAGTTTTTTTTTTATAAAAAATCTCATCCCCTAATATATTAAGAAATTGTCACACTCTATGTCCGTAGATTTCGGGGGAATAACTATAGATCTGACAACACCTATTGATATTTATTTGTTTTGTTGGACCAAAATAGATATTCCAAATTAACAATAGGTATTTAGACTATCTTTATATATTATTCACACTTCTCATTTCAATCTCATAAAGGATTGGAGTATCACATTCACTGCTTCTTTAAATTCAAGAGTCATCGCTGGACCCATACTTTAGGAGCCAAATTCAAGATTAACCGAGCAGTATAAGATTCTAGAGGTGACCCCCACTGCGTGGTGTAGCACTTAGTTCTTATATTGGGGGCTGGTAATCAGGCTCTGATACTAAATGTCATGTCTTATGCCTGTAGATCCAAAAGAGTGATTATGAGCCTGACAGCACCCACGGTCAACTATTTGGTTGCCGTCTTTGCTATGCTAAAATAGATATCTCAAATTGACAATATATATTCAAATTCATCCTTATATATTATTCATATTTCTCATTTCAATTTCATGTGAGATTAGAGTATCACAAAAATAGTAAACAAATATCTATACAAACTCCAGTTATGTCATTATAATTGTGAAATTTCAAAGTTTGTACAATATTATAACATCAATTCTTTTTCCTTGCAACAATAGGGATAAGTACTGGTTTAATAATTGCCGAGAAATTATTATTATAAATATTAAGGAGCTTAATATTTTTACACTGCTAACATTGTCAATGATTTTGTAGATATATTTACATTATTGTTATCCCTATAGAAAAAAATAAAATATATTCATTATTATACATAGATTGGTAGTTAATTCAAATTAAAGCTTCAATTTAGTACAAAAATTTCAATTCTAAATAATTTTTATTTTCTAATAATTATTATCTACTTATAAAATATTATATTTTTACTTAATTTTACATTAATTTCATATATTTTAAATTTGTATTCAATTCAAATATGAAAATAATTTTTTATACACTAATGAAAATAAAATAAAAATAAAAAAGCACCGAATGAGGCCCGGAGTTAAAACCTGGAGAATATACCGTGGTGAATGGTGCGTGTGGGTCCACACATGACGACACAAAAAGAAAGTTCTTTTGATTGGTTGCTTAGCTTGTCGAAAAGGTTTGTTCATGAATTAATGGAGTTTTGTTTTTTTTTATTTTTGTGGAATAATGTTGTCAAAACGCACTATTATGGGCTCCACATGGGACCCGCAATTATTTTTTCTTCCTTTTTCAAACACGAAATGGTCCCAATAATTAGCGCTTTCAGTGTAGAAACAATAATTGCTGAAAATGACTAATTAGAGGTAATATTATTGAGTGATATTTCCGGCCTTGACCGGCCCACCTGGATTATGTTCTTCCGCCATTTTTTCTCTATTATTTATTTTTAAAAAAATAATAAAGAACCAAAAAAAAAAAAAAGAGCTAAAATACTAACTTGATTTGTAGAAGGCGTCCTGTATTAGTAAGTTATGATTTAATATTTAGAAAAAAAAATATTTGTATAGCACATTTTGAAAAGTACTCGACAATTAAGAAGTTCATAATTTATATATTTTCTTGTACTTTTTCTTTGAAATTATCAAGACACTTTTTTTTGGGATGAATATTTTCGCGTAGAAATTGATTGGCTCTTCATCTAAAATGAAAAATAATAATAATAATACTCTCTCTATTTCAAAATATTCCTTCCGGTCTCTTATATCTATCCATTTTAATCGATTCATAATTTTTAAGATAAAATTTTTCGATTAATTAATTAATATTTTTTATTTTACCTTCAAAAAATCTCTCTTTATTGAGGAATAATCAAATTACAAAATTTTATATATTGTAAATATATTTAATTTATTTATATTTCTTATTACAAGTGCACAATACTCATTGTATTAAAGAAGAGTATTTATGAAAAAATAGCAATTAATATCATTTTGATTTGCTAATGAGACAGATCAATTGTGATAAAAATCTTAATTAAATGGATAGATAAAAAATGAACGGAGGAAGTATTTATTTATGAAACTTTTTTATTTTATTTTAAAATACTTGTTCATATAATGATTAGTTTCTTTCTATTTTACTCTTATTTATTCTAAATCAACTATATAATTTTTTAAAAATTTTCTTACTTTTTGAGAATTTTCACTAATCAGTAACTATCATATTTTTAATATAAATAAAATATAAATTTTATCTAAATTATAATATTATTTTTAATACTATTAATTTATGTGTAAAGAATTTTATAAATAAATATTTTAAATCGGAGTGCGTAATAACTATTGACCAAAGTTATATAGAAATTGTGGTGCTTTTCCAGAATTTCATCATGAAAATTTCTAACATTTCTTGTTGACACAAAGGATCCAATGGCATACTACAATCGAGTATGTAATATGGATGTTGATTTTAAGGACTGACTATGGAATTTCACGCGCATCTCATGAAAAGATCAGACATGTTTCAGCAAATCCAAGTGTGGCAATCACATCATCCGAGGAAGAGCACTACACCTCTGGATCATAATGAAATCTTGAAAATTTTTTGAGAATCATATCGCAATCAATGTCAATTTTTTTATAAAAAATAAAAAATATTGTGTGTAAAACTTTTAGAGAAAATATTAACATTTGTTGATTTTTAATTAATTTAGGAGGTACTAATTGCTGTAATTTTTAATTAATTTATACTTATTATAATTAAATATATTTAATGATGAATAATATTAAATATTTAAATATATTTATTAACAAACTTTTCATATAACTTAATTTGTTAATACATATTAAAATTTTATTATAATTTTTTAAAAAATAAGAGTTATTTAAGTATGAAATATAAATATGATATCATTATCATCATTATTTTTATTTAAATTAAATTATAATAAAATATAATATAAAAATAAATTATAATTTATTTATTTTTTAGATTAAACTTCAAATCCCATAATCTGATATTTAGACTTCAATGGTTATTTGAACTTTAATTTATCAGTAGAGCCTTAATAAAATTTATTATAGAATTTAATCAATTAAATAATAACAAAAATTTATTATCAAATATACTTGAGTGAATAAGCAATATTTGCTATCAAATATATTTAATTAAATAAGTAAATAATATTAAAAATTTAATTAAATTACCAAATAAACTCTAATTCTATATGAAAATTTTAGTAGTTGGGTGGGTTGGTTTCTCAAAATTTGTTACTCAATGGAAATTATGCAATTCTTTTAATTGTTGAATGATTAGACATTACTAAATCTCAAAAGTGTAATTACCATGGGCTAGTGACGTTAATTTTTTATTCTCCTTTAAGGAAGAGAATTAAAAAATGTATTATGAATTAAAAAAAGGATATTGTGAATTTTTTCTGTTTCATATTTTCTTTTTGGGTTCAATTGAAATAAAAAATATACAATAAAACAAAGAATATTTTTCTCAAGTTTTTAACCAATTTCGTTTTCTTCATATTAGATTGCCGAAGGTTTCCAAAATTTGCTTTGGTTATTGGAAATGTAATGAGTATGCAGCTTATTCACCTAATAATTTCTTTTTTCTTTTGATATTTTGGAGAAGGTATCAATTAGATCATACTCAAGATAGCACACATATTTTACTGCCTATGTAATTACTCCACGTTATTTTTTAAATTGATAATTCTTTTTCTTAAGAAAAATTACTTTATTATAAGAAGAAAACAAGAAAGACAGATGCATGCACCAATTAAGTATTGAACTTTGCGACTCCTTCAGATTCTCCTTCCCTTTAGTTTCCTCTTTGTAGGGCCCTAAAATTATTAAAAATAAAAAAAAATTATATATACACAATGACAGATTTATGAGGGCTTTTCTAAAACTTTTGAAAACTATTTATTTTTTTAAACATCTATATAAAATTTACCTTTCTCTTTTTTAAAAAAATCTATAAAATTTATAATATCGTCATTTATTTTCTAATTATATATATATATATATATATATATATATATATATATATATTCTTGGGGCGAGCGGGGGGAGGGGGGGTGTTAGGAGGTGGTTCTGGTATACAACGTATTTGGTTGAGACATAAAACTAGTAAAAGTGAGAGTACACCTCAGCTCAACCAATTGCTACCCATTTGAGCAACAGAAAACCCTTTTTCACTTAAGAGTGCTTTTCTTACATCCTCAAATGCCCAAACGAAAATAAAGAAATACTTAGTAGTGAAATTACTGATTCCCCACGGAGCTTGGAAACACAATCCCGCAAGCAACGGAGAAGGGGAATATTCACCGTCCACTAGAATCTGAAACTGCAACAATTGGCCCCACTTCTCCCCTCTACCGTTGATGTTTCCAAACCCTATGCTCTTAGGCTAAATTTATAAATTTGCATCAACATCTTATCATCGCCGGTCTTTGTTGAAAGGAAAATTAGCAATCTTTTCATATAATTTTAATTTTAAAAGTTTTTGTACTTTGCTTAATACTATTTTTTTTTCTTCCTAAAAGAATTTCAAGGCTAATATAATTATAATTTTACAGAAATAAGCACAAATAAAATGATTCTTATCATTGGAATCCTAATGCTTCGTTATTATAAAGGAGAATAAACTTTTCATAAATATCAAATTTAAAATATATTGCTCAGACAGTTTCAATTTTTGTTACTGAAACAAAACTTTATTGGCATAACATATTCATTTTTAATAACATTGCTAAACAAAATGAAGTCTTGAAAAAGATTCCCTAAAAAAAAGGAAAAGCTTTTTCAACTTTTCTTAAACCAAAAGAATACGAAAATATAATTGAAAAAGTCTTAAAACTATTTCTAACTTAAAAAAAAAAACTCAAGTAAACTTATTTTAAACAATTGAAAATAAATAAACATTTCATCTGTTTTTTAAATAACTATAATTTTTTAAAAATTCACATTACTGGTTACTTTAAATTATTGTGATAGATCTGAATATATGACTCGACTCGAAATTTTGAGAGTATTAACAGAAAGAAAAATTTGACAAAAAATCTATATGTATTTTCTATAAATATATAATTTAACAACTTGTAATATTAAATAAGAACTCTCCCTCTTCTCTCTCTCCTCTCTCTCTCTCTTACATAGGTTGCATCAATCAATCAAACTATTTAAATCTTGTATACTCTTTAATTTTTTTTACGTTTAGTTTCTTTCAATTATTACTATTCTTCATAATACACTAATTAAGAAAAGTCTATATCTATAGAATCTTTAAAATAATATTAAATTACCTTATTAAAAATTATAAAATTAATTTAAAATAGAAAATTAATTACTGCTATAATTTAATGAATCATTAAATAAAAATACAAATAGAAAATAATAAAAATATTCTTAATTTTATAAAATAATAAAAAATTATAAAAATTTAAAAGTGACAAAATATTTGAAAGTACAGGAATGGAGTCTAATCACCCTTCACCCCCACATGCAGACTTCAATAGAAAAAAAAAAAAAAAAAAGGAAGTGTTGAAAAATGTTACTTCAATAGAAAGTGATGCTTGAGGTGGACTTCTTGCAATCCGTGCATCAAATCCAACGGTTCATCTTCACTTCCCATCTCTTCCTCATTCTGTTTATCATCCCCCAACCCCACTGTTTCACTCCCACTCTGTCTTCTTCAGCAAAAACCACTTACAGAATCTCTCTACTTGGATTTTTTTCCCCCTCAGTGAGAGAGAGAAAGAGGTGATGATGTTGGGGAAGCGTTCACGTGCACCACCCATCAAGAGAACTACAAGCATGACGGGGATCGCCCTTGATCCTGAGGGTCCAAGATCATTGGATCCTCAGAATCCAATCATCACTGATGAAACCATGGCATTAGCGGGTCCAGATGGGCATCTGATGGTGGGTCCAACCGATGATCATCGTTCTTCTGCCTTGTTATCTCCCAGATACTACACCAGAGAATCTGAAGATCATCGTCTCCAGACGGCTCACTTCTTGAGAACTTGTGGACTCTGCAATCGCCGGCTAGTACCCGGCCGTGATATATATATGTACAGGTCTGCTCTGTCTTCCTTCCTTCCCCGGAGCTATTATTATTATTTTTTTCTAATTCTTAATTTATATACTGCACGGTTTGAACTCTACACTTCTTACACTGTCTGCTCGACTACTGAGTTGTGCTTACTGTTTCCTTTCCTGCTCTCTATGATATTGATTTCTTTTCTTTTTTTTTTTTTGAAATTTTCTAGCATTAATTCTATAAAGCGTGGCAAATTTCTTGAGGGAAAGTCAAATTTCTTGTAGAATATTGGGATTCTTTTTGTTACTTGATTTTTTGAAGAATTGCTATAGAAGTATTACCTTTTAATAACTTTCCATATGAAAATATATAGATATATTCTCTCGGCTATTCCTTTTAAAGCCGAATAAGCATTTGCATATTTGGGAGAAATAATTCTTTCTTTGACTATTTTGATTTTTTGAGTAGATATCTCTTGAAGAGTTCTTTTTTGTTCAACTTATATTTTTCTGAAGGAATCGCATGCAGATTTTTCCAATCTTGTTTTTGGCTTGTAAAAAAAATTTCTAGCTGATTTTCACAATCATTTTTTATTCCTATCTTTATTTCGTTGTCTTGCATGTCTCAGCGTTTCTCCCAGAACCCATTAAACTAAATCTTCATTGCTGCAAAGGTAAAGTGTATTCATATTTCAGCAAGCCTTTTTTTTGGGGGGGGGGGGGGGGGGGGGGGGGGAATCTTTATGGACTTTGGAGTCAATATTCTATTAATAATCTAAAGTATAAGATTCGTCTTCTTGAATTTATTTATTAACTTCTAGGCATCAATAATGGTTGATCAAATCTAATCTAATTAAATATATATGTGGAAATTTTTTCTTTTGGTGGTTTCGGGGGTGGGGGGTTTACGAATGCAGGGGTGATACAGCATTTTGCAGTCAAGAATGCAGGGAACAACAGATGAAGCAAGACGAGAAAAAGGAGAAGTACGCGGTGGCGGTTTCAAAGAAAGTTGAAGGTCACCGGAATCACTCCGAGCTCGCTGCCACCGCAAGCTCGGAAGCCTCTGGGAATGGGGAAACAATTGCTGCAGCTTAAATAATCAATGGAGAACATGATATAAATATATATATATATATATATTTAGCAAGTATCAATGATAAAGGCTTGTGAAAGTAGCATCTATTAACTATATAGATTGTTTAAGCTCTATAGTATAAGGGATGAAGTTGGTTTGTGGTTTTGGCTTTGTTAAAGTAGTTATTAGGGCAAAGCTCTTACTAAGTTACTATGAGATCTTTAGTGGCTACTGGGGTGCGAGGATGCTCATTGGCAATATATGCAAAGATTTACAGAAAAGCAATGTATAGTTAAAGTGCTAGATTTGCTAATACTTTGAATGCTCAATCTCTATATCAAATAATCACTTCAATTCCCTGCAAAACCAGTGAGATTTTCTCTGTTACGAAATCTTCTTGATCATGCCAAAGAGAGTTGCTGTGGGGTTTATTTTGAATTAAAAACTATACTATAGCGTATGTTTATTATACTATATTATAACTAGTATTTCAGTGTTTAACAGAAATCAAGAAACTTGTGGATGGATCAATCACATTCAACGATGAATTAAGTAATGCAGTTATTGTTTCTTTCTAACAAGGTGGGGTTATTGTGGAGGGGAAGTGCTCATGTTGTCACTTTTTCTAGCAATTCTGTTTGTTTTTCTTTGGTTACTTTAAAAGAAACATAGGCTACTACAAAGATGGTTAATGCAACAAAAATTCTATGCTTTCTTATGTCACCAACACATTTTGATTCCATGAATCATGTATCACATTTATGGTAAAGAACAAACGCGCACATGCATGAATTAATGTTCGATGTGATAATTTTATATTATTAACTCATTCACATTTAAAAAAAAAACCGACAACAATTACTATTATTTTCTGAAAATGGTTACAATAAAAAATGCTACGAACATAATTCCAAAACCCCACTAAAAACCATTGTAAAGTTACTTTCTTTAAGGTTACAATTATTTAAAAGAAAAAAAAATTTTGCTCAAAATTTTTTTATCCATTTCTGGTGAAACTTTATGCCTGTATTTTGGGTAAAGTGACCAATAGTTTTTGACTACGGTGGCAGACTGCTTATTCATGGCTTATGGTTGGCGATTAGAATAACATCATTCCTTTACTTTGCCATAGTCTATGATACACTTTTATTGTCTGGTAGAATGATGATTTTAGCATCTACCTACCCAGCCAAGAACAAAGATAGTGTAGGACCTTCGAAATCAACCAAATGCACGGATGTTGGTATTGCAGTCAAGTTGCTTGGAAAAATGTTTACAATGAACAGTAATTCAAGAAGTTTGACATGTTTAAACACGAGTATTTGCTCGGTAAAAAAAAAAAAAAGTGTTCACCAATCTAAATATTCAATTTGTAATTCAAGAACATTAAACTATAATTTTTAAAGTAGAACGGAAAACCAAAATTGGAGAACAATTAAGAAAGTTGATAGTATATGGAATACCTACTTTTTTTGCTTGTAAAATGTCAATTACAGCTCAATTCGGCTACCTGAATTATTTCAAGTAAAATGTTCCACAAAATTAAATATGCTGTTCTTGATTTTAGATTTTTTACTACAATCTTTATAAATTGAATGCGATTTTTTTTCACTAAAAATAATTTCATATTCAACACTTGACGCACATATTAGTTTCATATTTAACACTTAACGCACATATTATGATAATTTAACTACATAATTAAATAGATTTAAAATATAGAAATATAGATGATATGTAAGTAAACACTTTGATGTAAAGATTATTTATAATTTAGCACTTATTTATAGGTTACACTTGCTCAAGAACACATAAACAATTAGGGAAGTAGGTAGATTACTTGAATCTCGGGTGCTCAGGGTCCAAGAATCATGGCGAAGTAATATTTTGAGTCAATGGGAACATAAATTAATGAAGTGGTCGGCATCAACCGGAGTTTTTTAATGATAAAATTATGTACTACTACTTGATTAAAGGGAGTTTGGTTATAAGTAGCTTTCGGACATTTTTATTAAATAAGTGTCGGGGATTGGGCATCACAGATTCCTTTCCACGACTGGCATCTATTGGTCACAGTAACTGAATCTTAAATTTGTTTCCTAATCACTTAGACATCTTCACATAATTTTTTAATTTGTGTTATATTTGGGTCCTATGTATTTAACTCTTTGTGCTTAAGAAGCGGAATTAGTGACGAAAATATATCGTCTAATAATTGCCTTTACATTAAAAAAATTGAAAAAAGAATGAAATTTAGAATTTGGAAAAGGGGAACTATGTGTGATGATTTTCTTCCTTTCTTTCCTTCTTTTTTTTTTTTAATTTATAATGTTGACGATAAAATTTGGGAGCTTGGATTTTGGAAGTTCAAGTGGCAATGGATTTGAGAATCATAACACTCATATCGTCTTACTGTTTTATGTTTATTTAAAATAAAGATTTATGAGAGTATTTGAATATAAGTAAATTATTGTATATTTATATTAAATGATGGAGATTAATTATGAATTTTTTTAAAAAATATTTATTTAAAAAATGAACATTTATTTTTATACATTTTAAAATAAAATGTATAAATTTAATTATGGACAAAAAGAGTATTAGAATTTCTGTTATTTGCACGTGTTTTACCGAAGAAGTAAGGGACGTGTATTTTGGTAAACAACACTTTTTTTTTTAAATGATGTTGATGGTAAAGCTTGGAGCTGTGATTTTGCAAGTTGTGAGGCAAAATCATGATCAAGGGTAGCAATGGCAACTGGGCCGGCCTGCACGGTTTCGGGCCGTGTCGGGCCGGGCCCTGAGCCAGAGGCCCTGGGACCGGACCGGACTGGTACCTAGGCTCGTGCGGTCCGCGGGCCGGTCCGTGGCTTATTCCTCTTTTTTTTCCCTACTTAATATAATTTTTTAAAATTATAAAAAAACCACCTTGAAGTGGTGAGGGGTTTGGCTTAGACCCCTACCTGTTTTATTAATTAATAAAATAAAGATTACATAAGAGGGGGACTTGATGCCTAAACCTCTTAAAAATATTACAATGATTAAAATTTAAAAATATAATAAATATCCTCAAAATAAAATTAAATACATAATATTACTTATCCTAAATTCCTAATTACAAAAATACTAAACTAACTACTTGATTCACCACATTCATCATCTGAGTCATCATCAATAATCCACGAATTAGCCGTCATATCTTCTGCTGCAAACCAACTATTACAACACATTAACATCTCCAAAGTTTGAGGAGCCAATCGAGATATTCTTTCATCGATTGTTCGAGCGCTCTCACTGAAGACGCTTTCCGATGACACTGTAGAGACTGGTGGTGTCAAAAGATCACGTGCCATTTTTGATAAAATGGGGTATTGACTTACATGAGCCTTCCACCAACTACAAATATCAAAATGCTGATCTTCATTTTCTACCAATGGCTGCATCTCGTAAATTGCCATCTCGTTGTAGGTAGTAGTCGATCTTTTTTGACGTTTCATAATACCCTATGGATTAAATACTAATGAAATTGATGAGGTAGATTTTCGCGGAGGTTGAAAGTGACTACTAGATGATGAAGCTTGCCTACTTAAACTAGGAGAACTAGAAGAAGAAGACTCAAACTCATACAAATGATACATGTCAGATAAAGTTTTAGTTGTTTTATCTTCTATGTCTTTTATCATACATTGTTTAAGTGCTTGTGATTCATCAAAATCTAATGTTTCATATAAATATTCAATAATACTATGAAAACCTGGCGTCTTTACTCTAGGATCCATACACAATGCCATACAATATAAAATAGGAATATCTTCATAATATTTTTTATATTTTTCAAACATACTTCTCATAAAAAAACCATATTGGGGATGATACATATATTTACCAAAAATATGTGCTACCTTAGCAAGTGTTGGAAGAATATGATGAGTAGTGGGATAATAAAATCCCGATAAAAGTTCAGTAGCTTCTTTGAAAGTAAATAAAAATGTTGAAAGTGCATTACAATTTTCAAAATGAGCTTCAGTTAGTAGAGGTTGAAAATTATTACTATTACAAAATTCAATAAGTTGGTTTTGAAAAGGTATAACACTTTCAAACATATCTAAAGTTGAGTTCTATCTAGTTTTACAATCTAATCTAAAATTTTTAAAAGATACACCTTATTCTCGGCATAATGTCTTAAAATTTTGTTGTCTAGTTGGGGATGTTTTAATAAATAAAACAACATTTCTAATTATATTAACAATATCATCAATATATTTATATCATTCTTTAACACATAAATTAAGTATATGACAAGCACACCTAGTATGAAATAAAATACCATCTAACATAGGATTCATAGTATTTTTTAAAATTGTTATGGCAGAATCATTATTTGAAGCATTATCTAAAGAAATAGAAATAATTTTATTTAAAATCCTATATTCACGACATGTTTGAGTAATCATTCTAGCTATACTACTACCTACATGAGGATATTCAAATAATTTAAAACAAATAGTTCTTTTTTGTACTAACCAATCATGATCTATCCAATGACATGTAATGCATAAATAAGATTCATTAGTAATTGCAGTCCAACCATCACAAGTAAGAGCAAATTTCCAATTACAAGAATCAAACATAGCAATTAGATACTCTTTCATTTCTTTATATATCTTTATTATATCATTTTTTAATATTGTTCTAGGAATTCTTTTCCATGCTGGTTGACAATTATTTTGCATATATTGTTCATAATGTGGATTTTCTGCAAAATTAAAAGGTAATTTAGTTTGAACAATCATTTTAGCAAATGCATTTCTATTTTTTCTATGATCATATTGAAAATTACCAACCATTTGACCTCCTGTAGTACGTATTTGTTGTTGTTTAAGTAAGTTTTCTAATCAATCATTATGTGACCTTTTCATATGTCTAACTAATGTTCCCGTCCCTCCTCCCTTCTTATGTGCATATACCGCTCTACAAATTTTACATGTTGCCCTATCACTATCATTATCTTTTTCAAAAAGATTCCAAACCACGAGATGTTTTTGCTTTAGTTGTAACATCCGTTATTTCAACATCATCCTCACCTATATTAGATGCGTCGGGATTAATTATTGGAGTTGGTTGTGATTGTGAAACACTAACACTAGGCCTACTAGGACCTTCATCTTCATTACCTATTTCATTATTTATTAAATTCAAAGCTGGATCTATATTAAAATCAAAATGTGCAGATGATTGGGATGAAGAAAAATGATGATATTGATTTGGATCCATTATTTCTTAAAAAAAAAACAAGCAATCAAAATTCAAATAAAAGTTAAAAAAAAAAGTATTAACAAATAATGAAATAAGAGAATTGAAAAATATAAATAACAAATTAATTTAAAAATTAAACAAATAACTAAAACAAATAAACAACTAATAAAGCTAAAATAAAAGAATGTAAGATTAAGAAATACTAACTTGTTGATGACCAAAATTCAAGAATAACAATACTTTGTTGAGCACTTGAGCTTTTTACTTCTTGTATCCACCATTCCACTACTCAACAATCTTCCAAAATATGAAGACTTTCTTGATGAATTGAAAAAGTATTAACACAAAAATAAATTCTATTCTAATACTCTTTGTAGAGAAAATGAATAAATTTGAGGATAATGAGAGAAAGATGAATGGAAATAAGAGAGAATTGGAGAGAGTTTGAGAGAATTGGAGAGTGTTGATGAGTTTTAGGTTGAATTGGGGGGTATTTATAGAGTTTTGGGGGTTAGGGACCAAATTGTAAAAAAAAAACTACTTCAGTCGTTTTAGGGGCTAAATTGCAAAAAAAAAAATTAAAGGATCAAATTTTTTTTTAAAAAAGTAGGGAGAGCCGTTGGGTAACAGCTCTCTCAGACTGGCTGGCCCGCTGGGCCGCGGGCCCAAGCGGGCCGGCCCGTGACGGGCCAGGGATTTTATCCCCTGGCCCGGGCCGGCCCCGGGCCCTAGGACTGGGCCGGTGAACAGTCCTCGGGCTGCCAAGCGGGCTCGGCCCGGCCTGGCCCAGTTGCCATTGCTAATCAAGGGCCGATCTACAATGGAAAGCGTTGGCGGCAATTACCACCCACTTCTCTCTCCCCATTTTTACAAATATTTTTAAGATTATAATTAAAAAGTTAAAATTTAGATTTTTTGCTCTTATTGAAATTTCACAAAGAATTGTAATTTCTTGTAAATAAAAAAAATTAATTTTTTGTTTTAAATTTAGAAAAGAGTTACTAATTACAATGCATATTAATTTAGTTAGATTTGTTTTGTTACTTGTATTAATGATGTGCTTCGCCATATTTTTTCAATTTGTTTGCTGTTTTAAGATATAGTTAAATCTAGTCTTATTAGCTTAAAAGATAAAATAAAATTTTACTATCCTCTACAAAATTTTTATTTTTTATCTTCGTAATTATGTTTTCAAAAGAAAGATTTTGTTTTAACTCTACACTAACTCACTGTAATTTGGTTCACAAAGGAGTGAAAGAATAGGAGAAAGGGAAAAGAAACTTTTACTTCCATTAAGGCGAGTAAATGTCATTTACTTTTACTTTGTTTAGTTAAGATGAAAAGAAAAAGAAATAAATGATAACTACTTTTCAATTCATCTATATTTTAACGAACTTTTTATGATGTGAAAGGAGAAAATTCTCTCTTTTAATTTACTTTCTCTCAATTTTTTTTTATCGAGATAAATCACTTATTTACTTATTTACTTCCATATTTATATTTTCTCATATTTTCTTCAATATTTTCAACCTAACTAAATATATTGTAAAATTTAATTTTTTTTTTAAATTGTAAAACTTAACGAAAAATTTTTAGATGCATCAATGATTCGACAATGTAAAATGGCTTATTTGTTCCTTCAACTATGCATTACAAGAGATGAATAAGGTTAAACTAATATATTTTGTGTATATAGAGTTACTTATGATTTATCTATTATTTTTTAAACTAAATAAGATATTATCTATGAATAAGAATATAGGTAAAGCAATTACAATTATAACAGTTTGCAGATTTGTCTTCCATTACAGGAAAGAAAAGGAATCAAGCAAGCTAGATGATTACAGGATAAACCAATAGTCTTCTATGCAATGCTTCTAACGCTATCCTTAAATTGTACTGGTAAGAGAAATCAAACTCGTTCTCATTCTTCGTAGAATAGCGATGTGAAAGAGGATAGATGTACGAGTAGATCAGACCCTTTGAAGAGAAAGGAGATCAAAAGCCGATATTATCGAAATAGAGAAGAAGAAGAAGAAGATAAATTGCAGAAAGTTAATGAAGAGGAAAAACGAACTGTTTCATTGCTAATTCTTTAAACCAAAAAAATATGTTTATATTCAAAAGAATCAATAAATTTATACAAAAAGAATCAAGGCAAAAATCTTGCGATCAGTTAAGCAAATAGGTTCAGTATTTTTGGAGTGATCTTCCCATGTGCATATGTTGTGTGTCCATCTAGGTGGCTCTTGTCTAGCTGGCCTATGATCCATGTTAGCTGCAGTTGATGATGTGCCTACTGACTGGGATGATGACAAGGCAGCTGTCTCAACACCCCTCCCCCCTTAATCCAAGACGTACACCAGAGATTCCAAAAAGATTGATAACAAGTAATGCTGACAAATAGTTGATAAATTGAGATGATGGCAAGGCTTTGGTAAAAATATCTGCTAGTTGAGTTGATGAACGGATTGGAAGTGGTTTGATAAGTCCCGCTGCATATTTTTCTCTAACATAGTGACAATTAATTTCTAAATGTTTAGATCTCATGAAAGCTCGTATTTTTTGTAATGTGTAGTGCCCCTTTATTGTCAAAGAAAAGGGGAGTAGGTTGATTAAGTATAATCTGCAATTATTCAAGCATGTATGTCAACCACTGTACTTCAAATGCAACTTACCTCATGGCTATATATTCTACTTCTGTAGAGCTAAGGGAAACACTTGTCTACTTTTTAGATTTTCAGGAGATTAGTGATTCTCTAAGAAAAACATAGAAGCCAGTTACTGGTTTTCTTGTTTTCTTGCATTCTCCGCAATCTGAATCACTGTAAATTGTCAATGTTTTGTTGGAAACTATAGGGAAAAACAAACCTTGTCTGGGAGCAGCCTTGATATACCTTAACACTCTATGCACTGCTTGTAAGTGCATTTTTGTGGGATTCACTAAAAACTAAGATAATTGTTGTACACTATAACAAATATCAGGCCTGGTAGCTATAACATATAATAATTTCCTAGTAATCTGCTTGTAAACCTGATTGGAAGACAAAACTTCAGACTTAGCTTTGTCCTTACTACTGTAGTCCATAGGTATAGAAATAGGTTTGCTCTCAAGAAATCTAAACTGTTCCAGCATTTCAAGGGTGTATTTTCTTTGGCAAAGTGAAATCCCTACTTTTGATCCTGCTATCTCCATCTTTAGGAAATACTTCAAAGTCCCCAAATCCTTAATGGTAAATTCCTGATGCAATTGGTTCTTCACTTTGTCAATTTCATTGAGATTATTGCTAGCTACAATCAAATCATATACATACACCAAAAGTAAGGTAAAACTGCCTTCATGCTTCCTGATGAACAGATTGGGATCACTATAAGCATTTATGAATTTCTATTGTACGAGAAAAATACTGAGTTTCTAATGACATTGTCTACTTGCCTGCTTTAGTCCATACAAGAACTTTTGCAGTTTACAAACTAGGTTCAACTGCTAAATCTTGAAGCCTGGTGGTAATTCCATATACACTTCCTCTATCAAATCACCATGCAAAAAGGCATTGTTAACATCTAATTGATGGAGAAACCAGCCTTCTTGTGCTACTAATTCTAACACAAACCTAATAGTTGTCATCTGTACTATAGGAGAGAAACTTTCTAGAAAGACTATCTCAATTTGTTATATGTACCCCTTTGCCTCTATACTACCATCTACCTTGTGCTTAATCTTGTATACCTATTTGCAAGCAATTAGCTTCTTGTTTGGTGGCAGTGGTACTAAAGACCAGGTTTGATTCTATTCAAGGGCTGAAATTTCTGCTCTCATAGCTTTCTTCTACTCTTCTAACTGCAAGGATTCCTGAAACTTTGTTAGGTTCTTTATGCAATTTCATATTCATTACAAGGAATTTATACTCAAGTTCACTGTTTTTTGGACCAGATCAGACCAGCCGGTCAAATCGATCGGACTGTAAATCGGTCCCCTAATCAGTCCAGTCTGGTCCTCTCCTTCGAATTGGAATTTCAAAAAATCCTTTTATTTTGTGTGAACCGAATTGGACTGGCCAGTCCAATTGGTGAACTGGTAAACAAGTCAATCCAACCGAATTGAACCGCTTCCTCTTTTTTTTTTTTTTTTTTTTTTGCTAAATAAGATAATATATTCATGGGAAAGAAATAAGTTATACAAATAGACTAAATGGTCTATAGTAATAGAGAAAATATCACATTTTTCTTCTAATTTCGTTATTTATGCATTTATAAACTTGAATTACACTGTATTATTGATCAGTTTTATTCTTAAAAATAATTATATTT
This sequence comes from Voacanga thouarsii, assembly GCA_026120185.1. Taxonomy (NCBI): domain Eukaryota; kingdom Viridiplantae; phylum Streptophyta; class Magnoliopsida; order Gentianales; family Apocynaceae; genus Voacanga; species Voacanga thouarsii. The sequence continues at coordinate 2,148,185 of JANUWF010001704.1, forward strand.
TTTATTTTTAAATTATAACATTATCGATTCAATTACAGTCTAATTACAGTTAGACCATTAAATCGTGAACTAATAAATTTTCTAGTTCGATATTCGGTCCGTGCAGATGATGTAAGGTATAAACTGAGTGTACGGAGTATGGAGTAGTATACTGTGAAAGGTTGCAAATATAGTTATTGAGGTATGCTTGTCAATGCCTCTCTCTAATGGACTTTCTTGGAGAAGATGTAACAACCCGCTACCTACGTACCCAAAAAGGGCGGGGATGTCACTCCATCTACAAGACAATGGGTCTTTATAACGAGGTAATAAAAGAATTATCTAAAGAAATATCTCAAATAAAACTTAAAAATTTTACAATCTAAATAAAACCCATACAGCGTCTCAAAATATAGAATAACTAAGTAACTATCTCCGAATAAAACAAATAATTGTAAAGTTCCAAAATCTTGGACTCTATCCCCAATCGTGTGAACAATGCTTACAACTTGAAAACATGCATAAAAGGAGTGAGAAATAAATTTTCCAATAAGTCCTGTGTTGGTGAAAGTTCTCTTTTGAAACCATTTCATGAGATGCATTTTGAAACACCAAAAGCGCAATTGCATTCTTAAACAATTGTTTTAAACACAGGAGTGGTGTTTTCAATTTGCAATCTCAATAATTAACTTTATTTCAAGTAAATCAACCACTCAACAAAAACGTGGACTATGAAACATTGCATCATAATCCGAGTCATGAAACCATGTATCATGACCCCTGCTAACTGCACTATAATACTACTGCACTATAGTGCGACGAGTGATCGGCCCACCGGGTAGGGATGCTCCTCCATCTCCCATTCCCCTACTATCTTTAGTTGTCCACACCGGAATACAAATACCATTTTACTTGGAATCGATTTGCTAGCTCAAACTAGCTTGACTCCCAAACACTGTCGCCTAATAAGGAACGAGTTTATCTCCTGAAGGTGACCACCTACCGAAAAACTAGCTCGCCCATCTTAGACTAGTGATAGTAACATACCCTTATTGAGTACTCAACGATCTTACGACAAGGAAACACATTAGCATCAAGTAGCAACCAACAAGAAAGTATTAAACATGGCTTGGTCAGCCTTTATAAAACCATTTAGTGCAAAAATCAAGTGAAGTGTTTCAAAATCCTTTTTGTTTTAAGCAACAGTGTGTGCTTTGGAGAGGAGTAGGAAAAGCTGGCCATGCTGAACTTTTTATCACATTAAACCATATTTCTATTGATACCTCAAAACATTTGACAACTTGTAGTTGCTATGTTTTACAAATGGTTTTATGCAAGGACTTACCTCAGAAGAGCAAATTAATTACTTATTCGAAAGGAGTGAATCCTTGCTTTTGGTAACCTTCTACGTCTAAAAGTCACAAAGTAATCCAGTCACAATCTAGTCTTAGTATTTTAAGAAATCAATTGCATACAACAAGCAATCCAATTAATTTTTTGTCCAAATTTCTACTTCAATCCCAATTGTCATTCCATGGAATTATTCATAGAAATATTGCATAAAGGATTGACTAGTTAGTTAAAATAGAAGTTGCTCAAGAAAGTATTTAAGTTATCTAATGCAAAAATATTAAGTGACTAAAGAATTTAAATAAACTGATATTCATTTAATTATTTACTTAGTTAATTAAAATATTATTTGTTTATAGCTATAGGAAAATAAATGACCAAGGTAATATATTATTTAATGGATAGGTAATTTATTAGGTGACAAATGCATATAGTACTATTAAAACAGCAATGAGAATAATAATGTAAATATTAATGGTAATAATAATATTAACAGTATTAATATTAGCAATAATAATAATGAAGATACTAACAGTATTAATTTTAATACTAATAACAATATTAATGAGAGTTAATAAAATAGTGGCGCTATTAGTGTTTCATACATTAGATCCTTTATTACATCCTAATGCATTCTTACACCATTGTTACACATATTAATAGTAGAAAGTTTCCTCAACTTTTCCTAGGTTAAACAGAATTTCCAGCAAGGTATCTTAGTTTTTTCAAAAATATATTACATATGAATACTTCTCGGATTGACCTCAAATTTTACAGAGACACACCTTAATGCATATAGAACAGAGTTCAGTTGGTCTTGCATGAAAATTAAGCCCCAATTAAGCTCAGAATATTTATTTTTGCTACTGTACTTTTCTGCCCAGACTGGGTCTAGACTTAAAGAAAAATTCGTAAATCATTAACCCCTTCTTAGAAAATTACAAAATTTTACAGGGAACTTCAAAACACATAGGAATACAACTTCTTTGTTTTGACCTTTCCCAAATTCAGCAGATTTCTTCATGAAATTACCCACGCAACTGAACTGACCGATAAAAACAGAGCACTCTGTTTTCTCATACTTTAAAAAAAATCATTGAGATCAATATAAAGGTTTTTTTGCATGAACTCTAACATAAATCACACCCTAAACATGTATAGTAAACAAGTACAAAAATCCTTGCAATAATTACTTCTTTGCTATTTTATTTTGCTTTAATCTTGGAGCATCAACAATTTTCCAGATTTCATCAATAATGCACAAAAATGTATTCTTTCCATAAAAACTCTTAAAATTTGGTTTCTTTTTAATACTTAAGCATAATTTAATGATAATGATCAGATTCCATGCAAAGAACACATAAGATAATATTTTTGAAACAAAAACCCTAATTTCCCCCCCTTTACCGACAATAGTCAAGAAAATCGAAGAAAAGAAATAATTTATCATTACCTCTTGCATTGTCTAACTTAAGCAATCTTAGAAGAAGGGGTAGATGGCTTCTAGCTTCCATTACCACCAAGAATGCCAAAGATTCGACTTTAGAATGTTACTCCCAAGTTGCTATGTTGTGCAGAATTTTCTCCGTTAGCAAAATAATTAACTTTAGCTAATAGGGAGGAAAGGATTTTCGTGTGGAAGGGAGAGGGAGAGAGAGTGTGGTGGCTAGGGTAGGAATTATGCGAGAAAATCTGATTAATTAAGTTTTATATAAAGGCGTTTTAATGGGTTTAGGAAATAGGAAAAGAATTAAAGGAAAAATCTATTTTCTAAAGGATTTATTTAATTAAATCTCCAATTAATTAATTAACTAAAATTCTAAGGAATTAAGGCCCTAGGTGGCGGCACACATGATGGAGAATAAGAAGGAATATTCTCTATTTTTTCCTAAGCATTATAGAATTGAAAAAAAAAATATTAATATTCTTTTTAGGATAATTTTCAAATTACACAAAGAATTAGGTTTTCTTATTTTTTTCTTCCCAATGCAGCGGCTAAAGGGCTTCTAGAAGCCTAGTAGTCCCTTCTAAATAATACTTCTAGCCCAACCAAATATTTAATTTAAGAAATCCAAATCTTTCCAAGCAAAATAAAATAAAAAGAAAATTCTTGCTAATCTTATATTTAATTACTTCCTAAAATTTAATACATAAGCAATTAAATAAAACAACCATATAATGAGTGTCTAATGGATATAAATAAAAGAAATTGCTCAAGTATGATAAGAAGATAAATATCAATTATTTATAGTCTAATAATTAGTTGCCTAAATTATTTTAGTTAACGTCATCCTACACTTAAATCCATCATCATATACGCAACATTTATTCCACAAAACAAGTTCACGTAATTCATCTATACCATGCCAAATGTGTCCACATACAAGCATGCTCATGCCATTTAGGTCACACATACCCTACTTCTAGGTGTACTTTATATGGGGTATCACATCCTTCCTCTCTTAAGAGAATTTTGCCCCGAAATTCCTACTAATTTGTACCTTAAAGTATCTCTGGATATTTTCATCTCACCCATTCCTTAGTCGCCTAAGTAGCATCTTGTGCACCATGATGATTCGACAAAACCTTCACCATTGGAATTTGCTTATTCCACAGGGTCTTAATATTCCTATCTATTATCTTTATTGGCTTTTCAATATAATTCAAATTGGATTGCAGAATCAATGGTTCCTTAATGAGTACATGCCTTGAATCAGGATGGTATTTATGTAATTGTGATACACGAAACACATTGTGTATTCCCATTAAACCCTCTGATAAATCCAAGCAATATGCCACCAATCTAATCTTGTTAATAATCGAAAATGGTGACAGATACCTCGGACTCAATTTTTCTCCTTTTGGATGCTTCAGTATTCCCCTATTAAAGGTCAACTTCAAGAACGCCTGATCCCCTACTTAGAACTCCAATTCTCTTCTTCTATTGTCAGCGTAGCTCTTTTGCTGACTTTGTACTGCCTTCAACCTTTCCCTTATCAGCTTCACCTTTGTCGTTATCTCCTGTATGCACACCTCTCTTGCTTTACTAATCTGCACATCTTCTATTAATCCCCAATATGGTACTTGGCATTTTCTTCCATATAATGCCTCGTACGGCGCCATTCCAATTGACGCCTGATAACTATTATTATAGGCTAGCTCGGCATAAGGTACACATTCAATCCATTTATCACCAAAGTCTAGTACACATGCCCTCAACATGTCCTCCAGAATTTGAGTAACCCTTTTTGATTGCCTGTTCGTTTAAGGATGAGCTATTGTGATGAACTTTAACTTAGATCTCATGGATTTCTTGGAATTTTTTCCAAAACCATGAAGTGAATCTTAGATCCCGATATGACACAATGCTTGAAGGTACCCCGTAGTCACCCTATTTCATGCACATAGACCTTAGTCAGCTTGTCCAAGGAATCCTTCACATTTATCGGTATAGTATGCTATCTTAGTCAATCTGTCCATCACTACTAATATTGTATCTTTTTGGCCTTTCGCCATAGGAAGTCCAGTGACAAAATCCATTTTCATTTCTTCCTATTTCTATTTGGGTATTGCTAATAGTTGCAACATTCCTGCTGACTTCTTGTGTTCGGCTTTGACTTTTTAAAAAGTCAGGCAAGCGGAAACATGCCTCACCACCTCCTTCTTCATTTCGGGCCACCAAAAAGTTCCCTTCAAATCTTGATACATTTTTACTTCCCTGGATGAATCATGTACTTGCTCCTATGGGCTTCCCCCAAGATTTTCTTTCTCAACCCTGCTTCCTTGGGCACACACAAATAATCTCGGAAGTGTAATACTCCGTTGTTGTCTACTCGGATATCTTGTCCTCCTCTACTCACCTCTCTTTCTTTAAATTTTTGAAACTCTGCATTATTCCACTAAGCCTTAGTTATCTCCTGTTTTAGATCCAACATCAACCTTAGATTACTTACATAAATTCTGCCTTCCTTCACTTCCGCTCCTTGGAGTAGCATCTCCTCCACATCTTTTATCTCTTGCGACCTCAAGCTAGCTATCTTTAATTTTCGGCTCAAAGTATCAGCCACTACATTGGCCCTTCCGGTGTGGTAGGTGATTGGACACTTGTACTCTTTTAGAAACTCCATCCATCTACATTGCCTAAGGTTAAGATCTTTCTACGTGAATATGTATTTTAAGCTTTTACGATTAGTGAAGATTTCGCACTCTGCCCTATATCGGTAGTTTCTCTATTTCTTCAAGGCGAATATTATAGTGACTAATTCTAAGTCATGTATTAGATAGTTAACCTCATGCGGTTTCAATTTCCTGGATACATATGCTATAACCTTTCTTTCTTGTATCAGCATAGGTCCCAATCCTTCCTTGAAGGCATCAGTATAAAGGGTATAAAGTTTATCCTCCTCTGGTAAGCTTAGCACAGGTGCGGTCATCAATCTCCTCTTGAGTTCCTGGAAACTCTCTTCATACTTCTCATTCCAAATAAATGGCACTTCCTTTTTTAACAATCGGGTTAACAGGGTAGCTAATGTGGAGAACGCCTTGATGAAATGGTAATAGTAACCTACAAATCTCGGAGAACTCCTAATCTTGATCACTGTCTCAGGTTGCTTCCAAATTGAGACTGCCTCTACTTTAGATGGGTCTACCTTGATGCCGTCTTTTGACACCACATGTCTGAGAAAGGATACCGATCCAGTCAGAACTCGTACATGCTAAACTTAACGTACAACTTATACTCCTTCAACTTCTCCAACACCAGTCTCAAATGCTTTGCGTGTTCTCCCGGGCTTTTCGAGTAAATCAATATGTCCTCTATAAATATCACGACAAACTTATCTAGGTAAGGTTGAAACACTCAGTGCATTAAATTCATGAACACAGTTGGTGCATTTGTCACTCCAAATGGCATTACTACAAATTCGTAGTGCCCATACCTTGTGTTGAAGGCTGTTTTCAGAATGTCCTCCTCCTTGATCCACACTTGGTAATACCCTTGTCGAAGATCCATCTTTGAGTAGCAGTAAGAACCCTACAACTGGTCAAACAATTCATCAATCAACGACAACGGATATCTATTCTTGATCCTCAGATTGTTTAGCCCCCGAAAATCTATACACAGCCTTAACGTCTCATTTTTCTTCTTAACAAATAATATAGGAGCTCCCTAGGGCGACGTACTCGGCCTTCTATACCCTTGCCTTACTAACTCTTCCAATTGCTCCTTTAATTCTGTCGGCGCCATCCGGTAAGGAGTTCATGAAATTGGCTTAACTCCCGGTACCAAGTCAACAGTGAACTCAACTTCCCATGTTGAAGGAAGGGTAGTGAGCTCTACGGGAAATACTTTAGGAAACTCCTTCACTACCCCTATGTTCTCTAAGGTGCACTAATCATTTGGCTTGTTAATCAAGTATGCCAAGTACCCTGTACACCCTTTCTGAAGCAGTTTTCATGCTTTCGTTGCCGCTATCATGAACTTCAACTCCTTTACTTATTTTCCATTAAACTCCAGCACATCACAACCCGGTCTTACAAACTGTACCATCTTGTTTTTACAATCCACCCGAACTCCATGCTCTACTAACCAATCTACCCCCAATATTAAGTCATAATTTTCTATGGGAATCACAACAAGATTTACTTTTAAATTTTATTTTCCCACTTTTACATCATAGTCATGCACACATTTTCCCGCTTCCACCATTTTTTTTAGGTGAATGCTCCCTATCAAGATGTAGGGCATTTCTAACCCGTCCCACCCTAAATAACATGCACTATTCTGATTTATGTACGAATGTGTTGAGCCAGGATCTATTAAAACAGAAACAGAATAGCCTTAGATAACGAGCGTACCTCCTACCATTGCAACTCCATCCTCAACCTCCCCTCGATTCATTGTGTTGAAATATATGCCCTCTAGACTAGTTTTCTGATGTAATTATCGAATTTATTAATAAAAGAATTTATTCTTAAAATTTATTTGTAAATTTACATTTTATTTGTGGATGATTTTTGTTTGGAAATGACCCATTGTGTTTAAGTAAGTGATCTATGTAAATGGTGGTTTTTCACAGTAAGGTATGGATCACATGTTACTTAACATATAAATGTTTGTTCTTAATCGATTGATGAGAATGAGAATCTCATCATGTTTAGGTTATTATGTTATGAATTTCAAATAGAAAATGGTTTACCTTTAGCCAGTAAGTAGTCCATTCACTTCATAGCATGAGTATATTTCGAATACGTAGAATATGACCTATAGTAATGGTTTCTAAAAGTACTATTTAGAAGAAACCTAGACCATTACTGTTACAACGTGGACAAATACTCTACCGTTTGAATATAAGTTAATGGTCTGACCAAGGTAGAAGCATATACTTTGATATGCTGTAGTTGAGATTTTTTCATAGAATCGATATACTTGTATGTTGGGTATATGTAACTAGTTAGTTAAAACAAACTTGTACAAGATAACTTCTACACTATATTGTCCCTTGTGACTATTCAAATAATCTAAATATTCAGGGCCCTAGGGAACATGATTTGGATGTTTATTTTAGGGTAGCTTCCTTGGAAAGTAAAAACATTCTAAGAGTCGTGGATCATTGGACTAGAAGTCTAAGGATGGTAGATGTCTATTAGAGAGGTATTAGTATACTTCTCCTATCTAAATGCACAACGATGCGTAGAGGGATATTTTAGTCATTATACCTGTAGGTCAAAGACTTTGCTAACGCAGCATTATCATTGGGGTCAATATTTTCTTATGATGATATTAGAAAATCTTTAAAATGTAAAATATAACTATTTATATAGTATGAATATTTTGGTCATTTTAGTAGCCAATGTGATGTGTCCTTTGGCTTCCAGAATAGCCCTTAAGTCGTGACAGATTTGGGTTAAGGAATTAGTCTTAATAATTATGGGTTTTATTTTATTTAAGTAGTCTAATTTATTATTGGACTAGAATAAAATAAAAGGCCCGAGAAAGAGTATATATTTTATCTAGTTTAACTGGTTAATTAATTATTTAGGGCTCAAGGCCCAGATTGAATAATTAGAAAATTAATCTAGATATAAACTAGATAAAAGGCCTGATATTTAATATTGGTCTATTTGGGTTTGTTAATTATTTATTAGACTGTTTAATGAAGCTCAAAAAATAAATAATTGAGACTTATTATTTATGAGAGTTCAAATTCAAGAGTAAATAATTTTATCTAACCCAATGAATAAGATCAAGGATAAAATAAAATTTAAAAAAATTAATTAAATTAATTAATTAAATAAAAAAACAACACAGGATAGATCCGGTGTTGTTTTGCACGATAGATAACAGAAAGCACCATGCTTTTTGTTTTCATGCGGTTGGTCTCTCTCTCTCTCGGGGAAGGAATGAAATGAAAAGGAAATCAGGCAAAGAGTGCTTGAGCTTTTCATTTTTCATTTGAGTCACAAAAGCTTTGACAAGCTAAGCAAATCCATCATTCTGTGAGCTTCACCGGCTGAGGAAAGGGCACCATTTCGGAAGCTTAAAAACTTCGCGTGAATGAGACAAAGACGTGATCCAATAGCTTCAAGCATCCTTGTACAGACATCTTTTTTAGTGCCTATAAGGTCATTTAAACACAGAAGTAAATTTTTTTCATTCTGTAAGCATGCTTTCGATTTTATCATTTTTGTCATTTTCGACCTTCACATTACGTGTACCTTTGCCTTCATTTGGGGCTTTTGTCCCTCACTTCTCGCTGCTCCAGTTGTTAATCCCTTATTCCTACTAGACCTGACCCACCCCGTTTACCTATTTATACGGTCCGGTATGCCTATTTTGTTATCTTGACCTGACCCGACTCGACCCATTTACCCGTTTAATTTATATAATTAGGTCCGGGTCCAGGTCCAGGTATTATAAATTTGAACCCGTTTACCTGATTAATTTTAAAAAATTATATAAAATATTATATATATATATATTATATAAGTTTTTAACTTAATATTTTAAGTTTTTAATTATTTAGCTTCTTGGATGAATTGAAGATATTTTATATTATGTAATAGTTATAAACTTATGGATATTTTGATATTGTTGTTGTAAACTATTATTTAATGCTTACTTTCTAATTTGATATTATTATTTATGAACTTGGACTTTTTTACTTTAAAATTTTGAGAATTTGAAATTATACCTATTTTAGTATTTTGTACAAGGATTTTTACATAGGAATATTATTTTTATAACTTAGAATTTTTGAGTCGAGTATGGGTCCTTTTACTCTAGACCTGTCGGGTATACAGCTTAGGTCCGGGTTCGAGATGAGGTGGTCCGGACCTAATCCGACCCATTTACACCCCTAATTCCTACCAGCGGGTAGGATAGTCAGTAGTCCAATCCTTAACGACTTCGGGCAGGTATTCCTCAAGTGGGTAGTATCCCCACGGTTATAGCACCTTCTCGTATTTTCTTTGGACTAGCAATCTCTTTCCACGTGGCCCCACTTTCCACATAAACAACAAGTCGGTAGGTTCAGGGCAGGTCCTGCTGGAAGAGTCTGGGCATGCTTCTCTCGGTTCCTAAACTGTTGTCCTACTGGCTTCTTATTGACCATTTGACGAGGAGCTTGCCTTATTGGCTGCTAAGGTCTAAAGGTTACCCGACTCTTATCTTTGTTCTCCGTTTGAATAGCAGTATCAATGGCCATTATGTAAGTCGATGGAGGTCAGGGCGCTAGTGCCCGTCTTAGCTTTGGTTTAAATCTTTTGATAGATTGTCGAGTCCTATTTTGCTCAGTATCAACCAGCTTCTTGCAGTGTTTAGATAGTTGACTAAACTTGGCCGCATATTGAGCCACTATCATACCTCCCTGCTTCATATTTTGAAACTCATCCTTTCATTTCTTTACTACCCATTGGGGAATATACTCAGTTCGAAAAACCTCCATAAAGTTGTCCCATGTCCAGTCCTAATCAGAGCTTTCCCAATCCTCCTAGACTCGTTGCCACCAATCTTAGGCTGGGCCTCTTAGCCTGAATGCCGCGAATTTCACCATACGCCTTTGTGTGTAATTTAGGATAGAGAAGACGTCCTCTATCTGTTCCACCCATTACTAGGCCTTTTGGTCTTGTTCCACCTCACCATGAAAGGTTGGTAGCTGAAATTTAAGGTATCGTTCTAAGGCCTCATCTTTTCTCTTATATGCCTTCTTCTTCGATAGGTTTTGAAATATCTCTATCATCCTATTAAAAGCTTGTCCCAACATCACCCCCATGGGACCCTCTGGAGCTTCCTCCTGCTCCTGGTCATCCTCCGATTCGGGCATAGGCGTGGAGTGTCGCACCGACTTGCTATCTGGAGTGGGGGACCCGCTCCGTCGGTCAGTCCTGCTATGGCTAACAACTCTATGTCTTGGTGCCATTTCTATTCCATACAAAACCTCATAAAAATTCAGCATACATGTACGTAATGACCAAAAAACATATAATCAAGTCTCAAACATTTCACAAAGGGGAGAATTCTCAATCTCAACATGCATGGGGCAATAAATCAATTAATTCGCAAAAAGGTTGTCCTTTATTAAGAACAACCTCTGGCCCATTCAAATTGCATAATCCATAAAGAAAAGAGGAATGCACACATGGCACCCTTAACCCACATAACAAAAGGTTCTCAAGTAGAAAATAATAAAAAACACCATTTAATGTCCAGCAAGAAAAAGAAATGCTTCTAATCCCCTCTGCCAGGTCTACTTAACCACTTCTCTTACCCCTCCTCTCCTTAGACTCCTCGGAATCAAACTCATAAAGCCAACCTTCAGTGTTTTTCGAGAAATCAATCCCTTTGCCATCTACAAATTCCAAGGTCCAAGGCTACTTGGTGACTCTACCGGAACTCTCCACAACCCCAATAGGTCTCTTAGAACTCTTCACTTCTGTAAGTCCTGCTTTCAGCCTTGCTCTCCAAACTCGCTCCCACCGTTGGGCCATGAACTTTTCATATTTACTCCTAGGCGCCTCAAACTCTAACTCTCCAGGATCATCACTATTTGGAGACAAATCTATCTCAGGCTCGGGTAGGTTAGGCTCCTCTTCAACTACTTCCTCCTTCTCTTCCTCGCTCTCATGCTCAGGTATCACAAGTTCAAACTCAGACTCTGAAGCGGATGGTGGAGGGGGTGTGGGTGGTGGTGGTGCATTAAGTCCACACAAGGGAGGCCAGTCTCTAATGACTGCTATAGATCCTCTAGCCATCATATCCATAAATAACAGCTAAGTCAGTACAAGTTTCGGACACAAATAAACTATCTCATCAATATATACATATTGCCTAAACATAGGCTTTGATATTACTTGTAACACCCCGCTACCTACGTAACAAAAAAGGATAGGGATGTCATCCCATCCAAAGGACAATGTGTCTTTATAACGAGGTAGTAAAAGACTTATCTAAAGAAATACCTCAAATAAAATTTAAATGCTTTACAATTCAAATAAAACACATACAATGTCTCAAAATATAGAATAACAGAGTAACTGTCTCTGAATAAAACAAATAATTGTAAAGTTTCAAAATCTTGGACTCTAGCCCCAGTTGTGTCAACAGTACTCACAACCTGAAAACTAAAGATGATGACAGTGAACAAAGCATGCACGATGGACAAAAATGGAGAAATAAAAACATGAACACAGAGCATCGAAGCATCATGGTGGCATGAAAACATACCTTTTGGAGCCTTAAAAACTTGACGATTGTTGAAGGATTGCTTGAAGCACAGAAACAGCTTCTTCTTCATTTTCTCCAGTGAGCTTCCTATGCAAAAATGTCTCCTCCGGTGAATGCTAGCCTTTTGGCTCACAGAATATTCCCTACCTAATCTCTGTTTGGTGAGTAACGAATTGGAAGAGAAAAGCCACTCAAATGTCTCTTACTTTCCTTCACCTCTCGGTTGATATTTATAGCAGTGGCTCCATGAACCAAACCTAGAAACCAGAAAACCAAGAGACACAAATGTCCTCTCGGTTGGCTTCTTTTGGTTTCAAAACAAAAAATCAGAAGAAGAAAAAGCACGAGAGAGTATGAGAGAGAGAGAGCCAAGAGTCACTGGGGAAAAAGAAAATATTATTATTTTCTTTTTCCTTTTATTTTATTTTATTTTTCCACACAGAAAGCCAAGAGTCATGAAACCAAAAATAATTATTTTGACAAAAATAATATTCTCGGGATTTAATACCCGAATATTATATACAAAATAAATTTTGGCTTCACCCTAAACTCTTTTGTATTATGTCCAAAAAAATCCTATGGTCCAGGCTATTGGGCCAAAATAATATTTACTATTTTTTTTAACCCGAAAAGCCCAAAATAATAAATATTAATTATTTTTCTTGAGATTAAATAACCTAATAAGTAATTAATAAACCCAAATGAATCAAAAAATAATTAAATATTAATTATTTATTTTTTGGAATTTAATTAAATAAATAACCCAATAAATAATTAAGTAATAATTATTTTTTCTCTAATTTAAGTCCCGATTAATTTTCTAATTATTCAAACTGGACCTAGGTCCTGAATAATTAATTAACCAATTAAACCAGATAATAAATTTATCTATATTTATTTTATTCCAATCCAATAATAAATTAGATTTCTCGAATAAAATAAAATTCTCTCAACTGAGATTATTTTCTCAATCCAAAAATTAATTAGGACTTACGGGTTATTCCGAGGACCAAAAAGATACATCGCATTGGCTACTAAAATGACCAAAATACCTCTACTATATAAATAGATGTATTTTACATTTTAAATATTTCCTAATATCACCATAAGGAAATATTGACCTCAAGGACAATGCTGCATTAGCAAAGTCTTCAACCTACAAGTGAAATGACTAAAATACCCTTCTACACATCGCCGTACATTTAGAGAGGAAGAACTGTACTAACACCTCTTTAAAAAACATCTACCATCTTTAGGCTTCTAGTCCAATGATCCACGACTTCTTGGAGTGTTTCCGCTTTCCAAGGGAGCTACCCAAAAGCAAACATCCAAGTCATATTTTCCAAGGTTTTAGATATTTAGATCATTCGGACAACCACAAGGGGCGATATAGTGTAGAAACTATCTTGTACAAGTCTGTCTTAACTAACTAGTCACACATACCCAACATACAAGTATATTAGCCCTCCGATAGAACCTCAACTATAGTATATCAAAGCATATGCTTTCAGCTTTGCCAGACCACCAACTCATACTTAAGTCATAGAGTATTAGTCCACGATGTAGCAGTAGCAGTCTAGGTTTCTACTATATAGTACTTTTTAGAAACCACTACTACAGGTCCTGTTCTACGTATTCGAAATACGCTTATGTCATGAAGTGAGTGGACTACTCACTGGTTAAAGGTAAGTCATTCCTCATTTGGAATTCAAAACATAATAACCTAAACATGAAGAGATTCTCATTCTCATCAATCGGTTAAGAACAACTATTTTTGTGTTTAAATAACTCATGATCTATACCTTACTGTGAAAGACCTCCATTCACATGGATCACTTATTCAAATACAATGGATCTGTTCCAAATGAAATTGTACACAAATAAAGAAAATTATTTCACAAACGATTTCCGACAAATAAATTCTTTTATTAAGATATTCGATATTTTCATCAGAAAACTAGTCTAAGAGGGCATATTCCCAACAAAATCATGCATAAAAGGAATAAGAAATAAATTTCTCAATAAGTCTTGTGTGTGTGGAAGTGCTCATTTGAAATCATTTCATAAGATGCATTTTGAAATACCAAAAGCGCAATTGCATTCTTAAACAATCTTTTAAATATAGGAGTGGCGTTTTCAATTTGCAATCTCAATAATTAACATTATCTCAAGTAAATCAACCACTCAACAAAAACGTAGACTATAAAACCTTACATCATAGTCCGAGTCATGAAACCCTGCATCATGACTTTTGCTAATTATACTGTAATACTATTACACTACAATACGGCTGGTGATCGACCCACCAGATAGGGATGCTCTTCCATCTCCCATTCCCCCAACTAACTTCTATTGTCCACATCGGAATATAAATGCCGTTCCACTTGGAATCGTTTGCTAGCTCGGACTGACTTGACTCCCTAATACTGTCGCCTAATCAGGAACGAGTTTATCTCTCGGAGGTGGCCACCTATCGAAAAACTGGGTCACCCATCTTAGGCTAGTGATAGTAGGTTACCCTTATTGAGTACTTAACGATTTTATCAAAAAGAAACACATTATCATCAAATAGTAACCAACAAGAAAGTATCAAGCATGGCTTGGTCAGCCTTTATAAAACCATTTAGTGTAAAAAGCAAGTGAAGTGTTTCGAAACCTTTTTTGTTTTAAGAAACAGTGCATGATTTGGAAAAGAATAGGAAAAGCTAGCCATGCTGAACTTTTTATCACATTAAACCATATTTCCATTGATATCTCAAATCATTTGACAACTTGCAATTACTACGTTTTACAAACGGTTTTATATAAAGACTTTCCTCAGAAGAGCAAATTAATTTCTTTTTCGAAAGGAATGAATCCTTACTCTTGATAACCTTCTAATGCATAAATTTTGGGTATATAAAATCATCAATTTTAAATCCATCCCTTAATCAAGTTTTAATTAAAACATTAATATCAAAATACACATGTGAGCAAATATACTCATCGCAAACATAGTACAAGGAATTAACGACCCTCAAAGGAACAAGTACACACTGATCACTTTTATTTCATTATTTAACCGACCCAAGTAAAGTAAGAAAAGAATAAAAAGAAAAACTAAAGAAACATATACAATTCAAGGATGTAGGTTTATGTAATTTAGACAAGTACCCTAAAAAATATAACAATAAACCAATTAGCAATTCTTTCAACTAATTATTATTTTTGCATCATGAATGAATATAAAGTAAAACTCAATCATCTCACAAGTCATAACTCTACTTAGATAAATCCCACTTCATGTCCTAATCCATGGAATCCTATACTTTGATTATATTAACAGATTTTCCAATCAAGCTAATCCTAACCAAAACATGTATTAGGCTTAATTCCTTATAAATATGAAATTAACTAATAACCCTTTGCTCAAGGCGAAATTAACTAACATTTGATCATTTAGTCCTATAATTTTAACTTCGTCACTCAAGTCCATCAAGATTAGACAAATACAAAATCAATACAATGAAACTCCTAATATTGTCGTCTCAAGTCAATTAGAAGAATTCGCATCAATAACCAATGAATTCAAATAATCAAATACCAAAGATGATAAAGAATTTTTCAAATAACTAAATTAACTCAAAATCATGAATTCTAAAATAATGTTAAATTATAATGAAAATATTAAATACATCATTTCTAAAGAAAAAGAAAACAAAGAGAAAAGAAAGCACTCATAAATAAGTCTCTTTCTTCTTTCTTGAAGATTCCCTTTGAACAATCCTTCTTGGTTGGGGTGAATTTCTCCTTCAATAAGAAAATTAAAATTTCTGCTCTTTAATTTACCTCTCCTGGTTGTATATATGAAACCCCTGTGTTCTTTAATGCTTTTATAGGCTCTTGGATGCCTATTTCGTGGCTGAGGAATTTTTTGCCGAGTAGAAATGGGAAAATACCAAAATTCTTAGATAAGCTCTAATTACGCGTACAAAATTTCTGCCTCCAGAACCTACCTGGCGCCAAGTACCTTCGACCCACCTGACGCTAGGTAACTCTATTCTTTCTCTATTTTGCTTTGTTTTTGGCCGTCTTTTCCTTAGCAGGCAGAATGGACTCGGCGCTTGGTACACTTGCCAGACCTGGCACCAGGTCTGTTCTGGAAAAATCTCTGAAGCTTGTTCAATCTCTACTGCTTGACAAAATGGACTTGGCACCTGGTCCACTGACTAGGCCTGACGCCAAGTGCATTCTGGTTCTGTGCACTTTCTACTCGATTTTAACTTAAATCTGTACATATTTGCCAAAAATACATTTTACAAGCAAAATATCAAATAGAAAGGAATATGTCTAATTATTACAATAAATTTATTTTAAAACAACTTCAAATAATTGGAAAAAGAATGGTGATTTTAACCCCTATCACCTTCCACGTCAAAAAGTCACAAAGTAATCTAGTCATAATCTAGTCCTAGTATTTCAAAAAATCAATTGCATACAACAAGCAATCAAATTAAATTTTTACCCAGAATTCTACTTCAATCCCAAATGTCATTCCATAAAATTATTCACAGAAATATTGCATAAAAGATTGACTAGTTTTTTAAAATAGAAGTTGCCCAAGAAAGTATTTAAGTTGTTTAATGTAAAAATATTAAGTGACTAACGAATTTAAATAAATAGATATTCATCTAATTATTTACTTAATTAATTAAAATATTATTTGTTTATAGCTATAGGAAAATAAATGACCAAGGAAATATATTATTTAATGGATAGGTAATTTATTAGGTGACAAATGCAGATAGTACTATTAAAACAGCAATGAGAATGAGAATGTAAATATTAATGGTAATAATAATATTAACAGTATTAATATTAGCAATAATAATAATGAAGATACTAACAATATTAGTTTTAATACTAATAACAATATTAATGAGAGTTAATAAAATAGTGACACTATTAGTATTTCCTATATTAAATCCTTTATTGCATCCTAATGCCTTCTTACACCATTGTTGCACATAAAAAATACATATTAGTTAATAGTAGAAAGTTTTCTCAACTTTTCCTAGGTTAAACAGAATTTTCAGTAAGGTATCTCAATTTTTTCAAAAACATATTACATGTGAATACTCTTCGGATTGACCTCAAATTTTACAAAGATACATCTTAATGCATGAAAGAACAGAGTTCAGGTGGTCTTTCATGCAAATTAAGCCCCAATTACGCTCAAAATATTTATTTTTGCTACTGTACTTTTCTATCCAAACTCATCCAGACTTAACGAAAAATTCGTAACTCATTAACCCCTCGTCAGAAAATTACGAAATTGTACAAGGAACGTCTACACACATAGGACTACAACTTCTCTGTTTTGACCATTCCTAGATTTAGCATTTTCTATACGAAATTACCCACGTAACTTAACTGACCGGTAAAAATAGAACACTCTGTTTTCTCATGCTTTAAAAAAAAATTACTGGGATCAATATAAAGGTTTTCTTGAATGAACTCTATCATAAATCACACCCTAAACATGTATAGCAAACAATTTCAAAAGTACTTGCAATAATAACTTCTTTGCTATTTTATTTTGCTTTAATATGAGAGCATCAATAATTTTCTAGATTTCATCAATAATGCACAAAAATGTATTCTTTCCATCAAAACTGTTAAAAGTTGGTTTCGTTTTAATACTTAAGCATAATATAATGATAATGATCAGATTCCATGTGAAGAACACATAAGATCATATTTTTGAAACCAAAACCCTATTTTTTTCCCCCTTTACCGACACCAGTCAAGAAAATCCAAGAAAAAGAAAAATTTATCGTTACCTCTTGCTTTGTCTAACTTAAGAAATCTTAGAAGAAGGGGGTAGATATCTTCTAGCTTCCGTTACCACCAAGAACGCCAAATATTTGGCTTTAGAATGTTACTTCCAAGTTGCTATATTGTGTAGAATTTTCTCCGTTCGCAAAATAATTCACTTTGGCTAATGGAGAGGAAGGGATTTTCGTGTGGAAGGGAGAGGGAGAGAGAGTGTGGTGGCTAGGGTAGGAATTAGGAAAGAAAATATGATTAATTAGGTTTTATATAAAGGAGTTTTAATGGGTTTAGGAAATAGGAAAAGAATTAAAGGAAAAATCTATTTCCTAAAGGATTTATCCAATTAAATCTCTAATTAATTAATTAACTAAAATCTTAAGGAATTAAGGCCCTAGGTGGCGGCACACATGAAGGAGAATAAGAAGGAATATTCTCTAATTTTTCCTAAGCATTATAGAATTGAAAAAAAATATTAATATTCTTTTTAGGATAATTTCCCAATTATACAAGAATTAGATTTTCTTGTTTTTTCTTCCCAATGTAGTGGATAATAGGGCTTCTAGAAGCCTAGTAGTCCCCTTGAAATAATTCTCCTAACCCAACCAAATATTTAATTTAAGAAATTCAAATCTCTCCAAGCAAAATAAAATAAAAAAGGAAATTCTTGCTAATCTTATATTTAATTACTTCCTAAAATTTAATACATAAGCAATTAAATAAAACAACCATATAATGAGTGTCTAATGGATATAAATAAAAGAAATTACTCAAGTATGACAAGGACATTAATATCAATTATTTATCGTCTAACAATTAGTTGCCTAAATTATTTTAGTCAATGTCATCCTACACTTAAATCCATCATCATATGCACAACTTTTATTCCACATAACAAGCTCACATATTTTATCTATACCATACTAGATATGCCCACATACAAGCATGCTCATGCCATTTAGGTCACACATACCCTACTTCTAGGTGTACTTTATATGGGGTATCACAGAAGAGGAATGTTGAGATTGTTGGTTTAGAGTAGCAGAAGGTTCTTTAATGTGAGGAAGTGAAACTGAAGGCATTAAAACTTCAGAATGGGCATCTATATGCATCAATGTATCAGCAGCATGATCATGTTGAACCTAAAGGGTGATCGGGTCAATGACAGCTTTAGTTTTGAAAGGAAAGACAAATTCATGAAAGATAACATCTCTGGAAACAAAAATCTTATTAGACTTGAGATCAAGGAATAGATAACCTTTACTATTAGGTGAAAAACCTAAATAGACAAAAGGTTTTCCTCTAGGATCAAACTTGAAATGACCTGGTTCTAGATTTGCCGCAAAACAAAGGCATCCAAAAAATTTAAAGCTTTCATAACTAGGGAATTTTGAGTACACAAGCTTATAAGGACTCTAATTCTCTAGCAAAGGTGTAGGTATAAGATTGATAAGGAAAGTATCATATTGAATACAAAACCCCCTAGAGTGCAATAGGAACATTAGACTGTAATTTTAGAGTTCTTCCAATATTCAGAAGGTGTTGGTGTTTCCTCTCCACTATGCCATTTTGTTGTGAGGTATAAGGATAGATTCTTTGGTGTGTAATCCCTCTAGATTGATAGAAATCATGTATGTTAAATTCATTACCATTGTTAGTTCTAATAAACCTTATTTTCTTACTAAATTGAGTATCAACATAAACACAAAAATCATGAATGTGCTGTTGAGACTCTGCCTTAGACTTCATAAGGAAAGTCCAGGCAAATGCAGTGTGATTATCGACTATAGTGAAAAAATATCTCTGAACATAAATAGTGTTGTGTCTATAAGGCCCTGATATATCAACATGAATTAGATCAAAAGAAGCATAAAAAATGGAGAAACTAATAGGAAAGATGAGTCTATGTTGTTTAGTAATAGGATAGATAGTACAAGTATCATGTTCATAGTCTATTACAATAGAAGTTGCATCCTTAACATATTTAAGCACTCTATTAGATACATGGCCAAGTCTGTAATGCCACAGTAAGGATTTAGGAAAAGCAGAAAAGCAAGAATGCTGGAAGTCTGAAATTCCTGCAGGTTTTGAAGGCTAAGAAACTAGAAATGTTGAAGGTTTTGTCAAGTAGTAGATGCTATGATGGAGACTAGCTAATCCAATCATCTTCTATTTGGTAGTATCTTGAATAAGACAGAAATTAGATTAGAAGATCAATCTGTAATTTGTTTGGTCAATCAATGTAGGAATAGAAACAAGATTGAAGTGGAAGGTAAGACTGAAAACACATCAGTAAGAACTAAGTGGTCTGATAGTTTGATAGTCCTTTTATGAGTGACTTTAACAGATTGACCATTCGGCAAACTAACAAACATATTGGTCATAGAAACATAGGAATCAAAAAGCTGTAGTGATGTACAAATGTGATTAGATGCCCTTGAGTCTAAAATCCAATGCAATGAATTAGAATCACAAAAAGAACCTACACCTTTCTCATCAAACTTTGCAGTAAGAATAGTAGCCTGATTAGCCATGAGGTCAGAATTTGTGGCTCCTGATTCAGGCCATTTCTTCTGTAGCAAATCCATCAACTGCTGATACAAGCCAATTGTAGTTAATCCATACAAGCCATCCACTGCTGCACCACTGTCCTGAGGTTTAGATTGTGTAACCCTCATTTCCACATAATTAACTATTCCCCCTTATAGAGTTCATGCATTCCTTTTTCTTTTGTATCTAATAAGATATGCTTGTTTCTTATAACACTTATCTACCCTATGTCCATTCAAGCCACAATATGTACAATATAACTGCTTCCCATTAAACCTCCTAAATTGTCCTATTGCATTAGCAATTTGAACAGCTGGGAACTGAATGAATTTCCTTCTAACTACATATTTTTGTTCTATGTTATAAGTAACATGCTGGATTCCACAATTGAATGCATATTCCCAATTGGCAAACTAGAAGTCACTTTATTTCCCATTGTCATTATTAGATGATCTATAGATTGAGTAAAATTACCATCACTTGAATTTCCTATATCTCTCTTAATTTTCAAAGCCATTGAGAAGACTTGATTTATACTAGGCAAAGGAGACATTAGCAGCTCTTGGGATTTCAGAGTGCTAAAATTGTTGTTAAGTCCTTTCACAAATTTGATCACACAATCACCTTCTATATAGTTTCTAACATTGCTTGTTTCAGTACAAAAACAAGAAGGAATAGATCTTAGATCAAGCATCTTATCCCAAAGTGATTTCAAATTAGTAAAATACTGATTGACAGAGGAACAACCTAGCCTGAAATTGTGTATTCCTTCCAGTAGATCTAATAACCGAAGCATACCACATTGATTGAATCTTTCATTCAACTCCTCCAACATAACAGTAGCTGTTCAGCTGTACACTACAGATTTGGCTATCTATTGAGTGAAAGACTTCACTAGCCATGCCATTACAAGGTTGTTGCATTGTCTGCACGGTTCATACATCTGATCATCTGGTGTTGGTGTCTATATAGATGAATCTATGAATTGTTCTTTGTGCTTGTAAGAACGGGCAATTCGTATACATCAACTCCATGCCTGGTGATTACTTGTATCTAAAGGTGGTGTAACGAGCACAAAAGATAGGCAATTACTAGGATGGATATGGTATAGGTTAGGAGCAATATATTCTGCAATTGCATGTGCTGAATGCGCCATGAAAGCAGCTAAGAATGAAAGATACTATACAATCCAATGAGTAAATCAAAGCCCAGAACATTCTGGAATTTTCTCTAATACCATGTCGAAATAGAGAAGAAGAAGAAGGTAAATTGCAAAAAGTTAATGAAGAGAAAAATGAACTATTTCATTGCTAATTCTTTAAACCAATACAATGTGTTTATATACAAAAGAATCAATAAGTATATACAAAAAGAATCAAGGCAAAAATCTTGTGATCAGCTAAACAAATAGATTCAGCATTTTTGGTGTGATCTTCCTGTGTGCATATGTTGTGTATCTATCCAGTTGGCTCTTGTCGAGATGGCCTGTGATCCATGTTAGTTGTAGTTGATGATGTGGCTAGTGACTGGGATGATGACATGGCAGCTGTCTCAACAAATATAAGAAGATCAGCAAGAGATGTTGCCAACCCGTTGTTGTTTTTAAAAGGAAAAAAAAACTGAAAAAGGAGATCATTGTGGTTTGTAGACAAAAAGATGGGTAAAAAAAATTAAAATCTAACTGTAGAAGGTCAGAAAAGGGAAATAATTTATATAGATCTACAGTAACTAGAAAGGATATAACATATTGGAGGTAAAGATAATTCGGTGAAAGAAGATAGTAAAGAAAAAGAAAGGGTAGAGGGTAGAGAGAAAAAGGGAAAAACTTGTATAACGCCAATTTATCATCCTATATAGTGCTTACAGCATAGGATGCACAACATTGTGACCATAGTTTTTTTAAATTTTTTTTACTTATACACATGTAGCTAAAAATCATGATGTGATTAACTTAACTATTTGGATTTGTAAAATGTTTTGGTAATATGTTATGAGGCATAATTAATTATTCTATTATTTCACACTGACTAATGTACTATAATAATGAAATTTATTGATGTAAAAATATGTTTAAGTTGTCAGGATATGGAATAGTTTTCTTTTTCTTCAGATTGGTAGTTTAAGTTGAGAAGTAAAAAAGTTTTTTGGAGGTGTCACTGTTGAATTATTTTCTGCTATATGAGATATTCAAAATGATTGTAATTCATGTACAAGTGAATATATATCTTCGGATTAGTTATTTTTTAATAAAATTTATATTTTTTAAAATCTTCATAATGTTTTTCTTAAATGCTTTGACTCAATTCTAAGTATATATTTGATTAGGTAAAAATGTAAAAGTATTTGAGGATGACTAATAAATGTGAAAGTACATGAGGTAAATCTAATGTTTAATTAAATCACTCGTATATATACAAAAATAGCTGCAAATAGCTCTGCTAATGACATGTAATACAATTCAATTCATATGAAACTGACATATGACAGTATTGAATTAATGATCTCTCTCTCTCTCTCTCTGGTAGAACCAAATCAAAGTAATTAATGGAGTCCACCTTTTTTTATAATAAAGATGTGATTTATAAGAATGGGTCCCAATTAATCTTCAAAATATATTTCTTAAAGGTGAAACTGGCATTTAGTCTCTTCATTATATCTGGATAAAAAATAAATACATTTCACCTAAAAAAAATGGTAAAAAGAAATTCAGGAAGATAATATAATATATATATATATATATATATATATTAATTTAAATATTTACATCTTTATTTGGAGATATCCCCAATTAATCATCAAAATATGTTTCTTAAAGGTTAAATTGGCATTTATTTTCTTCATTGTATCTGGATAAAAAATAAATATATTTCACCTAAAAAAATGGTAAATGGAAATTTAGGAAGGAAATATATATATATATATATATATATATATATATAATTTAAATATTTACATTTTTATTTGGAGATATCTAAAAAATAATTTTTAAATTTACTAAAATAATTGTATTTTTTTTCAATTTTACTTGAAATTTTTTCAATTAACATTGTCTTTTTACGATATATAAAGTTTACTAATCTATGAATCCAATCACTAATCTCTAAAGTTAACAAAAATAAGATCCAATTTTGCTATCGAATTGAATGATTGATTTTCATCACAACTACAATTATTAAAAGAAAAATATAAAGTTAACAAAGCATATGACAGGTAGCAAGATCCATATTACAGATGAGATTAAAGATTCTCACATATTGAACAACTTAATACAAATTACCCCTTGCAATGCAAGGATATCAAACTAGCATAAAAGGGAAGTAAATGAATAAATAGCTCTTTTGTCATTTGAAGATGATGTCATTTTTCATTAATTATTTATATTAGTAGGATATTTTGATTTTTAAAACATTATATTACATTAGTTAATGAAAGTTAGTAACAAAAATGCATTTATAATTTATTTAAAATATAAGGATGTAATTGGGATAAATCTAAGGAGACAAAATGTAATTAACCTTTAATTCTTTACCAAGTAGTATTAACATGTACACCCTCCCCTTCAAAATATATGTCACATTACACAAATTGCATAGATTAAGAAATTTTTAATATTTGTGGAGTTTCAGAAAAAAAAAAATTGAAATACTCTAATTGAAATTTGTAGTGTTGTATTAAAAATTAAAAGTTAATTAATATTATAATTTAGTAAAGTAATAAATGATAAGGATACAATTAGAAACAAAACAATAAATACACCTTTGACTTTACAAAATGATAGATAATTTAAATAAAAAATTAAAAAATAATAAATATTTTAAAATAGCGAGAATAACTTTTTATTTCTTCTACATATCTTTATTTTAAAATTAAGTTGGGAAAAAAAATAAAAAAATTTGTTCATCATCATCATCAAGAAAAAAATAAAGGAAAAGAATTTTTGTGCAATGGGGAAATTCTGTGTTTTACCTCTACCTTTCCTTCTTTCCTTATTCTCTCTTTTTCAACATCTTTCTTACCACTGTGTCTTATGGATTCCAGTTAGATCTCTGGTTCTCTATTGGAGATATGGTTGGATCTTTGTTCGATCTTTACTCTTTGTAGTTAAATAATAATTTCTTATTGTGAATTTGATCCAAAATAGAATCAGGAAATATAAAATTGAAAATTAAAAAGATTATATGAGAAGAGAAATGGGAGAACCGCTTAGATTTAATTGATTGATTCTGATCGTTTACATAAGACTCTTATTTATATAGGTTGAGATCCATCATCTAAAAGGATAAGAAATGAATCTAATAAATATAATCTTATCTTATTCATTAATAATCTTAGAAATACAAACAGTCACATTTATTTTCAAAATAAATAGATAGTTTCAAAAAAATGAACAGCCAGTTATTATTTTCATAACACTCCCTCGTGAATGTTCATTTTCAAACTCTCGGAAATGCCTCGTAAAAAACCTTCTTAGGAAAAATCCTGTGGGTTAAATACCTAGTGAAGAGAAAAAGAATACACTTTTTTATTTTAGAAGGAACACTACCTCTTTAAAAACCTTACCAAGAAAAAACCCAATAGGAAAAAAAAAAACCTTAGAGAAAAAAAGTACAGTGTACATACTCCCCATCTTGATAGTATCTTTAAGATGGCTTCATATCTTTCAACTGATGCATTTCAATTTTATACACTAATTTTTCAAATGAAACTGTCGGCAATGTTTTAGAATAAATCCGTCGTATTATTACATGATCGAATTTATTGCACATCTATTTCACCTCTCTTCTGAAGTTTATGAGTAAAGAAAATTTTTGGTTAAATATATTTCGTTCGATCTCCTTTAATATATGCACCTCTTAATTGAATTACAAGCTATATTATTTTCATAAAGAGGTGTTAAAATTTTCTTTTCAGAGGATAATTCACAAATTTCTCAAATATAATGGGTTATAGATCTCAACCACACATATTCTTAGCTTGCCTTATGAATAGTAATAATTTCTGCTGATTAGAAGAAGTAGCTGCTATAGATTGTTTTGTAGAGCATCATACTATAGTTGTACCACCAAATATAAATAAATAACCAATTTGATGACGTATTTTATATGGATCAGATAGATAACCAATATTTGTATAACTAATCAACATTGAGTTGGTTTTATTTGAATAAAATAATTCGAGATTCATTATTCTTTGGAGATATCTTAAGATATATTTAATACCATTTCAATGTCGTCCTATTGGAGAAAAAATAAATCTTATTAATAAATTCACAAAAAATGCTACATCATGTTAAGTATTATTAACAAGATATATTAGTGCACAAATTGTACTGAGATATAGTATTTCGGGACTAATAAATTCTTTATCATTTTCTCAAGGTTGAAAAGGGTCGTTATTTACATCTATTAACCTGATGATCATTATAATACTCAATTGATGTGCTTTATCCATTAAAAAAAAAAAAACCTCTTTAAAAATTTAGCTATATACGTTGATTGATGAATAAAAATACCATTTTTCATATATTTTATTTGTAAAATAAGATAAAATTTGATTCTTCGAAAATCTTTAATTTCAAATTCTTACTTCAGGCTATCTCTTACCTCTTGGAACTCTTCTAGAGTGCTAAGAAAGTTGATATCATTAGCATATATAGAAAAAATAACAAAACCAAATCCAAATTTCTTAATAAATATGCATGAACATATCGAATCATTTTTACATCCTAATTTTAGTAAATATTCATTAAGACGATTATACTACATGTGTCCAAACTATTTCAAACCATGCAATGACTTTTGTAATTTAATGAAATAATTTCCACGAGGACCATAATTATATGTTTCAAGTATACCAAATTCTTTTGAAATTTTTATATAAATATCATTATCAAGATTTTCATATAAATAAGCAGTCACAACATCCATCAGACACATGTCAATCTTTTCATATACTACTAAACTCACAAGGTATCAGAGTGTAATTGCATCTATACTACGGGTGAATATGTCTTATCGTAATCAATACCTAATTTTTTAGAACAACCTTGTACTACAAGTCATGTTTTATATCTTACGACTTCATTATTTTCATTTATCTTTCGCACAAATACCCATTTATAACTAATTGATTTCACACCTTTTGATATTCGAACTATAGGTTCAAAAATCTTACACTTGGAAAGTGAGTTTAACTCTGATCAAATAAGAACTTTCTATTTTGACCAATCATTTCTATGATGACATTCTTCAATTAATCTTGGTTCAAGATCCTCGTTATCTTTTAACATATCAAGTGCTATATTGTATGCAAAAACTTCATCAACAGTTATTTCCATCCGATTACAACTTCTAGCAGAAGTTATATAATTGATGGACATCTCATTATTCTTTTCACTATTTTCAAATATTTGGATCTTTTTATCAATTGTCCATTGGTCTTTATTTTTTAATTCTTCAATTTCGTCATTTAATCCTCTTTTCTTTCGAGGATTTTTATCTCGTGCTTTTTATTCAGTAGGTATAGGAATTTCATTGTGTCCTACTGGAACCTTTATCCGAATAGAAGCATCTATAGTTGGAATATATAACTTAGTTACCCTTATAAAGTCAACAAAAGAATCTAGCAATTGATTTACATATCTTTGCAAATGAATTATCTTTTGAACTTCTAGCTTATTCATGCTTGTGCGCAGATCCAAATAATTCAATGATGTTATTCAGGCAAGCTTTTTTTATGTGGTGTATGTTCTTATCCTAATTTAGAAAATAAAGTTTTATCAAAATAACAATCAATAAATCTTGTTGTGAATACATCACCTATTAACGGTTCAACATATCTAATTAAAAATGGAGAATCATATCCAATATATATCTCCAATCTTCTTTAAGAAGCTATTGTGGTACATTGATTTGACGCTATTAGTAGATATACAATACACCTTAAAATTCTCAAATGAACAATATTTGGCTTTGAATCAAAAACCAACAGCAAGAGAGAGAATATATGATAACTTGTTAGTTTTACACGCATAAATGCTGCAGCATGCAAAATAGCATGTCCTCAAGGATATGTATGGGGAGATTTGTTCTCATTAATAATGGTTTAGTAATTAATAGTAACCTTTTAATGAATAATTTAGCTAGACCATTCTGAGTCTGAATATGGGCTACTGGATGTTTAATAGTAATGTCAATCGACATGCAATAAGCATCAAAAGTTTGAGAGGAATATATTGCAGCATTATCTAGACGGATTCTTTTAAGTGGACAATCTGAAAATTGTGCTATTAAGCAAATTATTTGGGCAAATAATCTCGTAAACGCCAGGTTGCAAGTTGATAATAAACTGACCTGCGACCATCGGGTCAATATATCAATTAAAATCATAAAATATCTGAATTGCCCACATGGTAAATAAATTGGTACACATATATCACCATAAATTTTTTCCAAAAATGTTGGAGACTCAAATTCTATTTTGTTGGAGATGGTTTAATAACCAATTTCCCTTGAAAACATGCAGCACATGAAAATTTATCTAATGTCAAAATCTTTTGACTTCTCAAAGGATGACCATGCGTATTTTTAATTATCTTTCGCATCATAATAACATCTAAATGACTCAAATGATCATACCAAATGATAAATGTAGTAAAATCAGTAAATTTTTTGTTTACTAAATGATGCACTTCAATTGCATGGATTTTTGTGTAATATAGGCCAAATGAAAGAGATAGTAGTTTTTATAATAAATATTTCTTACCCGATATTATTTGAGCAATAAGAGATACTCAAAATTATTTTCTTCCATTATTTATTAAACTTCTAGTTTAATAAATTTCTTCAAGATTTTGAAGAAAATAACGTTTTATGAATAATAACACTTGTTACTCATAGTAATAATATATTAGTTCTTTCGAAACCTTCAATTAATTTTACACTATCACTTATAATATTAACATTTGTTTTCCCTATCTTCAGGTAAGAGAAATATTTCCTATTTTTCAATATGGTGTGTGTTGTACCACTATCAATTAATTAAGTATATATCTTCAATGCCATTTTTGCATCCAGTGAATAGAATAATAGTCATTTGGGTATAATAAAACATGTATAAATTTAAATATTCAACTAATAAAATAAAAACTTTAAATACTAATTACTATTACAATACAAAAAATATAGAATATAAAATAAACATATTAAAAGTAAACTTCTAATTCTTTTAGATATTTCTATCACCAATCAAATGATTAATTCTTCCTTCAGGATGCTCAAAGTAATCAGACACATGCAAATGAGTTACATCAATATTAACATCTTCAAGGTTTGTATCATTATTCTCATCATCATCACAAAGAGAATATTATAAAGTAAAATTTACTTCAACATTTTTGCCTTTCTTCTCAATAGAAGCTTGATAAAGATCAACAAAGTGTTTTTGTCGTACGACAGGTATAAGACCAATGACTGTTCATGCCACAGTGATAATATTTGTCTTTATAATTTATAGGAACCACATCCTTTCCTTTTCCTTTCTCATTATTTTTTGGCTACTTCTAGTGATTATCATTATTTCTCGTAATTTTGTTTTGACTTTTGTAATCATAATGAATATTTCTATTGTAACCGTGTACACCTCCACGACCATGATCACGACCTCTTCTGGAGTTAAAATTACGAGGTCTAACAGTATTCACTTCTAGGAATGGAATAAGACTTATTGGTCGGGTTTAATAATTTTTCTTTAATAACACATTATTTGGCTCAGTCACGAGAAGGTAGGATATCAATTCTACATATTTTTTGAATCTATTTTCTCGATATTGTTGTTAGAGAAACACATTTGAAGCATGAAAAGTATGAAAAGTTTTCTCAAATATATTTTCATCAGTAATATTTTTTCCACACAATTTTAACTATGAGCATTTTTAAACACTGTAGAATTACACTCACTGACAGATTTAAAATCTTGTAATCACAAGTGCATCCAATCATACCGTGATTTTGGAAGGATGACCATCTTTTGGTGGTTAAACATTTCTTTCAAATTATTCCACAAAATAAGTAAATTTTTCATGGTAAAGTATTCTACTTTTAAATCTTTATGAAGATGGTGGTGGAAAAAAAATCATAACTTTAGTATCATTTTATAATGATGATGGATTTCCTTATACAATGGTATCTACCAAACGCATTTCAGCATCTTGTGTTTAGGATAAATAATTTTTTTCAGTGATATCTAGAGCTGCAAACTCAAGTTTAGTGAGATTTGTTATATTAATACAAAATTAAATAGAAAAAGTATCTTTCTTCTTTTATTTAGAAAATTTCAAAAATCAGACTTCTTGATTGTACGGATTAAGAGCAAAATTTCAATGGTGTTGGCTTGGTTCTCAACTTCAGTAGTGTCAGCTTGATTATAACCGTCAATAAAACAACTTCGATAGAGTCTCGTACTGATAACATATTGTAAATTTGATTTAAAATAAAATCAAGAAATATAAAATTGAAAACTAAAGAAGCTATACAATAAGAGAAATGAGATAATCATTTAGATTCAATTGATTGATTCTGTTCGTTTATATAAGGCTTATGTTTATAGAGGTTTAGATAGATCATCTAAAATAATAAAAAAAAAATGAATGTAATAAATAAACTGTTTTTTTTTTTTTTGTCTACATGCCATGATAACTCCTTTATGACTTTTCTCAATACGATTTGCAAATTTCTAACAAGTTATCTGACCAATTGTTTTAGATTGATTTTGATCTACCTTCTTCTTGAAGGATCTTGTATAGCCAGACTTGACCTACACTTTTCCTTAATCTTTCACCTTATTCTTAGTTGATTTTTAAAAGTGTTCATACATCCATGATCGTGTACAGCTCAAGAATGGTATTGAAGGAGCTGTACGGAAGATCATTGTGTGTCTTTTTAGTTTATTTAGTCTATTCTGTACTTACCTAGAATGTTTAGAGTATTGCTTTTTAAGTGTTACTCTCTATAACTTTTTCTTATATATGTTTTTAGAGCGTACAAGGAATATCACGGTTATAATGATCATAGCCTATTTCTCTATGATGGATAATATCGTGCTTAGAAAGAAGGGAAAGAAAAAAAACTAAAGAACTCCGTGTTTTTAATGGTGGATTTCAATACTATAAAAATCAAAATTATGAAAGACAATATCTTTATGCAGCATTGGACCTTCATAGAAGTATTCAAGATCAAAAACCTTTGGGCTTCAGAACAGCACACCCTATACATAACTAAACCCATCAATATGCCAGATGGGATATGATGCAGTATTTAAAATCCAATAATCTTGGGCTCAAGAACATCTACTGCTATTCACTAATTTAAGCCCATCGATATGCCTGTTGAGAAATAACTAGTAGACCTTGTATGCCCAAAAATGAGAAAGAATTGTACTCCTTCTATCTATAAATAACTAATCTAATTGTAAAATTTATACATACTAAAAATTATAGAATTTTATAATAAAAATAATTAAAATATCCATTATACCATTTGGAGTATTTTTATTATCTTTATCATCTCATTAATTTGAATCCCACCATTTCTTTAATTACATCACTTTAATAATTACATATGTCTCTCTCTTCTCATTATGCCCTTTGTCTCTCTCTTCCTACTCTTTATTTTAGAGTCTTCTTTTCACCCATATCACTTCGTTAAATTACACTTTTGACTATTTTTATAATATAACGTGATTTCATTATTGGTTAAAATAACTTCAGTATAGGTAATTGTAATATTTCCTCCATCTATAAATAATTGGCCTAATTATAAAAAATATGCATATTAAAAAATTGTGAAATTCTATAGTAAAAATGATTAAAATATTTATTATACCTTTTGGAGTATTTTTATTATCTTTCTCACTTTATTAATTTGAATTGTACCACTCATTTAATTACACCACCCTAATAATTACATATGTCTCTCTCTTCTCACCTATGTTATTTGTCTCTCTCTTTTTACTCTTTGTTTTAGAGTCTTCTTTTCACCCATATCACCTCATTAAATTATATTTTTTATTATTTTTATAGAATAACGTGATTTTATTATTGATTTAAATAACTTCAATATAGGTAATTATAATACTAATTAATTGATAAAAATTGTGCTAAAGGTAAAATTAAAAAAAATAATTAAATATAAATTACATTTAGAAAATGAAAAGTTATTTTTGGACAAACAAAAAAAAAATTAAGCCAATTATTTATAGACGGAGAGTACTAATTAATTGATAAAAAATTATGCTAAGAATAAAATTTTAAAAAATAATTAAATACAATTTATATTTAAAAAGTAAACAATTATTTTTAAATAAATTAAAAAAAATTAAACCAATTATTTGTGGATGAATAGAATAATAATTTTTACTAGCTCAAGAACTTAGAATTTCGTCAACACAATATGATGCAGAATAATATATTATCTTGCTCCTTTTTTGAAATAATTGATTTATTAAAAAAAAAAAAAAGATGATTCTTGTTTCAACACTGTAAAATATAATAGATACAGCTGTGTGGTTGTTTGGCACCTTTTCACATGCTCAAATTCTCAGAAGTGGTAAAAAGGTGGCTAGGGGCTAAAAACAAGTCACCAATAAGATACTCCACTAGAGAAATTGCAACCATGGTTCAATTTTAACCTACAAATTCACAAATCATGAGTTAAGAACGAATCTATTGTCGGCACTTTAACAATAAGTAAAATCATAAAACTACAGTCTTGAAATTATTCAACAATTTACTTCCATTAGAAAACGGAATGCAAAGCCCTAAGACAGTCAATGCAACAAGGGATACACATTAACTAGCTACCAACAAGAATACACAAAAAAAACAATTTTCCACAGTACAATAGTGTGGACCATCACCAATAATATTACATCTTCCGGAGACATTGACACATATAACACCACAAAAAGCAGCAATAATAAAGGAGGAAAAAATGGTC
Organism: Voacanga thouarsii; assembly: GCA_026120185.1. NCBI lineage: Eukaryota > Viridiplantae > Streptophyta > Magnoliopsida > Gentianales > Apocynaceae > Voacanga > Voacanga thouarsii. The sequence goes on from JANUWF010001704.1 coordinate 2,180,591, forward strand.
CTTTGGACAAGGTACTAAACTACATTTCCTATTCATTTCTCTTGATATTCTCCCTCCATATTCTTCACTTGTACTCCAAAATCATATTGTTCTCTGGTGCAAGTCCAACACAAGCCCTCATGATGTTCTCCAGCATTGCCCTCTGCTTCGAAAGGGCGTTCACCACAGGTGTGCCTGGTGGTACCTGCGGTTTACACAAGTTGTATATCATTAGAAGGGGGCTAGTTTTGATCAATGATCACTATAATGTAAAAGCATCCACAAGGGTATGGTAATCTCGTGACACTTGAGAGTAAAACATCCCAATCTTATGCCAGAGACAGTAAATTTTTATGTTCAGATTCACAAGAATCAGACACTAGGGAAGGAGGTTGTGAAAGTAAATCAGTTTCTGAACCACCATTTCTTGATTGCCTAAGGACTCCATACTTCCTAGTCATTTTTATGGGGACAAGTCATTGTCTATCAGCATATTGTTAGGTCAGTAAGGCCTCTTTCTGTTCTTGCAATTATTGCGGAACAAAAGGATTCTTAGCTAAGGAAAGAAGCTAGTTAAAAGAACTTACAAGAGGGGCCTTGGTTAGGTAGCTGAGGATGGTAGCCACAGGATGGAACGAGTGGAACTTGGCCTGAAAATCAGAAAATATGTAGACATTAGAGCAGTCAAAAGTGGTCCTAAAAGAAGAAATTATGTACAAATTGGGACATTCAGCAGTGGTCCTAAAACAATTTAGAGACCAAATGTTAAAACAGAAACAAACCTCAGCTTCAGATTTGAGCTGAATGCGACTGCTGAGTTCAGCAAGGAGGACCAAGTCCAAGATGATCGGAGCCGCCAGAAGAGAGTCTTCGCAAGTGTTGTGCAGCACAACGGTGCTTTTTCCACCCATGAATATCTCTGATGTGTACTCATCCATAGCCCTCTTGCTATCTCCAACATATGGCACATACTTCACAGCATCACCGAACATCAAAATTATTAGATGATCACATACTTACATTACCACACACAATTCTATAAGATACAAGAACATAGAAATGCATAAGATTTGTCTGTGAGAGATATACCTTGATAACAACGACATGGTCTGGATGCTCGCCGGGTTCATAGAGGATAGCATTGCTGGCTACCATGTCATCCACCACATTACTTTTGGAAATCTCCTTGGAGCGGAAAGTTTGAGGGGCTGAAAGATTCATTCCATCATTGTTTCCCAAATGGTTGTAGCTTACGATGGAAGTTGGCTGTCAAAGAAGAACAACAGGATCAGCTTACATATCTGATTGGAAAACAATGGACGCGAATCCATGTGACACTAGAGCTCCCCATGAAATTACTAGGATTTGCAGATTTGTATTACCTTGATACCAGCTCCAACAAGGAAATCAACAAGCACTGATTTCATCTTGGTCTGACCACTCTTGAAGTCATCCCCACCGATTAAACTATTCCTCTTGATAGCCAAATCAATCAAGCCTGCAAAATTGACACAACAAAAATTAAGGTTTGCTATCAAATAGTTAGAGGAGTTATCTTTTCAATAAACAAAGAAAAGTAGAAACCTGGTACAAAAGTGTTCTGTGGGCTTCCATTGATGAAAGGCACGTTTTCAAGGACACAAGCTATGGCATACAAAGTGGATGGAGAAATCTCGGCCTTATTTCTATCCAAAGAAGCCAAAAGGTTTTCCATGGTGTCATTAAGTCCAACAACCACATTACTGTATCTCTCTGTGTTTGCGGTCCACAGAACCACCACCTTGTCTACCTTGTTCTTCTCCTTAAACTCCCTATTCAGCACAAAAACATACTCCTCTTAAGCCAACAGAAGTTGAAGAGTAACTAAATTTAAAAGCAAATTCATGTTCTGGCAAAAAGTTTCATCATTCTTGACTTGAAATGACCAGATTAACAAGCAATTCTTAATTAAAATGAATGATTTGGAACATACTGAATATCCTTGATGATTTGTTGCATTTGTTCTTTCTTGGTTCCTTTTATGACGTTGTTGGCACGGGCCCCTTGGTTGGCAGCAATGAAATCGGGGTCATAGACACCAGGGAGAGGGACCATGGTTTCCATGTAGGGCCTCAATTGCTTCTGAAGATCAATATCTAACACCTTAGCCCTAGCCATGGCGTCTGCCAAGTTCATATTGCTGATGTCCCACCCTCCAAACACAATATCATCAGGGTTGACCTGATCACAGACAAATAGTTTAATAATTCATTAGTAAAGTGCTTCAACAGGAATCATTAAGCTACGAGAGAAATAAAAACCTTAATTTACCCCCCCAAAAAAACACACACACGAGGCAGACACTAATGTGGGCCAGTAAGGAATATACCATGGGGAGCAGACTCTTGAAGGGGGCATAGATCTCTTCCCCATTGAAAGACCCAACTCGGATTGTTGATGCCTGAGTAAGGGAACCAAAGTAGTTGGCTTGTTGCACCTTGTCTTTGGTTGCCCATGAAATTCCTCTGCAAAATTTCAGAACCCATATCTCAAATCTTTCCCAAAATCACCCTTTAACACCATCACATTCAGAATCAGACTGAAAATGTAGAACTTACTCCCGATTTGCAATGACACCACCGGTGAGAGTTGAGCCATTGTTCCCCCCCCACCCAACAAGCATAACCCTACCACAAGAGCAAAAAACAAAAATTACACAAAAATCCCAAAATAAAAATCTGTTCCTCTCCAAATTTTCGAAAAAAAAATTAAAGGGATAGAATCCAGAAACAAACCCAAGCTTGGGGACACGAGTATCAGTCTTGAACTCGTATTTGACAGTTTTGGGCTTGACAATCCACTGATAAGCACCATCCCTGTTCTCATGAAGAAGTTCAGTGGTTTCATAGTTGTAGACGGAGTAAATTTCACTCTCTGAGTACCTGACATTGGCACTGTCAACCTTAAAGCTCTCAATGAACATCTTTAAATTTCACAAACAAAAAAACACAACAAATTACAAGCGTCAACACTAGAAAGAAGCGGAGAGAGATTGAAAAAATGGGGGAAAATCCTCTCAAATTCTCAAACTGAAGAAGAACAAGTATTTTCAGTTACTCTCTCTCCCACACCTCGAACTGAATTCCTACAATGGTGCTTACCTAGCAGAGATGCCATTGCATAAATAGGCGAGCTGCATAACACGTGGCGAGTGATGAGTGGATTAGACCCACATTTGGCAGCATAATTGGCTGCTCGTATAAAGTGACGCTTGGCCATGCAAAATTATGAAGAAGCAATTTTGTATTCTTGTTCATCTGTGCATAGTACAAGGCATGGTGAATTGATTAGTTTTTTGGTTTCCTCAAAAATTATTTGGTAAATTAGGGGATGTTTAACCCCATGAAGATTGAGTTTTTTTTTTTTTTTTGACACTTTGACAAATGTGCAATGAAGATTTCAATTTATTCTCTCAAACTACTAGAATGATAAGACAAAGTTCACTGAACTATTAGTTGAGTTACTAGTAATCATGAAAAACAAGAACCCCAGGAGGATATATCTTTATCATCATAAATTTTCAATTGATAAAACAGTTTTAAGAGGTTTCGAATTAAATATTTATTCATTGATATATCTATTTCTTTTACTCTTCTGACACTTGATATTGTAGGTATTTTATAAAAAAAAACATTGCAAATATAAATAGTATTGAGTTTAAATGATTGAATTGTGTAAAAATATTTAAGATTAATTTAACAGTATAATCTAGTTTACACCTCGTGTAGTTAATAGTTCCACTTTTAAATATACATCTTCTAGTTTAGAAGATTATAGTTTTTTTTTTGTTGAGAAAATAGAATATTATAGTTAAAACCTTATTACCCCTTCTTAGAGTTAAGAAAACTAACTTACTACATGACTTTAAGGTAATGAAAGGTTATTAGACTAGTTATTGTTAGTATAATATAAAAATTTCACTACACAAATATATAATGTTTGATGCTTTTCTTTTACCGTTTTCTCGTAGCAGCAGTACCAATAACACCTTAAAGAAAATGAATTGCAATTATAATATTTAATTACAGTTATATAGACAATAGCTCAACAGGTAAATAGGATTACTAAGAAATATATTTAAAAATATTAAAAACAAATGTGTTCACATAAAAATATGTGTATAGAGAGACTATTATCTTCTTCTTTTTTTTTTCTCCCTTAGGGTGGGGATAAGAAGGAAGGGAGGCCAAGTGGGTGGTGAGAGGAAAGTAAGAGAAGTTGAGGTCCTTGAGGTGCAGAGTGCAGAAAAAGGAGGGGCCAAACGAAAAAGGCCACTAAACCACTCATACAAATGACACGCGCGAGATGAGAGGGACAGCACGCTAGCGTGGCTTGATCTTGTGACGCTGATTTGTGGGCTCTTTGTTATGGATCTAGGTAAGATATCGTACAACAACGTGTGCGAGAAATTATATAAATATTTGACACAATTACATAAATATTTCACACGATTATATAAATATTAAAACAATATCGAACGTTACATTTTTACTATTTTTAATCTAAATCATTAAATTACCGCGCAAGTTGTGGGCAAGTTGTTGTGATACACAACTACAACTTGCGCGCCCGAGATGCATTATTATTGGACGGTGGGTCCCAAAGTTTTTCTTCAGAACCTACTGGAAGGGACGCGTGTGACGGTGACTCGTGAAGGACCAGAATGGCCGGAGCAATTCCACCCCCATCCCCCGCGCCCCGCCCTCCCCCCTCCACCTTACCAATTTGAATAAGTTATTAATTAATAGATGGAAATCTCTTATAAAATTTAATTTTATTTAAATTAATTGGTATCAATAATAATACGGTTAAAAATTATAAAAAATATTTATTTTTTCATATTTTTGTAAACTAATTTAGTTATATATTATTTAGATTTATATAATTTATTGTTGTCTAAAAAATCTAATATTTTAATACTTAAGATGTATGTATTGTTACATCATCCGTTTTGGTAAAATTGATATAATATTATTAGTAAGACAATTATCTTCATGAATAATCAATTAATAATGATAAATAATTTTTAATTTATTATTAAACAATAAAATTATCTTTGAGTACATAGTATTCAAATGTATTAGAAGTCCAAAATAGTAATAGGCCTTTAGAAACGATAGAAAAGGAGTCTTTTACATTCAACAATGGAAGTCCCACACCCTAGACATCAAATTTTATTCCTTCTGCATATATTATATAATTTTAGTTTCGAGAATAGTTTTTTAATCCTTACTCCTTAATATTATAAGTCAATTATGTAATTGTTAAATTATTCCGTAAATGTTAATTTTAAAATCAATTTTAACTTTCGAAAAAAAAAATTCAAAGAGAATAAATGTGGTGTGGCATGAAAAAATATTATTTTAACTCAAAAATTCACTTAATACGAATAAATATTATTTTTAAATTATTGACAGATTTATTTTTTGTTATAAATAAAAATAAAAATTTATAAATTTATAAATTTATAAATTATATTTATATTTTTATTAAAAAATAAAATATAATTTCAATCCCAATATACCTTAAGTCAATACATGTGATTCCTCGAAAGGGCTCCACTTGTACTTTTTATTTTTTGGCGTTCCACTTTTTGCTCTTTTCAACAGGATTGGGTGAATCCAACGAACCAATATCCCGTCGTGTTTACTGTAATTGCTTTATTTTGCTATTGAGGACTTCAATAATAATTAGCCTGTGGAAAACTAGTCTCGTAGAGTATGAATATTAAAGTTTCAACCCAAAAGTATAAAAAAATATTATTCTCTCCGTTTCAAAATATTTATTCATGAAACTTTTTTTATTTTGTTTCAAAATACTTGTTCATGTACATATTTCTAGAATTAATGATTAGTTTCTTCTTATTTTACCTTCATTTATTTTAAATCAATTGCACAACTTTCCAAAATTCTTCTTTCTTCTTGCTTCTTGGGAATTTTTGTCAACAAATAACTATCATGTTTTTAATATGGGTAGAATAGAAACTTTATCTAAATTGTTGTATTATTTTCAACACCCTTAATTTGTATGCAAAAAGTTTCATGAACAAGTATTTCGAAACGGAGAGAGTATTTCTTTATTCTAAGCTTTAATACTCTTCTAGAATTTAGAATTACTCTCTGTTCTAAATTATCAATCCACTTTTTAACTTAATCTTTGTCTCAAATTATTTGTCCTTTTAAGAAATCAAGATTTAATGTTTCAAATATACTCATATTTAATACTCATTCCGTTTCAAAATACTTGTTTATGAAGTCTTTTGTACACAGATTAAGGGTGTTGAAAATAATATAATAATTTAGATAAAATTCTTATTCTACCCATATTAAAAACACCATAGCTATTGATTTGTGAAAATTCCCAAGAAGTAAGAAGAAAGAAGAGTTTTGGAAGGTTGTGTAGTTGACTTGGAATAAATAGGGGTATAATAGGAAAAAACTAATCATTAGTTCTAGGAATATGTACATGAACAAGTATTTTGAAACAAAAAAAAAAAGTTTCATGAACAAGTATTTTAAAATGGAGGGAGTAGTATTTTATTTCCCAAACATATTAAAATATAGTCAAAAACTCATTTTATGAGTTATGATATTCATGTCCATCTCGTTAATTCTCAAGAAATATCAATAGCAACTTAAAGAGAGAATTAAATATTCGTCAATATTTTGACCTATTTTTTGGTAAGAATTAAATCCTTAGGAGAGAGAAGTAATTTGAAATTATATCAAAATTTTGGATGTTGTGTACTTCTTAATATATATAAAAAGAGATTCTTATTATTGAATTTTAAGGATAAAAATGGAAGAGAATGTTTAACTAAATAAAAAACTTATCGGTTAAAATGAATAGATAATTTGAAACGGAGAGAGTAATAGATTTGATTTGCATTACAGTTTTTTTTTGGGAAGAGGAATGAGTTTTTTTTTTTTTTATGAGAATTTTTTGGAGTATGGAAATTTTTTCCCATGAGGTTTGAAAAAAGAGATGAGAATATACGCATTGATAAAGTAAATTCAACACCTCTTGATTTGTAACCAATAGTTTGCTAAATAAATGAGCAATTATATTTGCTCAAGTTACTAAGAATAATAATCGCATTTTTCTTTTTCATATTTATATATAAGGTGCACAAGTATAAGGTGATCAAATTCTATAAAATAAGTTGTTGAAATACAGTGCCTAATAAAGTGAAAAACACCAAAAAAAAAACAAAAATATTATAAAATTAGGGTGGTGTTAGAATAAAATCTACACACTACACACTAAGAAAATTCTAACTATTCTTTGCACAAAAATTTCTCTTCAAACTTCTCTCTTTCTTTCTCTCACAATTCTTTCTCTAATCTTTCTTTCATTAATCTTTCTTTCACAAAATGATGGTGTATTACAAGCTTAGAGAATAGCTCTATTTATAGAGCTCTAATTAGTGGAATACATCATGGCATACATCATCTTCAACTAATCTCAATTAATGGTGTCTCCACTAAATGGTGGACATCCATAAAAATCTTCTAATAATTCACATAAATCCATAATTAGTGGAGCCTCCACTAATTAATGGAGATTCCAATAATTCATAACACTCCCCCTTGGATGTCCATCCATTACATAAAGAATATGCCTCGTTAAAACCTTACTAGATAAAAATCCAGTGGGAAAAAAAATCTAGTGAAGGAAAAAGAGTACACTATTCTATATGTTTGTTTATTACTCCCCCTGATGAGATGATTCCTTTAAATCTTTAAACCGACGCATACCGATTTTATATCTCAACTTCTCAAATGTTGCAGTCGGTAAAGTCTTCGTGAAAATATCTGCGAGGTTGTCACATGACCGAATTTGTAGCACATCAATTTCACCTTTCTTCTGGAGTTCATGAGTAAAGAAGAATTTAGGTGAAATATGTTTTGTCCGATCTCCTTTAATATATCCTCCTCGTAATTGAGTTATGCAAGTTGTATTGTCTTCATAAAGAGGAGTTGAAATATCTTTGATTGATGATAATCCACAACTTTCTCGGATATAATGAATCATGGATTTTAGCCATACACATTCTCGACTTGCTTCATGAATGGCTATAATTTCAGCATGATTTGAAGAAGTAGCTGTTATAGATTGTTTCGTAGAACGCCATGATATAGCAGTATTTCCACATGTAAATAGATAGCCCGTTTGAGAACGTGATTTATGTGGATCAGATAAATAACCAGCATCTGCATAACCTATCAATGTTAGACTGGTTTTATTTGAATAAAATAATCCGAGATCAATTGTACCTTGGAGATATCGAAGGACTTGTTTAATTCCATTCAAATGTCGTCGTGTTGGTGAAGAACTAAATCTTGCTAATAAATTGACAGCAAAAGCAATATCAGGTCGTGTATTATTAGCAAGATACATTAATGCACCAATTGCACTGAGATATGGTACTTCAGGACCAAGGAGTTCTTCATCATTTTCTTGAGGTCGGAAAGGATCTTTATTCACATTTAATGATCGGACGATCATTGGAATACTCAATGGATGTGCTTTGTCCATGTAAAATCTTTTTAGCACTTTTGTTGTATATATTGATTGATGAATAAATGTTCCACTCTCTAGATGTTCAATTTGTAAACCAAGGCAAAATTTGGTTTTACCAAAATCCTTGATTTCGAATTCTCTTTTTAAATCATCAATTGTTTCTTGGAGCTCTTCATGAGTTCCAATAAGATTAATATCATCAATATATATAGCTAATATCACAAATTTAGAACCAGATTTCTTAATAAAAACACATGGACATACCTGGTCATTTTAAATCCCGCTTTCAATAAATATTCACTAAGACGTGTGAATCACATGCGCCCAAATTGCTTCAGGCCATATAATGATTTCTGCAACTCGATGGAGTAATTTTCACGAGGATAATGTTTATATGCTTCAGGCATATGAAATCTTTCGGGGATTTTCATGTAAACATCATTTTCTAAATTTCCATACAAGTAAGCAGTGACAACATCTAATAGGCGCATATCTATCTTTTCATGTACTGCCAAACTGATAAGATATCGGAGTGTAATAGCATCAACAACAGGAGAATAAGTTTCATCATAATCAATACCTGGTTTTTGTGAAAAAAAAACCTTGGGCTACTAATCGCGCTTTATATCGAACGATTTCACTTTTTTCATTGTGCTTTCGCACAAATATCCATTTGTAGCCAACAGGTTTTACACCTTCTGGTGTTCGGACTGCAGGTCCGAAGACTTCACGTTTTGTCAGTGCATTTAACTCCGATTGAATCGCATCTTTCCATTGCAGCCAATCTTTTCTATGCCGACATTCATCAACTGATATTGGTTCAGGATCATCACTATCCTGTATAATATCAAGAGATATTATATGCAAACATATGATCAATAATTATTTCTATCCGATTCCAACTTCTACCGGAAGTGGTATAATGGATAGAAATTTCAGTGTTACTTTTATTTATGTCTGGTTCTTTGTCATAAGTTTTCTCTTGGTCTTTATCATTCTTTGCTTTAATATGATCATCTGGACCATTAATCCTATCTTCTTTCGAGGATTTTTATCTTTAGAACCAAGAGGTCGGCCATGCTTCTGGCATGCTTTTAGCTCAACAGCTATATGTAAAATCTTTTGTTCTGTTGGAACTTTAGAATAGGAGCATTTATAGCTGGCATATGCGATTTTGTTACTCTTCTAGAGTCAACAAAAGCGTCTGGCATTTGATTTGTAATGCTTTACAAATGAATTATCTTTTGAACTTCAAGTTCACACGCGCTTATATGCGGATCAAGATAATTTAATGATGTTGTTCAATCACGATCTTTCTTGTACTGTTTCTGTTCTTCCCCTAATTTAGGGAATAATGATTTCACAAGAGAATAAGAAAAGAAATATAAGAAAATGATGACAAGCAGAAAATGCCAAGAAAAATATCTCTTTTTTTTTCACTCTTCCCGGTACCGACTTTTCCTCTTCCTCTCTTGTCTTTTCTTCTCCTCCGACCCTCTACCTACCATCTACCTCTTCTTCTTCCTCATACAGATATATATATATATATATATATATATGTATGTATCGATATATATCTCAGTTATCAGTCATTAGTAAACATCAAAAACAAAAATCACAAAGCAGATATGGAGACTCGTAATTCATTTGAGACATGGTCAAATTTTGACTCGGTTTCTGCAGCAGATGTTGATGTATTTTCCTTTCCAAACCAACCGCTTCTGCTTAATTCGAACACAGAAGATTTTGATATGTTTTGCTTTCCAAACCAACCGCTTCTGTCTAATTCGAACGCAGAAGATTTTGATATGTTTTCCTTTCCAAACCAACCGCTTCCTCCTAATTTCAGATGAGATACCTTTAAGGGCTTCCATTTGTTTTTAGTATGCTTGATAATGAAATTAAACTCTCTTTTGGTTTGTTTTTGATGTAAATCAGTGGAAGTTTTGAACATACTGCTTTGGACCAAGTTGATCTACCCCTACAAGAGACTGCTTTTGATACTGTTCCTCTTGATGCTATTCCTTTGAATGAGGATATGATTGTGCATGATCCATTCTACTCTCAAATGGATTTTGAACAAAGCCAGAATATGATTCCAGGTTATTATACATTTAAACATGGATTTTGAATGGTATTACCTTTATTGATATTATTTTCTTTTTTTTAGGAGAAATAATGAGTGGTCTTGGCAACAAAGTCAGAGTAAGTACTCATGAAACGCATAATATCGAAGTTCAAGATATTATTGCAGACAAAATTCCTGGGGAGAAGAAGATGATTAAGAGGCAGAGAGAGAAGAAGAGCAATAACTCCCAGACACTATCAAGAGAAATAATTTCGCAGTACTTTTACCTACCAATCAAGAGCGCAGCCAAAGAATTGAATATTGGCATAACCCGTCTCAAGAAAAGATGTAGGGAGTTAGGAATTCGTCGATGGCCTCACAGGAAGTTGGTGAGCTTGGAGACCATAATCAAGAATGTTCAGGTTCTCTCACATACATATTTATAATTTGCAAGTATGAAACTATGAAAGATTTATAAGTAAATAACCGATGATATCACTTCGATTTACAGGAGATGCAAAATAAAGAAGAAGGAGGACATATGGCTGAGAAGAAGTTGAAAGAAGCCATTGCAATACTGGAATGTGAAAAACAGTTGGTGGAAGAAAGTCCTAATACGCAGTTAGAGGACCAAACACAGAAATTGAGACAAGCATGCTTCAAGGCCAAATATAATAAGAAATTTAATTATAATAAACTTAAGGGGATCATAAAATCCCAAGACTCATTTCGCAGTAATTTTACGGCTAATTCTGCTGCTAGTCTCGATGCTGGCTTAAAGGGGAAAGAAAAGGAGGAGGATGCCGAAAAAGAGGAGTTGAAGTCCATAATTACTAATTGTTTGTCTTCCTCTAATGTAAATATTGAAAAAGAACAATTAGAAACTTTCATCTTAAATTTGTCAGCTCAATTACAAAAGAGCAACTATAAGCATGTATCCTCAAGTTCATATGAACACTAGTGATATGAATAAAAGATGTGATGCTTATTATTAATGGAAATATCTTTTTCCCTTATTATATTTTCTGTTCCACTTCAGGTGGCCAGTATTTCTCTGTGATAAGGGAAATATCGAGTGTGTCCATGACCATAACCACGGCCACTGCCACAACTACGACTATAACGATGGCTTCTGCAGGAGCCAACAACATTCACTTCTGGGAGTGCTGTTGAGCCAGTTCATCTGGCTTCATGATTTCTCAATAATAACTCATGTTAAAGCTGTCAATTTTGGATACCCTTTTTCTCGATATTGTTATTGTAGGACATGAAAAGTGGAGAATGTTTTCTCCAATATAACTTCATCAATAACTTTTTCTCCGTAAAATTTTTAACTAAGATGTAGTTTTATACATCACGGAGTTCACGGTTTTACAATCTTGCAACTTCAGGTGCAACCATTCATACCGTGCAATGGGTAGTACGACCATCTTCAGGTGGTCACATTTTTCTTTTTATCCACATGACATATGGATCTCCTTTTTTTTTAGCATTTAGATGCATTTCTATATGACATATAATTTTTTTTTTCAGAAATATCAAGGGCTACAAATTCGAATTTAGCGAGATCAATAAATGTGTACCTGTCTTCTGGCTTTAATAACGACAGAGACTCGTGCTGATAACGTGTTATAAAATTAGGGTAGTGTTAGAATAAAATCTACACACTACACACTAAGAAAATTCTAACTATTCTTTGCACAAAAATTTCTCTTCAAACTTCTCTCTTTCTTTCTCTCACAATTCTTTCTCTAATCTTTCTTTCACTAATCTTTCTTTCACAAAATGATGGTGTATTACAAGCTTAGAGAATAGCTCTATTTATAGAGCTCTAATTAGTGGAATACATCATGGCATACATCATCTTCAACTAATCTCAATTAATGGTGTATCCACTAAATGGTGGACATCCATAAAAATCTTCTAATAATTCACATAAATCCATAATTAGTGGAGCCTCCACTAATTAATGGAGATTCCAATAATTCATAACAAAAAACGAAAGGATGAATGTAAAATAATAGAATAATTCAAAATATTAGCACTTACTATTTATATCTTTAAAAAAATAAAAAAGAGAATTAAACCATATATAAATATATGTTTATGTGTGAAAGTTTGATTAATATGCACTTAGATATGTCCTGAGGTAAGCTAGGTCAATATGAGTTGGAAATCACAAAGGTTTTATACTTTTTATTGTTATCTTACCTCTAAAGAAATCCTTTAGACAACTTTTTCAATTTTCAAAACTCTTTTTGAAAAAATTGATCCAAAAGCATGAAACACATTTTTTTTTCTTTTTCTTTTTTGTTAGGATACAGTCTTTTTAGTGTCAAAGATTTATTTCATTTTATTTTTTCTTTTTGAACGAGAAGAAGAAAGGACTCGAAAAATAAAATTTGAGTTAAAAATTCGCTGAATGTGAAAGTAACGATTAAAATGTCCAACCATTTTGCACCACACTTGTCATGAGTGAAACAAAGGAGCATAAAAAGCAAATTTTGTGTAGCATTCTTAGCAGGTCGACTTAGCGATTTGATGGTCCTGTCACGACGTAGTATGAATATGACATAAGCTTCAAATAACTTAAAAGAGAATTAATTTTGGCAATCACTGGTCCTAAGAAAGCAATTGAAAAATTGACCCGTGAAGGCTAAAATTGTATAATTTTAGCAAAAATTCTAGTATGGATCGGTTTACATAAATTATATATATTAAAATATAATATTTTATACAATAAAAATTATATGATATAATTTTTTAATATATATGATTCACGGGTATATAAGCCCATGCAAGAATTTTTCTAATTTTAGACACCTATCAAGATAAAAAATGTCTTTGAAATGACATATTGTTCATCTTTGTCATATAATAAGTGATAGTGGTTAATAATAATAATAATAATAATAATAATAATAATAATAATAATAATAATAATAATAATAATAATAATAATAATAATAATAGGATTTTTAATATAAGGTCATTTTTAACAGCGAAAGAAGTTAATGCAAATATTTATGAGCCAGTAAACATGTGAGTGTGACACTTTTATAGTACAGAATTTGCTTAATTCAATTAGTGATTCTTATTCGATGAGTGAATTTCGAGTTTGATACTTGTATGGGTGAGTTTGTTTGTTTGTTTGTTTGTTTGTTTTTTTTTAATTTTTGGGTGGGGGGAGGGGGGAGTAACAATGTTGGATGATTTGTTGTGGATGAATTTGTAATATTGAATTTCTTTTATTACTATTAAAAAGAGTGAAGGGCTAAATCTATATTTTTAAAACTTAAATTTATATCCCTATATTATAATTGTCTTATATAGTCACTATTACCTTTTAACTCTTCCATTTTGAAATTATTAATTTTTTAATTTCTAAACCATTATTTTAAATAAAAAAAATGTATTGACTTTTATATTTCTAAATCCTTAAAATTCTTCTTTCGTTCTATTCTCCGTCAAACTCTGTAACTTGTCAAATTATAAAAGAACGATATGTAAAGACGAAGTTTCTGAAATCTCTTCAAATCCTTTGACTTTTAAAAACTTAGTTGGTATGATATCTATATAAAAAAATAGAATGCAAATGAAGTGAGATGGTGGACTGAATAAAAAATACTAAAATAATATATCATTTTTCACTAAATATTTTTCTTTTAATTAAAAGGGTAGTTTAATAATTTTAAAATTAATAGTTTGAGAATGAACAAGTTAAAAGATAATAATGACTATAAAAGACAATTGTAATTTAGGGTGTGGATTTAGATTTTAGAAGTGTGGATTTAGCTCATTACTTAAAAAAAGGACAGAAAATCAAAACATTAATTTATAATAGTTGAGGGCAGAGACAGATTTAGGGGCCCCAATTTTTTTTTTTAATTTTGTAATTTACTCTAGAAAATTTTAAATTTTTAAAAAATTTTAAAATTTTATATTTTACCCATTTCAAAAATCATAATATTGTTCCTTAGTATAATTTGCCCACCAATTCTAAATTTCTGATTTCATCTCTAGTTGAGGGTATAGAAAATTACATCTAGTGCTTCTCTTGGGTGCTAATTTTGATAAACTTGTTTTGATCAAATGACAATTTATATCCCAATTTGAATAGATGCTATTATGTTTTGAGTAAGAGACATTATTTTCTCCAAATTGTACAGAGGGCAAAGGCATATCTAGGGCATGTGACTTTGCTTCAAGAATAGCAAAATCTGTCCCAGGACATATGGTGCAAATGTAAAAAATCTGCATTGGCATTGTACATCTCGCGATTTATATTCTACATAATATTTTAGAATAAGAGTTGTGAGGACTCTCGTAATGAGACATTACCAAGAATAGCAAAATCTTTCCTTGTCCAATAGGCATACATTGCTTAATAATACTCTTTTATGATTATGACTGGATTTCTGGATGTCAAGGAGACATGGCCATAGTTGACCAACCTCTGATTGGCGGTTTTCTATCTCTAGTTGACAGTTAGTCAAAATAACAAACCTCAACCTTAAATCCCCAATCCCAATTTGACGGTTTGGCAGTTGGCGGTTACGGTTGCAGTTGCAGTTGGCCAACCTTTAGTTTGGCAGTTTTTTTAAATTTTTTTATTTTTTGTATAAAAAGTATAAAAATAAGTGAAAAATAGTTACAAACATAAAATATATAAAAAAAAGTTTGAACTTAATTTTAATTTTATAAAATTAAGTTGCCTACGTATCCTCTTAAAGTATAGAGGAATTAAAACTCTCGTAATTCTCTTACCTTTTAACCATTTTTGCCTTTAATAGTCTTCATTTTTGGCTATTGTACTTCCTTCAATATTTACGTCCAAAAATTCGTTGAGATATGATTGCACATGTTCTTGTTGATGATT
Organism: Voacanga thouarsii; assembly: GCA_026120185.1. Taxonomy (NCBI): domain Eukaryota; kingdom Viridiplantae; phylum Streptophyta; class Magnoliopsida; order Gentianales; family Apocynaceae; genus Voacanga; species Voacanga thouarsii. Next base: position 2,196,079 of record JANUWF010001704.1, read on the forward strand.
TTCAATTCTAATCAAATCATCTAAATATGCTTAAACTTTAAAAACTTCCAATCGCATTCTTGAGAGAGTTTCACTCAAAATATTTCCTCTAATAACTAAAGACTTGTTCTACCACAATAGCTGAAGTAAGAATCTCCTTAGCCATTCGCGTTACAACAGGAAATTTGCTCTCATTTTCTCTCCACCACTTGAAAATATCAAATCTTTCACTAGTTTCATTCCACTTTAAATCATAAGTTAGATATAATTCAAGTTTCATGGTGGAATTTGAAGATCCTCTTAGTCGTTTTGACCTTTCAACCATCAATTTACTTGTCTGGTTAATTTTTGAAGATTCGAATATAGGAATATTAATATTTTGAGTTTCTTGGATAGCCCCACTATACCTTCTAGATTATTCAAAATATAAGTCGTAAAGAATATTCCTTACGTTAACTATTATACAAAAAATATCAAGAGGACATGTAAGATCCTTAGTACTACTATCATCATTATTTTCAATATTATGTTTAGAACATAAAGAATTATAATAATTAGTAAGATATTCTTGTAAACTCTCAATTCTCATATGTGGATTAAGAACAACAGCTACTAAATTAATATCAAGTATATCTAAATAATATTTTAACCATTTAGTTTTTATAGTATTAATACAAAGAGATAAAAAGAGTATCACTAGAATATTCATTAAAAATAACACTAACATTAACACATTCTTGAATAATTAAATGTGTAGTAGGATAATAAACACCAGATAAATTATAAGTAGTATCATTAAATATTTTTAAAATATATAAAATACATTCACAAACATTCCATTGTTGACGAAACAAATATATTCCAATAACTCTATTTGCAAAAAAAGCACATAAAAGTTCTTTTTATGGAAAAGATTATTTAGCAATTCATACGTTAAATTCCATTTATTTGGAACATCTTTTAGAAATTATTTTGGTTTCATGCCATTACATCAACAAAATTGACTCCATTCTTTTTTAACTGTAGGCCTAAACCATAAATAAGAAAAAACAGCTCTTATTAGTTTAATATAAATATCAAGACTTTTTAAACCATCTTGTACACATAAGTTTAAAATATGACATATACATCTAACATGAAAAAATTTACCTCCAAAAGTTAGCTCAATTAAAATTTTAAGACTAGTACTTAAGGCAATATTTGCACTTACGTAATCAAAAGAAATAAAAAAAATTATTCACTAAACCATATTCTTCTAAAATAACAATTAATAGTTGACTAATATTTTCAGTAGAATATAGACCATCAAAGGCCCTATAAGCAATTACTCATTTTTTAATATTCAATTCATTATCTACCCAATGACATGTAATACCCATATAAGAATGAGTTTGTTAATGATCACTTTAAATATCACTATATAAAGAATTTTGACTAGGCAAATTTAAAAAATTTTGAATTAATTGATTATTACTTTTTCTATATAAATTTTTAAGTGTACATGCGAGAGGGTAGTGTGGGGAACACGATTTGCAACAGAATTTAAAGTATTTTGACAATATTTATTACATTGTAATCTTTCACCAAAACTAAATGAAAGATGTTTTACAACTATCATTTTAGTTAATTCTTCTCTATTTGCTTTATCAATATATTTAAATATACCAACATACAGAGCAAAGGTAGTAAATTGTACCCGGTAATTTGTTGTTTGGAATTCAAACCGAACTCTTTAGGATGATACCTTCTTAGATGTTGAGAGAGCATATCATAACTCATTCTTGGCTTGAATGCATATAATTTATGAATACTTGTGCACTAATTACACTTAGTTTTGATTTCACTAGATGACATTTTTATAATGGTGAAATACTTGGTGAACATATTAACTTCTTTTTTTTCGTACTTTTTTTATGTTGCATCGGTTTGTAAATCACTTTCTTGAGGATGTTGTTGTTGAACTTCAATTTCTTCATCACTAACTTGCACTAGTTGATTAGTTGTTGAAGGAGAAAATGTTGCTGAAAAAAATTTGGGCCAAAATCAGAAGCCGATCGATAGCTAGATGTAGTAAAAGTCTCCGGTTGAAAATATGGATTAAAACTAGCACTATCACTCATTTTTCCTTTACCCTTAGAGTTATTTAGATGAGATGTTTTTTATAAAAATAAAAAAATAACAACAATATATATATTGATAATTGAGAATTGAGAGAGTTAAAAGAGTTACGATAGTTGAGAGAAGTGATGAATTTTTTAGATTTATGTCTTATTTATAGTGGAAGTAAGGGAGGAATTTTTTTTTTAAAAAAGTAAAATGCCGTTGCCATTGCGAAGAAATGAAACGATCATTGTGGCCTTCTTCTTTTTTTAATTTTCTTTTTTATTTTTTCATTAACACGTGTCAGAACATTATGCAGACACATGTCACAAAAAAATAATTAAAAAAAAGAACTTGACGGTTTAAACCGTGGATTGAAAAAAACCTCAACCCCAATTAAATTGTTGACTACGGTTCATGGTTCATAGTTTGAACCATGATCAACGATTTTTGGACCGTTAACCCTGATTCCGGTCCATAGTTCAACCATAGATAATTTGAACTTGGGTCATCCCTACCACCCAGTCAGTTTAATATATTAATTAAAAAAAATCCAAAAAAACTTGCATCACCTTAATATGAATAGATAAAGAAAGAAATCATCTAGCAAAACAAAAAAAGATAAAGAAAGAAATCGGAAAAAAAGAAAATTATTATTTTATTTTATTTTTATTCTTTATTTTCTTACTTATTTAATACCTGTTTTCCCTAACCTCTCCAACGTGGAAAAAAAAAATTGATAGGAAAGGCAATGAATGCCCTTTCTTCATTTACTTTCATTTTCTATTTTTTTTCAATGAAATAAGGTAAGTATATTTACTGTTATTCCTTTTTTTCTTCTATATTTCTCTCTCTAATTAAACACAAGGTTGAGTTTCATTTACATATTCTCCTCATAATATATTTCGAATGGAGGGGGAAAAAAAAAACCAAGGGTGTTTGACTACGTTTTGGAGCAAGGACATAATTTTATGCTTCTTTCACCCCACTAAAATTGACAATAGTTGACTTTTCATGAGATTTTATGTAAAAATAAAAATAAAAATATAATAATATAATATAATAAAAGTAAAAAATATGTGAGTCTTATAATATTTTATATCAAGTCTAAGTATATAAAAATAATATATATAGAGGTATATTAATTATTTTATAATAAATTATATTATAAAAAATTTTCTATAAAGAAAAGTATCTAATTTTTTAAAACTGTTTAAAATAATAAGCAGATGTATATTTTTAGAATGAAAAGAGTAGGGTTTTGAGTTCCGTGAAAATAATGCACATGGCATTGCATGATGAAGCCAAATGGCAAGCAGATTCACGTACTTGAAGAAGAGTGAAGAGGACAAATTTGGATTGACCGATCATTGTCAAACTCCGTATAATTAAATGCACCTGATAAAAAGTGACAAATTTCTAGTTTTCTATCATATGGCAATGAAAAGAAAGACCAGGAAAAAGGATAAAGAGATTAAAAAGTTTTCTGCCAAATTCCAAAGGTAGAGAAAGGGATAAGTGAACTTTTCCAATGGAAACTTACCCTTCAAAATTATTTATGCCAACTCTATATACCTTCCCCAAACCCTCCACGTTTTGAAGCAGTTAAAGCAACCCTTTATAATATAATTTATGATAAATTACATTCATCTATTTAGAAGCTTATAAAATATTAAAGAAAAATAATATAAAATATTTTTAATATTTAAAAATAAATAATCATACATATAAAAATTTAAATTTATTTTAAAATATTTCTCATATTATTGTACAATTTAATATTATATATATTTGCTTTCAAATAGTTATTAAATGAAAATTCACATAAGTAAATTTTTTTATATATTTAAATATAAAATTTATTATAATCGATATTTTAATTATTTTTATAGTGACTTTAAATTTTAATGTTAATAAAAATAACATTTGATTATTATAAAATTAAAAAAATTTAAAAAAATTTCTTTTCATAAATTATACAATCATGATATAATTTTTAAATTAAAAATTTACAATTATTTTAAGTAAATTATTGAGCCTTTTAATTTAAAAAAAAAAGATATTATAGTTGAGAATTTAAATATTTTTAATACTACTACGTAAAAAGTAGTCTAAGGAAAGAAATATAAGTGATGAGGAATATATATTTATAATTATATTTACGACAAAATCTAACTATATTTTACATGCTTTTATCACGTTCTTAATTTTAAAAGACAGTTTAATCAAACAAAGAACAAAATTTATACCTTCTCCATTTTACATTTTTGGTATAAAATTTGGTCAAATCCTATTGCGAATGTGACATTACTAATTTGGCTAATCAATATAATTTAAGAACTTCAAAGTTTTTTAAAATAATTGAAAGATAACAACCTTGTTGGCAACACGATTTAAGGATTAAATCAGCAAAAAAATTCTTTTATTAAAATATAAAATAAACCAAATCTATTCACTACTACTTTTTCTTTAAAATTTGTAATTAATTTATGGAGAAATCAACTGGTGCAACTTAGCAACTGTCTTTTGAGCATTTAATAATTTTTAAAGATTTTTTATTAATAAGAAATCACAATTTTACTTTTTATTATTTTTTATTAATAAAAAAATTTATAATTGCTATTCGAAAGTGTGCATAAAACTTGTGTTTCAAAAAAAAATTTGAATCTAGAACGTTAATATAAAAATTTTAATATTAATTATCTCGATCAAATCAAAGAACTGAATATTTTATACTCTCATTTTTTTTTTCCCTCAATGGCGCAAAAGGGTCATTTTCATTTGGATGAAAAATTTTAAAGATTTTTTTGCATTTTCAGTATAAAATGTTACATCATTTAAATCCCAAGGACAATGTGAATTTGTCATTTATCTACAACCACGAAAATTATTTGTGGTGAAGTGATCTCCTATGGCTGTGGCCATGTGTGGTCATTCTCTGCCCAAGTACATAGAACCTTTGCCTACCACCTCCATGGTACTATGACCCCTCGAAGCTAGGCCTTCCCACCGGCAAGGTGGTAGGCATCTCTGCTTCAGGCAACAATTATTTCTCGACTTTTTCTTTCTTGGAAGTAATATCATTAGTAATATCATTAAGGGTGATAATCGTATCTATTCAAGTTGTCAAGTCATGTCAATTTAAAATAATTATATATGACAGGTCAATTCGAATACGATACAATTAATAAATATATGTCATATCAATCTATTTATTTTTGTGTCATGTTCGTATTATAAAATAGATTGGTATGATATGACACGATTAGACACAAAAATTAAATAGGTAATTACTAAATTCGTTAACTCAAATACATACTAATCCCACAAATATATCCTCTTATTACACAAAAAATTAAAAAATAATAATAATAAAACAGCCCATAAAATCTTAAATAATCAATAAATAAACAAATCATCCAATTAAATATTTAGAAATCTCAATAAATTCATAAGATTAATCTTAAAAATCTAAACAAATATAACTTTGCAATAAAATAAGATTGTTTAAGAAATTGTTTTCTCTAACTAAAAGTTGTTGTAATAATATTATTTTCTTAGATACTAGATAATAATTAATCAAGAATGATTCATTTACCATATATCAAGCAAATAGTCACATTAATATTATTTATTTTCCTTAAAGGGACTCATATAATTAAACAAAATAGATACACAAATAATTTAATTAATTCATATAATAAAATTTAATTCAATTAATTCATGTAAAAAAATTAAATTATCTAATTTTCTATAGTGAAATTTGTAAGGTATTAAAAAAAGTTAAATGGATTCGTGGGTTGAAACGAGTTAAAATGGGTTAAACTCGTTTATGACCCAAACATGTTTAAAATTAAACAGGTCAACCTGTTTCGATTCGAACTCACGAAACCTTAACCATAACTCGATATAATTGTGTCATTTTCATATCGTGTTGACACACTGTATTCAATATTATCACCCCTAAATATCACTTTCATATTGGTGGACCCTAATTTAGTGCAAAAAGGAAAAAGGAAAGAAGAAGGGGTGTTGGTAAATAAAAGGCCATAATCACATGGAAGTTTCACCTATGTGGGTTCAGCGAAGGAGCCAAGGTCTGTTATAAACGATTGATAAAAGATACCCCAAAGAATCTCAACCTGTCTTATAATACAAGATGCAACAAATTTACCCGATGTTTTTAAATAATTTTTTGTTTAAACTTTAATATTCACATTTGTATCTTTAAATATTTAAAAATAATTTTAAAAAATTATATTTTTCTTCCAACCTTTTACAATTAAACAAGTGAATCACTCCGCACTATGCATGGAGGTCTTGCGGTGATTAAATAAAGGACTACAGAAATTAATGCCTTATAAGTGTATGATTCACACCCAGATCAAGTTAAGTCTAAGCCAGAAATGTAATTAGAACAAAATCAATACAGATAGCGACCAATAAACAAAAAAGATATGACAATTATAAAAGAAGAAACAAATATTTAATCTTGCAAACCTTGATAGTAAATACTCTCTTAGCAGTTTACATATGGTGCCCTTTATATGCAAAAAATAAAAAAAAAAATTATGAACTCAAAATGAACAATTATAAAAAATTAATTCTTAACTAATAATAACTAATAATATAATAATTTTAATTAATTTATTAACAAAATTAATATTCAAAGAAATAATTTAAAAAATTATCTGACATGTGGACAATTGATATCCGCACCGATATTAAAATATACACGACAAACTTAAAAGTGTAGATATCCACAAAATAACTAATAAAAAGAAAAAAACACACAGAAATTATAATAAAAAAATAATATTAATCCAGATAGTACTTTGGTAAGTTTTGCACTTTGTTGTTTTTTGCTATATACAACAATATATGGTGGACATCTCTAAATATAGAGATGTAAAAAATCTATTTAAAAATAAAAGAATCTAATGAAAAGCATCTCAAGTTTCTTTCTTTTTCTTTTTATAGAGTTCCTATTGTCTACACCAAGAGAGTAACTAATAATCAATTGGTGTCTCCTTTTAACTCCCATTAATTACTTATGTTTTTAAACAATTTACACAAGAAAAATAGAATACACTCACAACTATTATATAATAATAAAAAACTCCTATAGTAATTTACTCCTCTCATCCCCTTTTATCTGTCCATTTTAATTAAGATTTTTATTTTAATTTATCTGTCTTATTAATAAATTAAGACTATATTAATTGTTATTTTTTCACAAATACCTCTCTTTAATACAGTGAGTACTTTTGTACTTGTAGTAAGAAATAGAAGTAAATTAAATATGCTTACAACACAAAAAACTTTGGAATTTGATTACTCTTTAATAAAAAGAGAGATTATTTGAGAGTAAAATAAGAAATGTTGATTAATTAACTAAAAAGCCTTATTGTTCTTAAAACTTGTGAATCGATTAAAATAGATAGACAAAAGGATGAATGAAGTATTCAATGTCATTCCAAATATTGTTATACTTTCCAATCTTAAGGAAACAAATATATACAAATAAAATAAATCCACTAATGAAATTAAAACAAGAAGAAGTTATCGTATTGCAGGAATTGTCGTTGAGGTATGAATCACAATCTGCACTTTTTTTTTTTTTTTTGTAATGAAACCAGAGGTGGATTAACCAAGGAAATGGATCTTGCACTATCCAATTTCATAGAAAGGGCTGCTCTTATCAAGATAGAAGTTGCAAATAAATGTCTAGAAAAAGTTGTATATAACTTTTCTTGAACTAATGAACTGGGGTTCGTTGATAATCTCTTAGAAAATCTCAAGGAATTGGTAGACAACAAGGCTAATTCAAGATTGGAGCAGTTAAGGAAGATCTGATATTTTTAATACAATAATAAAATTAATGTGTTGGTGAAATTAATATATAGAAGGAAAGAGAAGAGGTAAAGTCTCTTCATAATGTGTTGATGAGATTAAAACAATAATGATAATAGTTATTATAATAAAAAAGATAATATTCATATATTTTTTAAAAATTATGTTAAATGTCTATTTTATCCATGACTTTTCAAATGAATCTCAACAGTTGAACATGTTAGTTGGAAGAACTGATAAAATTAACACCATCTATAAAGACATACAAAGGATTTCATTAAATCTACACCATTAATTAATTAGAGAAGCTGAAAAGGAAAAAAAAACAAATATAAGAACAATTTACTCACTTCTTCACTTTTAGTATGTGCATTTAGACTATTCTATTTAATGAATATAAAATTTATTAACCTATATCTGGCTGTTAACTTCTTTAATTAATACAAATAACATGATAATTTATTTAGAGTCATAATTATCCTAAAATTTTATATTAAATCAAAATAAAATATTTAAATACGAATAAATAGTGGTAATATTTTTTAGCGGATGAGATTTTTTGGAAAGGCTCCTCTACAGTATTTGCAAAATTAGTAGATCTTTAATATTTAAATAGAAAGACGCCAAACCAATAACAATTTTATTAGACTGACGAGATTGAAAATATTTGTTTATAATTTTCTGTTAAATTAGGCAATTATAAAATTGGACTCTTCATAATGAAAAAAAAAATGATTTAAGTGAATTATTAACTGTTAAATAACCATCTAATTATATATATATATATCTTAATATTATTAAAATACTAGAAGATGTTTAATTTTATAAATATTATATAAGATCTTTTTCCGACCGTAAAAGAAAAACAAAAATTATAGTCATTCGCCTTTTTAATTTTTCTCTGTTTTTGCTTATGTCAAAGTCCAAATATGTCAGGAAGATGTGGGCCCATGTTTCCTTATTTTGTAAAGCATACCTCATAGTCGAAAATTTGGTGACTCCTTTGCAATTGGATCCTTTATACCAAATAATCACATTGAAGACTCAAACATCCACATTCCATTTTTTCAATGGACCAAATATTTCGGGCATGTTCCCATCTTGCTTCTTCCGTGTTTTGTAGGGCACATGGCCTCATAATTGAGAATATGGGGCCTCATTGGCAATAAAATGAGACTGTTTTGACTAGCCATTATTTACCTGTGTTACTTAAAACCGTGAAAACTAACTTTAAAATTTATTGATAAATTATTCAATTCATAACTTAGTAAATTTAATATTTAATGCAATAAAAAACCCTTGAATGTTGGTGTTTACATATAGGTTTTCTTGAGCAACTTTTAACTATTTGAATAATTGACGTAGGGTTCTTTCTCTCTCTCTCTCTCTCTCTCACACACACACACACATATATATCTTGTCAGTGAATAATCCTACTGTAATTGTCATGAAAGTACATTTTGATGTGATACACTTTTATATTGCATTAAAAATAAAAGAGATAAAAGGCACATTTTCTCTTTAGTGTCTCTTGGAAGAATATATATATATACATTCCTATCATGTCTTTTACAGTGCACTAAACAGTTTGCAAAATCATGTTTAGATTTGTGTATGTGGACCAATAAATTTTGTTAGACTGTCGGATTGAAAATATATGTTTATAATTTTTGTTAAATTAGATAAATATCAAATTAAATTCTTCATAAAGGGAAAAAAAACATAAGATGATTTCATTAAATTATTAACTGGTAGATAATTATCAAATTATATTTATCTTAACATTATTAAAATATTCGAAGACGATGAATTTTATAAATATTGAAAATGATCTGTTCCCATCATTTTCCCCCCTTCAATAAATACATTCAACCCTCTAAAAGGGAAAAAAAAAAAAAATCATAGGCAATCACCTTTTTTATATTTTCTCTTTTTTTTTCCATTATGTCAAAGTCCAAATTGTTTGGAAAATGTTGCCTCATATTTCCTTGTTCTGAAAAGAATACCTCATAGTCGAAAATTTGGTGACTCCCTTGCAATGGAAAGCATTATAATGCAGACCGTTGTACTAGCAAGTGGACCCTTTATACCAATAATCACATTGAAGACTCAAACATCCACATTCCATTTTCTCAATGGACCAATATCCAAATACTTCTCCCACGTGTTGTAGGGCACAAGGCCTCATAATTGAGAATACGGGGCCTTACTGGCAATAAAATAAGACCGTCTTAACATCGTGAAAACTAACTTTAAAGCTTATTGATAAAATATTCAATTCCTAAATTAGTTAATTTAATATTTAATTCAATAAAAAAAATCCTTAAGTGTTGGTGTCTACATATAGGTTTTCTTAAGCAACTTTAACAATTTAAATATATATATATATATATATATATATATTTATATATATGACTTTGTCTCTTAAGTTGGTTTTAGTAATAAGTATTGGGTCATTTCACATTGTCATCTTAGGTTTAAACAAAGTCACACGTCTAATTAATCTATCGGATTGTGTTGTGAAGTATTATGTTTAGCTTATCAATCTCATGTGATTTTATTAAACTTTCTATTGAAGTATGTCAGTTTAACAGATAATAATATAGAGAGTATAAAAAACACAGTAAATTGGTAACTCAGTTCAGCTAACTAGCCTATGCCTACGAGATCTCGATTAGTAAAAAAAATTTACTAAATTTTAATGAAAGTTACAATTGCAACACTTATCTCAATTCACTAAGTGCTTCTAGTGGAATATAACAGAATACATTACAGTGCTCTTTCTGTCAAACCTATAGAAGACCATTGTTAAACTCAATTTAGTACAATTGATTTCCCATCAATCATTGTTGTAGCAACTTCATGAGTCTTTGTTTGACTCAAATCTTTCAAACCTGAAAGACAATGAGTTCGAAGAACAATTTAATTCAAGTCTGTCCAAATAGTTGTTTAACAACAGAAGAAAAAAAAAAATACTTGAATCCCTGTTGCAACAGATTAACAGAAACATACTACCATCAATGGTAGTTGCAATAGAACATTTTCAGAATATTATCATGAAATTCAGTCACTCTATATACACAGAAAGTTTGTGCATACGATCACTCGAGTATTTCTATTCTCACATATCTTTACCTTTATCAACTCGGCTTTATTTATATCTCAAGTATGTGCATTTTCTTCTTGCATTAGAAAAATATTAAAGCACAACCTCTTTTTATATTTTCGTAGTTAATTGTAGTTTCTTTCCCTCTAAAATTGAATCTTCATAGAACAAAATCATATTATAATTTATCTTCTAGATCCTCCAATTAAATCTACCACAAAGACATGCTAGATCTTGATAGAATATTCTTCTAGAATCTTCTGTAGCTATTACTTGCTGAAAGCAAATTTAGTCCGTATTAAACTATGCTAATAAAACTGGCTGATAAAAGAACTCAATATACTCATGATGTTGAAGTTGCATGTTGATGTTCCAACAACATAGATCCTAACAATCTTCCCTTTTGGCACTGTTTGATTTAAAAACTGTGTAACTTCAGTAGCATAACATAATATTCAACAGAACATGCAGCACTAAATATTCAACTTCTGTAACAAAACACAATCATATATAGCATAACAAAGCCTAAGCTTGAATTCAAAAAATAGTATCCAGAATAGTTAATATCTAAAGCTACATACTTATTATTACAGAATCTAAGGTTTGTAGTAATCAAAATGAGCAAAGTGTTTAATCAAATGTTCAACAAGCAACCAAACATCCAGATGTCAATGTTATACCGTATAAGTAACAACTAACATCCACAACAGCGACACCCTTTTTTTGCAAACATAGCCAATTGGTTAATCCTTAGACTCCCCCTGAGAACGAGTCATGACCTTGTATAGAGTCTCTTGGGCAAGTTGGACCTACTTGATCTTCTTTAGAGCCTTAGTAACTTGTGCATAAGAGTATCCACAAAGGTTTGCAACCTACTAAGCTGTACTGGTAGAGAAGATGAAACTGTTAAACTGGAAGGAATGGGCCTAGATGCAGATGCAATAGGAATAGAGTGATATGCCATAGACTTCAGTGAGGCTTGCCCTTCAAGCACTACAAGAAAATTAGTCTTTAGCGACAAAACAGTTTCCTGGCTAAAAGTCCAAATTTCCTCGTTAAAGGCCTTGCTGAAGGCCTTTAGCGACAAAATTTTTTTCCTCGCCATTTCGCCACTGAAGCTCTATAGCCAAAGGGTCTTAGTGACGAAAGTTTTAGTTTTGACGCTAAAGACTACACATTAGCGAGGAAAATAGTTTCCTAGCTAAAGACTTCAATTTTAGTTAGGAAATATTTTGTCGCTAAAAGTAAGCAATTTTTGTCGTCAAAAGCTTTCATTTTGTCGCTAGTGATTAGGGATGGCAATTTCCTCCCTTAAATTGGGGGCCAAGTTGGACCGAGGATTCCCCGATTTAAGTGGGGACAAGGTTGGGGAGGGCTCTACACCTTGGCCCCCCAGGCGGGGCCTTGTCGGGGACGTGGAAAGCATGATCCCCGACCCGCCTGACCCATCCCCTCCCCGGGCCTACCCAACCCGTCCTTACCCCCGGCTTGCCCGGCCCGCATAATGTGTTTGTAAAAAAATTATAATTTATATTATATAAATACAAAAATTATATATAATATATATAAAAATAAAATATATACATACAATATAGTATGTATATATATTTATATACATAGTGTGTGTGTGCACATACATACATACATACATACATACATACATACATACATACATACATACATACATACATACATACATACATACATACATACATACATACATACATACATACATACATACATACATACATACATACATACATACATACATGTCTTGTACTATATCTGCTTAATTATGATAAGTGAAAAAATATCTTAATTTATGAAATTATAGACTCTTATGTGAGATAATAATATACCTATATTAATAAATTTGTAATTCTAATACACTAATAAATAACATGCTAATAAATAATATAATAGTTGGGATGGTAAGACACTACGAACATTTTTTTTTCATTGATATTCTAAACATTACAATATTTTTATAAATTTTAATTGGTATTAATAATATTATTTTAATATTACTCCATAATTTATTTATTCTTATTTCTCTAATACTGTAAACATTATATATATTTTTTATATTTTTAAATAATTTTACTAAGAGTATGTTAGATAATTTTATTCATAATAATTCTTATTCTTAGATTTTTTTATTTTTGTATATATATATATATATATATATATATATATATATTAAAAAAGACATTTATGAAATTGTTCCAATTAAGGGGGAAAAAAAGTGAATGAGAAAGTAAGAATGGTATTGTAAAGTGGCATAGATACAAGTTTGTTTCTCAAACCATTGAACATCATGAGAGGCACGAGCAAAAATGATTAGTTTATAAACTTATATCCTTAAAGTCATTACTTATTTTAAAATTATATTTTCATTTGCAAATTATGATTGTATTGTATCTCATACTACCATTTTTTTATTTATCTCAAAAAAATATTTTAACTTTAATTTTTTTTTCTCACAAAGATAAGGTACAAAATAGAATACAAATGGTAATAATATAAGATTTGATTATAATTTAGGATGACAATGATAAATTTGATAAAAATGTAAACATTTGTGTGAATAAAAGTTTGTTCAACATCAATGAGTATTTGTTAGTAATGGAACAAAGTTGAACTTATTTGGAAGATAATTTCATTCAAGATTGATTAGTATTTGTTGGATTAGTAATTGAACACACCTAAACTTATTTGCAAATGTTTAATTTCATTCAATTATTAATATACAATATCTCACACTAACACATAAGTATATATTATTTCTAAATTAAATTTTGATATTAGTAGCACCCATTTAGAATTTATTTAGAATTACTTTTTTTTCTGTTAAGAAAATATAAATTATTATTTTTATAAAATTTCAAAATTTATTTAGATTTACTTTTTTCCATTGGGCCTAAACCAGGGCTCTGCATCCCCAACTCCCCGTTGGGCCGAAACCAGGCCCCCGCATCCCCAGTTCCTCGTTGGGTTGAGACCGGTGATTATTTTATCTCTGGTGGGCCAAGAGATCCCTGCCTTTCCCTGTGTCAGGGATGGGGATTCGGGGGGAATATGAATGCGGGGGCAGGGTCGAGATCTCAAGTCCCCAGCCTGCCCCGGCCCGACTAGTGATGCTTTTTCGAGACAAAAAATTTTGTCACTAAAATTTCGTCGCTAAACATATAATTTTATTTGAGAAATTAAAATATGATGGTAAAAAAATTATTACCTTTAGTGACAAAAAGTTTCCTTGCGAATACAAAAAAATTCGTCGCTAAAAAGGGGTCCATGGGGACAAAAAATTTTCTTACCAAAAGTATTGAAGTTTTTTTTAAAAACTTAAAAATTTGAGGAATCCTTGGTCCATGAGAACTAGTTGCACCTGATCACAACCTCCAATTGCATATTGTTTGCGTGAACTGAGTTTTGAACGTGCAACCTCTGGCTTCCTTGCTTTATGACTTTGCTATTAGGCCAAGCTTCCATGTTGGCCATGTCTTTTTATTTTTTTTAATTTAAACTATATCTAATATTTTTTTGAATTTTCTTTAAACATTAATATTATAACAAAATATAATAATTATATTAAATTTACTATAAACTACATTATTCAACGTAATAAATTATTTGTTATATTTATATAACTTTAAAAATTAAATATACTATTACTTATATCATTATATTTATTAAATGATTCTATACAAATAATTTGATTTGGAAAAAAAACTTAAACATATACATACATACATACATACATACATACATACATACATACATACATACATACATACATACATACATACATACATACATACATACATACATACATACATACATACATACATACATACATACATACATACATACATACATACATACATACATACACACACAATACATATATAAATAGGGATGGTAATTCTTTGGAATACAGCAGGGGCTCGGCCTGACGGGGGTGGGAATTTCTTGAATTAAGTGAGGATGGGGATAGGGATGGGCTTCAATCCTCGGCCCGCCAGGTGGGGATGGGGATCGCATGGTCCCCTGCCCATCCCTTACCCGCCCAGCTCGGTCCCGGCCCCGAATAACTTGCATAGTATATATAGTATGCAATTACATATCTAGTGTGTGTGTGTAATAGAATTCAAATTCAAATATATATTTTTTATTCAAATTCAAATTAAAGAATTCTATTTTCTTTCGAATTCTAGGTACCTTGTGTTAGAATTGAGAAATTCTATGGCTCGAATATTTAGTATTCTCTTATTTATTATCTGTGTCTTCTATTTAGGCAGTCGGGGGACCTGAGAGGCGGTGGTTTACCCTGTGGTGGATGTTAGCGATTCGAGTTTGCTTATCTCGAACTCTTAGGAAATGTCGAATCAAACCATTTATCCTTATTTCAACAAAAGAAGGGCGGAACTAGATTTTTTCTTAAAACGTTATTTACTTTTTCAATTGAGATGGGGCAATCTTTGAATCAAAGAATGATCAATAATATCAAGGTAGTCTAGTAAGATCAGATACCTTGGAAACAGGTAAACTTACCAACAGATTCTCTATTCCTTCTTTTTTCCATTTTTAAATAAGATTATAGATTCAGGGGCTCTTTCTATAGCTGAACGCGAGGGAAAGGTCATGTATACTGATACGGATATTACAAGAATTTCTGTTTTTTCTCGAATCCGTGATTGAGAGGCAAAGGATTAAATCCTTTTATTTTAGCAAATAAAGTTTTTGGTCATTATACGAATCAAATGTATATATATTAATATTGTAATATATACTGTATATATACACACTATATAGTATATATATTATATATATAATAATTAGTAATTAAGTAGATAAGTGAAAAATTTTGCATCATATATTTTTGTTGTGAAAATGCAATAGAGAATCTATGCGAAAAAAAGACTTTCATTTCCATTGTCTTATTTCTTTTTAATTTCAAAAAAGAAAAAAAAAGAAATTATCTCCTTTTCTTTTTCACGGAGTTTTCGATTTAAGGAAAAAGTGGGATAGAACTAATAAAGAAGATAGTAAAGAAAATAAAAAATAAAGTAGTATAATACTTTTAATTTAGTATACATAGAAATTAGAAGACTCTATAAATATCTTTATTTTTCTCAATCTCCTGAAAAAGATCTAATAATAACATTATTTAATGGACACAGGGGGAGTTAATCGATTAGGAGTGAGAGAGGATGTTGATTGTTCCTTAAACAGGTCTTTCAAAAGATATTCATCTATTTGATTGATTGATGAGCTATATAAAGACAATTCGTGGTTCAGATAGGAATAATCAAATTGAACTCATGGATTTATCTAGGATCATAAATGAGTAAATATTAAAAATACTTATATTTTTAAATGTATTATTCGTATAAAATATTTTTATATATGTTATATAACATATATTAATTATCAATTGTATAATATATATATATATATATTATGTATATTTATATATGCATATGTATACATTAATTAGGCAACTTAATTTTATTTTTTCTTCTTTTCAATTTTTATCCCAAAAAGTTAAGGGATTTTCAAAATAACAAATGCTTATATATACACACACGTGCTTATATATATATATATATATATATATATATATATAATCACAAAATATGAGTACATATAATTATATATAAAAAATAATATGCATATATAATAAATGTATCTATATTTATAAAATAATTGATTTTAAAAGTATTTATATTTATAATAATATATGTATATGTATATTTTATTTATTCTTATTTCTCTAATATTCTAAACATTGTATTTTTAATTTTTTAAATAATTTGACTAAGAATACTTTAGATAAGTTTATTCATAAAATTTATTATTCTTAAAATTTTTTATTATTGTATATATATTTAAAAAGATATTTATGAAATAGTTTAAATTAAAAAATGCTTGGTATATTGCCCCCCCCCCCCCCTCCCCCCCCTTTTTTTTTTTTACCTTTTTTGTTTTTAGAAAGGAAATGGTCTAGAATTTTGACTATTTTGTTTTGCAAATTATTAGGTAAGTATGAATAGGAGTAATTAATTATCCCTATCTTGCGAATATCCCACAAAAAGAAAAAAAAACCATAATCCAAATATATTTTAATGCAGAAAAGAATTTATATTAATCAATTTAACACTAGAGGCGTTATTAAATTGATGAACACAAAAAACAAAACAAATAGTAGAATTTAATAATTTAATAATAGAGTTTATATTTTAGTTATGTTAGCTCAAAACAAAAACAAAAAATATAATTAAAAATAGAACTTTATTTAAGCTAATATTATATTAGCTCATATAATAAAAAAAAAGGTTTTAAAATATAAAATTAGTAAAATAAATATATCAGCACATCCCAACAGTTCAAACGAATCAAATCCTACCCAACCCATCTTCCTTTCTTTTTTTCTCCGTGTTGTTCACCAGAAGCACGCCACCGCCCTCTCGAGCCCAGACTGAGCTGATATCGTTGCTGCCGCTGCCACCCTCCGTGTTGTTCTCTGTGTTGTTGCACGGCTTGCACCTCCTCAAATACAATTGCAAAAATTTGAACACCAGTTCAAGGTTAAGAAGCCCTCCTTTTCTAGGTGAGTTGGTATATTTTTTGCTTGAAATTTGCGATTGATTTTGAGCCTTTAGTTAGATTAAATTTGTATCTTTTGATATTTGTTGATTGAGTGCAGCTTAAATTGCAACTCCTCTTTAAAATTAAGCTTGCTTGCGATGCCGATTATCTATTTCAAATATCTTATGTCAATGTACTGAGCCTTTGTAATTGAATACCAAATAGGATGCTTCATGCTATGTTAGGAAAAAACAATATCTAGATGAGATCTCTTATGTCAATGTACCAAGCCTTTGTAATTGAATATGTAATAGGATGTTTCATGTCATGTTAGCTAAAACAGTACCTAGAAGGACAATAACCAACCAATGGCATCCTTGGTAAGCTCATTAGTAGTTGTTTGCAATGATTGTAAATATACTCTATGCAAGAATGACCAAAGCACAAATTTTGAAAGTTGTGATCTTACTTCCATTCAACAATGCATTGAATGCTAGCATAGCAGCATCACGTTAGTGGTCTGAATCTAGCATAGCAGATGTTTGTAATACAGCTTTGCTCTAAATTGGAAGGGAATTGCGTGTAAATTTCCTGTAATCTAGTAAGAAATCGTTTTCTAGCCCATTGGTAGAATGAGTCTGCTAAATTAGTTAGGATTTCAAAGCTTTTCAAATAAATTTAAAATGACCTTAACAGGCTCAGTTCTAATTTATAGATCATGGAGGATGTTATTTCATTTGGCTTGTGTACATGGAACACACCCAAGTGAAGAGAATGAAGCTCAAAACCAGGTCCTATAGTGTCATAGGGACTATTGTTTACTATTAGGCTAAGACTGGGAGAATTGGAAATATGTTGCCAAGAAAACACTACTTTCAATGTAGTTCCAAAGAGAAAGGCTCAATTTGATTCTTTATATGTCCAGTACATATAACATTTTTAGTTCCTTGTTTCAGTTTGTATTGGTGAAGTAAGATAGTTGGACTTGGGTGAAGTAAGTTAGTAAGGACTTGGGTGTGACAAGGGAAGCAAAGTCCTTCTAACCTAGTGGGTGACTTAAGAGATTTGAAGTATCAAGTAAGCTAGAATATGATTCTCGATTCTTCATATCTTGCAGTTCACCACTTATATCTCACCCATGGTCAAGGTTTAAGCTTCATATCTTTAATTTAAAGAAGAAGAGTCTCTCAAAAATTGAGAATTTCAACGACTTTCAGGCAGCGGAATATATTTGAGGTAATTCCTCTTCAAACTTCTAAATTTGATAATTTTTTTTCTTGGTTGGTGATTCCATTTGTTTAAATCGATCTAAAGAAGGCATACATTTTCTAATCTTGTAGTTATGGATTTGAGTCTTTCTCCCCCCCCCCCCCTCCCTCCCTCCCCCTTTAGAGATCTTGTTAGCATTATTTTTGCCCCTTTCTCTTCTGCGCTCAACTGTTGTTTTCTTCTTTTGAGTGCTTGATATCATGCTGCAGCTCTTTAGCTATGTCATATATGAATGTTGTAAAAGTACATCGTAAACATATTCATAGTTCACAAATAGGGCTACTTAGGGTGCACTTGGTCTCTAAAAAAATTAAGCACTTACATCCATTATAACCAATGCTCATGCTAGTTAGGACTCACAACAAGGAAAAAAGACCAATACTTATGCTTTCCAATTTTAAAAACAATAGTAAAGATACAGTAGTATATATAGTCCCCATGTACAAGAAAAGATCTCTAAGGAGTGTTGTTTGTTAGACAAAACATATAGGGGAACATAGAATGAAGCAACGGTCACTACGTATTTAAGATTCTAAGAATTTGTACTAGTCAAAGCAAGGATGAAGTGGACTTTTTGGTAGAACAAAATTAATTAGAAGAAAATATTAAAAACAAGTTACTGAAAATAGTTACTATAACAAAATCCATTCTACCAAATTAGATGAAAATATTAAAAACAAACTACTGAAATAGTTACTATAATTGAATCCATTTAGTTGTTAGATTTGCTAAAAACCTGAAGACCCTTCATACTATACATGTTGAATAGCATAATGTTTTGAGCAATTTTTTACTTTCTTTTTAGCATATGAGGCAGCTTTTGAGAAGTAAGTGCAAGATTTTTTTTTCTTTCTTTAGAGTGGAAGAACATTATCTTGTAAATTCTTTCAATTCTAATTCTCATATGGGTGAAAGAATTTATCATCCCTTTTAACTTTCTATCTTTTCCCTCTTTAGTTCTCAACTGATGGCTAACAATAGGAAGTTCATGAAATTGCCATAAGCTGATATTTTCTCATGCTAAAATTTCACTATTACACACATATTCTATCATTGTACTTAGAGTTATTTTCTATTAATAAATATTCATCATTTACATATTTATCTTTTCAACTTAGTAGATGTCACATAAAGATCAAGTTAGTTAAAATTCAGTCAAACTCATGGAAGAAACTACCTCAACCCCACGTGATAGTTGCAATCCAAAGTCATATCCTATGCAACAAGTGAATATAGTAGTTGATGAGAGTATTGAACCTGAAGTTAGAGAATCTCAACAGCCAAAAAGCCAAAGTGATGTTAGACCTATTGGAAGGCAAAAATCAACGGTGTGGAGTCATTTAAAGCAAAAAATGATAAATGGTAAACAAAAAACTGAGTGTATTTATTGCTCTCAAAGCTTGTTGCTGGTGCAAAAAAATGGAATAAGACATTTAAATGATCACATGAAATCATGCAAAAAGAGAAAGCAACAAGACATTAGACAAAGTTTTTTAGCAGGGAAGGTAACTGATCCTTCTTCAAATATTACACAAATGTCGAGTTATGTTTTTTGCCAAGAAGCGGTGAGGAGAGATCTTATTGAGATGGTAGTTATCCATGAATATCTGTTGTCTATGGTAGATCATTTTGGATTTATAAAATATTCAAACTCTCTGCAACCTTTGTTCAAGATGATCTCAAGAAATACTTTGAAGAAAGATATCTTAAAAATTTTTGATGATGAGAAAAAAAAGATAATGGCTTTATTGAACAAAAATCGTGGGAGGATTGCTGTCATTTGTGACTTATGGACTGCTAATCACCAAGACAAGTCTAATATGGTTATCACTGAGCATTTTGTTGATAATGCTTGGCAATTGCAACATAGAATTTTGAAGTATTTTTTTGTCTTAGCTTTTCTTCTTGAATTTGATTGTTTACTATAAAGTAAAGCACTAGTTAGTTATTACACATTTTCTCTCTTTTTTTTTTTTTTTGTTATTGAAAGGTTTATCTATGTGCTATATCCTCATACAAGTGATATACTTGATAAAAGTTTGAAAGAAAGCTTCTTCGATTGGAACATTGATAGAAAGTTATCTACAATTACACTTGATAACTGTTCTAATAATGATGCCATTATTGAAAATCTCTTGGAAAAACTTCAACCTAACTCTCTTATGTTACATGAGAGTTTACTCCATATGTGTTGTTGTGCACACATCCTGAATTTGATTGTTCAAGATGGATTATCAGTTATACGTGAAGAGATTGAGAAGATTCGTGACAGTGTTAGATTTTGGATAGTTTCACCTAAGAGATAACAGAGATTTGAAGAAGCTGCACATCAAATAGGTACTCCATGTTCCAAGAAGCTAATTTTGGATTGCAAAACTAGATGGAATTCAACCTTTTTGATGCTTTCGACTGCATTGTCATGCAAGGATGTGTTTTATAGGCTGAAACATAGGGAGTGTTTATATACTTGCTTGCCAACTGAAGATAATTGAGTTTTGCACAAGAGATTTGTGATTATTTGTGCATATTTTATGAGGCCACTCAAATATTTTCGAAAACCAACTCTCCAACTATAAATTTGTTTTTCCTTACTGCTTTCAATATTAGAATAGAGTTAGATAAATGGCTTGCAAGTGAGAATCAATTGGAAAAAATAATGGCTGAAAAGATGGTCTATAAATTTGATAAATATTGGAGAGATGTGTATGAAATTATGGGTGTAGTTGTAGTATTAGATCCACGGTATAAGATGACTTTTGTGGATTTTGCTTTTCCACAAATATTTGGTAATGATGCTCCTATGAACATTGAAAAAATCAAGAAGTTTTGTAATGATTTGTTTCATGAATACAAGTAAAAAAAAATTAGAAGTATTCGAGTCAGTCAGCAACTTCCTTGTCATTTCAATATCTTCAATAACTTGGAAATTGGTCAACAACAACAGTGGAACATCGACTTGCTGGATTTTATAATTTTGTAGCACAAAATAAGAATAACTTGCAAGAAAAGACAGAGTTTGATCAATATTTAGAGGAAAAAGTTTTACCATGGAGTAGTGGAGAATTTGATATCTTAAATTGGTGGAAGTCAAATAAAACCAAATATCTTATTCTTCACCTGATTGCCAGGGATATATTTTGTATTCTAGTATCTACAGTTGCTTCAGAGTCTGCATTTAGTACTGGAGGAAGAATGGGTAAATCCACATCGCAACAAACTTCATCCAAATACACTTGAAGCTTTGATGTGTGTTTAGAATTGGTTGTGTACTGATATTCGTGCTAATAAATATAGTTTATGAATTGTTTTGTATTATAATTATATTTTAATTAATTAATGCTTTTATAGGTTCTTCTTTGAATGCTATTGAGTTTAGCTCTATTTTAGAAGACGTGGATACCGATGATGAGAGTGGGGTAATTTTTTTAAAACTTATTATCATTTATATTTTTTTTGTATTGTTGATTTGATCTATTAATATTTCGAATAATGTACATAATATTTAAAAAATTACTAACAATATTTCTTTTCTAGGTGAATGGGTCTACCGAGGTTGGACTTGAATGAAGTTTGGATTTGGCAACTGTAACTTTTCTTGACTTAAATTACATTGTATGTTTAAGTAGGGATATTCGTTACATTGTATTGTACATTGAACTTGGTTATTTCATGCGTCATTTGCTTATTTAAGTTTTTAATATCTTGGACTCTTGGGTTGTATATCCAGTTTTTTGTCTTGGCTTGTGTTTCCATTTTGTGGATTGATATGCGCTAGGACAATTGGACTTGTAGCAGTTGAATTTCCCTTTGTGAAAATAATATGTTTATCTTTTATTTTTTTGAGGTTAGGAATTGTCTATTTACATGGGTTATTAAATTTGGTTTGAGATGTTGATAGGGGCTGAATTAGTCATATTTTTCCTAATTATTTGAGGATCTTTTGCGATACATTTTGTTCAATAATTAGTTATATTCCTTCATATTTGAGATTTTACCCTTGAAAATGTATTTTGTTTATTATTTCAGATTTTTGGAGTAAAACGAAGCAAAAAGTCATGAAAGAGATTAAAGGCGGCGCTGGCTAGGGCACTGGAACCGGCGCCGGCCATGCACTATTTGCACGAACTACAAAGCGACGAAAAAATTGTTGAAACAGAGTAAAACAGAGTGGAACTGACGCCGGCTCCAAGAGTTAAGGTGGTGCCGGCTGTATTCTGGTATTCATTATATGAAATTCGGAGAAAAATTGGCAAACAAGTAGAGAACCAGAATACAACCGGTGCTGGCTCCGAGAGCCTAGTCGGCACCGACTGTGCCCTGAAGTTAAAGCGGTGTTTGATTTTTCTACACGATTTTTGGTAATCTATGGAGTTTTAGTAGCTTTCAACTTCTACTTGGCCAAGAACATTACATCAACGAGTTTAGGCATTTCCTAAGCCTATAAATAGAGGAAAAATACAACGGAAAAAGGGAGAATTCATTGATCATCATAGAAAATCACTCAATCAAAGGAAGAATTCTTTAATTTAAGGAGGGTTGTGCAAGAAGATCTTCAAAGGAAGAAGAATGAGGCTTGTCTATGAGTGCTTTCTTTTACTTTGTTTTCTTTTTCTTGACAATGATGTATTAATTATTTTATTGTAATTTGATATATTTTAGATAGTCATGATTTTTAGAGTTGTTTGATCTTTTGATTAATTGATTGTTATTCTTGGTATTCAATTACTTGTGCTTATTACGAGATTAGTTGGTTGGTTTTCTCCATTAACTTACTGGACCAAGGGGGTTGATTGCTTAGAACTCGTAATTGAAGGTTAATTGATGTCTTCCGAGACCAAGGGTTCATTAATTAATTTCATGTTTTAAATTTTTCGAGACCAAGGGAATTTAATTGAGGATTGTGTTTAATATATCTTTTGGATGAATTAGTTGAGATGAGACCAAGTGATTTTAATTTATCTAGAAGGTAGTGATTTCATGGATTGACCATCGAAGTGAATATACTTTAATCCTTCATGATGCCAAGAGAATAATTAGTTATGATAATGGCTGGGTTCTTTAAGATCATGTTTGTCAAAATAATGGTTTAAGTTATGTAATTCTCCATCCTTGACATGTATATATTCTTTTCTTTTCTTTTCCTTTTTATTTCATTTTAACTTTATTGAGTTGGTTAAACAATAAAAGAAAAGTGATTAATGTATACTTGTTCCTTGATGATCGCCACTCGTTTGAACCCTATGCTATGTTAATGATGAGTATGCTTGCTCATATATGTAATTTGGGGTTAATGTTTTAATTTAAACTTGATTGGGAATGTGCTTATTTTTATATGATTTTTATACCCAAATCCATACGCATCAAGTTTTTGGCGCCGTTGCCGGGGAACAATATCATGAAAACTTGGATTTTGTTGATTTAACCATGTAAATATGTAAATTATGTATAATGGTTCTGTTGCAAAAAGGTGCTATCTTTTGTATTTCATGTATTCTTGGACATCCTTGTAACCTAACATAACCTACTAACTTTAACTATGTTTGATGTACTAACTTTGTAACCTTCTAATTTGGTTTTAATCATTAATTCTGTTCTCTAACTTGCTTCTTGTTTTCTTAGGTGTTATCCTTGGTATATGACCCGAAAATTCGAAGGCGAGATAGCCGATTTTGACCCTGAAATCAAAAGGACATTGTCAAAAATTCGTCGGACAATTCAAAGGAACTTGATCGTCGAATTGAATGGTGCTCAAAACAACAATGCTGGGAATGGTAGGAGGGTTATGGATGACTTTGTGAAATTCGCAATCTCGGACACAGGCTCGAGTATCACTAGGCCTAGGGTAGATGCAAATAATTTTGAAATAAAGCCCAACATTATCCAAATGGTGCAAAATATGGTTCAATTCGACGGGCTACCTGAGGAAGATCCTAATACTCACTTAGCTAGTTTTCTT
This sequence comes from Voacanga thouarsii, assembly GCA_026120185.1. NCBI lineage: Eukaryota > Viridiplantae > Streptophyta > Magnoliopsida > Gentianales > Apocynaceae > Voacanga > Voacanga thouarsii. The sequence continues at coordinate 2,220,933 of JANUWF010001704.1, forward strand.
GAGATTTGTGATACTTTGAAGATGAATGGTGTTTCTGAGGATGCCATAAAGTTAAGACTTTTCCTTTTTTCTTTGAGAGATAGACCGAAATATTAGTTGAAATCTTTACCTACAGGTTCCATTACTACTTGAAATGCCCTATCTGAAAATTTTTTTGCCAAATATTTTCCTCCAACTAGGATAGCCAAACTTAGGAACGAAATCTTTGCCTTCCAACAATTAAATTCTGAGTCCTTATATGAAAGTTGAGAGAGATTTAAGGAAATGTTAAAAAAATGCCTTCACCACAGATTTGAGTTGGGAATGCAAATGCTTATTTTTTTTAAATGGCCCCACGTTCACAACACGGCAAGTGGTGGACTCTTCTGTAGGGGGTTCTATCAATCATAAGACCCCGGAATAGGTATTTGAGCTTATTGAAAATTTGGCTTCTAATAACTATTTTTGGGGAAGTGCAAGGTCTAGAACTCGTGTGCAAGGAGTGTACAAAGTGGATGCTGTGGCAGCATTAGAGGCTAAGGTGGATACCTTAACCCAGAAGATGGAATAGTTGGTGATGCCTCAAGGCCAGGGTTTAAATGTAAGTTGTGATTTTTGTGGAGAAGGACACCCCAATCATGAATGCCAAAAGATGGGATCACTCTAGAAAACTTTGGAGCAAGCGGTCTTCGCAGGTAATGTCTGGCTAGGTAACAATCCTTATAGTTCTACCTATAATTTTGGTTAGCGAAATCACCATAATTTCTCTTGGAGCAATGAGAATCAATCTAGGCAAAGTTCTTTCAATTTTGGAGGCAATTAAAGGAACCAAAACCCCATGACCAACACTGCAGCACCTCCAAAGCCACCATTGGAAGAGTTGATTGGCTAATTGGTAAGTACCACGGAGACTAAGTTCCAAGGAGTCGATATAATAACAAGGAACCTAGAGGCCTCCATGCGCAATTTGGAGAACCAAATTGGTTAACTAGCCAAACTCCTGAGAGATTGGCAAGCAGGGACACTACTAGGGAATACTGAAGAAAATCCACGGGATTAAAGCCGTGGGAAATATTGAAGCCTTTTTACTTTACTTTACTTTTCGTTTTTGTGATAAAGATAATTTTTTTTATTCCTGTCATTTTGATTGATTGTTTTTTTTATTCAAGTGCATTATTCAGCATTAGTGTGTTTTCTGCATTATTATTATATATATATAAAAAAAAGGGAGAACCGGACAGAACCAAGCCGGCGTCGGTTCCTGTCGGGAAGGCGCACTCTTAAGGGCCATTTTGGCCACTTTTTCTTTAAAATCTCCATTCTCCCTCTCAAATTCTCTCAAGTCCGTGCCGGCTTCACATCCTCCACTTCCCAAAATTTGATTTTCCAACTCCAAAACACTTCTATAACATCTCCCTTCATCTCTTTTGTTGATCCTACGGCTCAAAATCCTCAAAATCTTCAATTTTTCATAACCACATCACATTCAATCCACAAGCAAGGAGCTTAGATTTCTACAAAAAGCTTACATCTTTTGCTTGCCCATGCATATAAGAGCATGAATGTATGATTTTTATTCAATTCCTACGGTTCAAATGCTGTAGATGACTTTGTCTAATTTTAGGAATACTGTTGGCCGAAAATGGGAATGTGTATGCTAAGAATGACATGGACTAGATTAGGAGTCAATGCTTCTGTGATGCTTGATTCATGCATATGATCATTAGGGGATTTATGCATATAGTTAAGGTTAGAATTATGGCTATTTGTGATGATTGAATAATGACTACATATGAAACTTGAACTGGTGTTTAATGCCATGATACTGCCTTTATTAACATGATCATGTCTACTTGCATGCATTGAGGATCTTCAACACGTTTATACTTTACAGTGAATTTTACCTGTATTGTTGCAGGTTATGTTGAATTGATTGGAGGTGAGTGATTGAATTGTTTGTGGAAGGATGCTATATATTGACGGAGTTTGGGTTTTGCGGATTGTGAGATTGGTTGAGGGTTGTGTGAGAGTTGAGGAGTATCTGTGCAAGGGTAGTTACCCTATTTTAAGTTTTGAAGCTCAATTGTTCTTTCTTCCTATTTCCCCCATTCCTTACTTGAACATGTCTAGAGCAAAATGTCATTCTTCTAAAAGGGCGAGAGCTTCCTCTTCCTCAACCCCTTCATCCGGTGATTCTTTGTCCCTTAGACCTACTGAGTTTATAGATGCATCTTGTGAGGAATAGTACAATAGGAGAGCATCTAATAAGATCATTGTTGAATGGACTTTCTCACCCACCTTAGATCGTGCACTCAAATTGGGTATAATGTTTCGACGGCTAGGATGGGGTTCGATAGTCCAATTGAAAGGAAAGTATTGTCCCGTTCTTATTAAGAAATTTTATGCTAATATGATTGATAAGGGCAATAAACATCTTCCCCATATTGAAACGAGAGTGAAAAGAATCCCTATTGTCATAACTCAAAACCAATTAGCTAACCTCCTCCAGGTCTTTGATGATGATACATGGCAAGGGATTGATGTGAATAATCAAAAGATTCTTTCTGACCCGAATTGGGATGCTAGCGGGACTAGAGCCACCTTAGGATTATATAAGCATAATGCCTTTCAAACCAATAGTTTCTATTCAAACAATGATCTGGCAGCCAACTTTAGAGCTCTAGTCTATATGTTTGGGTTCAATATTGTACCCCCTGCTAGTGGTTTCAATGATATTAGACTTATTGACACTTATATTTTGCATAAGATGATGAACACATTACCTATCCCTCTTGCACCATTGATCATCCAATCTATTAGGGAGGTTATTCATCACCGTCTCTCCATAAAAGCCTTCGTTTTTCCCTTGGTTATAATAAAAATTTTGAAAGACGTTGGTGTGAGTCTTGAGGGAGAACTGATGGAGATTACCACTAAGCACGATATGGTCACTGAGCAAACTCTTATGAGTTGCGGGTACAAGTACAGCCAGGAGTTGAAGAAGTAGCTAACTCCCTTCGAGGTCAGACATCCCGGTCAGGTAAGGCCACCCATAGTGGAGGAGGAGCAACCACCACCACCAGCACGTGCACGAGCTAGCAGCTCTCAGTCCCACTCCTGGACTGACTTTGAGACTACCGTGTTGGGACGACTAGACCAGCAAATGGAGGTGCTCCTATGCTTGCAAGGTACTATGGAGGACATGGCAAGACGGCAAGCTACCATGGAGTAGCAGTTGGCCGAATTGAGGCGGCATTCTTCTGGGCCACATGGTGGTGAGGGAGCTTCTACACAAGATGATGATGATGAAGAGGACTGATGATGCTTGTCTACATTTTCTCGATTACTCTTGTTTTTCCTTTCTCTTTTAATATTTTTTCTAGTTAGTTTTGTTTTTTTTTTGGTACTATTTTCTTTCTTTTATTTTTAGATTTATTTTCTTTTCTAGTTTTTATGTTTTGGTGTGCTCTTTTGTATTTTTCTTTTTTAGGTACTTTGCCAATGCCTCGTTCTCCAACGCATTCAGCTCTTGTACAGCACAATGCACAATGAATGAAAGTTTATTTTTCTTATCTCTTCTCCTTTATATTTTTGGTCCCATGGCATTGTTTAGTTCTTATTATATTTCTTTGGCCATTGAGGACAATGTCCAGTTTAAGTGTGGGGGAGTATTTTATTGATAAGTTTTTATACATATACTTTTGCCTTCTTGGGAGCAAATTTTGAGCGAAAATTTAAAATTTTTCTAACTTTCTTGAAGATTTCAAGCTGTATTTTTAATGCATGTCTTTATGATGGATTATAGAGCATATGTTCTATATCATTTCTGGCTTATGCATGACTTTTTGCACCTACTTGGACAAAGTAGTTCCTGATCAAATGCTTTGCATTGTTCTTAAACCTGTTTTTCTACTAAAATTCATGGAGCATTCTAGAACTTACTTGAATACCTCTCGAAGCGAAATAAGAAAGACAATCATGATTTAACTTAGGGATGATGGTAATAGGCCTTCTTTGGATAGTTTGAGCTTTTCAAACCTACCTATTTTCATATTATTCCTAGTGCCTATTTTAAGCCTAAATTGTTGGTTTCTTTCTTTAAAACCGTCACAATACTTTGTCCATTGCTTGTTTTGAGACTTTGAATAATTTTTTAAATCTTTATGCTCTTGATGGATGAAAATACATGAAGGAGAATGTGAGGGGGGGAGTACATGGAGAAAGATCAAGACTGTTACTTTTAGTCATGGACTAATACTGAGTTGAGCTGGAAAGAGGAAAGAAAGCAAAGAAAGAGAAGAAAGAGAAAAGAGAGATTGAAAACAAGAAAAGAAAACAAACAGCTGCTAGAAAAGATGGAAAGAAAGAAATTGAGAAAGAAAAGAAAAGCAACAGTAAGAGTGAAAAGAAGAGAAAAGAAAGAGAAGAGAAAAGTTTTTGAAAGAAAAAGAAAAGAAAGATCACAAAAGGGATGTTGATTGAGCTATAAAAGTTCAATTCATATAAAGTACTTGACACCATTGCTAGAAATTTGAGTGATTTTGTGAAAGAAATAGAGAAGAGTTGATGAGAAAAAAAAGAAAAGAAAAAGAGAAAAAATGCAGGATTTGCTTGAGTGGAGTTGTAATTGTTGAATAAGGTTATAATTTGATTGATTTCTGGAATAGGAGAGCAAGAAGAGTTGGAAATTATTGATTTATTTTGTTTTTACTTTTCTTGCGAACTCTCAACTTCTTTAATTTTTGATTCTCCTATATTCTTCGTTTGATAAGTTACATTACAAGCCTTTAGCCTTATATTACAAGCTTGAAAGTCCTACTTGATCTAAGAAGAATCATGATATGTCTCGAATTAGTGGAGAGAGTGTATGAAAGGTCAGCCTATGGAATGCATATTCTTTTTGAACTAAATTCTTTCCAATGGTTGGAGAATATTTTAAAGTATTGGGATGGTTCTACTAAGTCATTATTCACTTACACAAGTCTTGCATTTGTTGTGAAAGATGTAGTAGTATGTGTTTTATGTTCTTGAATGAAGAAAGTATTAGAGATATTGTTTTAAAATTGATTGAGTGATTTGATGAAACCTTGTGTTTTCCTACTTGTTCTTGATACTTTGCTTGAGGACAAGCAAAGAGCTAAGTGTGGGGGAATTGATAGGGGCTAAATTAGTCATATTTTTCCTAGTTGTTTGAGGTTCTTTTGCGATATATTTTGTTAAATAACTAGTTATATTTTTTCATATTTGAGATTTTACCATTGAAAATGTATTTTGTTCATTATTTCATATTTTTAGGATAAAACGAAGCAAAAACGTTGCGAAACAGATTAAAGGTGGCGCCGGCTAGGGCACTGGAACTGGCGCCAGCCATGCATTGTTTGCACGGATTATGAAGCGACGGAAAAATTGTTGAAACAGTGTGGAACCGGCCCCGGCTCCAAGAGTCAAGGCGGCGCCGGCTGCATATTGGTCTTCATTATGTTAAATTCGAAAAAAAATTGGCGAATAAGTAGAGAACCAGAACACAATTGGCGCCGACTTTGAGAGCCTAGACGGTGCTGGCTGTGCCTTGAAGTTAAGGCGGTACTTGATTTTTCTACGCGATTTTTGGTAATCTGTGAAGTTTTACTATCTTCCAACTTCTACTCAACCAAGAACATTATACCAATGAGTTTAGACACTTCCTAAACCTATAAATAGAGGGAAAACACAAGGGAAAAAGGGAGAATTCATTGATCATCATAGAAAATCACTCAATCAAAGGAAGAATTCTTCAATTCAAGGAGGGTTGTGCAAGAAGATCTTCAAAGGAAGAAGAAAGAGGTTTGTCTATGAGTGCTTTCTTTTACTTTGTTTTCTTTTTCTTGACAATGATGTATTAATTATTTTATTGTAATTTAACATTGTTTTAGATAGTCATGATTTTTAGAGTTGTTTGATCTTTTGATTAATTGATTATTATTCTTGGTATTCAATTACTTGTGCTTATTACGAGATTAGTTAGTTGGTTCTCTCCATTAACTTACTGGACCAAGGGGGTTAATGGTAGTTTCAATTTATTAATTTCATATTCTATTGGCTATTAACTTACTGGACTAAGGGGGTTGATTTGTCACACCCCGTGCCCGCGGACCCGGGAGTGCGACTATGGGCCTGGCAGCACCCACAGTCAATTATTTGGCCGCCGTCCTCGCTGGGCCAAAATGGATATCCCAAGTTGACAATGGGTACTTAGGCCCATTCTTATATACCATTCATACTTCTCATCCCAATCCCATGTGGGATTGGGGCATCACAGGGGCGTGACATTGGGCTTGGCAGCACCCACTGTCAACTATTTGGCCGCCGTCCTCGCTGGGCCAAAATGGATATCCTAAGTTGACAATGGGCACTTAGGCCCATTCTTACATACCATTCATACTTCTCATCCCAATCCCATGTGGGATTGGGGCATCACATTCACCCCTCCTTTAGGCCCAAGCGTCCTCGCTGGGCCCATATTTTAGGGGCTAAACCCAGGACCAACCAGGCGGCATAGGATTCTAGAGGTGGCTCCCACCACGCACGGTGTAGCACTTAGTTCTCATACCGGGGCTGGTTACCTTCTCTGATACCAAATGTCACGCCCCGTGCTCGCGAACCCGGGAGCGCAACTGTGGGCCTGGCAGCACCCACGGGCCTGGCAGCACCCACGGTCAACTACTTGGCCGCCGTCCTCGTTGGGCCAAAATGGATATCCCAAGTTGACAATGGGTACTTAGGCTCATCCTTATATATCATACATACTTCTCATCATAATCCCATGTGGGATTGGGGCATCACATGATTGCTTAGAACTGGTAATTGAAAGTTAATTGATGTCTTCCGAGACCATGGGTTTATTGATTAATTTTATGTTTTAAATTTTTTGAAATCAAGGGAATTTAATTGAGAACTGTGTTTAATGCATCTTTTGGATGAATTAGTTGAGACGAGACCAAGTGATTCTAATTTATCTAGAAGGTAGTGATTTCATGAATTGACCATCGAAGTGAATCTACTTTAATCCTTTATGATGCCAATAGAATAATTAGTTATGATAATGGTTGGGTTTTTTAAGATCATGTTTGTCAAAATAATGGTTTAAGTTACGTAATTCTCCATCCTTGACATGTATATATTCTTTCGTTTTCTTTTATTTTCCTTTTTATTTCGTTTTAACTTTATTGAGTCGGTTAAACAATGAAAGAAAAGTGATTAATATATACTTATTCCTTGAGGATCGACACTCGTTTGAACCCTATGCTATGTTAATAATGAGTACGCTTGCTCATATGTGTAATTTGTGGTTAACATTTTAATTTAAACTTGATTAGGAATGTGCTTATTTTTATATAATTTTTATACCCAAATCCATATGCATTAGATGTGTTTTTAAAATATTCAGCATTCTTAATTTTGTTGTTTGGCCCGGCATCTTCGATTCCCTACTAGACTGAAACCGGGCCCCCGCCTCCCCAGTTCCCTACCGGGCCGGGACTGGGGGTTATTTTGTCCCTAGTGGGCTAGGGGCGAGGATCCCCATCTCTACCCGTCTCGGGGACCGGCCAGGGACAGGGGGAAATGGGGAATATGTGGGGGCGAGGTCGGGATTTCTAGTCTCCAGCCCTATTGCCATCCCTATATATAGATATACACATAAACACACCAATTTTATATACATATATATACACACACACACACACACACACATATATATATATATATACATATGTATATATATATATATATATATATATATATATATATATATATATATATATAGAAAGTAGAAAGATTGCATGCGGGGGCCAAAAGGAACTGGAATTGATGTGTCTTGATTGAACTTGATAAAAGAAGTATAAAAATACTGAAATTTAAACCCAAAGCAAAATAAAACGGACAGTTGGTAATTATGAAATAAAGGGAAACACTTAAATCTAATCAAAGCTATGAAGAAAGATAAGAAAAAATACAGAATAAAAAAGGAAATTGAAAATTTAAAACTGGTAATCTCCTGAATGTGTTTGTTTGTCTTGTTCTGGGAATCCTTGCCCATTTTATACTTATTGTGGTGTTGTAATCGACTATCTGTTTGTGGAGAAAATCTTGCTTAATAGCTCAACTTTAGAGATTGAGTGTAGTAGTGCTTTATTGATCGTGTCGAGGTGTAGGGGTGATTTCTGTCGACTCAATGGTTCCTAGTTCCGATGTTGACCGAGTACATCAGCTGAGAAATAATTGATGTCATCATCGACATGAAGAAATTCCTATCGGCATCAGCTTAATATTACCGTTGCAACAGTTCAACTAAAGTTGACATCAACACATACCCTCCCGAGTCCTGTTGCTTTATGGCGTGATCAGGTGAAGCGACGGAAATTATACTTCTTTTAATTCGTAGTCGTTCTTTTTTTAACAAAATTGAAGCGTTCTGAACGTTATAGAAGGATTCCGACTCCTCGGCTTTGAAACCCGCAAACGGCTAAGCTTCAAATTTCACTTTAATAACCGTGGTCCCCATCACTTATTCTTCACCGATAAGAACCCCTTTCCTTTGAGAAACTCTACTTCAATCAGACTTCTAACCCTTTTGTGAAATTTGACAGTATTTCTCGCACTTCCTTTGTCGATGATTTCTAAATCTCTATGGCCACCTCAGTTGATAACACCCCCTGGCTTTAGTTCAAGCCGATGCTAATTTGTATGCTTTAAGACCTTGGCTATTGCTGACAGATGTTGCCGTTGATCATCTGTGATTTGTCCAGCCGACGAATTTCGTCCTCCCATTGAATCAAAATGACTTCTCCACTGCCGGTCTCCCGTTTTCCTTTTGCTATTGGCCGCGCCCCCTGAAAAATTATAGAGAATGGTGTGATCATTGTTACGCTATCTTTGGAGCACTTTGGTATCAATGGGGTATTAGAGAAACCGTCATGATGTTGGATTTTGATATGGCCTTTGATCACAACCTCTTTGTTGTGGTCCTACCGTTCTAGTTTTCAGCGATCAATGGCTTCATATTTTCACAGGGATGTTTTTCCTGAAATCTTGGACATTTACACCATCCTAGGCTCCTGATGTGATAGAGATGGAATCCCCAAACTCCACGATAACGAAAGCATATCGGTCATTGAAACCCATTTGGATAAAGTTACTTCTTCCTATGGCAATTTCATGGTTGCCCAACGAGGCGTAGATGGTATCCTATCCGAGCAGGAGCAAGCCTTTTTTCTATGGTTATAGCTCTGTAAGTAAATCTCCTGTTCTCATCAGCCAGGATAATAAACGAATATCGATACTACATATCGGCTCTGTTAAGAAAAAAGAGGAGTTGCGACCTGGCCTCCTTAGTACTGGCCTTGGTTTATCGGATGATGAACTAAATGATTTCGGCCATATCAGTTGGAAATGACCCGACTAACCTCAGCGGCCCTTTCTGGGTTATGCAATTGTGGCTCTACCAATATCTCCCCCAGTTTGGCGTTAGCAACCTCTCCGGGGATTCTGCTGGCTCTTTCGCCCAAACCACTAGCCATCGGCTGTTGAAAATCCCTCTGAACAGATCCTTAGCCAGTACCATTATGTCATTTCTTTATCAGAACCGACTACATAACATGCCCCACTTCTTCCCCTATACTACTCTGGAAACAGGCCCTCTTTGGTTGAAGAACCTTATCGATGTGTCAGAAGGCACTCAACAAACCATATGGGCTAAGATGTTGTGTCTTCGGGAACTCTTTTTAGGAGCCAAACCAGGCCCACGAAGTGCCAAATCATCCTACAAACGGTACAACCCTTATTGTTTCTCTCCGTAATTTGAGCTTATTTACGACATTTTTGTTGATTTTGGGCATGTATCGTCCTACGCTATTATGCCTACTCTATTGGTTGAAGATGTGCAAACTCTAGCTGATAGGTCCCTAACTATTATCCATTCCTTCAAGTATCATCATTTTTAAGTCGTCTTAGAAACTACGCTCAACTTTAACCTATGGTGGCGACTGATGAGTGAGATACTTTTCTCTGCCTTTGTGGAAACATAGCTACTCAGGCTGGCTGGGTCAGCATCTGCGTTGGTGGAGGCGTCGGTATCAAGAAAAGGTAAACAAGGCAAGATATCTGCCAGCCCTGTTGCCGCGCTGTCATTCCAAACACCGCTAGTGAAGAAAGTCCCCACCCTTCTAGCTGCTAAAGAGGAATAAGAGGAAGAGGTAGTTCTTCCTCTACTTAGGCGATCCAAAAGGCGGCAAGCTACCCACACCCCAATGATTGCCAAGGTCTAAATTTTTCGTATTGAGATTTTTTTGATACTCTTCTATTATAATCATAGGAACTAACGCCTTTCATTCTCTTCCTTTACAGAAACAAAAGCTCAGCCGATTGGTTATTTCTGACTCCTCCTCCAAGTTGATATAAGCCATGGCCCTTCTGTCGCCTAATAAGACAACACCAGCTGAGGAAAAAACTTTGGTTGGCTTTCTTTCACTAATTGTACTTTCAACATCGGAACCACCCGTCCCAAAAGAAACGGTGATTGATAAGTCTGCTCCACTTTCTGCGGAACTGACCTCTAAACCCTTTATGGCTTCGAAAGAGGCTATTTCTCATCAAATAATAATGTTTGAGGCTGTTGCACTAGAGCTCTTGAACAACCTAATTAAGGCTGCCCTACCGACCAACAAGCCTTCTCAAGACACAATCAGTCGAGCCCTCCTGCTACTTGCACAATCGGCTGATACTGATATTCCTGTTGAACTGCAGCGTTTATCAACTGATTATCTGGGGCACATGAGGTTCACTTGGCGCTTCCTCTCGGACACCTAGAATAGGAGGGATGAAGTTTCCCGTTAGCTTAAAGCTTTGGAAGGGCTTCGAAAGTAAGAAGTTTTTCTACAATCCCACGCCTAGAAACCTTTGCCCGCTTAAGCGTTCTTTGAGTTGAAATCACAGAAAAAGTTGAAAGAGTTGAAACACTCGAAAAATAATTGTAGGAACTTCAGGCGGAGTTGGATTCCGAGAAGAGGATTCTAGAAGAAAGACTCAAGGTAGAAAGCATCTGTCAATAAACCATCAGCGGCTAAATTTTGGGATGAATGGCTAATGTTGGAGGCAGAGAAAGAGCTGCTTCAAATGGAGTTGCAGTACTAAAAAAAAATTACTGGTCGGTATGCAATCCTCGTGGGACAACTTTCAATCCTACCTGCCCACCATTTTTCATCATACCGATGAGGCTGATCCCTCGGGTACTCAACTTGGAGATGCTGAAGTTCGTTTGTCCCTAATAGAGAAAATGGCTATCGAGCAAGAAGCAACCCAAGAAGAAGTGACTAGCTAAACGGAAAAGGAAAGAGAAATCCCACAGGAAATAACTCTACCTGAAGAAGATCCGAATCGGCTCGCCATAGTTTTATTTGCTCAATCGATCGAGATGCCTTACACTCCGTCTGAGGGAAATTGATTTTTGGAATATGTCTAACTCATCTTGAATATAGTAGTTATCTGATCGGCCCTTTTGTGATCAGCTATCTTCATGAATGGAAACATCCTTTTGTTTTTTTTTTCTTCTTTTTGCCATTTTTTTCACTCATTTTCTGCCATGGTTTCTTCCCAAAATGTAGGATAAAAATTTTTCAAATATTTTATCACTTATGGTATTACTTACCTCATTTTCGTCGGATGTCATCAGCCGATAAACCCTTCTATTGAAAACCTATGTGACCAGAAAAGGTCCTTCCCAAGAGGCAGACCACTTACCGTAACGTAGGTCTTTTAGTGGAATTGGTAGTATGATTTTTCAAACCATATCTCATTCCTAAAAGTTTCATTCTCGCACTTTCCGATTATAGGCCCTTGCTATCTTTTTCTTGTGCCTTTTGATATTTTCTAGTGCTGTCCATCAGTCCTCTTCAACCTGATCTAAACTCATAGCCAAGGCTAGCTTGTAATCTTTAACCAACAAACAGTATTGATAAGCTACTCGAGCCGATTGCAAAGATAGCTCAGCAGGTAGCATCGCGTCTTGCCTATATATCAATCTAAATGGCGTGAAACCTGTAACAGTTTTGAAGGCATTCCGATAAGGCCACAGAACCTCCTAGAGTGTTTCGTGCCACCTTCTGAGATTATCTTCTAATGACTTTCGGATCATGCTAATAAAGGTCTTATTCGTAGCTTCAGCTTGACCGTTAGCTTGTGCATAATACGAGTATGAATATAATAGTTTAACTTTGAATTGGGTTAAAAGGTAGCGTATTTTATCTTCCGTGAATATAGTTCCTTGGTCTGCCATTATTGTTTCAGGTATGACGAAACAAAACAAAATATTCTGCTAAAGGAAAGTGATAACGGCAGACTGGGTTACTCTAGTTAGAGCTTGTGCCTCTACCCACTTGGTGAAATAATCCGTTGCTACTAAGATAAATGTGTGCCTTTTAGTCAATGACGGATGAATCTTGCCAATAATATCTAGGGCCTAACCTCTGAAAAGCCATAGTTTGATGATAGGATGTAATTTTGTAGAAGGCACATGTACCAAATGACCATGCTTTTGACACGCCTCACGTCCAGCTGCATATGCTACGCAATCCGTGGTCATAGAGGGCTAGTAAAACCCGTGACGTTGTAGTGTCCATTTTAACTTTAGACCTGCCAGGTGAGCTCTGCATAGACCTTTATGCACTTCGGCTAATGCCTGTGATACTTCTTGCTTCGATAAGCATTTCAGTAAAACTCCTCAATGGCACTTTTTGAGTAAATTGTTTCCGATCAGCATAAAGTTTAACGCTTTAAGCTTTAATTCCCGAGACACATGACAAGTAGGTTTTTGCAAGTAGGAAGCGATATCAGAATACCAATCTTCTTCGTGTTCTTCTCCCGATATCTGTTGGCACATTACTACCCCGACTCTTTTCTTGAATCTTGAAGCCCTTGAGCCAAGTTGTTTGCACCCTAGTTCTTAGCTTGAAGGATGTGAGTTAGCATAACTTCTAAAAAGTGCTGTAATAATGCATTTACTTCCTATAATTTTTTTTTACCAAAATAGGGTTATGACATTTATACTCACCTGAAACCTGTCGGATGAAAATTTGAGAGTACCCCGTTATATTGACCACTTGTGCATCCAGAGTCTTCAAGATTCGAAGTCTCAAAATGAGAGCATCATACTCTGCCTGATTATTTGAGGTTTCTTTCCTTAACTCAAACAGCATTTTTCCTTGTCGCCCATAAGGGGCTTTAATGAACAAGTCGACACCTGCCTTAGATTAGGTGCTAGATCCATCAAATTGCAACCTCTATGGTTGGTATGAAATGTTCCCTTATGTCTCTTCTTTTCCATGATTGGGTACTTCTAAACAAGGGTGTTCAGCCAAGAAGTCAACTATGGCCTGACCTTTAGTTGCTTTCAAAGGTACGTGAGTCAAAGAAAAAACATGTAGCTTAATTGTGCATTTTATTAACTGTCCTTGTAGCAGGGGACAGTTCAACAAATATTTGACAAGATCAATTTTGCACAAAATTTATACCTCCCTCGGTAACAGATAATGTTCTAATTTTGTGCATGCATAATATAAAGACAAACATAGCTTTTCAACAGGAGAATACCTTGTTTCAATAACCGTCAGATTTCAGCTGAGATAATACACTACTCTTTCAGCCCCCTGTGCATCATCTTGAGCTAACAAGCTTCTGATAGACTCCTGGGCTGTCGAAATGTACAATTTCAAAGCCGTCTTATCATATGGCAGTATCAAAATAGGTGGTTGTGGTAAAGCCACTTTGATCTGATCGAAAGCCGTCTGATGCACAGACTGTCAGATGAACTCTTGAGACGAATTCAACCAAAAAAGAGAGGAGAATGCCTTTTGTTTTTCAGCAGCATCTGCTAGAAAACGTCGCAAGAAATTAATCTTCCCAGTGAAACTCTAGAGTTCTTTCTTAGATCGTGGTGGCCTTGCCTGTAAAATATTTCTTGCCTTGTTCTGATCCACTTCAATTCCTCTTTGATGTACTAGAAATTCGAGAAAATTTCCAGCTAAAACTTCAAAAGCGCATTTAGCGGGGTTGATTTTGAGCTGGTGCTTGGGCATTCGGAGAAATTCTTGCTCCAAACACATCAGGTGTTGTGAAAAGATAGGCGACTTTGAAGATAAATTGCAAGCGAAACATAGCCAAAAAGACAGCCAAGGAACAACAAAAAACGCAGCACTCCTGCGTGAAGAAGAAAAAGGGGAAAAAAAATATTTTCTCATTACCTCTTCTTCTTGTTCTCAAAATCGGCTGAACTAGAATATGCGGAACTAGGGTAGGCACGCTCGTGGAAACTTCTGGTGCAATTCCTGTAAGCCTTCTACTTCGTCTTTGCATGTAGATGAACGCCTAGCTTTCGATCTTTCAGTATATGGCCTGCCTAATATCGTTTTGGTGCCAAAGAATATTTTCTGGAGAGGGAGAGGAAAAAACGTCTGGTATTTTTCCACAGAGAGGAAGCACTGGAAAAACAATGTTATTTACTTTTCTCCTGTTTAACCTAAATAAAACCCTAGGTTAAATTGGATTGGGCCATTGGACTCTGAGTTTAACCTTTTTGAGCTTAATTAATTATTCTAACTAAAACCAAATAAATGGCCCAATTAATAAATAATTAATTTTCCAGCCCAAATAAACCAATCCAATTAATTAAGCCTATATTAGTTTAGTCCCAGGTTAATCTTTAATTATTCAAATTGGGCCAAAACCCTGAATAATTAATTAACCCACCAAACTAATTTAATTAATTCTCTCTCTCCATGGACCTTTATTTTATTCTAGCCCAATAATTAAATCAGGCTACTTAAATAAAATAAATTCCATTTAATTTAAGATTAATTCTTTAGCCCGTATTTAATTAGGACTCATGGTCTATACTGGGGACCAAAAGACACACTGCTCATTGGCTACTAAAATGACCAAAATACCCTTGCCATAAAAATAGCTGTCTTTTGCATTTTAAATATTTCCTAATATTACCATAAGGAAATATTGACCCCAAGGACAATGCTACGTTAGCAAAGTCTTCGACCTACAGGTAAAATGACTAAAATACCCCTCTACACATCGCCATACATTTAGAGAGGAAGAAGTGTACTAGCACCCCTCTAAATGACATCTACCATCCTTAGGCTTCTAGTCCAATGATCCACGACTTCTTGGAGTGTTTCCGCTTTCCAAGGGAGCTACCCTAAAGCAAACATCCAAGTCATGTTTCCCAGGGCCCTGGACATTTTAGACCATTCGGACAACCACAAGGGCAATATAGTGCAGAAACTATCTTGTATAAGTCTGTCTTAACTAACTAGTCACACATACCCAACATGCAAGTATATTGACCATATGATAGAACCTCAACTATAGCAAATCAAAGTATATGCTACCAATTTCGCCAGACCACCAACTCATACTCAAGTCGTAGAGTACTAGTAAACGCTGTAGTGGTAGTAGTCTAGGTTTCTATTATATAGTACTTTTAGAAACCACTACTACAGGTCATGTCCTACGTATTCGAAATATGCTTATGTCATGAAGTGAGTGGACTACTCACTGGCTAAAGGTAAGCCATTCCCCATTTGGAATTCATAACATAATAACCTAAATATGATGAGATTCCCAGTCTCATCAAAAGGTTAAGAACAAAAGTTTATGTGTTAAATAACCCGTGATCCATACCTTACTGTGAAAGACCACTATTCACATGGACCACTTATTTAAACACAATGGGTCTATTCCAAATGAAAATTGTGCATAAACAAAAAGTAAATTCACAAACAATTTCTCAAAATAAATTCTTTTATTAAAATATTCGATTTTACATCAGAAACCTAGTCTAAGAGGGCATACAATCCAACAGACTTAACCACCAGATTATAAATGTAAACTTTCATGGTCTTGCTGATGAGATCATGAAAAATGAGGTTCATGGCTCTCTGGAAGGTTGCCCCAGCATTCTTTAAGCCGAAGGGCATAACTAACCATTCAAACAAACCGATGGAGCCTGGACATTGGAATGCTGTCTTATGTGTATCTTCTTTAGCTATAAATATTTGATTATAACTAAAATATCCATCCATAAAGCTCAATAATTGATTTCTTGCTACCGAGTCTACCAACATGTCAGCTATCGGCATCGTGAATTTATCTTTTGACGTAGCCAAATTCAAATTCTTGAAATCAACACAAACTCGCAATTGACCATTTTTCTTGATGACAGGAACAATGTTGGACACCCAGTCTGCATATGGCAAGTACGGATGAAATCATACCGAAGTAACCTCTTGATTTCTTCTTTGATTCTAGATAGGAGTGCAGGGTTAAAACACTGAGTAGGTTGCTTATGAGACTTGAAACCTACATTTATGGGTAAGCGATGCTCAACAATGCCTCTAACCAACCCTGGCATTTAATAATAATGTCACGCGAAATAATCTTTATACCTACGAATCAAAGCTGTTAGGGCACTCTGTTAACATAGAGTTAAGCATAGGCTTACATTTGTAGTTTTATTTTCTCCAGGTTCTCCGATATTCACTTCTGCTAGTGGATCCTAAGCGATGAAACCAGGTGCATGCCGATCATCAGGATCTCCTGTTCTCAAACCCTTACCTTCCATCATTTCCGTTGTAATCTAATTGTAGGCCATGGTGAGCTTGGTGTACTGGCACAGATCAAAGGTAGAACGATAAAACAAAACCTTGTTCATGTACATTTCTACTAAGAATGGATTGGGATAGGCTGGTATCTGCTCCATTCGTTCTCCATCCCAAATTAATATCATCTGGTGAAGCGTTGAGGGAACATAATGATTTGTGTGAATCCAATCTCTATCCAGTAGGACAAAGTAAGCCAACTTTGTCGTGACTACAAAGAAAACAGTTTTATTGACCTTAGATCCAACTGCTACCTTAAAGGTAATGACTCTTTCTGCTTTGGCTGTGTCCCCGGTAAAATTGAGTATTTGAACATTTGTAGGAGACAAATCGGGTTTGTCTTTGCTCAGGTGTCTTAAAGTTGCTAACGACATTACGTTCAGTACAACCCCTCCATCGATGAAGGCCTGAGAAAAAAGTTTTCTGTTGATATGCACCTTGATGTACAATGGCTTAAAGTGATTAGTATGTTCTGCCATTGGGATTGGAAAGAAAATCCCTTCCGACGATGCCTTGAATTCGATGAGCTCCACAGCAGCTTCTTTCGTTGCATAATAATCTTCTTCCACCACTTCTTGTTTGTCATTTGTTTGGAATTGTGATGGGAGAATGTTAATCATATTTTGACTCAAGGTAGGACACACCTACTCATCCAACCCTTCCTCAGGCATTTGTCTTTACTGAGCCCGTTTCCTCTGTTCTTGCTATTTCTGGATCTTTGTAAGACGGGAGCGATAACCCGAAAAGAATGGTTCTTTATGAGGTACATGCACTGTGAACCTCTCATCTTTTCCATGAAAGTGCGTTGTGAGAGTCGGGATAGTAAGTCGAGTGAAAACTGATGGTAGATAATCCCGCCTTTGGAATGTTGTTCTTTTCACTTCAAAGGTTTTGGACTGTTCCTTGATGACAGAGTCAACCAGTTGACTTTCAACATCTTCCTTACCAGTATGCACCATGTGTGTATCGGTCTCTGGGAAAGGGTATGCATCGACTAAGGTTTCCTTGTGTTTGTCAGCAAATCTCACCATTCCTTCTTGTAAAGCCTTCTGAATTGTGTTTCTGAAAATAATATAGCTATTGATATTATGAAAAAATGAATTATGCCACTTACAATATTTCTTTCCCTTTAACTCCTCTAGACTTGGGATTTTGTGGCCAAAAGGCAAACGGATTTGTTTGTTTTTGACCATCTGGTCAAAGATTTATTTGGCCTTTGGTACATCGAATCTATAGTTGGGTGGTCCCGCAGGAGAAATCTTCCCCCCTTTCTTTGCTAGGTTTCAAAAAAGGACAAGTATAAGATGAACCTTTCACTAATTCTGCCACCATGACCTCCGTCAACTATTTCTTCTCTTTGTTTGTAACATCATCAATAACTGATATCATGGTTTGCCCACGAGAGAACTTGATAGACCACTTCTTCTCTTTTTTCTTGATCATTTCTTCCATCCTAATAGCATGGAAAATTAAGCAGGACAAATCAGAAAAATTTTGAAAACTGAGATGCTCTTTGAGTTGCGGATGTATCTTGCTGATGGCTATTCTAGCACACTTTATTTCTAGCAATTGAGTGGTACATTTGGCCTTAATCTGTCGAAAATGCTCAATGAATTCTGCTACACATTCGGATAACTTTTGTTTAACCACTAAGAGATTGCTATGGAAACCTCATGTGCCGGTTTGAAAAATTGCTCATGAAAAATCCGTTCTATATCTAACCATTAATACACAGAATTGGGAGTTAAATTTGCATACCAAATAAATGCTACTCCTGTTAAAGTTAAAGAAAACAATTACAATTTATGCCAATCACTGTTCTCAAATTTTCCACATTGTGCCGTGAACATCATGATATGTTTCATGGTTGATTTGTTGTCCTCTCCAGAGAACGTGGAGAACTCAGGCAATTTAACCCCTCGAGGTAATCCTGCCATAGAATCTACCCATTCGGGATAACGTTTCTGATAGACTGGCCGATCCCTAGTCTGCCAACACAATACTTCTATCATTGCGTTAACATCGGTTGATGGTACTAGTTGTTGATTTTGTATGGGGGAATTTAGCATGATTGGACGAGAACCCTGTCTTGGGAAAGGGGCCATCTCCGGGTATCCTGCTTCTTGCACCGGATAAGCTGTAGCCGCTATGGGATACATGGGAGGAACAATTGTAGCATAGCTTTGTGGCCCCCTATGCGGAGTGAAAATACTCCTATTAGGAGCTGCTGTCGGGTCGAATGATACTTGTATCCCCATCGGTGCCTGGATTCCTGTAATCGGGTATGGTGCGGTTCTTCTTGGGAAAGGCTCTGTGGGAACAATACTTTGTTCCGCTACTCCCGAACCCCCTTGGTGTGCCCCGAGGATCAGAAATGACGGCTCCCTGTGTAATAATTGTACTGACCAATAACATGGTGCACTAATGGCCGGGGTAGGAGGATACGCAACTGCCCGAGGTATCCTGTGACCGTTTTATCTTTGTTTGAAATTATAGAGCTCGTTCTAGTGGCCAGAACACTGTGGCAAATTGGGGAATAAAACTCTGAATAAGTTCACCTGTGTATTGCTCCATGGCTTACTGTATAGCAGTTAAGGATGTGGATGTCAACTGAGACATCTTGGGGGAAGACGAGAACTGTGCTTCCTGCTCAGGAAGAGTAGCCTGGGCATTACTGGAAGTCGTCGCTATAGGATCAAAAGCACCCCGTAAAACATGAACTGGAGGCCTATCGGATGAATCTGATAATGGCCCTGAGGACTGCTGCTAAGAATTCAATATGAGGCGTCTTGAACGCAATTGCATGCAACAATTACCTTTGGTCTCATCAGGCGTGCCAATTTATGTCGCCGCACAAAAGGGGAGCCGATGGAATTGGTGATCGACTTCTCTTCTGATGAATATAAATAGTCCGATGGAAAAATAAATGTAAGAGTCAGACCTTTTAAGAGACGTAGGTTCCTTTAACTTACTATAGAAAGGGTTCAAGAAAGTAGAAAAATTGCATGCAGAGGCCAAAAGGAACTAGAATTGATGTGTCTCGATTGATCTTAATAAAAGAAGTACAAAAATACTGGAATTTAAACCCAAAGCAAAATGAAACGAAAAGCTGGTAACTAAGAAATAAAGGGAAACACCTGAATCTAATCAATGATATGAAGAAAGACAAGAAGAAATACAAAATAAAAAAGGAACTTGAAAATTTAAAACTGGTAATCTTTTGGATGTGTTTATCTGTCTCGTTCTGGGAATCCTTATCCATTTTATGCTTGCTGTGGTATTGTAACCAACTATCTGTTTGCGGAGAAAATCTCGCTTCATGGCTCAACTTTAGTGACTGGGTGTGGTAGTGCTTTACCGATCGTGCTGAGGTGTGGGGGTGATTTCTATCAGCTCAACAGTTCCTGGTTCCGATGTTGACCGAGTGCATCGGCTGAGAAATAACTGACGTCATCATCGGCTTAGAGAAATAAGTTGACATCAACAATACACACACACACACACACACACATATAAATACTACGTATATTTATATGTATGTATATATTAATATTCTATATTAATATATGTATATATTAAAAAGTATTTTAATATATACATGCTTATATGTTAATATATATTTTAATATATACATATATTAATATAGAATATTAATATATACATACATATATATACACACATAGATATATATTAATATATATAGTATATATATATGTATAATATATACATATATATATTAAAAAACATATATTAATATAAATTTTAATATATTAATAAATATATATACACATATATACATAGATGTATATATCTTAATAATTAATGTCTTTTAATAATATGTATTTATATTAATATATATATATATATATATATACACATAACAAATACATACTAAAAACATATATAGAGATGCACACACACACACACCATATATATATATATATATATATATATATATATATATATATATATGTGTGTGTGTGTGTGTGTATACACAAAGATAAGCATATTGAATTAATGATCCAACCGTTAAATTTATTAAAACTGTTATGAAAAGTGTTCTGACTGAATATGAAGTTGATCAAATATATTTTGACACATAATCTAGTATAATATCTATAAAAATTCCCAAATCTAACACAGTTACAAAGATTGGCACATCAAATTAATGATCTAACCTTTAGTTTTTTTGAAATTATTATAAAAAGTGTTATGACCAAATTTAAAAGTAATAGGATATATTTTAGCACATAATCTAGTATAATCTCTGTAAAAAAAATGTGCAAAACCTAACACATATATAAAGATAGGCATGTCAAATTAATTATCCAATCGTTAGATTTGTTGAAATTGCTATGACAAGTGCTATGACTAAATTTAAAGATAATCGGATATGTTTTGCCGCATAGTCTAGCACAATTTCTATTAAAATGCCCAAAATTAATACATTTACAAAAATAGGCACATCAAATTAACGATCTGAATGTTAGATTGGATAAAATCACTATAAAAGGTTTTATGACTAAATTTTAAGGTAATCAAATATGTTTTTATATAGAATCTAGTATAATCTTTATAAAAATATAGAAAACCTAATACATTTAGAAAGATTGGCATACCGAATTAACAATCCAACCGTCAGATTTGATAAAATCACTAATAAAAGTATTAGAATCAAATTTAAAGGTAATCGGGTATGTTTTTCCAATTAATCTAGCATAATCTCTATAAAAATGCTCGAAACCTAACACATTTACAAAGACAGGCATATAAAATTAATGATCTAATCGTTAGATTTTTTAAAATTACTAAAAAATATATTATGACCAAATTTGAAGGTAATTGGATATATTTTAGCATAGAATCTAGCATAATTTTTATAAAAATATAGAAAAACCTAACAAATTTAGAAAGATAGGCATATCAAATTAACAATCCAACCCGTCAGATTTGATAAAATCACTAAAAAAAGTATTACAATCAAATTTAAAGATAATTGGATATGTTTTACCACTTAATCTAGCAAAATCTCTATAAAAATACTTGAAATCTAACCATTTACAAAGATAGACGTATTAAATTAACGATCCAATAATTAAATTTTTAAAATTACTAGAAAACATATTATGACTAAATTTAAAGGTAATTGGATATATTTTACCACCTAATCTTGTACAATTTCTATTAAAATGCCCAAAACCTAATACATTTAAAAAGATAGGCATATTGAATTAATGATCCAACCATTAGATTTGATAAAATCACTAAAAAAGATTTTATGACCAAATTTTAAGGTAATCGAATATGTTTTGGTATAACATCTAGCATAATCTCTATAAAAATATAGAAAACCTAACACATTTAGAAAGATAGGCATATCAAATTAACAATCCAACCATTAGATTTGATAAAATCACTAAAAAAAAGTGTTAGGACCAAATTTAAAAGTAATCGGATATGTTTTGTCACTTAATCTAGCATAGTTTTTTATAAAAATACTCAAAATCTAACCATTTACAAAGATAGTCATATTAAATTAATGATCTAATCGTTAGATTTGTTAAAATTACTAAAAAACATATTATGACCAAATCTGAAGGTAATCGAATATATTTTACAACCTAATCTTGCACAATTTCTATTAAAATACCCAAAACCTAATACATTTACAAAGATAGGTATATCAAATTCGCGATCCAACCGTTAGATTTGATAAAATTATTAAAAAAAGTTTTATGACTAAATTTTAAGGTAATCGAATATGTTTTGGTATAGAATTTAGCATAATCGCTATATAAATACAGAAAACCTAACATATTTAGAAAGATAGGCATATCAAATTAATGATCCAATCGTTAGATTTGATAAAGTCACTAAAAAAAGTATTAAGACCAGATTTAAAGATAATTTGATATGTTTTGCCATTTAATCTAACATAATTTCTATAAAAATGCTCGAAATCTAACCCATTTATAAAGATAGGCATATTAGATTAATGATCCATCCTTTAAATTTGTTAAAATTACTAAAAAAAATATATTATGATCAAATTTGAAGATAATCGGATATATTTTACCACCTAATCTTGTATAATCATTATAAAAATACCCAAAACCTAAAACATTTATAAGGATAGACATATCAAATTAACGATCCAGTCACTAGATTTATTAAATTTGCTAAAAAAATATATTATGACCAAATTTGAAAGTAATCGGATATATTTTGACACATAATCTAACTTAATTTTTATAAATTAGCCCAAAATATAATGTATTTATAAATATTTAAAAATTTATGGACTAATTTGTAAATTTTTTGGGATTATATTTTAAATATTCTAAAATTTAATGACCAATTTATAAAATTTTGGTTATTATTTTATAATTTTACATAATTTAATCAGCAAATTGTAAAATTTTGGGCCATGTTTTATAAATTTAAGGAACAATTTATAAAATTTTTTAAGGTCATATTATAAATATTTTAAGATTTAGGGATCAATTTACAAATTTGTTATAACATTTTGTAATTATACAAAATTTAAAGACCAATTTACAAAATTTTTGGGATCATGTAAATGAAGGATTGACAAAATCACAGAGCGTGCATCAACCCGTGGATAGTAATGAAAATGGAGAACATGAACATTAATATCAGAGTATGGCAGCATCATGGTGGGCTTGAAACATACCTGGTGGAGCCTTAAAAGCATGGAGAACATAGTTGAATGGCTTGAAGCACAGAAACAGCTTTCTTCTTCATCCATCCATGAACACCAATGAAGCTTCCGTCCACTGTCTTCCTTTATTCCTCTGGTGAAAGTGAATAATGCTAGGCTTTTTAGTTCACGGAATATGACCACTGCCTAAATTCAGTTGGTGAGCATAGAATTTGGGAGAGAAAGGCTTCTCAATTTTTCCCACAAACTCACGGTTCATGTTCACTCTCTGGCTTCTTTGGTTCATAGAATACAAAAGTCAGTGAAGAAAACCAAAAGTCAGGAAAGAAAAGGCCACGAGAGAGAGAGAGCCAAGAGTCTCAGGAAAAACATTTTTATTGTTTTTCTTTTTCTTTTATTTTATTTTTCCACACAGAAAGTCAAGAGTCATGAAACAAAAAATAATTATTTTGATAAAAATAATATTTTTGGGATTTTATACCCGAATATTATTTACAAAATAAATTTTGGCTTCACCCTAAACTCTTCTAAATTGTGCCGGAAAAATCCTATGGTCCAGGCTATTGGCTAGAATAATATTTAGTATTTTTCTTGGACCCGAAAAATTGAAAATAATAAATATTAATTATTTTCATCGGAATTAAATAAATAACCCAATAATTAATTAATAAACCCAAATGAGCCAAAAAATAATTAAACTTTAATTATTTATTTCTTGGGATTTAATTAAATAAATAACTCAATAAATAATTAAGTAATAATTATTTTCCTCTAGTTTAAGTCCCGGTTAATTTTTTAATTATTCAAACTGGACCCAGGTCCTGAATAATTAATTAATCCATTAAACCAGATAACAAATTTCTCTCCATTTATTTTATTCCAATCCAATAATAAATTAGACTTCCCGAATAAAATAAAACTCTCTCAATTGAGATCATTTTCTCAATCTAAAAATTAATTAGGACTTACGGGCTATTCTGAGGACCAAAAAGACATATCGCCTTGGCTACTAAAATGACCAAAATACCCCTACTGTATAAATAGATGTATTTTGCATTTTAAATATTTCCTAATATCACCATAAGGAAATATTGACCTCAAGGACAATGCTGCATTAGTAGAGTTTTCGACCTACAAGTGAAATTACTAAAATACTCCTCTATGTATCGCCGTACATTTAGAGAGGAAGAAGTGTACTAACACCTCTCTAAAAGACATCTACCATCCTTAGGCTTCTAGTTCAATGATCCACGACTTCTTGGAGTGTTTCCGCTTTCCAAGGGAGCAACCCTAAAGCAAATATCCAAGTCACGTTTCCCAGGGCCCTGAATATTTAGATCATTCGAACAACCACAAGGGGCGATATAGTGTAGAAACTATCTTGTACAAGTCTGTCTTAACTAACTAATCACACATACCCAATATACAAGTATATTGGCCCTCCAATAGAACCTCAACTATAGTATATCAAAGCATATGCTTCCAGCTTTGCTAGACCACCAACTCATACTCAAGTCATAGAGTACTAGTCCACGCTGTAGCGGTAATAGTTTAGGTTTTTACCATATAGTATTTTTTAGAAACCACTACTACAGGTCTTGTTCTACGTATTCGAAATACGCTTATGTCATGAGATGAGTGGACTACTCACTGGCTAAAGGTAAGCCATTCCCTATTTGGAACTCATAACATAATAACCTAAACATGAAGAGATTCCTATTCTCATCAATCGGTTAAGAACAACTGTTTATGTGTTTAAATAACCCATGATCCATACCTTACTGTGAAAGACCTCCATTCACTGGATCACTGATTCAAACACAATGGGTTTGTTCCAAACGAAATTGTACACAAATAAAGAAAATTATTTCACAAACGATTTTCGACAAATAAATTCTTTTATTAACATATTTGATATTTTCATCAGAAAACTAGTCTAAGAGGGCATATTCCCAATAGTAAATATTTAAAAATTTAAAGACAGGTATTAGTTATGAAATATAAATTTTGTCGTTAAGAGTATAGTTAATAGTGATAAAAGTTAATATTTTTAGTTAGAAAATGAATTTTCGTCGCTGGTGATGTATTATTAATGAGGAATATTTAGTTAGGAAATAAATTTTCGTCGCTGATGCTGCATCATATCGAGGAAACTTAAATTTTCCTTGCTAATACACTTATTTCTTAGCTAAAGTCATTACTTTTAGCCAGAAAATAAAAATTTTGTCATCAAAGGTCTTAATCTCTTAATCAATAGCAACAAAAAGTTTTTTGTTTGAGGCATAGCAGATACAACGAACGAGCTCTTGGAAACATTAACAAGCTGGCCCGAGGCTATTTGATAATCCTCCAAAAGTGTTTTAATTATTTACAAACTCCACTTACCCCAAATGCAGAAAATAACGGTATTATTTGCAATGCTTAGATGTGAAACTGGGAGACAACCACGAGAAAGAGCATAAGGAACCTATTGTAGAAGACTAAGGAGAGGATTCAATCCACGGGGTAAGATTTTTGTCACGTCTCGAGTTTGGGGATGACATGACAGCACCCCCAAAATTAGAATGCCGAACCCTCAGCACCTCAAACTGACCCACCACGTTTCCACTGCGCTACTCTGATACTCAAATAACCTGAACATATAAACTCACACTCCTAGAAACTCAAATGCGTAATCAAGTCTAAGCAATCCAACTGACATTAATTGAGCATTTATTTACATAGTCTACCAAGTACATAACAGACATAAATCTATCAAAGCCATCAAAATCTAACAAAACATCCTAACCACTCAAATAAATAATCATACTCCAGAAATTTAGAAATAATAGCCAGATATCATTGCCAATCTTCCTCAAATCACTCGTATAATTCTTCTTCTTTTAACGGATATCTTGCAAAATGATAAATAAGGAATGAGCTCACTAACTAGTAAGAAAATCTGGCTTACCTGGGATTGAACATGCTACATATATAGTTATAAACTGATTGTTCAAAATAGCTTACAAGTTATGGTAGAACACAACTCATGGGGTTTTAAAATATTTTCTTGGTGGGTTAGTTGCACTAAGTGAAGATCTTGGAATATCACATAAAGAAACAAGAGAGAGGGAAAGAGGAACAATGAATCTCTTAGTTACTCAATACTAAATCGAATGATGCATAACCGACACTTGAATACTGAATTGGTGTTGCTTATTCAATAAAACTAATGACAAATAAATCAAGGGAAAAAGACCATCGCATGTATGGAAGAAAACCGACACCAGAATCAAGCAGAGGAGGGCCGGCGCCGACTGGGGGAGGTACGGCCGGCGCCGAGTGCTGCCTCGACGACATCGGGGCCGAGCAGAATGAGGCCGGCGCCAGGGGTGAAGGAGGAAGCCGGCGCCAGGTGGGCTCTAGGGGTTGCGGAAGAGATTTTTAGAGCACAAAAAAAAAAAAAAAAAAAACCCAATCTGCAACATCTCAACCCCAAGAACCACTCCAACCATCTACTTTATCAAGGAAAAACACCATTTTTTGCACAAAAAATCATTTAAACATATACATATTTAAATATAACTTAATTCACGAAGATGATTCATACTTGGGGACTTGGTTTAGCTTAACTGATAAGTCTTCCAATTATTATATCCCATCGGAAGAAGAGCTTTATCTTATCCTAGGTATTGGAATTCTCTACCAAAGCAAACCCTACAAGTAATCAACATATCATGAATTATAAACCATAATATAGCATAGAACTTAGCTTAAAACCCATAAATTCCAATAACAGAACCATATATACGGAGGTGACAAATTATCATACCATACTCAATACCATTTTCATATAATCAAAATAGCAATTTCGTAAAGGATTTAAATGCACATGATTTCTGAAAAACAACAATCAGTAGCCAAAATATAGGTAAACTCAATTTCCTTACCTGGGAATTCAACCACCAAGAATCCTCCCAAAGCTTGCCTTCAAGCCACCAAACACTTATTCACCTTTAATTGAAACCCAAACAACACAATTAATCCTCTAATCGATTTTTTCCAATTTAGAACCCTAACATGCTAACTTCAATTCAAGAATCGCAAGTCTCAAACCTATACTATAAACACATTAACCAACAAAGGAACGGACAACTTACCAAGATTTGATGCCAATGGCTTAAACCCCTTCTCAGATTCTTCACCCCCTCTCCTCTCTTCTTTGTTCCTCTCTTCCGGCACTAATACTGGAGAAACAACATAATTGACGTTATGACTGAGCCTCTAATAAGTAATTAATTAAAACTTCATAATAAAATAATTATTACTTAACTTCTTAATTTAAAATACTAACTTTAAAGTTTTATGAATCTTAGCCTACTAATTAGATAAGCAACAATCTAATAAGCCCACCAAATTAAATAAAATTCTTCAAAAGAGAAGGGTCGAAAGTATTGGAGGCTCACAATTTCCTAAGACAAGACAAATTAAGCCGGGAACAAAGGATCACCCTATCGCACTCCCCTATTAGACTTAAAATAACCACGTTGCTATCCATTCAAAAGAATTGTAAACCAACTGTGATGCCCCAATCCCACATGGGATTGGGATGAGAAGTGTGTATGGTATATAAGGATGGGCCTAAGTACCCATTGTTAACTTGGGATATCCATTTTGGTCTAGCGAGGACGGCGGTCAAGTAGTTGACCGTGAGTGCTGCTAGGCCCATAGTCGCGCTCCCGGGTCCGCGGGCACGAGGCGTAACATTTGGTATCAGAGCAGGTAACCAGCCCCGGTATGGGAATTAAGTACTATACCGTGAGTGGTGGAAGCTATCTTTAGAATCATATGCCGCTTGATTGGTCTTGGGTTTGACCCCTAAAGTATGGGCTCAGAGAGGACGCTTGGGCCTAAAGGAGGGGTGAATTTGATGCCCCAATCCCACATGAGATTGGGATTGGGATGAGAAGTGTGTATGATATATAAGGATGAGCCTAAGTACCAATTGTCAACTTGGGATATCCATTTTGGCTCAGCGAGAACGGCGGTCAAGTAGTTGACCGTGGGTGCTGCCAGGTCCATAGTCGCGTTCCCGGATCCGCGGGCGCGGGACGTGACACCAACAGTTACCTTGGGAATTCCTTATTAGGGTACAAAAGTGCTCGTTAAAACCAAACTTGCTCAGAATCCGTAATAAAGAGTTCCAAGATAACCTATCAAAGGCTTTCGCCATGTTCAGTTTCAGAGCAACATTATCGCCTATGACCTTCTTGTCAATGGAATGTACTATTTCCTAAGCAAGCAACACATTCTCAGAGATGTTATACCAGGAAATAAACCCATTTTGATTTTGTGAAATAAGGCGATCAAGAACACCATTCAACCTTGTTGCTAAGATCTTTGTAATAAAATATAGTATAAAAATAAATTATAAATTAACTTAAACTTCAAATTCAAATTTCAAATTTTAATCTTAAAACTTTAAATTTTAAATTTCAATTTTATCAAGTGAGCTCATTAAACATTTAAAATTAATTAATTAAATACTTATTTAATTAAATATGTTTGACAATAAATAATATTAAGTACCTAATTATTTAGGTGTGTTTGATAGTATATTCTTGTTATTTCTGAAACTCTATTATAAATTTTAAAGAAATTATTTAACTTGAAATAAGTTGCATAATATTGTTATTATTATTATTATTATTATTATTATAAAATATAATATAAAAATTAATTATAATTAATTTAATATTTAAAATTTAAAATTCAATTTTAAAAATTTAACACTTAATTATTTAAAATTTAACTTTTAACTTTTAATTTTATCAAATAGATATTAAAAATAAATATATTAACTGATCGCGAATAATTCCCCTACTTTCTTTTTATTATTACTGTGTTAAGACAGGAAAATTGCAGTCAAAAGTGGGTTTATTTTGAAGAAAAAAAAAATATTAAATAGTTGTTACACTACGAATATAAAATATTTTAGTTGGCCTACTTCAGGACCTTCCTCACTTGAAAGGCAAAATGTCTTATTAATTGGCCGGCAGGGGAAGAATATATGGCAGAAAATAAAGTTATTACGCTTCTTAATTGGCTTAGGCTTATATTTATTCGGTTGATTTAAAAAAAAAAATTAAGATTATTAAGCCCCCTGGCCCACCCCCTCCCCGCGCAAAAAAAAAAAAAAAAAAAAAGCATTCGAACTTTCTTGTATTCTTTTTAGTGCCGCATTAAATAAAATGAATATAGAACGAGAACTTATTATTTTTTTTTATCTTTAAAAATTCCCAATTCGAACCATTTTGTAATATTTTAGATTCATTTTTCATTCTAACTGCAAAATTAAGAGAAATCCCCCTTGTAAAAAAAAAAAAAAAGAAAAGAAAAAGAGAAAAGGGAAAAAAGAGAAATATGTGTGATTAGTGTGATAATCTTTGCTTGCAATTAATTTCGCATAATCAAATTCATATCTTAATATTCTTTTTACCAATTTACTCTATTTGTTCACATTTAAATATTTACAATTATCTTTAAAATTAATTTAAAATTTGAATGAAAGAATATGTTTTTTAAAAATATAAAAAAAATTCTTGATCAATTATTCTATTCCGAAGTGTATTTACATCAAATCGTTTAAGGACCAGCCAATACTTAGGAAGATATGTTCTTTTTATTTATTTATTTGTGTGTGTAAGCTTCCAGGAACGTTCATTGTCCGCCCCTCCTCCCTCTCCTCTACCCCCATTTTTTTTTTATAAATCGCTATTAGTAGTAATAATATTAAATTATAAATTATAAAATATTTATATATATATATATATATATATATATGACCATTTTATTTTTTTGAAATCTCTATCAATAGTAGTATATTAAATTATGTATTACAATATATATATATATATATATTATTAAATTTCTTCCAAATCTATTAATTATTTTTTTATATTTACTAAAATTTAAAATTTTAGTATTTTTTAGCCTATCAAAATATTTATTGAGGCCCATTAACTTAAAGTAATTGTAAGGCCCAATGTTTTAATATTTTTGCTCTTTCAATTTCTATATCTACCACACAGCAATCATTTTCTATTATGAGAATAGTCAAAACTAGATTTTGTGGTAGAATGGAAGATCATTTTTTTTTTATTAATTACTAGTATATATTAAAAAAAAATTACCAAAAGTTTTAACGTAGATCATCTACTTATAGATGATTTTCGTAATATGAAGAAACAATAATATGTATTTTGATTAATTAAATTGATATTTATTTACTTAAATTTTTGTCCCATTAAATGTTTGTTCTGAATTTGCCCAGAAACCTACCTTAGCTTTTGGATTAAAAATAAAAAATCATAATAATATTTCATTCCTCCGCTTAAAAGTTGATCAATCTTCCAGCCCAAAAGCGCAGAATATACAATTTCGGAGGCAAATATTTACTGCTATTTTTTTTTAATGACTGATGGAAAAGAGAGGAATCTAATCATTTGCCGGTAACTTTTACAACGCGACCGAATTTTTTGAAAAAAAAAAATATCGGCCGGTAGAAAAATAGGAGGAGAAGAAAGAGATAAAATGTGGTAAAACGAGGATTAATTTTTTTTACTCATTTTATTTAAAAATAATATTGCTATTTTATATTTTGGATATATGAGATAAATGAATAGTGGGAAAAATAAAAAATTCAGTGCTTTTTATTGCACACTATATAATTTTAATGTAACAATTAATTTTTAAAAAGAATTAATAAATTGTGTACCATTAAATATCACCCCGACCTTAGTTACATAAATATTTTTAACATTTGTTAAAGGTATGCTTTCATCAGCGGCTATGTATGCCAAGTGACAAACATATAATTGTCTCACCTCTACATTTTCTCTGTTATTGCAATAGTCTACTTAACGAATTTGACTGCCTCATCTTTGTATATTGGCTTAATTTGTAATTGAAGCTCTTAATCTTATTAACAACTACAACTAGTACTAGAATCACCATTATTATTATTTTTTTAAAAAAGAATAGCAGTAGAATAGGAATTATGCAATTTTAAACTTAATTGGGTAATTTAGTAAGGCATAGCATGCTTTTGTTACTCCTTTATTAACTACATAAACTCGAGATAGAATGCTTTCTGTTTTTCTTGATATATAGAAGGAATGAGAATGTAAATAGAGTAAATTTAAATTTTATTATTTAATAAGAGGTCTTTTTTAATTAATTAATCGCAAACTTGAGACTTAATAATTGAGATCATTCATTGACTGCATAATTAATTTGTGGAATAATTAATTACCAGATAAAAACAATTCCATGACAGAATTATATGGAAAATTTGTCAATTTGCTAATGTCAAATTTTTTTAGTCTCTATTTGCTTAATCGGCAGGCTTATTAATTCCAACATAGCAGATTATCTTATTAGTTACTAGCTTCGTTATGTCAAATAACTTATAATAAAAAGACAACAAAGTTGTTGAAATATGGAATTAAGACTAGTTGACATCTCTCTGCTACGCGCGGAGATATTACTCGATGATTAAATAAAATTTATCAAATAACTACAAATAAATAAAATTTATAAATAAATTATTAGTTAGAGAGTATAAAACAAATATTAATATACATACATTACAACTGCTATTGATAGAGCATATACATTTAAATATAAAAAAAAATCAACAACTGACCCTATACTTTTATGAAATTTTCTATAATTTTTGTCACTAACCTAAAGATATAATAAAAAAATGAATAAGTATAAGTTTCTTCGATTTAATAATCAATCTAAAAATAATAAATCAATTATCTTCTGTATGTGTTTATTTATATAGAGTGGAGAAAAGAGATTATACAAAATTCAAACTTGTGAGAAAAACTATTCTTAAATTATATTATCTCGGTTAAAAAAAAAATCAATATATAATTTTTGCATTTGTATGAGTTGTGATTTTTTTTTTATCAAATATCTCCTGCAACAATAAAAATTAAACAAAAAAAAAAAAGAGAGATTAATATAATGTTGTGTTAAAAAGTGATAAATAAAATAATTATCAAAGTTGCTCGTAAAATTAGATAAAAGTATTTAAAATTGTAGAGTTACAGTTAAAATGAGAACTGCAATCACAAACAAAATAGTATTATAAGACAGACAAAGCACAGATAAAGCAGTATTATAAGTTGCTTTTCTATACCTTCGTTCATTCTCAAGATTTGTTTACGTGCAATCATAGATAAAGTAGTATTATAAGATAGAGATAATTAGTTTTAGTTATTTTATTTCTTTCTTACCTCCATCAAAATTGAAGGATAATGATCAGTAAAATCTATATTATAAATGATTATTATCACTTGGTATCCAAACTTTCTCAAAAAATAAATAAATAAGTAAATAAAATTCACATAAATGTATTTCCGCAAAAAGAGGGAAAAAAGCCAAAAAGAAAATAAAAAATTACCTTGGAATGCATCCTGATCATCAATCTTGTTGTATCCAAAATGAAAAGAACAAAGAGTTATCACATATATATATAGAAGAGGTCCCTCAAAATTATATTAGATAAAATAAAAAAAAGTTGATAATCCAAAATAAGAAGAGAATAAGTTAAATATGAATAGATAAATTAAATATTTATATATGATATCTTGATACCCTATATGTTAATCATCAACTACTACAACTATATTCATAAATGTGCCCATTGCATTGGTAACATCAATGTTATATTTCTTCTATGTTGCCCTTCAAAGATGAGTTAATTGACCATGAATATCAGGAAAGAGGCATTTGAGAGTTTCAACCACTTAAAAAAATCTGACATCCCTCTCATTTTCATGTCTGTTAGCCTTCAGTTCATGGAGTTGATTTTTTAAGTCATCATTTTTTGTCTTCTACCTATCATACTTGCATCCATAGATAAAAAATGTATCTTATCATTAATAATGAAAACTCAAAATCCTAATTTCAATTAAATGAAGAATACGTCCAAGAAAATAGTAAGCCAATGCATTTAGATGTCATTCTATGAATAAATCAAAGAATGAAAATTTTTTTCAAACAGTAATAATGTGTAATAAATTAAAGAATGAAACTTGTAGGTTTATATTATTATGAAACAATAATGTGTCTCTTCGTTTTTCTTATTGACTCTTAAATTATATTAAAGAGATTATTTAAGAGATTAACACCATCCATAAAAGAATACAAAAATGTTTTACTAAATTTTACAATTAATTGGAGAAGATGGGGAAAAAAATTGCTTTGAAAATTTACTTGAATAATTTAATCCCCTCTTCGCTTTTAGTTTTTTCAAAAAGATTAATAATGTATAATAAATTAAAGAATGAAACTTGTAAGTCTGTATTATTACGAAATAATAATGTGTCTTTTTATTTTTCTTATTTGACTCTTTAATTGTTTTTCATAAATTATCTTTCTCATTTATGTTATAATAATAGTTATAATAATACTTATATATCTTTTTATACAATATTGTTAAATGTCTAATTTATCCATGATGACCAAATTAATTTCAACCATAAAAAGAATTAAGTGGAAGTATTGATGAGATTAACATCATTCATAATAGAATACAAAAATGTTTTAATAGATCTACACCATTAATTAGAAAAAATAAAAAAGTAAAAAAATAAAAATTGCTTTGAAAATTTACTTGGATAATTTAATCCTCTCTTCACTTAACCATAAAAAAATAATAATAAAAAATAAGAAAAGAAACAAAACCGTAACAGACAAAAAAGAAACTCAGATAAAAAATGACAAAAATCCAAAATTTCTAAAGAAATAATAACAACCATCCAATATGAACTGATAGAATAGAAGAGCTAACTAATTAACAACAACAAGATATACTCATAGATAAACTAAGAAATCAAAGAGTTACAATAACTCAAAAATAGTAGAAATATTTGCTACCACGGTTGTAGGTTGATAAATATTTACAAAATATTTTATATGATTATTGTCCATTGTTTTTCCTCTTTCTGTTATCTCTTTTCTAAAGTTATTCTAATTATATTTTTGTCATAAAATTATATTAAATTAGAGCATTTGTCTTATTTGAGTATTGTTGACCTGTGAATTTGTTAATGATATTTTGCTTTTTTAATGTTATAAATATGTCTGTGTATTTTTTACGTATATGATTTCTTTTTTTGAGTTTTGTTGTTATTTTGCTTCCTCATCTGTTCTTGTTTTGTGGACAATTCTTTTGGCTTTTAAGGTCATGGTGGTATCTTTATTTTTGAATAATTTTCATAATTAATTTTTCTCATTAGAATATATGTGTGCGTGTGTTCTATAATCTTTGTTGAACTAAGTATGTCTATTTTTTTTATTACGTGGTATTTTATTTTTTATTTTTATATTTTATATATGTTAAAATGCTGACTTTTTTGCCACTTACTCAAAATCAACCCATTGGTATTCTAATTACATTTGTAACAGAATTTTTATTTTATAGGCTATCCAAATTCTCTATACATTTTGACAAAATCATTAATATGATTGGTTTTTTGGTATTATTGTCTATGAATTATTAATGTGGTTTTTAATAGTTAATAATAGAATAAATAAGCATATAGTTATTAATAGTTATAAATAATTTTCATAATTTTTTGTTAAAAATAATATTATACATGTTCAATAACTATTTTACCCATGACAATCAAAACCAATCTCAACCATTGAAAAGTTTAGACGGAAGGATTTTAAAATCTATACCATTCATTAAGGAAGTTGAAAAGATTTCTTTTTTTAAATTCTTAAAAAAATAATATGGACAATTCAATCCCCTCTTGATATTCTATGAGTTATTAATATGGTTATTAATAGTTAATAATAGAATAAATAAGTGTATAGTTACTAATATAGTTATAAATAATTTTCATACTTTTTTGATTAAAAATAATATTATATATGTTAAATGACTATTTTACCCGTAACGATTAAACTAATCTCAATCATTAAAAAGTTTAGGTGGAAAGATTCTAAAATTTACATCATTTATTAAAGAAGTTGAAAAGTTTTTTTTTTAAATTCTTAGAAAAACAATATAGACAATTCAATTCCCTCTTGACATTTAGAATATACATTTAGAAGAGAAAAAAGACAACATGTTTGTGCCAAAATTATGTTCAAACTTCAAAAGAGACTTAACGAAAAACCAAGTTTCCTTACAAACTTCAGATACTATAAATTAATTTTGGAATATCAATGTCACTCATAAACTCTTAATTAAAATTTCAACAAGAAAATAGTAAATTTTTTAAAACTCGTAAGCATGCAATTTTTGAATTGTTTGTTAATTTACTATATTGGTAAAATTATTATAATTAAATGCACAAAAATTATCAATTTATTAATGTTTCTTTGAGACCTTAATTTTTATTAAATTAATTACCTTTAAATTTATAAAAATTACTATTTCAATAGATAAGTGCTAGATACAAATTTTTCTTCAAATAAGATAATAACTTGATCATTTCTTGAGGTAGCCTTTTATATAAACGCAAGTGTGTTTCTCATACTTGGCTCTCTTTATGCAAGCTGCCACCACAGGGGGCCGTACTTATAAACAAGAGCTCTGTTTCTCACTTTTCTTCTCAGTCTCGGGCAGAAATATGGAAATATCCTTACAGATGAATCCTGTGATGGGGAAGAAATTCCCAGTTATTCGTAGTTTTGAGCTCAAATCCATCTCGTGTAGGGCTAAAACTGTGGTTTTGCTGAATGGAAAAACCAACTACTATGAAGTGCTATCTCTTGATTCCAAGAATGCAGGTCTTGATGAAATCAAGAAAGCCTACAGATGCAAAGCTATTAAGTTCCATCCTGATGCTAGTCCTCCGGCAACAAAAGAAGAATGCACGAGACGGTTCATCGAGATAAAACTGGCGTATGATACACTATCCGATCCTATTTCACGGGAAATGTATGATTATGAACTTGGCTTGGGGGATTCATGGAGGAAGAGGTGCAGCAGCTGCTGCATGGAAGAGAAAAGAGGGGATGCTGGTTTTCCTAGAGAGGTTTGGCAGAGACAACTCAATGGACTGAAAGGTGTATTAGAAGAAGAAAGGAGAAGAAGATTCATAGATAAATGTATGTAAAATTGGAGAAGATCCATTATTTGTTCATTTCTTTTATGGGTTGTGAATTGTGATTGTTGACTTGAGAGTTCTTACTCGTCGTTTGTTGTCCAAAAAGGGGGTTGTAACAATTTTACCCTCTAATAAAACTAGTGATTTTTTTTATTGTACTTTTTTTTTGGTGACCTTTTAATATTACTTCACACTAACCCTTGTCTGTCTCCTACTCATATCCATGGTCCACAACTCCTAGCAATCTTTTCCTCCTTCCAGTCTAATCTATATATTCCATAGTAATCTTTCTCACTTTTATTACATCCATTGTCAAAAGTAGTAATGTTTTTAAAGAAAATTGGGTGTTCTAAGAAGAGGAGAAGCATGATCAAAATCCATGAATTTTCTATGAATGAAAGAATTAATAACGTATCATTGGAAAATTTTGAATTCAGATTCTTCATTTCAAGCCCTAATCCCGGCCCAATTCCAATCTTGAAATTCTTTTTTTCCCCCCTAAAATGAAATCTTACGCTTCTTTCAATCAAATTCAAAATTGAACTAAAAAGGGTGGAGAGAAAATAGAATAGTTAGAAGGGAGATGAAGATAACGCGAATTGATTTCAAGCCTTAATCTACTACTCCAATCTTCCAATTCAGAAGCAACGGTTTATTTCAACTGAAAAAGCACAATGGATGGAGAGAGAGTGAACCGTGAGGAAGGAGAAGAGGATGATGGAAAGAGTAAAGAAAGAAGAGAGTGGAGAGAGTGAGAAGGGAGAGGGAGATGACAGAGTGAAGAAAGAGGAGAAAGACTAGAGATAGAGCTGTCAAAATGGGCTAAACTCAAGGGCCAAGCCCAGCCCACAAGTAATATGGGTTGGGATGGGTTGCAAATTTTCAGGCCCATATTTCAATCGGGCCTATTTGGCTCAACCCACAAAGCCCATGCACTGAGTGGGGTTGGGCTGGGCTTGGCCCATGGGCCACCTCTTTTTTTTTTTTTTTTTAATTTTTAAATTCAAAAATTATAAAAGTTTCAAAAGTTAAAAGCACATATATACTAATTATAGATGATGATGGTAATATAAAACTTTTTTAATTTCTTTAACTAGTTAATAATTAGTAAGTATAATACTAATTATATTCTTTTTTCTTATTGTGATTTGTGATTATTAGATGAATAATCCGACCTTAAAATAGTCATGTCAAATATATCATCGTCAAAAGTAGATTCAAATAAAATCATTGAAGAAATTTTGGATGATTGAAGAATGTGCATCTTTTTGGCAGACTCACAATATAAGCAATATTTTTAGCCTTTCATGACATTTTTATGAAATTTTGAAACAAATGTTGAATTTTAACTTTAATGTTTCTAAATTTGAACTTTTAAATTGGATTACTGTATTTATATATTTGAGAGTTATGGATTTAATATGTGATTTGTGATGTTTAATTCTTGAACTTGTTAAAATAGTAAATTTATGTAGAATTATGTGTGTAAAGTATAATAGATAAAATATTCTTAACTTATTATTAAATATTTATATTTTATTTTAAGTTATAATTTGATTCATTATATTTGTACTAGAGTTAGAATTAAAGATTGAAAAATATAAATGTGGTATGATTTTTTTAAAAAAAATATTATTTATATATAAATGGCCCATGGGCTAAGAAGGGTTGGACTGGGGTTAGGATTTTATAGCCCATCAAAAAAATGGGTTGGCCTGTCCCGGCCCATATTTCTACCAGTCTACGTGGGCTAGGCCGGGCTGGCCCATATTGATAGCTCTAGCTAGAGAGAGAAGGAGAGCAATACGAAGAGACATCGGAAAGGTTGAGGAAATAAAAAGGAAATAGGAAAGAGAAAAGATAAAAAATAATAGGTGAAGAGAAAGCATTGCTGTGGAGAGAGACGAAGATGATGGTAAAGATAAGGAAAAGAGGAGAGATAAAAAGTTATATTTTGGAGAGAGAATGAAATTTATGCAATTTTTTAGATAAAGAATAATATTGTCATTTGATAAAGGGTAAATGGCACAAATTACCCTTGAACTTAACAAAAAATGCACTGTTTGTCTCTAAACTTTAATTCCTTAAAAGTTTGCCCTTAAACTATATAAATTATCGGTAGTTGTCCTTCTGTCTAAATTAGGCATTAACCCATGATGGAATCACCCCACGTGACCCGCACATGACTTTTCTAAAGGGTATTTTCATCTAGGAGTTTTCTTCAAAGGGGGAGCCAATATTTCTCTCTATTTTGATAATAACGTGAACAAAAAAGTTCATTCCCTTCTGTCCAAATAAAGTAGCCTGACCTTCTTCTTCCCCATCCATTTTGGTCTGCCTCAACAAGAGTTTAATGAGTAGAATCATATCTATTTTCAGCCATGTCAAGAAATCGAAACCAATTTAATCCTCCAAAATGTAGATGTCGGAGATTTATTGTGGTTAGGACGTCTTGGATAGATAGAAGTCCATCAAGAAGGTTTGTTGTATGTACTGAATATGAGGTAAAGTATGCATTTTTTTTTTCTCTTTCTTCTGTCATGCCTGAGTTTAGGGTTTAGGAGGTAAAGTATGCATTTGGGAGATTTGAATTGGGTTTTGTCTACTGAAGGGTAAAAAGTGTGAATTTTTTGTTTAGATCGACCCCGAGATGTGTGACAGATCAAGAGAAGTAATCCTAGGCTTGCTGAGGTGAATAAGAAGCATGGAGATGGGCATTGAACTTAGCACTGATCAGACGAAGAAATTTGAGAAGAAGGTTGTGGATTTGCAAACAAAGAACTAGAAACTAGTAGTAGAGAACAAGAGATTGAAGTTGAAAATCAAGGGCCTTTTTATTGTAGTTGTGCTATTGTGTTTGATGTAATTTTCATCTTCATCTGCATCAGTTGATGTGAAAAAAAGGTGCTGAAGTTGGTAGACATAGAGCAATTGAAAACGTGTAACAATGTAAGGCATAATGACTGTGTATCATGGTAATTTTGAACTCGATCTGATGTGATTCTGTGAACTGATCACAATTAGAAATTCGAGAAGAAGTTAGTGGATTTGGAGACAGAGAACCAAAAACTAGTAGCAAAGAACAAGATATTGAAGTTGAAAATCAAGGGCCTTTTTATTGTAGTTTTACTATTATGTTTGATGTATTTTTCATCTTCATCTCATTAGTTGATGCGAAAAAGGGTGCTAAAGTTGGTAGACATAGAGCAATTGGAAATGTGTAACAGTGTAAGGCATAATGAATGTGTATCATAGTACTTTTGGACTCGATTTGATGTGACTCTATGTGAACTATTCACAACCAGAT
Organism: Voacanga thouarsii; assembly: GCA_026120185.1. NCBI lineage: Eukaryota > Viridiplantae > Streptophyta > Magnoliopsida > Gentianales > Apocynaceae > Voacanga > Voacanga thouarsii. The sequence continues at coordinate 2,260,719 of JANUWF010001704.1, forward strand.
ATACTCCACTTTCCTTTTCACAATGGAATCTATGTTTATGTAAATGTAATGCAAATGGTTCAATTTACCCTTAATGTAATGTAATGGAAATGGTGCTATTTTCCCTTAATATAATATAATGCAAATGTGATATGCAATCTTCCTCTTATAAAATGGATTCAAGCTTATTATGAGAGGAAAAAGTGCATAAAATAATCCCAAATAGGGGCACAACAATAGAAAACACTTATAACGATGTTTGTCATATGTCGTAAGAAATTAAAAAAATGTCTATTTAGATCTATGTAGGCGTTTCTTACAAATGTCGTATATATGTTGAAATATTCATAGTCACTTGGATTTATGATAACCTTTGTAACACACGTCAGTACCAAGTTATTTCAACGTATATTATTATTTTTTATGACATTTTAAATTGTCGAAATACATATTTTTTCGACATATATAAATAGTCAAAATATGTATGCTTTACCGACATTTGAACATAGTAGGAATACTTATTCATTTCGATATTTATTACGCCATTTTAAAACGTGTCAAAAAAGTTTTGTTCCAACATTTGTGAATAGTCGCAATATGCAAAGTGCTTTGACAGTTGTCATGTCATTTCCAAAGGTCTCAAAAAGAATTTTTCCAACATTTATAAATAGTTATAATATGAATACTGTTGCAACATTCATAATTAGTAGGAATATATAGGTATTAAAACATTTTAAAAATGTCTGAATACTATTTTCACCAACATGTATAAATAGTCAAAATATGTATGATTTACTGATATTGGAACGTAGTAGGAATACTTAGTTAATTGCAACGTTTGTTATGCCATTCTAAGACATGACAAAAAAAATGTTTGTTCCAACATTTGTGAATAGTCACAATATGCAAAGTGGTTTGACGTTTGCCACGTCATTTCCAAAGGTCTCAGAAAGAATTTTTTCCCAACGTTTAGAAATAATTATAATATGAACACTGTAGCAACATTATGAGAAATTTCTAATTGAAGGTACATTTTTTTATTTATCAAATTTAAAGCGTATAAAAAGAAATATTCTAATATTTGGCAAATTATAATAAACTTAATTAACAAAAATAAACAAAGTATTCTCAATTTAAAAATGTAAATAAAAAACCAAATGTCATACTTGAAAACTCATCAAAATCAAATCAAATTTATTTTGGGCTAATATGATCAAACTTCTGTGCTTCAAAATTGCTTTGAAGTCCTTCACGGAACCATCTCAATTGAAAGAATACAAATGAAGTTAAGAATAATAGAATTAATAAATAATAAAAATTTATCAACATCAAGCCATATATTTTAAAACTTATTTAAAATATAAAATTATGTTTTCTTTAGAAGTGTCATTTAGAGCATCATTGGTATTACAAAGTGAAAAAGTGTCATCCCCAACCTATAAAATTTTTTAATAACAAGTAGATTTACTTCATTAAATTTGAAATAATAATTCAATGAAAAAGAGAGAATACATACATACATACATACATATATATATATATATATATATATATATATATAACAACTTAATTTTTACCATACCTGTCCATCAGAATTGGAACTCATATACATTGAAACTATATTAATCAATTCAACAACATTTTTGGATAATCCTTATATTTTGTTTGAAAGAATCTTGTTTTTCTCCTTTACTTGCTCATTTTCTCTCAAAATATCCAAATTTGATTTTTTAAACAGTCTTGTCACTCCAAAACCCATCCCACGAGCGCGCCCATTTCTTTTTGGACCAAACACATGAAATAATGCATCACCTTCTAAAGGAGTAAAACCATCTAACTGTTGAGAAGATTCAACATCCATTCCTTGAGAATCCAAAAGTTGAATTTTAGCCTACGTGATGATATTAAAACACAACACAATATAAAATTATTTTTACATTTGTGAACCTAAAATTAAAAAGTAATAGTAATTAAAGAATATAAAAAAGAAATATATTACAATTTTTTCTACTGCCTCGTCAGTGACTGGCTATCCATTCTTGTGTTTGTGGCATTTTACAAATAAATTTGCCCTATTAGTTCGCCTTCTAGTCTCTTTAAACTATAAGATAAAAAAAGAAAAAGAAAAATGGTAACACTTAAATGAATAATTGTAAAAATACTTTAATAAAGTAACAATCAATTTAATATGCACCTCTGTCTCAGTTGTACGAGCAAAAGAAATTGTACCCGAAGTGTGCAGCATCTTCATTTGTGCTCTTGCTTTCTTCCTATTTTCATATTTTTTCTGTAGAAATTAAAAAAAAATTAACATAACTCAAGAAAATATATTGTAAGATTAAATAATTTGATATATTAACATAATATAGTATAGACTTTATAAATAGTAAGAAAATAAATTTTACCTGCCACTTTGGAGAATACTACATAGTAGCAAGTTTGTCCCATTGATCTTCCGTAGTTCTAGGATCTTTCAATTCAGTAAGAGAATTATACTTTGAAAAATTCTCAACAAACAACGTATGCCTAAATTCTTTTAAACATTTCCCAAACTTGTTGAAGGACCCATGACTTTCTACTTAGTGCCAACTCAAATTTGGACTGCACACAAAATAATATATATATATATATATATATATATATACAATTAAAAAATAAAAAATTTAAAAAATTTTACTTAAAATTTTTTCCTACCTAAACAACTCGCCATATCTCATCCTTTATTGTAGAAGGCACTTTTCTCCAATCATCATATTCAATTGGAGTTAAATCAGGATTTCTTGCCACAGTACCACAAAACTTTTCAAGTTCATCATCATTAACACATTTGATTGTAAATGTTAAATTGCTCAGGTAACTTTTGATCAGCACCAAGGTTCCAAATATCAAGAAATCTAGTTGGTCCACGAGTATTTCTTGGTAAATCAAAATTCTTTACGACAACAAACTAAGCCTTAATCCCAAGAAATTTAGGGTCGGTTACATGAACCAATGTCAGGTAACGTGTGATCATCTACGTGAATCATCTCTCTCAACTTCCTTCTATCGACCGTTATACTCTCATTCAAATCATTGATAGGAGAATCCTCAAGTGGAATTTGTGACTATTGAATAAACAACCCATTACTTTGGACATTGTCTTGTGAAGGATTGTTGATTTGATGGTCCACTATCTGGTCTAGTAATATTATTGATCATTATTTTCTTTGACGCAACAAAGAAGCCATTGAAGATTGTTTTTGCTTTTGAATACGTTTCAACATTTTGTATCTTATGTGTTTAGGATTAAAGTTATTTTCAAGAAAAAAAATTTGACAAATGAAAAAAAACCATGTAAACAACAACTCAAGATCCCATCAGCATAAACAATTTCACAAGAAACCTTGATAGAAATTCACTAATTCATCACAAACAAAACAATAGGAAAAAACAAAGAATACCTTGAGATTGAAACAGGTTTAATGGAAACAGATAAGAATAAAAGAACTCAAGATGTTATTTTGGAATATCCAATTTTGTTCTATATTAACTGTGCATAATTTAGAATTTCTTTCTTGTTGAGAAGAAGGGTTTGGTGAACCTTTCTGTCCTATTTCAAGAAGACAAATGGAAAAGACATATAGAGCATTAAGGAATCAATGAATAACAATTTGGATAGCAATCTAGTGTTTAAACTGTTAACTGACTCTACTATTAAGTAAACTTAAGTTATTCTTGCTTCTTGACGCATAAGAAGAGCATTAATATCTTTTGTTCTATCTTCATGCTTTTAAGCTTAATTTTTCTTTTTTGTCACTGAGATTAAAATTGATTCTTTTTCACTTGTTTTAAAAAGACTGGCTGAGAATGGTCTATCAGATCCTTTCAGCTTCTCGGCGGTCAGTTTTATATATAATGTGGTCACTAATGTAGCATTGTGTTTGCTTTAGGAGGAGATTGAAATAGAAGGCAAAGCATTACAAATTGGAAAGGTAATTGCTGTTACTACCGTTGAATTGAGGAGGAAAAAGACGGGGAAATTGATCGCTCACGGCTGACAAACAATACAATGTACATTGCTGTTACTAGTATGGAAACGAAAAAAGAAGAGTGAAGATGTTCAAACTCTAGTTTTTAACTATGGCCTGTGTCCAAAAATTGTTTCTTTTTCCTTCTGTGTAAAGATCAAAATGGCCTTATAGAGTTATGGAAGGAATAACCTAGTCACAGTAGTGTTAAGAAGAATAGAAATAACTTACTATAAACAGAGTACAAAGGGAGGTTGCTTTAATTCCATGGCAGATCACTGAAAGGCTTGTAATTGTAAATTTTTGCAGTGTAATTCAATGAAAAATTACATCCTCTGTTAGTGATTCCACAATTTTTCTTTAAAAAAAAATATCAAATTTCTTTCTACATAAAAAAAAAAAAAAAAATTCTGTCTAAATCCATAATTCAACAAGACAAAGTGGATGTTTAATTTTGATTTTGAAGTCAGAGTAATTTTTTGTCCAAATGTCCACATCAGGAGAATTAAGGAATCAGGGAATAACTATTCTACCCCTTTCCAAAACTGGTGCCCACAAAACTCCTTTGATAAATAAATGTCTTATCTGAATACCAATTTATCATCCATCGATAACATTCCATGAAACAAAAGAAATTCAAACAAAAACATGATGCAATTCTCTACCACAAGAATTGATATTAAGAAAAATAAAAAAATTATCTATTTATATAGATTTAATTTTTAAAAATCATTATATTAAAATTTTATATGTTATGAAATTTTAGTAGTATTAGAATAAAATTTACAAAATAAGAAATTTTTAACTATTCTTTGTACAAGAATTTCTTCAAATTTCTCTCTTTTTTTTTCTCTCACAATTCTTTCACAAAAAAATGATGGTACATTTCAAGTTTAGAGAATAGCTCTATTTACAGAGCTCTTATTTAGTGGAATACATCATCTTTCACTAATATAAATTAGTAGTGTCTCCACTAAATGGTGGACATCCATATAATCCATAATTAGTGGACCTTCCAACACTCTTCCTTGAATGTCCATTACATAAAGAATATGCCTCGTTAAAACTTTACTAGATAAAAACCCAGTGAAAAAAAATATAGTGAAGGAAAAAGAGTACAGTATTCTATATGTCTGTTTATTGCTCTCCTTGATAAGGTGATTCTTTTAAATCTTTTAACTGACGCATATCGATTTTATATCTCAACTTTTCAAATGTTGCAGTCGGTAAAGTCTTCGTGAAAATATCTGCGAGGTTGTCACATGACCGAATTTGTAGCATATCAATTTCACCTTTCTTCTGGAGTTCATGAGTAAAGAAGAATTTTAGTGAAATATATTTTGTCCGATCTCCTTTAATATATTCCCCTCGTAATTGAGCTATGCAAGCTGCATTGTCTTCATAAAGAGGAGTTGGAATATCTCTGATAAATGATAATCCACAACTTTTTCGGATGTAATGAATCATTGATCTTTACCATACACATTCTCGACTTGTTTCATGAATGGCTATAATTTCAACATGATTTGAAGAAGTAGCTGCTATAGATTGTTTTGTGGAACGCCATAATATAGCAGTATTTCCACATGTAAATAGATAGTCCATTTGAGAATGTGCTTTATGTGGATCAGATAAATAATCAGCATCTGCATAACCTATCAATGTTGGGCTGGTTTATTTGAATAAAATCATCCGAGATCAATTGTACCTTGGAGATATCAAAAGACTTGTTTAATTCCATTCCAATATCGTCGTGTTGGTGAAGAACTAAATCTTGCTAATAAATTGACAATAAAGGTAATATCAGGTCGTGTATTATTAGAAAGATATATCAATGTACCAATTGCACTGAGATATGGTACTTCAGGACTAAGGAGTTCTTCATCATCTTCTTAAGGTCGGAAATGTATCTTTATTTACATCTAATGACCGTACAATCATTGAAATACTCAATGGATGAGCTTTGTCCATGTAAAATCTTTTTAGAACTTTTGCTGTATATGTTGATTGATGAATAAATATTCCACTTTCTAGAAGTTCAATTTGTAAACCAAGACAAAATTTAGCTTTACCAAAATTCTTGATTTCGAATTCTCTTTTTAAATATTCAATTGTTTCTTGTAGCTCTTCAAGAGTTCCAATAAGATTAATATTATCAACATATATAGCTAATATCACAAATTTAGAACCAGATTTCTTAATAAAAATACATAGACATACCTGGTCATTGTTAAATCCCGCTTTCAATAAATATTCACTAAGACGATTGGACCACATGCGCCCAGATTGCTTCAGGCCATATAATGATTTCTGCAACTTGATGGAGTAATTTTCACGAGGATAATTTTTATATACTTCAGGCATGTGAAATCCTTCGGGGATTTTCATATAAATATCATTTTCTAAATTTCCATACAAGTAAGAAGTGACAACATCTAATAGGCGTATATCTATCTTTTTATGTACTGCCAAACTGATAAGATATCGGAGTGTAATAGCATCAATAACAGGAGAATAAGTTTCATCATAATCAATACCTGATCTTTGTGAAAAACCTCGGGCTACTAATCGTGCTTTATAGAGTACGATTTCATTATTTTCATTGCGCTTTTGCACAAATATTTATTTGTAACCAATAGATTTTACGTCTTCTGGTATTCGGACTACAGGTCTGAAGACTTCACGTTTTGTTAGTGCATTTAACTCTGATTGAATTGCATCTTTCCATTGTAGCCAATCTTTTCTATGCCGACATTCATCAACTGATATTGGTTCAGGATCATCATTATCCTGTGTAACATCAAGAGATATATTGTATGCAAACATATTATTAATAATTGTTTCTATCCGATTCCAACTTCTACCGGAAGTGGTATAATTGATAGAAATTTCAATATTACTTTCATCAACTTCTGGTTCTTTGTCATCAGTTTACTCTTGGTCTTTATTATTCTTTTCTTCAATATAATCATCTGGATTATTTAATCCATTTTTCTTTCGAGAATTTTAATCTTTAGAACCAAGAGGTCGGTCACGCTTTTGGCGTGCTTTTGATTCAGCAGCTATAGGTATAATCTTTTGTTCTGCTGGAACTTCAATTCAAATAGGAGTATTTATAGCTGGAATATGTGATTTTGTAATTCTTCTGGAGTCAACAAAAGCGTCTGGCATTTGATTTGCAATATTTTGCAAATGAATTATCTTTTGAACTTCAAGTTCACATGTGCTTGTGCGTGAATCAAGATAATTTAATGATATTGTCCAAACAAGATCTTTTTTATGCTGTTTATGTGCTCCCCCTAATTTAGGGAATAATGATTCATCAAAATGACAAATCTTGTTGTGAATACATCTCCTGCTAAGGGTTCAACATACCTGATAATAGAGGGAGAATCATATCCAACATATATCACATTTCTTCTTTGAGGACCCATCTTTGTACGTTGGTTTGGTGCAATTGGAACATATACAACACATTCAAAAATTCTTACATGAGCAATATTTGGTTCTGAACCAAAAACCAATTGCAAATGAGAGAGTTTATAATAACTAGTTGGCCTTATATGTACAAGTGCTGCAACATGTCCCCAGGTAGATGTTGGAAGATTTGTTTTCATTAATAATGGTCTAGTAATTAATTGTAATATTTTAATAAAAGATTCAGTAAGACCATTTTGTATATAAATATTAATTCCAATTAACATGCAATATGCATAAAAAACATGTGATGAAAATTCACCAGCATTATCCAAATGGATATTTTTAATGTGATGGTCAAGAAATTGTGCTCGTAATTTAATTATTTGAGTAAGTAATCTCGCAAACGCCAGGTTGCGAGTAGATAATAAACACACATGTAACTATCGGGATGATACATCAATTAAGACCATAAAATATCTAAATGGTCCACATGGTGGATGAATAGGTCCACAAATGTCTCCGTGAATCCATTTAAGAAATGTAGGACTTTCAGCTCCTACTTTGACTGGTGATGGTCTAATAATTAATTTTCCTAAGGAACATGCAGCACATGAGAATTTTTCAAATGTTAATATCTTTTTATTTTTTAAAGGATGACCATGTGTATTTTTAATTATTCTTCTTATCATGGTAGATCTTGGATGACCCAAACGGTCATGCCAAATGCTAAAAGTAGTAAGATCAATAAACTTCTGGTTTACTAGATGATGAATTTTACTTGTATATATTTTTGTAAAATATAGGCCAGTAGAAAAAGACGACAGTTTTTCTGATACAGATTTCTTACCTAAATGAATTTAAGTAATATAAAGATGTTCAATACCATTTTTCTCATTTGTTTCAACATGATACCCATTTCTGTGAATATCTTTAAAAATCAATAAATTTCTTCTAGATTTTGAGGAAAATAGTGCCTTATCAATAGTAATTGTTGTTCTTTCAAGCAACAATATACTAGCTCTTCCGGAGCCTTCAATCACATTTGTACTACCATTTATAGTATAAATATTTATTTCTCTCATTTTGAGATAAGAAAAATATTTCTCCTTTTTGAGTATAGTGCGTGTAGTTTCACTATCAATAATACATACATTATCATTAACAACAACTATCTGAACAAAAATATATATATGCAAACATAAATATTATTAAAATATAATGAAAATTCAAAAATATCAAGGTGAGGCATTAGTTCTTTTGGACACTACCATCACTAATTAAATGGTCTATCCTACCGTCCGGGTGTTCGAAAAAATCAACTACATCTATATAGGTAATATTGATATTAAGATCTTCAGGATTAATATCATCATCCTCAGCATCATTTACTGGATATTGAGAAAAATTTACTTCCACATTTTTATTTTTATTTTTCAGTGAAGTTTGATATAATTCCACTAAATGCTTGGCCGTATGATAGTTACGTGACCAATGACTTTTCATACCACATCTATAACACTTATCCTCATAATTTTCTTCAATTTCTTTTTCTTTTCCCTTATTATCTTTTTTGTTCCACTTTAGGTGGCCAGTATTTCTCACAGCTTGATTATTACTGTGATAAGGGAAATATCAAGCGTGTCTATGACCATAACCACAGCTACGGTCACAACTACGACTATAACGATGGCTTCTGCTGGAGCAAATAGCATTCACTTCTGGGAGTGTTGTTGAGCCAGTTGGTCTGGCTTCATGATTTCTCAATAATAACTTATTATTTTTCTCTGCAATGAGGAGGGCAATAATTAAATCTGTAAATTTTGTATACCACTTTTCTCGATATTGTTGCTGCAGGACAATATTCGAGGCATGAAAGGTGGAGAATATGTTTTCCAGCATATCTTCATCAGTAACTTTTTCTCTACATATTTTTAACTGAGATGTAATTTTATACATCGCGGAGCTATATTCATTCACGGTTTTAAATGCTTGCAACCTCAGGTGCAACCATTCATATCGTGCAGTGGGTAGTACGACCATCTTCAAGTGGTCAAATCTTTCTTTTAAATTTACCCACAGGATACATAGATCTTTTTCAGTAAGATATTCTATTTTTAAATTTTCGTCGATATGACAACGGATAAAAATCAAAGCTTTGGCCTTTTGTTGTGTAGATGCACTATTATTTTCTTAAATAGTTTCACTACGGCATTCAACATTTAGATACATTTTTGCATCGAGAACCCATGACATATAATTCTTTCCAGAAATATCAAGGGCTACAAATTCGAATTTAGCAAGGTTAGCCATAGGGATTAATAAATGCATACTTGTCTTCTAGCTTTTGTAATAGTAGAGACTCGTGCTTTAGTTTTCTGGCTTTTGTAATGACAGAGACTCGTGTTAATAACGTGTTATGAAATTTTGGTAGTGTTAAAATAAAATCTACATAATAAGAAATTTCTAACTATTCTTTGCACAAAAATTTCTTCAAATTTCTCTCTCTTTTTTTTCTCTCACAATTCTTTCACAAAAAATGATGGTACATTTCAAGCTTAGAGAATAACTCTATTTATAGAGTTCTTATTTAGTGGAATATATCATCTTTCACTAATATAAACTAGTGGTGTCTCCATTAAATGGTGAATATCCATATAATCCATAATTAGTGGAGCTTCTACTAATTCAATATATTTACAACATTATATGATATTTAAGAGTTTTTTTTTTTAAGATGAAAGAAGGGGAGGAGGGTGTAGGAGAGTCACAACCCGGGCCCTCTTTCCTTTGGATCAAGAGTCAAAGAGCCTAAACAGAGAGAGGGAACTATATTCCCATATCAAGAAGACAAAAAGGGAAGGAAATCTTAGTTTAGAGATTGAACACTATTGAACAATAAGAGTAGAGGCAACACCCAATCTACATAATGTCGTGTAGACTTGTAATAGAATAATCAAAACGCATACACACAAAACAGCACAACACAACCACTCATGAAGCCACCGAAAACAAAAGCCGATAGCATAGCAAAAGAAGAAACCTGAAGTCACTATTCACGCCAATTGTTGAAGCCACTATTTAAAATAATTTAATGAATAATTTAATAATAATAATTTAACCAACATACCTGTTTTCTTTGAGACTGACTCAAGGTGAAGCAGAGATGAAAAGCAAATTAAATTGTGGAGGAAGAAGAGAGAAAATACTTCACTGAAAATTTTTGTTTGGAGGCAATTGTAAAAACCCCGTCAATTAGCAAGTAAGGCTTTTAGGGTTTTGCTGAATTTTTTACACTTATGTTGTTAAGAGGGAATTTAAGATGTGTATAAAAAATTTTGGAGGGAAATTAAAATTTTGGCTGAAAATTTTTCTGGAGGGATATTTTTTTCTTTGATAGAAAAAAAATTGTTTTGGAATATTCCAATAATAATAATAATAATAATAATAATAATAATAATAATAATAATAATAATAATAATAATAATAATAATAATAATAATAATAATAATAATAATAATAATAATAATAATAAGGAGAGAAGTTTTACTCACTAGCAATAATTCTGTTTTGGAAACTTAATTTTATACTTTTTTTTTTTAAAGACCAAGTTGATAATAATTACATAAAAGATCCTCAAATTCATGGTACAAGACAATGATCTTGAACAATGATTACACTGAGTTTGAGAACTTCTTTAAATGGCTGGGGATGTCTAATAGGGCCTAAATTTACATATATTTTCTTAGTTATTTAATGATATTTTATGATGATAAATCTTAGAAGGGAGTGAATAAGGTTTATGGAAAACAAAAATTTATTTTTGAAATTCTTTGAATGCTTTTGATAAGAACCAAGAGTGAATTAATTGCCGAAAAATAGATCTCTTAACAGTTCAAAAGTGCGAGGAAGCAAAGCTTCAAAGCAATCACTAAATCATAAGAATAAAAGTCTCAGGAAGCATGAGTTGACAAAGTTTTCAACTGTTTCACAAAAGACTTTAGAACAAATCACTAATTTCTAGTTTTGAAGATTATAACTTTAAATCTTAAAGGAACAGTTTGAAAACATAAATGCTAGGTAAAGTGCGCAAGAGAGACAGGGATCCAAAGAATTATAGTGGTTTGATCCTTAAATGATCTACATCACTACCTTAAGCACTCACTTAAGGATTTCAAAGCATCCACTAAAAGCCATTTTCCCAACTCAATGGTGGTAGGCAATACCAATATTACATAAAAGGATCACCACACTTGGTTTTACATCCAATCTCTTTAAACTCAACAATCAAGGCTTACCCCAACTGGGTTTTACTTCATTAACCTTGATACAAAATTAATTAAAGATAGAACACAAAAATAGCTTACAAATTGAGAAAATATGAGCCACTAAGCACAAATACCTTTTTACCTTTGGAATAATTTAATCTTACTTTGAAGTACAAATGAAAAGGGAAATTTTTGTATTTTGAAGTGTAAGAGTATTTTTGAATGAGTTAGTACAAAAATCTGCTTAAAAATTAAGTATTTGAAGGTTTTGTAAGAGCTGAAACCGAAATTTCAACGGTTAGTTACTTCTGTCAGGATTTTCAGGATTGTAGATTCACAGAATGGAAAGATGTACATTCAAAAGGTGAGTCTAAAACGACACTGTATGAAAAAAGATACACTTTGAAAAATGCTATAGATCATTGGATTGGTATTTTGGATTCAGAGATCCATCCAAAACTACTCAACCAAAACTTTATAAATTCTAAATTTAGAAATACCCTCTTTTTGAAATCATTTGTAAGTGCTTCAAGGTAAATCAAATTGAACATAAGGTAAAGAGATATAGGAATTTACAAATAATACCTTGGTCACAGTTCCTAATCTATAATTCTTCACAAGGCCTTTATGATATGCATTCTCTTAAGTTAGATTTTGCACTTGATCAACCATTCTTGAATTTCATTGCTTAAGAGCTGTTTAACAGTCCTATTTGCGCATTTGAAGAACTGAAGTCAAACATGTCATATCCAAAAATCTTATCATATATAGATTACACATATTAGTCCACATTAATGTTTGTTATAATTCAAAACACAGGAGAATGCCTTTAGGGCTAATAATCTCCCCCCTTTTGAGTGATGACAAATTTGATGGGATTGTGACAAAAAAAATAATATAGACTGTATGAACATGTTAGACTGAGAGAAGTAAGGATATATCTAACTGAAATACTTTCTTTCATTATAGGACTCAAAAAGTGCATATGAGTTTAAGATAAGAAAATTCAAGCAACCTCCTTATTCTCATTCCTTCCATAAAGAGGACTATTTCACAAGGAAATAACCAATGATGGTCACAAAAAAAAATGTATAACTATGTACATGAAGAGGAGTAGAAGATAAATCATAAAAAAGCAATAGTCCCCCTATGTACGTGCATATATGAACTATAGATGGAGTTATGCTCATATCAAAGTGCTTTTAGAAACCAAATTGGATGTGAGATTTTAGACTTCCAAAAGATGCATCCAAACAGGGCAAAAACAAATAGAAACATGTGAATCCTTTGTAAAAGACTTTTGGACTCAGAAACATTTACAAGGATCCAAATCCCCCTATGTCTGTGCAGGGTCAACATTAAGATTTAAAAAAAAAAAAACTTTAGACGTCAATCAAACCAAAGTTTTATCGCAAACTTTCAGAACAATTTTCCAAATTCAGCAAAAAAAGAAAAGAAAAGGAAATTCAAATTAGTCCTATCATACTCTATTAGATAAGCCAATCACCACAATGATCCATATAATTTTCTCATCATATAATTCAAATAACAGTTATGCTATTCTCAAATCTATCCATAGTACAACTTCTTCTTTACTCACGACACAATAGTCATCACAGCCACAATCAAATTCATAATCCATTTTTAGAATGACGAAAACCAGTGAAAGAGATATCATGATTGCAAAAAAATAAATAAATAAATATGCACAACAAAATGTTATATAAGTCACAATCCATAACTCTCAATCTAAATTTATGTATGTCTCCCTCTTTGTCATCAATAAAAAAAAAAAAAGTAGAGAAATGATTTGAAGGAAGTAGTAGTAATATCAGGAGAATGAAATACCACAATAACAAGAAGTAGTAGTAAACTGGCAGTGATATCATTCCAAGACCAGAATAAAGGTGTTCATAAAATATAGGGCAAAGAGCATGAAATTTGACATAATAAAATTGTGGCATCAGACTAAAATTTTGGTAGAAGTGGTCATCAGTCAGCAGTTGTCATGTGCTATAGCTCACGGAATAAGGATAATTGTAGGTTTAGCACTGGCATCCTTCTTTAAATATTGTCTAGCAATTCTACTGGACTTTCTTTTGACGATAACATGTTTCTATCTATGACTTGATAAGCCACCAGTTGGAACTGGCTTGTCTTTTGTATGGGCAGCAAGGTTAGCAGAGGGTATAGTAGGCATCTCTTCAACAGGTTGGGACAGAATTGCTTCAGCGGTGGGTACTGCAGTTGGTTGATCAGAATCCTTTTCAGGAGAAGGAATTATAGGTTCAACCTCGTGCTGTTGTGAAGTGTCTTGCTCTTTGGAGACACCTCCAGTACTCTTTTCTACTTTCTGTTCTTCCACATTACTCAATCGATTGCCCAAACTTTGCAACTCAATCTTGACTTCAATATTGAAACCATCGAATTTTTTAGACAAAATGTTCAAAGTATTCAGAATTCTTTATGTTAGTCCACCATCTTCAAATTTCTGCTTGCCTTTACTTGAGGATTCTTCTGTGATTTCAGTTTTGCGTTTTGTTCTAGTCGAGGCATCAGGTACAAGTTTCTTTCCTTCAATTTTGATCTTAATCAACTTTTTCCTTTCTTTTTCTGAAGCATCTCTAAGCAGAATCCATTGATTGTCGATTCATACAAAGCCTATTTTCTCAAATGAATCCGTGCTGTAAATATTTATCTTGGAGTGTCCAGGGACACTAGTACTGAGATTCACATTGAAATGTTTAACGACTTTGGTCAGAAGATTTCCATATGGCAGGGCCTTGTTCGAGGTATTTCTTGATTGAAGATTAGCTTCACCGTAATAAATTCAAAACTAATCTGCCTCCCCTCTGCTAGGGCTAACATCAGTATCATTTGCATGATACTTACTGAGGTTTTGTGCCCAAAGCTAGGTGCCACAATGGTTGAAACCACGTGGTGCAGAATTCTCCCAAATCCTTTCATCCATTTCGAGTTGCGGTCATTTGAGTTTTTTAAACTCTTGCCTCCACTGAATTTAGCCTCAAATCTCCCTAGGCCAAACAGATCAAATTCTTCTGAAAATCTATTCATTTCAAAAAAATTAAATTCCACCGTCCCTGACCCCAAATATTCGGTTCAACATTCAATGATCAAACTCAAAACTCACACATCCTACCCGTGATGTGTACCATTGCACCATGAATCCTCCCCTAGTTTCTTCCAGTCTTCATTTTCTTAGGTTCAAATAAAATTTTCAGACCAATATAGTATATATTTTTTCATTTACAAATAGTAAAGGCCCCCATCCAAGAGATTCAAACATATTCCAAACATTGGCAAAATTCAAAAAGGCCTCAGAGTCAACACGATATCCAGCAATAACAGTTCTATTTCTTAACACCTAATCATGGAACTCAGATTCACATTGTGAGACAAGGAATCGGGATACCTGAGTCTTAGAGCTTTCCTGTATAGGAAGCAATAGCAATAAGTTTGTTTGAGAAACTAACTCTTTGGCAATAGCCTTTTGCCCTTTTCTTTTGACAGCAGGTTAGGTAGTGGCAACTGATTTCATCTCCGCCATAGCTCTGCTTTTATTTTTCTTCTCTGACTTTGGTTTGGTTCCCTTGTCTGATTTAGGAGGGTTTAGCCATGGCAATCGAGAGGAAATGATGTAGGTTTTTTGGTTCTGTGGAGAAGATAAAGATTCGAAGAGATAGAGGGATAGAAGGGTTGATGTCAGTTCTTGATTTGAAAAGGAAGGAGAAATTCAAACACTTTTGAAAGACTTTTTGTGATTTTCTAGGTACTTGAGAGGATAAGTACCATCAAGTACACTTAAAGCCAATTTTGTCAGAGATATTTTGTGAAAAGCGCGGATGTTTTGAAATTCAAAAAGTGAATTCTGGACTCAGATGCTTTTTCATCTAATTTGTAGAAAAGATGTGAATTTTACGTGATTCTAGGCTGCTGCTATTTTGGATTTAGACCAAGTCCAAAACGTCTATCCAAAAAAAAATTTCGAGAGATATTTTGTTGAGGTAGTTTTGGATCTATGTTTCCAAGATGCTATATCTAAAATCATTATCCAAAAATATATATCTTTAGAAGTTCTGCAAGACTGAACAAACAATCTTTGGCAAAGTTGTTAGTTACATAAACTAGTAATTCCCAAACCTCTTTACAGATGATTAAATCTATTTTTAGCCAAAGGTTTAGTAAATATATCTGTCAGTTGTTCATCAGTTGGAATATATTCCACACAAATATCACCTTTAAGTACATGATCTCTAATAAAATGATGTTTAATTTCAATGTGCTTAGTTCTAGAATTCTAAACAGGATTTTTGGTCAGATTGATAGCACTAGTATTGTAGTATAAGATAGACACGCAGTTAAAGTTAAGACCAAAATTAAGCGAAGTATTTGTCATTCATAAAATTTGCGCACAACAACTTCTTATGCTATGTATTCTACTTCGGTTGTTAAGAGAGAGACACAAGCTTGCTTGTTGTTGTACCAAGAGATAATGGAGTGTCCAAGAAACTGACAGTATCCACTGGTGCTTTTTCTCGCAACTTTGCTACCGGCATAGTCGGCATCCGTGTATCCTATAAGATCAAAAGAGTTATTTCATAGATACCATAAACCATAATAATGTATTCCAACCAAGTACCTAAGGATAGGTTTTACAGCACATAGGTGGGATTCTTTGAGACATGATTGAAATCTTGCACAAAGGCACACTGAGAACATAAAGTCAAGTTGACTGACAGTGAGATAAAGAAGACTTCCAATCATACCTCTATATTTTGATTCATCTACTTTCTTATCTTTTTTCATCTTTATCAAGCTTTAATGATGTGCTCATAGGTGTACTAATTTCTTTGGCATCATTCATTTCAAACCTTTTTGAGCAGTTCTTTAGCATACTTGGCTTGATGTAGGAAGATCTCATATTTGGTTTTGCTTGATTTGTAATTTGAGGAAGAAATTAAGTTCTTCCATCATACTCATCTCAAACTCTTACTGCATTGTCTTGGCAAATTTCTTACATAAGAAATCATTAATAACTTCAAAAATAATCTCGTCAACATATATTTAAACAGTTAAGATGTCTTCAGAATTTTCAAATTTGATAAATAGTGTGGTATCAATCAAGTCTCTTAAAAAATCTTTTGAAAGAAGAAAACCACTAAGCCTTTCATACCATGCTCGTGAAGCTTGTTTCAAACCGTAAAAGACTTTAGAAAGTTTAAACACATGATTTGGAAAGTGTTCATGAATAAAACTAGGGGGTTGCTCTACATACACTTTCTCTTCAATAAAACTATTTAAAAATGCACTTATAACATCTATTTGATAGAACATAAAACATTTGAAAGATGCAAAAGTAAGTAGCATTCTTATTGACTTTACCTTAGCAACGAGAGCAAAAGTTTTATCATAAGCAATACCTTCTTCTTGATTGAATCTTTGGGCAACTAATCTAACTTTGTTTCTAATAGCAACATCATGCTCATCAAGTTTGTTTCTGAAAACCTACTTGGTACTAATCACGGGATGATTAAGTGGTCTAAGAACAAGCTTCCAAACTTGATTTCTTTCAAATTGATTCAACTCTTCTTGCATGGCCAGAATCCAAAAATCACCACGCAAAGCCACATTAATGTAATTAGGTTCGATGCTCGAAAGTAAAGCAAAATTATCAACAAAATACCATTTAATTTTGACTCCGCAACTGGGGTCACCAGTAATCTGCTCTTTTGGATGACTAATTCTGTACTTTCAATCTTTTAGTAAGCACTTCAGTCCTTTATTTTTTTTCTTCAGCTTTGTTCTTCTAATTCCTCTCTTTTGGCATGAATGTCAAGTGGTGGAGCCTTGTGTTGCTCACTGCCTTTTTCTTTTGTGATTTCTACATCATCATCATCTTTTCTAGAAGAATATATATTTGATTCATCAAACACAACATGTTCGGATTCTTTCACACATAGAGTTCTTTTATTGTACACTCTATTTACCTTTTTGTTGAAAGAGTATCCAAGAAATATAGCCTCATCTGATTTGCTATCAAAATTTTCAAGATTATCTCAAGTATTGAGGACAAAACATTTGTAGCATAAAACTTTAAAGTAAGAAATAGATGGAACTTGGTCAAATATAAGTTCAAAAAGTGTTTTTCTTAGAAAGGGTCTTAGCATAACACGGTTGACAATGTAGCAAGCTGTATTCACAGTTTCAGCCTAAAAGTATTTTGGACTGGAGTTTTCACAAAGCATTGATCTTGCCATCTCTTGCAAAGTTCTATTTTTTGTCTCAACCACACTGTTTTGTTGATGAGTTTTTGCTATTGAAAAATCGTGTGAAACACCACTTTCATTTCTTTACTATTGTCACTTCTAATTGAAATCAATTTGCACCCCAAGAGAATTTTGAACACGTTTGAGCAGCTTTAAAAATTTCAGAAAAAGCCTCATTTTTTTGTGTAAGAACTAAAGTCCAAGTGAATATTGAGAAGTCATCCACAAGTACATAAGCATACCTCTTACCACCAAAACTAGTGGTCCTTATTAGTCCAAACAAATCCATATATATGAGTTCAAGAGGTTTTGATGTTGAAATCATTTTCTTGGATTTAAAAAAGGTTTTGGTTTGTTTTTCAAATTGGCAAGCATCACATACCCGGTTTTTATCAAGACTCATTTTAGGCAATCCTCTAACAAGCTCCTTTGAAGATAATTTATTTAACAAATCAATAGATACATGACCTAACTTTCTATGCCAAAGGTAGCTATCATCATTCACGAAGAGGTATCTAATATCATGAGCCACAAGATCATCAAGATAAAACACATACACATTTCTAACATGGTGAGCAACAAGAATTACCTCATTACTAGAGCTGTCCATAATAGTGCAAGAGTCTTTTTCAAAATAACTTTGCAACCATTATCACATAATTGACTGATGCTAAGTAGATTGTATTTTAATTCATCAATTAACAACACTTGTTTGATAATAGTAGAGGATCCCTTACCAATATTATTTATTCTAAGTATCTTTCCCTTCTTCTTGTTTTCAAATATGACAAATCAATTATTTGTGACTTGAATGTTCTCCAACAGTCCGGTATTTCTAGTTATGTGTCTAAAGCATCCACTGTCTAAGAATCACTTTGTGGAGCTCATGTTATTCGATGAATGTTCCTATACATAAGATGGAAGATGATTTTTGGTACCCATACCTTCTTGGGTCCACGAGAGTTAGTAATGGTTCCTTTAACTTTCCAAACTATTTTTATATCGGATTCTACCTTTTTCCTAACATGACACTTAAATGCTTTGTATTCAGATTTTTCACAATATGTGCAACAACTGTGAGTTATATATGAAGAAGCAGTTTTTACAAAGTAGGATACGTTATTTCCAGCTTTGTTTTCATGCCAATAACTGAGGCCATTTTGGTTTCCAACTACGTGTTGTGCACTAAGTAATTTTTTCAGATTGTTTTTGCCATTTGTGAATTTATCAATGCATGTGGTGAGATCATCAACTCTATTTTGTATATCATCAAAATTGTTGAGCATAATTTTAAGAGAAAATACTTTGTCATACAAATATTTGTTTTCAAGTGACATATAATGTAAAGAAGTTAGGATAACATCATTTTCAATATTTGAGCACATAACGGAATCAAGTCAAACTTTGTTCTCATTCAACAGCTTTGCATTCTCATCTAACAAGGAATCAATTTTCATTTTTATTTCTTTGTTTCTTCTAGATAGCTTTTTAAGTTCATGAAACATGTCAAAAAGCAGCTCATTCGAATCATCAGGCTTATCCCAATCAGAATCATGCAATTCAGATATGGAATTAGAGGAAGTAGGATTTACCTTATCTTCCATGGCAATAAAGCAAATGTTTACTTTTTCACTATCAGATTCACAGCTTTCTTCAGTCTCAGATTCAACTTGGTCCCAAGTCCCAATCAACCATTTTTCTTTTTTCATCTTTGTGTTCTCTCTTTTTGAATTGCTTAGCTTCTTTTTCTTTAGCTACTAGATAGTCGGCGATAAAGTGCTCTGTACTGTTACACTCATAACATTGAGATTTGAAGGAAGAAGTTTGTTCCTTCTTTTTGATAAATTTCTTACCCCTTTTGAAGTGGCCTTTTTCTAAACATTTTTCTAAATTTTTTGGCAACCATAGCCAATTTTTTGTATCCAAATCAGTACCATCGTCACTATTAGTTTGATCACTATTGGCTTCTTCATCAACTGCTTTTAAAGCTGTTCCTCGTTTGCCTCTGTCATTATCATTATGCTCTTGAAATCTCTTGAGTTTCATTTCATAGGTCAAGAGAAATCATATCAGCTCTTCAGTTGATAAGCTATTTAAATTCTTGGATTCCTCCACAACTAAGGTTTTTAGTTGCTAGATTTTTGGTAAAGTATCAAGTAATTACCTTTTGTTTTGCTCACCGTGAGAATAAATTTTTCCATATGCCTTTAGTCCATTTATGATGTTTGTGAATTTAGTGAACATATCAGTTATGTTCTCACTTGGCTTCATAGTGAACAACTCATAATCGCGGACTACAAGTCCTAGCTTTGATTCCTTTACTTGATTAGTCCCCTCATGGGTGACTTCAAGTAATTTTCATATGTCATGAGTAGAACCACAATCACTTACTCAGTTGTATTCATTTGCATCGAGAGCACAACATAGAGTGTTCATTGCCTGATAATTTAAGGTCATTTTAGCATTATCATCACTGTTGTATTCTTCACTTCTTTTAGGCACTATTTCATCTTCTACTACTTTTGTCGGGACGAATGGTCCCTTTTGAATCAGATTTCACGGCTTAAAATTTATTGAGCAAATATCTTCATTCTATTTTTTTCAGAATGTGTAGTTGCTTCCATTGAACATAGTGGTCTATTTGTTGAAGACCTTTTGATGTAAGGCGTGAAGATGTGTTTGTTGGGTATCTCACGCGTATCATATACAGCGCAGCGGAAGAATAAGAACGAGATACCATCCCAGGATCCGCATATGTGTGGAAAACAAGACATATATAGAAAACAAAGAAACAAAAATAACAACTTTTGCCTTTCTTTGTTTGTGTGGAAAACAAAACTTTCCTTCTTCAAGTATGATAATTGTGGTGCGATCTAGCAATACTCTTGAAGAATCACCACGAGAGTTGTATGTCTAACCACTATAATTACAGTGTGTGATTATCTCTAACGGAAATCCACACGAAGGATCACACTCAAGCACCAAAATTTTCTGTACTAGCAAAAAACAACAATGGTGGCTGGGGTTTTTCTTGTTCTTCTTGTTAAACAAAAACCAGAGAAAGAAGAAAAAGAAGAAGAGTCTTGGTGTTCTTCTTGAGAACCACACGAAAGAGAGAGAGTGAAGAGAACAAAAGATCATATCTTTATCCTCTTGTGTGCCCTTTTGGTTTTATGTTGTTTTGGAGTTATTTCAAGTGACCTTTGGTTTTCATGTTTTGTTTCATGTGTGCCTCTTGGGTCACCCGAAAAACCTCAACAATAAAACCATCTGAGAATTCCAAACAAACAATTGCAATTCTTCAATTTCAATTGGAACCCATCAAGTTCTTAGAATTATAAATTGGTTCATAAATTATAACTAATTATAATTTGGCCACATTAACTTCTCTTTCTCGCAATAAACCCTACTATGTTATCAAATAACATCTTGAGTATATATTCCTCTTTTGTGTGTGACCTATTAGGTTTTCCAGTCAATTGGTAGCGAATATGAATTAAACCAAACGTATTTGAAATTAATAATTCTTAATTAATTAGAATTAATCCTATTAATTCTAATCAAGATTGGTTTATTAATTTATCAATTAATAAACTCATATTCCCAAATCATGAGCAGTATCTAGCAACACATCATGACCACCCAAGAGTCCAGGAAGTCAAGTGGCTTGACATGAACCATTCAATAACAAACTATAGTACAATTAAGTCTTTTCACTATATAATATCTCATTCGGTTTGGAGTATGGAATTAGTGCCAACTCCCTCCAGAATATATATTAATTTTGGCCCGAATACAATTATACTTGTACCAGGAACCCACTACTCTAGATGTGCATCAATTGGAACTATTTCCAATATACATATGCCTTGGCTAAGTACTTCTCGAGTAGTAATTCCTACAAGTGGCCTTGAGATATTCACCGTTACTATTAGGAGTGGTAAATCTTTTATTAACCCTCTCAACTACTTATGTTTACCTCACAATGTGCCCAATATCCATTTCATAGGTGGCCCTCGATCGAGATTCGGATATTGGAATCAAAGTACAAGGTTCAGCAAACAAAGTACATTGGAGATATCAAGTCTAAGGATACTTGCACGTTTGCTATATTGAGATTATATCACTGGCATTAAATAGTTATCTATGTGATTATCTCATAGCTAGATCATCCAATGAACTTGTTCCACTAACAATCATCCACGTGTTAACTTTGAGTATCTCAATACTCACGGATATGAGAACCACCGCTTGATCAAATCAGGAAGTCTTACCACATGCTAGTCTTAACGCATTAATGATGTCATGTCTCATTAATACTATGACTAGAGACTATTTAAGTACTAACATTTTACAGTGTAGTAGAAATCTCATATCATGATCTCTATAATGATTTTCTTAATACAGTGTTGTACTAGGGATTTTATCTAATAGTTATATTACTTAAAAGTAATCAAAAGAAACTGTAAGATAAATAATGCCTTTTATGAAATAAAATATGTTATATACAACGTATAAGTGATTACCTCTAGGGCACAATACAAACAGTGTTTGCCATCTGGATCTTTTCTACAAGGCTATTAAACTAAAGATAATGTAAACCAATGCTCTAATACCAATTGAGTGCCGAAAAACAGATCTCTGTACAGTTCAAAAGTGCGAGGAAGGAAAGCTTCAAAGTAATCACTAAATCACAAGAATAAAAGTCTCGGGGAGCATGAGTTGACAAAGTTTTCAACTATTTCACAAAAGACTTTAAAACAAATCACTGATTTCTGGTTTTGACGGTTATAACTTTCAATCTTAAAGGAATAGTTTGAAAACATAAATGCTAGGTAAAGTGCCTAAGAGAGAGAGGAACACAAAGATTTAAAGTGATTCGATCCTTAAATGATCTACATTACTATATTAAGCACTCACTTAAGGATTTCAAAGCATCCACTAAAAATCATTTTCCCAACTCAATAGTGGTAGACAATATCAATATTATGTAAGAGAATCACCACACTTGGTTTTACACCTAACCTCTTTAAACTCAACAATCAAGGTTCACTCCAACTAGGTTTTACTTCCTTAAACTTGATACAAAACTGATTAAAGATAGAACACGGAAATAGCTCGTAGATTGAGCAAATATGAGTCACTAAGTACAAATACTTTTTTACTTTTGGAATAATTTAATCTTACTTTGAAGCACAAATGAAAAGGAAGATTTTTGTATTCTGAAGTGTAAGAGTATTTCTGAATGAGTTAGTACAAAAATCTGTTTGAAAATTGAGTGTTTGAAGCTTTTATAAGAGCTGAAATTGAAGTCCCAACAGCTAGTAATGGCTAATTATTTCTGTCAGAATTTTTAGGGTTTTGGATTCACAGAATGGAATGATATGCGTCCAAAATGGCACTGTATGCAAAAAGGTATATTTTGAAAAATGCTACAGATCATTGGATGGGTGTTTTGGATTCAGTGGTCTGTCCAAAACTACTCAACCAGAACTTTATAAATTCCAGATTTAGAAATACCCTCTTTTTGAAATCATTTATAAGTGCTTCAAGATAAAACAAATTGAACATAAGATAAA
Organism: Voacanga thouarsii; assembly: GCA_026120185.1. Lineage (NCBI taxonomy): Eukaryota > Viridiplantae > Streptophyta > Magnoliopsida > Gentianales > Apocynaceae > Voacanga > Voacanga thouarsii. The sequence continues at coordinate 2,284,256 of JANUWF010001704.1, forward strand.
AAGATATAGGAATTTACAAATAATACATCGATCATAATTCCTAATCTATAATTCTTCACAAGGCCTTTGTGATATGTAATCTCTCAAGTTGGATTTTGCACTTGATCAACCATTCTTGAATTCCATTACTTAAGAGCTGCTTAGCGTCCTATTTGCGCCTTTGAAGAACTGAAGTCAAATATGTCATATCCAAAAATCCTATTACATATAGAATACACATGTTAGTCCCCATTAATATTTGTTATATTTGAAAACACAAGAGAATGGCTTTAGGGCTAACATATGATACTTTTGATATAATAACTAGTCATATTCCTTCATATTTGATAAATCACTTATGGAAATACTTTTCTGTGATTTTACGCCAAAATAGGTGAATTTAGAATTAATTGGAGAAATTTTCAGTGAAGACCCGGCACCAGGTCAAGAAGATTGACCCAGCGCTAGGCCATGTCTGGAGAAAGGATATCAAACAAAGGAAAATTGGTAGAAAGCAGAGAAAACTGAAATTGGCCGATTGAGTTTAAAAAAAAAAAAAACAATGCAAAGCCTTGGGAGGATGAAAGGAAGCCACAAGAGGATTCAACAAAGAGAAGTTGCGGCTAGCCAACAAGAAGACAAAAGGAAAAAAAAAAAAAAGAAATGGGCACCGAACAAAACAACAAAAGAAGAGACAAAACAAAACAAACAAAAGAAAAAGAAGATACAACAGCCTTGGGAGGATTAATTACATCTTTGGGAGGATGTAACAAGAAAGGATCTGTGGCTCAGCAAAATGATGAAAGAAAGACAAGCCGCGACTTGGTAGGAAGAAGTAAGGAAATCGGCTCGATTGGCTCGGCTCGAACTTTGAGTGGCTCATCGGCTTGTGGCTTGCAGATGAAAGAATGGGGAAATGGCTTCATGGCTCGGGAAGTGGCTCGGGAGGCTTCGCGGCTCGGATGGTTTTAAGTCTTTATTGGCTTTGTAGCTTCAACAATAGCTCGGTTAAGTGGTTTTGGTGGCTTCAAGATTAACTAAGCAAATTAGCTAATTGAAAGAATGACGGTGGACTTTATTAATTTCATTCTGAAGCCATTTTAGATTAGGAAATTACTTCTTCTTTGTATAGGAGTTTTAGGAAGTTTTTGTAGCTATAAATAATTCTCATTCACGTATGTAATGGGGGTGCTTAATGTGGATCATTAGACATATATTTTAGAGTGTACCACCATTAATATTTTCTCTAGAGAAATAATTCAAAGAGCATTGATTTTGGAGGAGTTTTTATTAGAAATTGAAGGACTTGTCTATGAGTATTTATCTCTTTCCTTTATTTTCTCTTTTCTTGAATATTGATGAGTTTAATTCTTTTATTGTATTTGGATGTTATTCTTGGATTTATGATTTTGAATTAATTTGGTTCTTTGATCAATTGATTATTTTTCTTGGTGTTTGATTACTTATTTTTATTATAGAATTGATTAATTGATTCTTATTGTTAACTTTCTTGAAAAAATTGTTGATAATAGTTTCAACTTAATAAATTTCATATTTGTTATCTCTTAACCTACTTAAAAAATGGCTTAATTGTCAAGAATTTAGATAATCAAAGATTAGTTAATGATTACTAGATATAGATTCATTGACTAATGAATCTATGAGTATTAAAAATTAAATTTTAATTAATATTATAATTTAGTAGAGTAATATTGATATAAATATAGTGTGAAAAAACATTTTTTTTATTTTACAAAATAGAAAATAATTATCAATTTTAAAAAAGGTTTATACAGTGGGAAATATTAGAAAATTAAGAGAGTATGTTATATAGACAATATGATTTTAAACTTTGCAACTAGAAATTAAAGATTTTGATGAGCGTAAACTTTTTACTTTTTTCTTGGGTCACCACATTAATTACAATAACATAAAGTGAGGGGAAAAAAAAAGAAAAAAGTAATGAAAGTGAGTGAACATATTTGCTTCTCTAGTCTTTAATCATTGTAAGCTCTTTAATGGGAGATAGTCTATTGATACAGAAGACTATGGATTGGCTATGCCATTGTTTCGCTTGGCTTCAATTTTAGCAAAAGATTTTACTCATAATATACTAATACGTCCGTATCAAAATATAACCTATTTAAACAAAAAGTTTTATTCTCAAAATATCTCAAAATATAAGTCCCTTATCATTTATCAATGCATAATTTAATATTTTTTCTAGTTTTATCCCTCCCTTAATATTCTCTTCATCTTATTGGCACTAGAATTTGCTATTATAATTGAGTAGTTATTTAATTTATTTCATTTAGAATAGTGTTAGTAATGAATTTAATTTTACTTTAAAAGGTAAGTCTTTATGTCATTTCCAGTGTATTTGATATTATAGAGGGCATACAATGTAAGTAAATAAATAAAATATTAATTCATTATTAATAAAAATATAAATTTTTAAAAAGTAATCAAATTTATTGTTAATTAAAATAGATATTTTATATATATACACATATATATTCTGGTTATAAAATTGTATTGAAAATAAGAATATTGATCTCCTTATCATTGTCCATGTATTACAATGATTCAACTATATAACTTTTATATTTTTTGTCTTTTACTTAGTATTTTTATCATTTACATAATATATATATATATATATATATATATATATATATATATATGAACTTTGAGAATTCTTATAAGTACTACTGAATTATATATTGAGCATCATTAATTATAACAAAATTTTTATATTTTTATATTTTATTAAAGATTTGTATAACGGTAAAAAAATATTGGGCATCACTTTTTTTTTTTTTTTGTTGAAATACAAGGCATCATTAATTATAACAAAAGTTTTACATTTTTATATTTTCTAATAAAATATAAAAACTTTCTTAAAAATAAAATACAAAAATTGTTTTTCTCAAAAAATAAAATATAAAAAATAAAGATTTAATATTTTTATTAGATAACAATAACAGAAATAATTTTGAGTAGGAAATAGCCAAAAACAAAAACAGGGGAAAGTTTTACACGCAAAGATACGAAGATCGTTCAACAATTTGCCTGGTGTTTTTCCAAATTCCATGTCCTGGTAGCAACGCACCACCGGCAGCAGCAACAATCCCACCTCTCCTGTGCTTTACCACCTCCTCCGCCTGCGCCCCCGCCACCGCTGCCTCTCCTGTGCAACAATCCCAATTTGACTTTGGGCCTTTTTCCTATCTCCCGCCGCCGCGTCACGGCCATCAATCGGTCTAGTCTGATTTTTTTTTCCCGGCCATTACTCCCAATTTGATTTTTTTTGTTTGCCAATGAAATTGAATATTTATATCTAGTCTAATTTATATTGTATTTAGACATGTGCTAAAATGCTTTTAAATATGAGTATTTAATTTTGTTCTAATTTATAATTTAAATAAATATTATACATTTTGTTTTAAAGTTGTCATTGTTTTATAACTTTCTATCATACAGTGTAAAAAGAAACATTTATTATGAGATTTTAAATTAAAAAAAATATTAAATAATAAAATATAATAATTGTCGACTTTGGGACATTTAAAAAAAATAAGGCCAAAATTGGAACATTATTTATACAGTATAACAAAAAAAAGACACATGCATAAGTACACATAGCTATTTTAGTGACATTTTAAAAAATATGGTTGTTAAATTTTAAGACACTATAATTGATTCCGTGACAAAAAAAGGGACAAAATTGTATTTATATGTCGTTATTTTTAGAATATTTATAGAATAAAGTATCGTCAAATTCCAGACACTATAAACATAAAACGTAACAAGAATAGCCAACAGGAATAGAATTATGTAACGTAAATTTTGGGACACTTTTAAAAAATGTTGGTCAACAACATTAGAGATCCTAAGCGTAGTAAATTTAGAGACGCTTATAAGAAAAGCGTCGACAACTTAATTTACCAGTGCAAAGTCTTGTGTCGTAAAATTTTTTAGTTACACCACTTCTAACAACGCGGGTGGGGACACTTATAAAAGTGTCGGTAAAAAAATTTTCGACACACATTAGCATTCCAAAACAAACTTATTATCGTCCTTATATCTTTATTATATGGACACTTTTAATTAATGACATCCCTAAACAGATGAAATATTTTTTACTAAAAGATTATTTATAAGTTAGATTTAAATTTTAGTCAAATCATTTAATTATTAGTATTTTTTTAAATTTATTAATTTAGAGTTAAATATAAATTTTAATTAAGATTTTCTATAAAGATATTAAAATTAAATTTATTTTTGAGATGTTAACAAAATTTAATTAAATTATGCTATATTTAAAAATGTTCTTAATAAACATAATTTGTTATAACAACATTTATAAATAAATGTAGCAAGTAACACTAAAAGAGTGTTTAATACAAATGTCGTTAAGTCATACAAAAAAAAGTTAAAACAAACAATATTATTCCAACATACATTATAAGTGTCATTATAAAATGTCGCTCAGAATTCAAATATTCCGACATTTATGTCAAAATGTTTTTTAAACTTCCTTTCAGTCATTTTATATGACATTTGAGAATTTGTCAATACAAAATGTTGCAATAGACATTTTTATAACTACATTTTTTAATAAATGTCACTTGTAGTTATAACATTTTTCATAAGTGTTGGTATAAGAGTTGCGAAAAGTAATGTTTCAACAACATTTAAAATCAATATCACTAAATTATATAAAAATGTTGGAAGGATATAATATTATTCTAACATATATTATATATGTCGTTAAAAATATCGCATAACATTCAACTATAACAACGTTTACATAAAATATCGCAATAATTCACTCTCATTACGTTCAAACGACGTTTGCGAAAAACATCACCAAAAAAAATGTTGCAATATACTATTTTTGTTGTGGTGGGGCAAGCATTAGCAACTAAATGGTAAAAAATAGAAGATGAGAGAGAGCATATTTTGTAATTTTGGTCAAACTTTGCATTATCATTCAAAACCATCCAAGCCAATATAAAAATTTGTCATAGAGATGTTCCCTTTACGCCCGCAAGTACAATAATCTATATAGACATATGATATAACTGATAAGATATATTAACCCTGAGCATTCATAATACTTACAGCTAATCCAAAAGATGTACAATTTTACCAGAAGCAAATACCAAGTACAATCCCTACTTCTATTTAAACCCCACAAATGCTGCCCTACAGCCAAAAAATTAGTAGTAGACATCATTGCTACCAAAATGCTGCAATCAGTCGATCATTTCTACTAAAACATTCCCTTCAGCCTCACAAAATAACTAAATAAAAAAAAATTCATTGATTCATTCCCACTCAGCATCAATTGTTCCTTGGTCTCCCTTTACCTCTAGCCTTTCTTCTAGAAGAATACTTGTTTCTTAGATTTTCACCTCCCAACCATACTTTACCAAAGTCCCCATATGATCTTTGGGTTCTTGTTTTTGCATTGAAGGTCTCTCTGTACTCGTGTTCTGTGAATATTGTGTGCTGGTCCTCGGTGTTGGTTCTACCACCCTTTTCCATGTCACCTGTGATCATCATCAGTCGAACAATTAGTTTCCTGATTTACATAGTCTTATTAGTTTCTTTATAGATTGACCAAAAAAAAAAAAAAACCACACATAATGTCTTTTATTAAAAAATAGCTACTATACTTTTTCTGAACCATTAGTTTCATATTTGTGCATGTGTTCCCACGTTTGCTTAACAATCTTCAAAATAATTAGATCCCTTGCTACTTCAATTTGTAGTCTGCATGTATTTACCTGTATTAGAATAAACTGATTTTGGGACCTACCATTTTTGTGGCAAAATATTAGCATTTTTACCTTTTTCTTCCTTGGCTACTGTGCACTATGTTGTCCAGCACCAGTATCAGTTGCTTCTTGTGCTTGGGGCCCTTGTTGTCCACCAACATGCTGGCCATCATGACCACAATTGTTCTTGCACCCCCTGCTATTGTATCCTTTTTTACCACACTTTTTGCATGTCATCACAACCCTCCTCCTTATTCTTATGCTGCCATCCTTACCTTCTTCAAATTATTTCTCCCTTACTTTATTTGGTCTGCCAGGCTGCTTATAAGAAAACGGTGGTTCTAGTTTCATACAATCAACTTCAGGCCATTGTTTTTCACTATTTATGGGCTGCAAAACATTTTCAAAAATCTTCATGAAGGTTGAAGTGTTGTAGCACTCATCTACATAGGCACAAGGGTCTAGTCTTTTCTTGTGAAATACTGCTATGGCATGAACACAAGGGATACCAGATATACTCCATTCCTGGCAACTGCATGTCATTGTCTTCAAATCGACAGAGAACTATTGTTTTCAAGGTCCAGCAACTTGGTACCTATCCAAACTATTCCAAACAACCTTCCAATCCACTACATCTACAACTCTTTTCTCAATTATCTCTCTTATTCTTGGGCAACATGGATTTCGTGCCTCTTCATCATCTTTGATCATTTTCTTTCAATCCTTTCCATTATCAGTATACATATCATTTCCATCATTGTGAGAATAGGTTGGGCCCATACATCCAGAATGAATGCATTGAATGATTTCGATAGGTTATTGCAAACTATATCACATTTTAACTCAGTTGGGAAGAATGGTCTGCACCATTGTCTAGGATTAGGGCAGTTGCTAACCCATCTATGAGCATCTCCATCATAGTCTTTCAAATCATCCATTGCTGCTCTGTGTAATTGATGGCTTGTTGATGTTACAATTTTCCACAACTTATCTTTGAGAACTTTACCTCCGTGCTACTTTTTGTAGTTATTGTACATGTGTTGCACACAATATCTATGCTCACAATTTGGCAATGCCTCTATCAAAGCTACACCAAGGCCTTGTGAAGCATCCAGTGAATACTGTAAGCACTTATATTTAAGCATATACACATCATAAGAAATTTTTGATTTGTAAGAAAAAATAACCTGTAAATATACATATGATCTTACAATAAGATAACCTTTAGTCTGTCAGATATAAAGGTCCATGAATATTCTCCATTAGGAATGCTCAAGGCTTCCAATAAAAGCTAAAAAGGCACATCTATTGTTCTCTGGCTTCTTTCTCAACCAATGCATATGCGATGGGCTAAAACCCATTATTTGCATCAACAGCTACAACTATCAAAAGTTGTCCTTTATAAGGCTCCTTTATGAAGCAACCATCCACACCAATTATCTGTCTACAACCAGCTAAAAAACCCTTCTTTAGAGGCCCAAGATAACGGTACATTCTAATAAACCTAGGCCCTTTTCCTAGTTCTCTGAAATTTTGATGATGAATCTCAATTGTTGTGTCTGGGTGTGTTCTCTTAATCTTTGGTGTATATTTCCAAATCATTGCATATTGATTCTTTTCTGTATCAGTGATCAATGCCCTGGCATGATATGCTTGATGGCAACTGATTTCAGACTTGTAGTCTTCCCTTATTATTTGCCTTATTAGTTTTATTGACATATTTTTGTTTACCATGATCCTTTCCATAAATGCTTTTTCCAATCCATTTTGCTGTAATCAGTGGATTCTTCCATTGGTGGCTGCAGTTATTATGTTTCAGCTTAATGGTCTTGATTACCAAATTAGTGTTGCTCGTTGCATTTTCAATAGAAGCAAATACCACCTGACTATAGTTTGGACTCTCACACCTTGCTCTTAGTCTTTTTGGTTCACTAGGCTTGAATCTAATAGCCTTACCTTCTCGTATCAAATAATTCTTGACAGCTTCCTTAAACTTCGTTGGGCTTGCAAATTTCATCTCCAATTTAAACCTTAGATTGTCCATATCTCTTTCAGAATTGAAGTCCTTACATCTATTCTTATACTTATCAATTCCCCATCTAATCCATCAACACTATGTAACTTATCATTCATTACCCCATCATCAGTTTCTGTTTCATTATCCTCATTATTCTAGCCACCACCACTGGTACGCACATTATTAGCATCCCCATTGTTCGGCCCAACACCTTTTGTGTCCATATTTCCATTGTCACCATTCTTCTCACTAATAGAATTTGTGCCATCATTTTCTGTACCCCTCTCTCTTGATTGGAACTCCTCAAAAACATTATCATCATATATATATATTCATCATGGAAGTAGTCCTCATCATCTGTAAAATGTTGAACTTCACAATCCTCATCATCAAAATTATCTAATTCTGGTGGATTCTGAACATGTTCCCTGTTGGTCCCAACTTCTTCTTGTGAGTTAAACCATCTATTATCTTGCCCTGTTGCATACCGATGGTCACACTCATCAGCCCTCTCCTCCCCAATTCCTATGTTTTCTGTTTCTTCTGCCCTGGGCATAGTATCATTTAATGTACATTGTTTTTCTATTTCCTCAACCCTTTTCCTCATCTATTCTTATGTTTACAGTTTCAGGCTGATTTTGACCCTTAGCTTTCTCTACCATCAGTTCAAGGCCATTCGCTGCATCACTTGCCATCATGTCTATCTTTGATATGATGTCATCCAATATTTCTTCCTCTAATTTCTCAGTTTCACAAACTACTCTACTTTTCTTTTTTCCCTTGTCTTGAACTGGTATATCATACTACAATATCTCTTCTTCCACTATTTTGTCTAGCCCAGCATTCTGATAACACTCAGCTATTTTGTCATACTGGAATAGATCATTAACAATCTCCAACCTTTCCCAATCGCTATCATTAAATTGATAATCACTTGCACTTACCTGATAGAATCCTCCTATCACAACATCATCATCAATAATCTCTATCTCTGACAAGTTAAATGTTTGTTGTGTTGTGCCCTCATTCTCTGTCTCTTCATCAACAATAATAACATCAGCAATCCTGCTATCTGATATTTTATCATTGGCCATGTCATTTTTTTCAACATGAGTATTTGCTGAGCTGGGGCCCACCTGACTACTATGATTTGGAATCCATTCAAACCATAACCCTTCTATCCTAAGTTTGTCATTCCTTTTTTTTTTCCTTCTTAGGAGGCTAAACAGAACTTGGATCCTCCTCAATGATCTCCTCAATCACTACGGAAGAAGTCTTTTGAGGTGCATTCTTGTAGAATTGTTTTACCTTCTTCCTATTTCTATCATGATAGAAAAACTCAATTACCTTCACTTTCTCAACAAGTTTACACATTTTTTCCATTTCAACATCACTATATATCGGCACTAAACCAGTCTTAAAATCCCTAGCAGGCTCTAAATAAAAGAACAATGTATACTCGTTGTCCTCAAGATGCCCCAGAAATTTCATAAATATACAAACCTGGTGCACATTAGTTGTGGAAACCCTATTGAAGGTCGAAAATGGCAAAAATCATCAAATCGACAGCATGCTTACAAAACGAAAAAATTTTGCCTTTGTGTTTGAATGACCTTTTTGGCACTATAGAAGATGTCTGTACAAGGATGTTTGAAACTATTGGATCACATCCTTGTAAACGTCGACTTCGTCTTATTCACGCAAAACTTTTGAGCTTTCAAGATAATGCTCATTCTACTGCCGGTAAAAGTTTAAAGAAGTAGGTTTGCTAAGTTTTCTTGGCCTTAGAAAACTTCTATGAACAATGGGTTTTTGTGAATGAACCACACCAGGAACTCTTTACTTAATTTCCTTTTTCATTCGTTTTCATTCCTTCCCCGAGAGAGTGATACCAACATCATGAAAACAGAAAGCAGTCATACTTTTTGTTATCCTTTACACAAAATAATACGGGATCCATCCCGTGGTATTTTTATTATTTTTATTTTACCCTCGATCTTATTCATTGGGTTAGATAAAATTATTTACTCTTGGACTTGAACACCCATAAATAATGAATCTCAATTATTTACTTTTTAGGCTTCATTAAACAGCCCAATAAATAATTAACAAGCCCAAATAGACCAATATAAAAATATCATGCCTTTTATCTAGTTTATAACTAGATTAATTTTCTAATTATACAATCTAGGCCTTGGGCCCTAAATAATTAATTAACCGATTAAAATAGATAAAATATATACTTTCTCTTAGGCCTTTTATTTTATTCTAGTCCAATAATAAATTAGATTACTTAAATAAAAGAAAATAAAATCTATAATTATCAAGACCAATTCCTTAACCCAAATCTGTCAGGATTTAAGGGCTATTCCGGGGACCAAAAGACACATCGTCTTGGCTACTAAAATGACCAAAATACCCCTACTATATAAATAGCTATATTTTACATTTTAAATATTTTCTAATATCACCATAAGGAAATATTGACCACAAGGATAATGTTGCATTAGCAAAGTCTTCGATCTACATGTATAATAACTAAAATACCCCTCTACGCATCGTTGTACATTTGAAGAGGAGGAGTGTACTAACACCTCTCTAATAGACATCTACCATCCTTAGACCTCTAGTCTAATAATCTATGACTTCTGGAATATTTTTACTTTCCAAGGAAGCTATCCTAAAATAAACATCCAAGTCATGTTTCCTAGGGCCTTAGATAATTAGATCATTTGGACAGTCATAAGGGGCGATATAGCGCAGAAGTTATCTTGTACAAGTCTATCTTAACTAACTAGTCACATATACCTAATATACAAGTATATCGGCTCTACGAAAGAACCTCAACTATAGCATATCAAAGTATATGCTTCTAACTTCGTCAGACTACTAACTTATACTCAAACGGTAGAGTATTAGTCCACGCTGTAACAGTAATAGTTTAGATTTCTTCTAAATAGTACTTTTAAAAACCACTATTACAAGTCCTATTCTACGTATTTGAAATACGCTCATGCTATGAGGTGAGTGGACTACTCATTGGCTAAAGGTAAGCCACTCCTCAATTGAAATTTATAACATAATAACCTAAATATAATGAGATTTCTATTTTCATCAATCGATTAAGAACAAATATTTATATGTTAAGTAACCCGTGATCCATACCTTACTATGAAAGACCACCATTTACATAAATCACTTACTTAAACACCATGGGTCATTTCCAAACGAAAATCATGCACAAATAAAATATAAATTCACAAACAAATTTTGAGAATAAATTCTTTTATTAACAAATTCGATAGTTACATCAGATAAAATTAGTCTAGAGGGCATATATTCCAACACCTACAGTAATCTACATAGTCTATCCGTCTGCCCTTATACCCTATATCTCCTTCAGCTATATATATTATGCCACCATGTATCCCTTCAATGTGAAATATTCGTCATCCATATCTGTCCACATAAAAGGAACACACTCTATAATATAGACAACAATGAACTTAAAATTCACTTCTACTTTACACAATAAAAACATTCATTTACACAACAATATGATAATAATGAGGTGGTCGCTAAGAAATATTTACTCTAACAATAATATTAATCAAATTTCCAAATTCCATTGTGCATAAATTATAAATTTATTAGGAGTTGGATGATTATATAATGGACGAGGACAAAATAGTTGTACTAAATAAAGAAATCAGACAAATAAAGCACTTTTTTTTTTATACAAATCAGACAAAAAAGTTTGAATCTTTTTCAACGTAAGTGGTCCTGTCCCAGCCTCTATACGATTTTTGGTCCTACCAAAAGCTATAAACTTCACATATTCGAGCCATTACAAATCCCAATCACAATGGAAGTTCATACTAACCCAATGATAATTTAAACACAATTTGCTTACTGTATATTAAGTAGGGATCAACATACTCATGTTCCCTCCTAATTGTCCAATTTTTAGGATTGTTACTTGCCATCTATTCTGTTCTTTTGGCTTGAGGAGGAGCATACCAACTTCGTGGCTAACTATCCCGCAGATGAGTTATCTCTGCTTCTCTCTTTCTTTTTTGATGAGGAGGACTACTCTTCTAATTTTCCTTTCTTCGTCGTGTTCCAGCTATTGCAATAAGTTTGTACTTCAAAGTCCAGAGAAACCACGTCATTCAAACCATACCCATAGTCATTAATAGTGATTTCTCTGCTCGTTATAGGGAATCTCGATTTGCAAAGTGTGAAGTTGAAGAGATGAGTGTGGAGCAAAGAGAAGTGACCATTCAGACGTCACTTGGAAAGACCATATGTATGGACGAAAATACTCTTTAGAAAAGTCATGTGCAAGTTACGTAGGGTGATTCCGTCATGGGTTAATGCCCAATTTGGACAGAAGGGCAACTACTGATAATTTATATAATTTAAGGGTAAAAGTTTACGAAAATAAAGTTTAGGAGCAAATAGAGCATTTTTGTTAAATTTAGGGAAAATTTGTGCCATTTACCCTTTGATAAAATATTGCCTTGGCATCAGGATAATTGCTCAGGTAATATCGCCAGCCATATATTCATTGAGTATCGAAATCGAGATTTCTCTGCTCGTTATAGGGAATCTCGATTTGCAAAGTGTGAAGTTGAAGAGATGAGTGTGGAGCAAAGAGAAGTGACCATTCAGACGTCACTTGGAAAGACCATATGTATGGATGAAAATACTCTTTAGAAAAGTCATGTGCAAGTTACGTAGGGTGATTCTGTCATGGGTTAATGCCCAATTTGGACAGAAGGGCAACTACTGATAATTTATATAATTTAAGGGTAAAAGTTCACGAAAATAAAGTTTAGGAGCAAATAGAGCATTTTTGTTAAATTTAGGGGAAATTTGTGCCATTTACCCTTTGATAAAATATTGCCTTGGCAGCAGGATAATTGCTCAGGTAATATCGCCAGCCATATATTCATTGAGTATCAAAATCGAGATTGTTTAGTCTAATAAAGAGAGGCTTATTAATGTTTTATTTGTTTAGAGGAAAAGAAATATGGAGAGGAAATGAGAGCAATTAAGGGAGAGAAAAAGAGAGGAGAGAGAATGAAATAATTGACTATTTAATACTTTGAATGCTCTACCACTATGATCCCTCCCCGATTGTCATCATGCTGCCATATTTTTTCAATTTTTTAATTTCTTTTGACATTTTTTTTTCTGTCATAAAATTGTGATTGATGTATATTCTCCTTTACTTGTTTGAAGGGTAGTGCTTGAGGTGTAAAGTTCAATAGTTACCTAACAAAGTTGAGAGGAGTAATGCTTTGTTTGGATTGAGGAAAATAGAAGGAAAATAGGGAAGATAAAACAGAGGGTTTGAGTTTTAGAAGTTTGTATTAGTTTTTTATAAACCAAAGGAAATGAATGGAGAGGAGGAGAATCAAGAGATTAGATTTAATATAAAAGTTTCAACTTTATTTTCATCTAAACATGGGTAGAAACGAAAGGAAAGAAAATATCATTTAATAAATCTTCAGTAAACGAATTAACATATATTTAATATTATTACACTAAATTAATTATAAAAATATAAACTCAAATAGTAGTATTTTATTTATTTTCCTTCATTTCTCCAAATGCTATATTTAATCTTTTTTCTTTTCCCTCTATGTCTAACTAAATACATAGTTGATTATTAGTCTCCTCTTCTCTCCATCCTTTTTCTTTTCTTCATACTTTTCTCTTTTCTTTTCTTTTTCTTTCTCTCAATCCAAATAGACTTTAAAAATACTAACCAAGTTTTGATTGATGAAACTTTTATATCTCTTTTAAAAAGGAAATATTTTGACAAGATAAAAAGAAAAAAAAAACCCAAAAGAAATAAAAATTAAACCAATGTGGTGGTAACAATGATACTGGAAGAGATTGTGGGAAAGGAAGGGGACAGAAGGTCGAAAAGGTTACTTGTCACAGAATTAGTCAATGCTTATTATTCAAATACCATCATTGCTCCCCTCTTTGAGAAAAAAAAGTCATGATCTGTAGGCCTTTTCCCTCCACATGGTATTACCCCGTCCGGCTTTTGCCTATTGCAAAAAATTTCCCATTAACTTCCGTAGAAGTCAGTCGTGTCCTAATCCAGTGTAGACTAGCTAATTACACGCGAGTCAATTAACAAGAGGAAACATAGAGATAAATTGCAAATTTACATGTTTTAGAAAAGCACAAACAAGAATGTTACACTAAAAATATCTTAATCACTATAAAATATTTTACTAAAATTAATTTTTAGTCGGTGACAACTTATCATAGTAGTAGGAGGATTATTACTCGCGATAAAGATCTCGAGTTTGATATCGAATTATGTCCCATTTTTTTTCCTCTTTCCTTTCCCACTCTTATTTCTCCTCTCTCTTTCTAAAAAAAAAATTGATATTTATCTATTCTATTTCTATTTATTTAGACAGAAACTATGTTATACTTTTTATTTTAATAAAAATTATTTCATTTCTCTCCCTATCCGATAATTTTCCTCTACAAAAAATTAATTTAAACACCTAAATTTGTATCATGTCATCTCCATTTCTTTCTTTTCAACTCTTTTACTTTGTTTCATTTTAGAATGGGGTACTTATTGTTAGAGATAATTTCTATGGCTTTTGCACAACAAGGGGGTAATTTGCTTCCCTTTTTTCTTCATAGCAGTAAGCAGAACATTTCACATTGGAAAATAAAATATTTTAAACTAGGGGACTCATTTCAATTTTTTTTTTAATTAGAAAGGAAATTTTTGTCATCATCTTTTAATAACTTTCAAAAGTTCAGACTAGAAAAAGATGTTAATGGGGTCAACAAATAATTTTACATATTAAATTATGAGACTGAAGGAAGATAAAATAATATGAATCAAACCCAAACTTCTCCCTTTGTAAGGTAATAGGGGTGCTTCTTACCACCTTGTCAAAAGCTCTTGAAGTTAAAATTGGGTGTGGTGAAATTGCTATATGCCAAACAGAAAAGCCAGCTTGCTCATACTTTTTTGGAAGTTTGAAATCTACCGCCCGTATGGCTGCTTTGCCTCTGGAGCCACCAGATCCACTCCAGCTTGCTCTACTTGGGGAAGGAGGTCTTTTGCCTCCCTTTTCTCTGCCTCTTCATCTTCTAAACAAGAATCTCTGATCAAACCTTTGTCCTCTTTCAAAAGTGAACCGGCTGTTTTCTTCTCCCAGTCTGAGATTGATGCTTTTTCAGAGCCGTTTTACTATGCAATGGTTGGGAAATTTCCCATGGGCCGTCCTGATCGGATGTAATACAGAAGGAGATATAGACTTTTGGCCTTAAGGGTGAAGTATCAGTAAGACTACTAGATCCAAAACATATTTTACTGCGACCAATACTAGAAGAAGATTTCTTAAGATTGTGGCTAAAGAAGCATTGGTAATTGCTGGGATTTCAAATGCGAGTGATTAAATGGATGCCAGAATTTCAAGCCTCAGAAGATCCATCAGTTTTCCCATTGTGGATTTCACTGCATAACTTGCCTATCTAATTCTTCACCAAATCAGTACTTTTTACGATTACATCTGCTCTTGGACGACCCTTGAAATTGGATGATGTGCCGATAACTTTTTCTAGACCGAGTGTTGCTCGTGTCTGTGTTGAAATAGACCTAATGAAGCCAATGTCCAAATGGACACGGATTGGATCTAGAGAACAAGCGTATTATCAAGCAATCTCTGTAGAGGATGTGCCTGATTTCTATTCAATTTGTCAAAGATTGGGGCACTCAGATCCTTCTTGTAAGCAGCCTGTTTCACAAACTGACGATAGTCACACCCAAGCCCAGCAACAGGTGGTTTCTAAACCCACAAAGCCTCCCATGACTAGATGGACACCAAAGAAACTACCTGCAAAAGTACTTGTGGATATGGAAGTGTTTTTACTGCAAAAAGACAACCCGATGCTAATAGGGTATACTCAAGTAGCTTCACATTCAACCGTCCAAAGCATGTCATCCGAAATCCTGGACTGCCCGCCGCATTTTGTTCAGCCGACAGAATGCATAGGCACTAGGCCTTTGACTTCCAAAGGCCCAGATGGAAACCCTAGTAGCCCCGACCAGGTAGTGACGCTTGTGGATAAAGGCAAAGATACCATGGCAGATTTGAAACTGAGCGTGTGGTTGATGCTGCAAATTAGCCTAACATCATAGGGATGGACAACCGGCCTTCAGCGGTTGACATCATACTTGATGCTTCCAAGACTTCTAAGGAATTTTTTATTGTTGTCACTCAGTTGGAGCCCACAGTACCATTGGAGATAGGAGACATAACTGAGGTGGGTCAGTCTTCTAGTAATATTCAATCAGATAATTTAAGTCTAGAGGTCCTTATGTCTCTTATGAAGGAGACACAGCAGTGTGGTTCTCAGAAAGTAGTCTTGTCCAGGGCATGTCATTCAGACACAAAATGTCCTCTAATTCGAGAGGATTTCATACAATTTCTGCATAGGAAGGGAGTGGAAAAGAGAAAGAGTATTAAAAAAAGATCAGAGCAGAAGACCCCAGTTGCCTCTTTGAGACATATACCCGCTCAGTAGGTAAAGAATCCTAGTTGCTATCTCTAATACAAAAACTAAAGATGAATCTTCTTATATGGAATATTAGCGGTATTGATAATAACTTCAGTTGGAGGAGATTGAAGAAAATTATGAAGGAAAATCATTTAAATCTTATAGTTGTTCTAGAGCTTATGGTAGACTCCTTATAGTTGACAGCCTATGTAAGGAAGCTGGGTTTCCAAAGGGGTTTTTCAAATGTCACTGGTAAGATTTGGGTCATGTGGAAGGATTTTATGGCTGTTCAATTGATACAAGATACCTCTTAATATGTTATAGTTTCAGTGCAGATTGATTCAGTTGGATTAGTGTTTTGTTCTTGTATCTATACTTTGTGTTCCAGATTAGGGAGACAAGACCTATGGGACTCTCTGGTAAATTATTCTTCAACCCTAACAGATGCTTGGCTCATAGGAAGGGATTTTAATGTTATCTCGAAAACATCTGAGTACTTGGGGTCGTCTCAACCTAGCTTGGTAGATATGGAAGATTTTAACAATTTTATTGATTATTGTGCTCTCAGACATCCTCCATTCTCTGGCAGCAAATTTACTTGGGCAAAAGAAGAGGTTTGACCATGTTTCAAGAGGTTGGACAGAATTCTTTTGAATAATACATGGGATGATGTTTTTCATTCCTCCAAAATTCAACATCTAAGTCGTGTGGGCTCAGACCATTCACCTCTTTTACTCACTGTTGATTTGCTTCCGCCTCAAGCTCCGAATAGGCAATTTAGATTTTAGAAAATGTGGGTACGTCACTTAGGTTTTTTAGAGGTGGTTTGTGTTTCCTGGAAAACACCTTGCTTTGGTAATGGGCTAGATATCTTATTGGGGAAATTGAAAGTTGTGTAGGGTGCTCTAAGACAGTGGAATAAGGACTCATTCGGCTACGTTTTTTACCCAGTTCAACAGGCTGATGAGAGGCGGCACAGTTTGCTTATGAAGCTATGCGAGGAGAGGCTCATCTACTTTCCCAATTGAATTTGGAAAAAGCTAATTTGGCTTTTTATTTAAAGTGTGAGGAATATTTTTGGAAGGAAAAGTCACGTTTAAGGTGGATTCGGGAGGGAGATGTAGGCACAAATTCTTTCATAGATATTGTAAAGAAAAAAACCAGAGGTTATGTATCTCTTCTATAGATGGTCTGACTAGTGCTCTTCTTCATACTCAATCGGAGATCAAATTCTATGTTATAGAATTTTATCAATCCTCGATTGTTGTTGACTCACATAGTTCATCTATGTCTCCGAGTGGTTGGATGTATGACTGCATACCATAGTTAAAAGAAGACTCTGAGAATCGAGTTCTCTCTAGTTTCCCCACATTATCTAAAGTCAAGGAGGCTCTGTTTGCTCTGGGTATTGACAGTGCTTCAGGGCTAGATGGCTTTTTTGGAGTATTTTTAACTTCATGTTGGGATATTGTTGCACTTGATGTGCTAGAGGTTGTTCGAAGTTTCTTTTCAGGCCTCCTTCTTCCTAAGGGCTTCACTTCTACTACATTGGTGCTCATACCAAAGGTCCAATCTCCAAATAGTTTTGCACAGTTCAGGCCGACACGTTTGTGTATGTTACAATATATGCCATCTAGACTAAATTTCTAATATAATTTATTAATAAAAGAATTTATTTTCAAAAATTGTTTGTGAATTTACATTTTATTTCTGCAAGATTTTCATTTGGAAAGGACCCATTGTGTTTAAGTAAGTGATCAATGTGAATGGTGGTCTTTCATAGTAAAGTATGGATCACGGGTTACATAACACATAAATGTTTGTTCTTAACCGATTGATGAGAATGAAAATCTTATCATGTTTAGGTTATTGTGTTATGAATTCCAAATAGAGAATGGCTTACCTTTAGCCAGCAAGTAGTCAACTCACTTCATAGCATAAGAGTCTTTCGAATACGTAGAACATGACATGTAATAGTGGTTTCTAAAAGTACTATTTAGAAGAAACCCAAACTATTACTGCTATAGCATAGACTAATACTTTACCGCTTGAGTATGAGTTGGTAGTCTGACGAAACTGGAAGCATATACTTTGATATACTGTAGTTGAAGTTCTTTCGTAGATCCAATATACTTGTATGTTGGATATATGTGACTAGTTAGTTAAGATAGACTTGTACAAGATAGCTTCTGTGCTATATCGTCCCTTGTGACTGTTCAAATGATCTAATTATCCAGGGCACTGGAGAACATGATTTGGATGTTTAGTTTAGGGTAGCTCCCTTGGAAAGTGGAAACATTTCAGGAGTCGTGGATTATTGGACTAGAGGTTTAAGGATGGTAGATGTCTATTAGAGAAGTGTTGTACACTCTTCCTCTCGAAATACATGGCGATGCGTAGAGTGGTATTTTAATTATTACACCTGTAGGTCAAAGAATTTGCTAACACAGCATTATCTTTAGGGTCAATATTTTCTTATGGTGATATTAAAAAATATTTAAAATATAAAATATAACTATTTATAGAACATGGGTATTTTGGTTATTTTAATAGCTAATGTGATGTATCTATTGGTCCCCGAAATGGCCCTTAAGTCCTAACAGATTTGGGTTACGGAATTGATCTTCATAATTATGAGTTTTATTTTATTTTATTTAAGTAGTCTAATTTATTATTGAATTAGAATAAAATAAAAGGTTCGAGAGAGAGAATATATTTTATCTAGTTTAATTAGATAATTAATTATTCAGAGTCCAAAGTCCGAATTGAATAACTAAAAAATTAATCTAGATATAAATTAGATAAAAGACTTGGTATTTTATATTGATCTATTTGTGCTTATTAATTATTTATTGGGATGTTTAATGAAGCCCAGAAAATAAATAATTGAAATTTATTATTTATGGGTGTTCAAGCCCAAAAGTAAATAATTTTATCTGGCTCAATGAATAAGACCAAGGGCAAAATAAAATTTAAAAAATTAAATTAATTAATTAAAATAAAAAATAAAAAAACATGAAGGATAACAGAAAGCATGGCTGCTTTCTGTTTTCATGCATTCGGGATCTCTTTCTCGATGCAGGATGAAAAGAAATGAAGAGGAAAAGCTCTGTGATTTCTTTTGATTGAGAAAACCCAATTTTTTCTCTGAACGTACTCACAGAAGCAAAACAGAGAAGAAAAATCACAGAAGCCAAAAGCATTGTAAACCCACTTTTTTAAGCTTTCACCGGCAGTGGAACAGACACTATTTCAAAAGCTCAAAAGTTTCGCGTGAATGAGACGCCATCGATGTTTACAAGGACGTCATCAAATAGCTTCAAGCATCCTTGTATAAACATCTTCTTCAATGCGAAAAAGGTCATTCAATCACAGAGGTAAATTTTTCGTTTTATAAACATACTTTCGATTTGATGGTTTTTGCCATTTTAAACCTTCAATTGATATCAAAGCCATGATTTGGCAAATATAGGAAGCATGCTAGACTTAATTAAAGCAAGAAAATATTTATTTTGGATATTTCTGCGATCCTTTGTGTTTTCTGGTATGGGTAGTTTCACTGTAAACTTCGCGAGTGAAAATATAGAAACACTGTATTTTAATTGCTTTCATAGATATTATATAAGCCCAATGTTTTTAAGGGTATAAGAGGTTGTTTGGATGAATTTTGATTGAAAATAGTAGGAAAAAAAAATCACGCATAGAATCTTCTAAAACGCAAAAGAAACATTAGAGAAGATGAACACTGTAGCAAGCCGAGCCACAAGCCGAACCGAGCTGAAGGTGTGAGAGGAGTCACTAAGCCACGGCTCGGAGCCGTGAGCCGTTCCTATTGGCAAGGTCGGCTTCCTCGCCATGCTTCCGCGAGGAAGCAATTCACCAATTAAAAATTGGTGATTGCTGCGATCATCAATTTTGATCGCAACAATGGGCGGGTCGCGGGCACTCACCCGAATTTCAGCTCATGGGTTTTTTCATGGGTCATGATCCAATGTGGCGGGTGCAATGGATCCGATATAAAAAAATAATTTGATTTTTAGTCCCATACCAGACGAAGTTATTTTTATTGCAATAGTTAATATTTTTTGAATATTTTGCATGCAAAATAATAGTAAAGAAAATTTAGAATTAAATAAGATAATTGATTAACTAATGTGTTTAATTCTATTTTTTGGACACTTAGGTTAAAAGAATAAAAAAGTATGAAAACGTTTACAATTTTCTAGTATGATTATTTCTTTTTGTACCCTATGCGAGCATTTTCTCAAAGACCAAAGTTTTTGGGAATTTTTGACAAAGAAAAATATTTTTATTAAATCAAATAGTTAATTTTAATTCGAACAAAAATTAATTCTTGGTTATTTTCTCAAAGGATTTTATCTTTGACATAGAAAATATTTTGGATTTAGATATTTTTGTGAATTAAATAAAAAACCATTTTGATTGAATTTTAACAAGAAAATTTGTTTTTGTCAAATTAAACTTAAGATCAAAATCTCTCGAACGTTTTATTGGAAATTTCTGAAATTATTAAGTTTATTAACTTAAATAAAATTAATCCATGGAAAATTTTTTCAAAGGGTATAAACTTTGACATAGAAATTTTTATGGGTTTAGATATTTTATTTTGAGTTAAAAAAATTTAATTGAAATTTTCAAAAGATATATATTTTTTTAAAAAACCCTTATTTTAAATTGCTAAGTGGGAGAGGGGTTCCAACGACCCCACGGCTTCCATCACGATCCTTATTAAAGATTGTGAGTCCCCTCGTGTCACCCTGAAAGTGAACCCATATAGGATGGGGATACCACAAGGATTTAGAACTAATGGATAGATATAATTAATAACCCGAGACACGTGCTATGATTGGCCAACCTACGTTGAAAGTTATAATGCGAGGAATGTCCATAGAAAATGAGAAGAAACGATCATCCCACGATGGAGTTATCTTCTAGATTATTACCTAGAAGGAAAATTAATTTGTGGTAGTTAATACACTTAATTTAGAAAACTGTTAATCTTCCCAAAAAGCTATGCTAGTTTTTCTAAGAGCCAAATTAATCATATTAAATATAATAGTGATATGGTTAACTATTATCGGATTTAATATGAGGATAAAGTCACAAATTATTTTGTTTTTCACAAATTGAGTTTTCTTTTATTTTTTAATTTTTCAGAAATGGTTGGTAGATGTTTTTTTAGTCCTTTGGCCGTTATTCTTCGTGAGAATAAGCTAATGGATCCAAATTAGATGGACTGAAAAAAGAACTTGGACATAATACTCACTGCTAAGGAGTATAAATATGTCTTCTTTGACACCTGCCCTGTTATCCGGAAGGGTTCCACCCCTGAGGAGCGTGAGGCTTAGAAAGTATAGAATAAGGCCAACGAAATGGCTCGATGCTATATGTTGGTCTCCATGTCTAATGTACTCCAGTCTAAACACGAGCACATACCACTGCGTACAACATTAGTCAATCACTGGTCATGATATTCGTAGATAAGAGTTGGTCGGCAAGGCAAGAGGCTCTTAGGACGATCATCAATACTAAGATGGTTGAGAGAGTATCAGTTACAGAGCATATGCTCAAGATGATTGCTGTTTTTGAGAAAGCAGAAGTCTTAGGAGCTGTAATTGACCCCGAGTGTCACGCCCCACGCCCGCAGGACGTGGCACGGTCATACCACCGAGTCGTAACCCAATAATACGAAGCCTTACATGAAAACTTTTTCTTCCAAAATGATAACTAAATAATTTCATAATTAAATCTTCCTTAAAGAATTTATATCAAAACCCAAAAAACCAATTCTTACACTTGTCTCAACGAGTACTAAAAACATAGGTAAAACTTAAGATAAAAAGATAACATAAGTCACTAAATAAATTTCTGAAATTTGACTTCCTGCTATACGTCCAACACAATCTTAGTAGAAAGGACTTTCGCATCACTGGTCATCATTAAAATCTGAAAGGAGAAAATATTGAAGGGTGAGCCAACCACATGCTCAGTAAGTAGTAATGAATCACTTCTCCCGAATAAAGTTTAATTTATATCTTTACATAATATACGCACATGTCCATTACATTAATAATTACATTCACAAATAATAATAACAACAATAACAACTATTATCAAATATTTAGTTTTAAATTATTTTTATAACATACTAAGAAGATAAAACTTTTGTTTATATAAAAAATAGCAAACTCAATAAATCTCAAATTATTTTCATGGGATATAAATTTTAAACATTTAAAAAAATATATATTAACTAGTTTTCCTTTGCTCCAAAATCTATACCAATTAATTTAACAAAATTAATATGAGTATACTTAGCAAATTTCGTAAAAGCAAGCAAAGATATCAAACAGATCGAAACATTAATTCACACCAAATTCATACAACCATTACCTTCTTCTAACTGAATTATCTTATTTAGTTAGGAAAATCCAAAAAGGCTTAACCCGGCCTTAGCGGTCCAAAAAGATTAAAACTTTCGTCTTGCATAAATCCAAAAAGACGAATTCAATCTTAACATTATTCCAAAAAGGTTTAGTCCACCTTTGAGGCATCATATTCAAATAAACATAAATAAATCCATTATATACCAAATTTATCAAATATATTCATATGGAATCATGTATCCATATAATACAACCATCAAAATACACATTATACATTAACCAATCATTAAAACTTATACTTTAGAAAAATATCATACTTTATTCGGGAATTTTTTAACCAAAAAAAATATTTTTATCATATTATTTGTACAAGAAAATCGAAGAGATTCATCCTCACTTACCTCTTAATAACGACGCTTGAAAACTGTAACAACCTACGGTGTTCTTTTCCTTCAAACCCTAGTTGAACTCTCTCCCTCTTTCTGTGTCTGATGACGGCTATTGGAAAAAAATGATATTTTTTTATAGGTTTTCCTATTTAATAAATCGTAGGATTTCCTTAACTTTTAAATAATTTCAATTAGGACCCTACTTACTTTAAATATTAACCCTTTAACAATTTCTAAAATATCACCATAAATAAAGACTTCCTAAAAAAAATGCGGGTTTTACACCGAGAGCCAAATGAACAAGTTAAGCATGAGTTTAACCGAATTAATGAAAAAGCTCCAGGTGGCAGAGAATGCCATGAAGCCACAGTCCAAAACTATGATTGCTATGACTTTTTCTTTCAGAATTGGGCCCAGGCCCAGCCCAAAAACTAGCCCAACACGCCCAAAGGCAAATGCTTCAAGTGCGGGCAGAAGGGACACTAGAAAAATGAGTGTCCAGAATTTCAAGCCAAGAAAAATCCTACAAATATTGTTCTCTATCTAGAGTTAATTTCAATGGTTGGATCAACTTTCACTTGGATTATTGATTCTGGTGCTACTGATCATATTTGTAACTCCTTGTAGGAGTTTAGGAAGATAAGAAGACTCTAGAAAGGCGAGTATAGACTACGAGTAAGAAATAGAACACGAATATGGGCTCTTGCAATGGGAGAGTTTGATCTTATTTGTTATTGTAATAAAGTAGTTATGTTAAAAGATATTTTATATGTACCCGATTTTAGATAGAATTTGATTTCAGTTGCAAAGGTAATAAATCATAGATATTATGTTTCTTTTAATCTTGGTATTACTATTAGTAGAAATATAGAAGTTTTATGTATTGGACATATGTATGGAAGTTTATTCTTTTTAAATCCTACAAACAATCAAATAAATAACGCTCAATCTGAACATTTAAGTAAGAAGAAAAAGACTAATGTCAATAACTCATATCTTTGGCATCTAAGGTTGGGTCATATTAACTCAATCAGGATTCATAGGTTAATCCATGATGGGCCCTTGGGCTCATGAAGATTGAAAAATTAGCCTCCGTGTGACTCCTGCCTTATAGGAAAAATGACCAAAAGGTCATTCATCCAAAAGGCTGATAGAGCCAAGGAGATATTGAATCTTATTCATACTGATGTGTGTGGTCCTTTGTCTACACAAATTAGAAGGGGTTTTGAGTACTTTATCACTTTCACGAATGATTGTATAAGGTTTGGTTATGTCTACCCGATGAGGCGCAAGTCTGACTCTTTTGACAAGTTCAAAGAGTTTAAAGTTGAAGTGAGCATCAGACAGGTAAACTGATCAAAATCGTACGATCGGATTGTGGTGGAAAATACCTACTCGGTGAGTTCAAGGATTACATGGAACATCATGGGATAGTATACCAACTCTCTACGCTGGGTATACCCCAATAGAATGGAGTAGTTGAGAGAATGAATAGAATATTAATGGAAATAGTATGAAGCATGATGTCTTATGCTACTTTTCTGGTTTCTTTTTGGGGATATGCCTTGAAAATAACGACATACATTCTAAACTTGGTGCCTTCCAAGTCAGTACCTAGGACACCTTATGAGATGTGGACTGGGCGTAAGCCAAGTCTAAATCATCTCAGGATAAGGGGCTGTCCAATTTATGTACTGATCAAGGAAGACAAGCTAGAATCAATATCAGAATTATGCTACTTTGTTGGGTATCCAAAAGGGACAAAATGAGGTAACTTTTACCATCTCAATGAGCAGAAAATACTGATAAGTACTAATGCTAGATATTTGGAGGATGATCAAAGTACTTCCACTAAAGGTTCAACAATGTTGGAACTTGAGGAGAAGTTATCTTCAGAATCAAGTTCTTTAGACCCGATTATGGAACAAGAAGAGGCACAACCTCAAGAACCTGTACAAACGGAGCTTTGTCGTAGTGGGAAGGTATCTAGAGTTTCAGAAAAATGGACAGGAGAGGCTTTCAAGCTGGTTTTTGACCATCAGGAACAAGATTCCACTAGATATGAGAAGGCTATTGCTGATATCGATGTAGATCTATGGCATGAAGCAATGAAAGCCGAGATTGACTCTATGTACTTCAATCAAATTTGGGATCTTGAGCTTCACCTGAAGAGATAAAACCCATTGGGTGTAAGTGGCTATACAAGAAGAAGAGGGGAGCGGATGGAAAGATGGAAACCTTCAAAGCCAGGCTTGTGGCGAAAGGATATATTCAGAAAAAGAGAATTGATTATGACGAAACCTTTTTCCCGGTAACCATGCTTAAGTCCATCCGTATCCTCCTTGCCATTGCATGTCATTTCGACTATGATATATAACAAATGGATATCAAGACGACATTTCTTAATGGCCATCTTAACGAAGACATCTATTTGTTCTAATTGGAAGGATTTATTACTAAAGGCTAGGAACATATAGTTTACAAGCTTAAGAAGTCTATTTATGAACTTAAGCAGGCATTTAGAATATGGAACATTTGTTTTGACGAGACTGTAAATCTTACGATTTCATTCAAAACGATGATGAACCATGCGTGTACAAAAAATTGGAAGGCATAAATGTGATTTATATGTTGATGACATTCTACTCATTGAGAATGATGTAAGGACATTGTCATCTATTAAAGTTTAGCTATCTAGTCAATTTAGTATGAAGAATTTGGGAGAAGCCAGTTACATTCTTGAGATTACGCTTCTTAGAAATAGGAAGTAGAGAATGTTAGGATTATCTCAAATGACATACATTGACAAGATACTGGCCAAGTTTAGCATGGACTCATGTAAGAGAGTTCTAATCTTTTACAGACATGGATTGTCTTTTTGTTCTAAGGATTGTTCTAAGTCTCGAGAGGAAAAGGACAGAATGAGTAGAATTCCCTACGCTTCGGCTGTGGGAAGTCTCATGTACACCATGCTATGCACTAGGCCAAATATCTACTTTATCGTAGGTGTAGTTAGCATATATCAGTCAAACCCTGAGAAGGTTCATTGGCAAACTGTAAAGTATATTCTCAAGTACCTCAATGGTACGAAAGATTATATGCTAGTTTATAGGGCTGACGACTTGGTTCCTACTGAATACACAGACTCAGATTTTCAAGCACATAAGGATAAGAGAAAATCCACTAGTGGATATGTCTTCACCTTGTCTAGAGGAGCTGTTTCATGGAGGAGTATCAAGCAATCTTATATTGCTGACTCAACCATAAAAGCTGAGTATGTGGCAACTTCAGAAGCATCCAAGGAAGCAGTCTGGCTCCGAAAGTTCCTTTCAGAACTTGGAGTTGTGCCACACATCGACAGATCGATTGTGGTATATTGCGACAACTTTGGAGTAGTTTCGCAATCCAAAGAACCCAGGAACTACAAGAAGAAGTACCATTTGATTTGAGATTTCATTTAGAGACAAAAAATCGTGATGGAACAGATAGCCTTAGAGAACAACCTAGCAAATCTCTTCACCTAGCCTTTGGCTGAGAGAGTCTTCAAGAGACACTTAGACACCACAGGGGTGGGCACCTACGGGCTTTCTTAGTCTTATAGTGCAAGTGGGAGATTGTTGGAATATATGCCCTCTAAACTAATTTTCTGAAGTAATTTATTAATAAAAGAATTTATTCTCAAATTTTGTTTGTGAATTTACATTTTATTTGTACATGACTTTCATTTAGAAATGGCCCATTGTATTTAAGTAAGTGATCCATGTGAATAGTGATTTTTCACAATAAGGTATGGATTACGGGTTACTTAACACATAAATATTTGTTCTTAGCCAATTGATGAGAATGGAAATCTCATCATGTTTAGGTTATTATGTTATGAATTCCAAATGGGGAACAACTTACCTTTAGCCAGTGAGTAGTCCACTCACTTCATAGCATGAGCGTATTTCGAATACGTAGAATATGACCCATAATAGTGATTTCTAAAAGTTCTATTTAGAAGAAACTCAAACTATTACTACTACTGCGTGAACTAATACTCTACCGTTTGAATATGAGTTGGTGGTCTGATGAAGTTGGAAGTATATACTTTGATGTACTGTAGTTGAGGTTCTTTCGTAAAACCGATATACTTGTATGTTAGGTATATGTGACTAGTTAGTTAAGACAGACTTGTATAAGATAGCTTTGCGCTATATCGCCCATTGTGACTGTTCAAATGATCTAATTATCTAAGACCCTGGGGAACGTGACTTAGATGTTTACTTTAGGGTAGCTCCCTTGGAAAATGAAAGCATTTCAGGAGTCGTGGATCATTGGACTAGAGGTTTAAGGTTGGTAGATGTTTATTAGAAATGTGTTAGTACACTCTTCCTTTCTAAATATACGGCGATGCATAGATGGATATTTTAGTTATTACACCTATAGGTCGAAGACTTTGCAAACACAGCATTATCCTTGGGGTCAATATTTTCTTATGGTGATAGTAGAAAATATTGAAAATGAAAATATAACTATTTATATAATAGGGGTATTTTGATCATTTTAATAGCCAATGTGATGTGTCTTTTGGTTCCCGGAATGGCCCTTAAGTCCTAACAGATTTGGGTTACAAAATTGGTTTTCATGATTATGAATTTTATTTTATTTTATTTAAGTAGTCTAATTTATTATTTGACTAGAATAAAATAAAAATCTCGAGAGAGAGTATATATTTTATCTAGTTAAATTGGTTAATTAATTATTCAAGGCCTAAGGTTCAGATTGAATAATTAAAAAATTAATCTAGATATAAACTAGATAAAATGCTTGATATTTTATATTGGTCTATTTGAGCTTGTTAATTATTTATTGGGATGTTTAATGAAGCTCAGAAAATAAATAATTGAGATTTATTATTTATGGGTATTCAAGCCCAAGAGTAAATAATTTTATCTGACCCAATAAATAAGATCAAGGGTAAAATAAAAATTTTTAAAAAATTAAATTAATTAATTAAAAATTAAAAATAAAAATAAAAATAAAAACAACATGGGATGGATTCAGTGTTGTTTTGCGTGAAGGATAACAGAAAGTATGGTTGTTTTCTGTTTTCATGCATTTGGGATCTCTCTCTTGGTGCAGGATGAAAAGAAATGAAAAGGAAAAGCTCTGTGATTTCTTTTGATTGAGAAAACCTAATTTTTTCTCTGTACGTACTCACAGAAGCAAAACAGAGAAGAAAAATCACAGAAGCCAAAAGCATTGTAAACCCTCTTTTTAAAGCTTTTACCGGCAATGGAACAAACACCATTTCGGAAGTTCAAAAGCTTCGTGTGAATGAGACACAATCGACGTTTACAAGGACGCCATCTAATAGCTTCAAGTATCCTTGTACAGATATCTTCTTCAGTGTGAAAAGGGTCATTCAATCACAGAAATAAATTTTTCGTTTTATAAGCATACTTTCGGTTTGATGATTTTTTGGCATTTTAAACCTTCAGTGTAATTATTGTAACAAAATTCTTACGAAAGTTTTGGCCACCAGAATGGGAAAATTGCTACCTAAGATTATTTTCTTGAATAAACTGGATTTGTTAAGGGGAGACTTATTTCTAATAATGTTTTGTTTTAGCTTATGAATTGCTGCACTTGCTTAACAAAAAAATTGAAGGTCATAATTTGGCTCTTAAATTGGACATGACTAAAGCCTTTGATAGAGTTTCATAGTCTTCTTTATTAGAGGTGATGAAGAGATTTGGTTTTAGCCAACATTGTTTATATCTGATTCGCAACTCCCTCCAGAGCTACTGGTTTTCAGTATTGGTTAATGGTGAAGCTTATGGATATTTTAAGTCAACTCAAGGTTTGAGACAAGGAGATCCATTATCCCCAACTTTATTTATTATCTCACAAGAATTACTTTCTCGGGGTCTGAACCAGCTGATGGAGCAAGGGCTCTTTTCTCCATTTAAGGTGCCTCGTTCATGCTTTAATATTTCACATTTAAGTGTTGCTGATGATGTGCTAATTTTTACCAGGGGATCCAAAAAAGCACTGCAAGTTATCAAGGGAGTTCTTGAGGATTACAAACGTTTCTCTGGACAGCTGGTGAATGCTCAGAAGAGTTCTTTTATTATATCATAAAAAGCCTCACCTTCAAGAGTGACTTTCATTCACAGGCCTTTGGGGTTTGTCAGACGGGATCAACCTTTTACATATCTCGGGTGTCCTTTGTTCAAGGGTAGGAAGAAGCAAGTATATTTTCAACCTTTCCTGGATAAATTGAAGGGAAAAACACAATCGTAGAAATTTCGACTATTATCTGAAGCATGCTGGCTTCAATTAATTAGGTCGGTTTTAATATCATTACCTCTCCATTTATTACATGTTATAAGCCCACGTAGGGTTTTTCTAGACGATTTTGAACATCATGTGGCTGGTTTCTTTTAGGGCCCCTCGAAGTTTAGTTAATGGAGGCACTAGAGGTGTTGGAGGAAGTTGTGTTTTCTATTTTCAAAAAAATGGTTTAAACTTAAGAAGTTTGGAGGATATTAATGTGGCTTATTCTATGAAGCTATAGTGGAGGTTTAGAGAGCAAAATTCCCTATGGGCTAAGTTTTTGTGGGGAAAATATAATCCCAGGGGTTTACACCCTTCTCAGATTCCACTATCACAAGTGATCTTCTCTCCTTGGCGGCGTCTTTTGCGAGCACAGGAATTAGGTGATTCAAAGATCACTTTCTCTGTTAAGTGTGGCATATCTTCATTTTGGTATGATAACTAGGTGGGGACTGAGCGACTCTCAGAATTAAATGATCAGGTCATGAATAAGCATCTTCTAATTTGGGATTGTGTTAAAAACAATTTTTGGGATGTTCGCATGTTGGCTGAAATTTTGGACTCTAGCATTTTGTACCAAGTTTTGAAAATTAGACCTATTTTTTTAGAAGGTGAGACCGATTGTGTGCTTTGGCAACTGACCCCTTTGGGCAGATTCACTTTAGCTTTTGCTTGGGAATGTCTCCTCTCCAAATAGGTTGTAGATCATCGATTAACTCCTATCTAGAAGCTTCGAATTGAAAACAAGGTTAAACTTTTCTTATAGCGGTTGTATAATGGTTTTCTGGCTTTAGATAACATTTTGCAATCTATTGGGTTTTCTTTATGCTCAAGATGCTCACTATGCAAGGCAGAATGTGATAGTTATCATCATTTATTTGTGACTTGTCCTATAGTTAAGAAGGTATGGTCTTCATTGGCAGCTAGGCTTGGAGTTCGGCACTTAATTCACCCTCAGAATTTTGTAGGGTTCTTCAAATCTTGGTGGTTTCTTCGTTCAATGGATACTAGCTCGAACAGTTTTTACTTTGCTGCTTACTTATGGGAGGTCTGGAAGAGTCAGAATAGTGGTTTATATGAAGAGTTGAATGTCACCTCATCTGGTCTATTGTTTAAAATAGATCATTTTGTTTCCTTGACTAGGCGTGCTTTTGTGCAACCGGTTTTTGTGCGGAGGGTTACTCTAGTCTGCTGGAAAAGAGGTACTCCTGGGGATTACATATTAAATGTAGATGGTTTGGTAAGTGATTCAATTGCAGGTGTAGGAGCGATTCTTCAGAATGGCTCTGGACATTTTATAGTTGCTTCCTGCAAGCCAATTGAGACAGCAAACCCTCTGGAAGCGGAAGTGGTGGCACTATTAGAAGGTCTTAAATTACCCAGGTCGCAGTCTATGCATTCTTTGTGGATTCAAACGGACTCTCAACTACTTGCATCAGCTTTGTTGGCTTTAGAACCTGGTCTACTTCACCAATTTGATGGCTTATTGAGACACATTTGCTGGTAGTTGAGGCAGTTACAATTCTTCAAAATTTCTCATGTTCTTCGACAAGGTAATCAAGTAGATGATTTTTTTGTAAAGTTGGTCTGTTCTCGTGCATCGCCCACTCTTTTTCATAGCTTCTCTAGTCTTCCAAACATGTTAAAAGTAATTTGTGTAGGTGATAGAGATCAGATTTCCTATGCTAGGCTCAAATCGCATTCGATCCTAGTTAATTTCTTGTACTTTTCTCGTGCTATTAATTAACTGGCAGGATTCTGCCTAACCCCCACACCAAAAAAAAAAAAAAAATAGCAATATGCTATCTCTCAATTTTTATCCAAAATATATTTTAAAAAAAAAACAAAATGAGCAGGAAGAAACCAGACTGTCCATTATCTCCCATCAATAGGGCTTATTTCAGGCCCAATAATGTAAGCTTGGGCTTGTTATAGATGTCTTATCTAAAACCAGGCTTGGGTTGCCCATCCGATTCCACAATTATCCCTTCTTTCAAGAAAAGGCAGAATGCATAATTCTCCTCTCTTAATCTGGGGCCCATGATTTTGATCCCTAACCTGTATTCTAGTGATCTCAAGTAACAACTTAGCAATTGCGGAAAGTTTACAACATCCAAAAAATTTCTTGATGTTACCGCCAAGATTTAAAAAAAAAAAAAATTTCTGTAATGGGATCAACAATATAATGGATATGCAAATCCAATCATTAATCAAGAAAAATTCTATCTCTAGTAGAGAAAATGTGTTTCAATTTGCCACTTGCATTCAAGAAAGCAAAGATTATTGTCAAGAAACAAAACCCTGATGAAGGAGAAGGTAAAGGGCTATTGGCAAAGGAGTTTGAGAGATGGAATTTGCAACAAAGAGATCTCCATCAAGATGCTTCACAATCCATGAATCCTTCTCATGTTCATGCCAGCACTAGATCTTCTTTTTCTTGATTGATATTTATGTAAGTAGCCCATTTTGTGGATCTTGATGTTTATTTCTTCTTGACATCTTTTCACTTGGTTTCCCTTTTGTAATGTGTAGTGGATTATACACTGTTTGAGAGCTTTTTGGTTTTTCTTGCAACATAGTTTCAACAGTGGTATGAACAACAATCAATTTTCGCCCAAGTAGTTTTGCCATTCTTTTGCTGTTGGGGGACATAAGCTAGCAGCCGACTACTTTATTTGTAGGTTAGGAAGATCAATATTCGATTTCAAATTATAGAAAAAAAGACTGCACATATTCTATGCTTTGATGGTGTTGGTTGATCTTGGATGGTTGATGTTTTTTACGGGAAACCAAACTTGGATTGTCCATACAATCAAGAAATCAATGGTAAATTTCTGATCTTTACTTGTTCAGATGGAGTTGAATTATTTTTTTACAGAACCATCAGTTGATGGGATGATTTTTTATAAGAGATCCAGTATCTGTGTTAGATGAAGGAGGAACTTTCCTACCTTGATCTGATAGAAAAGTAATATGATCATCAACCAATAAGTTTTGCATCTGCCTACCAATTCAATTTGAGCTATTATTCAAGTAAATATTTGTTGATTCGCCAACTTTGTTTTGATTTGTTCTAGCTTACCAAGCCATCGATGTTGGTTTTGATTTGCATTTTCTTCTCCAATGAAGTACGAGAAACGAGACATAAACTAATCGTTACACAATAATTTGTATAAATATGCCCGTTGAAAATATGTAATAATATACAATTTTGAAAATTTTCAGTTATAGTTTCTACTTGAGGTCTTCTAGAAGGGAATTTCGGATAGGTTTCATGTCAAGAACAGGATGTTGGGAAACCATCCCTTTGTTTGCTATGCATATTGGAAAGACCATGAATGTAAAAGTAGCTCAACCGATAAACGTACTGGTCAACAATTTTCTGTTCAGTCATTATATTGTAGAAACAAAATGTCCATATGAATCGAGGGAAGAAAGGCAACAGTATAAGTTTACAATTTTCATTTCAGTTGTGTATGTTCTCAGTGGCTTAATTTGATGGTTCTGCTTTAACTTTGGAGAAGAAGTGCTGCTGCATTTGATGGCTCACGTTGGTCTTATCCACTTCAAGTCGACGGAGAATCCGCAATTCTATACCATTTTTTTAGCCTTTTCTTTATAGGCAGAACCAACAATGTAGAATTTCAAAATCTGCGATTCTATACCACTAGAAAATGAGAGGCACACAACTTCCCAAAGAAAGGAAAAAAGATTGGTTTTGACTGTTAAGACACTTGTTGCCCATTAATTGAATTTCAGAACATTTTTACTCGAAAAAGAATTTTGTTCAAAACGTACGTATATTTCCCATCACTTCATTACCAATCCAGGTTAAAAACTAACCATATGGTACTGTAACTATTAGTTTTATAAAAAAATTATAAGTTAATTAAATTGAATTGTGATAATAGTATGCGAATCGTATATTTATTTGAACATTTATGTTGGTATTTAATACTTTAGATTTTCCTTCTCCTTTCTCACGTTCTTGAACCGTGTGAGGCTTTTTCTAGTTGAGCCCAGGTCTTCATAAGGAATATGACTTTAACAATCTTCCTGAGATTTTTTTTCCCCCCTTTCTCAAAAGCTCATATTTTCAGGTGAAAATTTGCAAATACTACAGAGACTGCAAGAAGAGCCTTTACTAGTGAAATTTCTCCATTTCCTTTATGGGTTTTTGGCTTTCTTGGCTCAGTTGCCTGGATGTATCATTGCCGCCCCTTTACCGAAATCCGCTGCAGCTGAACTCTTTAGAATTTGTTTTTGTTTTTGCCTTTTTTTTGGGGGAGCTGGGGGGGAGGAGGAGAAAGACAAGGAACGAAAAAGATGATAAGAGAAAATATGAAATAAAGTCACGTGTTGAACTCGAGATTTACATCTATAGTAAAAATGAAAAAATTGTTTTTGACTAGAATTTGTTTCTTCTTAGCAGAACTGGTTCTTTCCAGAGAGGCCGGAGCATCTTTGGATTTAATGGAACTGAACTGAATCTGAGCTATCACGGAAGAAAATGGAAAAGTGGGGGAAAGAAAAGGATAAGACTGGAAGTTGTGATTCATTTCACACTCACATTTCTGTGTCATTGGCAACTAGTGGAAGAGTGAAAAAGATTGAACAGAGAGCCAACAAAATTATCACAAATAGACATTTTCAAGATTCAACATCCAAGCCTATAATTTCCATTACAAAATTTAGAAAAAAACTAAAATAGCGAAAGAAATAATATTATATCAGATTTGTTTTCATCTACTTTATTGTTACATTTT
The DNA here is from genome assembly GCA_026120185.1 of Voacanga thouarsii. Classification (NCBI taxonomy): domain Eukaryota; kingdom Viridiplantae; phylum Streptophyta; class Magnoliopsida; order Gentianales; family Apocynaceae; genus Voacanga; species Voacanga thouarsii. Next base: position 2,318,474 of record JANUWF010001704.1, read on the forward strand.
TTTATTTTAATTTATTTTTTTTATTTTGTGGTGATAAATTTGCAGCTTAAATAGCAATTATACTTCAAACGGGATATTTAAAAGTTAATATATATATTATTACACCTTAAAAAGTTGCTTCTCTCACTCAAAGCACTAAAAATTGCAAAAAAATAGTTCAATCTCTCCCACACAAAATCAACTAGAACTCTGATAACAGAAGAGGGTGCAATCTACTAGAAGCCAATAGAGCATTTTAACCATTGGTCGGCTACAACAATCCGTCCTACCTAACAATAAACTTCTTTTCTTTCTCATTCGTGGCTTTAATGATGTCAGTGGACACTACTATCATAATTACTATTTCAAGTGTATTAAAATTACAGTTTAATTTGTTAATATATTTATTTCCTTTTACCTTCTGATTGCATCTAAGTAGAATTGTGGTGATATATTACATTTTCTAAGCTCCTATAATTATCATTTTCGACATTTCAAAGCACTATGGAACCCTTTATTCGTGTCAAGGAATAAAAGGCCGGTGTGGTGACTTTTTAGTTTACCGAAAGGAAAAGTTCCAGCTTTGAGAATGAACAGAGAGCGAAACATGTGCAAAATGAACTAGTTGAGAATGTATAGAGACTGAAACTTGGCAAGAATCAATAACAGTGTGAATAGGAATAAAGAAACACCCACCGAACTATGAGATCCTCATTAGTGAAAAGTGGATAATCTTTCCTCTACAATATTGCAACCTTTTCCAAACAGAAATGTCCACCTTAACTGGTCTATGGACATTGAAAGGGAAAAGTGTTCTCTGGACATCAAGAATTTTTAACAATTATGATTGGAATGATTCTGACTTTTGCTTCGTAAATTAGTGGAGCACAAGAAGAATTGGACACGAACTGTTCTGGTTATTTATTCAAAGGCAAATGTCTAGGAATCTAGACTCTGGTCCTGGCCTGGTACAGTTTTCGGCAAAAGAAAACAGAATCTCCAGAAAATTCACTTCCATTACCGAGAGCAGTCAAGCATCACTCAATATGCATGTAAAATTCAATTCATGGATGCCCTTTAAAACTATCAACTCCACCCTCTCAAATATGATATTCATCAGGCACGATGAATACAAAAAAAGTTCAGCACAAAGTAGAAAATTTGGTAATTCTTTTTAGCTCAGGAATACGGTGAAATGAGTGTGCACGTTTTCAGTTGAAGACACGATTAGTCCATTTTATGGTGCACTATTTAGAACATATAGAAATGTCCTTTTCAGGATGTCCAAGGCAGGCACTTCCAGGAAAAGTATACATATATGAATGTGTTGTAGTGCAATGTTGTTGGTCCAAGTGCAGCATGAAATCAGTGTGAGATGCTTTTACTTTGATCACATTAGTAACAATGATTTTAGGGAGCATTTTAACTGAGGTTACTCTTAAGTGATAGGGATGGATCCAACGCCAAAAACCACATAAGATAATAATAAAGAAAAATAATAATAATAACCGGAAAAAATAAAATAATAAGAAAAAATAATAAAGAGGCACAAAAATTACGTGGTTCAATCAAATAACCTATGTCCGCGAGTGAGAAGGAACAAAATTTCATTATGACAAAATATATAAGTTTTAAGAAAGTGTTTTTAAGCCCGTAAACGCCACTAATACATAATAAACGAATCACAAAAAATAAAAGCTTAAATAATTTAGAGAGTTTCTTGTGTTTTTGGTGTTATGTATAAGAACCACACAAGGCCTTTTACTTAGGAAAATTATTAGGTGAACTCGGTCCACGACCTTACTTGTGGACCAGATTGACCAGAGAACAACAACTATCCTGACTGATTATTTTATTAAAATTCCAACTTTTTTCTTTTGTTTTTTTTTTCTTTTTCTCCTTATCCCTCAACTAGTTAAGGATTGTTGAAGCAAACGTGGGAAAAATTGGTTTCTTTGCCAAATTCACTAGAGCAAAACAATATATCACTAGAGAAATTTTTTGAAATCTTTGCCGCTCTCTCTCTCTCTCATCTACCTCTTTCTCTCTCTACCTTTCACTGGACCTCCTCCTCCTCTCTTTCTTTTCTTTCCGTCACTATATTCTTGATCAACTTGAGTGTTAATTTTTTTCCCAGAAACCCCAAAATGAAGCCTATAGAGAGATTAAGGATGGCATATGGAGATGATTATTACATGTGCAGATTCCAGGTTCATTAAACTATGAGAAAATAGGGAATTAGCGATGGCTTAAACCGTCACTAAATAAATCTAGCGACGAATAAAGCAGTAGATAGACTACTAGTCACTAAATAAAATTTTTACGACGATAGGGAAGCTGTCACTATTTAGCGATAGTTTTGCGAGGGTATATTGCTAAACCAGTAACAGTTAAACTTTTAGATCATCGACGGTATAGCGATAGTAAGAAAAAAAATTTCTTCGTTACATATATATGAAAATTTAATTTTTTCTATCACTAAACTGATGGTAGTATTTTGGGATAGCAAAATTAGTATCCATCGCTAAACCCTAGCTAACGCTATGAGGGTTTAGCAATAGATGATTTTACATAATTCTCTATTATAAAATGTAAATACCATGCTATTAATAAACCCTAGCAAATCTTGCTAGGTATTAGCGATGGTACTGTACCAAAACCCTAGCGAATAGCTAGGTATTTTGTGACAACCCTCACAAGGCCCATGTTGTAAATATATTAAACCCCATGCACCATATATCAAACAATATATACCCCATCAAATTTAAATTCACAAAAAAATATTAAACAATATATACCCCACCAAATTTAAATTCACAATAAAATGTAAACTGATTTCATTAAATTGAAATAGAAAATAATCATTTTAATAATAGAAAATACATTTATAACTACAAATATTTAATATAATGTAAATGTAATATATAGGATAATGTCTACAATAAAATCCTTGTACTACTAGAGTAGTCTAGCTAAAGGAGGTGGGGGTGGAGAACGAGGATGAGAATGTTTCGAAGGATGATCACTGGGGGCAAAATAAAGCTGCCCCCACTCTCATCGATTGCGTCGTCTCCCTGAATCGGCGGTAGCACTATCTCGAACTTTTCTGATATCAGTGTAATAAATCCAGTAAATTGATTTTGTAGCCTATCCACATTCTAATCAAAATCCTTCTTGAGCTCATTTTTTATAGCGTGCACTCTCTCCTCAACCATCCACTCTACTATATGGTCTATATCAGTGTGTGTAGAGGATGTGGATGGCAATGAATACTGTTGGAGCTCTTGTCTAACTCGTTTGCCTCGGAGCCCAATCCAGACACGTGTCTTCAATTGAACCCGCTTGACGCCTCGATAAAAATAGTCCTTTTGTCCGAGATGACAGAAGATGTAACACTAGCAAACAAAGTGGAAGAAGCCTGAGTAAGGTGCTTCTTGGCAGCTTTCACGTCCTCCAAAAATTGATTTCAAAGTCAGTATTCTATTAAGTAAAATGTGACTAATCGGAAAGTATTTTAAAATTATGAATTTGTAAATCATTACCAATGTCTTGTGAGAGCACTCGCTAACATACTGTCCTCGTCTATACCTACTTTGAAATGTATGCAGCCTTTTGTACCATTTGATATGGCTGAAGTTATCGCCCATCTTATGTCACTGCAATTAAAAAATTAACTTATAAAAATATTAACTTGAAAATTATTTATACGAAGTAGAATTACAAAAATGTGTGAATAATCGAAGAAAATTACCATACGATCCTCGTAGACAGTAAACGAGATTGAGTCTCCAGTATGAGTGGAGGTGCCTTGACCCCCATTCTTTTGAGCAGTAAAGGAGACCCGCTAAAACTCCTGTGTGGTCCAACGCTATTGCATCACCTTCCAATATCGAGTGTCGATCCAGGAGGGAGACTAGCCAGTTGGGGTCGTCGTCCGTAGCTTGGATAGGGTGCCTGAAAAATAGGTTTGACACTTGTGCTTCCAATTGGACTGGATCTTAGCACTACACTCATCGGCCCAACGAAACAACTTTTGCAAAAAAAAAAAAATCAATAAAAAATCTAAATAATTAGTTTAAAACAATTGATTATATATATACATACATATATATATATATATATGAAGTAAAAAAATAATAATTTTGAATAACTTATACAATAATCAATAATTTACTTCTAACTCCTCAAGCCAGACGTTCATCGGGACATCAGCATATGTCATGTAAGGCCCATCGAAGTATCTCTGGAATATAGACGTGATCTCCTATACACATTTATCGAAACTAGCAAATCTTTTTAAATAAACATATTATGGAAAGAGCATAAGTGAAATATGAAAATGAAACTAAGTAGTAGGAAAAAGCTCAATTAATATGGAAATGAATAATACAAAATAATAATATTTAACATCGAAATTAAGATATAGCCAAACATATAAATCAAATACTATTAAACTTAAAATAGATTCATAAAGTAATAATGTGCATAAATATATTATACAATTATGCAAAACATATTACAAAATAATTTAATACATATCTTATACATTTTAAACATACCCGTCCGCTCATGGTATAATCAACAGTCAGAGATCATGTGCCTGAGATTCAGGCTGATGTGATGCTGTAGGTGATGGAACTACAAGGGAATCCCTATCCTACCCAGTAAGTACATCTCCTATGAATATGCACGCATTGGTATCCGACAAGCATGCGAGAGTGATGGCGTACAATCCCGTTATCAAGTACGCTGTGAGTCATCATCAGGCAGATGCTCTCTAGTAGACATATCTAGGTGGATAAAAAAATAGTTAAATTTAATTAGATAATGTAAAGAAAATTGTAACATATACTCATACTTAAAAAGTTAGGAAAATTGGGAGCTCGTCCTTCAAAGTACAACACCTAAATAGAATGGACGAAGGACAAATAAACAAAAAAAAAATGATATGTTGCCAGGTTGTACTATTAGCTTGAGTCATTTTCTAAAATGTGTTCCTCAGAATCAACTTTTGTCTCAGAATCTATTTCCCAATTACCCTCATCATCATCCTCATTATGGTTCGAGTCCCGATCCCGATCTAATATCTCTTCTCAAACATCCAACAACACATTTATACCTTTCACATGTGTTAAAGGCCCAAAATCGACTACCAAAGATATACTCATTGCAGTATTGTCATTAACGTCTTCTTGATAAGCCCTATCAACAATAGGTGCATCAATCACATATCGAGGTTTTGTTTTGTAGACTGCTATCCAATTAGATTTTGGTCGTTTAGTTCTTCGATATATAGCAAAGTATACTTTATGTGCTTGTTGGGCTAATATAAAAGAATCATATTTAGGATAACTTCTCTTATGGTTAATATCTACTAACTTATATTGAGAGTGTACTCTTAATCCTCGATTTAGTGTAGGATCAAACCAATTAAATTTAAAAAGCACAATTTTTTGCATTGGATGACCAAAAAATTGTACTTTAATAACCTCCTTTAAGACCTCATAATAATCAATACCACCATACTCATTATCGGCACCTTTAACGCAAACTTCGTACTTGACACTTTTTCTACGTTCTACATGCTCACTCGTATGAAATCGATGACCATTAATTATATATCCTTGAAATGATTCACCTCTCTCTCGATAGTCCCTACAAAAGGTTTAGCAAATATTTATTTGCCACCCTATTCATTGGATCTCGCACCTACAAGAAAGTTGCATGTCGTAAGTTTGTATTCAAGATATTTAACATATGACAATTATTTGTACTTTTTATGCCTACGTACCTTTCAAATGGATACATCCATCTGTATTGAGTTGGACCACAAACCCAGGCTTCATAAGGTAAGTGAACCACCAAATGCTCTATTATATCGAAAAAATCAGAGGGGGAATATTTTTTCAAGTTTACATATGAGCACTGGAATTTCATGCTCCATTTTCTTCATATGAGCTACTGATAATTTAGATGAGTACAAATCCTTATAAAAAATACTCCATTCAGTCAATACATTCCATATATTGATTTGAAGAAATTCTCTTAGAGCAATTGGAAATAACCGTTCCATGAACACATAGTAATCATGACTTTTCATCATAGACATCTTCAATTCTTTCAAATTAATACATCTTTGATAAGTTTGAAGTATATCCATCTGGAAGTTGCAACTCCTTCACACACTTAAGCAGCATTTTCTTAGCCTCTGCAGTCAATGAATAACATGCTTTAGGTACATACACCCTTCCTTTGCCTGGTTCACTGACTCTTAGTTCAAGCCTATGGCAATATGTTTCAACATCACATCGTACCTTTAAGCTATCTTTTATTTTTCCCTTCATATTTATAGTGTTGAAAACATTGTCAAACACGTTGTTTTCATTATGCATCATATTTATGTTATGAGGTACCAACAGAGTGAGTCAGTAAAGTAAGTCCCAGAAAATGCTCTTTTTCACCTAGTTATGATCCACACATCTACCATCACTTCTCCCCGATTCACTCCTGAAGCTATTAATTTTGAAAAACGGCACACTATATCCCATACTTGGTCTCCCATTAGACAGGCCACCGGCGATGAAGTTTCTTGTCCTCTGTCCCTTCTGAATGACCATCTGTCCTTCCTAAATGGATAATCCAATGGCAAGAAACTACAATGACAATCGAAGCAAGAAGTTTTGCCCCTGAACTGCAGATGGAAAGACTTTATACACTCCATACAATATAGATATGCTAATCAATCTGCAGTGCTCTACCCACTAAGCATTCCATAAGCTAAAAAATCATTGATTGTCCATAGAAGTGCTATCCACAATAGAAAATTTTATTTCTTGGATACGACATATGTAGAGATACCATCAGACCATAACTTAGTTTATCTATCAGTGGTTGTAAATAAACATCCATTTTATTTTTAGGATTCTTTGGGCCTAGAATAATGACAGTTAAGAACATCATTGTATCATTCATTTGCATCCACATGGGAGATTGTATGTAGTGAGTATAATTGGCCAACATGGATACTATTTTCTAGACATCCCGAATAGAGCAAATCCGTCTGTACACATTTCAAGCCTTACATTCTGCACCTCCTTTGAAAATTCAGGATGACTCTGATCAAAATGTTTCCAAGCATCACCATCATGAGGATGACTCATGTATCCATTCTCTATTGTGCTCTCTGCATGTCATCTCATGTGTGATGCATTTGTTTTAGATGCTTACAACCGCTGCAATCGATGAGTTATTAAAAAATAATACATCTTCTTAACAGGTATTTTTTTCTGCCTGAAACTTTCCTGACCCCTCCTTTGCATGTACCGAGGATAATCACAAAACTTACAATCTCTACAGTTAATATCATATTTCCAATAAAGCATACACTCATTCATGTGTAGATCTATTTTTTGAACAAGTAAATCAAGACCAGGTACTAATTTCTTGAACTCATAGAAGTCATCAAGAATTTTATTGTCACTCGGGACGACCTTCTTTATGAGTTGCACCACTTGGTTGAAACATTTCTCAAACATATTATTTTTTGATTTGGTATTTAATAGCTGAGATACAAGTGAAAGCTGCAAGTGGCTTGCACTTCCTTCCCATATTGACGTATTAACAGCTGCAACATATCATAGAACTTCTGAGCTTCTACATTTGGAAGTTCATCAACAGAATCTACAGATGTCTGACCCCTATTCTCTAATTCGGGCCATACAGCATCTAGAACCATATCTTGAAATGAATTGCTTGAAAAGGTTTTAGCAACTACATTCATTGACATCGAGGTGGGCTCTCTCGATGCTATATAATATGGTTTGCCATAACAAGTCCACCAATGATAATTACTAAAAATTCATATTTGTATAAATGAATTTTGACTTTGGGTAGGGCTAAATACTTCTTATTTTGACACTCTGAGCATAGACATCTTATATTGGACAACATCGCATTCAAAATAGAAAATGTCAAAAACTCTTTAACCCCTCATTTAAATTTCAAATTCAATAGTAATACCTTTAACACTGAGGACATGCCTTTTATACCTTCATCTTCGATTGTCCACCTAAAATCAACAGCACAACCAAAGAGACAAGGAAGATGAGCAGGATAAAAGTAAATTTTGAGAGGTGGAAATTGAAACTTCTTATAAAGAAAGAATACTATAATTTGGAACAGAAAAAAAGTAAGATTAGAGAAATCATGTCAGCATTTAGGATCTAGAACCATGATGCAGGCATGATGTAATTCTATGTCTACCACACCTAATTAAGGCATTCAAGAATTGAAAGCAAGATAGTCATTATAATTGTTGAGAATAACTTAGATTCAATGATAACCTTGAAGTACAAAAATTATAGGAAAATATTAGAAGGAATAGTCACAAAGAAATATGGAAGCCAAATATTTTTAGAACTTTTTTTGAAGTGAAGAAACTTCTCTTTAGCTCATTTAAAATAGTTGAGTGACTTGAATCAACTAAGGTTTACAATTTACTAATTAGGATCTAATCATAATTAATTAGTATTTAGAATTTATGAATTATTTGAAAAAGTGTAAGAAAAAATTTTGACAACATCTCCTCTTAAAAATGGACATTTTCCAGGCACTAAGGCCACTCAAAATTGAATCACAACAATTATCCACATATAATTCAATCCAACAACATTTCAAACAAACACAATATAACAACTCAAATCAAATCACGTCCACAATCTATCTAATAGCCTCCCAATCACCTGTACAACTCAATTTCAAATCCCAGCCACAACAACTCAATTAAATCTAATATATTCAATGACTTGTTGCACAACAATTGTGGCAGGAGATTAGAATGATTTGCAGCTAAATGGATTGCACATTAGAGATGGAATAACAACATTAATGATTGGAATAGGTGCAAATTATGTCAAGAAAATATTAGAGAACCATATTATAATATTTATCAAAATTTTAAAGATGTTAGTATTTGTGTTCAGTTTCCCAGTGAAGTCCTTACTCTCTTCCAAACAGTTTATGAATTCTAAATTTTTTGAAAAAATTTTGAATGAGTTTTCCCTATAAATTAGACATTTTCCAGACACTAAGCCACCTCATTCAACCAATATTCAATAAAAAACACAAAATATATAAATGCTCACAATAATTATTTAATAAAAGTAACTTAAGGGTAATCACACATTATCCATAGGGAGTGATCATTTATCACTCACGAGAATCCAGGAATATAAATTAAACATATAATGTTTTTAGTTGAAACATAAAAACTCAATAATAAAATACCTTTTATAGATGAGTGAAGTTAAAGAAAAAGCACATTCGTGGAGTACTCTCTTGTAATGTGAAACACTATACTTTAGACAATAATAATGGTTAAAAGTATAGAAGATGCTTGATTCTTAAAAGAGAATGCTAATGTTATGGCATGAAGGATTTAGTTGATAATATAGCTAATTTAGCTACTAGTCAAGATATTAATGGCTTCTTCAAATAGAGATGTTATATGTGCTTGTTAAATATCAAACTTGAAACATCTCTATCTAGTTCAGAGTATTTTCTTAATTAAATAATTGCCATGGTTTAAATATGTTAAATTTCTGTACTTGTCAAAATTCAAACTAAAAAGGTTTTTTTTTTTTTTTTTGCTCATATTTTCCATTATGTCCGTGCTGCTTACTTCAGCATAAAGATTATCCCATTTAAAGGTATTTGTCCCTACTCCCAAGATTCCTTCTTTTGATAGAAACTTTGCACATGAGGATCCTTAATAAAGCAAAAGTATAAGAAGTAAAGTAAAGATTCACACACACACACACACACAAATATATATATATATATATATATATATATATATATATATATCATGTGGTACATAATATGGCAATTAAAATAATATGTACCAAAATAATAAATCCATAGCATGCACCAAGAAATAAATAAACAAATATTTTTAAAAAATGATATTTAATACATAAATAAATAAACAATCATAATATATAACATTAAATAATAATAATAATAGTAGTTCTAATATTTGTTAACAAATTATGCATAGTTTATATATATATATATATATATATATATATATATATATAGTGTCTGGTGCTATTGTAGTCATATTCATAATTGTTATGATAATCAATATTAAATAGTAATTTTGGTTATAATATTAATAAATGAATTTAATAGTGTTAATAATAAGTAATTGAATAAATTTAGTAAATAAGTAGTTAAATAACTCTACAAATTTTAGTTACTATGAATAATAAATTTTATTAATAACACTACGCCTTAATCATATATATACAATTAATAATGACCTCAATATAATAATTAGATGTGTGATAATCTTAAGACCAACATATATGTTAGTATAATCTACTAGAGAAAGTATCATTTGCTAGTCATTTTACACTAATTAAACATAACCATACTAAACCAAATAACACTTAACAATCACATGAATAGCTACAATCAAATAGTCACGTTATTCACAAATAATAAGGCCATAATAAATCACATCATAATGCATCTAATGCCATATTAATACAAGTCTTCCCCATCATAATCAACCAAAATGGACTGACACATCAACATGATTCTCCACTGACCGTGTGTTATACTTCACTAAAATGCATAGACAAAATAGAAAACCTTCTCCTTATATTTATACATATATATAGAATCAACACCTACAACAACAAATCCCAACAACTTGGAATAGGTAGTTTTCAAAATCTAGAATAAAGCAACATTTTTAACATCAACAAGGAGTTCAAACTTAACGTTCACTTAATCATTTCTTTCCCATTTCATTTCTTGTCATTAAAGGATTGCAAAACATTTTTTCCCTTTCTTCTAGCCATATCCATAGATTGGAGTAAAGCTTGAATACTTTCAAAATTTTTCTAATGGACATAAAGCAATAAAGTAGTAGCAATACGAAAAAGGCTCACACCGTACTCATTCAAAAAGAAATTATCACATCCCACATTGTCAAATATAAGCAGCAATACAACATCACTATCCAATGACCTTAAGAATCATAGTTCCAACCTTTACAAATTTCTACTGATATCTCAATCCCAATTTCCGGCTAATCTGTTAGAAGAATTAGAGTTCCATAATGTCCAAGATAAAATGCTATGATTGTCCAAGAAATCACAAGAGTATAACTATGGTGCAATTCACTGCTCGCTGGCCAATGCTTTATGTTATCCTTTACTTATTTTTTTGAAAAAAAAAAACATTCGGGATCTTTAAATCAATGTGAATTGTAGTTAACATTAAAGGATGTCATCAATATTAAATTTCATTGAAGGATGTCATAGGACACAAACATCACCACCAACAAAACATCTATACCTATGAGCTCAAATGTTGAATATAGAAGACCGAAATTTGTCTGGAATTGTAGCACCAATGGTGGCAGAGGGACCGGTGGCGGCAAAGGGAGGGACAGCAGGAGCAGGAGCGACGGCGGTAGAAGAAGGGACGCGACGGGAGGGGGCAACAGAAAGAAAGAAGAAGGGACACAACGAAAAGCAATTTCAAGAAAGACAGAAGGGAAAACTAGAAAAGGAAGAAGAAAAAAAGGGGAAAAATAACAAGTGTCGAATTTATATTATAATTTTTCTACGGCATGTATGTCGTTGCTAAACTCTTGTAGATAGCGAGAGTTTAGCGATGGAACAAATATAGATTTTTTTTTTTAACCTCTCTATTTTTCTAATTTAATTTTAGATGAATATATACGGCTAGATCTTAATTTTTACTCAATTCACGTACATTGCATAATTTTTTTATAAAACTAAACTCAAAATTAAATAATAAGCTATTTGTTAAATATGTTAATTGATAATAAAATTTCCCCCCAATTTTAATCTTTTTACTAGAAATATGTTATACACCACTAAACATTGAATAAAGTTATAATTAGTTGTTAATATTAATTTAGTTAAAATATAACAAACGTTCAAGTTTTATTTTCTTTTTATATAAGTTGTATAATTAAAAATGAATATGTTAGAATCATGTATACTTTGCTACATGTTTTAACAAAAGTTCAAACATATTATGATATTTTAATTAGAAATAACACTTGAGTTGGTATATATTATTACATATATTTTTTTAAAAAAATTTAAAAAAATTTACAAAATATGTATATTATTATATACATATTATTATATATTTTTTTAAAATTTAAAAATATTTAGATAAGAAAAAAATCACACACATATATATGTATATACATACATATATATATATATATATGTGTGTGTGTGTGTGTGTGTGTGCGCGCGCGTGCATATTCAATAATCACCATTAACGCATCAAAATATTTATACTAGTATATAACTACAATTAATGCATACATAATTATATAAACACTAATAACATACACTGCTAATATCTATATATACGTATACAATTATAACTACTATCCTATCAATATAGTATATAACTACACTAAATGTGTGTGTGTGTGTGTGTGTTTTTATATATTATATTGATATATTAATGGTTATAATTGTATACGCATATATGGATATTATAGCTATGTATGTTACGTATTAGTGTTTATATAATTATATATGCGTCAATTTTGTGTCTGTGCGTGTATATATTAATGATCTAACATTCAAGTATATTGACATATATATAATTATTGTATAATGACATGTACATTTTAAAACATACCAAAATATCTAACTATATACAAATTTTGCGATCAAATAAATTTAAAATTTGAATAAATTAGCAAAATTTATACAACCATAACTAAACATTAGCAAATAGCGAGGGTTTAGCTACGAAAATGCAACATTTATTTCCCTCCAATTTTTTTTTTTAAAAAAATTTAAAAAGTTGTAGCTAAACTCTGGCAAACAATGAGGGTTTAGCTACAACATCCTCACATTAATGTCCCTCTAAAATTTTTTCCAAAATTTAAAAAGCCATAAATAGCGAGGGTTTAGCTATGACAGCTTCCAATAAAATTCCTACCAAAATTTTTTTTCCTATAAATTACATGGCTGTAGCTAAATCCTGGCAAAGTAGCAAAGGCTTAGCGACCGCAGCTTCATTTTACATTTACACTAAAATTATTGACAAAATTTACTTTGCCCTCGTAAAACCCTCTCATATTGGCGTGGTTTGTGATTTCCTTGCAACGCCATCACTAACGGTGAGAGTTCAACTATGGCTGGTCAACTCCTTGCTAAGTTGTCCCTACCTTTCTCACTGTTGCAAAACTCTTGCAATGTAGCGACGTTATTTTAGTCGTTGCTAATTGCTGTCAGAAAATCCCCATTTTCTTGTAGTGTTTAGGTTCCCTTGGGTTAAATTGTCTTTCACTTTGACTACCGATTTTGGTTTGCATACACAGCATTATGATCTATTTCCATCGAATCATACTAGCAATTTGGATCTTTTTTAGTGATTCAGATAAAGGGGTATTGTACTTATTTGAGTACATATATGTATTCTTGTTATTGATTGATGATATTTGAGTACTTGCTTTCTATTTACTGGTGAGGAAATGTCCTTTGGCCTTTTACATACGTTGTTTTAAGATCTGTCATGGACAATTTGTGAAATGTATGCCAAGAAATTATGAACAGTATTGACTTGTTAAGAAGTGCCAAGCAAGAATATTTGTTGATGATAGATAGAGGCAATAGAAGAAATGCGAAGAGAAATAAAAAGTCATATTAAGCTACCTATCTTCCATTCTTAGATTGAGTTTGCAAATCCACAAGCACGTGAAAGCTTCTAGCTTTTATATAACTTAAATTTGACAAAATTCCCCAAAACTAGTCACCATGGAGCTCTATTGTTAACTTTGAAGGGGAGAAAAACTAGTTACCATGGAGTTCTGCTCTTGCTCTCTTGCCCATTTAAATCTCTTTTCTTCAGCATTTTGAAGTACTTTTCCTTTGAATTTCCTCTTTTAGGAAGTAAGCAGTAAGCTAGAAGAGAAAAAAGATGAATGTCAGTCTCAGTTGAAAGAGAATGATATGTAAGATTTGGAAAGCTTTTGACCATGCTATCATACTAATTAGCATTGGTCTATGGACTTGATTTGCTAAACTTGTTAGAATATAATGATGAGAAAATATCAACATGATTATGGTCAAGGTTGAACCTAATGTGGGTGGTTGTGATATTTTGACATGTTCTTTTGTTCTAACTAATTTTTTGGAGTCACTGTATAAGCTACTGGGAGGGAATGCAAATGTGACAAGCAAGATATGTCACCCCTCTGCTTTCATGCTGGATTCTATAATTTGGTAGCGATGAATCAAATAAAAGTTTATTCTTTTTATGATTTTAGTTTTTATAGCAGCTCAAAGTTGTGAATTACTTATGCATTTTGATTCTGTTTTTGTCTGGTCATTAGCTATTGTGCATGTATCGCACACAAAAAAGATATTGTGAATTTTAGTTTAATAAAAGCTTGTGAAAATGCTACTGACACTTTACATTTGCTTTGGTTTGTAATTGAGGATAAAAAAAATCTTTCTTTTGACCGTTGAGTATTGAAAAATTTTGAATGAGATAGGATACACATTTTTTATTTTAGAATTTATGTGGCTTGTGGATTTTTTTGGTCCTGGATGGCTGACTATACTTCTTTTCCTATTTTCCTTCTTGTGTTATGTTGGTTTTCAGTTGCTTGCCTCAAAGTTACTCTCCTTTTTATTAACATGAATACACCTTTGCTTCTTGTTAAAGAAGTTTTCACCTAAGATTAGCATGGAATTAAATATTTTCTCTGATTCGAGTGTATTTTGTAATTAGAAGCTAGGACTCCACTTTTGGGGAAGGGGTTATAGGTAGATGTTAGCTGGTTTGAGGTTATATTATGTAAAATGCTATGCTCAAAAAGGCCACCCTAGTAAAATAAGGTTCTGGTTTAGCTCTTCCTAGCATCATCTCTCCTTTCTGTAGTTTAACAAAAGGAAAAGTAAAAAATGGTTTGTGTTGCATTCCTTATCATTTCATCAAAATTTGTTTTGTCACATTCAACATCACAAACAAGTGATAAGTTTTCGGGTTAAAATAGATAACTTAAAAAGTTCCTTTTCCATTTTCAGAAAGAGTTAAGCAGGCTATTATATCATGGTACCTTAATTCCAACATTCCAGCCACTGAAAATCTAAGCTCAGGAACCCCCTTATGTCCTCTACCAAATTATCTTTATGGTGGGTGAAGGTGAAATACAGCAAACAGACACACGGAAGCAAGCAAAAAACTGCTGCAGGGGAAGAAAAATGCCTCTATGTTTTCTGAGAACTTGTTACTTAGGCTGTGTTGATGATGGTTGTTCTTTAGCCACTAGAGGATTAGAAGAAAAAGCCTGGTGATAACCCTACAAGTCTTCGGCTTCTTCGCATTTGCATGAACACTAGACTTTTTGTGTTTCGGAATATGACTGATGCCTGAAGGCTCGATGAAAGCCAAAAGAGAAAAAGAATTGGCCTTGTCAATCTCTTGACGATTTGCTAAAGAGTAGCATCAAGAGGAGTAGCTTTTTGTTTCTGTATCTACTAGAAGAACATATATACAGAAAGCTTTCAAAAACAAATAGAGAGACACAGACAAGTGAGGAAACTTGTGTATAATTTTTTTTTACTACCTACAGAATCATACTCCGTTCAAATTATCTAAGAACCCCGATAGGCTTCAAGAGTCTTGATCAATCTAAACTCTGTCTATCATCTAGGAGTTCAAAATTTGAACCACATGTGCATTCCTCAACTACCTGCAAAACAGGTTAGCCCTAAGCTAAACAAGCTTGGGCTTAGCCTACTGGACCCTTGGTCTAAGCTATTGGGTCAAATTAATTATTTAAACTAGAAACAAATAAATAGCCTAATAAATAATTAACTATACAATCCAAATAAACAAGTCCAATACTATAGTTTGTTTTAATTTAAGCCCATGTTAATTTTAATTATTCAAACCGAGCTTAAGTGCTAAACAATTAATTAACTCACTAAACTAATTAATTAATTCTTTCTTTGGACCTTTTATTTTATTCTAACCCAATAAATTGAAAGATCACGAGAAAAATAAATATGCAGCAGAAGACAATAAATTAAATTTTTTCTTGAGCCAAAGTTTAGAAATATTTACTTCTAGGGAGATTAACTTTAATAACCGGAGTCGAATTTGGGTTCTATGATGCTTGTTGAATAGGAACGTCTACTTGTTCCGCAGGGATACTAGTTAACCATCGGTTTTTTCACATCAAACACTTACCATATTTGCAAACTCTTGACCTTCCAAAGCATTCTGTAATCACTATGGACCTCTATTGGTGAAAGTAGAATTAGGGTGAATAAAATAGGAACAAAAATGGAAAAGCTAAACGCTAAGGAAAAACAAATTAAGAAAAACGGCGGCTTCAATTTCTTTTCTTAGGAAAGAAAGAAAAAAAAAAACAAAAGCGCTTTTCTTGTGGAAAAATTCACTCAACCTTAATAGCACATGAAAATCCATTCTTTATTATTAGCTTTCCTTTTTCTTTTTAGAAACAAAACAGCCACCCATATTTCTTTATTTCCTTTTTTTGTCTTTTTTCCTTTTTCTTCTTTTACATGGCTACTTCCATCAGAACCCTAATAGGTTATATTCTCTCAATTAGTCTAATGACTAATTAAATAGCTCATTAATTAATTAATTAATTCACTTGGACTCAATATTAAAATTATCCAAGATAATTAATAAATAAATTAATTAAATTAGCTTTTTATTAATTAATTAAACTACTTGGAACCAATATAAAATTATCTAAGATAATTAATTAATTAACTAAATTGACTTAATTAACTATTCTAGTCCAAATAAATAAATAATTGGACTCCTAGAATAATTCTTTCAATAATAAACTCACCCAATAAGCCCATATAGTAAATAAATTTACTAAAGTTATTTGAGCTACTTTGGGGACCAAAAGACATATTATTCTTGACTACTAAAATAATCAAAATACCCCTTGCTAACAAATAGTTTTATTTTAATAATTTTAAATATTCTATTTATCATCATATGAAAATATTGATATCGAGAATAATATTGCAAGTGCAATGTTTCTGACCTATAGGTGTAATGATGAAAATACCCATCTACGTAGCACTCGTCATTAAGATAGGAAAATAACACTAACACATTTCTTAATGACATCTACCATCTTTTGATAACTTGTCCAATAATCCACAACTCTAGTATGTATCTACTTATCACAGAGAGTTACCCAAAAGTGTACATACTTAGTCATGTTTCCCAAAACCCTAAATTATTATATTATCCCGAACAATCACAAGGGAGTGATTTTTTTCATGTAATGAAACATAGAAACTTTATTGTATAAGTCCGTCTTAATTAATTAGAGTCATACACCCAATGCACAAGGTTATTAGCCTTGCGATAAGACCCCACTCAATATACATCAAAGTATACAAGTCCAGATTCACCAGACCACCAACTTACACTCAAGTCCTAGGGTACTCATCCACACAGCAGCTGCGATAAACTATTTTTTTTTATTTTAGTACTTTACTAATGATTATTATCACGTGGTCCAGTTCTATGTATTTCGAATATGCTTTCACTATTGGTACGAGTGGATTCTTCACTGGTTAAAGGTACACCATTCCCCATTTAGAAATTATAATGTAATGATCTAAACCTTGATAAAATGTCCAGCTTCATTAATCGATCAAGAACAATTTTTCTTCGCTTATGTGTTAGTAGTCCATAATCTACACCTTACTGTGAAAGAACAATCCAATCATGTAGATTACTTACTAACACACTTAGACCATTAATGTGTGAATATATGTAATCAAACAACCATTAATAAATGAAACTTTTATTAATTTTTAAAATACAAAAATACATTGTACATTTTGGGCATATATTCCAATAATCTCTCACTTGCACTAAATGGACTATGATAGTCCATATGCAGCTACCCATATGACGTCCAAGTGTCTTTTAAATGGGTCTGCTAGATTGTTTGCTGAGAAAATTTGATCAACCACTATCTCCTATTTTTGGATAAACTCCCGGATCAAGTGATATTTTCTTTCAATGTGCTTGCCCTTCCTATAGTTTCTTGGCTCCTTACATTGTGACACAACTCCAAAATTGTCACAATATATTGTTATGGTCCTGTCCATGTGTGGCACAACTCTAAGTTTTATGAGAACTTCTGGAGCCAAATCACTTCATTAATGAATGAAGCTGCCACATACTCAACTTCCATAGTAGATTCAGCAATACAAGATTGCTTGACACTCCTCTATGAAATAGCCCCTATAGACAAAGTGAAGACATATTCACTAGTGGATTTTTTTTTTATCTTTATCCGCCTGAAACTCTGAGTCCGTGTAACCGCTAGGAACTAAGTCATTAGCTCTATAAACTAGCATATAATCCCTCATTCCCTTTAGGTACTTGAGTATATACTTTACAGCTTACTAATATTCTTCCATAATGTTTGACTGATACCTGCTAACTATGCCTACTACAAAGCAGATATCCAGCTCAGTACAAAGCATAACATACATAAAACTTCCAATTGCCGAAGTATAAAGAATCCTACTCATTCTCTCATTTTCTTCCTGTGTCCTAGGATACTACTTGGAAGATAAAGTCATTCCGTGCCTAAAGGGTATGATTGCCCCTTTGTACTGATCCATACTAAACCTAGCCAATATCTTATTAATATAAGCTGATTGAGATAAGTTTAACATTTTTTGCTTCCTATCTCTAAGAAGTTTAATACCAAGAATGTAGCTAGCTTCTCTTGTATCCTTTATGTTAAATTAACTTGATAGCCAAACCTTTATAGATGATAATGTCCCTACATCATTTCTAATTAGTAGAATGTCATCTACATAAAGTACCATAAATGACACATTGTTCCCATCTGACTTTTTATATACACATGATTCATCCACGTTTTGTATGAACTTATAAGACTTCACAATCTCATCAAAACGCATATTTCATGCTTGTAATGTTTGTTTAAGTCCATAAATGGACTTATTAAGTTTGCAGACTATATGTTCTTGGCCTTTCATAACAAAGCTTTCAAGTTGGAACATATAGATATCTTCGCTGAAATAGCCATTAAGAAAAGCTATCTTGATATCCATTTGTCATATCTCGTACTCATAGTGATATGCGATGGCCAAGAGAATATGTATAGGCTTAAGCATGGCAACAGGTGAAAAAGTATCCTCATAATTGATCCCTTATTTTTTAGTATGACATTTTACAACCAACCTTACTTTAAAGGTTTCATCTTTCTATCCACACCTTTCTTTCTCTTGTATATCCACTTACACCCTATGGATTTAATTCCTTCAGATGCAGTGACAAGATCTCAGACTTGATTGAGGTATATAGATTCAATCTCAGTATCCATTACAGTTTGCCATTTGTCCGCATCAATATTAACAATAGCCTCATCGTATCTAGCGGGATCTTGTTCCTGATGGTTGGAGATGACTTCAAAGGCCTCTCTACTCCATCTCTCGGAACCCTAGATATCCTTCTACTATGATGCGACTCAGTCTGTATAGGAACATCGAGTTGTGTCTCTTTTGGTTCCTCAATTGGGGTGCTAGAAATTGAGGCGTCAATCAGTTTCTCTTCTAATTCCATATTATTCGAAACCTTAGTGGATACACTTTGTTCTTCTTCCAAGTACCTAGCATGAGTACTTATAAGTACATTTTTCTCTTGAGGATGATAAAAGTATCCACCCCTTATTCCTTTTGGATACCCTACAAAATAGCACAATTTTGATCTTGGGTCTAACTTACTTCCTTTAGTTAATACATAAGCTGGACAACCCATACCTTGAGATGATTTATACTGGGCTTTCGTCCAGTTCACATCTCATAAAGTGTCCTAGACTCTAATTTGGAAGATACCAAATTCAGAATTATGCTCTGTTTCTAGAACATATCCTCAAAAAGAAATAGGAAGAGTTGCATGGCTTATCATGCTCCTGACCATTTGCATCAAAGTTCTATTTATTCTCTCAGCTACTCTATTCTACTAGGAAGTTTCATGTGCAATTAGCTGAGATACTATACCCTAATGTGCCTGAAGATTAAAAGGCAAATAATTCACAGCAAAGCAATCGAAGAACAAGGAAAAATGCAGTAGCTTTTGCGTGAAAGGAATTTTTTTTTTTCTTTTACCTCTTCTTGTTCTCAAAATTAGCTGGATTGGAATATGTAGAATTGGGGTAGGTGCATTGGTGGAAACCTCTGGTGCAATTCCTGCAAGCCTCCTACTGCATCTGTGCATGTATATGAACACCAAATTTCCTCTCGATCTTCTAATATATGGTCTGCCTAAATCACGTTTGGTGAAGACTTACAAGACTAAGAAATTTTTTTTTTCAGAGAGAAAAGTGAGGTTTTTTCTTAGGAAGAAAAACGCCGTTCTCATCTATTTTCCTGTTTAATCTAAATAAAACCTCAGGTAAAATTAGACTTTTAATTTAGCCCATTCGACTCTTAGTTTAGCCTTTTGAACCAAATTAATTATTCTAATCAGGACTAAATAAATGGCCCAGTAAATAATTAATTTTTCAGCCCAAATAAATTAGTCCAATTAACGAGACTATATTAGTTTAATCCCAGATCAATCTTTAATTATTCAAACTAGGCCAAATCCCTAAATAATTAATTAACCCACCAAACTAATTTAATTAATTCTCTCTCTCTGTGGACCTTTATTTTATTCTAATCCAATAATTAAATCAGGCTACTTAAATAAAATAAATTTAATTTAATTTAATTTAAGACCAATTCCTTAGCCTGTATATAATTAGGACTTACGATTTATATTGGGGACCAAAAGATACACCGCCTTATCTACTAAAATGACCAAAATACCATTGCCATATATATAGTTGTATTTTATATTTTAAATATTTTTTAATATTACCATAAGGAAATATTGACCTTAAGGACAATGCCGCGTTAGCAAAGTCTCCGACCTACATGTGAAATAACTAAAATACCCCTCTATATATCGCCGTGCATTAGAGAGGAATAAATGTATTAACACATCTCTAAATGACATCTACCATCCTTAGGCTTCTAGTCCAATGATTCACGACTTCCTGGATTGTTTTCGCTTTCCAAGGGAACTACCCTAAAGCAAACATCTAAGTCACGTTTCCTAGAGCCTTGGATATTTAAATCATTCAGACAACCACAATGGGTGATATAGTATAGAAACTATCTTGTACAAATCTGTCTTAACTAACTAGTCACATATACCCAATATGCACGTATATTGGTTCTACAATAGAACCTCAACTAAAGTGTATCAAAGTACATGCTTTCAGCTTCGTCAGACCACCAACTCATACTCAAGTCATAGAGTACTAGTTCACGTTGTAGCAGTAGTAATCTAAGTTTCTACCATATAGTACTTTAGGAAACCACTACTATAGATCATGTTCTACGTATTCGAAATACACGTATATCATGAAGTGAGTGGACTACTCACTGGCTAAAGATAAGTCATTTCCCATTTGGAATTCATAACACAAAAATCTAGACATGATGAGATTCTCATTCTCATCAATCGGTTAAAAATAAACGTTTATGTGTTAAGTAACCTATGATCAATACCTTACTGTAAAAAACCACCATTCACATGGACCACTTATTTAAACACAATAGGTCTTTTCCAAACGTAATTGTATACAAATAAAATGTAAATTCACAAATAATTTTTGAGAATAAATTCTTTTATTAAAATATTTGATATTTACATCAGAAACCTGATCTAAGGGGGCATATTTCCTAGCAATCTCCCACTTGCACTCTAAAACTAAGTAAGTTTGTAGATGCCTACCCCTATGGCGTCTAACTGTCTTTTGAAGACTCTCTCAGCCAAAGGCTTAGTAAATGGATCTACTAGATTATTCTTTGAGGCAATCTGTTTCACCACGATTTTTCATCTCTGGATGAAATTCTGAATCAGGTGGTACTTCCTCTCGATGTGCTTTCCTTTCTTATGGTTCCTAGGTTCTTTGGATTACAACATTGCTCCAGTGTTGTCACAATACATCACAATCAGCTCGTTCATATATGGCACGACTCCAAGTTCTAAAAGGAACTTCTGGAGCCAGATTGTTTCCTTAGATGCCTCCAAAGCTGCCACATACTCAACTTCCATGGTTAAGTCAGCAATATAAGATTATTTGATACTCTTCCATAAAATGGCTCTTCCAGACAAGGTGAAAACATATTTACTAGTGAATTTTCTCTCATCCCCTGAGTCTGTGTATCCTGTAAGAACCAAGTCATCAACCCTGTAAACCAGCATTTAATCTCTCGTTCCCTTAATGTACTTGAGAATATGCTTTACAGTTTGTCAATGAACCTCCCTAGGGTTTGACTGATATCTACTAACTAAGCCTACGGCAAAGCAGATATTTGGCCTAGTACATAGCATGGTGTACATGAGACTTCCCACAGCTGAAGTGTAGGGAATCCTACTCATTCTGTCTTTTTCTTCTTGAGACTTAGGACAGTCCCTTGAACAAAAAGACAACCCATGTCTACAAGGAATTAGAGCTCCCTTGCATAAGTCCATGTTATACTTGGCCAACATCTTGTCAATGTATGTCATTTAGGATAATTCTAACATTCTCTACTTCCTATTTCTAAGAAGTTTAATCCCGAGAATATAATTGGCTTCTCCCAAGTCCTTCATACTGAATTGACTAGATAGCCAAACATTTGTAGATGACAATGCCCCTACATCATTTCTAATGAGTAGAATGTCATCCACATACAAGACAAGAAAAACCACATTAATGCCTTCAAGTTTCCTGTACATGCATAATTCATCCTCATTTTCAATAAAATCGTAAGACTTTACAGTCTCATCAAAATGAATGTTCCATACTCTCGATGCATGCTTAAGTCTATAAATGGACTTCTTATACTTGCAAACCATATATTCTTGGCCTCTAGCAATAAAGCCTTTCGGTTGGGATATATAGATGTCTTCGCTCAGATGGCCATTTAAAAATGTCATCTTAACATCCATTTGCCATATCTCGTAATCATAATAACATGCAATGGCAAAAAGGATACGGATGGACTTAAGTATAACTACTAGGGAAAAGGTTTCCTCATAATCGATTCCTTTTTTCTGAGTATACCCTTTCACCACATGCCTAGCTTTGAAGGTTTCCACATTCCCATCTGTTCCCCTCTTCCTCTTGTATACCCACTTATACCCAATGGGTTTTATCCCTTCAGGTAAAGTTACAAGATCCCAAACCTGATTGAAGTACATAGACTCAATCTCGATTTTCATTGCTTTATACCATAGATTTGTATCGGCATCAACAATAGCCTCCTCGTATCTAATGGGGTCTTATTCCTGATAGTCAAAGATTAGCTTGAAAGCTTTTCCAATCCACCTCTTTGGAACCCTAGACACTCTTCCACTACGACGAGACTCCATTTGTACAAGCTTTTGAAGTTGTACCTCTTCTTGTTCCATAATTGGGTCAGAAGAAGTTGATTCCAAAGTTAACTTCTCCTCGAGTTCCAACCTAGTTGAACTTTTAGTGGAAGTACTCTGATCATCCTCTAAGTATCTAGCATTGGTACAAACTAGTATTTTCTGCTCCTTAAGATGATAAAAGTAACCATCCTTTGTCCCTTTTGGATACCCAAAAAAATAGCATAATTCTAACATTGGTTCCAACTTGTCTCCCTTGATCAGTACATAGGCTGGACAAACCCATATCCTGAGATGATTCAGACTTGACTTATGCCCAGTCCATATCTCATAGGGAGTCCTAGATACTGACTTAGAAGGCACCAAGTTCAAAATGTATGCTGCTGTTTCCAGGGCATATCCCCAAAAAGATACTGGAAGAGTAACATGAGACATCATACTTCGGACCATTTCTATCAATGTCCTGTTCCTTCTCTCAGCTACTCCGTTCTGTTAGGGTGTCCCCAGCGTAGAGAGTTGGAATACTATTCCATTATATACCATGTAATCCTTGAATTCACCAAGAAGGTATTCTCTACCACGATTCGATCGTAAAGTCTTGATCAATTTACTTGTCCGACGCTCCACTTCAGCCTTAAACTCCTTGAACTTGTCAAAAGAGTCAGACTTGCATCTCATCAGGTAAATATAACCAAACCTTGTTCAATCATCCATGAAAGTGATGAAGTACTCAAACCCCCCTCTAGCTGGTGTAGATAAGGGACCACACACATCAGTGTGAACAAGACTCAACATCTCTTTGGCTCTATCTGCCTTTGAAGTAAATAACCTTTTGGTCATCTTTCCCATTGGCAGGATTCACACTGAGGCCAATTTTTCAATTTCAATGAGCCTAAAGGCCCATCATGGATTAACCTCTGAATATTGGTTGAGTTGATATGACCCAACCTTAGATGCCAAGTATATGAATCGTTGATATTGGTCTTTCTCTTCCTAGTTAAAGATTCAGATTGAGAGTTATTTAATTGATTATTAATAGGGTTTAAGAAGAATAGATTTTCATACATGTGCTTAGTACATAAAATTTCTCTATCTCTATTGATAGAAATGCCAGAATGGAAAGATACAGAATATCCTTGATTTATTAGTTTCACAACTGAAATCAAATTTTGTCGAAATCTAGGTACATATAAAATATCTTTTAAAACCACTATTCTATTACAATAAAAAATAAGATCCAGTTCTCCCACTGTAAGGGCCCAGACTTGTGCTTCGTTTCCCACATGTAGCCATGTTCACCCTTCTTGAGTCTTCTAATCTTTTTAAACCCCTATAAGGAGTTACAGATGTAATCAGTGGCTCCTGAATCAACAATCCAAGTGGAAGTTGATCCAACTATTGATATAAACTCTAGATAGAAAACATTACCTGTGGAGTTCTTCTTGGCTTGAAGATTTAGACACTCATTTTTCCAATATCCCTTCTTTTCACATTTGAAGCACTTGCTTCATCACACTTTCTGTAGAAGCTATTTGCATCAAATTCACCTAATTCAAAGTCACTGTGGAGTTGACAAGCAGCCATGAAGGAACCCCATATTACAATATTTGGGGTAAAAGGTATACTTTCTACCATTTCAAGTGCTTTTCTAAGAAGATTTGCATGACCATAGAGATCTACCATGCAACCATAGTGCTCATGCTTAGGTATAATGTTATATTAATTCACCATTGAAGTAAAGATTATTTTTCCTTCAACCAATCCTGTATGACAACAAGCATAAAGAATACCAACAAATGTAACCCAGTTTTACTGAACATTTTCATCTTTCATCTAATTAAAAAGCTTCAGTGCATTGGTAGTAGAGGCCACTACATCTTTTTTTGACAACTCATCATACAATAGCTGAGCCACATATATAGAACCACAACTTGCATACATATTAATAAGTGTAACATGCATATAAGAGTTAAGGACAACATTATTTTCAAATATTATCCCATGAAAAATTTTCCCATAGTCCAAGTTCCCAACTCGGACACAAGCAGAAAGAATAGTTGAATAGAGCCTCTCATTTGGTTCCACGTTCAACCTCTTCATTTCTTCCAAAAGCACTAAAACATCAACAAAAAGACCACTTTGATAATAACTATGGCATAGAGAATAAACTCAGCAAAAAATATATCAATTCAGTAACCACTAGACAATTTAGTAAGATAAATAATTCAATCTCATTAACTCTAAAATTAACATCAGTAATATATGATATCCCATCAAATGCAATTCACAATATGTCAAAATACTACAATCTTGCATAAAATTGATAATAGTCCATTCCACAACAAAATCCACTTTCCCGAAATAGAATATTCACTTTTCAGAAAACATTCTAATAAGTATATCAATTAATCTTCTTTTAATAACTCCAAATACAAAATGTAGTTTATGAGTTCACCAGTTCCTCTCAACTTTAAATGAAAAATTTTGACCTTGCACCTAAAGTTTCGTGTTATATCTAGCGGAAATATTAGTAGGCAGTTATTGTTTAGAACAAACAAAAATAAGAGGTTCAACTACACTTCATATGCTAGAGGTATTTAATTGAGGACAAACACACTTCAACAACTAGTAGATCCAAATTATAATATAAGGAAAATCTTTAATGCAGTATAAACATTTAATCTTTACCTTCCATGTCTATGACTTCTTACAAGAAAATAATTAAAACCCTCAAGATATAATCTAACATATAACACATTTCCATGAAATGCAAGATAGGAAGTGCTCATGCAAAGCCTCAAAATCAAAGCAGCTCATGCAAGATATAGAATATCTTACCCATCAATCATTATCCAAATAACAACTTCCCTAAAACACATTTTATCAAACACCAATCGAGCCTCATGAAGTTGCCCACATGAACCATACATGCGAACCAAAGTAGTCTGAATAAAAGGGTCTAAATTTAACCCGAATTTGGAAGCCAACCCACGAATAATCTTCCCTTTTCTCAAAGCCAAAGCTTTGGATGTAGCCTTCGAAAAAGGCAGGAATCTAAACCTATCAATAGACAAGCCTTTATTTAGAACTAATTCTAGCACAAAGATGGCCTTTTAGGGATCTTGAAAGCTCCCTAAAGAGCTTGTTGCATAGGTAAGTTTTTGGGTTGTGTAGGATAGAGAAGATGGAGAGGGCATAAGAGAGGTCAAAGGGGAAGAGGATATAAGAGAGGAGGAGATAGAAAAGCAAAGAGTTTGAGCGGTGGAGATGATGATGAAATATTTGGGCATGATTTGCTTCAATTGAGGAAATGATATGGCAGCAGAAATGGCTGTGGTGAGGCTGGTAGGAGTGTGATAGTGGGGACACAGAAGAGAGAGAGAGAGAGAGAGAGAGAGAGAGAGAGTGTGTGTGTGTGTGTGTGTGTGTGTGTGTGTGTGTGTGACAAAGATTTCAAAAAAAATTTCTAGTGATTTGATGTTTTGCTCTGGTGAATTTGGCGAAGAAACGAAATCTTCTCACAATTGTTTTACCTAACCCTTAAACATGGTTGAGGGATAAAGGAGAAAAAGAAAAAAAAATGAAATAAGTTGGAATTTTAATAAAATAATCTTACAGGACAGGTGTCATCTTTTGGTGAATTCAATCTACATATAGAGTTGTGAATTAGGTTCACCTAAGAATTTCCCCTTTACTTATAGGCACATAAGGGCAATGAAAAGTGTTTGGCTATCAATGTGGGACTTAGATGTAAGGCATCCCTTAACAAATCTCTACTTTGACTTGCATTTCAAATTAAAACATAGTAGCTTTTGCTCCACTTTCTTCCCAAAAGTTTAAAGATTATAAATAATGAATAGTAAACGTCAAGTCCATACTTTGCTTCAACTTGTAGACGGAAAGAGACTTTGTAAGTATGTCAAAAGAATTATCTTTAGTATTAATCTTCTGAACAAGAACTTTCTCATTAGCAATGATATTATAAATGAAGATTTCACATCAATATACTTTGTCCACTCATGAATATTTGATCTCTAATCAAGTGTATAACACATTAATTGTCACAATAAATAGTAGTTATACCTTTATGTAGATTGAACTCGCTAATTTAACATTTCAACCACAAAACTTCTTTAATTACCTCGATTAAAGTTATATATTCTGCCTCCGTAGTAGACAATGCTACTATATGTTGTAAAGTAGCTTTTCAATTAACTACACGACCGCAAATGCAAAATATATAGTCAGTAAGTGATATTTTCTTATCAAGATCTGCGGCATAATTAGAGTCTAAAAATCCAACTAACGTGTGACTATTTCTTCCAAACTCTAAATAAGCATTTGAAGTGCCTCGTAAGTATCTTAGAATCCATTTCACAGCTTGTTAGTGTACTTTTCCAAAACAAGACATATATCTGTTAACCACACTAACTCCTTATGAAATATTTAAATGAACACAAACCATTACATATATTATACTATCGATTACACTATAATATGTAACACGTGCCATATAATCTTTCTCTTCACTTGACTGTGGTGACTGAATAGCTAAAAGTTTAAAATGACTAGTGAAAGGAGTATTTACAAGTTTTACATCTTTCATGATAAATTTCTCCAAAATTTTTTAGAAGTAATTTTCTTGAGTCAATTACAATTTTCTTAGTCCTCGATCTTTTTTTATCTCTACTACTTCGAAATGTTTCATCTCAAATTCATTCTTTAACTGCCTCTTCAAGACATCAATTTCTATTAAATTCTTAGTAGCAATGAGTATGTTATCAAAATAAAGCATTAAATAAATGAAAAAACCATCATGTAACTATTAGTGTTGTGCCCTAAAGGCAATCACTTGTACATTGTATATGACACATTTTATTTTAATAAAAGATATTATTTATCTTACAGTTTCTTTTGTTTACCTTTAAGTAATATAACTATTTGATAAAGTCCCTAGTACAACACTATGTTAAGGAAATCATGATATGAGATTCCTACTACACTGTATAGTGTTAGTACTTAAAAAATCCCTAGTCATAGTATTAATGAGATAGCACATCATTAATGCGTTAAGACTAGCATGTGTTAGACTTCCTGATTTGATCAGGCGGTGGCTCTCATATCTGTGAGTCTTGCGATACTCAAAGTTAACACATGGATGCTTGTTAATAGAACAAATTCATTGGATGACCTAACTTTGAGATAATTACATGGATAACTATTTAGTGCCGGTGATATAATCTCAATATAGCAAACGTGTAAGTATCCTTAGACTTGAGATCTACAAGGTACTTTGTTTGCTGAGTATTATACTTTAATTCCAATCTCCGGAGCTCGATCGAGGGCTGCCTATGGGATAGATATTGGGTACATTGTGAGGTAAACGAAAGTAGTTCAGATGGTCAATAAAGGATTTGCCACTCCTAATAGTAGGGGCGAATATCTCACGGTCACTTGTAGAAATTACTACTCGAGAAGTCCTTGGCCAAGGCAATTGTGTATTGGAAATAATTCCAATTGACACACATCTAAAATAGTGAGTTCCTGGTACAAGTACTATTGTATTCGGACCAGAATTAATTCTGGAGGAAGTTGGCATTAATTCCGTACTCCAAACCGAATGAGATATTGTATGGTGAAAGGAGTTAATTGCACTGAAATTTGTTATTGAAGGGTTCATGTCAAGCCACTTGACTTCCTGGACTCTTGGGTGGTCATGATGTGTTGCTAGATATTGCTTATGATCTGGGAATATGGGTTTATTAATTGATGAATTAATAAACCAATCCCGATTAGAATTAATAGGATTAATTCTAATTAATTATGGATTATTAATCTCAAAAACATTTTGATTAATTCATGTTCTCTACCAATTGACTGGGAAACCTAATAGGTTACACACAATAGAGGATTATATACTCAAGATATTATTGGATAACATAGTGGGGTTAATTAAGAGAAAGAGAAGTTGTTGTAGACAAATTATAATTAGTTATAATTTGTAGTCCAAATTGTAATTGTGAGAACTTGATATTTCCAATTACAATTACAAAATTCTAACTGTTCTAGAATTCAAGGATAGAGAATTTTTCAACAAGTATTTTGTGTAACATATAGAAGGGATACGAAACCCTAGCTGACATATAATATACGAAATTTCCAACCCTAGACACACAACCAACGTTCTTCTCTCTCTTTCTCATTTTGCTGAAAATGTGAAACAGCCCTAGCCACCACTTTTTTCTACTAACACAAGAAATTTTGGTGCTTGAGTATTCCTCTGTGTGGATTACTATTAGAGATAATCACACACTGTGATTATAGTGATTAGACGTTCCACTCTCGTGAAGTTAGATCTAGAGGATTGCTAGATCGTGCCTCTACTTGAAGAAGAAATCTTTATTCTTCGGACTATCAAACAAAAGTAAAAAGCTGCTACCTTTATTATCTTTATATTTTGTTTTTCACACATAGGCGGGTCCTGAAATAGTATCTCATTTTATTTTCCGCTGCGCCATATAGGATACGAGCCTGAGATACCCAACAGTAACTTTCAAAAATAAACATAAATATCATATATGCTCTTTGAATAACCAAACTCAGTATAAAAGAATCAAACCTCTTATACTACTA
Organism: Voacanga thouarsii; assembly: GCA_026120185.1. NCBI lineage: Eukaryota > Viridiplantae > Streptophyta > Magnoliopsida > Gentianales > Apocynaceae > Voacanga > Voacanga thouarsii. The sequence continues at coordinate 2,348,618 of JANUWF010001704.1, forward strand.
TTTTGGAGAATACATTAATCCTTATATAGAAATCCCTGAGGTTGCTTCATGTAAATTTGTTCCTCAAGCTTACCATGTAGAAAGGTTATGTTAGCAATAAGCCAGTTCAATTCCAAATTATACATAGCAACTAAAGCAAGCAAAACATAAATAAGCTATGTTTCATAACATGTGAAAATACATTATGAAAATCAACACTTTGTACCTAATTATAGCCCTTTGCCATTAATATTGCTTTGTACCTTTCATCTTCAACCCCTGGGAATACCTTCTTTTTTCTTGAAGACCCACTTGCAAACAATAATTTTTTTTCCCAGAGGCAGCTTTATATGGACCCAAGTTTTATTCTTACGGAGAGACTCAATTTCTTCATTCATTGTAATCAACTACTTGGTTGAATCTTCACAACACGCAATTTTTGTTGTAGACAGACTGTTCACTAACCCCTTTTGTTTTTTTTTGCAACCGACAAGGCTTATGTAACTAAATTTGCATACCTTTGTGTTTGTCGAATCTCTCTTTTTGGTCTATTCTTGACTATGGAATACTCTTCTTTTACATCTTTTTCATTACTATGAAATGAATTTTACTAAGTAGAAGAAGTCAAATTAGAAGGACTAGAACTGACTATTTCAAGTTTCACCAGCACCTTTGTACCATCTTCATCTGTACAAGAAGAATTAGAAGACTCTCTTTTGGAATTTAACATAAACAATTTATTAAATGTATCATCTCTACTTATTATAAATTTGGTGATTTGGAATCTGAATAGTATAATCTATATCCTTTTACCTCAGAAGCATACCTATGGAAAACATGTTTCTTAACTATATGCTTCATTTTCCCATAATTTACATGCATATATGCTAAATTTCTTTTGCAACTAACAAAGCTTATATAACTAAATTTGCATACCTTTTGCGGTGGTCAAATCTCCTTTCTTGGTTTATTCATAGCTATGTAATACTCTTTTATGCATCTTCTTCATCACTATGAACTGAATTTGTTGAATAGAAGAAGTTAAATTAAAAGGACTAGAATTACTAATTTCAAGTTTCACCTGTTCCTACCTACCATCCTCATCTGTGTGAGAAGAATTAAAATGCTTCTTTTTGGAATTTAACATAAACAATTCATCAAATGTAACATCTTTGCTGATTATAAAATTTGGTGATTTGGTATCTGAACACCATAATTTATATCCTTTCACCCATAAGCATACCAAAGAAAAAATACATTTCTTAGCTCTAAGCTTGAATTTCCCATAATTTACATGCATGTATATGCTGGAGATTCAAAAACTTTCAAATCAGATAATTAGTAGGCATACTAAACCAAACTTCCTCATGTGTTTTAAAATCAAGAGCTATAGAAAGAGCATGGTTGATAATATAGCAAGTCGTATAAACTACCTCTATCCAAAAATCTTTTGTCAACCTTACATTTGAAATCATATAACATGCTCTTTCCAAAAGAGTTCTATTCATACGTTCAACAATGCTATTTTGTTAATGCATCATTCTCATTGTATGATACCAAACAATTCCTTCATTCTTACAAAATTCATCAAATTCTTTTTCACAAAATTCTATGCTATTATTTGTCATCAACTGCTTGATTTGTTTACAGTCTATTTCTCAATTAAAACCTTTTACTTTTTGATACTTTAGAAAATAGACCTAATTTTTCATTGAATAATCATCAATAAAAGTCAACATGTACCTAGTACTACTCTTAGAAGGAACATGAGATGGACTCTAAAAATTTGAATGAATATAATCCAAAGTACCTTTAGTTCAGTGAATTACTGATGAGTTAAAGCTAACAAATTTTTACTTCCAAAAACATAGTGCTCACAGGAGTCCAAGACTCCAGTATTTTGTCGACCAAGAAGGCATCTCTTACTCAATATGCATAAACATTTCTCACTTATGTGTCCCAAATGCATATGCTACAATTTGACAATGCTAGAATTGGATAAAGCTGATGTAGAAATAATAACAGAAACTATAATAGTAGTTCCCTACAAAGTACATAAACTACTAGACCTATAACTTTCATGACAAGAAGGACGCCTTTATGGACTTTCATAACTCTACCTTCAATGGTATATTTATAACTAAGAGCCTTAAGGGTGTCTAAAAAGACGAGATTCTTTTTCAAATTAGAGACATGTCTAACATTAATGAAAGTCCTTACTATATCATCATACATTTTAAATCAAATTATGCCTTACCCGCAACATTATAAATAATGTCATTGCCCATCAAAACAATTCCACTGTCATAAGTTTTATAAGTGAAAAATAATTCTCTATTGGGACATATGTGGTAAGAACAATACAAATCTAAAATCTATTCATTTTCAAACCTTTTTCTGTTATCTTAGTTACAAAAGAAAATATTTCCTTACTCTCATTTGCTACTACACTAACTTCAATAGCATCAATAGATTTTTTCTCATATTTATCATTATTTTTCAGCTTAAAGCATTCATACTTAATGTACCCTTTTTTTTATGACAATAATTGCAAATTAAATTTAGACGTTTGGATTTGAATCTAAATTTTGATTTACTACTGGCACAATTTCTATTTTTGGATCTACACTTAGCCAACAAACCTTCAGCCTGATTTCCATCAACTTTCCTAATTAAATCTCTATCAATCTTCTTTTTTTATTTTAAAGTAGATTTAATTCCCTAATACGAGACAATTTCTTTTCTATACACTATAGTAACTTGCAAAATGCTAAAAAAATTGGGGAAGGGAACACAATAATAAAATGGTCTGATCTTCATAATCTATTTTCACATTAATATTACTTAAATCCATAATAAAATAATCAAATGTAACCATAAATGAGATAATAAATGTACCTTCAGCCATTTGAAGAGTAAACAAAGTTTGCTTCAAGTAGAATCGATTTTCGAGTATTTTTTCCATATTAAAGCCTTCAACTTTTCCCACATAACTTTGGTTATAGACTCAATAGCGACTTCTCTTAAAATCTTATTAGAGAGATTTAAAATAATACCTAATCTTTTATTTTTATTCTAATCTTCAAATGCTATTGTTGTCATCTCTGCTAGCTTCTCCTCTACTCCTTTCAAAACTAAATCAATCCCATCCTAAATTAAAATAACCTCCATCTTCAACTGCCACATGCTGAAGTTGACATCCCAATAATTATCTTACAAAATTTTAAGAAAGTGTTTCTAAATCTATAAATACAACCGATACAAAATAAAAACAAAAAAACCCACAAAGAACAAAAGGTTAAATAAATTAAAGAATCTCTTATATTTTTTGTGTTATATATAAGAACCAAACAAGGCCCTTTACTTATAGGCAAACATGGGCGGTGCAAAGTGTTTGGCTGTCGACGTGGGACACGGATGCAAGGCATCCCTTAACATTATGGAAAACATGGGAAGTACTTTGAATAAGAGGACTTCTCATGCAAAATGAAGAACAGCACTTTCAAAGATCTCTTTGCACAGTGTTTATCTGGACGTCCAAACGATATGAAGAAAGGCATTTTCAATAACCTTTGTGTACAAAGTGTCATGCAGCAGGGATTCCAATTGAAATTTGGTGTTTCACAAATCTTCATGTCTTCTTCCGAGAATTAAGTCTTTATTAGGAGATCCAAACAAGATGAGGAAGGGCATTTTTGATAGCCCTTGTGCTGAAAGTTCTTGCAACTGTGATTCACATTGAAATTTGACGTTTCATAGATCTCCAAGACTTCTTCCAAACATCTAATATTTATCAGAACCATCCAATTAAAAAGGAAAAAAACATGTTTTTTCTTTGAAAAGCTAGACAAATTACTATTCTTCTGAATTTGTTATATACATCAGCATTTAGTGTGTTGGTATGGTAGTAGTGGACTTAAGAAGTTGGACGAATTCATTGCTTTTATTCAAGTTCTCATCAGCCATCACTTTCTTATCTGCACAGAGTAACTGAAAGAGATTTTCAATCCAAAATGGCCTCTAAATATTTTGCTTGAAAAGGTATGATTATCCTAGTATTTTATTGCTGTCTTGGGGAACAAGTGGCAGAAGTAATGCGTTTAGTTCTTGTGTAGTGGAACAAAAGCAATCTGAGGAAAAATAAAAATATTTAGAATACCAGATATAGTGCTTATAAAATCTTGCACTTGATGCTGTTCTTATTTGTCAAACTACAGCTTCTCAGTTTCCATACACTTCGAAGTTTTATTGCTGTTGATGGTTAAGTTAGGGAGGGCAAGAATAGAGCTCTATTACTTCTCTCAAGCATCACAAATAACTACGGTTTACATCAGACGCAGTAGATGAGAGAGATGCTTTTCAGTTCCCTGAAGCACTTCCAAAGCTTCTGCTGACGAAGTAGCAAGGACTGAAAAGGAGTTCTCTCAGTTCTCCCAAACACTTCAAAAAACTATGGCTTCATCTGCCCCGATAAAACTAGGTGATGATAGGGGAGCTGAAAAGGCTCAGTGGGTACTTAATGCACCAGAACCACCCGGTCTGTGGTGCATGCTGCAGAAGTTTATAAATGGAACTCTATTTCCTCAAGAATCCAAGTTTCAATCTAACAGGGTCCAGCGAATGTCAAAAATCTTGAAGAATATATTTCCTATACTTTCTTGGGGAAGATCCTACAATGTCAAAATGTTTAGAAATGATTTATTCGCTGGTTTGACTCTTGCGAGCCTTTGTATTCCCCAGGTAAGTAGAAGGCAAGGATGCAATGTTCTACTGATTTTGAAATTATTCTAATTATACAACTGCATCCACTTACAAATATCCTCATAATTCATGTAGAGCATCGGCTATGCAACTCTGGCAAAGCTTGATCCACAGTATGGTCTTTGTAAGTTTCCAATTGTTTGCTGATCTTATTGTGCCTACTAATGATCTGCATACACTATGAAGAATGCAACACTAAATTCTGTTTAACTGGCAGATACTAGTGTCGTTCCTCCACTTCTGTATGCTTTGATGGGGAGTTCAAGAGATATAGCAATTGGACCAGTTGCTGTTGTTTCACTACTTTTGTCTGTGATGATTCAGAAATTAGAGGATCCTGCGGCTAATCCTGCTGCATATCGAAGACTTGTGATTACAGTTACCTTTTTTGCAGGTGTCTTTCAAGTTGCATTTGGAATTCTAAGGTACAAAAAGGTAAAGAAACATATTGAAATCTCGTAATACCTCAAAAAGCATAACAAGAAGTGTTTGACTTTATAGGTTGGGTTTTCTGGTTGATCTTCTTTCCCATGCTGCAATTGTTGGCTTCATGGCTGGTGCAGCCATCATAATTGGTCTTCAGCAGATGAAGGGACTACTCGGAGTTACCCACTTTACCAACAAAACTGATATCATCTCTGTCCTAAGATCTGTTTGGGGATCAGTACATCATTCTGTAATTCATTCTTACTCTTTCCTTGTCTTTCTTACCTGAGCTACCCTCCTGGAGAATGTAATTTAACTTGTTTGTACTTTCCCAGGAGTGGAATCCGCGCAATTTCATCCTTGGATGTTCCTTTCTGTGCTTCATCCTGACCACCAGATTCTTGGCAAGTAACATATCCGAGTACTCGTTCTTTTAGTCTTTGTGTGACCTACTTGAACCATCACTGTATTTTAGTAGACTTCCCAGTTTCTAACACTGTTTTTTCAGGGTCGAAGGAAAAAGAAACTTTTCTGGTTATCAACCATTGCACCTCTCTTATCTGTCATTTTCTCAACCCTCATTGTTTTCCTGACAAGAGCTGATAAACATGGAGTGAAGATAGTGAAGCACATCAAACCAGGATTGAATCCAAGCTCTGTTCACGAATTGCAGTTTAGTGGAGCTCATACGGCTGTAGTAGTCAAAATTGGGCTGGTGGTTGCAGTTGTTGCACTTACAGTACATATCCTGATCCTCAACAAAAATTCCTACTTTCTGATTGGAAGAATGATATTAAGCATAATCATTTTATTGTGTCAAACTCCAGGAAGCCATTGCTGTTGGACGATCTTTTGCATCTATGAAAGGATACAATCTCGATGGAAACAAAGAGATGTTGGCAATGGGGATCATGAACTTAGCAGGATCGCTATCTTCTTGTTATGTTGCAACTGGTAAGTCTTTCTCTGTTGGTCAATTTTGATGGTCTCCTGATGGAATCAGACATTTAATGCCTTTCGCATTTTTTGACAATTCTGATGACTTTAAACAAAAGCTTGTCTTTCAATATTGTACAGAATCAACTTTTTCATTTTGCTTTTGTGTATCATTACCTCGTCCATATATGTCTGAATTTTCTCAAGGAAAAAGAAGAGAAGAATCTTCTGCATCCGAAAATTCATTTCGAACTGCTATCCCTTGCCAAGAGGAGAGTTTACTGATGAAGGATCATACATTGTCATCAAAATATTGGACATTGAATCTCTATTTCTAAACAGTTGTTACAGATCCACTTCTCTCTCTGTTTTCATCCCCAACAGACTCAATTTTTCGCAATCAACATTATTGTTGCTTGTCATTTGATTCATCCTTTGGTATGGTTCCTCCGAATAACAAAATGACTATTGTACCTCTTTTTGAAAACTCGATGCAGGTTCATTTTCACGAACAGCTGTTAATTTCAGTGCTGGCTGTGAAACTGCAGTATCAAATATTGTTATGGCAGTGACAGTGATCATATCATTAGGACTTCTCACAAGACTTTTGTACTTTACCCCTGTTGCCATCCTTGCTTCAATTATCATGTCAGCTTTGCCTGGACTGATTGATCTTAATGAGGCTTATAGCATCTGGAAGCTTGATAAGTTGGATTTCTTGGCTTGCATTGGAGCATTTTGTGGGGTTCTATTTGTTTCTGTGGAGATTGGCCTGCTAGTCGCGGTAACTCTTTTGAAATGCTCACCACTTAAATATTTCTCACTGATTGAATGAAATTCTATATTTACACTCGTTCATTATCACCCTTTGTCGCCTGGAATGGAACACAAGTAAGATTTCCATATTCTGCAAGAGACAAATTATAGTGCATTTCTTGTATTACCAAACTATTAATAACTGCCTACATTGTTTATTTCAACAGTCATACGTTTTCTTTAATATTCTGCTATTATGAAATTGATTGAAATTTTAAACTTGAAATGCTGCCATATTTGGTGAAATTTTTCATTCTCAGCTGCACATATTTAGGATGAATTCATTGGTTTGGTTAATCAATTTGCTTTTGTGGTTGGAAAAGGTGTTCTCTCTTCTTCTTGTAGTTCTTCATGTATTGAGACGTAGCACACACTGAGCTAAATTACTATGGTTTTGATTCAGGTTGTTATATCATTTATAAAGGTTGTATTGCTCGCAATTCAGCCGGGAACTGAAACACTTGGTAAGCTCCCAGGAACTGACATATTTGTTGATATCAATCAGTATCCGGTTGCTGTTCAGATCCCTGGAGTTCTTGTCACCAGAATCAAGTCTGCCTTGTTTTGCTTTGCAAATGCCAATTTCATTAAAGAAAGGTAGGACAAATAAATGTGGCAACGGATCATTCATACATGTATGTATGCAAAGCTAAAGACATCTGTGTTGAAATTTTCCTTTTCTTCTTGTGATCATAACTGTGGGAAAGGATTATTGAAGTGGCAACCAAGAAACAGAAGGTGGATGCCAAAGAGAATGCTGAAGGAAGAATTCAACTAGCAGTCTTTGACATGTCAAGTAAGTCTGTTTCAGTGAAAATGATCTAAATTTATTCAATGTGTTGATACGATCATAGAGCAATCAAGACCTAGTGAAATGCTCAAGGGAATCTGTTGCTTTCAATGGACTGAGCGCTATGGTTTGCACATGCCAAATCTGATTAACTGATATCTCTTTTCTTCTTTGTTCCCTTACTTACAATAGATTTGATGAACATCGATACCACGGGGCTTTCTTCTCTAGAAGAACTGCAGAGAAAGCTTGCCTTAGAGGGCATTGAGGTAATCAATATTTCCACGATAGGTCACGAATTTCAGTTTAGACCACAAATCTATTCTCGTCAATCTGCTGTTTTGGCTTACAGTTTGCAGTCACCAATCCAAGGTGGCAAGTCATTAGCAAGCTAAGGATGTCAAACTTTGTGAACAAAATTGGAAGAAGGGTTTATTTGACTGTTGGCGAAGCAATTGATGCATGCTTTACAAATAGAATGGCCTAAACAGTAAACTACTGCTTTCATGATCTCTTGCCTGAGGTTTGATATATCTCATACTACCTTTGTAAATTATAATGGGACTTACAATAAAATTGATGCTTAGCTCCCTCTCTTACCAAACTAGGGAATGGGAGGAAGAATGCTTTAAATTGTGAGAGTTTGGCTTTGTGTGAGTTGGAATGTATTAAACACGAAATATATGTATGCTCTCTATGTATAGTGTGATGTTAAAAGTCTCTTTTCATGTGTCACTAAACTACTTCTACTACTTGGCTTTTTTAGTGTTGATCTATCAGATTGTCACTTGCTAGTTAGACCTGTAAATTCATTGCTTGAGACGGTATTTTTCTAGTCACGGTCCAAACCTTGAGATGGATGAGTTTACAGTTAAAGCATTTTCAAATTCTAAGCTCTACCAACAATTTGATGCAGAAAGGCCTAAATTGGCCTATAATAGTCCATCTAAAGTGTGTTGTGATTACCTGTAAAGACAAACAACAATGGGTACTGGAGAGTGACATCATAGAACGATTACAAATTGGATCCATTTTTTGGAGTTCTAAAGCACAATATTGTACAATTGGCATACAAGTTAGAAGAGTTGCCATAATTAGAATATGAATGAATCAATGAATCAAAGAGTAGAGAAATCAAATTGCTGTCATGAGATTGCTTCCTTTCATGAGCAAATGGCCCTTTGCATCTGAATGTCCGTTCAGTTTCTTTGAAGTTTCAAACCATTTTTTGAAGCAACAAACACTGAATCATGCCCATCAAGTTATGGAGAATGGATCCTCGTTTCCATATTGATTGAAACAGATGAGGAAACCTGTGGCATCACGGTTCTCTGAATCATATCCTCCACCGTTCAGCTTCAGCATCTTCCCTTTCAAAAAAGAGACAAGAATTGAAGCATCTCCACCTTATTCATCGTAGCAGTGAATGAGAATGCCTGAGGAAATTATTCAGAGGCTTGGTTTGAGCTTTGCACATCAGATTCCTCAACCTTGCTGTCATCTATTCGTTAGTTTTGAATCAGTTAAATTACATGTAGAACGGCAAAAGCACAAATTTTACAGTACTAAAATTTGAGCCAATCATACATTTCCCAGACTTTCCCTTGCATAGGGAACTCCCCTCTGATAAGATGCAGATGTTGGGGGAGACTTCCGGCTTGTATCTTCAACAAATGGAAGTTTCCCTTTGTGGCTTCTAGTTGTCATTGTGGCATAATTGTTCCATTTCTCGTTTAATGAACTTGGAAATCTTGACTCCTGAAAAGAATTACATAATATGTAAAAAGCAGGAAATCAAAGAGTTAACACAGGTGACTCCATGTTGATCACCTTTCAGGGAGAAATAAGAACATATTTTGTATATACCAGGAGACTCCTGCTTCTTGTCATAACACTGGGATTGCTATGCCACTTGTCATTTAGGACATTTGGGAGACTTGATTCCTGACAGGAACCAATAACAACCGAAATCGTGAGATAATCACGGTAAAAGTTGATTGTTTTGAAGAAAAGTACTCAAGAAAAGAATGAAGAAAATGCATGAATACCAGAAATAGCACCGTGGCACAATGCTTGAGGACTTCCAAATTCATTCGAACATCATCTAGGCTCCTGCAAGTAAAATAACAAGAACGTCGAGCATTTCTTCTGTCAGTAAATTTTCATCTACTGATGGATTCTGATCCTACCAATATCCTTAAATAAATAGTACAAGTACCTGTGCTTTTGCTGCCCAAGGCCAAAATAAGTTGCCAGTGTTGCCATCTGATGAAGGCAAAGAAATATTTACAGTTGTCATCACATAGTTCATACAACATAATAATCACCGCCATTACATAAATGAACACTGAAATCCCGCCAGGTAACTTTGTGACACAGCAAAAGGAAAATATGATGTGCAGGAAGATGGCATCTGCCAAATTTGACAGAAAATTTTCATGTTCTGTGAGCTAAATTGATCATCTGGCATTTCTTTTTTGTTATCCATTCTACCTGCTTTATAGCATGCATATATTTTCAGATACATCTAATTGGAAATCTCCTATGGCAAATCCACAAAAAACTGTTAATGGTAGTAATGCAACTATGTGTCTTAAAACCCATGGTTTTGAAATGTGCATACCTTCATGTTTCCAGCTCTTCTGCCAAACTTCTCAGTCAAGACTCCTAAAGAATCAATAATCCCAAGAGGTGCTGGTGCAGGACGATCAATCTCAGCAAAAGCCTCTCTAATCCGAACACAATCAAACCTTTGAATATTATGACCTGCCCATATCCTCCCGTCCAGAATGCTGAAAATCTTGTCTGCAACATCCTCAAATGAAGGTGCAGTCGCCACAGCTTCTCGAGTTATTCCGTCACGTCTGCCAGACTTTGTTGAGACAACAGACAAGTCCCCCGGCCTAATCAAAGTGCAATAGCTCTCTAGCTCAACGAGCTTTCGAGGACAAACGACGATGGCCCCAAACTCCAATACCCAAAACCGTTGCCCGGATTTATTAGGCACGGTCGTTTCCAAGTCGAAAAAGACTATTTCTTTTCCACTGTCATTGCTGAAATTGAGACCTGCCATTTCTATCATCAGGTGACAAACAACTACTTCTCGTTTCTTTCCTTTTGCAGCTAAACGAAACTGAATACGATGGAAATGACGTGCTGTCCTTGTGCTATAAATGGTGAAGGGAAGATAGGAGGAATTGCATGCGGGATGATCAAAAACGAATATTCTGCTTCTTTGAGATGGATTTTCTTGCAATTCAAGTAAATTTTGGTTAGTTTAATGTTTGGACAAAGGTGTCCTTACCTTCTTCTTGATGATGTCCTAGTCTAGGCAAGGCAAAGGCAATTCCAGTTAAGACAGGAATCATATATATGTTGCTATATCAAGGTTTAACCATTATCTATTCACTTTATATTTGCTGAGATCATATTTTTACTCATCAGAATGCAAATAATTATCCCATCAATACAATATTGCATCTGCACTATAAACAATTTAATATTAAATTATACAACTTATGTCGTATCAATAAATTAATTTAAATCAATTATATCACAGCTAACGAAATTATAAATAGGTAAAAACTGGTGCATAATATATTAAGAATGGGAGTGCCAACAAAATGGTTGTATAGCTGTTTGGGTATTTGCTTTAGGCTGGAAATCTATTACCTCTTTGGAGGGGAAATGAAGCCTTTGCATTTCTTTAACATAGAAATACTCATCATCTGTACAATTTGTTCCAAAAGAAAGGCAAATCCAACAAGAAAGTCATTGGCAGCTTGTCTTACGTTAGTGTATTCCTGTTAGTTACCTCCGGAAGTGGGACACGCGTGCATACCTGGCATCAAATCACACGCTAGTTCATTCCAACGTGTAAAAAATGTCCTAATCTTTTTTTTAATTTATTTTTATTTTTATTGAATTTAAAACTAATCTTTAACTATTTGAATTTCGAGAAATAGATGTTTGAAACTAATTTTTCAAATTTGTTCTGTTTTAAAATATTTTTTGATGGCCATTTTGGTCTTGAACACCGAACCGATCAGTGGTTTTTAGTCAAAGTAATATGACCTAAATTATGGTAGTATTTTTGTCTCTAAATTTTTTTAATTTATATCAAATTGGAAATTTTGAAGGGAAATTGAATTTTTCACACAAAAATAGCCTTTTGAAAGGGAGATAAGTAAACTAAGCTTTGGCCACAAACCACAAAGACTGAAGCTTTATACGCAAAATTAGCAGGTTGAAAAGTAACCTTTTAAATTTGAACATGGGAAAGATTTCAAAAGTACACTAGGGGTTGGCCAAAACCTGCATTGCTGACCTTAAACAAATTGCAAGTCGAAAATAGTTTAAAGACGAAAAGACAATTGAGAAAGATATTTCGAAAATATAAATAACTTAAAAACTAATCAAGCTAATTATACCAACAAAAAATAAAAAGAGGGAAAACGCAATTTGGTTAAATTGCCTCAATTTTAAAATTTTATACTAGGTTGATGTCTTGTGCGTTATACAGGTTGTTACGTTATTAAGATTTAATGTATTAATATTAAATATATATTATTAATTAACTTAATTAATGATTTAATTAGTTAAAATTTTAAAATAAATTTAGATAGTATTCAAAGAATTATGCATTTTAATGTATTAATATTATATATATATATATATATATATATATATAGTATTCAAACAATCACATATTTTAATATATTAATTTAGATAATATTCAAAGAATCACACATTTTAATGTATTAATATTAAATACATATATATTTTATTAATTAATTTAATTAATTATGAATTTATATATAATTTTTCTTTTTCTTTTAAAAAAATTATTTAGCCACGTGTCACCTTATGATGCTTTTACGTGTCGTAATGGTATGCTTCATCTTCGGCTTTTATATATATTAGGTTGATATCCCGTGCGTTGTACGAGTTATTATGTTATTAAGATTTAATGTATTAATATTAAATATATATTATTAATTAATAATTTAATTAGTTAAGATTTTAAAATAAATTTAGATAGTATTCAAATAATCACACATTTCAATGTATTAATTAGGGACGACAATATTGAACACGACACGCCAATACGACACGAAAACAACACGATTATAGTGGGTTAGGGTTGGGGTTTCGCGGGTTCGGGTCAAAACAGGTCGACCCGTTTAACTTTAAATGTATACAGGTCATAAACGGGTTCAACCCGTTTTAACCCGTTTCAACTCGCGAACCTGTTTAACTTTTTTTAAGATTTATATTTAATTCTTTTTGTAATACCCTACAAATTTTACTATAAAAAATTAGATAATTTAATTTTTTACATGAATTAATTGAATTAAATTTTATTATATGAATTAATTGTATTGTTTGTGTGTCTATTTTGTTTAACTATATGAGACCTCTTAAGAAAAATAAATTATGTTAATGCAGCTATTTACTTGATATATAGTAAATGAATCATTCTTAATTAATTATTATTTAGTGCTTATAATAATATTATTATTACAATGACTTTTAGTTAGAGAAAATAATTTTTTGAACAATCCAATTTTATTGCAAAACTATATTTGTTCAGATTTTTAAGATTAAATTTTATGAATTTATTAAGATCCCTAAATATTGAGTGTGATAGTTTGTTATTTTATTAGATTTTTATGACTTTATGGGTTGTTTTATTAGTTTTTTTAATTTTATATGATTTGATTTAATTTTGTAAAATTTTTTGTGTAATAGTGCACAGATTAGTGAGTTTAGTAAATATTCAGATTGACGGATTTAATAATTATCTATTTAATTTTTGTGTCTAATCCCGTCAACCTGTTTTATAACACGAACACGACACGAGAATAAACGGGTTGACACGACACGACACGACACGTTTATTAAACCGGTCGTGTTCGGATTGGCCTATCGAGTGTAATTATCTCAAGTTGACACGACCCGCCAACCCGAACACGACACGATTGCCGCCCTTAGTATTAATTTAGATAGTATTCAAATAATCACACATTTTAATGTATTAATATTAAATACATATATATATATATTATTAATTAATTTAATTAATTAAAATTTTAAATGAATTTAAATATAATTTTTATTTTTAAAAAATTATTTAATCACGTGTCGTAATTGTATGCTTCATCTTTGACTTTTAATTAATTATGAATTTATATATAATTTTTATTTTTCTTTTAAAAAAATTATTTAACCACGTGTTACCTTAAGATACTTTTACGTGTCGTAATGATATGCCTCATCTTCGACTTTTATATATATATAATTTGAAGGGAATTTTGACTTGTCTAGGAGAAATCCATAGAATTCTTAACCCCACCAAAAAAAAAAAAAAAAGCTCAGAAAGGGACGGGAGGAAGGGGGTGGGAGTGGGGGTGGAGGGTCGAGGAGGTAGTGGTAGGGCAGGTGTTGAATATTTCTGAACATTCTATAATTTCTTAGTTAAAGTTGGAATCCAATTCTCTCGCTTTTGGGATTATCTTCAATTTTACTATGGTAGTTTATCCTCACAAATTGTAGGTACAACCTGCATCCCCAATAAAATTGACCTATTTATTATTTTGAATTATCCTAAAAATTTTGACATTTTTTTTTAAAAATTATTATATGTTATAAAATTAGGGTAGTGTTAGAATAAAATCTACACACTACACACTAAGAAAATTCTAACTATTCTTTGCACAAGAATTTCTCTTCAAACTTCTCTCTTTCTTTCTCTCACAATTCTTTCTCCAATCTTTCTTTCACTAATCTTTCTTTCACAAAATGATGGTGTATTACAAGCTTAGAGAATAGCTCTATTTATAGAGCTCTAATTAGTGAAATACATCATGGCATACATCATCTTCAATTAATGGTGTCTCCACTAAATGGTGGACATCCATAAAAATCTTCTAATAATTCACATAAATCCATAATTAGTGGAGCCTCCACTAATTAATGGAGATTCCAATAATTCATAACATTATATAATTAATTATAAAATAATCAATATACTCTACATATATTATTTTTATATACTTAAATTTAATATAAAATATTATAAGACCTATATATTTCTTATTTTTATTATATTATATTATTCTAATTTTTTATTTTTACATAAAATATCGTACTAAGTTAACTATTATCAATTTTAATGAGACGGAGGAGTATAGAAGATTCCGTCTCAAACTAATCCATAGCAGCTAGCATGGTTGGCTGGTAATCTTGTTCTCGGACCAGAACTTGTGGGTTTCCCCCATCCCCCTACAATCTTCTCCGGTCCACAACAAAATGCAAGTGCTTAAACATAGTAAGCGCATAAAATAGTTCAAGAAATATGCTGAAATTACTTATTTTCATAATCAAACAGTTGATCAAATGATAGCAGCATGAGGTAAAATACATCAAACTCAAGAAGAATTATTTGTATTAGCTGGAAATGATTTACACAGGGACGGGAGGTCTAAGAGGTACCATTGCTTTCTTAATTCTCTCAACTGCAGCCTGCAGAGTGGAAAGCGCAGCTGCATAGGATATTCGAATGCAGGTATCATCCCCAAATGCATCTCCAGGAACAACTGCAACCTGTGATCATAAACAGTTATTTGTAAAAGGAAATATAGATAAAACTTTACTGGCTTGAAACAGATTGGTGCTAGCTAAACCAAACTCAGTCAAAATTCCTCCACAAGTCTACACGGTCAAGTCTACACGGTTGATAAAGTAGGTAGTAACAGATGCAATGACTAATGAAATCATGCCCTAATAACTGTATTTCTTAACCTCCATGTAGCCAAACTAAGCCTGGGACAAATAGTTTTTCTCAGCGTAGCAGGCAACTTTATCATGATCTTCAAACTTTCTGATAAATGGCTTTTGTGGAAGCTTACCTGAGCCTTGTCCAGTAGGTACCGACATAACGCTTCTGAACCATTTATCACACCAATGCCATCCACCTCTGCTCCATAGTAAGAGCTGAAGTCCGGGAAGAGATAAAAGGCTCCCTGAAAATAAAAGGGCAAAATTAGGATACCTAGAAACCGGGGGAGTAGGGATGGCAATATCCCTACTTAAACCGGGGACCCGACCCGATTGGACCGAAGATTTCTCGATTTAAACAGAGACGGGGATAGAACCGGGGACAGGCTAGGGACGAGAATTACATGATTCTCGCACCCAGCCCGTCCCACATATATTTTACCATGGACCGGTGCAACTGCCGGTCCGGTTCCAACCTTCCAACCGATTTCTCTCAAAATCGTAGTCTTTTTATCAAGCGGTGTTGGACCAATCATATTTAAAAAAAAAAAAAAATTGGGTCAAATTTTATAATTTTTTAGGAGTAAATTAAATCATATAATTTAATAAACTACTTTAAATTTTATTGTGTTAGATTGTTAGTTATAAACTAAGAATGACTATATTTAATCATAGATTTGAATATTTATATCTTTATGAACTTAAATTACACTATATTATTGATCAATTTTTTTTAAAAAAATTATATTTTTAATTTTTAAATTATAATATTACCGATTTAATTAAAGTTGGACTATTAAATCGTAAACTAATAAATTTTTCGGTTCGATAACCGATCCAATTCTAAAAACACTAATATGTATATGTATACATACTATGTATATATAGGTAGATTATTTATATATATATATATATATATATAATTAAAAAAATAGAAGAGAAGAGGAAAAAAATTATCAATTATCAATTTTACTTTTACTAATTTAGTAATATGATTAATACGTGAACCATTAGTAACGGCCACAAAATTTTTCAAAATAATTAAAAAGTTTTAAATAAAAATATATCGAAGGTCAAAAAAAATTTCTAAAAAAAATATCTTTAGAAAATTTTTCGAGCTTCCCCGGCTAGGACCCGGGATTATTTTATCCCCGACAAGCCGAAGGCGAGAATCCCTACCTTTTTCCATGACGGGAACAGGGAAACGGGAGATATGCGGGAGCGAGGGCGGGGGCGGGGTGGGGCAGGGCCGGGATCAGGATTTCCAATTCCCGGTCCGGCCCCGTTACCATCCCTAGCGGGGAGGAGAGGAACATCCTGATTACCTGGGGCTCTGAAATTTTAACACCATCCAATTCCCCTAAACTTTGGACCAAAATGTCTCTGCGCTCACGGAATGCTTTGACCATGGTCGAAACTGTTTCTCCTCCAGCATAGCCCATTCCTAAAGCAGCAACAGCTGCTTTTTGGGATATACTGCTGGCCCCAGAAGTAAACTGAAGAACAGAACATGAAAGTCAGACTTGCCATTGAGAAAAGAACTAACCGATAGAGTATATCATGCTCAAGCATAATATTTGATAGGTTATAGCCAAGTTATCCTACTCAAGTATATAGTATTAGGATCAACTTAGAAGATTAATCTTTAAGAAGGAACTTCTCCAATAAATTACATTATAATTCTCATAATAATAGATTTTTCTCCTAACAAATCAGTCTGTACCATCAAATTTCAAGTTACCATAAGGCTGCTCTAATCTATGGACGCCATCATATCTAGGCACACGTCTTTTTTTCGGTTAGTTTGTCTACTAGGGATACATGTTAATCTGAATAAATGTACAACAGGGGTTATCATCCCAAAGACGGTCGCCAGGTGCACATAGAGAACTGAGATAGTATATGTGCTACAGACAGCATCACATTATAGGCAGCACCTCAGATAAGCATACTGATTTGATTTCACATATCAAAATACAAACAGCATACTGATTTTACAGTATCATATAATAGAAAACATATAGTCAATTCAAACTACACTAACGTATTTGCAGGATATCCTTGCAATAGCATTATTTTTCATAGATATTTAATCAGCAAATTGTTCACTAGTTCTCCACTCGGAACTTGTTGGAAAAATCTGATCGTTAGGAAATGCATTACTATGTCAACTGTAAAAATGAAAAACACGCTGTTTCAAAAAATGCATGAATATGTTGTGCAGAGTTTTGATAAAAACAAAGGTAAGTGATGAGCCACTTGCAACAGATATTTAAGGAGCTTTAAGAAATAACAATAATTTTTTCTTCAGTGGTGCTCTATTGACACAAGAAATTTAGAAGCAAAGGACATATCCACAGTATATTTGAACATTTGTTTCCTTATCAGAAAGATTCAAATGTTAGGCTCAATAAAAGGTTAAGAGTGCCATTTCCAAGTAATTCAGCAGTACAAAGATCAGATATGATGCTGAGAGCAAAAGTAACATGGCATAATAGTGGCAGGTAGAAATCTTGGTCTGTATGTAGCCGAGTATGTTACCTGGCTTTGTATCTTTCCACATGCAGAAACAAAGTGTTTAGGACCAGCAAGATATCCAAGTCTCCAACCAGTCATGGCAAAGGCCTACAAATTGACAAACATATGTAGTGAGTTGAACTGTAAAACAGATATTTTTGTGAGCTTGCTTTTCCTTTATGGTTAAAAAAAGCTTTCAACTATGGATGGAAGTGAATAAGAGTCACATATCCTACTATTCTTTAAATGCAATGGGACATAATTACCTTAGAGAATCCATTCACCGTCAGAGTCCTCTCCCACATACCTGGCAATGATGCAAAGCTCGTGTGGGTTGCTGGAGCATAAATAATGTGTTCATAGATCTCATCAGATATCACCTATAAAGAAAATGGTGAAAGAGTTACATTTTTGCTAATACAGCCATTCAGGGTAGGCCTGAATTCAAGTATACAGGTCAATCCTTTTGGAGTAAATGAACCTACCAAAAGTCTAGGATGCCTTGCTACAATCTCAGCAATCTCCTCCAACAACTTTCTGGGATAAACAGACCCTGTTGGGTTGGATGGCGAGCAAAGAATGAGCAATCTTGACTTGTCACTGAGTTTAGATTCAAGAAGCTTTGGATCTAGCAGAAAATTTTCAGATATCCGAGTTGGTAGAATCACAGGAGTTGCATCTGCCAACCTTGCCATTTCTGGGTAACTGACCCAGAAAGGAGCTGGAATAAGAACCTGGACAAGTGCTAATAGTAAATAAGTCAACTGATATTCAAATTTTTAACATTAAGTGCACGTTGTTTCAGCTATGCAATCCAGAATACTTATTCCTACCAAAAACTTCTTGTTTAGTGCTCTTCACATGTGTCCATTATTCAATGTTCATGCACAACAGGTGGTTTCTCGGAATTCATATATTATTTTCATACAGAGGAACAAACAGGGAAACCAAATAAAATTCAATGAGATTCTTTCTACAAAGGCTTAGGATCTTATCACTAGCACTCAAATATGAAAAATCTGGATTTGGTTCCTGGAACAACTTTGATGAACTTGACCAAACATATATTAAATTACATATCTTTTGATGATCAAAGCAATCAAAAGATTTGAGATAGACAAAAGCATGGCTGCAAATTCTTTCCTCCAAGTACATGAGATTCTGTCCTCCAGATACTACAGTTCTTGAGATAACACTTAAGGTAAAAGAATTTAATTGGATGCCATGAAAAGTGAAATGGACACAAATAACGAACAGATTGGAGTTCCACATAGCACAATTTATTCAAACACAGAACAACTTTTCTAACAAATGCAGAATAGGATGGTATTCCTCAAGGTCAGTACCTTAGGCTATACAATTGGACCAGACCGGCCACTATTTTCCATACAAACAGAGCCTATGAGACTCAACCAACTGTACCAGTAATTCCTTTGGTACAACAACAGAAAAATAAAACGGTAAACAAGGTTAGGATTAGCAAAGTATCACCTCATCCCCTGGAGAACACACAGCAAGAACAGCCTGAATGGCACTCTGCTTTGCTCCATTGCTCACCAGAATTTGGTCAGGTGTATAAGTTAATCCATTCTCCTCTGCCACAGCAAATATTGATTAAGATGACGGGATAAATACCCAAGGGAAAGGGGGAAAAAAATTTAGATTAATCTAAAATCCAAGTGGGTTATTTTAGAATGTAATACCTTTCAACTTATGACAGATAGCTGAGCGCAGCTCCAAAGTACCAGCATTTGGAGTATATCTAGTGTATCCCTCACGTATCGCATTAATTCCAGCCTAATTTTGTATCCACAGATGAAGAACAGTAGGCATAAACAATACAAACATAAATAGATTGTTTAATGCAGAACAAGATAGGTTCCACTTCAAAATTGTTACACACACACATGCACGCACACACATGCATTACCTCAGCTATAACAGATGGAGTATCAAAATCAGGTTCCCCAGCAGCTAGCCTTATAACAGGCACGCCAGCTTGTACAAGAGCAGTGGCTTGGTCTGTAATAGCTACTGTTTTTGAAGGCTTTACTGAATTAACTCGGGGGCTAAGAGATTGATCAACTTCCATCTCGTATGAGTCCCTTGCCGCCCTCACAACTGAACCCAATCTATGTGATTCTTCCTGCCTCTTTGAATCCGAAACTCTAGCCAAACACACAAAGGAAACCAGATACATCTCTTGAGTGAAAAAAATTAACATATTAGTAAGACCATGCATATAAACTCAGCATGTAATAGGGTTGTTCAGGATAGAATGGTTTGACTGATAGACTGATAACTTTATCAGGATAAGATATAGTTTGCTTCCTAATTTGTCCTGCTGTGGATGCGTACATAAAGGTCTCTTTTATAACTTTGTAGCTGACTAACTGACATTCAACAAATGCATTATTTTCTTCTCAAATAACATGTCTCATTCTCCTAACAAAGAAAAACAAAGACAAATATTTTAACAAGCTATACTGTTCATTGTATTGTTGATTTAATTGATGATATTCGACAAGAATCCTTATCATGGTCACTAGGTTATCTTGGCTTCACGAACTCTAGCAATTAATTTCTCAGTTCTTGAGGTGATTATCACTGCGTATTTAAGAGTTTAGGACCGGATATGGAACTGACCTTCTCAAGAAAAATTCTAGGAATCAGGAAACAAATTTGAAGCTAGTCAAAAACTTCAAATTTAACCATTCTAGCAGTCTAGGATGACAATAATCAAAACTCAAATAAGATCCATGATGCATAAACAATAAAAACCGAAACTTTATTGAGAACATTGAGCAAATTACACAGGAAACAACATATATTTGAACACAAGCTTCAGAAAATTCAAATTGAACAAAGTAAATCAATGACAGAAAAATGACACAATTAAATTAAAAAGCTTACTTGAGAGAGAGTCCGAGGGAATGAAATTGAGAAGAGAAGGAGAGGGATTTGAAGCTCTGTGAATCGGAATCAAAGCTGAGGCATTGGCCACCGAACGCAAGACGGGTAGTTCCGGAAAGTGAGCACCGAAGAGAATATGACGCAGCGGGCATTTTGTGAAAAATGACTTTAAGTGGGTTGGAAAGAAGATTCCGACTTTGTTGTTGATTTGGATTCCAATGCCTGGAAAGAGAAGAACCCACCAAACCTTTTAGCTCTGTGCGAGTTTATATGGAAACAAGATGACATATGAAGAGAGCTTGGGGTTGGTAAGAAGAAAGAGAGACAGGAAGTTTGGTGGTGATGGAAAAGCTTCCCCACCAGGCGGCCAAAACTGGGGTTGGTGAGCTTCAACAATTGAATTGAGGCTTTTCTGTATTTCCCCCCCTCCCCCTTAAATTTGTTTTATACAACTATTTTGAAGTTCCAATTCCGGAAGCTAGCTTTTATTTAAAACATTTTTCTTTGGCAAATAGGTGGTTTTGTCCCAACATTATTTTTCTGACCGCTTGATCCCTAATATTTAATTCTAACTTATTAGGTCTTCAATAAATATTCGTAAAAATCATTCAGTCCTTCCGATCTAATTTCGGATCAATACTTTATCTCCGACTTGGCAAAAATAATAAAGGGTATTTTCGTCTTCTCACTGTTGTTATGGACATGGGAAATATTCCTAACTGTCGGACACCCAAAACAAACACACCAATTTAATCTGTTGAGTTGATGACATTCCAATTTTGTCTTCATCATTGTGAACGTTTTAGCATTAGAGTTTCTCTCTTCTCGACAAAAGATCAGTGAATATGGAATAGATTGAAGACAAGTTATTTTGGGCAAACAAAAATATCCATTTTGGAATCCAAAATCCCCTCTTGTTCTCATTTTTCTCCCACAGTAGAACTTTAGATCTAATAAAAGCAAACAACCATTCGAGTACAATGCTAAGGGGAAAGGGAAATGATGAAGGAAATTCAAGTTATTCGAATTCAAGGTACGATGAGAGAGGTTGATTTTCAAAGAATCCACCAGTAGAATGCTATTCTCGCATCGCAACTTTGATTCGAACTTCATGGACCGATAAGAATCCAGGGAAGTGATTTGTAGCATGCAAAAATATCCGGGTGAGTGGAAAATTTGGAATGAATGCGCTGGTTATGTTCAAAGATTGAAAAGCTATTTTCTTTTTTCTCTATTTTTAGGCTGTGAGAATATGTGAATTATTCTGTTGGGCATGTCCGAAAGCTCCAAGGTTGTCATACCTGGTTTGTTGCGGTGGATTAGGAAGATGGAAGCATAAAGAGTATTTTCTCATTAAAAAAAAGAAGGGCATTTTGATTGCTCTCATTCCGTCGTGGTTCGCAGTCAGGGTCTAATGGCTAGCAAAAAAATAGTAATTCCCCTGCTTTGCTATTGATGTAGTCGTAGTCTTGAAAAAGAAAGGAAATGTGTAGGGGGGGCTTTTTAATAGAATATGCTATGTTTTACCGTTGATGTGGTAGTAGATAAGTTATGAAGCCATTTCCTACAGGTTTAGCTTGTTGTATCTTTTGGCAATTGAAAAGAAATGGCAATATGTGAATTGAGGCATCAAGCTTTGATTAAACATTGAAATGAGATTGGTTTGGCTTGTTGTATCTTTTGATATTTGAAAAGAAATGGCAATCTGTGAAATGAGGCATCAAGCTTTGATCAAACATTGATTTAGCATTTGAAAAGAAATGGCAATCTGTGAATTGAGGCTTCAAGCTTTGATCAAACATTGAAATGAGATTGGTTTGGCTTGTTGTATCTTTTGGCATTTGAAAAGAAATGGCAATCTGTGAATTGAGGCATCAAGCTTTAATCAAACATTGAAATGAGATTTCAAGCAGAGAAATGTCAAAAGACAAGCATCGAATGCAGTTGGAGTTTGTACGTGGGAGACATCTCGAACTAGAGCAAAACATTATTTTGCCATAGTTGAACAAAAGCAAAAACAATGTGATGCTTGGAGTTGGTTTCTCCTGGGTCACACACGTTACAAACATAAAAACAGAAACAATGTGTGTGTGTGTGTGTGTGTGTGTGTGTGTGTGTGTGTGTGTGTGTGTGACCTACTTCAAAGGTAGAAAATTGCCACCAAAAAATGGAGGAATGAACATGCTTAATTGCCTGAAAATTGATACAAAAATGCAGACACAATTGCAACATTGTTGCAACTCTTAAACATCATATAAAAAGGAATATGATTTGTTCTCCTTTGACACATAAACTAACAATATCCACTTCTGGAATGTCCGAAAAAATAACCACCACTAGACCATTATCTTTTCCAACCAATCTTCAAAACACGACCATGCTATAAGATTAATTGCTACCAAAAAACAACTTGCAGTTAGGGCAAAATGACACTTTGAACACATAATGCAACATACAAAATTTGCCACTTAGGCAACTAGTGTCAATTGCAACAAAAAACTTCACCACAATCAATCTAGTCGTGCCTCCTCATGGTATCCAACATGTTAACTTTGGGATGCAATCTTGCACCTTGCATAGTACATCTTGCTTTGTTGTGGTATGTTGCTCCATACCAGCTACATCTCGAGGGTCTCTTAATCTTTATATTAGTCTATGATAGATTACCATAAGCAAAAATAATTCTATTCAATGATGAATCAAACAAAAGTGAGTCTTCAAAAATGAAAATGAAAGGAAGTATTACCTCTTCCTCATTAACTGGAGCAGTTGGTTCTACTTCTTGAATTCGGGCAGTTTCATGAATTCCTTATTTACAACCATGGTCTGCCTCAATAGCATTGTAGTCTTCATTGGCTGGCAGTAGCCCATCAGAATTAGATTAGCCCATATTTTTAGTACCCTCACAAGGCCCAAATTTGAATTTCTTCAAGCTACTTGGGCCATGCTGGGATATTTTTGCATCATTTACAACAGCAGGAGCTTTGCATGATCGTTTATTATGGCCAGGTTGACCACATTTGCCACACTTGTTTAAATTGTGCCTAGATGCATTTTCATTGCATTGTTCAATAGCATCAGATTTGCTAGCAGGTTTCCTTGGGCATTTTCTGGAATTGCGTCTAGAAAGTCCATATTTTCTACACTTGTTAATGCTAAAACCAACCCTACTCATCCTTCGAACCTCTTGTTCATTAGTCTTGTAGCTTTTCTTCCCAATCTCAGGCCTTCTCTTTTTTTTGGGCCTTCCAAGTAGCCTAATATTTTATGGGGGTAGCAGTGGTTGCTTGGTTGAAATGAGCCAGATATTGGGGCCATTAGCTGGGCAAACAATATCCCTACATGCCCTTTCAAATACTTCTATGCTATAACATTCGTCCACAAAGCCTTCAGGGTTCTGTCCAATATACCCAAGGGATGCCACAAATGTCCCACTTTCTTCAAGGGATGCCACAAATGTCCCACTTTCTTCAAGAACAGTCTTCATTTCAGTATCAATTGCAAACTGTTCTTGATTTCTTTGCTTAGCTTGGAACTTAGAACCACCAGCATAGGATGTAACACATTTTCCTGATCCTTCTTTCAATGTCTCTAGTCTTCTTGCAATTCATGGGCAGATCTTCCCTTTCAGCCTACTAATCCATTGCCTCCTTGACTGATGTTGCAACATAAGGTACACTCTTATTCTTTCTAATATCTGCAATATAGGTTTTGATCTTGCTCGAAGAATCTGTCTATTGAATGTGTTCAGCAATATGTCACATTTGGTGACTTCACTGAAGTAGGATCTGGTCCAGAACGTAGGAGATGTCTTCCTTTTTAGCCAATTGCAGTCACTTTCATCCAAGTCTTTAAGGACTTGCATTTCTACTTCAAATTTATTCTTGTATGTTGCTCTGGCACATGCCTAGATTTGCTCCTTCAGAACATCTCTAGGATGGGGTTTTTGAAAATTATTGTGTAAGTGGCATATACAATGTCGTTCAATTCTTGGAAGCAGATCTTAAACTGCTTGAATTAAGCCCTGTATTAATAAGACAAAAAATTAAATAATTTGAGAACCCCAATTATGCTAAAATCAATAATTTTGAATTAAAAACGTTGTCGAAATTCTCCCATTCTCTCTATCACTCATGAAACACTAGTCCTCCTACTTGTATATCCTAAGGTCTTCTATAAGGCCTTCAATAAACCATTTCCAAGTTTTCTTGTTCTCACTTTTAACTATGGCATAAACTACAGGATACATCCCATTATTGGGATCGATACCCACAACAGTAAGAAGAATACCTGGATAGGGTCCTTTTAAAAATGTTCTATCCAACCCCAAGACTTTTCTACAATCAACTTTGAATCCTTTTCTGAGTGCATCAATACAGACATAAATTCTTCTGAAATACTGATTTCCAGTGTCCTCATGTTCTTCTGTATCAATGTAAACAGTAATGCCAAGATTGCTTCTCCTAAGTTCTTCGGTGTAATTCCACAGTAATTTGTACTAGTCCTTGTGTTTACCCTCTATCATTAACTTTGCCTCTTGCTTTATTTTGTAAACTTTCCAAGGTGAGATGTTCACAATGAGGTTTTCATGAACTTTGTCTTGGAACTCATCCACCTTAACACTATTGGTAGATCTAGAAGTATTAATGTACTTGACAGCTAAGTATTTTGCAGTAGCAAGTATGTGACTTAGATTCTTAAAGTACTCATACTTTGCTTGCAAAGTTCTAATTTGGAACACTGAAGTGTCTTTTAACCTATGTCCATGCACCATCTAGTCACAATTTGCACCCCTACAGCAAGCCCTCGCTCTTTTCTTATCATTCTTCTTGAACCAAACTTGCCTACCTTGCTTGATTCCATGGTTAATAATGACAGTCTTAAGGTCACACCTAGTGTTAAATTTCATGCCCACCTAGAAGTTAGGATTTTCACCATCTCTTTCCATGTTAAACTTGGGAAATTCTTCCACCTTGATGTTCTCCATCAACATCATCCTCTATGGATTGACTTTTATTGCATTCATCATCTGAGCTTCCAAAGCTAGACTCATCTCTAATATCAATGTTTTCTAGTTCAAGAAATGCATCTTCTTTGTGACTAAAGGCTTGTGTATACAACCAGGTCATTCGTTTATCCTTTATCCCCCTATCTTGCTTTTTAGATTTGCATCATTCATTACACTTTTTGCATTTTCATAGTTTGCACACTTGCTTTTGTAGGTGTTCTGAAAATTGTTTTGAATTTAGTTCATCAAAATCTTCTTGAACATCATCTTCTATTGCAATAGCCTCTTGATGTTCTGTTTCTGTCTCATCAGTCTTGGAATCATTGGAGCTTTTTAGCTTCAAACAACTGGCTTCCCTTTCCACATTTTCATCAAAGTCCTCAAGTCCTTGATCCACAAACTCTTCAAAATTTTCATCATCATCAGTTATTGAATAATCAAAGTCATGAAAGTATTGGCCCTCCTCAATGATTTCATCTTTTGGTTCGGCTTCAAATTCTTCTTCAAACTCAGTTGTATTAATCTGGTTCAAAATTGAAGTGCCCATAGGTGGCTAGACTTCAAATGTCCACTCATTATTGCTAATAGCAGAAACATTAGAACTAATAAAGTCTCCAAGTTCCTCAACTTCTATCTCAGCCACCATATTAATGGAATGTAGCAATTCATGTGCACCATTTTCATCCCCATTTAGACTAATGCCTTCTACTAATTGTTGATGCTTTATATGGCCCAAGCTCTCACTTGCTATTGTTAGGTTTTCGTCCTCAATTCTTGACATTTCAAATTGCATCATACCTATAGCAATCTCTTTGTTCTCCCCATGAGAATCATGAAGCTCAATCATATCACCTCAACTTGCACTTGGGATATCATTGACCTTAGAATTATCAGAACTACAATCTATCTTTTCCATTAAATGTAGGCTATGTCTGAATGTAGTAAAATCCTCCAAAGTAAACCAATCCCTTTTCAGCTACAATGCATGAAATGAAGAGTATAAGAACCAAAGTAAACCAATCATTTTCATTGATGCCTAAACTTATATAAAAATATGGAGTCAAAGCATTTTCTGGACTTACAAAATAATTAAGGGTAGCCATCAACGATACTGAAAATTTGAAGAGTATTGTGCATAAACAAATAAGCATAATATAGAACATAACAACCACAATCTTCTCCATTTGTTTGTTGTGGAACTTAATGATAAATTGGCCAAGTAGTTAGCACAACAAAATGCTCTAATTGAATAAAAAAACTTGCAAAATAATCATATTGAAATCTGTCTTGCCTTGGGTAAGAGTAGAGGAATTTTTTTTACTGTGTCTCTACTAGCTTGTCTCCCCTCCAATTTAAATATGTCCAGCACAAAACTATCCACAAGAAGAAGTACATTTAAAATTAAGGAATCATCTACTTACCAAAATATATTAAATTTTAGTATACAAAGATGAAATGAAGTATTGTAAACTTATTGTAGATGAGATTTTTAAGGTAGATTTAAAAAAAAAATAGTATAAACACTATAACTTACTCTTTAATATGAGGCTCAATTCTTTATTCTACTGATTGCAACGAGTCTAATAGGACCATGCATGGACTCCTTGAGTTTGATTCATCATCGAAGTTACATAAGATCAACATACTCTAGTGACCCCTGAAAAATTTCATAAAAGAGCACGAACAATTTTTTAACAACAAAGAAAGAACATTGCGTCTGGTCATCTCTTTCTAGACCAAAAAAGGAAAAATGCAATAGGATTGAGTAAACTGAGGAATATACCAGAGGATGATAGGAACCAAAACATACTTCTTAGGAAAAATGTCTTTATTCTTCAACCACTTCAACACCTTTTTTTTTTTTTTTTGTTCTTACATGTATATATGTGAAACTATAGTGAGTCCAGATATGCAAATGCATTTCTCTTCTCCTCTGCTATGCCCCTCCAGATTATACTACAAAATTCACAATTATCATTAACTCAATCGATGGAAGGCAAATCCAAATCTTTGTGGCTATTTAGAAAAATCATAAAGTATCTTACCCAAAGTATCGCTCAATCGTATCTAAGTCGAGCATCCCTTGTAAGATGCTTTTTTTGCTAGAATGCCGTGAAGAAATTTGAACACTTGAACACCTATTATCCCTTCCATCACTCTTTTAGACTTCCTTCGCCTTTGTTCTCAATCTATTCCAAATTCACTGATCTTTTGTCAAATTTGAAGAGAGAAGCCCTAGTGCTAAAATGAAGATTCACTTATCACTGATCTTGTTTTAGTCTTCTGTCAAATTGAATAGAGAAGCCTTAATTAGTACTAAAGTGTTTGAATTGATGAAGAAAGAATGGGAATCGGTATCATCAACTGATGAAGAGAAGTGTTTGATTTGGTAGAATTCTCATGAGCAGCACACTTGAGAGTAAGTTGGCAGGAATAACAATAGTGGAGGGACAAAAATATCCTCTATTATTTTTGCCAGGTCAGAGATAAGGTGTTGACTTGCCGGAATTGGGTTGGAATGACCAAATAATTTTCACGAATATTTATTGAGGACTTAATAAGTTAAAATTAAAGATTATGGACCAAATTGGTCAGTAAAATAATGTTCAGGGACAAAACCCGCCAATTTGCCCTTTTCTTTTCAATAGCTACATATCCTTTACATTTTTTAAAATATTTTTAAAAATCATTTTTAATACGTTCAGACATGTAAATAAGATAATGATTTAATTCAATAAGAGTAATATGTTATTTTAAAACAAAGTGTATTTTTTTTTTTACAAAATTAAGATGTTAGTTTAACCATATCTACCAGACTTTTATATTTTCCTCCAAGAAAAAATAAAAACCCAGCCAAATGGCCATTTTTCCCCCTAACAGAAAATAAAAACAGCCATTTTTACCTTTTTCCTTGCTTTCACAAAATAACAATAGATTCTGCTGTTACTACAAATCTTTGTTTTATTATTTATTTTTATCATTTTTGGTATTTTATTTTAGGTTGAAAGATTTACTCTAGTTTGTTTGTTTTATATATATTTTTTATTTTTCAGAAGGAACTCTACCTTGTAATAGGATATCGAATTGAAAACCCCGAATAATTTGAAATTGATAAGAGTTAATACCAAATTGCACAATACACTAAATTCATTATGCACTTATCTTTGGGAACCTCTTTTGTACAAGGGCAGAAGAGAAGTGAAAAAACCAACCATGTTACAAATACCAAAAAAGAATTCCTTGGTCTTCTTTTATTTTATTTTTGAAAAAATAAAATTCTTTGCTCCCAATGCGAGACATCGTCTAAACAAATTCTTATCCTTCGGGATCATTTCAAGATTCTTCTTGAAGAAAAAATGTAGGTCTAAATGCGAGCCTTGTAAAAGCTGCAGTCTGGTACATTTGCATCTAAAAGTTAATAGGTAAAATTCAGAAGCTGAATCGAAGTTAAACGTGCATTTTGATGGAAAGAGCCACCAAAAACTGTTGTCCGAACACCCGAAACACGATACTACAAGAACAGCAGGTAAGAAATGGTAGATATATCCAGTTGCAGAAATGAAAAGAACCACGAGGCAGGTGATCCTTTTATATTAAAATTGAATGCGTAGAGACTCGTTAAAGAAACATTCAACATTGCGCTACCTTATGCTAAATGAGTTACTACAAAATCCATGAGCAATGATTATCATACAGTGAACCTTTCTTTTCAAGCTAGTACATATTTTGTCAAAGTAAACTTGCATTTTGGGATAACCACAAGAGAAAAAATATAGGTATTCAGTTTCAGAAGGGCGATTTAAGCAGAAATTTAAGGAAGTCGGCAGAAATATTAGAGCGCGTTTGCGATAAAAAGTGGAAATAAGTGCTCCATCGTTGTGAACTACTTGAAAATAACATTCATTTCCACAAATCCATAATTGGAAGCCCTAAAATCTGAGAATTTTAGAGAGCAAAAACAACCAGCAGATGACTTACACAGTGCACAAAAAAGGCATACATAACTTTTAAGACCATCTGCAGAAACAAACACTTTGAAAGTTGTTGCATCAGAAGTAAACGAGCACACTTGCACAAAAGAGAGGGAAGGAAGCTTAAAAAGAGCCACTCATAATGCGCCATCCAAGAGAGCCCTCAAAACTTCTTCAAGTGCCAAGGTTACAAACATCTTGCGGCAATAATTCCTCATCAAAACCTCTTAGCTCTCATCCTCAGTCCAAGAAAGAGAGAAGGGCATAAAGAACAGAAATTAGTGAAGAGAAAGACAAAATGGTTGGAGATTAAGATAGAAGCTAACCAAGAAAACACACCCAAGGAGACTTTTTTCATTTTGTTCTTTAGGATAACCCTCCAGTTTCAAATCCTTTGCATTTTATCCCCAATGAAACAAATTTAAGTTGCTTTCTCAGTTTGCCTACCATATTTTTGACAAAATTAATACTCCAGTTTGTTGTCAAATTTCCCAAACTTCGGGACTAAAAATCTGGGGCTGACACCATTAACGAACTACAAACTATAACAATTAGAATCAAAAGAAGAAAAAAAAAAGAGAGTCCTCTCTCTCTCTCTCTCTCTCTCTCTCTCTCTCTTTCTCTCTCTCAAACACACAAGTGCGTGCACACACACACAAACTTTGTCTCAGCAGTAATTCTGCTAGGTTACATCCGATCTTCCTAAGACCACCTATCACTTTAGATGCAATCCTTTAACTAATTCCCATAAATGATAATATAAATGCTAGAAGCCCAGAAGACAATCCAAATCAAGTCTATGGTGATTAATGTGTTGACATGCCTGTGGACAAAGAATCCATAACCAATAGAAGACACAGTATTTTCCTTTGTCGCCATAACCATTGACTGGATATCCTTGCAAAATTGATCCACGGTGGAAATGTCTCCCGCTGACATTACCAAGACACTACATTTTTATATTATGTTGCTTTATTTATTTATTTTAGGTAAATTATAGAGAAGAATTTTGCCCCCATTGATTTTTGTTTATTTTCTCTTGTATGTTTCACTCATTGTGATGTAGATCTTGAATAAGTGCTAGACACATGAAATACACAATTTCTATTTCCCAACCCCCCCCCCCCCCCCCCCAAAAAAAAGTGAATGTCCAATTGAATATAACACGTGTGCGTGCACACACTGATAGAGACAAGTGGCAGCAACCAGTAGGAGGGGAAAAGTTGATTCTAAAGACCAAGCCTTAATTTGGCATAGCCTAGATGATGGACAGCTCGTATGGGAGTTAGAATAGTAATGAGTCTTTGTTTTTTAGTAATAAGTCTTTCCTTTAGATTGTTTTTTTATGAGCTTCAGGATTTAGAGTATTTTGGTAACTAGTGGGTTTGGAGAAGTTCCTAAAGTTTAAGTTTCTATTCCTAAACTGGTTGGTTTCCTAAGGAATCTAGTCCTAGTTAGTGTAGCAATTTGGGTCTATAAATAGAGAAGTTCTCTATTACCTATGTATGTTTTCCTTTATTCAATTAAAAGAATCTACACATTGTTTCTGTAATTTCTGGTTGTGAGACAAAATCAAACCCTAAGGTGTGACGCCTAGAGTTTCTCCTTCTTCTTCCCTCAACGTGTTGCTATGCATTGTCATCAATTTCTTTGCTAGAACTTTGAACTTTCAGCAACTAAACCTAGCTGTTCCAGTTTTCAAAAATTACTTGGACTGCCTACGCCTGTCCTGCATCACACACATACAGAGTTTTTTGCTTTTCCATTTACTAACCCCAATTATGTTAAATGCACACATTTTTAGTACGAAACTATAAGTCTAAACTATACAAAACCATAGCCTCTAGGGATCATCCAATGTAATGTTTGATAGTTGAATTTTATCCCCACTGAAGTCAAACTTGAACTCTACCTGTGTAAACCTTGAATACGTCTGAGATACACACCAAATGTGCAATCTAACTTCTTATTAAGTGCTTCCTCCAGCATGCACAACAGAAAACAAATGACATAATCTACTTTCAAGAATATCTAGAAGAACTGAATTGTTTAAGGGAAACATCCCAAGGCAAGCTTCAGAAACAAGATTCCAGGTCTAAAATTTATTTATCTTCCTTTCCTAAAACATATTTGACGAGATGGTGTAGAAAGGAACTCTTTTGATAGGCTTCCAGCATAAACCTGGTAGCAAAACCACAAAATGAAAGTCCATACAAGATAGCCAGTAATTTCTATCAGTTCCTTTTTCAGGGGCTTAAACATTATAAAACCATGAAATCTAGGCTTGATTAATGTCTCACTTAGTGAAAATAATTTCTGGACACACAGAACCAATGTTATTATTGAAAGCAACTATTTGTTATAAGTAACAAACCCATATCATTTAAGAGAAACTATCCCCTAACAGCACAAACCAGAATACAGAGAAAGTTTTATGCTAAATGAGGAACCAAGGACTGTTGTAATCAAAATAGCAATCATGTAAAAGCTAAAACCTCTCTATAAACAGCTTTCAACATAGAGAATAATCATGTAAGGTCATATGAGTCACTGTTGAATTGATACAGGATACCGAATGCTAATGCAAATAACAAAATCGCTCCATCTAGTTGGCATAAAGGATTTATATTCCTAATGAAAAAAAAATACAGAACTGGTGGCAACAATAAAAATGACTACCATACTCCATTAACGAATGTAAACATGTTTACTAATCTATTAACATCCAATGGTTCTACAACTACAAGAACACAATTGAAGTTCATGAAAGTTTTTTAAAGGAATACACTTGAAAAATGTTTCTACCTTATATTCGAGTACAAGATGAGTCAAAATCATCAGGAGCAACTCTAGCAATCCAGTTGCTAAGTGTCTTCTTGATATCAGCATGATTAACATAAGCCAACTCATACATACTGCATAAATTCACCACAAGTGTCTCATTTAGTGCCACAGTAGGAACCCTCTCCAAAGCATTCTCCAACACCTTAATCGAATCAGATAAGTTCCTCAAGTACATTAAACAAAGTGCCTTGTTGTTAATTGCAACCAAATCCAATCCATCCCTCTCTATACACTCCTCATACTCCCTCACAGCAGACACGTAATCCTTTCCAACCAAATACATCAATGCCTTATTCCTGCTCACCAAATTCTTTAACCCCATTTCATCTTTTCCGCTAACATTTCCCACCAACCTCTCTACTTCTCCAAACGTCTTCTTTGCCCCTTCCAAATCACCATACTGCATCTGTACATACCCCAATTTTGACACTAGAATGGCATCTCTACCGTTTTCTTCCTCACTCACTAAACCCCTGAGCAAATCAACGGAAATCTTAAACTCTTTCACGCTCAAATGATAACTAATTATTGTATTTACTACAAAAACTTCCCGTTTACGCCACAAATCACTAGAATTACTATCTAAGTTTTTCCTTTTCCCCCGAATAAAGTCAAGAACAGTATAAAACCGATCAAGGGACTGCTGGCGGTGGCCAATGGTCGACGGTAGATGGGCATGGAGCCACCGGAGAGCAAAGGGTACCATTGAACCACGTTGATTTGGGTAATGAAGAGGGTAATATTCATACTGATACTGTGAGCTATTTAGATGGTCATTGTCTTGATCATCGAGGTGGGATTGCAGCTCGTTATGGGCATCATTGAAACGGCGTAATTTGCTGAGAGCGAGGAGATTGAAAGTGAGGTAAATGAGGTGTTCGTGAGGCTTCGTTAAGAGCGAAAGCGACCGGGCTCGAGCTACTTTGTCGAGAATTGTCCGCCATGATCCTCGGCAAGCGAGGTCTTGGAGGGAGCTGAGGTCATGGCAGAGAGAGTTAAGGGAACTGTATGGGTTATTTAAGGGGTCCAGAAGATCGATGGACGGAGTGGTGCTCTCTGAAGTGATTGGATCGGTGGAGGTTGTCTTTGCTGAAATTGGATCGGTGGCGGAGCTAGTTGTATCCATGGCGGAGGATGGTGGCCGTGGTGGCTTCAGAGTGTGAAATTAGCTGGCGCAGGAGATCGAATCTGAACGATGTACTAACATAGCCCATCAAATATCAAGTGGAAAAAATTATGGGATTTACCAATTCTAAAGCCCACCTAATCAATCCATTACAAGAGTTTAATATTGGGCTCAAGATATTTGGGTCTACATTGGATAATTTATGCGATTAATAAGCCGGGGGAAGGGCCTACCCGAACTAGCTAATTACATTTGCAGTGGAATAAAATCTGGGCTTCACTACTTCCAGAGCCTGCTTAATCAATCGACGCAAGACGTTTTTCCAGAGCAAGAAATACTTGGGCCAATTTCTTTGCAAGCTTTTCTAAACGAATATTATTTTCGATATTTTGAAACAAAAAAAATCTACTTAATGCAAATAAATTTTATTTATAAAATATTAAAAATTTTATTATTCACTTTAAATAAATTAAAATATTGATCTTTTAGTACATTATAAAATTCAAAATTAAACTTATATTTTTTTGTTAAAAAAACTTGATATTAACTCAATTCAAATACACCTTTATTCTATAAATATACTTTTATTAAAGTAATTAATAAATTTAGTCTATTAACTATTTAGTTTGTTTTAAAATAGAAAATAATATTTTCTCTTCTTTTTTCACCTATTCATTTTTTTCATAACTTTTATCCCAACCACTTTCTACACGTCGGAATCCCCTAGAAATAAATATGTATTACTCATGTGCTTTATTTATAAAGGGTAAAATGTTGTTTTGGGTTGACCCCTTCTATTTATTAATTAGTTTATTTTAAAACAAACCAAAAAAAAAAAATTGGTCCATCAACTAATTTTTTTTGGGGGGGGTGGGGGGGAATATTTTTACGAAATTGACCCCGATAATCGTACTTAAGAGTCTCCGCAAAGGTGTCCAATATAAGGCTCCAAAATGGGCCAACCAATAATCATATTGCTATCAAAGTCCAAAACCTCTACGTTTCCACTCCTAGAAAATTATTTTTGACACTTCTTGATCGCATATCATTAATCAAAGATGAGCATACTAATTTTCAAATATAACAAATCTTTTAACGAAATCCACCAATGAGGCTATTGTAAAATGAATCTAAGCCTCAAGACTTGAATAGCTGCCCATTGTTATAAATAATTATATTGAAAGATTATTATTTGAAAAGGAAACTAACCTCATTTTGTAACTATTCTTAAATAAAGTCTGAAAGAATTTCTCCGTTTTTCTATTCAAATAATATATATATATATATATATGTGTGTGTGTGTGTTGGGCACCTCTCTAATATTCTTGAATTCAACAAAATAAAGGATTAGATTTAGATTAATTTTTCACAATGTACTAATTTGACTATAATATGAAGGGATGTTGTTAGTAAAATTATTTCCAAATAAAAATAAGGATCTTGAAAGATTTTATTCATAATAAAGTAAGAGATAAAGCTCCACAATTACTAGTATTCCATAGTAGTAAATTTTGTTTGAGTTTTAAATGGTTAGATTTATCTTTCAACAATTTCAATGGTGGATTTTCTTTACAAATTTATAATATTATAGGACTAGTGTACTTGTCATTAATGAGTAATTTGTTATTAAAAAAAAGTTGAAAAGCTTCTGAATGTAAAAGTTTGAATATTTTAGACCTTAGTAATCATTTGTGCTCCTTTCTTGGTTAGTAAACTTTGTGAACTTGAATGAGTTTTCAAATAGAGATTTTATGAGTATGATTGTTGGGATCAATTCCATTAAATTATTCTTGTAGGAGCTAACTGAGATAAAAAAAAAAATTAAAAATAGTTGATGAATGAAAAATAAAAAATGTTTTCGATCCTTTTAAAGACAAGTTAAATAGTTCATCAACCTTAATCTTTTATAAATAAAACACATGAGCGGGACATATTTAATTTTGCGGAATTTTGTTATGTAGGAGGGGATTGATTTCTTAATTTACAAAAAAATAAAATAAATTAATAGATAAAAAAGGAAGAAAAATATTTAATTTATTTTAAAATAAACTAAATAGTTAATGAATTAAAAATTTTAATTATTCTTTTCTTGTAATAATTAGAAAACAAGTGATACCTTAGTACATGTATGATTGATCAAATTATAAACTTAAGAGTAGCAATCTCCAAATAAATTCAAGAGGAATAATGTTGAAGCCTGTTGTATTTTTTTAAATTTCATTTTTTTTCATTTCTGGCACTGAATATCTAACTCATATAGTCCAAAAAATTCATTACTCTGCTATATAACTATTAAATAGAAACTATCACATAATACTGTGTCATCATTGATTTATTATTAAAAATTTATATATGATTGAAGAAGTCACTAACATTATTTTTTTAAGAGAAAATAGAGAAGAAAAAAAAAAAATGTATGACTGTCTTCACTACCGCTAAGCTCCTGAATTCTCCATTGGGAGGGACAAGGATTAAAATCCAGCCTCGAGAGATCAAATCCAAGTACTTTAGCTTGCTTTTGTGTTGTGCTCCGTGGATAATCATCCAAATTCTCTTTTTGAAGTGGAAAGAAAGACCAACGGATCGCAGACAGAAAGAAAGTTATATACAGACGTATTCAATTTAAAATATCATATATCAATTTCACTGAGGTATTTAATTATAATAAAATATAATATAAAAATAGAATTTAATTAATTCAAATTTTAAATTTTAAATTTTTATTTTCAAAAATTAATACTAAATATTTAAATATTAATTTTTTCAATAGAGTTCTAGAGGTTCACCGAAAACATCTCTATTTCATCTTCCAATGGACAAATATTTGTTAGGTAGAGACAAACTTGATTCCATGTCTTATTAAATAAAAACAGTGGGTTGTGGTAGTCTGCTAGAGATGGTGTGAAAGTTCACCAAAAAGGAAGACTCTTATCAGATTCACGTTCTCTTAAAGATTAAAACGGTGTATGCATGTGTAAAATGTGTTCATGATCACAGATTCGTACAAAGAGAAGGACCTTTTCTTGTGCGATTTTTCAAAAACAAACCACATCGTCAATTGCCTGGTAGAACCACAACTTCACAATCTCGGGAAGGGGGGCTTAAAGAGTTCTTTAGTTACAAGTTCAGACAATAAATGCCAGAAATAGGAAACTTAACAAGAAAATAGAATTTTGAGTAAGTTAAGAATAAAAGTAGTTTCAAGTATTTGGGGATGTGCAAGTGCTAACCATGCCTCACTCTTATACTTTTTTTGGTATAATTTTTTACATATTTTATACAACTATTGATTTCTAATTTTATATATGCAAATAGTTATATTTTCTATATGCTCTCTCTTTCTTATGAAAATTGGCCTACTATTTTAAAACGTTTTAAAATAATTAATATTTTTATAAAAAGAATGTTTTTAATATATACTATATCCAAGCTAATATTCTTATAGTAAATTACACCCTATTAAATTGATAAAGATTTGTATAAGGGTATATTCTTTTATTAAATTGCTAAAATATCAAAATTTTATCTTTTTGCAATTTTAATTTTTGTGCAGTGCTATAGTTTATGAACTAAAAAAGGAATAAATCTTTTGTACAACAACAATAAACTAAACCTTAATCCCAAGTAACTTGGGGTCGGCTATATGAACCAATGTCAGGCAACGTGTGGTCATCTACATGAATCCTCTCTCGCCACTTTTTTCTATCGAACATCATACTTTCATCCAAATCTAACAAAGACATATCTCTCTTAATTACCTCTATCCATGTCGTTTTAGGCATACCTCTACCTCTACCTCTGTCTAACTTATCCTGCCTCACTCTCTCCATCGCCCTAATAGGAGCATCCCTCGATCTTCTCTGAATGTGTCCAAACCAACGCAGACAACTTTCTCTCATCTTTTCCTCAATAGATGCCACACCCATCTTTTCCCAAATGATCTCATTTCTAACTCTATCATTCCTAGTATATCCACACATCCACCGTAACATACGCATCTCAACTACTTTCATTTTTTGAATATGACACCTTTTAACTGTCCAACATTCCGTATCATATAACAAAGCAGGTCGTACGACTGCCTTGTAAAACTTTCCCTTTAAATTCAACGGTGCATTACGATCACAAAGAATACCAGTCGCACTCCTCCATTTCAACCAACCCGCCTTAACTCGATATGCAATGTCGCTATCGAGCTCTCCGTCTTTCTAAATAATAGATTCTAGATAGTGAAAACAATCAGCTAACGGTATATCTCTACCTTCCAAAGTTACACTTTGGGCTATGTTTCTGCTACCACTAAACTTGCATCCCATATATTTTGTTTTACTCCTACTAATTCTGAAACCCTTGGATTCCAATATCTGCCGCCATAACTCCAATTTAGCATTTACACCGGCTCTAGTCTCATCAATTAATACAATATCATCCGCAAACAACATACACCATGGCACAGCCTCCTGTATAGTGCAGGTCAACTCATCCATAATGGCTGCAAAGAGGAAAGGGCTAAGCACTGATATTTGATGCACCCCGATATTAATAGGGAATTCTGCAGTCACTCCGGCGCCAGTCCTTACACTTGTACATGCTCCCTCATACATATCTTTAATGAGAGTAATATACTTTATTGATACACCTTTCTTGGCCAGCACCCACCAAACTACTTCTCTAGGAACCCTGTCATAGGCTTTTTCCAGGTCAATAAATACCATATGTAAATCTTTCTTTCTTTCCCTATGATATTCAATCATCTGCCGTAATAAATGAATTGCCTCTGTAGTGGAATGCCCAGGCATAAAACCAAACTGATTATCTGAAATTTGTATAATGCCCCGTAACCTCTGTTCAATCACTTTCTCACAAAGCTTCATAGTATGAATCATGAGTTTAATCTCACGGTAATTGGCACAATCCTGGACATCTCCTTTATTCTTGTACAGAGGAATCAGAGTACTCTTCCTCCACTCTGTAGGCATCCTATTAACTTTATATATCTTGTTGAACAGACTTGTTAGCCACGTAATACCTATATCTCCTAAACATTTTCAAACCTCGATCGGTATACCATCCGGTCCTACAGCTTTTTTTGGGCTCATCCTTTTAAGGGCATCACGGACTTCATGCTTCTGAATACGATGAATCCATGCACAGTTAACCTTTTCGTTTGAAAGCGCCAGGCTACCTACACTCGGAACTTGGACTTGACTCCCGTTGAATAATTTATCAAAATATGATCTCCATCTCTCATTTATTTCTTCATTCTTAACTAAAACATTGTGGTTTTCGTCCTTTACACATTTCACTACACCTATATCCCTCGTCTTCTTCTCCTTGTAATGCACCAGTCTATATGTATTCTTCTCTCCGTCTTTGGTACCTAACTTTTCATATAAATCCTTGTAAACTATGGCTCTTGCGTT
Source organism: Voacanga thouarsii (assembly GCA_026120185.1). NCBI lineage: Eukaryota > Viridiplantae > Streptophyta > Magnoliopsida > Gentianales > Apocynaceae > Voacanga > Voacanga thouarsii. Next base: position 2,387,907 of record JANUWF010001704.1, read on the forward strand.
TCTGATAGCTTCTTTAGCTTTTCTTCTTGCGACCTTGTATTTCTCAAAATTTTCATTACTCCTACACCTTCCTAGGTTTCTATAGCACTCTCTTTTACTCCTTACGGCTTCTTTCACTTCGTTGTTCCACCACGACACATCATTGTTAAGAGGGATTTTTCCTTTAGATTCCCCAAGCATTTCCTTAGCTACTGTCCTAATACATTGAGCCATCTTTCTCCACATAGTATCTGGATCCGAATCCATATCAGAAGACCAATTATCCGCCTCAACTACCTTATTGACAAAGGCTATTCTTTCATCCCCCTGAAGCCTCCACCACCTAATCCTAGGGTCAACTCGAAAATTCTATTGCTTACTCTTTTTCCTAAAATTAAAATTAAGGACTAACAGCCTGTGTTGCGTAACTACACTCTCACCTGGAATAACTTTACAATCCATACACCCACTACGAAACCTACGCCCCATAATAAAGAAGTCTATCGGACTGGCATTTAACCCGCTTCTAAAGGTCACTAAGTAAGAATCTCTCTTCTTAAACCAAGTATTTGCTATGGTCAAATCATAGGCCAAGGCAAAATCAAGAATAGCAATTCCTGCTTCGTTTTTAGCTCCGAAACCCTGACTTCCATGAACATTCTCGAACCCGCTTTTATCAGTACCTATATGTCCGTTTAGATCACCACCAATGAAAAGCTTTTCTACACACGGTACACTCTGGACAATCTCATCTAAATCATCCCAGAACTGTTGCCTAACCGAATCATCGAGTCCTACTTGCGGCGCATACGCACTAATAATAGTAGTAATCTCGCCGCCAATCATGATCTTGATGCTCAAAATCCTATCACTCTTCCTCTGTACTTCAACCACATCATCAATAAACTTACGATCAATAATAATCCCGACTCCATTTCTATTTCTAACTCTACCTGAATACCAAAGCTTATAACCCCATGGAGCGACTACTCTCGCCTTCTCACCTACCCACTTGGTTTCCTGAAGACACAAAATGCTAATCTTTCTCCTCCACATTACCTCAATTAGCTCTGTCAATCTACTGATCAAAGATCCTATATTCCATGTAGCTAGACGAATCCTATCCCTATAGACTGTCTTTTTACCCTACACCCTTGCATATTTGACACCGCATCCGGGGACCGACACGGCGCGTTGCTTCCGAGCAACGACTTAACAACCCTCGCATATTTATCACTACACCCGGGTCTAGGAAGTGCAGCGTGTCGTTGAGTAGGGAATGCCCCCACGAAGTTAATTGATTGGTTCATGTCATAGATGTGACTATATTTTACGCTAGCCGTCACAAGCCTACCGCATCTCTTCTCCTTTATCCGGGCTTGAGACTGGCAATGAACACCGCAAACAAAACCCGTGGAGTTCACAGGCAGAGTTAATAAATCTTTTGTAATACCATATAATATATATAAATATAAAAAGGGAAAAATTAATTCTTCTCTACACACACGTATATACAACACCACCTAAAAAAGAAGAAATATTCATTACCCTTCCTATACGAGGAGAAAATAATCATTAATACTAAAAAAAAAAAATTGATTCGTTGTAAGAATAACATTTTTTAAATAATAAGTTCATATATTTAACTCAATAAATTTCATTTCAGAAATTAAGTTTCCAGCAAAATTTGACATTAAACATGCTTCTTTTACTCTAACCAAATTGGCAGAGAGACTGACTTGACACAAAATTTTATATAAAAATAAAAACTACAATATAATAATATAGTATAATAAACATACAACACATGTAGATTTCAGATATTTTATATTAAATCTAAATATATAAAAGTAATGTGTAAGAGGTATATTGATGTAACCTAAGGGTGTGGATTTAGGTACTAAATGTGTGGATTTAGCTCATCCAAAATTAAAAAAAAAGTAAAACATTCAACAAACTTTCAATTTGAGAATATGCAAAAACTCACAATAAGATATATAGTTCTAAAATAAACTCTAAATAATAAATACAATATATTAAAATACAATATCAATAGTAATAAAATATAAAAAATTTTGAAAATAGAGTATAACTTGAAATTTTAAATATCTTTATATAACTTCATTCATTTAAGATTTAAGAATACCTACAAAATAAAATATCAAATACAAAAATTGTTTGGTTTTGCACAATTAAATATTTTTTTATATTTTACTTTGCAAATAAAATATAAAATTATTTCACAACAATTCAAATTAATAATAATAAAAAAATACTACTTTTGTCTTAAATTAAATACTATCATGATTTTTTAGAAAACTTTAGGAGTGTTTAATAATTTACTATATTTTATTTTATGATAATATATTCTTAAAATATATTAATAATTAATTATTTTATAAATATATATGTATATATGTACACACATACATATTTATAAATAAAAGATATATAAGTATAAATATTAAAAAATAAAAAATTATGAGACAAGTTAGGACAGGTTAGAAATAATACAATCTTAGTTCCTTAACCTGCCCTAACTTGTCAAAAAAGACAATAAATATGTTTATAATTTTATAAAATAAAATTACAAATGACAAATGTACAATTACAAAATTAGAGTTAATTTCTCTATTTATATCAGGATTATCTCATCTAACCCTAGTAGGTTGGAGATTTCTTGATTAAGTGGGGATTAGGATGAGAATAGGCTCGGGCCTTGTCCTCCTACTTGTATTTATTGTCTTTTTGAATAGAGTAATAAGTGACAAATGTACAATTACAAAAAGACAATAACTATGTTTTTAATTTTATAAAATAACATATAATTTAAAATACACAAAGTGTTCAAAAGTGAATTTTTTAAGATAAATAAAATATTACTTATCATTTGAAAAATTAAAACACACCTATAATTTGAGAAAAAAAAAATCAACTTATCTTTATGAGATGGAAGGAAGTTGTAGTTTAACTATGATATCTTAAATAATTTTACTAATAAAATGCCATGTTTTTAAAATGTTTCATTTGTGGGCAAAAAAATCTAAAGAGACATTTATTATGGGAAGATGGAGTAGCTCAAAAGTCAAATAACCATGCTGGATTACCAACGCGAATGGGGACCATTTTCATCGTAATACTAGGCCACCGCGGTCCAAGATGTATATATTTTTCAAGTAACGAAGAGAATCCCAACAAAAATAATTACTTCTTTCGTTCATTTTTGTCTATGCATTTTATCGATTCATAAGTTTTAAAAAAATAAAAATTTTTAATTAATTAATTAACAATTTCTATTTTACGTTTCAAAAATCTCTTTTTTTTTATTAAAGAGTAATCAAATTTTAAAATTTTATATGTTGTAAACATATTTAATTTATTCCCATTTCTATTACAAGTACACAAATATTCATTATATTAAAGAGAGATATTTGTGAAAAAATAACAATTAATATAGTTTTGATTTACTAATAAAATAGATAAATTGAGATAAAAATTTTAATTGAAATTGATAGATAAAAGGAGATGGAGAAAATACTTTTAGAGAAAAATGCCAAAAAAAGAAATGACACAAAAGAAGCATCATATCAACATAATGACTTTTAGAGAATGAGTGAGGAAGGAAGAGATAGAGGAATCGAAATGCTCTTCAAGTCTTATCATATTGCCTCTCGATAATAAATTTTATCATTAACTTTGATGCTACAATATTGTTGTCATAATAATTCAATTATTAATTATTTAATTGTAATTCAAAAAGATGAAATCAAATTCCTAACTATTGAACTGCTACAACGACCAAGAGTTAATGAATTTACGCCTCTTCGAGAACTAGTCACAAACTTCATATAAATTATATTTTGTTATAAAATTAGGGTAGTGTTAGAATCAAATCTTCACACTACACACTAATAAAACTCTAACTATTTTGCACAAGAATTTCTCTCTTTCTTTTCTCTCACAATTTTCTCTAATCTTTCTTTCACTAATCTTTCTTTCACAAAATAATGGTGTATTACAAGCTTAGAGAATAGCTCTATTTATAGAGCTCTAATTAGTGGATTACATCATGGCATACATCATCTTCCACTAATCTTAATTAGTGGTGTCTCCACTAAATGGTGGACATCCATAAAAATCTTCTAATAATTCACATAAATCCATAATTAGTGGAGCCTCCACTAATTAATAAATATTCCAATAATTCATAATACTCCCCCTTGGATGTCCATCCATTACATAAAGAATATGCCTCGTTAAAACCTTACTAGATAAAAACCCGGTGGGAAAAAAATCTAGTGAAGGAAAAAGAGTACACTATTCTATATGTCCATTTATTACTCCCACGATGAGATGATTCCTTTAAATCTTTAAACCGACGCATACCGATTTTATATCTCAACTTTTCAAATGTTGCGATCGGTAAAGTCTTCGTGAAAATATCTGCGAGGTTATCACATGACCGAATTTGTAGCACATCAATTTCACCTTTCTTACGGAGTTCATGAGTAAAGAAGAATTTTGGTGAAATATGTTTTGTCCGATCTCCTTTAATATATCCTCCTCGTAATTGAGCTATGCAAGCTGCATTGTCTTCATAAAGAGGAGTTGGAATACCTTTGATTGATGATAATCCACAACTTTCTCGGATATAATGAATCATGGATCTTAGCCATACACATTCTCGACTTGCTTCATGAATGGCTATAATTTCAACATGATTTGAAGAAGTGGCTGCTATAGATTGTTTCGTAGAACGCCATGATATAGCGAGTATTTCCACATGTAAATAGATAGCCCGTTTGAGAACGTGCTTTATGTGGATCAGATAAATAACCGACATCTGCATAACCTATCAATGTTGGACTGGTTTTATTTGAATAAAATAATCCGAGATCAATTGTACCTTGGAGATATCGAAGGACTTGTTTAATTCCATTCCAATGTCGTCGTGTTGGTGAAGAACTAAATCTTGCTAATAAATTGACGAGCAAAAGCAATATCGGGTCGTGTATTATTAGCAAGATACATCAATGCACCAATTGCCTTTGAGATATGGTACTTCGAGGACCAAGGAGTTCTTCATCATTTTCTTGAGGTCGGAAAGGATCTTTATCCACATTTAATGATCGCACGATCATTGGAATACTCAATGGATGTGCTTTGTCCATGTAAAATCTTTTTAGCACTTTTGTTGTATATGTTGATTGATGAATAAATGTTCCACTCTCCAAATGTTCAATTTGTAAACCAAGGCAAAATTTGGTTTTACCAAAATCCTTGATTTCGAATTCTCTTTTTAAATAATCAATTGTTTCTTGGAGCTCTTCGGGAGTTCCAATAAGATTAATATCATCAACATATATAGCTAATATCACAAATTTAGAACCAGATTTCTTAATAAAAACGCATGGACATACCTGGTCATTTTTAAATCCCGCTTTCAATAAATATTCACTAAGACGTGTAAACCACATGCGCCCAGATTGCTTCGAGGCCATATAATGATTTACGCAACTTGATGGAGTAATTTTCACGAGGATAATGTTTATATGCTTGAGGCATATGAAATCCTTCGGGGATTTTCATGTAAACATCATTTTCTAAATTTCCATACAAGTAAGCGGTGACAACATCTAATAGGCGCATATCTATCTTTTCATGTCTTGCTAAGCTGATAAGATATCGGAGTGTAATAGCATCAACAACGGGAGAATAAGTTTCATCATAATCAATACCTGGTCTTTGTGAAAAACCTTGGGCTACTAATCGCGCTTTATATCGAACGATTTCACTCTTTTCATTGCGCTTTCGCACAAATATCCATTTGTAGCCAACGGGTTTTATACCTTACGGTGTTCGGACTGCAGGTCCGAAGACTTCACGTTTTGCCGGTACATTTAACTCCGATTGAATCGCATCTTTCCATTGCAGCCAATCTTTTCTATGCTGACATTCATCAAGCGATATTGGTTCGGGATCATCATTATCCTGTGTAACATCAAGAGATATATTGTATGCAAATATATTATCAATAACGGTTTCTATCCGATTCCAACTTCTACCGGAAGTAGTATAATTGATAGAAATTTCGGTGTTACTTTCATCAACTTACGGTTCTTTGTCATCGGTTCTCTTCTTGGTCTTTATCATTCTTTTCTTCAATATGATCTTCGGATCATTTAATCCTCTTTTCTTTCAAGGATTTTTATCTTTAGAACCAAGAGGTCGGCCATGCTTTTGGCATGCTTTTGGCTCAGCAGCTATATGTAAAATCTTTTGTTCTGTTGGAACTTCAATTAGAATAGGAGCATTTAGAACTGGCATATGCGATTTTGTTACTCTTCTAGAGTCAACAAAAGTGTCTGGCATTTGATTTGCAATGCTTTACAAATGAATTATCTTTTGAACTTCAAGTTCACACGCGCTTGTATGTGGATCAAGATAATTTAATGATGTTGTCCAATCACGATCTTTCTTGTACTGTTTCTATTCTCCCCCTAATTTAGGGAATAATGATTTCACAAGAGAATAAGAAAAGAAATATAAGAAAATGATGACAAGTAGGAAATGCCAAGAAAAATATCTCCCTTTTTTTTTTCACTCTTCCCGATACCGACTTTTCCTCTTCCTCTCTTGTCTTTTCTTCTCCTCCGACCCTCTACCTACCATCTACCTCTTCTTCTTCCTCATACAGATATATATATATATATATATATATATATATGTATCGATATATATATATCAGTTATCAGTCATTAGTAAACATCAAAAACAAAAATCACAAAGCAGATATGTAGACTCGTAATTCATGTGAGACATGGTCAAATTTTGACTTAGTTTACGCAGCGAGATGTTGATGTATTTTCATTTCCAAACCAACCGCTTACGCCTAATTCGAACACGAGAAGATTTTGATATGTTTTCCTTTCCAAACCAACCACTTCCTCCTAATTTCGGGTGAGATACCTTTGATGGCTTCCATTTGTTTTTAGTGTGCTTGATAATGAAATTAAACTCTCTTTTGGTTTGTTTTTTATGTAAATCGGTGGAAGTTTTGAATATCTTGCTTTGGACCAAGTTGATCTGCTCCTACAAGAGGCTGCTTTTGATACTATTCCTCTTGATACTATTCCTTTGAATGAGGATATGCTTGTGCATGATCCTTTCTACTCTCTAATGGATTTTGAACAAAGCCAGAATATGTTTCCAAGTTATTATATATTTAAACATGGATTTTGAATGGTATTACCTTTACTGATATTATTTTCTTTTTCTAGGAGAAATAATAAGTGGTCTTGGCAGCGAAGTCGGAGTAAGTACTCATGAAATGCATAATATCGAAGTTCAAGATATTATTGCAGACAAAATTCCTGGGGAGAAGAAGATGATCAAGAGGCAGAGAGAGAAGAAGGGCAATAACTCTCAAACACTATCAAGAGAAACAATTTCGCAGTACTTTTACCTACCAATCATGAGCGCGACCAAAGAAGCCGAATATTGGCATAACCCGTCTCAAGAAAAGATGTAGGGAGTTAGGAATTCGTCGATGGCCTCACGGGAAATTGGTGAGCTTGGAGACCATAATCAAGAATGTTCAAGTTCTCTCTCATACATACTTATAATTTGTAAGTATGAAACTACGAAAGATTTATAAGTAAATAACCGATGATATCACTTCGATTTACGGGATATGCAAAATAAAGAAGAAGGAGGACATATGGGTGAGAAGAAATTACAAGAAGCCATTGCGACATCTGGAATGTGAAAAACGAGTTGGTGGAAGAAAGTCCTAATACGCGAGTTAGAGGACCAAACACAGAAATTGAGACAAGCATGCTTCAAGGCCAAATATAATAAGAAATATAATAAACTTAAGGAGATCATAAAATCTCAAGACTCATTTCGCGAGTAATTTTACGGCTACTTACTGCTGCTAGTCTCGATCTTTGGCTCAAAAGGGAAAGAAAAGGAGGAGGATGTCGAAAAAGAGAGAGTTGAAGTCCATAATTACTAATTGTTTGTCGTCCTCTAATGTAAATATTGAAAAAGAACAATTACAAACCTTCATCTTACATTTGTCGGCTCAATTACAAAAGAGCAACTATAAGCATGTATCATCAAGTTCATACGAACACTAGTGCTATGAATAAAAGATGTGATGCTTATTATTAATGGAAATATCTTTTTCCCTTATTATCTTTTCGTTCCACTTCGGGTGGCCGGTATTTCTACGTGATAAGGGAAATATCGAGTGTGTCCATGACCATAACCACGGCCACTTGCCACAACTACGACTATAACGATGGCTTCTACTGGAGCCAACGGCATTCACTTCAGGAGTCTTTGTTGAGCCGATTCATCCGGTTTCATGATTTCTCAATAATAACTCATGTTAAAGTTGTCAATTTTGGATACCCTTTTTCTCGATATTATTCTTGTAGAACATGAAAAATGGAGAATGTCTTCTCCAATATAACTTCATCGATAAATTTTTCTCCGTAAAATTTTTAACTAAGATGTAGTTTTATACATCACGGAGTTCACGGTTTTACAATCTTGCAACTTCGGGTGCAACCATTCATACCGTGCGATGGGTAGTACGACCATCTTCAGGTGGTCAAATCTTTCTTTTTATCCACATGACATATGGATCTCCTTTTTTTAGCATTTAGATGCATTTTTGTATGACATATAATTTTTTTCAGAAATATCAAGGGTTACAAATTCGAATTTAGCGAGATCAATAAATGCGTACTGTCTTACGGCTTTAATAACGGCGAGAGACTCGTGCTGATAACGTGTTATAAAATTAGGGTAGTGTTAGAATCAAATCTTCACACTACACACTAATAAAACTCTAACTATTTTGCACAAGAATTTCTCTCTTTCTTTTCTCTCACAATTTTCTCTAATCTTTCTTTCACTAATATTTCTTTCACAAAATAATGGTGTATTACAAGCTTAGAGAATAGCTCTATTTATAGAGCTCTAATTAGTGGATTACATCATGGCATACATCATCTTCCACTAATCTTAATTAGTGGTGTCTCCACTAAATGGTGGACATCCATAAAAATCTTCTAATAATTCACATAAATCCATAATTAGTGGAGCCTCCACTAATTAATAAATATTCCAATAATTCATAATATATTTTGATTTGTTAAATTATTATTTCCCTGTCAAAAATATATACGTTTTTAGAATAATCTTTTCTTTTCAAAATAAAAATATTTTTATAAATATTAATAATATTCTTCTAGTACGATTTTTATTTTATTTAATCTTACTTTTCTCTTTCATTTTAAATACTACATTCTTCTTCTTTTTTTTTTACTACCTATGTCCCTATAACGATAGACCTACGACTATTTTCACATCAAATATAGTTAATGTAATAATTTCTCTTAACATTTTACTCATATACTCTTTAATTAAATAGCTCATGTTACTAAATTATTTTTAAAACTATGTAAATCTAACTTCTTTTACTTGTAATTTTTTTCCCAATGAAAATAATTAATGTTTTTATTGATAATTGAGAGTACTTGTTCACAAAAAATTGTACGTTAATTGAGGGTATATTAGGAAATTGATATGCTTCATGTATTTCAAAATAACTATTACTATTATACTCTTGGCATCCTAAAAATTATGTCAATTTAGAACATGACACATAGATTAAGAAATTAATAAAATTTGTATAATTATAATAAAAAAGATTATTATATTCCTAAATAAAAGTAAATATTTATTAATTATTTTCCTCTATACATTCATAAGAAATGTACATATTTAAGGAATCAAATGGTTGAAGGAGGGGTAAATTTGAAATATAAGTAATAGATTTATTCTTGATTTTGCAATTGACAAATATTTTGGTACAACAAAAATAGAAAATTTTAACATGATTTTTAAGATGGAGGGAGTACCAATTACACAAATTTAGAAAATCTAGGCTTCTATGAATTTTTTTAGCAAAAAAGACTAAATTACTTTCATTGAAAATTATAAAGTTATTTTAAAATTTAAAAATTAATTAATATTTTATTTTGGTATCGTAATAAATAATAAAAAGTACAATTACAAAAATAAAATAAATATATTTTTAATTTTATAAATTGATAGATAATTTAAAACATACAAAGTGTTCAAATGTGAATTTTTTGAGACGAATAGACTGTTCCTATTCATTTGAAAAATAAAACATGCCTATAATTTGGGACAAATAAAAAATAACAAAGTAATCTTATCTTTATGAGATGAAAGGAGCATGTAGTATAACTGTTATATTTTAAATAATTTAACTTATAGATGCCATGTTTTTAAAATGTTTCATTTGTGGGCAAAATCTAGAGAGACATTTATTATGGGAAGATGGAATAGCTCAAAACCACGTCGAATTACCAACAACTTGGGGAATGGGGAACATTTTCATTTTACTCTAGAATATGGCACCGTGGTCCAAAGACCAATATGTTTCCCAAGTAATGACCAGAATCTCAACAGAAATAATTACTCGCTCTCTCTCTCTCTTTTAAAATAGATATTCTAACTGTTTCTTTTATTTGTTTATTTTAATTAAGATTTTAATTTTAATTTATTTATTTGATTGACAAATTAAGACTATATTAATTGTTATTTTTTCACAAATATTTCTTTTTAATACAATGAGTATTATGCACTTGTAGTGGGAAATAGAAGTAAATTAAATATATTTACAACACATTAAGTTTTGAAATTTGATTACTCCTTAATAAAAAAAGAGATTCTTCTAAGATAAAATAGAAAATATTAATTAATTAATAAAAAATCTTATTTTTTTTTAAAACTTGTAAACCAGTTAAAATAGACCGATAAAAGGGGACTGAGGGAGTATTCATAAAATCAATTGTATACAGATTAAGAATATTGAAAATAATAGTACAATTTATATAAAATTCATATTCCACCCTTATTAAATACATGACAGCTATTTGTTTTTGAAAATTCTCAAAAAATAAGAAGAAAAAAGAGTTTTGAGAAGTTGTGTAGTTAACTTACAATAAATAAGGGTAAAATATGAAGAAGCTAATCATTAGTTCTAGAAATTTGTACATGAATAGCTATTTTGAAATAAAATAAAATTTTTTTATGAATATCTATTTTGAAATGGAATTAGTACTTTCTATTATTATTATTTTTACGATCTATAGAGTTTTTCAGATAAAAAGATTAAATTATCTTTATTAAAAATTATATAATTATTTTAAAATTCAACAATTAATTAATATTTATAATTTAGTAAAATAATAAATAATAAGAATATATTTAAAAACAAAAATAAATATATTATTTATTTTATAAGATAATAAATAATTTAAAATATGAAAAATTTATAAAATTAACAATTATTTTAACAGAGGTGAACAACTAATTGTCAATATCAGAATTTACGGGATTCCAAACATAAGCTCCTTCATTAGTTGGCCCAAAACTTAATGTTGTCAAAATAACGGTCTGTTTAATAACCCAATTAAGTATTTAAATTAATTAATTAACTTATTTCATTAAGTGTATTTGATAAGTGATATTCCTTTCATTTTAAAATAGATTGATATCCATGAAGTCCTTTATACACAGATAGAACGTCGAAAATAATATTACAATTCAAATAAAGTTCCTATTCTACCTCTATTAAACACATGATAGTTGGTTGGTAAAAATTTTGAAGAAATTGGAAGAAAAAAGGGTTTTGGGAAGTTATGCAGTTGATTTAAAATAAATAAGAATAAAATAGGAAGAAACTAATCATTTATTCTAGAAATATATACATGAATATCTATTTTGAAAAAAAGAAATGTTTCATAAACATCTATTTTGAAACGGAAGAAGTAATATTAAGTCCTTAATTACTTAAGTGCATTTGATAACATATTTTTGCAATCACTTAATTGATTAAGACATACTAAAATCCTATTATAAATTTTAAGTGAATTGAAAGTTTTTTAAGTTTGAAGTGTGTATATATTAAATACTCATCTAATTATTAATATTTAATCTAATTTTTAATAAAGTTTGTTGTAAAAATTAATTATAATTAATTCACAATTTTATAAAAATTAATTCTAATTAATTCACACTTCAAACTTCTTAATTCAGCCCTTAGTCATTGTTAGAAATGAAGGCCATTTTAGTTATTTTAGTTGGAAATCATATTCGTAAAGGATCAACAGGTGTTTGCTATATACTGGGGGAGGCAAAACTATTCCTATCAGCTTCTTTGCTCCGAGGCTTAAGATTTTCCTTTCTGAAAAATTCTTATATGCACCCGGTATATGTGTATTGGTGTATTGAGTAGTTGTACCACTTATAGATAATATTATATACAATATTTGTTGTATAGCTTTTATTATAGGTGCACTACAACAAAAATCTCTTCTAGCTACACTTTTTTTTACGTCATTAATTAAAAGCATCCCTATAATAATGACATTCTCGATGTTTAGAATAAAATGTCGCCAAATATAAAATATAGTGTCATTTTTAATTAAAGTGTCGGCATTTTATATATTTTTCCGACGTTAATGGAAATGTATCATAATATTAAAAAAAAAATTCTCTTCTGGCTGCACTTTTTTTTACGTCATTAATTAAAAGCGTCCTTATAATAATAACATTCCCGATGTTTAGAATAAAATGTCACCAAATAAAAAATATAGCGTCATTTTTTAATTAAAGTGTCGGTATTTTATATATTTTTTCTGATGTTGATAGAAATGCGTCGTAATTTTTTTTTTTTAAAAAATCTCTCATGACTACACTTTTTTTATGTTATTAATTAAAAATATCCTTATAATAATGACATTCCCGTTGTTTAGAATAAAATACCAAAAAATTAAAAATATAGCGTCATTTTTTAAAATATATCGAAATATACGTTTGTATTAAAATTAAAAATTTTAAAGAAACGATATAATTTTATTTTATTTTAACTGTAAAATCCAGTGAAAATTGTTGTGAAAAACTATATAATAGTTGAGAGTATACAAAAGAGTATATGAATATAAATAAATAAATAAATAAATAAATAAATAAATATATATATATATATATATATGAATATGTGAACATATATATTTATGCACATATATATATATACATATATATGTATAAATCATTTAATAAAAAATATAATATAATTGATAATATATAAAAATATAAAATTATATAACTATAAAAAAATATTTTTTAATTAAATAATATAATTTTATATTAAATATAAATATATAAATTTTTGTTGTGTGTTCCGCGGCTAATTCGTTGCTATTTGCCACAGATTTACTATGGAATAACAAAATTACTACTAATCCCTGGCAAATTCGTGCGGCATTTTTTCTTTTTTTTTTTCAATTTTTTTGGGATAATTTATAAAAAAAAAACTTCTTTTTTTTTTTTTTTTTCAAACACTTAGAAAATTTTTTGTTAGAATTCCCAATTTCTTCTTCTTCCCACTTCTTCCTCCTACTCTCTCGCTACTCCGCTCCCCCCGCCTCTTGCCTTCCCCTCCCCACGGCACCCCCTGTCCCGACTCCCCCCTCTCGCCTTTACCCCCTCGTCCTGATCTCCTCCCCCGGTGCCCCCATGTCCCGACTTCCCTTCCCCTGCCACCAGCCACCCCTGCGCCGGCCACCCCCTCACCGGCCACCCCTATGAGTCCCCCGACTCCCCCCTCTCGCCTTTGCCCCCTCCTTCCGATCTCCTCCCCCGATGCCCCCCTCGTCCCGATCTCCTCCCCTGCGACCCCTTCTCCCTATCCCCTACCTCGCGACCCCCTCCCGCCTCACCCCCTTCCCGCCGCACCCTGTCCCCCTTCCGGTGCTAGATGGGTAGCTAGGGCCACCAGCGAAGTTCGCATATTTTTGAGCAAATAGCCCACGTGTTGCTCAAAAACTCCGACTTTTTATGGTAAAAGCGAATTCCGACTTACACCAGTCTATATATCTGAATGAGATGTTGCTTCAAATAACATCGTCATCTTTTTATTCTTTATTCCTGGTTTAATTGTGTATATATTGTTTTGATTCACACAAAAGTGAATTGAATTTCTATTGTTTTGCTCTTACATACATCTCCTTTGTGCTAGTGTGGTAATTTCTATTGTTTTGCTCTTACATACATCTCCTGGTTTTATTGACGGTGCTTACACCACGTCATTAGGTGCAATAAAGACATTTGGTTCCTGCTGTAGTGAACTCCTTGAGGTGAGAGCTCAATTTCATGGACCTAATTCATATATCTTTGTTTAGATTAATAATTAGGGACACATTTGCACATTTGCATCTTCAAGAACTGATCTGGGTCATGTTGTTCAATTTGTTGAATGGGATATCAGTGCATAGTTCTTCTAGATTATCTATGGAAGTTTTCTATTAGGTCCTAAGGTCCTATGCGCGAAATATGTTTAGTGTAGTTTGGATGGGAGTGCATTTGGTCTTTACTATTGCTGACTTCTTACTCTTGAATCTTTGAGGGAGAAGACAATTGAATCTTTGCCTAAGTTTTTAAGACAGGAATAATGGGTACTCATTTCCTATGATTTACAATTCTGAAATAGGGGGGAATAAGAAGTCTTTGGAATTTTAGAACTTTTTAAGCTGTGTTTGTAATTTCATGATTTAGATAGGATGGTAGTGATTCATGATTTAGATTGGATGGTAGCTTGGGAGGGAAATTGCGTGAAGTTTACTTATGAAAACTAAGTAGCCGAATCATTTTCTGCTGAAATTATTTTGTCTCTTAATCATATGTATTCTCAAGTTTTTAATTCAATTGATACTAAACCACTATACCTTGCTATATTATTTTTGAGAATTTTAGATGCTAAGTGAAGCAGAGGTCAATTTTTCTCCCCTCCCCCCCTCCTAGGATACCCGCTGCATCTTTTTTTCTCTTTTTTTAACTTATAATAATGGATCCCCATGAGTGATGGAGGAAAGTGACAAATCCTGATGGCACTACATCTGCAAGTACATTTGTGGATGCATTTTTATGAGAAACCTATTCATCTTATTCACCTGAACTAGAGGTGAAATTTTCCTTACATTTTCTCTTTTTGCTAGTTTGTTACATCTCTGCGTCTTTTCATGTCTATGTTTGCATGATACTAATTTTGAGTCTTTGAAATGATACCATTAGTTGGGGGGTGTACTTGACTACATTTCTTAATTGGACATGGATCACATGCTTTGCAATGCTTATCTTGTTATTTTGCGCAGATGTCAACTCTGGGATGTTTGCAATGATTTTTAGTTGATCCCAAGTTATTTTGACATTTGGGATGCATTATTTTTTTTCATTCTCCATTTAGGAATTTTAGTTCTTGACTCCTCAAGAACAAAGTATATTTGTTAGACTTGAGAGTTTTTGGGGTAAATCTTTTAAATGTTTACCATTGTCTTCTTTATTTGATGTGCAGGACTATTGGACTTTCCATCAACTTGCAGAAATATGAAGACTTATTATTATTACTATTTTTTTTGTTTACCAATGAAATTGAACATTTATATTTAGTTTGATTTATATTGTAGTTAGACATTTGGTAAAATGCTTTTGAGTATGAGTATTTAAATTTTGTTTTAATTTATACGATTTATGATGCGTTTAGATTTGGGTATAAAAATCATACAAAAACTAAGCACATTCCCAATTAAGTTTAAATTAAAACGTTCGACCCAAATCACATATATGATCAAGCGTACTCATCATTACTGAGCATAGGGTTCAAACGAGTGTCGATCCTCAAGGAATAAGTAAACATTAATTACCCCTCTTTCATTGTTTAACCAACTCAACAAAGTGAAAAGCAAATAAAAAGGAAAACTAAAAAGAAAATAAAATAAAAATATGTACATGTCAAGGATGGAGAAGTATGCAACTCAAACCATTGATTAGACAACCATGATCTTCAAGAACTTAACCATTATCATAATCAATCATTCTCTCGGCACCATAAAGGATTAAGGTAAATTAGTATCACTTGGTCTGTCTCAACTAATTCATCCAAAAGATGCATTAAACACAATCCTTAATTAAATTTCCGTGGTCTGACAAATTTAAAATATGAAATTAATCAATGAATCCTTGGTCTGGCAAACATCAATTAACCTTTAATTACTCAATTCTCGGCAATTAACCTCTTTGGTCTAGCAAGTTAACAGCCAATGAATGCGAAAATTAATCAATTGCAACCATCATCAACCTCTTTGGTCTAGCAAGTTAACAATAGAAACAACCAACTAATTTCGGAATATGCCCAAGTAATTAAATACCAAGAAGAACAGTCAATTAATCAAAAGATCAAATAACTCCAAGAATCATGATTTTCTAAAATAACGTCAAATTACAATAGAACAATTAAAACATCATTGTTAATAAAAAGAAAACAAAGTAAAAGAAAGAACTCATAGACAAGCCTCCTTCTTCTTCCTTTGAAAACCTTCTTGTACAACCCTCATTGAACTTGAAGAATTCCTCCTTAGACTGAGTGATTTTCTATGATGATCAATGAATTCTCCCATTTTTTCTTGTGTTTTTCATCTATTTATAGGCTTAAGAAGTGCCTAAACTCGTAGGTACAAAGTTCTTGGCCGAGTAAAAGTTGGAAGATGCTGAAACTCCCCAAATTTCCAAAAACGAGTCAAAAGATCGCAGCACCGCCTCAGGAACAGACCACAGCCGGCGCCGCCTTAGTCCTTCCGAGCCGGCGCCGCCTATGTTCTGTTTCTCTACTCGTTTACCGATTTTTCTCCGAATTTTGCGCATACATTCCAGAATGCAGCTGGCGCCGCCTCCAGCCTTACAGCCGGTGCCGGTTAGCTCTGTTCTACTTTGCTTCTCCAATTTTTCCATCACTTTGAAGTCCGTGCATCCAGTGTATAGCCGGCGCCGCTTCTGCTCTATTTCGCGACGATTTTGCTTCGTTTTATCCAAAAACCTGAAATAATGACCAAAATACCTTTCCAAGGGTAAAATCTCAAATATGAAAGAATATGACTAGTTATTGCACAAAATGTATTACAAAAGAGCCTCAAATAACTACGCAAAATATAACCAAATTAGCCCCTATCAAATTAGCCCCCATCGCAATTTTGCTACGAATTTGTGATGGATTTCTAAAATTAAAAAATAAATTAATTTTCTTAAAATAAAAAAAAAATCCGTCGCAAATTCGTAGCAATTTTGCGATGGATTTGCGACGGATTTCTAAAATTAAAAAATAAATTAATTTTTTTAAAATTTAAAAAAAATTCGTCGCAAATCCATCGCAATTTGAGATGAATTTTTAAAATTAAAAAATAAATTTATTTTCTTACAATAAAAAAAAAGCCGTCGCAATTTGCGACGGATTTCTAAAATTAAAAAATAAATTTATTTGCTTAAAATTAAAAAAAAAATCCGTCGCAAAATCAGTTGCATTTTGCAATGGATTTGCGACGAAAAATTTTGTCGTCGCAGATCCGTCGCAAAGCCCTAGCAAATCCGTCGCTAATTCACAAAAAAAATTTACTATATAATTAATATATAGCACAATGTATCACAGGAACTTCAATAGCTTAGTGGTGGAATGCGTGTTCCCCCACAATAAGGACGCGGGCTCGAGTCCCAAGTCTAACATAATCTCATAATATTCTTGGCGGGTCGGGTTGTGGATCGGGTTCTCAGCGGGCCGGGTCGGGCCGATGAACGAGCGGGCCGAGTAGCTAATTAATTAATTTTTTTAATTAAAATTTTTGGCCGTCGCAAAATTAATTAATTTTTTAAATTTTTTTTCGCTACCACAAATTAAATTAATTTATTTTTTAAAAATAATATTTTTTTCTGTCACAAATCTGTCGCAAAATTAATTAATTTTTTAAATAATTTTTTTCGCTACCGTAAATTAAATTAATTAATTTTTTAAAGATAATTTTTTTTCGTCGCAAATTTAATTAAATTTTTAAATAATTTTTTTCGCTACCGCAAATTAAATTAATTAATTTTTTTAAAAATAATTTTTTTCCGTCGCAAAACCTTCGCTAAATTATTTTAATTTTTGTAAATAAAAAATTTTTTGACTGTCTCAAATCCGTCGCAAAATTAATTAATTTTTTCAAAAGTTAAAAATTTTTTGATTAGTTTTTTTTAAAATAAAAGTTTTTGACTGTCGCAAATCCGTCGCTATAGCGACGCCCTTTTTAGCGACAGATGTAATCCGTCGCTAAACGTGATTTGCGACGGATTTGGCCTTCGCTAATTTGGTTTTTTCTTGTTGTGTGATCCTTGCAAATCATGATCGGGATGGCTAATACAGAAATATGCAGCGAGAAGAAGGCTATTCCATAATGAGCAAAAATGATATTTATAAATTTAGAATTGCTTTGATTGACCAAATAAATAAAATCCGATTGTACAAGCAATTCTTATCACTCCAAGGGAGTATTTTGAGATGTGAACTGAAATTAAAAGCTTAACATCATGAAAATGAAAGTTGTAATACTAAATCTAAAAGAAAGCTCCAAAAAAATGAAATGAAAGAAATTGTTATGATAATTTTGGATGTTCTTCGATTCGATGCTTTTTGATGTCCTTCCGGTTGTTTTTAAAAGGATTCGATGCTTTCATGCCCAGTGCGTTCACCATTTCTGGTCATCTCATTCTCCTTAAAGTTTATGGCGGTCATAATGGAAGCGTGGCCTTCTGAACCTAATCAAAGCGCCTCTACCTTTTCTTGGAATTTAGGTAGTATTGCACTCAACCTCAACTTCTTGAAATTCTGGGCACGCTTACCAGCTAATCTGTTACCTTGAGATAGTAAGCTATTCTCGAGATCGGCTGGTTCTGGATCGGCTAGTCAGCTATACAATGGTCGTAGCCAGCCGATTGACTAATCACGATTCTCTAGCTTGCTTGGCCATTTTTGCTCGCCAACAATAAGAGTAACTGGTAAAAATGTAATAAACATTAAAAATTAAGAATAATATTCATAACTTTTCAAAAAATATTAATATATCGTATTAAAAATGGTATTTAAACTGGTGTCACCACGAGATTAGGATTCACATCTCAAATCTAGAAAAAAATGAATGTTCAAATGGCCTAAAATGCGTGTCGGCAATTACACTGTCTCCATCAGCTTTCAAAACTCCTATTTATATCACTGGTACAATTTCCTAACTCCTCAGTAAGCTTCATCTTTTTTTCTTGGAGATCTTCACAAGAAAGCCAAGAAAGATAAGAAGCCATGAGAGGTGGATGAGCAGCTCTGGTCAACTGTTTTTGGGTTCATTTCTTCATCCTCCTTGCCCTCTTCGCCATTTCCCTATTTGTAAGTTGCTGTTCTTCATGTTTTTCTCTCTTTATTTTCGTGGGTTTTTGTTAATTTATCTGAAAAAAAATATCAAATCGATTTTCTTTCATTTGTAGCTTTCGGATCCAGATTGTGTTTACACAGTCTACGTTAGGACTGGCCCCGGAGAATTTGCAGGAACTGATTCAACCATAAGCTTGACTCTGTATAATGCCCGTGGCCGTGGCTTGAGAATCGGAAATCTTATGGCTTGGGGTGGGCTTATGGGGCCTGGTCACGAGGCCAATTGATCAGAATGGCCCCATTTGGGGCCACTCGGTTTCAACTGGCCCGGCCGTAGAAAGGAGGCCTAAAATGGCCTCAATGCATTAGAAGATTGTGTCTTAAGTAAAATAGGATGCATTAATGTAATGCGTCCAACTATGGCGATCGTTTAATGCATTGAGGCATTATGTAAATGCGTCCTCCTAACATAGGACGCATTAAATTAATGCTTCCTAAAACATTTAGGACGCATTAATTTAATGTGTCCAAAGTTAGGACGCACTACATTAATGCGTCCTACGAGTGTTCATTATTTTTTTAGCATCGTGTAATTTAATGAATTACTCAAAATCAAAATATAAATTGATCAGTCCATTAAATAAATTTAAGTGTGCGTATAAGTGAATGCTATTTTTAGTAAACTTTCATTTCAAACCGTGGTTTGGTTTGAAATGAAAGAAATCAGAAGTAATCAATTGAAATGTAAGAAAGCAGAAGTAGTCAATGTGAAAAGAAAAAGTAAACTAGGGAAATAAAATAAAATTTTTGTAGTACAAGTGCATCTAATAGCATAGTTTATTGTTCAGGATCAAAATGAGCATTGTTACAATTTCGCCTATTATGTCCTGTTTGATGGCAATTTCCGCATCTTGGGGGGGAGCCTTCATTTCGGTAATCCATCTCACCTTGAAAATATGCGGTACGCCTCCGACCAGGTCGGTTACCTTTAAGTATAGATGTGTAGCTCTCTAACAAGAGGTCAGCATTACGCCAGGTGTTGTCGTTGCCCACAGGGTAGAAGTCACACTTGTAAGCAGAAATGTACTTCTCCGTGGAGTACATAGGCAAAACAAAATCGGCTGGTTGCCAGCCACGATGTTGACAGACTGCAAATACATGTGTGCATGGCAATCCAAATAAATTCCATTTTGTGTAGCTGCAGTCCCGTGATGATATCTTAATTGTATAAACATTGTTACCTTTGTCCCCAGCTCTTGCGGGTGTCCGTACGCTAAAAATTCCATTGCGCTCATTATACTGCATAACCCGGTAAGATCTAGCCTTTTGCGAAGCTGCCTGGAATACATTTCATATCAACGGAGGAAATGACTTGTTATAGTTGTTGGCCTCAGATTGATGCAGGTTAAAATATTCGACTGTTTTTATGAATGTCGCATCAACCAGTGCTTTGATTGGTAATGCTTGAGTTTTTTTTAGAACACAATTCAATGACTCAGATAAATTAGTTGTCATACATCCGTATCGATATCCCCCATCATGAGAAATTGTCCACTGTTCAGGACTAATTTGCATCAACCAATTGTATGCTTCCTAATTGCATTTTCTTATTTCATCCATTACAGATTGGAATTTAGATTTTTTTCTCTCCGTGCCAGCTTTGTACATCAGTCGCTTCAACTCCGTATTCTTAAAATTTCGGTTGAAGTTGACACGAATATGACGTAGACAGACCTTGTGAACTCCCATAGGCTCATGCCATCCAGGCTGTCTCCTCATAGCAGACAAGATACCTGCGTGCCTATCAGATACAATACAGACATGTCTTTCGCGCACAATACAACTTCGGAGTAGTCTTAGAAACCATCACCAACTCTCTATAGATTCAGCATCGACAACCGCAAAGGCTAGAGGAAACAGATGGTTATTTGCATTCTAGGTACTGGCAATCAAAAGCACACCTTTATATGCACCCTTTAAATGAGTCCTATCAATTGAGATTACGGGACGATAGTGCCTAAATCCTTCGATTGATGGCTTGAATGCCCAAAAAACAAATCGAAATATGTTAGTGTCTCCAGCACTGGTGTCGTGGTGTTTCCAGTGCACTATTGTGCCGGGGTTTGAATCTTGTAATGCCAACCTATAGTTAGGCAGTACTCTGAAAGTATCAGACCATGTACCATATAGCAACTCAACGGCAGCTTTTCGGGCATACCACCCCTTCCGATAAGAACATCCAGCTTGGAACTGCTCATGAACCACCCCTAATATAGTGCTAACATGTGTCTCGGGGTCGTCCCTAATGAGATGTAGTATGTGTTGTGCAATAAACTTATGAGACAAGTTCCTATTGTTGTTATTTATAACTCTCTGCAGACATGTGTGCTCGCCATTCCAAATCGATATTTCCCATCTTACGCTATCAGCTTTCTTAATGATTCTTATGTACTATGCACATGAATTTTGCTCGGTTTTGTTCCTGCAAGCGGCAGTCCAAATTGTGCTCTTACTCTTGATTATAGTAAACTCGCATCCTTTTCTCACGTTCCATAATCTTACGGCGTAAACAACTTGTTTTTTATCCTGGAAACGCATTTTATGGTGCAACTCCCAATTTGCTTCCGACCATTCATTAACTCGCAAGTCATCTCCGGCATAGAAAAAATCATCATCAGGTGCACCTATACCTATGTCCTGAAAACTGGTAAATGAATGCATACGGGTGTCGTGAAGCGGCCTGTTTTGTGCTGGTGCTAGGGACGTCGGAAAGATTGTATGATCTATGTTTGTATCGTTATGGTCACTGTCACTGCTGCTGTTGTCATCACACTCAGCAGCGAATGTTGAGTTAAACATGAATTCTCCATTCGATCTGGGGGGACCATCGTTGTCAGAGGTTGGGCCAAGTGAGCTACACCATTAATTATTGGCGGATCCGATGGTCCAGTTTCATGAACATCAGGTGGTATTGTCGTATGTACATGTTGATTTGGATCAATATTGGTAGGATAGTTTTGTTGAAAAAGCCACTGATCTGGTAATTCTGTTTGTACCAACGGGTCTTGTTAGAGCAGTATAGCTGTGTATGGTCTAACATTTGACAGAATGAGCCCTGCAACAGATGTTGATCCTGGAACTGCAATGGGAGTTGCAGCTTCTTGTTCTTGTGCACGCGGAATTGATGATGCACCATCTTGTATTGGTTGTTTGGGGAATGTCTTCGCATAAATATGGACGCCGCCATCCTTGAAAGTAGGATGCAAATCCCATATGGCTTGCATATCAGCTTCATCCTCCAAACAAAGTAACCCCCATTGCACTGTTGAACCATAAACCTAGGGATACCTCATGCATATCTCTAGTGTTGAAGTTGTGCTATCGGTCTTCATATATGAATAGATTTTTTCGGTCAGCTGTTGAAATGATATTTTCCGATGGATGTTCAACCGCTTACGACAAGGGCCATCAAAACTAACAGATCCACATGTTTCATAGGAAATCGTGCAATCCCAGAAGAACCGAGAGTCATTGGGGATTCAAGAGCCATGGCCTCGGATGTGAATGAATATGATAGCACAACGGTGGGATAGAAGAAAATAACATGAAGATATTAGATATCAACGGTGGTATATATAGAGGAGTAAGGACGCATTATATAAATGCGTTCTTAACAAAAGCTGCAACTTTTTAGAAAACCAACATTCGCGGGAAAGCCTGAGAGTTATTGAAAAGCCAAAAGTCCCAGAACACGGCATAACAATGCATTTACCTAATGCGTCCTATGGAAAAAACAAAAAATCTCAGGCGGTTTAGGACTACGATAGGTCATAAAATGCATTACATTAATGCGTTATCTAATACGCCAACACCGATTATTGTACGGGAATCCGTACATTAGAACGTATTACTATAATGCGTCCTAAATGATTTAGCATGATTATAGTACGGGTGCTGGACAGTATCAGACAAAAAACGCATTCGTGGAATGCATCCTAACTGCCAAAAGCCAACCGGATGATTATTGTACGATTCACAACGTATTCGTGAAATGCGTCCTCACTACCAAAAGCCAATTGGACGATTATTGGACGATTTACAACATATTCTTGGAATGCTCCCTCACTTTAAACAAGACCTACGCTTATAGTTAGAATTATAAGTATATCTACTCAATTCGTGGAATGCGTCCTATTAAAAAATGCATAAAGGAAATGCATCGTTATTGGTAAATGCGTCCTATACCCAGCTTGGTCACGATTGTGCAATGAAATTTTATCAGTCGTGGCAATCACAACAAAGTAAGATAAGTCCCAGTACGTCTGACATTCCAAAAATAAAGATTCTCATCGATTAGGATGCATTCATTGATTGCGTTTTAGGTGAAGGACGCATTATGTGAATGCGTTCTATACCTAATTTGCCAGACATAGTCATGGGCAATAAGGAATCTCTCCAGCCGCTAAAAACTGTTAAAGATGTTAAAACTATTCTTATAAAAGTTTAAACAATTTTTATCTACCGGAGAGATTCTTTATTGCACACGACTGTCTCTGGCAATGGTATTTTATCAGTCGTGGCAATCATAACAAAGTAAGAGAAGTTCTCGTACGTCTGACATTCCAAAATAAAGATTCTCTTCGACTAGGACGCATTCATTGATTGCATTTTAGGTCAAGGACGCATTATGTGAATGCGTTCTATACCCGTTTTGCCAGAGACAGTCGTGTGCAATAAGGAATCTCTTCAGCAACTAAAAACTGTTAAAGCTGTTAAAACTATTCGTATAAAAGTTTAAACAGTTTTTAGCTGCCAGAGAGATTCCTTATTGCACACGACTGTCTCTGGCAATGGAATTTTATCAGTCATGGCAATCACAATGCAGTAAGATAAGTCCCCATACGGGGAAATTACAAAATATATATATATATATATATATATATATAGACAAAGATATACACAAAAAAATGAAGCAAGGTGACAAAAATAATAAAAAGCCATCTATGTCCCGCAATGCCTAGGCCTAATGGTTCGCCTAGGGTGACTAGTCTTTGCCACCGGCTCCCTGAATGTCTCAGGGTGATAGTCACATTGTCGCCGCCGAGGCCAAAAGCTGCTCTGCCAGGTGGCAAGTCCTCGTAGGTCTCCTGTGTCACACCCTCTGGTCCCTAGGTAGCCAAATCATTGTCGAGTTCTGCAGCATCCTCGGAAACTGGAGATAGACAGCTAGCATCGAACATCAAGTGATCTGGGGTCAGCGAATCTGTCATGCCATGTCCTGATGGTCCGGCCTCGAACTTGCGATGAGAAGTGGATGGTGCATCCTAGGTCTCCGTGCATGGCTGTGACGAGGGTAATAATAGCACTGGTACATCTGTCTTTGACTGCATCGGCTGCTGATCTACAGCTATGCCTTGGGCGTCACGTCGCTGCCTCCTGCCACGTCGTTGTCCTCAGATCGATCGACCTTCGATCCATGCTCTCGGCCCCCTACGTGCTGCTTGCTCGGGACAAACTGGCCACCTCTCATCTGGAACAGGATGAACATCTGATCTAGTAGGGTCTATCCCAGCCGCGGTCAATGTCCGAGCGCCCGCCTCCCTGATGCGTATAAAAGCATCGCGCGATCTCATGTCGGCGTCCGGTATGGCCTCGGATGCGATAGAAATGGCTAATCTAATAAAATCCTCTTGAACAACAAGTGTAGCAAAGTTACAATTCGATAATTATTTATTTTTAAAGTTACTAAAAAATGAATAAATAAGAGCAGGTGTAAAAGTAATATAACGTACTATAACGGTAGCAGCTAAACCAGCACCCTGGTAGCCCTCTGCCTCGACGCCTGGTGGCGTCGGATTTCCTATACGCCACCGAGTTTGAGGTCAATACCAGTGCATATAACCATGCTCAGTGCCGATGCCTGCCATACTGTCGATGATAGTCTGGCATCGTGCAGCCCACATCTCTATATATACTGCGTGATGAACAGACCACTTTGTCGTGTGGTTCTCCCTTGTCCCAATCGCGTTCAACTCCATATGGTATCCACAGTGCAGAGGAAGGAACTGCGATAGACCAAATTGGCGAAGCACACGATCAGGATGGTGGAACTTCACGACATCCCAGCAAATAAGTGGGGTCCGCGATCGCCAGATGTCAGACCCCTGAGTATAACATGCGGGCAAAAACTCCACTACCAACTCGTCATAAGGTCGCCAAATAAACTACGAATATTAATTTAACAAATAAAAAATGTATCTATGATAGTAGAAAAAAATAGAAGGTCATTTAGGCTAACATAATACAAATACTTACATAAGTCTCATGCATAGTATTAAGCTGATCCTTATACGTAACCAGCACGTGAGAACTAGTCCGTTGGAGACGAAGCCGCACGTCCCACCATGCACCATATGGTGCAAGCGGAGGGACCGGAATCGCAACCACTCTATCAGGACGTAAAACGGGAATATGCTCCCAAGCCCATAACTATAGAATAAAGATAGGTATTAAATCGCTAAAACTATAAAAAAAAAAAACTCACTATATAGTATATAGTATAACCGTACCTGAAGTAGGACCATGGGCCCACAAATCTCTTGTGCCATCAGATCATTAGCATCGCATAGACACCTATACAACCACGCTAGCGTCGCACTGCCCCAATTGAACTGACCGCATAAAGCAAGATCCTCTAGAAATGGTAAAAAATGCAGCGGGAGCAAGTGACCTGACTTATCCGACATAAGCAGACCTCCAATAAGAAGAAATATAAGGGCTGAGCCCTCTGCTGAATTCGTACCTCGGGGGCATAATCAAGAAGTGGGAGTAACAAATGCGCCTCTAAAGCCGACTTATTAAGTCGGTTGCCCCTAAAATGCTCGTCGCGAGGACGAAATCCTAGAAGCCTATATATTGTATCGCTCCAAACTGCCCGCGAACGTTCGTAGACGTCTCCTATGACAGGCTCACCGTCAATCGGCAATCCCCATAAAATAGCAACGTCATATAATGTCACTGTGGCCTCACCCATCTAGAAATGAAATGTATGCATCTCGGGCCACCATCGCTCAACTAGGGCAGTGACCAGTGCGTGACCTACCTGGATGTGTCCAGCTCGACATACCCCACCAAACCCAGCAAGATCTATGTAATGCATAACTTGATTACTGCACGGATAGAACTCACCAAAATAGGAATCGCATGGCCTAAATTGTAAAGGAACCTCGCAAATCTCAACATGTCGTGCCTAAATCAGAGAAGACCGGTGCTCGGTCTGCCGCGTAATAATGTCATCTATGATTGGTCCTGGAACTATGCTAGGGTGAACTTGGTCCATCCTAAACAAAATAACGTCAAATTATAATTGTTAACATTCAAGGCGTCTAATTACATAAGTAGGGACATCTTATAACTATTTACATTATATAATTTGAATAATTAGAAATTGAGATTTCTATAACCCGAAATTGTGGTCTATGATTTAGATTTATTGTGCTTCATTTCTACAACGCAACCTTGTTACCTAAATATGTGCACATTTATCTAAATAAAGAAAAAATATATTTTATGCAATTTTTTTAAATATGTTTTATAATTTAACATGCTACCTAACAATTTATCGTGAGATACAAATAATAACATCATATTTGCTATATTTTAATGTTAAGATATTTATTTTAATTATTAAGATATAATAATAAAAAATAATAAAATAATATTAAGATATTTGTTTATACAAATAATAACAAATAATAAAATAATATTAAGATATTAAGATATCCTAGCACAAATAACAAGCGGTCTAGGTTCTTTGCAACAGGTTTGGTGACACAACACCACTGTATAATCAGCCTAAGTGTTGATTTAGAGAACTCTAATAGCATAAAACCTAAAATACTATGTATGAGAAACTTTCAATATTTTGGAGACTAAGTACTGTAACAAATGTGCTCATTCAAAATGGCAATTTTTGTATATTTGATAATAACTAATTTGATAAAATTAGTATTCTATATATATGAAATTGAATGTTTATATTTTTATTCTAAAATATTTAAGAATGAATGTCCACTTTTTTAAAATAAACCTATTCTTCTTCTAAAATTTCACAATTAACTTCTTACACTTAAAATATGAGCTCTAAACTTCACTAACCTCTCGATCGGTTTACTACTAATTAATCTCTCTAATTAATAAGGATAACTTAATAACGTACGTATTCATAGTAAAATATTCTCTTAAAATTTTGTAGACATTCAAATGCGAAATATAGAAAAAGTTTTTTTAAATAAATAAAAAAATAAAAAATTAATAACAAAGTTTAAAAAAATAAATAAAAAGTTTTTAACAAGTTTTTATTAATAAAAATTTTAAAAAATAAATATCAAAGTGATAATTTTTTTAGGAATTATGATACTATATCCATTTCATAATATATATTAAGTATTAAATATATATCCATTTTTTAGGAATTATGCATAAGGATTAATGATTGTGAAAGTAATATACTTTATGAGTTAAAACTACCTAAATGAACCTTAATCCAATTAACTATTTAGGAATTGGAAAGTATAGTCTGTAGGATAAGAGGAGACAAGTAAAATTAAATAAAATTGAGCTTTTGTAAAAAAAGAATAATATCATTAATATACGTTAAAATCTATAAAAAGATTTACATTTTGAGAAGAGAAGTTCGCTTTAGAAAATCCTATACCTTGAAAATAGAGGTGGTAATTGATTTGGCAAAAGTAGTAAATTTCAGCACAAATAAATGGTATGTTTTAAATTTTGTTATAAAATAGTAATAAAGTTTAACAAAACTTGCTATCTTTCTTGTTGAGCTTATTTATTTATTTATTTTTTACTGTATCAGTTATCATCAAATTTACAAAATTTATTATTCAAATACATATTCCTTTAATACTATAACATCTTCCATATTGTTGTGTTCATAACTGCGTTCATGTAGATACAAGGCTTACTGAGGTTATCACGATTTTGATTTTTTTCAGTTGAACTGGTTAATTGAACTGTGGTCAACGATTGTCCTGGTTCAATTAGAATTGGGGCAACTGGTGCAATTGATATTGGAGGTTTTCTCCAACCATTTACCAAGGATTGAACTGTTAATTATTTTTATCATTAAAATTACACATGTAAGCTTTTGGTTGGCCGAAACCACGAGAACTCGATACGTGGCAAAGTTTTTTTTTTTTTTTCAAAAAATATAAAAAATGGTTATATGCTTGGCTCTACATTGGAGCATTCAAATTTTATGGATGCTGCCATTACGTAACTTTTTACTTCCTCCCATTTCTCTCCTATATAAATATTACTTAACTTCTCTTCCTATTATTTTTTGGAGTCCATGAAAATTATTGGACCAATTTAAAATGTTTGGTCCTGTGAATAATTGCACAGAATCACCAATGCCACAGCAAAGTAAACAAGGCTATTAGTGGATTTCAAAATCTTCCCAAATCCAAATCCACCGTTCAAGTGCCCTACTATGGTCTATTAGTGCTACATCCCACGTCTCCACAAATCCTCAAATACAGCAGTAAGAAAAATCCACTAATCTACATCTTTAACACCAAAATGCCAAAACAAAAAAATCCAACAAAATGCCTAAACCACAAAATGCCAAAACAAAAAAATCCAACAAAAAAATCAGCTCAACACAACATCAAACTCAGTCTCAAAATAAAAAACCACACACGGCTCAATCCCAAAAAAAATTATTTAAATAAAATTTCTGACTTTGATCCAAAAAACAGAGCTCAACCCAAAGCATTCTAGATCAACACAGCCATCATCAAACACATTCTCATAGAAACCCAAAAAAAAAAAAAAAAACTAGAAAATGGTAGGAAAAAAAAATCTGAATTTTCCCTTCTCAGTCTTGCGTCTGTTTGTCCGAGGCTTTACCCAAAGCTCCGAGCTTCAAACCCTATAGTGATTGATTCAGTCAACAAAGTCCCAACTGTAGTCCCAATTTTCTACTCTAGCCCCAGCACAAAAAAAAAAAAAAAAAAGAAGTCTCTGAAAAAAATGGAACTGGACAGAAATGGAGAAATTTTGAAGGGACGGCAGGGTGGGGAAGCAAACCGGCGACGACTGTAAATCCTAGCTGTAGCGAAAGTAGAATTTTTGCAATGACGGGGGCGGGGAAGCAGGTGTGAGCTCAATAGAAATTTAGCAGCAGGGGGCGGGAAGAAATGCACCGGTGCGACTAAGGATTTGAAGAAAAAAGCGATATAGGCGCAATGGGCAGAACGCATTCTTTTAATGCATCCTATTTTATTTAGGTAATGCATCCTATTTTATTTAGGACGCATTTCAGTAATGCGTTGAGGCCATTTTAGGCCTCCTTTCTGCGGCCGGGCCAGTTGAAGCCGAATGGCCCCATTTGGGGCATTCTGATCAATTGGCCTGGTCACAACTACTTCGAGAAAGGAAACCTGGATATCTTCAGCGGGAGAGGCCCATGTTTGCCTGGACCTCTTTGTAAGATGAACCTGACCTCCGACGGTTCCGGCCTACTCCCCGCGTGGAACTGTAAAAGCGTTGAGGTGACCGCCACTGGTGTTAATACGACATGTGCTCAGCAACTGTTTACGGTGGATGAGTGGCTCATCCCTCCGTTTATTTCTACTGCCATCAGAGACAACTGCTTGCGGAAGACGAAGAGAGCGGTGATAGGGGGTTCTGAATATTCTCACATACTGGCAGTGGTGTAAAAAGGGCCCATCTCAAAGTTTGCTTCGATCACATTGTTGTTTTAGTTTACTTTAATGTCTACCACTAGGGATTTGAAGGCATCTGTATTGGCGTTCTTTTCCGATATGGGGTTTGGTTTAGTCTGTGCTTAGTTGTGATTAGGAGAATTTCGATTTTCCTATTCAAGAACGGCACCTACGAAGGATAAATTAGTAGTAATAAGGAGAAGGACAGCCCTAATAATTGTGAAGAGCAAACTTTGTTGAAGATGTCCTCTGCTTCTAGACTCTTGTATATGAATAATGGAATGTTGTTTCTCATCGGCTTTTACTTTCCTTTGATGTTGGGACTGACTGATGCTAAATCCATCAGGTCTGTTTAAAGCGGTTAAACAAATTCAACATTCGCCAATAAAAATTGGTGAAATTTTGATTAGATAATCGATATTCTAACATAAAATTTGACGAATTCATTTGCAAACCTTTCAATTTGTTCGATTATTAAATAAAATCTATTAATAATTATATACAAGATATTATTTTTAGATCAAAATTCAATATTAATAAAATTTATTTGAATTTATTCTTATTTTTAATAAAATTTCAAGATGAAAAATAAAATAAACAAATTCATACTTAATACTAATCGACTTTTTAAACTTAATATAAATATTTTCAATTAATAACTAAACAAACTCGAACACAGCTTTTAATTCGATTGTTAATTAAATGAAATCGAATAGTGTTTAATTATAATATGGTTCAAATTCAAAATTATAATATTTAATTTATTCATATTCAATTATTGCTCTTGGAGTGTACTTGTCAAAATATATAGGTCATGTTATGGCTCAATGAATCGAGTTGCTCACGCTTAACTTTTGATGTGTTAGATTTTTTAAGTAAACTTAAGTAAAATGAGTTGAGTTTTTTAAATTTAAAAAATATTTATATAAATGAACTTATTTGCTCAATAAATGACCATCAGTTCGATCTGAAGCTGAAATAATTTGGAGTCACAAAACCTAACCCAACTTAGTAGAGTATGAGCATCTATTTTATTTTATTTTTATTAAACCTAATTTGTGCTGGGATTGAGAGTTTGGCAAGACTATCTACCTGTTTATTAGATTAAAAAAAAAAAAAAAAAGATACAAGGAGAAGGACATAAGGCTTAACCTTCAATCAATGAGTACATGATCTAAGAAACCGAACACCTTATCTATCTAAAATACACGATCTTTTAGTTTGTTAGGAAAAAAAAAAGAATAAAAAAATTACATTTTGAGGTGTTGTAGTTGCATTAGCTAAGTTATCCACAGCCTCATTGCCTTGGCGAAACACGTGTATGATTTCTAAGTTTGCAAAACATAAAAGGAGTCTTTGAATTGATCTATAATTATGATGCAACCAGTAAGAAACAATCATCTTAGTATTCAGCAGCTTCACAACTTGCATGGAAACAGATTGCACTCGTAAAGAGGAACATCGTTTAGCCAATGCAAACTTCATTCCTTCCCTCGCAGCAATTAGTTCTGCTTGCAAAATATGATCACACTGAATTATCTGAGCAAAACTAGCAACGTCTTAGCAGTCCACCAACCTCTGCACATCTTAACATATTGTTTTTAGAAGCATCAATATTTAAATAGAAAGACGAAGATGCACCTCCTATCCACCGAACAATCTGTATTTTTGAAGCAGATGAAGTTTTTGTCATATGAGAAGCAATAGAAATATCTATGAGAAGTGATAAAATATTTTGAAGAAGTCTGTGCACAGATTCAGATTTTCCATCAAATCTTCTATTTTGAAACTTATATACCTTCCATAGATAACAAACCAATTATCTGCGAATTGCACTAGAGTCAGCAGAACGTTGGTTCCACCAAGCACCCAAAAAAAAAAAAGAAAAAAAGAAAAAAAAATCAAATAATGCTAACTGAGATGAAATTGAATTAGAAATCCCAGGATGAACCACTAGATGCCGCCAACTTGCTGAACAAATGGACATTGCACAAATAAGTGTGACGCTGACTCCGAAGACGCAAAACAGAAGCTGCATACTGAACATAACTAAAAACCCAAGACTTGTAAAGAATCATCAAGAGCCACAAAGCCATCCATAAGTTTCCAAATAAATAGTTTAAATTTTGGGGGAACCTTCAACTTCCATAAATGTTTCAATATGTAACCTGAATGCCTACGCACCTAAACGACTGAGGCTTCTCAATGCCAGGCCATTTTCATCAACGGGAAAGCACAAAGAGTCCCAACGCACCCAATGTCTTCTTTTGCCATAGTCAGAACTATCCCAAAAGAAATTAGATAAGTGTCTTTCTTGCTGCACCAATATCTATTTAGGCGGATCAAGAACTTGAAAGCAATGGAGGGGAAAAGATGACAAAACAAAACTGATTAAATGTAATCGAACAGCAGAAGAAAGTAATTTCAATTGCCATGACTCAAATCTTTTTCTTCACTTTATCAACAAGGGATTGGAAATAAATAATCTTCTTCCTTCCTTTAAAAATTGGACAGCCTAGATATGTAAATGGCAAGGATTTTCTCACAAAACCCATAACCCTATTCATTAACATAACTCGAGAAGATGCAGCTTTACTTGACAGTACATTTGAACTCTTTACAGGGTTCACTAGTTGACCAGATACATGCTGATAATCATCAAGAAAATCATTCACTTTTAAAATGGCTCTTTAGATGCTGCAGTAAACAATAAAATATCATCTACAGAGCTCATATGATCGAGAGATAGAAAACATGACTTTGGAAGAGCATATGGAATAACTTGCTTGTTTTCCAGTAAATAATTTAGACTCCTGGAAAATAATTCTTGAGTTAGCACAAACAGCAATGGAGACAAATGATCACCTTGACGAAGACAATTGGAAGACTTGAAATAACCACAACTCTCACCATTAACTAACATTGAAAACTAGCAATTATTCAAAACATTTTCAACTAATTTCAAAACATGATGATTAAAACCAAATCTCTTCATGACTTCTTACAAAGTATTCCCAGATACTTGTTACAAGAAAAAACCAAATTAGTGACGGTCAAATCCGTTGCGAATCGCGTTTAGCGATGGATTAGCATTGGATTACGTCTGTTGCTAAAAAGGGCATAAACAGCGACGGATTTGCAACGGCCATTTAATTGATGACATTATAATTAAGTTTATAATCAACATAGCAATGGATTTGCGACACCAAATTTTTTTTATTTTTTTTTAAAATAATTAATTTAGCAACAGATTTGCGATGGTGAAAAAAATTTTTTATTTACAAAAAATAATTAATTTAACAACGGATTTGCAACGGTAAAAAATTTTTATTTAAAAAAATTAATTAATTTAGTGACGGATTTACAACGACGATTTTTTTAAATTACAAAAAATTAATTAATTTAGCAATGGATCTGCGATGACAAAAAATTTTTATTTAAAAAAAGTAATTAATTTAGTGACAGATTGACAACAACAATTTTTTTTTAATTTTGAAAAAATCGATTAATTTAACAACGGATTTGCGATGACCAAAAATTTTTATTTAAAAAAATTAATTAATTTAGAAACGGATTTGCGGGGGCTAAAAATTTTTATTAAAAAAATTAATTAGCTCCCCTGCCCACCCCCATCGATCCGACCCGGCCTACCAAGAACTCGATCCACTACACTACTCGACCTGCTAATAATATTATGAGATTATGTCGGACCCGGGACTTGTATCCTGTCTTTGTTGTGGGGAACACGTGTTCTACCACTAAGCTATTGATATTTTTGTGATTTATTGTGCTATATGTTAATTATATAGTAATTTTTTTTTGTGAATTAGCGACGGATTTGCAAGGGCTTTGTGACAGATCTGCGATGACCCAATTTTCCATTGCAAATCCGGTTCTAATTAGCCACGGATTTGAGATAACTAAATTTTCAAGAATTAAAAATAAATTTATTTTTAAATTTTGGATGACAGTGACAAATCCCTTACTAATTGCGATGGATTTGCGAGGATTTATTTTTTTAATTTTAAAAAATAAATTTATTTTTAAATTTTGGATGGGCGTTGAAAATCCCTCGCTAAATACAATAGATTTGTGAGGGCTTCTTTTTCAATTTTTATTTTTTTAAACATATTTTTAATGGCCGTCACTAATTGCTACGGATTTGCGAGAGATCAAGGTTTCATACCATAATGAAACCCTGATCCCTTGCTAATCCGTCACTAATATAAAAAATTCATAAAAAAATTTTAAAGTTTGATTATATATATGTGTGTGTGTGTTGAAATAGTAGAATACATGAAAAGACATTATTAAGTTGAAATATTTATATATAATATAAATATGATATTTTTAAGTATATATGTGTTTGTATATATGTATGAATATGATATATATATATATATATATATATATGTATCTGTCCCAAATAAATGTATATGTATATTTATATATATATATATATTAATTTGTATGAATATGTAAATATATGAATATAGATATATATGTATATATAAATATGTATATATATATATATATATTAATATATTTAAAAAGTATTATAACATATATATAGATATATGTATATATACATATATATATGTATATATATAGATGCACATACTAACATAAATAAATATGTATATATGTATGTATATATATTTATTTTTATATTAAAAACTAAATTAACACACACACACACACACACACACACACACACATATATATATATATATATTAGACTTGCAATTAGCAACAAATTTGCTAATTAAATACTATCAATTAGATAATTATAAATTAAATTCACTAATTCGTAATAGATTTGCCACGGCTTATTTTTTTAATTAAAAAAAAAAATTTATTTCTAAATTTCGATGGTAGTCGCAAATTTGGGAGGGTTTATTTTTTCAATTTTAAAAAATAAATTTATTTTTAAATTTTGGATGGCTGTCGCAAACCCCTCTCAAATTTTCCTCTCAAATTTGTGACGAATTTGCGAGAGCTTATTTTTTTAATTTTAAAAAATTAATTCATTTTTAAATTTTAAATGACTATTGCAAATTCCTCGCAAATTTGCAATGAATTTGAGAGGGCTTATTTTTTTAATTTTTAAAAAATAAATTTATTTTTAAATTTTGGATGGCCGTTACAAATCCCTCGTAAATTTGTGACGGATTTGCGAGGGCTTATTTTTTTTGAATTTAAAAAAATAAATTTATTTTTAACTTTCGGAAGGCTGTCGCAAATCCCTCTCTAATTGAGACGGATTTGAAATAGCCCTTTAATTTTTTGGTGTTAATTAAATATGAAAAAAGGCCGTCGCAAAGCCGTCACAAATTAATGACGGATTGGCAATGACTTTCAATTTAATTAGTGCTAATGAATAATTTTAAAAAAAAAAGCCATCACAAATCCGTCTCTAATTTGAGATGGCTAGATGTCTGTGTCGCTAATCCGTCGCTAAATATAAATTTATATTTAAATAAATATAAATTTATTAAAAAATTTTGCTTTTGTTGCTGTTTCATAGCAAATTAACGACCGCCTAGAGGCCGTCGCAAAAATCTGTCGCTAATTTTGTTTTTTCTTGTAGTGACTATCAAAGGCTTTAGCCATATCAAGTTTTAGAATCAAATTACCACTAGGGACTTTTTGGCCTAAAGAATGAACCATTTCATGTGCAAGAAGTTCATTTTCAGCAATGCTTCTTCCTTTGACAAATCTAAACTAATTAAGAGAAATAATAGAGGGTAGCAACACACTAAGATGTTCAGCACGAACTTTGCTTACTGTTTATTTGTGTAATTACACAAACTAAGCCTAAAGTCCACAAAGCTTGAGGGATTTTGTTTTTTGGCAACAACATCAACAAAGTGCAGGTAAAACCCTTTGGAAAAGGAACTCCAGCAAAGAAATCACGGACAACAACCCAAACATCATTACATATAAAATCCCAACAAGAGGTGAAGAAAATGTCAAAACTCCAAAACTCCTCCTCATATTTTAAGTGAAATGCCTTCTGTTCATTTAAATTCATCCGGTCCTCTTCAAGATTAGCGTTTTCAAAAATCAAAAACCAATTCAGCGCTAAGAGTGTCTTCTTCTGCTTGTTGAATGTTATAAAAAAAAATATTCCCAAAGGTATTTTTCTTCCAATCCTTCATAGCCACTTTAACTACCTTCAATTTTGATTAAATGTGAATTTCATTAACTTGATAAGCTACTACCCAAGCATTACGAACCACCTCCATAAAACCAGAATGCCTAGTCCATATTTTATGAAACCGAAACAGCTTTGGACTAGTGGTTGGAGGAAAAAAAAACCAACCTCTAATAACATAGCTGAATGGTCTGAGCCACGCCCTAAATGATGAGCCTTTGAACTGTGAAAGAATTCATCCCAACTTTGATTCAAGAGGTAATGGTCAAACCTCTCAAAATTAGGCCTACACTACGGGAAGAATTGGATTTTGCAATGGAAAATTCGAGACGGCTACATGATCGTCACTATTAGTGACGACTTTGCGACGGCTATCTCAAAATCCTCACTAATTGTGACGGCTCAAAAAACCGTCGCAAATCCTTGCAAATTAGCGACGGTTTTGCGACGGCTTGATAAGTGATTTTTTTATAAAAAAATTTAATAAAATCATGCAAAACCCTCGCTAATTAGCGATGGTTTTGCGACGCCTCAAAAACCCTCACTAATTGTGACGGATTTGAGACAGCCTAATAATAAATTTAATTTTTAAAATTTTTTTAAAAGAACCGTCACAAAACCCTCACAAATTAGTGATGATTTTGCGCCGGCTTAATAATAAATTTTTAATAAAAAAATTTAATAAAATCATCGCAATTCGCTAATTAGCGATGGTTTTGCGATGCCTCACAAAACCCTCGCAAATTGCGACAGATTTGCGATGGCCCGCTAACAAATTTTATTTTAAAAAAATTTTTAAAAGAACCCAAGCAAATTTGCAACGGTTTTGCGACGGCATAATAATAATTAATTTTTTTTTTATAAAATCATCACAAAACCCTCGCTAATTAGTGACGGTTTTGTGACGCCTTGAAAAACCCTCGCAAATTGCAACGGATTTGTGACGGTTTGATAATAAATTTAATTTTTTAAAAATTTTTAAATGACCTGTCGTAAAACCCTCGCAAATTTGCGACGGTTTTGATATAGCTTAATAATAAATTTTTTAAAAAATAATAATAAAATTGTCGCAAAACCCTTGCTAATTAGCGATGGTTTTGCGACGCCTCGAAAACCCTCGCTAATTGCGACGGATTTGCAATAGCACGATAATAAATTTAATTTTTAAAAAATTTTTAAAAGAACCGTCGCAAATTAGCGACGATTTTGTGATGGCTTAATAATAATATTTTTAAATAAAAATTTGATAAAATCATCGCATAACCCTCACAAATTGCGATGGTCCGATAATAAATTTAATTTTTAAAAAATTTTTAAAAGAACCATTGCAAAACCCTCGCAAATTTGCGACGGTTTTGCGATGGCTTAATAATAATTTTTTTAATAAAAAAAATTAATAAAATCGTTGCAAAACCCTCGCTAATTAGCAATGGTTTTGCGACACCTCGAAAACCCTCACTAACTGCGACAGATTTGCGACGGCTCGATAATAAATTAAAATTTTTAAAAAAATTTAAAAGAAACGTTGCAAAACCCTCACAAATTAGTGACAGTTTTGCAACAGCCTAATAATAATTTTTAAAAAAAAATTTAATACAATCATCATAAAACCCTCACAAATTAGCAATGCATCGAAAACCCTCGCTAATTGTGACAGATTTGCGACAGCCCAATAATAAATTTAATTTTTTAAAAAAAATTAAAAGAACCATCACAAAATCCTCACAAATTTTTGATGATTTTGCGACGGCTTAATAATAAAATTTAAAAAAAAATTAATAAAATCGTTGCAAAAGCCTCTCTAATTAGTGACGGTTTAATGACGCCTTGCAAAATAATAAATTTATTTTTTAAAATTTTTATAAAAATCCTAACAAATTAGTGACGGATTTTAAAATCCATCACAAAATCCTCGCTAATTGCGACGGATTTGTGAGGGATTAGGGTAGCGAGGGTTTTGCGACTACTTTTATCCGTCACTAATCTAAAAAAATCTTTAAAAAATTTTAAAATTTAATTTTATACATACATAAACATAATATATATATATATATATGTATATTAATATATATAGACACACATACTAGCATAAATAAAATATATTAATTTGTATTAACATGTATATATATGTATATATGTGAATGTGTATGTATGCATGTATATGTATATGTGTGTACATATACATCCATACATACATACATATATATATATATATATATATATATATATATATGAATGTGTATGTATATATATGTGTGCCTGTGTAGACACACACACACACACACAGACATATATACATATATATATAAATGTATCTATGTATTAATATATATATATATATGTATGTATATATATGTATATATATGTATGTATGTATTAATATCTATATATATATATTAATATACATATTAATAGATAACATATTGATATATATATTATTATTAATATATATATATATATATGTATGTATGTATGTATGTATTAATACATGTAGACATACACATACTAACATAAATAAATATATATATATATATGTATGTATATATATTAATCTCCATATATATATGTGTGTGTGTATGTATGTATATTATATGTACATATTATGTATCTAAAGAGAATCATATAATATATATGCTATATTAATATATATACTAATATATATTAATCATCTAAAAAGAATCGTATAATATATATATATATATATATATATATATATATTACACATATATTTATATATATACTAATATATATATATAAATTTATATAATATATATCAATATATATGTATATATTATGTACATATAATAAAAATATAATATTATTATGTGTATATACATATAAATGTGTATATATTATTAAGTATATATATATATTTATATATGTATATTAATATATATAGACACACACACATACTAACATAAATAAAATGTATTAATTGGTATTAACATGTATATATATGTATATATGTGAATGTGTGTATATATATATGTGTGTGTGTGTGTGTGTGTGTGTGCGCGTGTGTATACATATATATATAAACTTATGTATATATATATGTGTGTGTGTATATATATAATATATATATATAAACATATGTATATGTGTGTGTGTGTATATACATATGTTTGTATATATATGTATATACACACACACACACACACATATGTTTATATATATATATATATATATATATATGTATGTACACATGTGTGTGTATATATTTCAGCTGTCTCCCACATATGTATATGTATATGTGTGTGTGTGTATATATGTATATGTGTATATGTGAACAGAATAAAAAGAATCCAGATTATATTTTAGCTATCTCCCATGCCACTTTTAAAAAATGGTACATCCTTGTCCTCCTTAAAATTGGAGATTTTTCAATCCGTATTGTTGCCCTTCTTGATTCTAGCGCAGATCAAAATTGCATCTACGAAGGAATAATCCCTACCAAATATTTAGAAAAATAGGTTCTAAGTTGTATACTGTAGCCGGTGAGAAGCTTAAAATTAGATATAAATTATCTAATGCTCATTTTTGCAATAAACAATTTTACTTTATAAAATCTTTCTTAATCATTAATGATTTAAGTCAAGATGTAATCCTAGGAACTCCATTCCTAACATAGATGTATCCCTTCTCTGTAGACCAACATGGTGTCCATACAGATATTAGATCTGTATGAGTCACTTTTTCTTTCTTTCAAAGTCCACAAACCAAAGATATAAATCTTCTAAAAAAGAAGATTCTTTGTCAAGAAAAGCAAATAGCTTTTCTAAAAGAAGATGTGAAATACACACGAATCTAAGAACAGTTACAGTTAAAAGATATTCAGGATAAGATCGAATCTATCAGCAAGGATTTTGAATAGCACATTTGTTCTGACATCCCCACTGCCTTTTGGGAAAGAAAAAAGCATATTATTAGTCTACCCTACATTGATAACTTTGATGAATCAATGATACCTACTAAAGCTAGACCAATTTAGATGAATCAAGAACTAGTTGAATATTGCAAACAAGAAATTCAGACTTTGTTACAAAAAGCCTTCATTAGAGAATCAAGATCACCTTGGTATTGTGCAGCCTTCTATGTTAATAATAATGCAGAAAAAGAACGCAGTGTTCCCAGATTAGTTATTAACTATAAACCTTTAAATAAATCTTTAAAATGGATAAGGTATCCAATTCCTAACAAACGTGATTTGTTAAAAAGAACATATAAAGCAGTACTCTATAGTAAATTTGACATGAAATCAGGATTTTGGCAAATTCAAATCAAAGCAGAAGATAGATATAAAACTGCCTTTAATGTACCCTTCAGACAATATGAATTGAATGTGATGCCCTTTAGATTAAAGAATGCCCTAGTGAATTCCAAAAGGTAATGAATGATATTTTTAATCCCTATACATCATTTAGCATTATTTATATAGATGATGTATTAATCTTTAGCGAATCCTTTGAACAGCATATGAAACATTTATGTCTTTTTCGTGACATTATCACAAAAAATGGGCTGGTAATGAGTGCCTTGAAGCTCAAACTTTGTCAAACCTAGATTCGTTTCTTAGGCCATGACTTAACCCAAGGAACTTATAAGCCTATTTGTAGAGCAATAGAATTTGCAGATAGATTCCCTGATGAAATTAAGGATAAAACTCAGCTTCAAAGATTTTTAGGTTGTTTAAATTACATATCTGATTTCAGTACTGAGTTAAAGTAAACATAAACGTATTTAAACAATCAGAAACTGTTTCTATTGTTTGACTGGATTGACCATTAACGTTTTGGATGATTTTGGTTTGGATTTTGGTGGCATTTAAAATTTCTTGACGTTGTTGATTTGTGAGGTAGTTATTCCACCATCCCTAAAGGACACCAGTAAATCTAGTAGTTAAGATATGGAGGAGAGACAGATCAGAATTAGATGGGTTTTTACATTAATAGCTGTAATAGCCATAGACATTTCCTGAATTACATTCAAAATGCTGTGTTCAGACATTCCATCTATATTCCATTCACTGATTTCTTCACCAGTAAAGGTTTCTTGAGTATTAAGGTGTCTTTCTTCAAATTGGACATCTGGAAAAGATGGGTGCGGATAGTAATTTCGAGTGTATGGGTTGTCAAATCATTTTGAAATTGGTTTTTTACATTTAAAAGTAAGCTTATTAAGCTATTCCGGAGAAGGATCGATATCCATTAGAGAAATTGGCTGGTTTAAAGTCTGAAGATGTGATTTAGAACTGGATTTAGGAATATCTTTCATTTTTAATTTATTTAACTTTTCATTTACTTCTTTAATGAATTCTAAATCGTCTAAATTCATAGTTCCTTTTTCAAGTTTAATATCTTTTGGTTCATATAGAATAGGTTTAAATACTGGATTAGGATCTATTGATTGTTTTGGATTAAACTATTTTAATTGTGGGATTTCTCTTACAAAACATTTATTATCTGATTGTTCTACTTTACTAGCCACGGTAATTAACATTTGGTTTATATAGTTATTTTGTTGAATAACTTTGTTTAAATCTTTGTTTGTTACATCACCTTGTTTGTCTTGGTTTTCTAATTTAAAAGGAGAAGCTGTTACTACTTGATTTTCTATCGGAATCTTAATTTTTTCAGGAGGAGAAAATATTGATTCTTTAACTTCATTTTTGGTCATATACCATTTTTTGGTAATGACATTTAATATATCTATTTTTGATATCTAATTAATTCGTACCAATCAAAGAAATCTAAATGTTGTTTCATTTTGATTTGATCAGAATAATATTGTTGTATGAGTCTAGCTTTTTCAGATTTAGAGACGGTAGTAAAGTACCATTTACATTTAAGCTTATTACAAGGTCTATTCCACAATTGATGAAGGTAATCTTTGTTTAATATAAAATCATTTTCAGAAGTTAATACCATTAAAGAAGAAGGCATGTTCATTTCTAATTGAGTAGGACTTCCCGATTTAATACTGACATTTTCTTCATAATTTACCTTTGGAATTTCACCGATAAAGTCAACGTTACTAAAGCGTCGACTACTTTGAGTTCTAGGTAAGGGGAAGGAAGATGAAGAAGGAGCTGAAAAGGATTTTCTTCTAAACTCTAATTCAATATGGCCTCATGGGGTTTCAAATATTTTTCCTATAGTTTTAGATTCATAATGTTTTTTAGGATTAATGATGTTTTTAAACTTCCAGGTTGGATTTTGTAGAACATTATCCCATTTGATCATTCTTGGGACAAAAGTATTTGATCTATCAAAATTAGTTTCAAGTAAACAGGTTTCTTTTGGATTACCAATATGCTGTTTAGCTTTAGGATTTATTGTGATTTTTATTACTTTATAATAAACACGATAAATTAAACCAAGAGATTTAGAACCTAATTCAAAATCTAATTTTTTTTTTCTGAATGTTCAAAGTTAAAGTCTTCAAAATATGTGGATCTGTAAGATCTACCGTAAAATTAGGATAATGGTTAAAATAAACTGGACCATTAGTTGTATTTGATTCAAGAACTGCTAACAAGCTGTTTTGAAAGTCGAGATGCCTACTATCCCTAAGGAGAAGGCAGATTGGAGCATTGATACCTAAGCGGTATAGGGGTTTAATGGCTATTTGAACTAAACCTATATGGAGATATCAATATTTGTTTTTACGATGGTGTTCTAAGGTTTTGGGATTTAGAAGCTGAATTGTACCATAGGGCTGATTTATGGAAACTATATTTTCAGTAGTTTTGATCGTATAATTTTGAATTAAATCAAACATTCATTTTTCATAAATCTTATCAAAATTTTCTATTGGTAAATTCCAATTCATTAATCTGGATTCAATTTTATCAAGTTGAGTACTTATTTCTAAATCATT
Organism: Voacanga thouarsii; assembly: GCA_026120185.1. Lineage (NCBI taxonomy): Eukaryota > Viridiplantae > Streptophyta > Magnoliopsida > Gentianales > Apocynaceae > Voacanga > Voacanga thouarsii. The sequence goes on from JANUWF010001704.1 coordinate 2,431,003, forward strand.
TATTGATTCAATATCTATATCTGAAAGATTAGAAGCCATGGGTATGTGTGCAGTAAGAGAAGGATACTTTCTCTCTCTTTATCTATGTAAGAGTAGGTAATATGAATTCTATTGTTCTTTAGAGTTATGCCTTAACCTATGTTACTTTGTTTCTTCCTAGGACACACCTAAAACACTATGCTTTTGGTTGAGAGCTACGGGACCACCCCTGGGTCGAGGCCAACATAACGCCACTCTTGGCTACCAACAGCCAAATCTAACAGTTCTGGGCTGACCAATGTACTAGCTGCTCACACAAGTGACTATCAACTAATCATAGTTCAAGAATACTAGAAGAAACATATGAAAAGCCATAGCAATGAAGAACACGAGAAAACGGATTAAACTATATCATGCAAGAATCAAAGAAAGAAAGTAAACAAACTTACTCAGACATTCTTTTGCAAATCATAAGGGTTTATGATGATGAAGCAAATGGAGAACTTGGCTCTGATACCAAATTAGAACCCAGGATATTTTCAATGCCAAATCTTCTAATTTCAATAAACACTTCTTGAAAAACTTACAAAAGACGCTGCTGAATTACAAGCTTTTGAAAATGATGACAAATACCACAAATATTGAAGTATAGAGGGGTTTCACTCTTAGGATTTTCTGCTTGCAAGTGAGTCTGCATTTCTTGAAGCAATTGCTGCTTTATGTAGGTAGAAATGGCGAAGTTTTCTTTGATTACTTGCTGCATTAGGCTTGTAGGGTCCATTGTAGTGAAGGATGGAATCAAATTGTCTACCATTAAAAACAACTGTTCAAAAAGTCTTATTGAGTGGAGGGGTCCACCATTTTCTGTTGTCTGCTGAATTATTTTGCAAAAAAGTTGAGTGATGTGATAAAGCTGTGTTGATTGCTGATATAGTTGGAGTTGTCTCTTCTCTCTTTTCCACTTTGAGTGGAGTCTTGTCATCACGGACTTTGACAAAGGTATGCTTGAGCAATATCAGAAAGATTGTAAAACCCACACTTTTTGGAAGTCTTTTATTTATGGAGATATTTTAGAATTTGTTAAGGGTTAAATCCTAATACAATAAGGATTAGAATTCTATTTGGTTAAAGTTTTAAGTAAGTAGGGATTTGGATTGAAATTATTTAAGAGTTAGGAAACCCTACGATTTATTAAATAGGAAAACCTATAGAAAACATCGTTGTTTTTCAATAGCCGTCATCAGACACAGAGAGAAGGAGAGAGTTCAACTAGGGTTTGAACGAAAAGAACACCGTAGGCTGTTATAGTTTTCAAGCGTCGATATTAAGAGGTAAGTAGTAATGAATTTCTTCAATTTTCTTATATGAATAATAGAATAAAACGTTATTTTTGGTTAAAAATTCTCGAATAAAGTATGGTATTTTTCCAAAGTATTAGTTTTAATGATTGGTTAATGTATGGTGTGTATTTCGATGTTTATATTATTTAGATACATGGTTCCGTATGAATATATTTGATGAATTTGATACATGATGGATCTGTTTATATTTATTTGAATATGATGTCTCAAAAGTGGGTTAAACCTTTTTGGAACAATGTTAAGATTGAATTCGTCCTTTTGGATGTATGCAAGACGAAGGTTTCAATTTTTTTGGTCCTCTAAGGCCGGGTTAAGCCTTTTTGGATTTTCCTAACTGAATAAGTTAATTCAGTTAGAAGAAAGTAATGGTTGTATGAATTTGGGGTGAACGAATGTTTCGATATGTTTGATATCTTTACATGTTTAAATGAAGTTTGCCAAATATACTCATATTAATTTTGTTAAATTAATTTGTGTGAGTTTTGGAGCAAAAGAAATTAGTTAGTATATATTTTTTAAAATGTTTAAAATTTATATCCCATGAAAATAATTTGAGATTTATTGAGTTTGCTATTTTTATATAAACAAAAGCTTATATTCTTCTTAATATGTTATAAGAATAATTTAAAACTAAATATTTGATAATAGTTGTTATTAGTGTTATTATTAGTGTTGTTGTTATTATTATTTGTGAATGTAATTGTTAATGTGATGGACATGTACATATATTGTGTAAAGACATAAATTAAATTTTATTCGGGAGAAGTGATTCATTACTACTTACTGAGCATGTAGTTGGCTCACCCCTTCAATATTTCCTTCTTTCAGATTAGAAGGATGATCAGTGGTGCAAAAGCCCTTTCTACTAAGATTGTGTTGGACGTATAGCACAGAGTCGAATTCTAAGATTTTATTCAGTGACTTATGTTTTCTTATTTATTCTAAGTTCTACCTATGTTTTTTAGCACTCGAAGAGACAAATGTAAGAAATTATTTTTATGAGTTTTGATATAATTTCTTTAGGGAAGATTTAATTATGAAATTATTTAGTTATCATTTTGGAAGAAAATATATTTGGTTGTTTAAGTTTTGAGGTAAGGCTTCGTATTACTGGGTTGCAACCCTGGTGGTACGGCCGTGCCATGCCTTGCGGGTGCGGGGCATGACATTTAATGGTATTAGAGCCCAGGTTGTGATCTTAGAGGAGATGTGGGAATTGTAAAGCATGGAGAAAAAAAAAAGAAAAAAAAACTTGTAGGATGAGAATTGGTTATAGTGAACTTAGTATTTTGACTATTTTATGACTGTTTTGTGATACCAATTCTAGAAAGATAAGATGCATTATGATTTTTGAATTTTAAGTTATATATGTTTGATTTTTATTGTGGTTTGAGGATTTATTTGTGGTGCAGCTAAATGTTAAGTTTCGAGGCCAAAACTTTTTGTAAGAGGGGTAGAATATAAAATCCACACTTTTTGGAAGTCTTTTATTTATGGAGATATTTTAGAATTTGTTAAGGGTTAAATCCTAATATAATAAGGATTAGAATTCTATTTGGTTAAAATTTTAAGTAAGTAGGGACTTAGATTGAAATTATTTAAGAGTTAGGAAACCCTACGATTTATTAAATAGGAAAACCTATAGAAAATATCGTTAGTTTTCAATAGCCGTCATCAGACACAGAAAGAAGGAGAGAGTTCAACTAGGGTTTGAAGGAAAAGAACACCGTAGGCTGCTATAGTTTTCAAGCGTCGATATTAAGAGATAAGTAGGAATGAATTTCTTCGATTTTCTTATATGAATAATAGAATAAAACGTTATTTTTTGTTAAAAATTCTCGAATAAAGTATGGTATTTTTTCAAAGTATTAGTTTTAATGATTGGTTAATATATGGTGTGTATTTCGATGTTTATATTATATAGATACATGGTTCCGTATGAATATATTTGATGAATTTGGTACATGATGGATCTGTTTATATTTATTTGAACATGATGTCTCAAAGGTGGGCTAAACCTTTTTGGAACAATGTTAAGATTGAATTCGTCTTTTTGGATCTATGCAAGAAGAAGGTTTCAATCTTTTTGGACCGCTAAGGCCGGGTTAAGCCTTTTTTAATTCAGTTAGAAGAAGGTAATGGTTGTATGAATTTGGTGTGAACGAATGTTTCGATATGTTTGATATCTTTACATGCTTTTACGAAGTTTCCCAAATATACTCATATTAATTTTGTTAAATTAATTTGTATGAGTTTTGGAGCAAAAGAAATTAGTTAGTATATATTTTTTAAAATGTTTAAAATTTATATCCCATGAAAATAATTTGAGATTTATTGAGTTTGCTATTTTTATATAAACAAAAGATTATATTCTTCTTAATATGTTATAAGAATAATTTAAAACTAAATATTTGATAATAGTTGTTATTAGTGTTATTATTATTATTGTTGTTATTTTTATTTGTGAATGTAATTATTAATGTGGTGGACATGCACGTATATTATGTAAAGACATAAATTAAATTTTATTCGGGAGAAGTGATTCATTACTACTTACTGAGCATGTAGTTGGCTCACCCCTTCAATATTTCCTCCTTTCAGATTAGAAGGATGATCAGTGGTGCGAAAGCCCTTTTAACTAAGATTGTGTTGGATGTATAGCACATAGTCGAATTCTAAGATTTTATTCAATGACTTATGTTATCTTATTTATTCTAAGTTCTACCTATGCTTTTTAGCACTTGAAGAGACAAATGTAAGAAATTATTTTATAGGTTTTGATATAATTTCTTTGGGGAAGATTTAATTATGAAATTATTTAGTTATCATTTTGGGAGCAAATATATTTGGCTGTTTAAGTTTTGAGGTAAGGCTTCGTATTACTGGGTTCGACCTTGGTGGTACGGCCTTGCCACGTCCTGTGGGCGCGGGGCATGACAAGGATTGTCCATATCTCCATTATAAAAAAATGCTGAAGTTTGGCTGGGATTCTAATTCACTTTCATCATCATCTGCTTGATGTAGTTGTTGTTGTAAAAGCTGCAGTTGAAGCTGCAATTCTGCTTTGCTGATCTTCTTTCCCTTGCTAGAAGAAGATTGAACATCAACCTCTTTTGGATTTGCTTTTCGAACCGGAGTCCATCCTTTGATTTTAATTTCTTTGCAGAGATATTTTACATTGTTGATTGAATCTATTTTATAGCTCCATCCTAGAACATAGCAAATCTTTTTCTCAAAATAGTATTTACACAACTGATTATTTAAAGATAATGCTTGCATCTGATTTTCTATTACAAACTGATTAAATTTCTATAAATTTGAATTGGAAAGAGTGGATTTGTCTCCACCAAATTGTTTCCACCAAGCATAGAACCATCTAGGCATTGGACTGATTGTTTTTTTCCCCCCATATTTGACAAACCAAGTATGTGTAAGGTCTCGAAGATACATGAAATTATACCAAGCATCAATATAATCCATGAAATTTTAAGTGGGAGGTTTGAATGGAGTTTTGAACTGGATTGGCGTATAAATGCCAGAGACTGACCAAGAATTAAGATCAAGGATTTTTAGGATTCTGCATTTGGAGTAGGCAATACCTTTGTCAGCTCTGTTGAGGTTGCGCTTATGTTCGAATTTTATCGAACCATTGGCATAGAGAATATGTTCAAAGTAGAGACGATTTTTCAAAGGTTCTGCTCTGAAAACATGACTGGATTGATTGTATGCTTTTGGATGAAGTTTGTAACAATTTCTCTCTCTGGTTTCATGGTTAGCTCTCTGGGCAGAGCGAGAACGGGTATAATTGTTTTTGGAAGGAATTCAAATCTCTCTTTAGCAAGGGGAGTTTTCTTTTCTGGTTTGGTTGGTGTTTTAGGAATAACAACTTCTTTAAAAGAAGTTGGAGAAGGAATTGCATAAAAAGATTGGTCTGTTTTCTAGGTTTCAGTAATCTTTTGAGAAGATGAGGTTGGGTCGAAGAGATTCATAGTAAGCGGTGGCTGGCTTACTAGATTTGTAGGGAGAGGAGGAAATGCATTAAGAACTGCAAATCTATTACTTGCGGGTGGTTGAAGGCGTGGTCTTTGATCCATGTCTGAATTCATCGATGTAGTGTTCTATTTATAGAGGTGGATGCACACAGGACGAATGAGCTCCAGAACTGAATCGGTACTCATCACAGCATTGAATGTTGTGTTAAAGTAGTGGGCTTACGTATGTCCTTGCAAGAATTCTCGTGTTAAGAAATCGGCTAGAGAATTATTTTCTCCTTTGATAAACTCAATATCAAAATCAAAGCTAGATAAAAGAACTTGCCATCTGGCAAAAATCTGTTTTGCTACAAGATTTTTAACATCCTTTTGTAAAACATCTTTGATTGCTTTGCAATCAATTCGAAGTAGAACTTTCTAGTTTATCAAATCATCTTGAAATTTTGAAATACATAAAATGATAGAAAGAATTCCCTTTTTAATTATACTGTAATTCTTTTGACTAAAAAGCCAAATACCTGAATGATATCTGACTAGTTGTTCTGAAGAGGAATTGATTTTCTTTTGTTTGAGAATACCTCCGTAGCCAAGTTCAAAGATATCAGTTTCAACAATCATAAAAGTTGTTGGATCAGGAATTCCTAATCAAGGAAGTTTCTTAACAATCTGTTTAATCTTCTTAACTATTTGGGTTTGTTCTGTTCCCCATGGGATTGGATCTTTGCGAAGACGTTTATATAACGGTTCACAGATTTATCTAAGATTAGGAATGAAATCAGATATGTAATTTAAACAACCTAAAAATCTTTGAAGCTGAGTTTTATCCTTAATTTCATCAGGGAGTTTATCTGCAAATTCTATTACTCTACAAATAAGCTTATAAGTTCCTTAGGTTAAGTATACATACATACATACATACACACACACATATATATTTACTTAATAATATATACACATAATAATATTATATATACATAATATGTACATATATATATAGATATATATTATATATATTTATATATATTAGTATATATATAAATATATATGTAATATATATATATATATATTATATGATTCCTTTTAGATTATTAATATATATTAGTATATATATATATACATATATATGTATACATATATACATATATATATATATATATGTGTGTGTGTGTGTGTATATATGTATGTATATATATATATATATGTATATATTTATATATATACGTATATATATATTTATATGTGTATGTATTTATATATATATGTCTATATATATTGTATATATATACACATATATATGTATGTATATATATATATATTAATAAACATATTAATAGATAACATATTGATATATATACTAATATATATATATATATGTGTGTGTGTGTATATATTATTACATGTAGACATACACATACTAACATAAATAAATATGTATATATGTACGTATATATATTAATTTCTCTCTCTCTCTCTCTCACTCTATATATATATATATATATATGTATGTATGTGTGTGTGTGTGTGTGTGTGTATATATGTATATTATATGCACATATTATGTATCTAAAAAAAATCATATAATATATATGTTATATTAATATATATACTAATATATTGATAATCTAAAAAAATTATATAATATATATATATTACATATATATTTATATATATACTAATATATATAAATATATATAATATATATCTATATATATAAGTACATATATTGTATCTAAAAAAAAATCATATTATAAATATTATATATAATTAAGATAAGGTGAAAATAAGTACAAGAATTCACATAGCCTAGTGGTGGAGCACATGCTCTCCCACAACAAAGATGCGGGTTCAAGCCCCGCGTCCAATAACAATTTCAATAATTATTAGCGATGGAGATTGCGACGGCCTACCAGATTGGTTCCGGGTTGGGGGCGGATCGGAATCTATTCCGGGTCAGGGCGAGAGGGCTACCTGATCGGGTCGGAGCCTATTTAATAATTAAATTTTTTAAATTTTTTTAAAATTTCGATGACTGTTGCAAATCCATCGCTAAAATGCCGTCGCAAATTGAATAAATAATTTTTAAAATATAAAAATTTAATAATTAATTTTTTAAAAAATTAAAATGCTGTCGCAAAATCGTCTCAAATTTAATAAATAATTTTTTAAAAAATAAAAATTTAATAATTAATTTTTAAAAAAATTAAAAGTTCTTTGCAAAACCATCGCTAAAATGTCGTCACAAAACTGTCACAAATTTAGAAAATAATTTTTTAAAAATAAAAATTTAATAATTAATTTTTTTAAAAAAAATTAAAAGTCCGTCACAAAATCGTCGCTAAAATGCCGTCGCAAATTTAATAAATAATTTTTTAAAAAAAATGTTAAAGGCTGTCGCAAAAACGTCGGTAACTCGTCATCACAAAACCATCGCAAATCTAATAAATAATTTTTAAAAAATAAAAATTTAATAAATAATTTTTTTAAAATTTAAAAACCATTGCAAATATAATTATAAATGTAATTATAATATCATTAATTAAATAATCGTTGCAAATAGCAATGCCTTTTTTAGCTACGGACAAAACCGTTGCAAAACTGTTGCAAACCCATTTGCGACGGTTTTTGGCCGTCAGAAATGGATATTTTTCCTGTAGTGCTAGGATTTGTTCTTTCCCAAGTATACTTGTTGCCTGTAAAAGGAGAATTGCAAAAAGCACACAGGCTGATAAAATTACAAAAATCATCTATTGCAGATAAATTTGGTGTTGCTGAGCCCGGGTACTCAGAAACTTCAGCCATTATATTAAAGTAACCTCCCCCTCCCCCAACAACTAGCCAAGGACTCCTCATATAAGAAGATATTCTCGTCAGATTCTCCCATAATTCAAGACGCCCAACTCTCAAACAAGATGCATAAACCAAAGTGGAAAAAACAGAGACACCCATTGAAATCTGAACATTAAAATGTACAAACTGGGAGTGATCTTCGATAACTATAACTGGTACAAAATCCTTCCACAAATCCAAATCTTTCCATTCATTTTCGAAAAGCTATGATGAAATCCTAACTTATGCACTTAGGCCATCAATTGAGAATAATCCACCAATGGCTTCAAAATGGTCACAAAATTAAAATCAATTTCTTAAGAAGTTTCTTCTAATGCCTTCTTGAAAACTTATCAGCCTTCCTTCTATTGTTCCAAAATAATATATACATATTAATAAATAATAGAAGAGCGATTAGTCTTTACCACACTCGCAGGCAAAATTTTTCTAGATTCCAAAGCTGCTGCTAAAGTCGTCTGCATTTTTATTTGGCGTTTTTTTTTTTTGATACACGCCGTTAATATATATTGAGAAGTCTTCATGGATTTTGGGGTTGTCAGAGTCAGACCAAAATTCTTAAACAACCAATATTCTTGGACAACCTTAGAGGATTGGATGCAAAATATGTGATCATCAATGTTTGAGTGAGGCTTCGTTGGTCACGTCAGATGATGATTGGTCATAGACTTGCACAAAAGATGGAGATGAATGGGAGCGCCTGGGCTACTTATGAATCTTAGGTGCGGCTACTGTTTCATGATCAATAATATCATCATCAGAAGTCTCTATATATTCCTTCTCCAAATAAACCTATTCATAATTAAAAATAGTTTGATTTATTAAAGAAAAGGTGATCGTCGGGCTCCTTTTCTTTTCTAAATTGTTCTCCTTTTCCAAGTTGGATTCCCTTACTGAAGGGGATGCCGCCATAGGAGTCCTGGTTGTGTCTTGTTCAATCTGCGAAACAATCGTAAATGTCTGATTCTCTGGTTCCTTTTCAGATGCAATCTGACTTGCAGAAATAGGATGCTGCAAGACATGCATGTCTGAATAATTTTAGTTTTGCAAAGAAACCCTAGCCACCTCCGGTTCGGTTTGGTCGACATTTAAAACGTTTAAATTATTTGGGTTTTGTGCAGGCATCTCCATTCTAGTTTGTGTGCCATTCAGTGCATCTGAAGCACTTGGATTATGCTCAGGAGCTCTTGCTGCCTCCTTTCTATCCCATTTGTCCTTTAGAATCCATCTTTGAAGAGCCTTATCTTTACGTTCAAGAAAACTTGTTTTAGCCCTAGTGGAATCATCGTTAGATTATCCATATTCTGAGGCTAAACGTCCAATCCACCTATAATCTTTGCAATATAAAGGTATATTTTCATAGGTGACTGGCTGAAAAAAAACCTTCATCACCATCTCCAATCCATATTCATTAAGGTAAAGTCTTGAAAAGGTCTAGTTAGTGCAAATCTGAGCAACACTGGGTCTTGTTAATTGAGCAGTAGCATCGTCAAGTTTAAGGGGCCGACCTATAGCTAAAGTAATGGAAGAAAAATACTAGTTTTGCAAATAAACAAATCAGCAGATTCTCTAAGGAAACCTATATATGAACAACACAGGGATCATGGGTCACTCTAAAATCTTTAATCCACTTGAGAATTCTCATGAGAAATCCTATTAGATACCACAAAATTTTCATCCATAACCGTAAAAAGTCTTCTTCTCTATCTGGTCATAATAAAATGTACTTGGAATTCAACCATCCAATGTGCATCTCTCCCTTCAGACCAATATTCCGAAATTCTTTACAAATAGCCTCTATAGAAACACTACAAGAAAGACTGGTTTTTGCAACAACCAAAACACTCACTAGACGGTTGCTAATATATACTTGCGATGACAACTTACCATCGCTAAATCAGAAGTCGTTGACAAAAAAAATTTGCAAGTGCACACAAAAGCCTTCGCTACTAGCAATGGCTTAGCTACGGTGTGACAATCAAAGTCAACAATAGAGTGTGATACTCTTGCTATAGCTTTGCGACGGCTAGATACATAAGGCCGTCGATACATCATCACTAGTTGCTAAGGCTCAGCGATGACTATGGAAACTAAAATAGTTTATTTTTTATTACGATAATGTGGCCGTCGCTGTACCTTCGTTGAATTGCGAGTAATTTGTGATGGCTTGTAAATGACTGTTGCAGTACCCTGGTTAATCTGCGACACATTTGCCACGACATTTTTTATTATTTGAATTTTTAAGATTAGGAATAAAAATTTGTCACAGTTTTGTCGTTAATTTGCTAGAGTTTTGCAATGGTTCTTTATAATTTTTGAATTAATTTTATCGACCGTCATAAGTCCCTTGCAGATAAACGACGGAATGTCCTCGCAAAGCCATAGCCTTTTTTTCCATTGTTTGTCCGTCCCTAGGCCAACGCTATCTAGAAATTGTTACAACCTAGCTTTATTTCCTTATGTCTATTCCCTATAACATTTCAATATATTATACTCATCCATCAAACTAATAAACAAACAGTATACCAAACACAAATATAATTTGAAATCCATAAATTGCACATTTACCAACACCAGTAATAGGAACACTAAAAATTTGTACAAAATGGTCCAATAAACATATTTACAATAAAAACTAGTATAAAATAGTCTAATAAAGATAAAAACTAATAAGTCAGGTATCTAGTGGAGCAGGAGCAGCTCTCGTAAGGGGTGGAGAAGGAGGACCACTGCCACCACCAGGAGATGGTGCATGATGATCTGCTAGTGATACAGTGAAGTCCTCATCCTTACCATCACCATTACCATCACCATTATTAGCTCTCTCATCAATAATAAGAGTTGGCTGTGCCGTGGACAATCCTATCTTCTTAGCCATCACTGTCAACAACCCAGCCATGTAGCTATCATGTTGTTTGTATGTCTCCATCTGTATCTCGTATTCATGCTGGATCTGCTGCAACACCTCCTGGACTGTGATATCCATCCTCCTATCAAAGTCATCAGTGGGAGCTATAGTAGAAGGGCATGAGGGCAGCTAACTCTGATGCAATCTGTAACACCCTACTAAATTGAGTGTCAAGGAACCCACTACTTGATTAAAATAATCCCATTTCATAAATTAAATGCATTATATGTGTCTATTTCATGTATTCCTTATGTGATTTCTCTTAGATAACATTAGTATATCAAGTTAATTATTCGTATGATTTGTGGTGAATGATTTATTCATAATTAATTGTTGTATTATATATACATGTACTATTTTGTAGTAGATAATTTTGTTAAATTAATTATGGTATCACACCTCAAATGATATTATAACAATGAATTTCCCCTCTTGGACAATACACTCTTGAATGAATTTAATTTTAATTAGGAGTTTGATCTTGTTTGTTAATTAATAAGTCTTGATCAAATCTCGTGTCAAGACCAATTTTGACTACTTAACCCAATTTTATTATTTAACCCAAGACCCATGGATTAATTTGACCCATCAAAATGACTTTAATCTTAGCCGTTGAATTTAAGGCAATTTCAAACAAGCTCATTCCAACATTTGGATTAATTCATGACCTAGTATAAAATTTACTTTTCTCCCAATTTTCACCCTACATGGCCGGCTTCCCCCTCTTTTCTTTCTTTCAATCTTCTTTCCCCTCTCAAGAAACACTCTCCTCTCCTCAAGGGTTGGCCGACGGCCTGGGTGAGCAAGGAGAAAAATATCTCCTCTTCCATTCTTTTCAAGAAAATAGTGCAGCACTTCCTCTTCCATGATCATACCTCTTCTACTCTTCAAGAAATCATCACCTTTTTGTGTGTAGAAGGGCTGTTATTTATTGTAGAAAGGTTGGAAGCAAACTTCAAAGCTTCAAGGTAAGCCATCCACCATTCTTGTCTTCTTCATGTAGCAGAAATTGTGGCTGTTGTCTAGCTGTAAAATCTATGATTTTATACTTTAGTTATGTTGTATTTTGATGCCTAAATGTTGTACCTAGTCTAGGGTCTTAAGATATCATGTAAAAATGGCTTATTCTATATGAAAAATGCATATTTTCCTTCCATTTTCTTTGTTGGCCGAAAATCTGTAAATATTTTACAGATTGGAGTGGTTTGCTTTATGTACTGATTTCAGGTTGTAATTTGGTTAAAGGAATGATGTAGGATATGGATGTGAAGCCTTTTTATGTTAAGAACTCATTTTCTTTACTTGTTATGCTTAAAAATTGAGAATTGCACTAAACTACCTAGATCCATTCTTAGTAGTGTAATGCTGTGTTCTTGGTGAATTTTGGGTAAAAGAGGAGTTATATTTCATGGTAATGTGATCTATGATGTGTGTATGAGCTGGTGTGAATGAATTGAGTGATTTTCTTTGTATTTTAAGAATTGTGAAGGTGATAAGAAAATAGAGGGTTGCTGGTTTTGATTAGGAAGCCAAATAAATGTTGTTTAGGAGTTGAAAATTGTTAAGGACATGTTTGATTTTGAGTCCTTGAGTGCCCTATTATATGTTAAGATTGTTATTGTGTAAGTTTTGCATGAAGTAAATAAATAAAAACCCAATTTTATAACCCTTACATCAAACTATGCAAACTGTACAGAAACCCCTTTGTAGATGTCTAATTTTAAACCTCAGAGAAACCCCTTTCCCGACAGAATTTTCTAATGGTTTTAGGAATTTAGAAATTTCAAGATGTTATGAAAAATTCAGATAATGAATCATCAAAAAATCTATTATAATTTGGAAGTTATGAATTTTTGAAGTTGACTGTGCAAAGCAAATTTTTGTTCATCCGAGGCTTTATGTAAAAATTATTTGAGTCCTTTTTTGCATGAAATTTGGGGAGATAAATACATGTTAATTTACCTAACATATGGAGGTATTAAACTGGAGGTTTTGTTTAAAAATAAAACGGTCTCCTTGATTAATTAAGTAAATGATTTTGACCCCTGTTTTAGAGTAAAAGCAGAATTTTGTGTTTGAATTTGGAAAATGAATTTACTCATAAAAATGGCTACAATTGCTGAAAATTTGGCGTATGTGAACATTGTGTGATGTTTAGAATTATGGAGATTATATTTGATTAAAGTTTGATGATTTGTCTTTATAGTATGATTTTGAAAAGTGATCCCTTGTACCATTGTAAGGTAAGAACTTCAATTTTTGAAAAGCTATTTGAACTCTTGGTGTGCTTTGTAATATAAGTTGGTTTAGATTCTACTTTATTGAATGATTAATTAGAGTTGCATGGCTAATTAGAGTTTGCACGGGTGATTATGGTTTTTCTTGGCAATTAAGGTCTTGTTTGGCTATTAGTGTTTATTAGGAAGTAGGAGAGTTCTATGCTTTATGAATTATGGATGCTTTATTAGCTTGTTAGCTTTCTTGATGGGATACATTGTGATTAGAATTAATTAGGCTTTGTCCCTAAGTATTTTGGAATTACTTAAGATCTAAGTAATTCCCCTAACCATTCTAGGATCTCGATTAATGCTTTATTCAGACTAATTTAATAAGGAAGTTAATTTCTATATTATATATACATGTTAGATTTGAAGTTGGATGTAGGAGGAAGAAGTACCTAAGTTAGCTTGAAGTTATTTTGCTAAGCTTTGGATAAGAAGTAAGTCCTTGCATCTTAAGCCTATTTTGGAAAATGCAAAGCCATGTGAAAAAGCCACATTTAAATTATGTACAATTTGCATTCAAGTGCATAAAAAAAATATAAGCATAAATTTTATGAAGCATTTCACGTTATGACATGAGAACTATTATTCAAGTTATGAGTATGCCATTTTTGGACATAACACTTGTGCACAAAAGTAATGATTCTATTATGATATCATAATTTATTCATGCATGAATATTGCTATGAAGTTTCTCACGAGTATATTATTATACATCAAATTATGCTATACATGAAAATGCATTTACGCATTTTATACATGAAAATATTGCTAAAATCATTGCATGATTTATACTATATGGCTCCAAATATCATGACGACGATTTATAGCTAATACTTCCCGAATAAATTACTACAATGGATATACAGATTTTGGTTTTGGAAAATCTTGGCAAAAGTGTGTTTGAGCCTTGATTGAATTAAATTTTGGAAGATGGGTATTTAAAACTGGAATAAATTTTTTTTTTTGGATGAAATTATATAATCCACATTGGATTGAGAAATTTTCCTTGAACCACATTAAACTTAAACATTAAGTACTCAATGAGCGAGGTACTAGGACTAACTCGCGTTAGTTTAGGAGAAACTATCAAAAGATTAGCCGTCTCTAAATATCTATCATTTTCTAAATGGGGCATCAGTCCTAGGTGACCAACTAGGTCCTTAGCTAGCAACACGATTTTCAATTGGTGAAACAGATGTAAGATATCTGTCTGATGGATTAGATGAGAGAAATGCTTGGGGCATTCTCTCAGTAGGGATGTACACCATACATGCTATTATTGGCTTTGGTTATGCCGTAGCCATTTGAGATATATTGGGAATAATGTTGAGAATTCGGGTTCAAAACTTTGTATGAATGAAAATTCTGTTCCAGGGTGCTGATGTGTAATTTAGCATTTTACCCAGTGAAGATTTTGTTTAAGCAGTGTATTACAATATACTCATTTCCTTTCCCAAAATTATATTTTGCATAAGTGAAAATTGTATATAAGTATATCCGTTCAAATTATTTTTATTTATGCGTCATGACATTTATTTTGAAAATTGTGCCATGAACACACACTGCAGACTTACTGAGATTATTTATAATCTCACACCTTTTTTTTTTTAATCACATTTGTAGGATGAGGTAGGTTTATCAAGATTGGGACTTGAAATTCTATTTTGTAATAGTGTTAGGTCTTGATACTTTTGTTGCTATTAATTCTAGATGAACGATTAGATTTTCTTTTGGCCAAACTTAGAATTTTATTTCACCAATCTTACTAAATTGCTTTGTGATGTAATTTATGATTAAGTACTAGGATTTATCCTTATTCCTTTACTATCTTTCCTGTAGATTTTATCATATCGCATTATAAAGACTCCTGGTCCAAAGGATAAGGCGACATCAATGGCCATTAGGCCACTTATTTGGGGGTGTTACACAATTATTGATGTGCACGTGCTACCTCTAACACCATATCGAAGACCCGACCCTATTAAAGCTACCCATTGCCTGAAGTAACATGGCTTTCTTATCGACTATGACGGACGAGGTAATGGAGCTGCTGGACGAACTTTGTGAGTAACTCTGATGTAATTGGTTCATATCCTCCTGAAATGGAAAAATAATGACAATCATTATGCAGATTAACATTCCAAGAATTAAAGTAATGATAAACATTGTAAGTCATAAGTAATTATTACCACAGCCTTACGGGTTCACTCACTGACGAACTCTTCCTGCTTGGGTCCTTTTTAGAACATGTGTAAACTCTTAAACATCTCCATGTAATTAAAACTATTCCATTGCTATCTCCGCTACAATTTATATTTAAATTAATGATGAAGCTAGGATAAAATTTGTAAAAAGCTAAGAAAATTCTGTCAAAAAATAAAAGAAATCACCATACGGTCCTCGTGCTCAATAAAAGGCCACGATGCTCCAATATGAGTAGTATCGCCCTTAAACCTGCTTCTCTTTGTAGTTGTAGAAACTAGCAGATAATCCTCTATCCCCCAATATCGAGTCATCTTAATCTAATCAGTGGGATCTACCTAAGATGGATGCTTACCACTTGCACGAACCTTGCAAAAGGTATCCGGAAATTTGGCTCGCAACTTCTTTTTCCAATTGAGCTGACTCTATAATATCCTGCTGATACATAATTTGGTAGGATTGGGAATGCCATGCAGTCCTCAGGACTAGGGGTCTTTATAAAAATGCAAGAACAAAATAAAATGAAATTTAAACTTAAAATTACAATCCATTCAATGTATTACAACTGTCTTGAAATAAAACTCAAAGGTGTACACAAAAGTAAAGATAACAATTCCAACTAAAATAATGATGCAATAGCAACTCTTGGCTTTAGTAATTTCCTACCTTAGAATCTAGTGTTTCCTAAAACGTGACATAGAAATCGTGTGAGAAAGAATTTCTCAGTAAGTCCTGTGTGTGCACATGGAAGTTTCACAATGCTTCATAATGCAATTTGCAAAGATTTTCGGAGAGAAATAATTGCAAGCCATATATCAAAGCATAATCATTGAGTGACTTTATTTCAATATTTCATACCGGTGCGATTAAACTTAGGAGTTAATTGTGCATTTTGTACCAGCAATTGGCTTGAAACCCTACTTAATTTCATAGTAGATTACAAACTCTATAGTCTGATGCTAAAGGAAAAAAAACTATTGCTATCTACATTTCCAAATATAAATATATTTATTTAAAGTTGATCATGTTGCATGCACATAATATTTATTTATAGCTAGTTCTCTAACAAAATTACAAATAGTATAAAGATTAAGTTATTAAGAAAGGTCATTGAGGCCCAAAATTCATAATCATGCTATAGATACAAATAATTTGAAGTACAAAATGCAATTATAGACAAGTAAAATTGTAAAACACCACTTAAGAACATAAGGTAGGAAACAAAAATTGACCCACAAAAGGTTTAAATAGAAATTACAAAATAAGATCTAAATCACTATCATCATCCTCATCACTCTCAAATTCCTCCTCCTCATTGATATCTTTGTCAAAGTCTTCCCCGCCCATATCTTCGTTAATAACTTTTATAAAAGAATCTTAATTTGTTTTCTTATTTCTTTCAATAAATTCAGAATCAACAACTTCTACAACAATATCATTCCTATTTAATGGTCCTTCTCTATTATTATCAATCTGGACAGGCTTATCACCTCTATTAGTTTCAATGTCTTGATCCATGTTAGTATCCAACTCAAATATTTCAGGATTTTTTGTATCTTGTATTTCTAGAACATCATACAAATGCCTGTGATGAAACTTTTGAACTACTTTCCAATCTCTCCCTAACTTGATATCATCAAAGTAGAAAACGTGCTTTGCTTGAATTGCCAGAATAAAAGGCTCATTCTCATACCAAAATTTGTTAACCATGATGCTAGTTATATAGCCATCTTTCTATATTCTTTTTGTACTACTAAGGTCAAACAATTGACATCTAAACATAACAACCTTACAATATTTAATATAATCTAATTGAATAACATTAGTAAAAAAACCATAAAAGGTAATGCCATCCTCTTCGTGGTTCCCTTCAATAACTATACCACTGTTTTGACTTTTCAAATGGAATTCATACTCCTTGGTGTGGAACCTAACCCCATTAACGATGCAACAAGTTTACTTTTTAACACGCGAATCTAGATCACAAGCTAATGCAAACAACTCATTAGACATTTCCCACGAACCTTGAGTTCGCATTAAGGTAATCTACAATTTAAAAAGAATGTAACAACATAAAAGTTGGTAAAACAATTTTATTTTTCAGTCACTATTTCTAAATTAATATTTTCTTATTAATATTTACTTACATGTCTTTTGAACCACATCGGAAATTGTTCTTTTTTCCTTTCTTCAATGGAAAAGGCACTTTGTAACTCAAGCTCCATCTTATGTTTCCTGTAGTGAAATATGAAACTAGTTAAACTCTAAAAATTAAATAAATTTAATTTAAAAAAGTAAAGTTCTTTTTATTCAGAATTATTCTTACTGTAAGTATTGTTCTTACTGGAAGTATGATTCAACTTCATCACAATTATTCAGAATATACCACTGAATCTTTTTATACTCCTGTTCTGATAAGTTCTCATTTCTTGAAGCACCAAAAGGGAACACTTGTTGAAAAATAGATAATTTTCGATCATTGTCCTTCCTTCTATCATAGTTTCTCTCTTTTCGATTAAATTTAGTCTCAATTCTAGAAAGGTACATAGAACAAAATGTTAAACATTCATTATAAATATATGATTCTGCAATACAACCTGTCGAGCTTTATTTTGCACATATGCTTTCAACTTAGCTAAGAACCTGCAATAAAAAAAAAATGTTACATTATCACACTCTTTAAATGTGTTATTTCAAACCTAAAAATTAATTTAATACTAGATACTCCACCTTTCTATTGGGTACATCCATCGGTAATGTACAGACCCTCCAAGCATAGCTTCACATGGCAAGTGTATAGCTAAGTGCAACATCACATAAAAAAAGCAGGAGGAAATGTTTTCTCAAGCTTGCATAGAATGATAACATTATCAACTTCTAAATCCTCTATATCATTTATCTTCAATGTCTTAGAAGATAATAGCCTGAAGATATTCCCAAACTCATCCATTTCTTGGAAAACATCTTTTGGTACAAAATTTCGAATGGCAACTAGAAGTAGTCTCTGTAAAAGAATATGACAATCATGACTTTCCAATCCAAAAAGCCTACCATCATTGGCATTTGCATATCGTGAGATGTTTGATGCATATCCATCTAGAAACTTCATGAATATTAAAAACTAATAGAACCTTTTTTTTCTCATCCTTTGACAAGATATGGCTAGTAGGAGGCATCAAGTAAGAACCATTGATAGGGGCTAAAATCATCATTATTTTCCTAGTTATTTGAGGTCAATTTGAGATACTTTTATTGTAATAACTAGGCATATTCTTTTCTATTTAATGTTTTGCTTGTAGAAAGTGTTTTTAATAAATTTGCATAGATTTAAGTTGATTTTGAGCAAAAATGAGAATTTTCCAACATGCACCTAGTGCCCAGGCCTAGCAAGGGGACTAGACACCTGGTCCAATCTACCTAAACAGTGAAGACAGAGCACGTTGAAGGAGGAAAACAAAACACACCTGGTGCCAGGTGGGTTGACTAGACCAGGCACCAGGTCCACTTGGAGTAAGAAAATTCTGTGTATGAATTTAGGAATTTTCCAATGATTTTGGCATTTTCTGAATCCTACTCGGCCAAGACTTCTCAAGCAACAAATTTAGCATCAAAGAGGCCTATAAAAGTAAGAGAAAACACAAGAGAAAAGGGGAATAAAAGGTGAATTAAAAGACAAATTTGAAAATCACTTAAAGAAGGAGGAATTCACCAAATCAAGAAGGGTTTTTTAAAAAAAGTTTTCAAATGAGAATAAGGAGGCTTGTCTATGAGTATTTTTTTTTTACCTTTGTTTTCTTTTTCTTAAATAATTATGTATTCAATATTTTTATTGTAATTTGACTTATTTTTGGGATCCATAATTTATTGAGTAATTTAGTCTAATGATCAATTGATTATTGTTCTTGGTATTGGATTACTTATTTTTCTTACGGAATTGGTTGATTGATTTTTGTTATTAACTTTCTTGAAAAAGGGGTTGATAATGACTTCAATTAATTAATTTTATATTGGTTATCTTTTAACTTGCTTGAAAAAAGGGTTAATTATCTAGAACATAGGTAATTAAAGATTTGGTTGATGATTACTAGAATATGGATTTATTGACTAATTTCATGTTTTAAATCACTTAGAATATGGGGTTTATATGAGGATTGATTTTAGTGCAACTTTGGATAAATTGGTTGAGACAGAATATGTTCACTAATTTAACTAGAAGATAGTGATTCCATGGATTGCAAATGAAGCGGGTCCATTTTAAATCCTTCATGAGACCAAGATAATAATTGATTGTAATATTGACTAAGTGATTTATTATCATGTTTTCAAGAGCTTTTGTCTAAATTGCATATTTTCACACACTTGAGTTGTATATATTTCTTTATTTTTCTCTTTATTATTTTATCACTTTATTTTGACCGGTTAAACAATGAATAAAAAGTGATTAATGTATACTTGTTCCCTTGAGGATCGATACTCTTTAATTCCCTATGCTATGCTTGCGTTAAGTATACTTGCTCATATGTGTATTTTGGTGTTAATGTTTTAATTAAAACTTGACTAAGGGAAAGATTTAAATTTGATGATTTTTATACATCCAAAATTTATGTATTAAGTTTTTTGGCACCGTTGCTGGGGAACAATATCATGAAAGTTTGGATGTTGTTGATTTAACTATGTTTATATGTCTACATATAAATATGTGAATATATATATATATATATATATATATATATGTTCCATGTATGAATATGTGACATATTTTGTTTTCTTGTATACTTGTACTTTAATGTCCCTACATGTTGTAATTTTTCTAACTTAATGTGTGAAAATGTACTAATGGTCTACTGTAAATTTTATAATCTCACTACCTTCTATTTTCTGTAGACCTTGCCCTTAGTGTATGACCCGACACTCTAAAGCCAACACAGTAGATCTTGATCCTGAAATTGAGAGAACCCTCTGATAGGGGCTAAATTAGTCATATTTTTCCTAGTTATTTGAAGGTCTTTTATAAAGCATTTTGTTCAATAACTAGTCATATTCCTTCATATTTGAGATTTTATCCTTGGAAAGGTATTTTGTTCTTTATTTTAGATTTTTAGGATAAAAAAAACAAAAAATGTCGCAAAACAGAGAAGAGGCGACGCCGGCTAGGGCCTTAGAACTGGCGCTGGCCGTGCACTATTGAAACAAAATTCGAAGCGACGAAAAATTATTGAAATATAGTGGAACAGAACTAAGGCGGTGCCGATTGTGAAGCTGGAATTGGCACCGGCTGCATTCTAGAACTCTTTGTGCAAAATTCGAAGAAAAATCGACGAACGAGTGGAGGAATAGAACACAACCGGCGCCGGCTGTGCCCTAGAGTAAAGGCGGTGTTGTGATTTTTCTACACGTTTTTGGTAATCTGAGGAGTTTTAGTATCTTCCAACTTCTACTCAGCCAAGAATATGGTACCTACGAGTTTAGGCACTACCTAAGGCTATAAATAGATGAAAAACACAAGGGAAAAGGAGATAATTCATTGATCATCATAGAAAATTACTCAATCAAAGGAGGAATTCTTCAAATCAAGGAGGGTTGTGCAAAAAGGTCTTCAAAGGAAAAAGAATGAGGTTTGTCTATGAGTGCTTTCTTTTACTTTGTTTTCTTTTTCTTGACAATGATATGTTAATTGTTTTATTGTAATTCAACGTTGTTTAGATATTCATAATTTCTAGAGTTGTTTGATCTTTTGATTAATTGGTTATTATTCTTGGTATTCAATTACTTTTGCTTATTACGAGATTAGTTGGTTGGTTCTATCCATTGACTTGTTGGACCAAAGGGGGTTGATGGTAGTTTCGATTTATTAATTTCATATTCTGTTGGCTATTGATTTGCTGGACCAAAGGGGGTTGATTGCTTAAGAACTAGTAGTTGAAGGTTAATTGATGTCTTCCGAGACCAAGGGTTCATTGATTAATTTCATGCTTTAAATTTGCCGAGACCAAGGGAATTTAATTAAGGAATGTGTCTAATGCATCTTTTGGATGAATTAGTTGATATGGACCAAGTGATTCTAATTTATTTAGAAGATAGTGATTTCATGGATCAACCATCGAAGTGAATCTACCTTAATCCTTTATGATGCTAAGGGAATAGCTAGGTATGACAAAGATTGGGTTCTTTAAGATCATGTTTGTCTAAACAATGGCTTGAGTTACATAATTCTACATCCTTGACATGTATATATTTTTATTTTTTTATTTTGTTTTATTTTGTTTTATTTTTCACTTTATTGAGTCGGTGAAACAATGAAAGAAATGTGATAATGTCTACTTGTTCCTTGAGGCTCGACACTCGTTTGAACCCTATGCTATGTTAATGATAAGTACACTTGCTCATATGTGTGATTTGGGTTAAATCTTTTAATTTAAACTTGATTGGGAATGTGCTTAGTTTTTGTATGATTTTTACACCCAAGTCCGGACACATCAAGTTTTTGGCGCCGTTGCCGAGGAACAATAGCATGAAAGTTTGGATTTTGTTGATTTAACCATGTAAATACATAAATATGTAAATATGTAAATATATAGATATGAAAGATATGTATAATTGTTCTTTCTACAAAAAAGTGCTATCTTTTGTATTTCATGTATTCTTGTCCAACCTTGTAACTTAACCTAACATACTAACTTTGAATATGTTATTTTTACTAACTTTGTAACCTTGTAATTTTGTTTTCATCAATAATTCCGTATCTAACTTGCTTCTATGTGTAGGAGAAATGGTGAACTGGTATCCGAGGAAGTCTAATGAGGAACAGTACCTCCATTGCACTCCTAGGATGACACACACAACATTAGAATTAGCCGAGCTTAAGACCTTAATTGGGAAATTTGTTGTTCATGTCATAAGTCATTTCCAAGAAATCGATTCCACATTTGAGAAATTCGAAGCAATGATCCGCAACATGGAATGACAAATATGGTTTTTGACGGATATGGTGATAAAATCTCATGAACTCACACCAATAGCCATTGAGGAAATAGCTGCTGTCACATTGCATAGTGGAAAAGAATTACCAGACAGTTCAGATGACAATCGGCGTGGCTGGAAGAAGAGAACTGGCGCCGGCTACCCGGAAAACTCGAAACCATACAACTCGGAACTGAGTTGGTGCCGGCTAGAGTGCTGGAACAGGCGCTGACTATCTCCTGTCCACCTCCCGAAAAACTTACTTTTCAGCCTTACATACCATACCCTTCTCGTCTACACAAGGCCCGAAAAGACGCTCAATTCAACAAATTCCTAGAGGTATTTAAACAATTACACATAAACATCCCCTCAGTGAAGCGTTAATCCACATGCCTAAATATGCCAAGTTCCTCAAAAGCATGCTTGTCAACAAAAAGTGATTGGAAGAGTTATCTATAGTAGTCCACAATGGAGAGTGCTCGGCTATTCTGCAGGACAACTCAAATTTGCCACATAAAGCAAAAGATCCAGGGAGTTTCTCTATTCCATGTCTAATTGGCACTCTTCATGTCTGTAATGCATTAGCTGACCTAGGTGCTAGCATTAATTTTCTACCATATAAAACATTTAAAAGGCTAGGCCTAAGAGAACCACAGCCCACTAGAATGAGTATTCAACTCGCGGATCGATCTATCAAATACCCTAGGGGCATAATAGAATATGTGTTGGTAAAGGTTGATAAATTCATATTTCCCATGGATTTTGTTATTCTTGACATGGATGAAGATTCCAAAGTCCCTTTAATCTTAGGTAAACTCATCCTAGCTACAGCAAAAGCATTAATTGACGTTCATGGGGGGAGGTTGACACTTAGGGTTGGGGATGAGGAAGTAGTCATTCAAATCCATAAGAACATGCAACACCCTATGTCTTCTGATGATTTTTGTCTAAGAGTTGATATTCTTGACGAACCAATTCTTGAGTTGATGCAAGAATCTATTGAGAAGGAATTGATGGAAACATCAATGGCATATTTGGAGGAATTTCATAATGAGGATGGGATGCAGAATTTGGAAATAGAAAAACGCAGTTTGGGGAGAATAAAATCATCTATAGAAGATCCTCCCAAATTAGACTTAAAAGACTTACCTGAGCATTTGGAATATGTGTTCTTGGCTAAGGACCGTAAGTTGCCTGTCATCATTGCCAAAGATCTCAAGCCAGAACAAAAAACCAAGCTGGTAAGTATGTTGGGAAAATATAAGGGAGTGATAACTTGGAAGATCACTGATATTAAAGGCATTAGTCCATCCTTTTACACACACAAGATCCTAC
Source organism: Voacanga thouarsii (assembly GCA_026120185.1). Lineage (NCBI taxonomy): Eukaryota > Viridiplantae > Streptophyta > Magnoliopsida > Gentianales > Apocynaceae > Voacanga > Voacanga thouarsii. The sequence continues at coordinate 2,454,869 of JANUWF010001704.1, forward strand.
TGGAAGGTGCAAAACCCATAGTGCAACCCCAACGTAGGTTAAACCCACATATGAGTGAAGTGGTAAAAGGTGAGGTGGTTAAGCTCTTAGATTCAGGTATCATTTACCCGATTTCTAATAGTGTTTGGGCGAGTCCTACTCAAGTGGTACCAAAGAAGGAAGGAATGATGATGAGCCCCAGTGATAAAAATGAGTTAGTCCCTATGAGATTAGTTACGGGTTGGAGGTTTTGCATAGATTATAGGATGCTAAACAAAGCTACTAGAAAAGATCACTTCCCTCTTCCTTTTATTAACTAAATGTTGGAAAGGTTAGCTGGACATGAGTATTATTGTTTCTTAGATGGATTTTCTAACTACCTACAAATTCTCATAGCATCGGAGGACTAAGAAAAAACTAATTTCATGTGTCCATATAGTACTTTTGTATATCATCGGATGCCGTTTGGTCTTTGCAATGGTCCCGGAACATTCCAAATATGCATGAAAGCCATGTTTGAAGGACTCGTAAGGGACATCATGGAGGTATTTATGGATAATTTTTCAGTTTTTGGTGATTCATTTGATTTGTGTTTATCTAATCTTGAAAAGGTACTAGTAAGATGTGAAGAGACTAATCTCATGCTCAATTGGGAAAAATGCCACTTCATGGTGTAAGAAGGTATTGTGTTGGGGCATAAAATTTCAAGAAAAGGTATAGAAGTTGTTAGGGTCAAAATTGAAGCAATTGAGAAGCTGCCTCCTTCTACTTCGGTAAAAGTTATAAGGAGCTTTCTTGGTCATGCAGGTTTCTACAGGAGGTTTATCTTAGACTTTTCAAAAATTTCAAAACCTCTTACCTCTTTACTTAAAAAAGATGCTATGTTCAATTTTGACGAAAAATGTCTCAATACTTTTACCATACTTAAAGAGAAGTTGATTAATTCAGCTATTCTAATTGCACCTGATTGGTCTCTTCTGTTTGAAATAATATGTGATGCAAGTGATTTTACAGTTGGCGCAGTATTGGGACAAAGATGGAATAAGCACTTCCAACCTATATACTATGCAAGCAAGACTCTAACAGATGCACAGGAAAATTACACCACAATAGAGAAAGAACTGCTTGCCATAGTGTTTGCCTTTGATAAATTTCGTTCTTATCTTATTCTGTCCAAAGTCACTGTTTATACGGACCATTCTGCCCTGAAGTACCTGCTAACCAAACATGATTCCAAGCCAAGATTGATAAGATGGGTTCTATTATTGTAGGAATTTGATTAGGATATTAGAGACAAAAAGGGTGCAGAAAATTTGGCTGCAGATCACTTGTCAAGATTGGATAATCCAAATTTGGAATCCTTGATAGAGGAAGACATCGATGACTCTTTTTCGGATGAGCAACTCTTGCTCATAGAAGGTGAGATTCCAAACACCCCATGGTTTGCCGACTTTGCTAACTACTTGGTTGCAGGTATTGTTCCACAAGCTCTTACAATGCAACAAAAGGATAAATTCTTCTTTAATGTGAGGCATTACTTCTAGGAAGATCTATACTTATTTAAGTATTGTGCGGATCAAACTATTTGGAGATGTGTGGACTCTACGGAAGGTGAAAATATTCTAAGACATTGTCATGAAGGACTTGTTGGAGGTCACTACCAAGCCAACAACACTGCATGAAAGGTACTCGACTCCGGATTCTATTGGCCCACTTTGTTCAAAGATGCCAACAGGTTTGTCCAACGTTGTGATAGGTGTCAACGTACAGGTAATCTTTCTAAATCAAATGAGCGGCCCTTACACATTTTTCAAGCTTGTGAAGTATTTGATTGTTGGGGAACAGACTTCATGGGACCCTTCCCTAGCTCTTTGGGGAATAAATACATTCTAGTCGCAGTGGACTATATGTCTAAATGGGTCGAAGCACAAGCTTTACCCACCAATGATGCAAGGGTAGTGGTAAAATTCCTGAAAAAACTGCTCACCCGTTTTAGTGTCCCGAAAGTTCTCATTAGTGATAGAGGTATTCATTTTTGTAATACTCAATTGGACAAAGTTCTAAAACATTTGGGAGTACACCATAAATTTGCTACCTCATACCATCCCCAAACGAGTGGTCAAGTCAAAGTGGTTAATCGGGAGATTAAGAGAATCTTGGAAAAGGGCGTTGGCCATACTCGAAAGGATTGGAGCCTAAAATTAGATGATACTCTTTGGGCGTACAGGACAGCTTTTAAGACCCCAATTGGAACGACTCCTTTCCGGCTAGTTTATGGGAAAGCTTGTCATCTACCGGTTGAAATTGAGCATAACGCTTATTGGGCACTTAAACTTGTTAATCTGGATCTTAAGGAAGCTGGACAGTCAAGGTTACTCCAACTTACAGCTTTGGAAGAATTGCGTGAGGGTGCTTATGATCATTCTATGCGGTACAAGTAAAAAGTTAAACGGTGGCACGACAAGCATATCACTTACCAACCTAAATTTGAAAAAGGCGAGCAGGTACTGTTATTCAATTCTTGTTTAAAACTTTTTCCCGGAAAGTTGAAATCCCGGTGGTTGTGACCATTCATGGTAAGTAAGATCGGCCCTTTTGGCACCATCGAACTTACTCACCCTACTCGAGGCACTTTCAAAGTTAATAGCAATTGGGTGAAACGTTATGTGGGTGAAGGTCTTCCACATCCCGAGCAGGTAGAGTTGCTCTTTGACGAAACCACATAGAATTTTTTTGGATTATCGGATAGTGTTTTTTTTTTCTTTTTCGTGTACTCTACTCTTTTCTTTCTTTTGTTTTTGCTTTATTTCCTTTTCTAGTTTTTATGCTTTGGTATTTTCTTTGGTATTTTTCTTTTTAGGTACTTTGATGATGCCTCACTCTTCAAGCATTCAGCTGTTGTACGACACAATGCCAAATGAATGGAAGTTTGTTTTTCCTATCTCTTCTTCTTTATATTTTTGGTCCCATGGTATTGGTTGTTCTTGTAATATTTATTTGGCCATTGAGGACAATGTCCAGTTTAAGTGTGGGGAAGAAATTTGATTGACAAATCTTCTATACATATTCTTTAGCCTTCTTGGGAGTAAACAAAATTTTGTGCAAAAATTTTTCAAAATTTTCTGATTTTTTGTGCAATTTCAAGCTATACTTTTTAGTGCATGTCTTTATGATGGACTATAGAGCATATGTTCTAGATCAATTAGAGCTTATGCATGACTTTTTGCACTCACTTGGACAAAGTAGCTCTTAATCTAATGCTTTGCATTATTCTTAAACCTGTTTTTCTACTAAAATTCATAGAGCATTCTAGAACTTACTTGAATACTTCTCGAGGCGAAATAAGAAAGACAATTATGATTTAACTTAGGGATGGTGATAATAGGCTTTCTTTGGATAGTTTGAGCTTTTCAAGCCTACCTATTTTCATATTATCCCTGGTGCCTATTTTGAGCCTAAATGGTTGAGTTCTTTCTTTAAAAACCCGTCACAATATTTTGTCCATTGCTTGTGCCTAGAGTTTGAATAATTTTCCAAATCTTTATGCTCTTGATGGTTGAAAGTGTATGTAAGAGAATGTTGAGAAAGAATGATGAGATAAAGATCATGACTTGTTACGTTCAGTCATGGATCAATAATGAGTTGAGCTGGAAAGAGGAAAAGGAAGGAAGAAAGAGAAGGAAAAGAAAGAGAGATTGAAAACAAGAAAAGAAAGGAAGAATAGTAGTAAGAGTGAAAAGAGTGAAAATTGAGTTGAAAAAGAAGAAAGAAGAAAGAAAAGAAAGAAAGAAAATGCGGAAAAAATAGCAGCAGTGAAAGAAAAGACAGTTGAATTGAAAGTAGAAGAGAAAAGAAAATTCACAAAAGGAATAGTTATTGAGCTGAAAAAAAAAAAAGAGTTAAAGTTCATATAAAATACTTTACACCATTGCTGAAAATTTGAGTGATTTTGTGAAAGAAATAGAGAAGAGTTGAGAAGGAAAAATAAAGAGAAAATTGTAGGATTTGCTTGAGTGGAGTTGTAATTGCTATATAAGGTTATGGTTTGATCAATTTTTGGAATATGAGAGCAAGAAGAGTTGGAAATTATTGATTCAAATTGTTTACCCTTTTCTTGCGAACTCTCAGTTTTTCTTTGATTTTTGTTTCTCCTATATCCTTCATTTGATAAGCTAAATTACAAGCCCTTAGCCTTACATTACAAGCTTAAAAGTCCTACTTGATCTAAGTAGAATCATGATATGTCTCGGATTAGTGGAGAGAGTGTATGAAAAGTAAGCATATGGAATGTATATATATATTTTAACTAAATTCTTTCCAATGGTTTGAGAATATTGTAGAGTGTTGTGATGGTTCTACTAAGTCATTTATCACTAACACAAGTCTTGCATTGGCTGTGAAAGATATAGTATCATGTGTTTTATGTTTTTGAATAAAGAAAGCGTTGAAAAGATGGTTTTGAAATCGATTGAGTGATTTGTTTAACCTTATGTTTTCTTAGTTGTTCTTGATACTTTACTTGAGGACAAGCAAAGAGCTAAGTTTGGGGGAATTGATAGGGGCTAAATTAGTCATATTTTTCCTAGTTATTTAAAGGTCTTTTATGAAGCATTTTGTTCAATAACTAGTTATATTCCTTTATATTTGAGATTTTACCCTTGGAAAGGTATTTGTTCTTTATTTCAGATTTTTAGGGTAAAATGAAGCAAAAACATCACAAAACAGATGAGAGGCGGCGCCGGCTAGGGCCCTAGAACTAGCGCCGGTGGAATTCGAAGCGACAGAAAAATTGTTGAAACAAAGTGGAACAGAACCAAGGCAGTGCCGGCTGTGAAGCTGGAACCGGCGCCGGATGCATTCTAGAACTCTTTGTGCAAAATTTGAAGAAAAATCGACGAACGAGTGGAGGAACAGAACACAATCGGCGCCGGCTTTGAGAGCCAAGGCGGCGCCAGCTGTACCCTGGAGTAAAGGCGGTGCTGTGATTTTTCTACACGTTTTTGGTAATATGAGGAGTTTTAGTATTTTCTAACTTCTACTCGGCCAAGAACATGGTATCTACGGGTTTAGGCGCTGCCTAAGGCTATAAATAGATGAAAAACACAAGGGAAATGGAGATAATTTATTGATCATCATAGAAAATCACTCAATCAAAGGAGGAATTCTTCAAATCAAGGAGGGTTGTGCAAGAAGGTCTTCAAAGGAAGAAGAATGAGGCTTCTCTATGAGTGCTTTCTTTTACTTTGTTTTCTTTTTCTTGACAATGATATGTTAATTGTTTTTATTGCAATTCAACATTGTTTAGATATTCATGATTTTTAGAGTTGTTTGATCTTTTGATTAATTGGGTATTATTCTTAGTATTCAATTACTTGTGCTTATTACGAGATTAGTTGGTTAGTTCTATCCATTGACTTGCTGGACCAAAGGGGGTTGATTGCTTAAGAATTAGTAATTGAAGGTTAATTGATGTCTTCTGAGACCAATGGTTCATTGATTAATTTCATGCTTTAAATTTGCCGAGACCAAGGGAATTTAATTAAAGATTGTGTTTAATGCGTCTTTTGGATGAATTAGTTGATTGGACCAAGTGATTCTAATTTATCTAGAAGATAGTGATTTCATGGATCGACCATCGAAGTGAATCTACCTTAATCCTTTATGATACTAAGGTAATAGCTAGGTATGACAAAGATTGGGTTCTTTAAGATCATGTTTGTCTAAACAATGGCTTGAGTTATATAATTCTACATCCTTGACATGTATATATTTTTATTTTTTTCTTTTATTTTATTTTATTTGTTTTTCACTTTATTGAGTCGGTAAAACAATGAAAGAAATGTGATTAATGTCTACTTGTTCCTTGAGGATTGACACTCGTTTGAACCCTATGCTATGTTAATGATGAGTACGCTTTCTCATATGTGTGATTTGGGTTGAACGTTTTAATTTAAACTTGATTAAGAATGTGTGTTTAGTTTTTGTATGATTTTTACACCCAAGTCCGGACCCATCACCCTTACAAATGTCCAAAAGGTTGTAAGCAAAAGGGTAGGAAAAGGTATGGAGATAAATCAACCCAACAATGGTGGTAATGGTGGAATTAATAGGTGGACTATGGATGACTTTGTGAAACCCGCAATCTTGGGTACGGGCTCGAGCATTATGAGACCTAGGATAGTGGCTAACAACTTTGAAATAAAGCCCAACATAATCCAAATGATCTAAAATATCGTATAATTTGATGGGCTACTTGAGGAAGATCCTAGTACCCACATTGCGAGCTTTTTAGAAATTTGTGACACTTTTAAAATGAATGGTGTTTTTGAGGATGCCATCAAACTAAGACTTTTTCCTTTTTCTTTGAGAGATAAAGTGAAATCTTGGTTAGAATATTTCTCAGTCGGATCCATTACCACTCGGAACATTTTAGCTGAAAATTTTTTGGCAAAATACTTTCCCCCAGATAGAACATCCAAGTTTAGGACTAATATTTTTGCCTTCCAACAGTTAGAATCTAAAAATCTTTACGAGTGTTAGGAGAGGTTTAAGGAGATGCTTAAAAAGTGTCATCATTATGGGTTCGAGCTAGGCATGCAAATGCAAATCTTGTTAGGAATCCATGTCATGCAAATACAAGTTGCGCAGCAGAATAAAATCAAGAATTCATACCAAGGATCTCATTTATGCATAAAAGGATTTGAAACGGGTGAAGATATTACCTCATGTGGAAGCCTCTGGATTGAAAATTATCCATCTCTATTCGTGGCGTGATCTAGAAGACTCTAGGCATGTCTTCTCCTTCATTCGTTCCCAGTTACTAAATCTGAAGGTTAGAGATTTCTCTAATAGAAATCTACACAAGAATTGTGCTCAAGAACACGCCGAGATTTTTCTGCAAGCAAAAACACTTGGCGGCTAAGGTATATTTAGTTGAGAAGAAGATGGTTTTCAAGAAAAGAACTCTCCGTTTTCTTGTGTGTGTGTGTGTGTATTCATTCGTTATTTAGGTCATCAGAATCCATAGCAATCACGAATTCTTAATTACCAATTGTTAACATGATTTTTGTTAATTATAATATAACCCATAAATTATAACTAATTATAATTTGACCACAACAATTTCTTCTTTTCACAATCAACCCAGTAATGTTATCAAATAATAACATGAGCACTCAATTCTCTATTGTGTGTGACCTATTAGGTTTTTCAGTCTATTGGTAGCAAAATATGAATTAATCTTAACGTCTTTAGGATTAATAATCTTTAATAATTTTAGAATTAACTTATTAACTCTAACAAGGATTGATTTATTAATTCTCTAATTAATAAATCCATATTAAGCAAATCATGATCGGTATCTAGTAATACATCATGACCACTCAAGATTCCAGGAAGTCAAGTAGCTTGACATGAATCCTTCAATAAAAAAACTATAGTGCAATAAATTCATTTCACCATACAATATCTCATTCGGTTTGGAGTACGGAATTAGTGCTAACTCCCTCCAAAATATAAAGTAATTTTGGCCAGAAAATAATAGTACTTGTACCAGAATCCACTACTCTACATGTGTATCAATTGAAACTATTTCTAATACACAATCACCTTGGCCAAGGATTTCACGAGTAGTAATTCCAGCAAGTAGCTGTGAGATATTCGCCCATACTATTAGGAGTGGTGAATCATTTATTGACCCTCTCAATTACTTTCGTTTACCTCACATTGTATCTAATATCCACCCCATAGGCGGCCCTCGATCTGGCTCCAGATATTGGAATTAAAGTACAATACTCAGCAAACAAAATATATTGGAGATCTCAAGTCTAAGGATATTTGCACGCTTGCTATAGTGAGATTCTATCACTAACACTAAATAGTTATCTATGTGATTATCTCATAGCTAAGTCATTCAATGTACTTATTCTATTAACAAGCATCCATATGTCAACTTTGAGTATCACAATACTCATGGATGTGAGAACCACCGCCTGATCAAATCAGGAAGTCTAACATGTGCTAGTCTTAACGCATTAATGAAGTGCTATCTCATTAATACTACGACTAGAGATTATTTAAGTACTAGCACTATACAATGTAGTAGGAATCTCATATCATGATCTCTATCATGATTTCCTTAATACAGTATTATATTAGGGACTTTATCTAACAGTTATTTCACATGACAGTAAAGAAAACAAACTGAAAGATAAATAATGTCTTGTATTATAAAATAAATGCATTATATACAAAGTACAAGTGATTGCATCTATGGCACAACACTAACAAACTTCCACTTGCACTAGAGTCAATCATTCATGTATCTAATATAGAATAGCTCAATATGCCTATCATGTTTTTTCTGGGATAGTGCTTTTGTAAATGGGTCAGCTATGTTCTTACCTGTCAGGGCTCTCTCTATCTTTATATCATTCCTATTTATGATCACCTGGATCAGATTATAGTATCGTAGTACGTGTTTGGATTGTTGGTGAGACCGTGGTTCCTTTGCTTGTGCAATGGCTCCATTGTTATCACAATATAATGATATTGGATCAACAATGCTAGGGACCACTCCTATTTCTGTCACGAACTTCTTGATCCAAACTGCTTCCTTAGCTGTTTCAAAAGCGGCTATGTACTCAGCTTCTGTCGTAGAGTCAACAATAGTCTCTTGTTTCTCTTGTTTGGAACTCTTCCAACTTATTGCCTCTCCACACAATGTAAACACGTAGCCAGATTGTGATTTAAAATTATCTTTGTCAAAGTAAAAATTGGCATCAGTATACCCGTTTACTTTCAAATCACCTTCTCCATAAACCAAGAACACATCTAATAGAGGCTAAAATCACCATTATTTCTATAGTTATTTGAAGTTGTTTTGAGATACATTTGTTGTAATAATTAGACATATTACTTCCTATTTAACATTTTATTTGTAAAAAGTGTTTTTGGCAAATATGTGCGGAATTGAGTTAAATTCGAGTAAAATTAGAGAAATTCCAGAATACACTTGCCGCCAGGCCTAGCCAAGGGACCAGGCATCGGGTCCATTTTGGTCAAGCAGAGGAAACAGAGCAAATTTCAAGAGGAAAACAGAACAGGCCTGGCACGAAGTGGGTCGACTGCCCAATCCCAGGCCTATTTTGGATGGTCATAGGAAAATTGAGAAAAATTCTAAGGAACAATAGATTGCACCTAGCGCCGATGGGTCGATTGGACCCGATGTTAGGCCTGTTCTGGAATGCTAAAATTCTGTGTACGAATTTAGAAATTTTTTAATAATTTTAATATTTTCTGAATCCTACTAGGTCAAGACTTCCCAAATCACGAATTTAGCCTCCAAAAGGCGAATTAAAGGATGGATCCAAGAGCATAAATTCCAATCACTTATTGAAGGAGAAATTCACCAAATCAAGGAGGATTGCTCAAGAGAGTATTCAAGGGTGAAAAAAGAGGCTTGTCTATGGGTGTTTTCTTTTATCTTTGTTTTCTTGTTCTTAAACAATGATGTATTCAATGTTTTTATTGTAATTTAATATTATTTTAGATTTATGGTTTTGTGTTAATTTAGTTATTTGATCAATTATTTGTCATCTTTGGTACTTAATTACTTGTTATCATTGGTTATTGATGCGAGTTCTTCTAATTGGCTTGGGACAACGATGTTTGGCATTTTATTGCATTGTTTTTGTATTTATCTAATCTTAATGGACTTGGGAGACAAAGTTAAGATTATAGAACTAAGTGATCAAAGATTAGTTGATTTCACCTCATGTAAAGGGTTATTAGCTAATTTCATGTTTATGAGGAATTAAGCTTAATGCATGTTTTGGTATTGTTAGCTTAATTGGAAAATTTGTTAATATTAATCAAAAGATAGTAATTCCATAGATTGGGAAAAGAAGTGGAATTTATCTGAATAGATTCATGACTTGGGAAACAATTGAATTTTCCTTTATATTCTTTCATGATGCCAAAATGATAATTAATAGAGAGAATTGCTAGTTAGTTCATTATCATGTTGTCTAGGATAATTGTCTAAATTGCATATTCCTACATCATTGAGTTGTATATATTTCTTTATTTTTTTTCTTATTTTCTCACTTTATTGGGTCGATTAAACAATGAATGAAAAGTGATTAGTGTGTACTTGTTCCTTTGAGGATCGATACTCGTTAATTTCCTATGCAATGCTTGCGATGAGTATACTTGCTCACATGTGTATTTTGGAATTAATGTTTTAATTAAAACTTGACTAAGGGATGAATTTAAATTTGATGATTTTTATACACCTAAAATTTACGCATCAAGTTTTTGGCACCGTTGCCAAGGAACAATATCATGAAAGCTTGGATTTTGTTGATTTAACCATATTTATATGTTTATATGTCTATATATAAATATGTGAATATGTAAAAATGTTCTTTGTATGAATTGGTGCCATATTTTGTTTTCTTGTATACTTGTATTTTTAATATCTCTATACGTTGTAATTACTTCTAGCTTAATTTGTGAACATGTACCATTAACTAACTAACTAACCTAATTTCATATTGTAAGTGTATATAGAATACTAAAAAGTTATTTTATATAGGTAAGATGGCCAATGGGAGTATGGGACAATATCCTAACATGTCTCAAGGGATGACATCTCGACCATCCGACTCTATTACCTTAGAAGGGGTGTTAGAAAAATTTGCCACCCATGTAACTAAACGTTTCCATGAGATAGATAACACATTGGCAAAATTTGAGGACATGATTAGAAATATGAAAAGGCAAATCTAGTTTTTAATGGATTTAGTAATAAAATCACCCTTAGGGGTAGAAGAGTAACATGATTAAGTTGCCATTACATTAAGAAGTGGTAAGGAGCTACCCGATCCTAACACAAAACCGGTACCATCTAAAGAAGATAGATTGAATCCAACCCCCTCTTGTTGAACCTTTTGAAAAGAAACCTAAAAAACCAGATTTTCAGCCACCAGAACCTTATCCCACTCGCATACAGAAAGCAAGAAAAGATGCACAATTTGACAAGTTTTTAGAAATCTTCAAAACAACTGCACATAAACATTCCACTTAGGAGGCCTTGATATACATGCCCAAATATGAAAAATTCCTCAAAGCATGCTTGTTAACAAAAAGAGGTTGGAGGAATTATCCACTGTGGTTTTAAATAAAGAGTGCTCAGCTATCCTGCATGATCAAAGGACTTTACCACGAAAAGAAAATGATCTAGGGAGTTTTTCTATTCCTTGTCTTGTTAGGACTTTTACATTTTGTAATGAATTAATGGAATTAGGTGCTAGTATTAATATTTTTCCATATAAAACTTTTAAAAAGCTAGGCATAGGTGAGCCCAAACCCACTAGGAAAAGTATTCAACTTGTGGATAAATCTATCAAATATCCTAGGGGAATAGTGGAAGATGTATTGGTTCAAGTGGATAGATTCATATGTCTTATAGATTTTGTTATTCTTGAAATGGATGAAGATTCTAAAGTTCTTGTGATCCTAGGTCGACCTTTTCTAGCAACTGTCAAAGCATTAATTGATGTTCATGGATGAAAATTGACACTTAGGGTTGGGGATGAGGAAGTCATTATCAAAATCCATAAAAGCATGCAACATCCTATTTCTTATGATGATTCGTGTTTAAGGATTGATATTCTTGATTAACATATCTTTGACTTTGTATAGGAATCATTTGTCTAATGTTATATGGAACAATCTATTGCATATTTGGAGGATTCAAATGAGGGCCCTAAGTTGAGAAAATTTGAGGAAATTGAAAAAAGCAGTTTAGGAATGATGAAGTCATCAATTGAAGAACCATCGGAATTGAACTTGAAAGACCTCCCCGAGCACTTGGAATATGCATTTTTGGCAAAATGTGAAAAATTACCCTTGATCATTGTAAAAGACCTTACTCATGATCAAAAGACCAAATTGGTAAATCTATTAGGAAAATATAAGAGAGTTATTACATGAAAAATTACGAATATTAAGGGAATTAGCCCTTCCTTTTGTACTCACAAAATTTTGTTGGAAGAAGGAGTCAAACCCATAGAACAATCCCACAATGTAGGTTGAACCCAAACATGACTGATGTGGTAAAAGGTGAGGTGATTAAACTCCTAAATTTTGGCATCATTTACCCTATCTTTGATAGTATTTGGGTTAGTCCAACACAAGTGGTACCAAAGAAGGGAGGAATGACTGTGAGCCCAAATGAAAAAAAATGAGTTGATCCCAATGAGATTGGTAACTGGTTGGAGGGTTTGCATTGAGTATGGAAAATTGAATAAGGCAACTCAGAAGGACCATTTTCCTCTCCATTTTATTGACAAAATGCTGAAAGGTTAGCTGGACATGAGTTTTATTATTTTTTATATGGTATTTCCAGATACTTTCAAATTCCCATAGCACCGAATGATCAAGAAAAGACCAATTTTACATGCCTTTTTGGTATTTTTGCCTATCGATATATGCCTTTTGGTCTTTGCAATAATCCCAGAACTTTCCAAAGATATATTATGGCAATTTTCGAAAGGCTTTTGGGAGATATCATGGAGGTATTCATGGATAATTTTTATATTTTTGGTGACCATTTTGACTTGTATTTGGTCAATTTGGAAAAATTGCTTCAAAGGTATGAAGAGACCAACCTCATGCTTAATTGGGAAAAATGCCACTTTATGGTGCAAGAAGGTATAGTATTAGAACACAAGATTTCAAGAAAAGGTATTAAGGTTGATAGGGCCAAGATTGAGGCAATTGAGAAGCTCCTTCCTCCAACTTTCGTAAAGGCTATTCGAAGCTTTCTTGGTCATGTAGGTTTTTATAGGAGGTTTATCTTAGATTTCTCAAAAATTTCTAAACCCTTTACTTCTTTGCTTGAGAAAGATGCTATTTTTTATTTTGATGTAAAATGTTTCAATGCTTTCAATTTGCTTAAAATGATATTATTTAATTATCCTATTTTAATTGCACCGGATTGGTCTCTTTCTTTTGAACTAATGTGTGATACAAGTGATTATGCAGTGGGCGCAGTGCTTGGACAAAGAAGGAATAAGCACTTTCAACCGATTTACTATGTAAGCGAAACTTTTACGATTGCACAAGAAAAATACACCACAACGGAGAAAAAGGTTCTTGCAATAGTGTTTGCTTTTGATAAATTTCGTTCTTATCTTGTTTTGTCCAAAGTTATTGTATATACGGATCATTCTGCCCTTAAGTACCTACTAAACAAGCATGATTCTAAACCAAGATTGATAAGATGGGTTTTATTGTTGTAGGAATTTGACTTGGAGATTAGGGACAAAAAGGGAGCAAAAAAATTGGCTACGAATCATTTATCTAGGTTGAAAAATCCTAACCTTGAGCTATTAGTCAAAGAAGACATCAATGACATTTTCCCGGATGAACAACTTCTACTTATTGATGGTGAGATTTTTCAAACACCATGGTATGCGGATTTTGCTAATTACTTAGCTGCAGGAATTATTCTGGAAGATTTCAATGCACAACAAAAGAAGAAATTCTTCTTCAAAGTAAAGCATTACTTTTGGGAAGATTCATACTTGTTCTGGTGTTGTGCGAATCAAATCATTCGAAGATGTGTGGATTTCGTGGAAAGTACCAATATCTTGAAACATTGTTATGAAGGACCTGCAGGAGGCCACTACCAAGCTACCAACACTGTAAGAAAGGTGCTTAATTTTGGATTTTATTGTCCTACACTCTTCAAGGACTCTCATAGCTTTGTTCAAAATTGTGATAGGTATTAACATAGAGGTAACATTTCTAAATCTAATGAGATGCCATTACAAAATTCAAGCTTGTGAAATTTTTTACTATTGGGGAATTGATTTCATGGGCCCTTTTTCTAGTTCTTTGAGTAATAAATACATCTTGGTTGTAGTTGAATATGTATCAAAGTGGGTTGAGGCACAAGCCTTGCCTACTAATGATGCGCAGGTTGTAGGTAAATTTCTAAAAAAACTTTTCACTTAGTTTGGAGTGCCTAAGGTACTCTTAAATGATAGGGGAAGTCACTTTTGTAATATGCAATTAGATAAGGTTCTGAAGTATTTAGGGGTTACTTATAAGTTTGCTACCCCCTATCATTCTCAAACTAGTGGCCAAGTTGAGGTAGTCAATAGAGAATTAAAAAGAATCTTGAAAAAAGTGGTTAATCATACAAGAAAGGATTAGAGTTTGAAGCTCTTTGGGCTTATAGAATTGCTTTTAAAACTCCTATTAGTACAACCCCCTATCGATTAGTATATGAAAAATCATGTCATCTGCCGGTAAAAGTTGAACATAGGGCTTATTGGGTAATAAAACTTGTCAAATTTTGACCTTCATCTTGCAGAACAACAGCGATTGCTTCAGGTGAATGAGTTGGATGAGTGGTGTAATGATGCCTACCATAATTCATGGATTTACAAAGATAAGATGAAACGTTGGTATGATAGGCATATTCATCCTTCCCATGAGTTTCAAAAAGGTGATAAGGCATTAGTATTTAATTCTAGGCTTAGACTATTTCCGAGTAAGTTAAAGTCTCGATCGTCGGGGCTATATAAGATACATCAAGCTTATCCATTTGGAGTTATTGAGGTTTTTCACCCAACTAAGGGGATCATTAAGGTGAATGGAAGTTAATTGAAACCATATTTGGGTGAAGAACTTGGCACTTTAGAGCATCTCGACGTTACACTTTATGAGCCATGATTATCCATTAATCTTTTGTACCTCATTTTCTTTATTGTTTAATTTATTTTATTATCTCCTTTCTTGTTCTTGTTCTAGATTTATGTTTTTCTTTGTTTTATTTCTTGTTAAGTATGTACTTCTGTAACTTTTCTAATGACTACTCCTTGTAGTGAATTCAAATATAGTGGACCTATGATGTAATGGAAGTATTTTCTTCTCTTGCACTTTCTTGTTTATTAATTTCGATCTTCTGGGCTATGCTTTTTTGTTATTTCTTTGGCCATTGAGGACAATGTTCAGTTTAAATATGGGGGAGGAGGGGGGGAATCAGGCTGATATCTTTCCATTATCATTTTTATGACAATTTTTCAAGATTTCAGTAGTTTTCATTGTTTAAGTAAGGTTATAATTCTTTTTCTACCTTATATATAATTTTTTGTCATTCATTTGGTGGATTTATTTTATGAAATTGATTTATTGGATAAGATATTTTCAAGACTTGAGAATTTTGATTAATTTTGTTTATACATTGGTGTTTGAATGTTATTTGATTCATCTAGTTTGAATATGGAGGATATGATGAATATGGGGAGAGTTTATTGGCTAACTACTTTTGTATTATGAGTCTAAATTTTGCTTAGCTTTGAGTTATGATGAGAATGTGATTTGATAAAAGATCTTTGAAAGGAAAGATTGTGGAAAATTTTTGTGTGATTGAAAATAAGAATTGAATAAAATGCTCTTATTAGAAATCTTTGAAGACTTTTTGTTGAAAAGGAGGTTATATGGGGAGAAGTATCAAGTGTATTCGGTACACTCTCTTGAAGCTATCCCGAAGGAAAAAAGGTAAGAAAGAGCAAAGAAAGAAATTAAGAAAGATTGTTGAGGAAAAAAATGATGAGTGATGACTAAAATGGGGCTAATATGGTATGTGAAGAGAAATCCATTGATGAGTGTTTTTTTTTTGTAGAAAATATTACCAACAAATAACATAATTACTCAAGTTATAATTAAAATACCAACCACTAAAACCATACATATATACAAGTATACCAATCGTATAGTATATGGAATAGCAAGTATCGAATCCACAAGAACTTAGGCTTCCATCTTACTTTACCCAAATATTTATTGTTTATCCAATAAGGTAAGAAAAGACTAAAAAGAAAAATAAATAAAGATTACAATAAATATAACTCAAGGGTGCAATTTTGTGTAACTAGACAATTATCTTGAAAACACAATATTGAATTACTTAGCATTCATCATAATCAATTGTCGTCTTCGCATCATGAATGAATATAAAGATAAATTTCACTTCGTTTGTCAATCCATGGAATCACTATATTTTGATTAATATTAATAGATTTGTGAATCAAGCTAACATAACTAAAATATGCATTAAGCCCATCATTATATTTTGATTCAATTAGTAGATTTGTCAATCAAGCCATCTTAACAAAAATATACACGAATATCAATTCCTTAAAAACATAAAATTAGCTAATAACCCTTTGTCAAGGCGAAATCAACTTAATATTTGATTACTTTAGTCCTAAAATCCTAACTTCTCCATTCAAGTCCATTACGATTTGACAAATACAAAATCAATGCAATAAAATTCCTAACATTATTTTGTTGAGTCAATTAAAAAAACTCGCATTAATAACAAATGATTACAAGTAATCCAATAACAAAGATAACAATAGATTGATTAAAAATCCCAATTAACTCAAAATTATAATCTCCAAAATAATATTCAATTGCAATCAAAACATTAAGCACATTATTGTTAAATAAAAGTAAATAAAGGATAAAAGATAAAACTCATAGATAAGCCATTCTTCTTCTCTTGAAAACCTCCTTTGAACAAATGATCCTTTAAGTAGTGACTGAGTAGCTAGCTTGGATCCTTCAAATCATATATTTCTCTTGTGTTTTTCTTGTATTTATAAGCCTCTTTCTACCAAAATTCGTTGCTTGAGAAGTCTAGTCCGTGTCGAATTCAGAAAATACCAAAATTCTTTGGAAAATACTAATTTCGTGCGCAGGATTTTCGCCTTCCAGAGTGTACCTAGCACCGGGTATAGTCGGGCCACCTGGCGCCAGGTCTGTTCTATTCTTCTTGGTTTTTTTCTGTTTAACTAGAATGGACCCGGTGCCTAGTCCATTGGCTGGGCCTGGCGCCAGGTCTGTTATGAATTCTTCCTGAAATTTGCTCTGTTTCTGCTGCTTGACCAGAATGAACTCGGCACCTAATCCCTTAGTTGGGCCTAGAGTCAGGTGTATTCTGGAATTATTCACTTTTCGCTTGAAATCTACTTAAATCTGCACAAATTTTTCAAAAAATACTTTTTACAATCAAAATGTCAAATAGAAAGGAATATGCATAGTTATTATAACAAAAACATCTCAAAATAACCTCAAATAACAAGGAAAACAATTATGATTTTAGCCCCTATGACATACCCCCACACTTGAACATTTGCTTGTCCTCAAGCAAATAAGATTTAAAACACTAAGCATATGGCTTAAGACAAAATAATTTAGCAAAACTTTCCTTAGCGAATCCATTCAAAATGAAGACATAATCTTCTTTCAACCTTAAACACAAACTTTTCATGCATTCAACTCTTTCAAAACCTTGTAAACTCATGTATTAATTTAAACAATCCCGAGGCCACCAAAGTTAAGTTAAACAATCTTATATCTAGTACAAGAAAATCATCCTATTCCTCAAGCAAAAACATCGATAACATAAATCATACCAGTCAAGCCATTTAACTAATTCCAGCATTATAAACTTAAATTTACAAAACTCAAGTTATAAGATAAGGAAAACACTCAACTCTACTTTTTTTCTATGACTTTGGGAATTGATAGCCTCAAGTGCATGGATTTCTCTTCACACATCGTATTGGCCCCCTTATAGTTTATCAACTTTTCAGCAATTTTCTTTTTCTTTCTTCTTTCTTTCCTTACCTTCTTGCCTTTGGGATAGCATCAAGAAAGTATGATGCTTCTTTGTTTCCTCTCTTCCACTCATCGTTTTGGCCCCCTTTTCAGCAAAAGGTCTCTTTTTTTCTTTTCAAAGATAAAAAGATTTTTTTTTCCTCTCAAAAGGTGAAAGCAAAATTTTGTCAACACACATTTTTTTTCAATTGTTTTTCCTCATATTCTTTATTCACGACTTAAAGTCAAGCAATTTTAAGTCTATAATATAAGAATTAATCAACAACTCTTTCCATACTTCATCACATCATCCATATTTAAACTTAAATAATAAAACAAACCTCAAATACCAAATATAACAAAGGTTAACTTAAATTCTCAAGACTTAGCAAAATCCAACTTAATACACAAGTTTAATGTTTAAAATAAAAATTCAACTATAATGAATGAAAAATCCATATCCAAAATTAGAAAGAAAATCACAACTTCATTATAAACAAATAAGCTCAATTTAGCCCAAAAATTTCAAATTTTCAAAATTTCTAAAGTTTCAAAATTTTCAACAAAACTGTTTGGTACCAAGAAAATACTAAGATCATTGATAAAAACTTGGACAAAGAATATTAGTAAACCACTCTCCCATACTTTAACTAGACAATGTTCACATTGGCCAAAAATTAACACAAGAAAGCATCTCCAAAGGGACCAAGAAATGATAAAAGAGGGATAGAGTTAAGCAATACTTCCCAAGTGCAATAAGTTCCAAATAATATCAAAATTGGAAATAGAGAAGAGAGCTTGTCCAAAAGGACTTTATTACGACCTACCAAAAAAAAAAAAAAACACAAATAAAAGTACAAAGAAAATAATTATAAAAAAAGACACACCTAAATAAGAGAACACAAACTAAAAAAAATTATAATAAAATAACAAACCTAATAAAATAAATGAAGACACGACTCACTCCCCCATACTTAAGATGGAAAATATTTTTCTTATTTAGGAAGGGAAAAGACACTTAACTGACTAAAGAAAACCTAACTCAAAAGAACAATACAAACTCTTTCCACTCATCATGCTTTCTCATCACACCTTTGTAAAAGAAATTAAAGCTCATGGAAAAAGGTAAGCATGATGAAAGTAGAAATAAGGAGGTTTTTAAAAAATAGCGGGTTCATGAAAAATATTAGTTGCAATGAATGTACATGCATGACCCCCCCCCCTTTCCATAACACTCTTTTAGACATGGAAATCAGGTTTCCAATACAAAGATATAAATTATATCTAAAAAGTGTGTAAACATAAGAATCACCACTTAACCCTTCAAATGAGTTGTCACAATTAAAATTTCCCTTAAAACTTAGCGATTGAGTTCTTAAAGATGGGATCAAGAAATCCTTACTTTTTAATACATGGTCTACAAAAACTATGTTACCTCCATTTCTATAGGGTGAAGGGTAGAATTTGTGAGCATACTCTAAGGGCTTCTTATGATTTATTAGCAAAAGATCCAACTCCTTGAGGCATGTTAAGCTTAACACATCATCATTTGGTCCATTATCCTCCAAGAATGGAGAGAAACCTAAAAAATCATGTGACAAAGAAAGATTAGAATTATTAGACTAGAATCAAATACCTCCCTTTTCATATTGAGCAATTGTTCCTCATATCCTTTCTCCTCTCCTTGGGGATTTTCTTGTTCGAGTCTATGTGTATTTATGGCATCTTCAACGAACTTGGCTAATTGTGTTCTTTGATGGCTCAATCATTGGGAAGATTCTTCGTACCCCCTAATAGATATGTTTGTGTTGGCAACAAAGGATTTGATTGAAGCTTCAAGTGACGTCTCACAGAAAATGTTAATCTGAGCTTGTAACCTTGCCAATCTATCATCATTGTAACTTCTTTGATATTGTGCCCAAGCATAATTGTCCATGATGATGGTTTGAACCTCACACTCAAAGAAAAACAAAAATCAAATCAAAAATAAAAATAAAAACAAATAAGAATTAAAAAATAAAGAAAAGAAAAGTACACAAATTAGAAATATTCACAAATTACCTAAATACAAAAGTTAGTGATATGTACAAATACAACAAAGGCTAAATCAACAAGACTCAAGTGTTTTCGATAGTGCCTATCCCTAGCAACGGTGCAAAAACCTTGATGCATGTTTTTTAGTGTAGAAAATATTACCAACAAATAACATAATTACTCAAGTTTTAATTAAAATACCAACCACTAAAACCACACATGCGGGCAAGTATACCTATTGTATAATATAGGGAATAGCAAGCATCGAATCCATGAGAACTTAGGCTCCCACCTTACTTTACCTAAATTTTTATTGTTTAGCGAATAAGATAATAAGAGACTAAAAAGGAAGATAAATAAAGATAACAATAAATATAACTTAAGGATGCATTTTCATGTAACTAGACAATTATTTTGAAAACACAATATTGAATTACTTAGCATTCATCACAATCAATTGTCGTCTTGGTATCATGAAGGAATATAAAGATAAATTTCACTTCATTTGTCAATCCATAGAATCACTATATTTTGATTACTATTAACAGATTTGTCAATCAAGCTAACATAACCAAAACATGCATTAAGTTTATCATTATATTTTAATTCAACTAGCAAATTTGTCGATCAAGCTATTCTAACCAAAATATACATGAATCTCAATTTCTTAAAAATATAAAAGTAGCTAATGACCCTTTGTCAAGGCGAAATTAACTTAATCTTTGATTACTTTAGTCTTAAAATCCTAACTTCGTCATTCATGTCCATTAAGATTTTACAAATACGAAATCAATGTAATGAAACTCCTGACATTGTTTTGTTAAGTTAATTAAAAGAACTTGCATCAATAACCAACAAGTAATCAAATACCAAAGATAATAATAGATTGATAAAAATTCCCAATTAACTCAAAATTATAATCTCTAAAATAATATCCAATTACAATCAACACATTAAGCACATCATTGTTAAAGAAAAGTAAGAAAAAAGAAAAACCTTAGAGGGGATGAATAAGGTTTTTGGCAAACAAAAAAATTCTCTTAAAAAAATCTCTTTTGAATGATAGAGATGTTCTTCGAATTTTTGACCAACGACACTGAAATAGTGAGAGCTTTTCAAAATGACTTTAAGAAAATAACTAGACTCAGAATGAGGTAAAATACACGGTGCTATTAATGTTGGATTGAAAATAGGTTGGTGAAAGCCTTTAAAGATTTCTTTAAGAAATTAAGAAAGTTTGAGCTGGGACGATTTTCAGTTGATCTGAAAATAAATGTTGAAAGTAAATGCAGAGAATTATGACAAGGGATTTATAGTGGTTTGATTTACCAAGATTTACATCCACTACCTGAAGCCCACACTTAAGAATTTTCAATCAGATTTCATTTACACAACTCAATGGTATCAATCTGTACCAAATACAAAAGAGGATCACCACACTTGGTTTTCCAAAACCTCTCAATCAACCAACAAATCAAGGTTCACCCCAAATGGGTTTTACACCACAACCTATCCATAAGATTAATTAATTGATACCTTTATCTTATCAATTATCCTACAGATGCATTAAATTCCTTCACTTACCAAAAGTAACCTGGAAGCTATAATACCCCATCTCTAGGTGATATAAAAACCTACCAATTGCTAAGTTATTTCTTTCAACCTCTCTCTCGAGTTAATAAGAAGATAACAAACATTAAACCCATTAATTTGGTACCCAATCCCTAATTCCATCACTCAAATTTATTATAGAAGAGCAATGCAAACAATAGATTCAACACAATATAACAAAGCAATCAATTACTGGAATTGGGAATCAATTAATTAAAAGAGAAAGTCAATACAAAATCATAGTCTAGGGTTCATTTGTTCAAATACCATAAAAATAATTAATATAGATTGGCAAAAGAAAACAAAGGAAAGAGATAAAGAGAAGTTGTTAACCTTAAGGGCATTTTCTTATGTTTTGGCTTATGACAAATATTGATGAGGACTAACTTATGTGATTTATACGTCATAGGACATGTTTGACCTCAGTTCTTCTAAAGGTGTGCAAATGAGATTGATAAGCAACTTTTGAGTAATGCAATCCAAGTCAAGTATAACTTCAACTTAAGAGCTTGCAAAACGTGAAGTCTTTATGAAAGAACTATAGACTAGGAATTGTTGTTAAGGTATTTCTTGTAAGTTTCTATATCTCTTTACCTTATGTTCAATTTACTTTTACCTTGAAGCACACAAATAAAATGATTTCAAAGAGTAGGTCTTCAGATGTTTGGATTAAGTAGTTTGGATGGACATCAGAATCCAAAACTCCATCCAATACTCTGTAACATTTTCAAAATGTTTCTGCTTAAAAAAGTGCCATTTTGGACTCACATTTTGGACAGACATCCTTCCACTTTGTAAATCCAAAACTCTGGAAATCCTGACAGAATGTAACTAGCCATTGGGACTTCAGGTTTGGCTCTTATAAAAGCCTTTAGAACTCGATTTTGAAGCAAATTTTTATGCTATCTTTCTCAGAAACACTTTTATACTTTTGAATAAAAAAATCTCCCTTTTCGTTTGTGCTTCAAAGTGAAATAAAATTGTTCCAAAGGTAAAAGGTGTTGGTGCTTAGTTGTTCATATTCTGTTCAATCTACGAGCTATCTCTGTATTCTCTGTCAAATCCACTTTGTGTCAAGATTAAGGAGATAAAATCTAGTTGGGGTGAGCTAGATCATTTGAGGATCGAACCACTATAAATTCTTGAGCATTTTCTTGTACTATTTTGTCAAAATTCTTTACTGCATTTTTTACTATCTTCAGATCTAAAATGCTGTACCTTTCCTCTAAAATCAATAACTCATTTATGACCTTTGCATTTTGTTTTAAACTTGTCCTTGAAATCTCAACTACCCATTTTTATTTCATAACATTTTTTTATCATTCCGTGCTAATTTAAAAGACACCTATCCGAACTCTTGAAGTCGCAAGACCACAAAACATTTCTGTTACTCAGTTCAAATTTTTAAGGAGACCAAAATTTTATTATTTGCATTTGTTTGCTAAAAACCTTATTCTCCCGTCCTCTAAGGTTTTTCAGAATTCATAGCATAGTGAGATTATTCTAAACATTGACGGTGTATGTAAAGGGATTCCTGGTCTTTCAAGCATTGGCAAGATTCTGACATATGGTAATGGATATTTTATACATGCTTTTGCCAAAAACATTGGGTTTCAAATAGTTTTACTGCTGAACTTTTGGCATTGGTGAAAGGGCTCCATTATTGTAAGAGATTGGGATAGAGCTCAATCGCAGTCCAATCTGTTAGTAAGATTTTGGTATAGCAATTATATGGAGAGAGCTTCTTGCGTTGGAATCATCTCACAACAGAAGCTTGTTGGAATGGTTAAGAACATAGCTCAATAACATAGGATTTAAGCATATCTATTGGGAGGGGAACATGGTTTCAGATCAACTGGCCAATTTCGCAATGGAACATGGAACTGATTATATTTTTCCTCATTTTAATGTTTGCCAAGGCATATTAGCGGCTTGTATATAATGGATAAAATGCAAATGCCTTCAATTCGAACATCTTCTCATATTGTATAGAGGTCAAGTTGAGGCCCCTTCTTATGTTATCCATTGATTTATAAATAAAAACAAACCACTATTATGGTGGGTTTAATTTAAAAAAAGAAAAAAGAAAAATGAGAGCATATGTACAAATAAAGCTAACATGGTAGGGACATTATTCCTCCCTCTACCTTAGAATTCGACCTAACAGCTATGTATCCAAGTCAATCTTATGTAAATGCATATATTAAGCAAGACACAATCAAGATTATCGAAATCAAATTAAACAAATTTATACCAATTTATTGTGATCCACTCTACCCCTTAAGTTAAGAATATTAACAATGTGATTTATATAAGTTAGGATTAACTAGCTAACTGCAATCTCGTGCCTTGCAACCATTACAAATATTGCAACTGTTACATTATATTACATTACAGCATTACAACAAAACATTTCAACTTGAAATAGCAAACTAGATTCCTCTAATTTTTTTTAATCATTTTTCTACAAAGAAATACATTTATAATGATTTGACTTGAGTACTTTTTGTTTTTTTCCATCCTTTAAAATTTTCCTTTTTGCTGCTTCTTTCTTTTTTCACATGTTATTTTTCATCGTACGACGAGCTCTTTACATTCCTAGAGCCTTTTTTCTCCTTACTTCATTAAGTGTATTGAGCAACCTACCTCTCCTACTTGCTTTTATATTGGAGTATATAATATACAAATGGAGATGCACACATAATACAACAATATAACAAAATAATAATAATAATAATAATAATTAGGGATCCCACAAAACTAATGATAACAAAAAAAAAAAAAAAAACCATACTCCATATTTCATCTTACCATTCTCATCCATTATTAAAGAATCAAGCCTCACCATATTTTCAAAGGCATAAACAAGGTTAAACTCACTTCTCAAGACTTAGCCTTTGTCATGCCCAATATAAAAATGTACATAAAACAAACTCTTCTAAAAAAGGTCTTAGGCTGGCAAAATTTTCAAGCAAAAAGAAAAAGAAAAATAATACCTCCATCAAACAAACAAATATTCACATATATACCAAAAAGTGTTGAAAACTAACCCAAAAATGCGAAAAAATTTTAGCCCAAATACAAACACAAGGATTTTATCCCAAGATTTGAGAAAATACCCAAAATATTAATACAAACTTACAAAGAAATATCATTCAACTCTTCCCCCACACTTAAATAGCACAACGTTCTCATTGGCCAAAATTCCCTAATACAAGTATATTCATTTGAAAGAAAATAAGAATAAGAGAGGATAAGGTAAGCAATACTTCCCAAATATGGGAAAGCTCCTCATCCATAACATGGCTGCTACAAAAATTTGATGGAAAGAGAGAAAGGCTTCCATATCTAAGAGAAAATATATAACTACAAAATCAAAAATAAAACACAAATAAAATTTTGAACAATAAAATAGCAAAATGAACCATAAGAAAATAAAAAAAAAAACAAAGTAAAATAATTGTCAAAGAAAATCAAAAGAAAGAAAATAGAGCTGCTGCTCCTTCTCTCTCTCTCTCTCTCTCTTTCTTCGAAAAAACCAGACTAAATGATGCTGGTTGAAAGGTAATAATTGGTGCCAGTTACTCCCAGTAGCTCAGTGGTTTGTTATTCTACAAATAAGTGGCACTAGTTGAAATGAACTAAGTGGTGCCATTTATCCTATATCTGCAAACAAAATCAAACACAATAGTATACCAAGTCCAAAGAGATAACAACAAAAACGATACAAATAACAACAACACAAAGAAAGAAATAATACACAATGAAAACATAACAAAATAATAAATAAATAACAAGGATATAAAGAGTTAATACAACTTAATCAAATTATATAATACCGCCAAGAAAAAAAAAACATTCACTAATATCAATATTTATAACAACACTAATCAACATACACTAATATGTGCACACAAATATTATTAACAAGTCATAAAATCAATTAATATAAACAAAATCAAAACATATATTAGTACTAAGAACTACACCAATACCAATACAATAATATAACAAAACAAATGACCAAATCAACATTTTCACTGGGGATATACTAAATCAATATATAGGCTAATATACTATCATAAATACATACACTATATGCATAACAAAACACTAATATGCAAAATACTAAGAACTATTATAAATATATACCAAAAGTACTTACATACAACAAACCATTTGATACAAAGATGATAGTTACAAAGCATTTAACTACAACAAAGCATTATATTGAAAAATACCTATATATACAATTACTAAAAGTATGTAGAACCATGGCTAGATTAATAGTTAAATCAATATAACAAGACAACCCAATTTTACCAACTAACTATATACAACTATGTACATACAATAATTAGTGCATTTCAAATATATATACAAGTATTTACTGATGCGTATTTATTTAGGTATAAAAATCATATAAAAATTAAGCACATTTCCAATCAAGTTTAAATTAAAACGTCAATCCCAAATTATACATATGAGCAAACATACTTATCATTAACATAGCATAGGGTTCAAATGAGTGTTGATCCTTTAGGAACAAGTATGCATTAATCACTTTTCTTTCATTGTTTAACCGACTCAATAAAGTGAAAAAGAAATAAAAATAAAAATAAAATAAAATAAAAAAATATATACATGTTAAGGATGGAGAATTATATAACTCAAACCATTATTTTGACAAACATGACCTTAAAGTACTTAATCATTATCATAACTAATCATTCTCTTGGCATCATGAAGGATTAAGATAAACTCACTTCTTTTTCAATCCATGAATTCACTATCTTCCAGACAAATTAGCATCACATACTCTGTCTCAACTAATTCACCCAAAAGATGCATTAAACACAATCCTTGATTAAATTTCCATACTCTGGCAAACTTAAAACATAAAATTAACCAATGAATTCATACTCTAGCAGACATCAATTAACTTTCAATTACCTAGTTCTTAGCCCTTAACCCCTTTCTCAAGCAAGTTAAAAGACAACAAATATGAAATTAACAAATTAAAACCACTATTAACCTCTTTCTCAAGCAAGTTAATAGGAAGAAACAACCAATTAATCTTGTAATTAACACAAGTAATTAAATACCAAGAATAACAATCAATTAATCAAAAGATCAAAGTAACTCTAAAAATCATGAATACCTAAAACAATGTCAAATTACAATAAAACAATTAATACATCATTGTTCAAGGAAAAAAAAACAAAGTAAAAGAAAGCACTCATAAACAAGCCTCCTTCTTCTTTCTTTGAAGACCTTCTTACACAATCCTCCTTAAATTGAAGAATTCCTCTTTTGATTTGAGTGATTTTCTATGATGATCTATGAATCCTCCCTTTTCTCTTATGTTTTCCATCTATTTATAAGCTTAGGAAGTGCCTAAACTCGTTGGTGTAGGGTTCTTGGCCGAGTAGAAGTAGGAAGATACTAAAATTCTGCAGATTACCAAAAACCGCGTGCAAAAATCAAAGTTTGTCTTATCCTCAGGGCATAGCTGGTGCCGCCTTGGCTGCTAGAGCCGGTGCTGATTTAGTTCTATTCTGATTCTGTTTCAACAATTTTTTGTTATCTCGAAGTGCGTGCCAACAGCACGTGGCTGGCACCTCTTTCTCTGGCCTGTCCGGCGCCGCCTATGTTCTGTTTTGTGACGTTTTTGCTTTGTTTTACACCTAAAATCTGAAATAATGCACAAAACATCTTTTCAAGGGTAAAATCTCAAATATGAATAAATATGACTAGTTATTAAATAAAATGTATCACAAAATTGCCTCAAATAACTAAGAAAAATATGACAAATTTAGGCCCTATCATTTACATATAATGATTAGTAATATTTACAAATATACATATGGCTAAATCAATAAAATCCAAACTTTCCTGATATTACCCTACAATCCTCGACAATGGTGCAAAAAACTTGTTATGTAAATTGTGTAATATGAAAAGAAATAAGTTTTAAATCAAATCCCAAAATTACTCATAGAACACACAATTAAGAAAGTATACATATTGTGTAGCATAGAGGTGTAATAGTAAGAATCAAAGAACCTAAAGGAAATGAGATAAGTACCATTATTCCCTCTTCTTTTATTGTCCAACCTAACAAACTAACAAAACTATGTATTTACAGTAGACTAACATAAAGAATCAACACAACCTCATACAAGATTGGCCATAAGAAAATCAAGGATAATGAAAAATAATAAAGGACATTAAATTAAAAAAATTCCCCCTAAAAGTAGACAAATAATGAAATAACGCTTAAGACAATCAATCCCCTAAATAACACCGGTATGCATTTTCAATAATAACTTGTACTCTCTCTTGAGTTATGGAATTTCTATCTCTAAGATCAATTAATGGATATATTGATCTCATGAGTTATCCTAAAGATGCATTAAATTCCCCTATTTATCAAAGGTAACCCGGAAGCCATAGCACCCCTATCTTTAGGTGATATAAAAAACCCACCAATTGCTAAGTTTTTTTCCTTCAACCCCTCTCTCGTGTTAATCAAAGGATAACAATCATTGAGCCCATTAATTTGGTACTCAATCCCTAACCACATCTCTCGAATTCATTAGAGAAGAGCAACACAAACAATAGATTCAACAAAATATAACCAAGCAATCAATTATTAGAATATGGAATCAATTAATCAAAAGAGAAATTCAATAAAAAAAAAAAAATCATATTTTAGGTTTCATTCTTTCAAATACAATTCAATGAATGCAAATTGACAAAGAAAACAAAGGAAAGCGATAAAGGGAACTCATAGACAAGCCACTCTTCATCTTCAATCTTCTTTTTATCAACACCCAAATCACTCCTAGATCTTCTCTCTTTTATATGGGTGTTTTTCCTCCATGTTAGCTGCTTCTTAGCTCTATTATGTTAGTTTATATTTCCCAAAAGCCCTACAAATCATTGCTGAATTGGATTAGAAGTTTATTCTGTGACTTTAAGCGGTACCACTTAAGTTGAGATAAGCTCTACTACTTATCTCTTATTTTACTTTATTTAGTGATCCAAGCAGAACCACCTATATTGGCTTGAATGGTTCCATTTATCCAACTTCTTGGCTTTTGAAATTGAGTGGCATTGCTTATTGTGAACCAGGCAACACCGCTTATATTCTAGCGGCTTTGTCTTATCTTTTTTAACTTTTTTCAATCTTATTCTTCATCAAAACATTATTCATGACTTGTACACAAAACAATGGGAAAATGTGGAAATAAGTAGTCATTTAAGCTAAGTTTTGCAATAATTAGAGCATAATTTACATAGAAAATATCTACATGATGAGCAATCATCCACGGTAGATTTGGTTGAACCGTAGCTAGTGGTTGAGCTCATTTTTGGCCGATTTCTAGATTTGATGAATGTGTTCATGTGTTGACACTCAGTGCAAAAATTAAGCAAATCCTCTTAGGACATTACCTAAAAAAAGCCGTTAGTTTCATCTCCCAACTAGATTCTCTTTAACATTGGCTCCAACAAATTGATTTCAACACAGACCCTTGTAGTGCTTAGTCCCGTGAGATTCATTGTAGCCTTATCAATCTTTAAAGGCTAGCCAACTGTAGATGCAATGGCGTACATAATATCCTTTGTAAAAAAAAAATAATTTAATGGTAGATTTTCGAAGGATATCCATAAATGAATAATAGATGGATTCTCTGCAACGCAAAAATCTGTTGTCCAATTTAATATACACATCGGGAACCCCTACAAATTCTATTGGCTTTTCAACTAGAGCCTCAAGAAATCCTCCTCTAAAAGCGGTTGGATAAATATGGTCTTTGATCAAGATGACCGATGGTGATTGATCCTTTAAGCCCAATTGTCAGGAATTCCTTTCTCATAACCTTAAGCTCTGGACATCCATGGGAAAATTTGTCTACGAAGGCAAAATGGAATGGTTGAGCAATCTCTGAAATTTCTGACTTTGAGAACAAAAGAGCAGACTTACATTTGTAAGATGATAGAGTCTTAATAGGATATTTTACTACAAGGGAAGAAAACAAAAAAGCAAAAAATTTCCTCCCCCATCTAGTCTCAATTGGAAGGGAAAGATCTAGTGGTTTAATAGGGCTGTCGCAACTTTTGAATAATAGATATCATAAAGATGGTTAGAGAAAAAAGAGGAGATAGTAGATTTGTTACTATTACTACTACGGAACCTTTGATATTCCCTACTAAGCACTAGTTGTGCTCGATAACCCTCCACTAAGGCACTGGCAGTGTTTGATAAAAAAAAAAAAAAACCTGTGATATAACATTACTATTATTGTCGGCGAAACATAACTTTATCTATGAATTCAATAATTGAAGATGCGACTAAACTATTACATTGATGAGGTGAAAATTAATTTCAAACTGGTGTTTGGTTTAAATTTGGGCCACTTGATCAATGTATAACCCTAGGTGTGGGTAAGAAATTCACTTTGGAAATACTAAGGCTAAATATGAGAGGAAGGAGGACGAGAAGGGGAAAATGCTTCATTTAGGTGCTCTTTTTTGGTATGGAGGGGACAATGCTTCTTTTAGGTACTCTAAATAACAAATTATTTTTTTTTTCTTGAAGTTTATGGCAACTGATCATATCTGGTCATAGGGATTTCTGGGTAGATTGATCCAGGGATTCGATGTTATTCTAAATGTCATTATTCCCCTAATCATACAGATTTTCTAATGCATTCTCCATTGTAACATGGATATGGATTTCCAGTTTCCTCTTTGCATTATCATGAGTAACTATATTTTTGTTGGGAGTCCATCTACTCTTAGGAGTCTTAGGCGGCTGTTGTGTAAATTATGTGATATGAAAATAAATAATTTTTAAATAAAATTCCAAAATTACTCACGTAATACATAATTAAACAAGTATACCTATCATGTAGTATAGAGTTCTAATGGCAAGTATTGAAGAACCCAAAGGAAAGAGGAGAAGTACTATTACTCCCCATTCTTCTATTATCTAGCCTAATAAACTAACAAAACAATGCATTTATAATAGACAGACAAAGAGAATCAACACAACCCCCCCTCCCCCCACAAGATTGGCCATGAGAAAATCAAGGATCAAGAAAAAGAGTAAAGGACATGTAATTAAAATGAATCTCCAAAAATCAAGACAAATAATGAATTAACTCTTAAGACAATGAATCCCCAAAATAGCACCCGTATCAATTTTCAATAATAAATTTTACTTTCTCTCAAGTTATATAATTCCTATCCCTAAGATCAATTAATGTATACCTCTATCTCATCAATTATCCCAAAAATGCATTAAATTCCCCATTTACCAAAAGTAACCCAGAAGCTATAATATCCCCATCTCTAGGTGATATAAAAACCTATCAATTGCTAAGTTATTTCTTTCAACCTCTCTCGAGTTAATCAAAAGATAACATTAAACCTATTAACTTGGTACTCAATCCCTAACTCGATCCCTCGAATTTATTATAGAAGAGCAACACAAACAATATGTTCAACACAATATAACCAAGCAATCAATTGCTAGAATTGGGAACTAATTAATCAAAAGAGAAATTCAATACAAAATCATAGTCTATGGTTCATCTCTTCAAATACAATTAAAGAAATTAATACAGATTGACAAAGGAAAACAAAGGAAAGGGATAAAGAGAACTCATAGACAAGCCACTCTTTATCCTCAATCTTCTTTTGATTAATACTTAAATCTCTCATAGGTCTTCTCTCTTGTGTGTAGGTGTTTTTCCTCCATTACTACAAGAGAAAAGAAATTTAACGACGGTCAAATTCATCATTAATCAAATATAGCGACAAATTTTGACCGTCGCAAATAGCGATGGAAAGAAAATCTATATGGATTTGCGACGGAATATTATTAGCGACAGATTTTAGCTACGGCCATTTAATTAATGAAATCATAATTAAATTTGTAATTAATTTCCATTGCTAAATTTAGCGATGGCCAACAAATTTTAATTTAAAAAAAAATTTAATTAGCTGCCCCGAATTGGAGGAGATGGCCCGACCTAGCAACTGATCCGACCCGATAAAGAATTTTATAAGATTTGTCAGAAGCGGGGCCTGAACTAGCACCCTTGTTGTGGGGAACCACTTGCTCCACTACTAGGCTATTGGTGTTCTTGTGGTTTTCTTTCTTTATATTATTTATATAGCATTTTTTTTTTTTTTGCAGATTAGTAAAGGCTTTGCAAGGGATTTGCAATGGATCAGTGACGGGCCAATTTACCATCGCTAATTAGCAACGGATTAGTGATGACATTTAAACAATTGTGTTAGTATTTATGTATAATTACATATGCCGTAACTAATCCCTCGCTAATTTGCGAGGGATAGTCTACCATCACTAATCCTTATCTAATTAGTGACGGATTAGCAACGACATTTTAGTAGTTGTTTAGTATTAATTTTTAATCACATATACCATGAATTAGTTAGGGATTATTGATCATCGCTAATCCCTTTCTAATTAGCGATAAAAATTTAATAATTATTTATTATTAATATTTAATTACACATGCCGTAGCTAATTGTTGATAATTAGTAAGATATTATCGACCGTAGCTTATCCCTTACTAATTAGTGATGATTAGCATTGGCATTTTAATAATTGTTCGAGGGATTAGCGATGACTAACTGACAAATCTAAAAAATAAATAAATTTAAGTTAGAAATTTTATTTGCCATCACTGTGTTGGGCATCTCATGCATATCATATATGACGCAGAGAAAAAATAAAAACAAGATACCATCCCAGGATCTACATATGTGTGGAAAACAAGACATACAAGGAACAAAAGGTAAAGGTTTTACCTTTCTTTGAGTTTTCGAAAAAATAAAAAATTTCTCCTTCTTATCTGAGGCGCGATCCAACAATCCTCTTGATTAAACACCACACGAGTTAAATGTCCAACCACTATAATCACAGTGTGTGATTATCTCTAATAGAAACCCACACGGAGGATCACACTCAAGCACTAAGTTTTTTATACTAGCAGAAAAACTAAGTAGCGGCTAGGGTTCTTATTGTTTTTTAGAAAAACGAGAGAGAGAGAGAGAGAGAGAGAGAGAGAGAGAGAGAGAGAGAGAGAGAGAGAGAGAGAGAGAGAGAGAGAAGGAAAGGCTTTTCCCAGCTTGTTGTTTTTTCATGAATCACCCCTTTATTTAGGGTTTCGTGCATATCCCTTATATGTCACAAAAAATCACTGAAAACTGAGAATTCTAAAACAGTTAGAATTCTCTAATTATAATTGGAAACATAAAGTTCTCACAATTACAATTTGACCCATAAATTATAACTAATTATAATTTGGCTATAACAACTTCTCTTTCTCGCAGTTAACCCCACTATGTTATCAAATAACATCTTGAGCATATAATCCTCTATTGTGTGTGACCTATTAGGTTTTCCAGTTAATTGGTAGCGAACATGAATTAATTCAAACGGCTTTGAGATTAATAATCCATAATTAATTAGAATCAATCATATTAATTCTAATCAGGATTGGTTTATTAATTCATCAATTAATAAACCGATATTCCCAGATCATGAGCGGTATCTAGCAACACATCATAGCCACCCAAGAGTCCAGGAAGTCAAGTAGCTTGACATAAACCCTTCAATAACAAACTATAGTGCAATTAACTCATTTCACTATACAATATCTCATTTGGTTTGAAGTAAGGAATTAGCGCCAACTCCCTCCAGAATGTATATCAATTCTGGCCCGAATATAATAGTACTTGTACTAGGAACCTACTACTCTAGATGTGTATCAATTGGAACTGTTTCCAATACACAGTCGCCTTGGCTAAGGACTTCTTGAGTAGTAATTCCTACAAGTGGCCATGAGATATTCGCCCCTACTATTAGAAGTGGTGAATCCTTTATTGACCATCTCAACTACTTTAGTTTACCTCACAATGTACCCAATATCCATCCCATAGGCAGCCTTCGATCTGGCTCCAGAGATTGGAATCAATGCACAATGCTCAGTAAACAAAGTACCTTGGAGATCTCAAGTCTAAGAATACTTGCACGTTTGCTATATTGAGATTATATCACTAACACTAAATAGTTATCCATGTGATTATCTCATAGCTAGATCATCCAATGAACTTGTTCCATTAACAAGCATCCATGTGTTAACTTTGAGTACCTCAATACTCACGGATATGAAAAACACCGCCTGATCAAATTAGGAAGTCTAACACATGCTAGTCTTAACGCATTAATGATGTCCTATCTCATTAATACTACAACTAGGGACTATTTAAGTACTAACACTATACAGTGTAGTAGGAATGCCATATCATGATCTCTATCATGATTTCCTTAACACAAATGTTGTACTAGCTAGGGACTTTATCTAATAGTTATATTACACAAAAGTAATCAAAAGAAACTGTAAGATAAATAATTCCTTTTTATTAAAATAAAATATGTCATTGATATGTATGAATTTGGGTATAAAAATCATATAAAAATAAGCACATTCCCAATCAAGTTTAAATTAAAATGCTAATCCCAAATTACACATATGAGTAAGCGTACTCATCATTAAGTACAGTATAGGGTTTAAAACGAGTGTCGATCCTGTAACACCCTTACTAAAGGTAACAGCGGAAGCATACCAATATTGGGTGTTGCCCCGTCCAGATACCCAGACAAGGGGTCTTTATAACGAATAATCAATAGAGTATATAAGGTCCAAAGAGGAGACATCCGGACCTATTCTGCTGTCACTGTGGTATCGTCCTCTATCCGTAGGTTCTTCCAATTCCGAATCCTACAAAAAAAAGTAAGACAAAAGGCACGTGTGAGTGAAAAATCACCCAGTGAGTCCCATGTGTGTGCCAGTGTTTCCCTTAAAAGAGAGTCGATTTTCAAAATCTTTCCTGAAGTAAATTATATAACAGGGAAAGTAACAATGATTGATAAATTCAGGTCATTTTATCATATACGTTCGAAAAACAGTAATTTTCAAACACATGGCCCCCAATTCAATAAATGCGGGTTCTTCCCCATCTAGAAGTGCGACCCGCATGCAAATTTCAAAGAACATCGCCTTCGGCTACACGGTCTCTTGTGCCAGGGACTGCACCTTACAGCACGTCACCCGTGTCATGCCGGAAGGGTGAGCAGCGTACCAATGTACCTCGCCGTGCACTTAGGGATCTTTTACTTGCCACTATAAGCCAGGGGTCTCAATCCTGATGTCAATCACCATCGAGGTGGCAAGGGGTTGAACACACCGAGTGTCCCCGCTCGGTCTCATGTGAACAACCCACCAATCATAATCAACAGGCAATTGCCAGGCTCACAACGGCTAGCCGGGACAACTCGTCATAATGTCCTGTCGCCCTGTTTGGAGTAAGACAATCCCCAAAACTGATCAGGTTACTTGGGGTCGTCTATCTCTAACATAGGCTAGTACAAAGATCAAAGTCCCTATTGAGTACTCAACGTAACAATACCAACCCCATCTGACTGATCAGGCCAGAGGGTTATCTGATCCCGCAGGATTTCCAAATCAAAACATTTCTTATTTTCTGGGGCCATACTTGATCACAAAAGTCATTTTTCCAAGGGTATTCGGATCATTTCACCCATGACAAATTCCAAAAGGCTTTTTGAGGGTATCTGGGTCATTTTACCCTTACCCGATTTGAAAAATATTCACAAAAGCTCCAATAAGGATATTTCGGTCATTTACTGAATACCCGAGTTCCAAGAGTTTTTATAAAATATTCCAATAAGGATACTTGGATTATTCTCCAAATACCCGATTCCAAAATTTACCAATTTTCAGAAATCCCAAATATTTAATCCGAAAAGGACTAAATTCACAAATTCGTGTTTTAAACATCCGGGAAGGTTTCCAAGCTGAATATGAAATTTATTCGAGTCCGAAATAGCACAAAAGCAAATGTTGCTCATGTAAACATTAAACATATTCGATGATTTCCAAAATGGCATAAAACATAGCATTTCATAGAAAATCAAAGCACACCAGCCTTTAAAAAGGTTTAGAAATCAATGGGACTCCCCTCATGTCCTAAGCCTCTCATTCCGTTCACGACCGTCTAACCTCCGTTCCTACCGTTTTTGCAATTTCATTAGCTGTTTGTCGCTAAACCTACACCAAACATTATTTTCGGGTCAATTGGTGTTTGGCCAAAAAATAGCCGTCGGGTAGCCGACGTGCACGACGGTTAGCCGACGTTCAACCGTTGTTTAGCCATTGGGGCCGACAGTTAGCCGATGCTTAAGAAAAATGTTCAACTTTCATTCGCATCGTTTTTCCATCGTTTGATCAATTCTTTCATTTTAATTTTTCCACATCCTTCCTCACTTCATAAAAAAGGGATTCACTTCATGTTTCCCTAATTGTTTTGTACAAAATCACATAATTAATCACTCTTAAGTCCATTCATTTTCGGACTACTTTTCTGGAATTTCACTGGTTTGACACACCATTTTGTTTTGCACATAACTTTTAATTTACAGCTCCGATTTGGCTCCATGATATACCAAAATGACCGTGAGACACTTAAATTTAATTTAGTATAGGCTGTTTTTAGGTTTTTGGTTCCAGCATCACGGTACTGGGAAAAAACAGTCTCAGTAGTTTTTGCCTTAGTTTCACTATTCATGTTTTCCTTATTATTCTGCAATTTTCCAGTTTGACACCAAAACTTGTTTTGCCCATAACTTTTAATCCACAAATCCAAATGATGTCAAACCAATTGTAAAATATCCTTAAGACAGTCCTTTACGAGTTCCAATTCATGGAGTACCAATTCTATTGTCCATTCTGTTCAGTTCAAAGTTCTAGTAGTAAAAATCCCGTTACTGATTTGGCACCTTTTACTATTTCCACCATAACTTTTTATTCGTAGATCCGATTAACCTCAAACTTGTTCTAAAATGTCTCTATGATCCTTAGCTACAAATATATATGCCTGCTTCGTTCAAATCCAGAAACATTACATATTTTCTGAACATAAAACCTCCCAGAATTTTCTGCACACAAGGACAGCTTTCATACAACTTCACCTAACTATCACACATAAACTTCTCACAATATATATACCAAAATGATCTCCATGCTTTATATAATAACTTTACTTCAAGTAAGGTAGATCTTTACCTTTTCTTTGCTGTGTTTGGAGGCTGGACAGTCCAAGCATCTTCTTGCTTTTCTCTCTCTCTTTCTCTCCTCTCTATTTCCGGTTTCTCCCTCTCTTTCTTCTCTATTTCCTTTTCTTTTCTCTTCTCCCTTTTCTCTCTTGTTTGCTCCGAAATTCTAGCTATCTAAAGCCATTTTAGTTGGCCTTCATGGCCTATTTATAGATGTTAGAAGGCTTGTATAGGAAGCTTTGCTTATGTAATGCCTTACATCACATGCTTTTGTCATGGCTTATGTAAGACTCTTGAGTAGGAAGCTCTGAAATGTAATTGGTACACATGGAATGATTAACCACAATTTCTAGAAAGCTTTAGGTGATGACTCATCACTTGTAGAAACTTATGGAAAACTTTAGAGTGCTCTAGAACCTTAAAGAAATTTATAGAAAAAGGTAGAAATTCTTAGAACATTATAGATATTTTCTAATCTTGCATGGCCATGCATAATCAACCTTGATTAACTTACTCAAATCAAGATTAGCTTAATTAAGCTTGGTCAAATGAAGTCAAAAGGTGGTCCAACTTGGTCAAAATTTTCATGCTTGTGGGCCATCCTTATGTATTTCTTGTGAACCATTCTTATTTATTTCTTGTGGGCCATTCTTCTTTATTTCTTCTTCCTTCTTTTTTTTTTTTTTTTATCACAACCAATCAAATAGAAACACTTGGCCTCATTAACCAATCACTAAATGACACTTATTTTCATCCACCAATTATAAGAAGCTACACGTCCCATTTCCAACCGTAAGTTTTCATTTTCTTCAGAAATGACCAAAATCGGGTCCGTAATGAAAAATATTTTATTTCACTACCCAACTCCAAAAATTCCACTAAATCCATTGGTAACACTTAAATTCTTCAATTCCCTCTCTACTTGGACAAATTTGCGGTCAAAGTCACGAAGGCGGTCAAAATGACGAAAATGCCCCCGATACCCTGGGTAGCATAATTCGCACCGAAACGTGCGCCTCATTGCACTGACCAATTTCTCTTTCTAGAGTACCCTAAAATTCTTCTTCTGTTAATCTTAATAGCTTTCCAAAAATTTAGGGTTCGGGTAAAACAAATCCCATAATTACATCCAGGTCCCGATAAAATTTTATTTCTCCAGAGTGTTCATCTCAATACGCCGATCAACTTTTGTTCTGGCCGTTGATATAAATTCTCATCCTATTACAGGTAGTAACCAACCAAAAGTAAAAAGGTGGGGTGTTATAGATCCTCTAGGAACAAGTATGCATTAATTACTTTTCTTTTATTCTTTAACCGACTCAATAAAGTGAAAAAAATAAAATAAAATAAAATAAAGGAATATATACATGTTAAGGATGAAGAATTATATAACTTAAACCATTATTATGACAAACATGACCTTAAAGTACTCAATCATTATCATAACTAATCATTCTCTTAGCATCATAAATGATTAAGATAGATTCACTTATTTTTCAATCCATGAAATCACTATCTTCTAGACAAATTAGCATCACATATTCTGTCTCAACTAATTCACCCAAAAGATACATTAAACACAATCCTTGATTAAATTTTCATATTCTGGCAAACTTAAAACATGAAATTAACTAATGAATCCATATTCTGGTAGACATCAATTAACTTTTAATTACCTAGTTCTTAATAATTAACCCCTTTTTCAAGCAAGTTAATAGACAACAAATATGAAATTAATGAATTGAAACCACTATCAACCCCTTTTTTCAAGTAAGTTAATGGAAAGAAACAATCAACTAATCTCGTAATTAACACAAGTAATTAAATACCAAGAATAACAATCAATTAATCCAAAGATTAAAGTACTCTAAAAATCATGAATACCTAAAATAATGTCAAATTATAATAAAATAATTAATACATCATTGTTTAAGAAAAGAAAACAAAGTTAAAAGAAAGCGCTCATAGACAAGCCTCCTTCTTCTTCCTTTGTAGACTCTCTTGTAAAATCCTTAAGTTATTTCTCTTGAGAAAATATTGGTGATGTACTCTAAAATATATTGGTGATGAAACTTTTACTCCTATTACTCGGTTAGAGCCAATAAGAATGCTACTTACTTTTGTATCTTTAAAAAGTTTTATACTCTATCAAATAGATGTAAAAAGTGCCTTCTTAATGGTTTTATTAATGAAGAAGTATATATGGAGCAACCTCCTAATTTTATTCATGAACATTTTCTAACCCATGTTTTTAAACTTTCCAAGGCTCTTTACGGTTTAAAACAAGCTCCACGAGCATGGTATAAAAGGCTAGGTGGGTTTCTTTTTTCTAAATGGTCTTCAAGAGGCTTATTTGATACCACATTATTTATCAAATCTGAAAATTTTGATGATATCTTAATTGTTCAAATATATGTTGACGATATTATTTTTGGAGTTACTAATGATTCCTTATGCAAGAAATTTACTTAGACAATGCAGCAAGAGTTTGAGATGAGCGTGATGGAAGAACTTAATTTCTTCCTTGGATTACAAATCAAGCAAACCAAAGATGGGATCTTCCTAAATCAAGCCAAGTATGCTAAGGAACTACTCAAAAGGTTTGGAATGAGTAAAGAAAAAGAGATAAGGGTTGGGATGTATGCCCTCTCAGACTAGGTTTCAAATGTAATTTTGATTTGTATTAATAAAAGTATTTTTCTTATAAATTGTTTGTGAAATCTTCTTTATATTTGTGCACGATTTTATTGGAAAAGACCATTTGTAATTAAGTAAATGGTTCATGCGATTGGAGGTCTTTCATAATAAGGTATGAACCATAGGATACTTAACACATTAACTACTGTTTTTAATTGAATAATGAGAATGAGAATCTTATCATGGCTAGGTTATTGTGTTATGAATTCTAAATAGGGAATGGCTTACCTTTAGCTAATGAGTAGTCTTCTCATTTCATAACACAAACATATTTTGAATACGTAGAACAGGACATGTAGTAGTTGTTTCAAAAAGTACTATATGATAGAAACCTACTACTGCTACAATGTGGACTTGTACTCTACAGCTTGAGTATGCGTTGGTGGTCTGACAAAGCTAGAAGCGTATGCTTTGATATACTATAGTTGAGGTTCTTTAGAAGCACCAATATACTTGTATATTTGGTATATGTAACTAGTTAGTCAAGACAAACTTGTACAAGATAGTGTCTGCACTATATCGCCCCTTGTGGTTGTCCGAATGATCTAATTATCTAAAGCCCTGGGGAACATGACTTGGATATTGGCTTTAGGGTAGCTCCCTTGGAAAGCGAAAATATTCCAAGAAGTCATGGATCATTAGATTAGAGGCATAAGGATTGTAGATATCTTTTAGAGAAGTGTTAGTACACTCTTTTCTATCTAAATGCACAGCAGTATGTAGAGGAATATTTTAGTCATTTCACTTGTAGGTCGAAGACATAGCTAACGCAGTATTGTCCTTGAGGTCAATATTTTCTTATGGTGATATTAGAAAATATTTAAAATGTAAAATACAACTATTTATATAGTAAGGGTATTTGGATCATTTTAGTAATCAAGCCGATGTGTCTTTTTGGTCCTTGGAATAGCCCGTAAGTCTTAATTATTTTAGGTCGAGAAAATGATCACAATAAAAAGGATTTTATTTTATTCAAGAAATCTAATTTATTTTTGGACTAGAATAAAGTAAAGGAATGAGAAAATTAATTTTATTATCTAGTTTAATTGATTAATTAATTATTTATGGTCTATGCCCAGATTGAATAATTAGAAAAAATTAACCTGGGCTTAAATTAGTTAATAAAAGGTTTAAATAATTATTTTAGTTTATTTGGACTCATTAATTATTCATTAGGTTATTTTAATAGGCCCAAGAAATAAATAATTAATGGTTATTATTTTTGGGCTTATTAGGTCCATGAAAAATAATAAGTTAATTTTGGCACAATAGCCTGGATTAAAGGGTTATTTTGATTCATGGAACAAAAGAGTCAAGGCTTAGCTAAACCTCTTCTGTTGACAGCCTTCGGGAGTTTTGAAATATAAAAAACCCTAGTGTTTTGGTTGTCTAATATTGTGAAGAAGCTAGAGGTCTAGATTGACAGAGGCACAGACGCATGCAAGATGGAAAAAAAACTCTCACATTTTTCCCCCTTTCTTCTCTCAGTTCTCTCATTCTCGTTTGTTTTTCTTCCTTTTGTTCTTCTTGATTTTGCTAATCAATGGCAAAGATTCGAGAAGTGTCATTCCTTGCCTAAGTTTTTTCACCAACTAGATTGGGTGGTGGAATATTCTAAGAAGTGAAGGCTTCGCTTTCATGCCAAGGAGGAATCAAAGGATTGCTGGTTTTTCGCCAGAATCATCATCGAGACAAGTAGCCACTCCAGTGGTTCACACCTCTTCTTTTCAAGCAAACATACCAAGGACACACAAAGGTATTGGTTTTTGGCTTTCCACTATGCTGTGACTTTATTTTTTTAGTTTTTAGTATAGCTTGCATGGCTTCTGTTTTGATTTCAAAGCATCAAGTGGTATGAGAGTGAGTTGCTTTGAAAGGCTTAGGATTAATGCATGCTAGTTAATAAAATTGGCAAGACTAATTTTCATTAATACCATGAGATCCTTTGCTATTTTTGGTATAGGTAGTTTCATTGTAAACCTCATGGTTGAGGTATAGGAACTTTGTAAAAAAAAAATTTAATGCTTTGTTAAGCTTTTGTGTAAACCCGATTTGAAAGGGTATAGGCGGATGTTAAGTTTTTGTTGAAAAAATATGTAACAAGAGGCTGCCTATAATGATCGCGAAGGAAGTTGTAGAGCCCAGAAAAAATTATAGAAGAAATAAGAAAAAAAAGGGTCTCGCGGAGAATATGACTGAGCCGCCCAAGCCGAGCCGAGCCAAACTGCGGCTCGATCGTGCCTGGAGCCGAGGTTAGGACAAGTCAATCGCGGCTCGAAGCCACAGTCGGGCCCAGGGTGCCTCGGCTCGGCCGCGCAAGGACCGAGGATGTAGAGTGCATCCTAGCCAAGATGCTTCCCAGGGCTATGATAGGTACCTTAGCCCATAGGTCTTCCCATGGGCCATGGTCCAATGTGGCCAGTGCACTGGATCAGAGAAAAAAATAATTTTTTTTTTGTTCCATACCAGGCAAAGTTATTATTTTTGCAATAGTTAATATTTTTTGAATTTTTCGCATGAAAAATAATAGTAAAGGATTTTAGGAAGCAAGATCATTAATTAATTTAATTAATGTGTTTAATTATATTATTTGGGCATTTAGGATTAAAAATAGAAAAGTATGAAAACGTTTACAATTTTATAGCATACTATTTAATTTAAGTCCTATGTGCACATTTTCTCAAAAACCAAAGTTTTTGGAAAATTTTATTTGACAAGAATTTTTTTACTTTAATTAAATGGTTATTTTAACTTAAACAAAAATTAATATTGGTTATTTTCTTAAAAGTTTTTTATCATTGACATAGAAAATATTTTGGATTTAAAAATTTTTGTAAGTTAAAATAGAAAGTCATTTTAATTCATTTTAGCAAAGAAAAAATTATTTTGTCAAATAAAACCTTAATTCATGAGGAAAATTTTTTCAAATGATATAAACCTTAATATAGAAATTTTTATGAATTTAGATATTTTATTTTAAGTTAAAAGATGACTCAATTGAAAATTTTCAAATGATATTTTTCTAAGAAAACCCTTATTTAAAAAACTAAGTGGGAGAGGGGTTCCAATGGTCCTACAGTTTCTATCATGATCCTCATTAGAGATCGTGGGTCTCCTCACGTCACCCTGGGAGTGAATCCGTATAGGATGGAGATACCACAATGATTTAGAACTAATGGAATGATGTAATTAATAACCCGGGATACGTACTATGATTGGCCAGCCCATATTGGAGGTTATAGTGCGAGGTATATCCATAGGAAATGAGAAGAAACATCCATCCTTCCATCCTTTCGATGAAGTTATCTTCTAGATTATTACCTAGAAGGAAAATTATTTTGTGGTGGTTAACACACTTAGCTTAGGAAATTGTTAATCTTCCCAAGAAGCTATGTCAGTTTTCCTAAAAGCCAAATTAATCATGTTAAAGATAATAGTAATGGGGTTAGCTATTATTAGTTTAATATGAGCATAAAGTGTACAAAATTATTTTTTCTTTACAATACTGAGAATTTCTTTTATTTTTCAAAATTTTTAGAAATGGTTAGTGGAGGTTGTCCCTTAGCCGTTATTGTCCAAGAGAATAAGCTAATGGGTCCAAACGATGTAGACTGAAAAAGAAACCTGGATATAAAACTCATAGCCGAGGAGTATAAGTATATCCTTTACAAGACTTGCCCAGTAATTGGGGAAAGGTTCCACCGCTAAAGAGCGTGAAGCTGAAAAGGCATGGAAGAAGGCTAACGAGATGACCCGATGTTATATGTTAGCCTCCATGTCAAATGTGCTCCAATCCATATAGAGCACATGGCAATTACATATGACATAACTACATTACTAGCTACAATGTTTGCGGATAAGAGTCGGCTCGTAAGGCAAGAGGCTCTTTGAACAATTATAAACGCCAAAATGGCCGAGAGAGCATCAGTCAGAGAGCATATACTCAAGATGATTGTTGCTTTCGAGGAACCAAAAGTCTTGGGGCCTGTCATTGAGACATGGTTCTCGAATCTTTGTCGGCCTCCTTCACTTAGTTCAAGTTGAATTACAATATGAACAAGTTAAACATGAGTTTAACAAAGTTGATAAAGGAGCTCCAAGTGGCTGAGAAGGTCATAAAGCCACAGGCTAGAGCTATGATAGCCTCTTCTTCAAGAACTGGGCCTAAGCCCAGAAAGTTCAAGAAGAAGAACGGGAATGCAGTACAACAGCCCAAGTTCCAATCCAAAGACAAACCCAAGGGCAAATGTTTCAAATGTGGAAAGAAGGAACATTGGAAAACGGAGTGTCCAGATCTTCAGGCCAAGAAAAACTCCACAGGTACTGTTTTCTATCTAGAGTCTATATCAATGGTTAGATCAATTTTAACTTGAATTGTTAATTCAAGAGCCACTGATCATATCTGTAACTTCTTGCAGGGATTTAGGAAGATTAGAAAACTCTAAAAAGGCAAACATGGACTACGCATAAGAAATGGAGCATAAGTTTAGGCCTTTGCTGTAGGAGAATTGTAACTTACTTTTGATTGTAATAGAATAGTTGTTTTGAAAGATATTTTATTTTTTTTCCTGGTTTTAGATAAAATTTGGTTTCAGTTGCAAAACTAATAGATCAAGGATATTCTGTTTCTTTCTATTTTGTTATTACTATCAGTAGAAATGGAAAAGTTATATGTATTGGGCATATGTATAGGAATTTATTCTTTATTAATCCTATTAACAATCAATTAAATAACATTCAATTTGAACCTTTAAATAGAAAGAAAAAGACCAATGTCAATGACTTATATATTTGGCAGCTAAGGTTGGGTCACATTAACTCAACCAGGATTTAGAAGTTAATCCATGATGGGTCTTTAGGCTTATGAAGATTAGAAAATTAGCCTCAGTGTGAATCCTGTCTTATGAAAAAAAATGACTGAAAGGCAGATAGAGCTAAATAAGCATTGAATCTTCTTCACATTGATGTGTGTGGTCCTTTGTCTACATCAGTAACAGGGGGTTTGAGTACTTCATCACTTTCACAGATGATTGTACAGGGCATGGTTATGTTTATCTAATGAGACATAAGTCTAACTCTTTTGACAAGTTCAAAGAGTTTAAGGCTGAAATGGAGCATCGGACAAGTAAAATAATCAAAATTTTATGATCAGATCATAGTAGAGAATACCTCCTTGGTGAATTCAAGGACTACATAGTACATCATAGAATAGTATCCCAACTCTTTGTGCCAGGGACACCCTAGTAGAATAAAGTAGTTGAGAGAAGAAATAGGATATTGATGGAAATTGTGCAAAGCATGATGTCTCATGCTACTCTTCCAGTGTTTTTTTGGGGATATACCCTAAAAATAACGGCATATATTCTGAACTTGGCGCCTTCCAAGACAGTACCTAAGATACCCTATGAGATGTGGATTGGGTGTAAGCCAAGTCTAAATCATCTCAAGATATGAGGTTGTCCAGCTTATTACTGATCAAGGGAGACAAGTTAGAACCAAGATTAGAATTACGCTATTTTGTTGGGTATCCAAAAGGTACAAATAGTGGCTACTTTTATCATCCCAAGGAGAAAAAAGTACTTGAGTACTAATGCTAGATACTTGGAGAA
The DNA here is from genome assembly GCA_026120185.1 of Voacanga thouarsii. Taxonomy (NCBI): domain Eukaryota; kingdom Viridiplantae; phylum Streptophyta; class Magnoliopsida; order Gentianales; family Apocynaceae; genus Voacanga; species Voacanga thouarsii. The sequence goes on from JANUWF010001704.1 coordinate 2,499,659, forward strand.
TGAACAAAGTACATCCACTAAACGTTCAACAAGGTTGGAACTCGAAGAGAAGTTATTTTCTGAATCAATTTCTCCTAACCCGATTATAGAACAAGAAGAGGCACAACCTCAGGAACTTGTACAAATGGAGCCTCGTCGTAGTGGGAGAATATCTAGAGTTCCAGAAAGATGGATTGGAGAGGCTTTTGACCTAATCTCTGACCATCAGGAATAAGATCCCACTAGATACGAGTAGGCTATTTCTGATGCCGATACAGACCTATGGCATGAAACAATGAAAATCAAGATTGAGTCTATATACTTTAATTAGTTTTAGGATCTTGTAGCTTCAACTGAAGGGATAAAACCCATCGAGTGTAATTAGGTGTACAAGAGGAAGAGGGGAGTGGATGGGAAGGTGAAAACATTTAAAGCTAGGCTTATGGTGAAATGGTATATTCAGAAAGAAGGGATCGATTATGAGGAAACATTTTCCCTTATTGCCATACTTAAGTCCATCTGTATCCTCCTTACCATCGCATGTCATTATGACTATGAGATATAACAAATGGATGTCAAGATAATATTTTTAAATGGCCATCTTAGTGAAGATATCTATATGTCTCAACCAGAAAGCTTTATTACTAAAGGCCATGAACATATGGTTTGTAAGCTTAAGAAATCAATTTATAGACTTAAACAGGCATCCAGAGCATTGAACATTCATTTCGATGAGACTATAAAATCTTACAGTTTCATTCAAAATGAGGATTAACTATGTGTGTATAAGAAATTGGAAGGAATAAACGTGATTTTTCTTGTACTGTTTATGGATGACAATCTACTCATTGGAAATGATGTAGGGACACTGTTATCTACTAAGGTTTGGCTATCTAGTCAATTAAGTATGAAGGACTTGGATGAAACCAGTTACATTCTCGGGATAAAGCTTCTTAGAAATAGGAAGTAGAGAATGTTAGGTTTATCCCAAGCTACATACATTGACAAGATGCTGGCCAAGTTCAGCATGGACTTATGCAAGGGGGCATTGATTCCTTGCAGACATAGGTTGTCTTTTTTTTCAAAAGACTGTCCAAAGTCTTAAGAAGAAAAAGACAGAATGAGTAGGATTCCTTATACTTCAACAGTGGGAGGTCTCATGTATGCCATGTTGTGTACTAGACCAGATATCTGCTTTGTCATAGGCTGAGTTAGCAGATATCAGTCAAACCCCGGAGAAGTTCATTGGTAGGTTGTAAAGTATATTCTCAAGTATCTTAAATGTATGAGAGATTATATGTTGATTTACAGGGCTAATGACTTGGTTCCTAGAGGATATACAGACTCAAACTTCTAGGCAGATGAGAAAAAATCCACTAATGGATACCTCTTCACCTTATCTAGAGGAGCTATTTCATAGAGGAGTATCAAACAATCTTGCATTGCTGACTCAACCATGGAAGCTGAGTATATGGCAGCTTTGGAGGCATCCAAGGAAGCAGTTTGGCTTCGGAAGTTCATTTTGGAAATTGTAGTTGTGCCACGAATGGACAAACCGGTTGTGATGTATTGCGACAACACTGGCGCAGTCTCACAATCTAAAGTAGCAGATCCTTTCACCGAGCCTTTGGCGGAGAAAGTCTTTAGAAGACATTTAGATGCCATAGGGGTGGGGCACCCATGGACTTAGTTTTAGAGTGCAAGTGGGAGATTGTTGGAATGTATGCCCTCTCAAACTAGGTTTATGATGTAATTTTGACTTGTTGTAATAAAAGTATTTTTCTCAAAAATTGTTTGTGAAATCTTCTTTATATTTGTGCATGATTTTATTAGAAAAGACCTATTGTGTTTAAGTAATGGTTCATATGAATGGAGGTCTTTCACAATAAGGTATAGACCATGGGATACTTAACACATTACCTATTGTTCTTAACCGAATGATAAGAATGGGAATCTTATCATGGCTAGATTATTGTGTTATGAATTCTAAATAGGGAATGACTTACCTTTAGCCAATGAGTAGTCTTCTCATTTCATAACACAAGCGTATTCCAAATACGTAGAACATGACATGTAGTAGTGATTTTTAAAAGTACTATATGATAGAAACCTACTACTGCTACAATGTGGACTTGTACTCTACAGCTTGAGTATGCGTTGGTGGTCTGACAAAGCTAGAAGCGTATGCTTTGATATACTATAGTTGAAGTTCTTTAGAAGCACCAATATACTTGTATATTAGGTATATGTAACTAGTTAGTCAAGACAAACTTGTACAAGATAGTGTCTGCACTATATCGCCCCTTGTGGTTGTCCGAATGATCTAATTATCTAAAGCCCTGGGGAACATGACTTGGATATTGGCTTTAGGGTAGCTCCCTTGGAAAGCGAAAATATTCCAAGAAGTCATGGATTATTGGACTAGAAGCCTAAGGATGGTAGATGTCTTTTAGAAAGGTTTTAGTACACTCGTTCCTCTCTAAATACACGACAGTATGTAAAGGGATATTTTAGTCATTTCACCTGTAGATCGAAGACATAGCTAACACAACATTGTTCTTGGGGTTAATATTTCCTTATGGTGATATTAGAAAATATTTAAACTGTAAAATATAACTATTTATATAGTAAGGGTATTTTGGTCATTTTAGTAGCTAAGGCGATGTGTCCTTTTGATTCTTAGAATAGCCCGTAAATCCTAATTATTTTAGGTCTACGAAATGGTCACAATAAAAAATGATTTTATTTTATTTAGGAAGTCTAATTTATTTTTAGACTAGAATAAAATAAAGGAATGAGGGAAATTAATTTTATTATATAGTTTAATTAGTTAATTAATTATTCGAGGCCTAAGCCCAGATTGAATAATTAGAAAAAATTAACCTAGACTTAAACTAGTTAATAAAAGGCCTAAATAATTATGTTATGCCGTTTAGGCTCATTAATTATTTATTGGGTTATTTTAATAAGCCCAAAAATAAATAATTAATGATTATTATTTTTGGGCTCATTGAGTCCAAGGAAAATAATACGTTAATTTTGGCCTAATAGCATAGACTAAAGGGTTATTTTGATTCATAGAATAGAAGAGTCAAAGCTTAGCCAAACCTCTTTTGTTGATAGCTTTCGGGAGTTTTGAAATATCAAAAACCTCGGTGTTTTGGTTATCTGATATTGTAAAGAAGCCAGAGGTTTCAGTTGATAGAGACACAGACACACGCAAGAGAGAAAGAAACTCTCAGATTGTTTTTTTTTCCTTTCTTCTATTAGCTCTCTCACTCTCATTCTTTTTTTTTTCCTTTTGTTCTTCTTGATTTTTCTAATTATTAGCAAAGATTCGAGAAGTGTCATTCCTTGCCTAAGTTGTTTCACCAACTAAATTGGGTGGTGGAATATTCTAAGAAGCAAAGGCTTCGCGTTCATGCCTAGGAAGAGTCGATGGATTGTTGGTTTTTTGCCGGAATCGTCATTGAGATAAGTAGCCGCTGTAGTGGTTCACTACTCTTCTTCTTAGCCAAACATACCAAGGACATGGAAAGGTATTATTTTTGGCTTTCTGTTGTGCCATGACTTTATTTTTCTAGTTTTTAGTATAGCTTGCATGGCTTTTGTTTTGATTTCAAAGCATTAATAAGTACACCTACGAGAACATCATTAAAGATGAAAAAGGTAGGAAAGTAGATGAATCGAAATATAGAGATATGATTGGTAGTCTTCTTTATCTCATTGCCAACTGACCCAACATTACGTTCTCAGTGTGTCTTTGTGCATGATTTCAATCATGTCCAAAGGAATCTCTTCTATGCACGGTTAAACATATCCTTAGGTACTTGGTTGGAACATATGATTTTGGTCTATCGTATCTATGAACTAACTCATTTAATCTTATAGGATACACGGATGCCGACCATGCTAGCTCCAGAGTTGAGAGAAAAAGTACCAGTGGACACTGTCAATTTCTTGGGCACTCTCTTGTGTCTTGGTACAACAAGAAGTAAGTTTCTATCTCTCTCTCAAAAATAAAGTTGAGTACATAGCAGCAGGAAGATGTTGTGTAAAAATTTTTTGGATGAAATATACTTTGCATGATTTTGGTCTAAACTTTAACTGTGTTCCTTTCTTTGTTGAATAGTATGCCCCCATAGACTATGTATTCTATGTGAACATATTGCAATAAAATATTTGTTCGTTCAATTTAGTTTGTTTCTTATATTATTGCACATTTAAAGGTACAAATATGACAAGTAATGGTCTATGTGTTCTTTATAGTAAGGTATAGACTATGTGTACTTGTCATATAAGTAAAATTAAGTTCTTAGTCGTTTGATGGAATTGGGCATTTCATCAAGGTAAGACTATGTGCTATGATTTCCAATAAGGAATGGTTTACCTTAAATTAGTGAGTAGTTCACTCACATCATAGGCATAAGTGTATTTTGCATATGTAGAACTGGATCTGTAGTAGAAGTCTCTCTTAAAGTACTATAATTATAGAGACCAGACTATTACTGCTATAGCGTGGACATATACCTTCATACTTGAGTATGAGTTGGTGGTCTGACAAAGTTAGGGCTTTATGCTTTGATGTATGTTGGATGAGATTTTTTTTTTGAGATCAATATCCTTGTATATTGGGCATATTACTCTAGTTAGTTAAGACAGACTCATGCAACAAAGTTTCTATACTTCAATTAATCAAGTTAAATCACCTCCTTTGTGATTGTTCGGGATAATCTAAATGATTTAGGGCCATGAGAACATGACTCTAGAATATGCGCTTTTGGATAGCTTCCAATGATAAGGAAGTACATTCAAGTGAGTCATGGATTATCGGACTAGAGATCTAAGGATGGTACATATCTTTGAGATGGGTGTTGATAGGGTTTAAATTAGTCATATATTTCCTAGTTATTTGAAGCTATTTTGTGATACATTTTGTTCAATAACTAGTCATATTCCTTCATATTTGAGATTTTACCCTTGGAAAAGTATTATGTACATTGTTTCAGATTTTAGGGGTAAAATAAGACAAAAACGTTGCAAAACAAAATAGAGGAGGTGCCGGCCAGGACAGTGGAACCGGAGCCGGCCACGTGCTACTAGCATGCACTTCGAGGCGATGAAAAATCAGTAAAACAGAGCGGAACAGAACTGAACCGGTGCCGGCTGTGAGGTTAGAGGTGGTGCCGGCTTCATTCTAGAAGGGTTGGCGCGAAAATCAAGAAAAATTGGTGAACGGATAGAAAGACATAACACAACTAGTGCCGGCTAGGAGGCCGGAGGCAGCACCAGCTATACCCTGGGGCTGAGGCGGTGCCTCGATTTTCGTGCGTATTTTTTGACAATTTGCAGAGTTTTAGTATTTTCATATTTCTAGTCGGCCAGAAACCCTAGAGGAACGATTTTAGGCATTTCTAAAGCTTATAAATAGAGGGAAAACACAAGGAAATGGGGAGAATTCGCAAATCAAAATAGAAAATCACTCAAATTAAAGGAAGAATTCTTCAAATTAAGGAGGATTGTACAAGAGGATTTACGAAGGTAAAAGAAGGAGGCTTGTTTATGAGTGCTTTCTTTTACTTTGTTTTTTTTTTCTTGAACAATGATGTATTAATTTTTTTATTGTAATTTGACATTGTTTAAGGTATTCATGATTTTTAGAGTTACTTTGATCTTTTGATTAATTGATAGTTACTCTTAGTATTTGATTACATGTGCTAATTACAAGATTAATTAGTTGTTTCTGTCTATTAACTTGCTTGAAAAATGGGTTGATGGTGGTCTCAATTCATTAATTTCATATTTATTGTCTATTAATTTATTTGAAAAAATGGGTTAATTGTTAAGAACTAGGTAATTAAAGACTAATTGATATCTGCCAGAATATGGATTCATTGATTAATTTCATGTTTTAAGTTTGCCAGAATATGGAAATTTAATCAAGGATTGTGTTTAATGTATCTTTTGGGTGAATTAGTTGAAATAGAATATGTGATGCTAATTGTTCTAAAAGATAGTGATTTCATGAATTGAAAAAGAAATGAATCTATCTTAATCCTTCATGATACCAAGGGAATGATTAGTTATGATAATGATTAGGTACTTTAAGATCATGTTTGTCAAAACAAATGTTTGAGTTCTATAATTCTCCATCCTTGACATGTATATATTATTTTATTTTATTTTTATTTTTATTCTTTTTCACTTTATTGAGTCAGTTAAATAATGAAAGAAAAGTGATTAATGCATACTTGTTCCTGGAGGATCGACACTCGTTTGAAACCCTATACTATGCTTAATGATGAGTACGCTTGCTCATATGTGTAATTTGGGATTAACGTTTTAATTTAAATTTGATTAGGAATGTGCTTATTTTTACATGATATTTTATACCCAAATCTAAACACATCAAGTTTTTTGCGTCGTTGCCGGGGAACAATATCATGAAAGTTTGGATTTCATTAATTTAACCATGTTTATATGTTCATATGTCCATATATAAATATGTAATTATGAAAATATGTATATACGTTCCTTGTATGGGTAAGTGCCCTATTTTGTTGTTTGTATAATTGTATTTTAATTTCACTATATGTTGTAAATATGTAAATAGGTAGATACATGTTCATAATAACTAATGTGTCTTTGTATGTTTGTATATATTGTATATGTAGTTATTTAATTTTACTAACCTAATGTTAATGTGGAATATGTGTAATCTTTGTATTTTAATTTGTTGATTTTTACGTCTATAATTTTGAGTCAATACTAACTCTTCTTATTTTCAGGTTTGGACTTTTGCTAACACGATATTTTAGACTGACTAAAGTTATTTTATTATATTATTTTTTCCTTATTTACAATTTTTAATCTTAGTTTAATATTTAATTTATGAATTCGTGGTCATGCAATTAGGATATTTTTTAGTTATAAAAAAAAAAAAAAGAGTCTATTGATGATAGATTGGCAAAATTACAAGTTAACATTGATGTTTTTAGTGAGATGTTATTAGAAGCATTAGTGAATTCTTTTGTTGCCAATACAAATTCATCTATTCAGTGGCATGAGGAAGCTTCCCAACGATTGTGCGATCAAAGGAAAGAATTAGTTAAGATTGTTGAGGAGACTTATGAGTTCATGCTAGCCCGTACAATTGACCATGGGAAAACAAAGAGTCTATGAGGGACAATTGCATGATGTGGCAAAAGTATTTGATTCTACTCTATGTGCTCATAATTCTAATATTTCTTTGTCACATGATTTCTTAGGTTCCTCTCACTTCTTGGAGAACAATGGTCTCAATGATGATGTATGGAGTTTAACATGCCTCAAGAAGTTGGATTTATTATTCATTCTAAGAAACCCTTTGAGAATGTTGACAAATTTTACCCTTCACCCCAATTTTAGGGAGGTAACTTGGTATATGTAGAAGCATTGAAAGTAAGGATTTCCCAATCCCATCTTTAAAGAACTTAAATACTAAGCTTAAAGGGGAATTTTAATTGTAAAAATTCTTTTGAAGGGTTAATTGGTGCTTTCCAAGTGATGCCTCCTTTAGATACCACATGCACTCATACATTGAACAAGATATTTATGTGTCTAAAGGAATGTTAAAGAAAGAGGCTTATTTGTTTTGCATTACTGAGACAAATCATTTTCATGAACTCTCCATTTTTCAAAATTCTCTATTCTTTCTACATTCATTATGCCTATCTTCTACTTGGAGCTTTAATCTCTTTTCCAAAAGTTTGATAAGGAAGCATGATGAGTGGAAAGAGTTTATATTTTTTCTTTGTGTTTGGTTTTGTTAAGTTTTTTTTCCTCTCTCCAATAAGGAAAATATTTTTCATCTTGAGTGTGGGAAGTGAGTTGCGTCTCTATTTGCTTTCTTAGGATCTTTAGTTTGTTTTCTTTTATTTTTGTGTGTCTTTATTTTGTTATTATTTTTCTTGCACTTTTCTTTTTGTACTATTTTCTTTACCTTTTTGTTTATTTTTCTTTTCTAATTTTTTTCTTTGGTGTGTTTCTTTTGTATCTTGTATTTTTTTTAGGTACTCCAACAATGCTCCTTTCTGTTGGAACTCAACTCTTATGTAGGAGAATGCCCACTGTCATGGAAGTATTTTCTTTCTTATCTTTTCCCCTTTATTTTTGGTCCCATGGCGATATTTCCTTGCTCTATTTATTTGGCCGTTGAGGACAATGTCCAGTTTAAGTGTGGGGGAGTGATTAGAATGAGAATTCTTCTATGCTTCATTCTTCTTTGAACCTTTTTAAGCAATTTTTCAAAATTTTTCTGATTATTTGTGAGCTTTCAATATATATTTTTAATGCATGTCTTTGTGCTAGATCGTAGAGCATATGTTCTATATCATTTATGGCTTATGCATGACTTTTTGCACGCACTTAGACTAAGTAGTTCTTGATCAAATGCCATTGTTTTAAACCTGTTTATATGCTAAAATTCATTGAGCATTCTATAACTTACTTGAATACCTCTTGAGGTGAAATAAGAAAGACATTCATGCTTTAACTTAGGGATGATGGTAATAGACCTTCTTTGGATAGTTTGAGCTTTTCAAGCCTACCTATTTTATATTATCCCTAGTGCCTATTTTGAGCCTGAATTGTTAATTTCATTCTTAAAACCCGTTATCATACTTTGTCCATTACTTCTTTCTGAGAGTTTCATAATTCTTCCAAATCTTTGATTGCTCTTGATGGATGAAAGTACAAGTAGACAAATTGTGAGGGAAAGTACTTGTGTAAAGGTCATGACTTGTTACTTTCAGTCATGCATTATCTGTTGAGATTGAGGGACGGGAAAAACAGAGAGCATGCAGTGACGGAAAAAAACAGAGAAGGGGAAAAAAAACCAAGCCTTAAAGGCCACACGGAAGCGTGAAGATTATACCTTTGCGCTCCTTAAGCCTTCTAGGTTGAGTAGAAGTAGATTGAACGACGGGAATTGCTTCGCCTTGCCCACTTGAAGAAGCTTTCGGTTGAAAACCCGCTAGCCTCCTACTTCGCCTTGTTTGCATTAACGCCAAGCTTTCCAGCTCTCAGAATATTCCTCTGCCTAACCTCTAGTCGGTGAACACAATGGTGAAGAGAAAAAGACTCAATTCTCCTTGGTTCTCTTGCTATTGATTAGCAAATAAACAAGACGAAGACACAGATGAGGGAGACGTCTGAGAGAGAGAGAGAGCTGCGCGAGGCTTGTGGGTTAGGGAGATTAGGGCTTTCCTCTACCAGAGACTTGTTTATTGGTTAGCCAAAAATAGGTCTCTCATTATCTTATAAACATATTCCCGGGAATTCATATTTCAAAACACCCAGATGTTATCCTGAGAATAAGTTTGGCTTAACCCTAAACTCTTCTTAACCATATCTGGAAAAAACCCTACGGTCCAAGATATTGGGCAAAAATAAATTTTTTTATTTTATATTCTTGGACCCAAAAGGCCCAAAATAATAAATATTAATTATTTATTTCCTGGGCTTATATAAATAACCCAATAAATAATTAATGAGTCCAAATGAACCATAACAATTAATCTTTAATTATTTATTTTTTGGGCATACATAAATAACCCAATAAATAATTAAACATTAATTATTTCTCCTAGTTTAAACCCAGGTTAATTTTCTAATTATTCATACTGGACCTAGGCCCTGAATAATTAATTAACCAATTAAATCAGATAATTAATTTCTCTCAACTTCTAATTTATTTATTTATTTATTTTATTCAAGTCCAATAATAAATTAGACTTCCTGAATAAAATAAAATAAAATAAAATCCTCTTGAACTGAGACCAATTCCTCAACCCAAAATTAGTTAGGACTTACGGGCTATTCCGAGGACTAAAAAGACACATCGCCGTGGCTGCTAAAATGACCAAAATACCTCTGCTATATAAATAGCTGTATTTTACATTTTAAATATTTCCTAATATCACCATAAGGAAATATTGACCCCAAGGACAGTGCTGCATTAGCAAAGTCTCCGACCTACAGATGAAATGACTAAAATACCCCTCTACACATTGCCATACATTTAGAGATGAAGAAGTGTACTAACACCCCTCTAAATGACATCTACCATCCTTAGGCTTCTAGTCCAATGATCCACAACTTCCTGGAGTGTTTCCGCTTTCCAAGGGAGCTACCCTAAAGCAAACATCCAAGTCATGTTTCCCAGGGCCCTGGACATTTTAGACCATATAGACAACCATAAGGGACGATATAGTGCAGAAACTATCTTATACAAGTCTGTCTTAACTAACTAGTCACACATACCCAACATGCAAGTATATTGGCTCTACAATAGAACTTCAATTATAGCAAATCAAAGTATATGCTTCCAGTTTCGCCAGACCACCAACTCATGCTCAAGTCGTAGAGTACTAGTCCACGCTGTAGCGGTAGTAGTCTAGGTTTCTATCATATAGTACTTTTAGAAACCACTACTACAGGTCTTGTCCTACGTATTCGAAATACGCTTATGTTATGAAGTGAGTGGGCTACTCACTGGCTAAAGGTAAGCCATTCCCCATTTTGGAATTCATAACATAATAACCTAAGCATGATGAGGTTCCCAATCTCATCAATAGGTTAAAAACAAATGTTTATGTGTTAAATAACCCGTTATCCACACCTTACTGTGAAAGACCACCATTCACATGGATCACTTATTTTAAACACAATGGGTCTGTTCCAAATGAAAATTGTGCACAAACAAAAAGTAAATTCACAAACAATTTCTGAAAATAAATTCTTTTATTAAAATATTCAATTTTACATTAGAAACCTAGTCTAAGAGGGCATACAATCCAACAATCTCCCACTTGCACTCTAAGACTAGGTAAGTCCGTATGTGCCCACCCCTATGGTGTCTAAGTGTCTCTTGAAGACTCTCTCAGCCAATGGCTTGGTGAATGGATCTGCTAGATTGTTTTCTGAGGTAATATGTTCCACCACAACTTCCCATCTCTAGATGAAATCCCGGATCATGTGGTACTTCCTCTCGATGTGTTTCCCCTTCTTATGGTTTCGAGACTCCTTAGATTGCGATACTGCTCCAGTGTTGTCGCAATACATCACAATCGGCCTGTCCATATGTGGTACGACTCCAAGTTCTGAAAAGAACTTCCGGAGCCAAACTGCTTCCTTGGATGCCTCCGAAGCTGCCACATACTCAGCTTCCATGGTTGAGTCAGCAATACAAGACTGCTTGATACTCCTCCATGAAATTGCTCCTCCAGACAAGGTGAAGACATATCCACTAGTAGATTTTCTCTCATCCTTATCCGCCTGGAAGTCCGAGTCTGTGTATCCTGTAGGAACCAAATCATCAACCCTGTAAACCAGCATATAATCTCTCATTTCCTTGAGGTACTTGAGAATATGCTTTACAGCTTGCCAATGAACCTCTCCAGGGTTTGACTGATATCTACTAACTAAGCCCACGGCAATGCAGATATCTGGCCTAGTACACAGCATAGCATACATGAGACTTCCCACAGCCGAAGTGTAGGGAATCCTACTCATTCTGTCCTTTTCTTCTTGAGACTTAGGACAGTCCTTCGAAGAAAATGACAATTCATGTTTGCAAGGGATTAGAGCTCCCTTGCATGAGTCCATGCTGTACTTGGCCAGCATCTTGTCAATGTATGTTGCTTGGGATAACCCTAACATTCTCTGCTTCCTATTTCTAAGAAGCCTAATCCTGAGAATATAGTTGGCTTCTCCCAAGTCCTTCATACTGAATTGATTAGACAGCCAAACCTTTGTAGATGACAATGTCCTTACATCATTTCCAATGAGTAGAATGTCATCCACATACAAGACAAGAAAAATCACATTAATACCTTCAAGTTTCCTGTACACGCATGGTTTATCTTCGTTTTGAATAAAACCATAAGACTTTACAGTCTCATCAAAATGAATGTTCCATGCTCTCGATGCCTTCTTAAGTCCATAAATGGACTTCTCAAGTTTGCAAACCATATGTTCCTAGCCTTCAACAATAAAGCCTTTCGGTTGGGACATATAGATGTCTTCGCTAAGATGGCCATTTAAGAATGCCGTCTTGACATCCATTTGCCATATCTCGTAGTCATAGTGACATGCGATGGCAAGGAGGATGCGGATGGATCTAAGCATGGCTACCGGGGAAAAGGTTTCCTCATAGTTGATTCCCTATTTCTGAGTATACCCTTTCGCCACAAGCCTAGCTTTGAAGGTTTGCACCTTTCCATCCGCTCCCCTTTTTCTCTTGTACACCCACTTACACCCAATGGGTTTTATCCCTTCAGGTGAAGCTACAAGATCCCAAACCTGATTGAGGTACATAGACTCAATCTTGGCTTTCATTGCTTCATGCCACAGATTTGCATCGGCATCAGCAATAGCCTCTTTGTATCTAGCGGGGTTTTGTTCCTGATGGTCAGAGACCAGCTTAAAGGCTTCTCCAGTCTATCTATTTAGAACCCTAGACACTCTTCCACTACGACGAGGCTCCATTTGCACAGGCACTTGAGGCTGTGCCTCTTCTTGTTCCAAAATCGGGTCAGAAGAAGTTGATTCCGTAGATAACTTCTCCTCAAGTTCCAACCTCGTAGAACCTTTAGTGGAAGTACTTTGATCATCTTTAAAGTATCTAGCATTGGTACTGACTAGTACCTTCTGCTCCTTAGGATGATAAAAGTAGCCTCATTTTGTCCCTTTTGGATACCCAACAAAATAGCATAATTTTGATCTTGGTTCCAACTTGTCTCCCTTGACCAGTACATAAACTGGACATCCTCAAATCCTGAGATGATTCAGACTTGGCTTACGCCCAATCCACATCTCATAGGGAGTCCTAGGTATTGACTTGGAAGGCATCAAGTTCAGAATATATGCCGCTGTCTCCAGGGCATATCCCCAAAAGGACACTGGAAGAGTAGCATGAGACATCATGCTTCGGACCATTTCCATCAATGTTCTGTTCCTTCTCTCAGCTACTCTATTCTGCTGAGGTTTTCCTGGCACAGAGAGCTGGGATACTATCTCATGATGTACCATGTAGTCCTTGAATTCACCTAGGAGGTACTCTCCACTACGATTCGATCGTAAGGTTTTGATTAATTTACCTGTCCGACACTCCACTTCAGCCTTAAACTTCTTGAACTTGTCAGAAGAGTCAGACTTGTGTCTCATCAGGTAAATATAACCATACCTCGTACAATCATCTGTGAAAGTGATGAAGTACTCAAAACCTCCCCTAGCTAGTGTAGACAACGGACCACACACATTAGTGTGAATAAAACTCAACACCTCCTTGGCTCTATCCGCCTTTGGTGTAAATGACCTCTTGGTCTTCTTTCCCATCAGGCAGGATTCACACTGAGGCCAACTTTCCAATCTCAATGAGCCCAAAGGCCCATCATGGATTAGCCTCTGAATCCTGGTTGAGTTAATATGACCTAACCTTAGATGCTAAATGTATGAATCATTGATATTGGTCTTTTTCTTCTTAGTTGAAGGTTCAGACTGAGCGTTATTTTATTGGTTGTTAATAGGGTTTAAAAAAAATAGATTACTATACATGTGCCCAGTACATAAAATTTCTCCATCTCTATTGATAGAAATACCAGAATGGAAAGTATAGAATATCCTTGATTAATAAGTTTTGCAACTAAAATCAAATTCTGACGAAAACTAGGTACATATAAAATATCTTTTAAAACCACTATCTTATAACAATAAAAAATAAGATCCAGCTCTCCCACTGCAAGGGCCCAGACTTGTGCTCCATTACCCACTCGAAGCCCATGTTCACCCTTCTTGAGTCTTCTTATCTTTCTAAACCCCTGCAAGGAGTTACATATATGATTAGTGGCTCTTTAATCAACAATCCAAGTGGAAGTTAATCCTACCATTGATATGGACTCTAGATAGAAAACATTACCTGTGGGGTTTTTCTTAGTTTGAAGATCTGGACACTCCTTTTTCTAGTGTCCCTTCTTGCCACATTTGAAGAACTTGCCATTTGGTTTGTTCTTGGGCTGGTTCTTGGGCTGGGCTGCTGCATTCCCCTTCTTCCTCTTGAACTTTTTGAGTTTAGGCCCAGTTCTTGACGAATAAGCCTTAGCAATCATGGCCTTTGATTGCGGCTTCATGACCTTCTCCACCATCTGGAGCTCCTTCATCAATTCAGTTAAACTCATGTTCAACTTGTTCATGTTATAGTTTAACTTGAACTGAGTGAAGGAGCTTGGTAGAGATTCGAGAACCATGTCCACTTGGCTCTTGGGGTCAATGACAGCCCCTAAGATTTCCGCCTCCTCAAAAGCAGCAATCATCTTGAGCATATGCTCTCGGACTGATGCTCCCTCAGCCATCTTAGTGTTAACAATAGTTCGAAGAGCCTCCTACTTTGTGGGCCGGCTCTTGTCCACGAACATAGTAGCTAATGATTGACTGATGTCATATGCAGAAGCCATGTGCTCGTGTTTTGACTGGAGCACTTAGACATGGAGGCTAACATATAGCAACGTGCCATTTCATCAGCCTTCTTCCATGCCTTCTCAGCCTCTCGCTCTTCGGCGGTGGAACCTTCCCTGATTACAGGGCAGGTCTCGTAAAGGACATACTTATACTCCTCAGCTGTGAGTATTATGTCTAGGTTCCTTTTTTAGTCCACATAGTTTGGACCCGTTAACTTATTCTTCCTGAGAATAATAGCCAATGGACTAAAAGATTCTCTCACCATTTCTGAAAATTGAAAAATAAAAGAAAGAATTTAGTTTGTGAAAACAAAATAAAATTTGTGCACTAAAAATAATTTGGTTCTTAGGAAAACTGACATAGCTTCTTGGGAGGATTAACAGTTTCCTAAGCTAAGTGTAATAACCACCTCAAATTAATTTCCCTTCTAGGTAATGATCTAGAGGATAACTCCATCGTGAGATGGCCGTTTCCTCTCATTTGCTATGGACATACCTCGCACTATAACCTCCAACGTGGGCTGGCCGATCATAGTACGTGCCCCAGGTAATTAATTACACCATTCCATTAGATCTAGATCCTTGTGGTATCCCCATCCTATACGGGTTCACTCCCAGGTGGCGCGAGGGGACCCACGATCTCTAATGAGGACCGTGATGGAAGCCGTGGGGCCGTTGGAACCCCTCTCCCACTTAGTCTTTTAAAATAAAGGTTTTCTGGAAAAATATCCTTTTGAAATTTCCATTAAGTTTTTTTCTTAACTAAAAAATAAAATACCTAAGTCCATTAAAATCTCTATGTCAAGGCTTATATCCTTTGAGAGAATTCTCCATGGACTAATTTTATTTAAGTTAAAACTTAATGATTTCAAAAATTTTCCAATTAAAACTTTCTAGAGACTTTGGTCTCAAGTTTATTTGACAAAATCATTTTTCTAGTCCAAAACAAAACAAAAATAGGTCTCCATTTTAATTTACAAAAATATCTAAATCTAATATATTCTCTATGTCAATGATTAAATCCTTTGAGAAAATATTCAAGGATTAATTTTTGTACAAATTAAAATAACCATTTAATTTTTGAAGAAAAATATTTTTCTTGTCAAAAATGTTCCCAAAGACTTTGGTCTTTGAGGAAAAAACGCACATAGGTACATAAAAAAATAGCATGCTTGAAAATAGTAAACGTTTTCATACTTTTCTATTTTTTAAACCTAAGTGCCCAAATAATAGAATTAAACACATTAATTAATTAATTAATTATCTTGTTTAATCCTAAAATCCTTTACTAATATTTTTCATGCAAATATATTTCAAGAATATAAATATTGCAAAAATAATAACTTTGCCTGGTATAGGACCCAAAACGGAAAAGAAGAAAATTTAAAAAAATTGCAAAAAATAGCTGGCGGACAACTGCACCGGCCGCACCGGATCCGCACCCGCATGGCCTGCGGTCCACCGCGTCGCACCGGATCGCCTTCACTGCAGCCTGTGGATCAGCCCGCGACCGCGACCCGCAACCGTTTCTCCTCAGTTGCCGACTCGCGTGTTTATCCGAATGGAGGCTCCGACCCAACTGCATGACCTGCGCGGATGAATTGCAATTCATCAATTTGAAACGGCTCAAATCCCCTCCAAATCGGCTCGGCTCGCAGCAAATAGCCGGATGGATCTAGGCACAAAATGGCAGTGGCTCGGCCCGGCTGCATGGCATATGAATAGTGCCTCCTTCGTTTTTTCTTCTGTTTCGCACGCGATTTGCAGAGCTTTTTCCTTCAACTTTTGCTTATTTCTTTGGTTTCTTTGGACAATTTTACTTACAAAAACTCATCCAAAACAAAACCACAACCACCTATACCCTTCAAATTAGGTTTACACGATGTTCTAGCAGAGCCAAAAAAAAAAAAAAAAAATTATAGTAGCCTATACTTCCACTGTGAAGCTTACATATCCACCTATCTCATACCAAAATAGCGAAGGATCACAGGTATAATCATCTTCTCCGTTTTTATTAACTATCATGCTCCCTAAATTGGTCAAAGAACCATCAGCTCTGATACCACATTGAGGGACGGGAAAACAGAGAGCATGCAGTGACGGAAAAAAACAGAGAAGGGAAAAAAATAACCAAGCCTTAAAGGCCACACGGAAGCGTGAAGATCATACATTTGTGCTCCTTAAGCCTTCTAGGTTGAGTAGAAGTGGATTGAACGACGGGAATTGCTTCGCCTTGCCCACTTGAAGAAGCTTCGGGTTGAAAACCCACTAGCCTCCTACTTCGCCTTGTTTGCATTAACGCCAAGCTTTCCAGCTCTCGGAATGTTCCTCTGCCTAACCTCTAGTCGGTGAACACAATGGTGAAGAGAAACAGACTCAATTCTCCTTGGTTCTCTTGCTATTGATTAGCAAAGAAACAAGAAGAAGACACAGATGAGGGAGACGTCTGAGAGAGAGAGAGAGAGAGAGAGAGAGAGAGCTGCGTGAGGCTTGTGGGTTAGGGAGATTAGGGTTTTCCTCTACCAGAGACTTGTTTATTGGTTAGCCAAAAATAGGTCTCTCATTATCTAATAAACATATTCCCGGGATTTCATATTTCAAAACACCCGGATATTATCCTGAGAATAAGTTTGGCTTAACCCTAAACTCTTTTTAACCATATCTGGAAAAAAACCCTACGGTCCAAGCTATTGGGCCAAAATAATTTTTTTATTATTTTCTTGGACCCAAAAGGCCCAAAATAATAAACATTAATTATTTATTTCCTGGATTTATATAAACAACCCAATAAATAATTAATGAGCCCAAATGAACCATAACAATTAATCTTTAATTATTTATTTTTTGAGCCTACATAAATAACCTAATAAATAATTGAACATTAATTATTTCTCCTAGTTTAAGCCCAAGTTAATTTTCTAATTATACATACTGGACCTAGGCCCTGAATAATTAATTACCCAATTAAACTAGATAATTAATTTCTCTCAACTTCTATTTTATTTATTTATTTATTTTATTCCAGTCTAATAATAAATTAGACTTTCTGAATAAAATAAAATAAAATAAAATCCTCTTGAACTGAGACCAATTCCTCAACCCAAAATTAGTTAGGACTTAAGGGCTATTCCGAGGACAAAAAAGACACATCGCCTTGGCTGCTAAAATGACCAAAATACCCCTGCTATATAAATAGCTGTATTTTACATTTTAAATATTTTCTAATATCACCATAAGGAAATATTGACCCCAAGGACAATACTGTATTAGCAAAGTCTTTCGACCTATAGGTGAAATGACTAAAATACCCCTCTACACATCGCCATACATTTAGAGAGGAAGAAGTGTACTAACACCCCTCTAAATGACATCTACCATCCTTAGGCTTCTAGTCCAATGATCCACGACTTCCTGGAGTGTTTCCGCTTTCCAAGGGAGCTACCCTAAAGCAAACATCCAAGTCATGTTTCCCAGGGCCCTGGACATTTTAGACCATTCGGACAACCACAAGGGGCGATATAGTGTAGAAACTATCTTGTACAAGTCTGTCTTAATTACTAGTCATACATACCTAACATGCAAGTATATTGGCCCTACGATAGAACCTTAACTATAGCAAATCAAAGAATATGCTTCCAGTTTCGTCAAACCACCAACTCATACTCAAGTCGTAGAGTACTAGTCCACGCTATAGCGGTAGTAGTCTAGGTTTCTATCATATAGTACTTTTAGAAACCACTACTATAGGTCCTGTCCTACGTATTTGAAATACGCTTATGTTATGAAGTGAGTGGACTACTCACTGGCTAAAGGTAAGCCATTCCCCATTTGGAATTCATAACATAATAACCTAAGCATGATGAGGTTCCCAGTCTCATCAATAGGTTAAGAACAATTGTTTATGTGTTAAATAACCCGTGATCCATACCTTACTGTGAAAGACCACCATTCACATGGATCACTTATTTTAAACACAATGGGTCTGTTCTAAATGAAAATTGTGCACAAACAAAAAGTAAATTCACAAACAATTTCTGAAAATAAATTCTTTTATTAAAATATTCAATTTTACATCAGAAGGCATACAATCCAACAGAGATGACATTGAGAAAAGAAAAAGAGGAGAGAACAGGAAGAAAAAGAAAGTGTGAACAAAAAAACTGCTAGCAAAATGCTGAAAGAAAAAAAAATTTGAGAAATAAACAAAAGCTGCATTTGAAAAGAAGAGGAAAAGAAAAAGAAAAGCTGAAAGAAAAAAGAGAAGAAAGAGCACAGGAGAGAGCTGGAATGAAAAATTGTTGAAATTTTTTATGATCTTGTGTAATATGGATGATGAGTTGAGAATGATTGCTGAAAAGAATGCAAGATTTGCTTGAACTGTTATGATTGCAATATGAGGTTATGGATTTTTATTAATTTTGGGAATAGGAGAGCAAAAAAAGTTTGAAATCTATCGGTACGTTTTGTTTATCCTTTTCTTGCAAACTCTCATCTTCTTTGATATTTGATTCTCCTATATCCTTCGTTTGACAAGTTACATTACAAACCCTTTAGCCTTACATTACAAACTTAAAAGTCCTACTTGACCTAAGTAGAATCATGATATGTCTCGGATTAGTGGAGAGAGTGTATGAAAAGTAAGCTCATGGAATGCATATTTCTTTTGAACTAAATTCTTTCCGATAGTTTGAGAATGATGTTAACTATTAGGATGGTTCTACTAGTCATTCTTCACTTACACAATTCTTACATTTGTTATGAAAGGTATAGTAGCATATGTTTTGTTGCCTTGAATAAAGAAAGCATTGGAGATATTGTTTTGAAATTGATTGAGTGGTTTTTTTTTTTTTTTTGAAAACTTGTGTTTTTCCTACTTCTCTTCGATACTTTACTTGCGGACAAGTACAGAGCTAAGTGTGGGGGAATGTGATCGGGCCTAAATTAGTCATATATTTCATAGTTATTTGAGGCTATTTTATGATACATTTTGTTCAATAACTGGTCATATTCCTTCATATTTGAGATTTTACCCTTGGAAAGGTATTTTGTGCATTATTTTAGATTTTAGGGGTAAAATAAGACAAAAACGTCGCAAAATAGAACAGAAAGGCACCGGCCAGGATAGGGGAACTAGCGCTGGCCACGTGCTGTTGGCACGCACTTTGAAGCAATGAAAAATTGGTAAAACAAAGAGGAGCAGAACTGAATCGGTGTCGGTTGTGAGGCTAGAGACGACACTAGCTGCACTTTAGAAGGGTTGGCTCAAAAATCAAGAAAAATCAACGAATGGATAGAAAGACAAAACACAATCGGCGTCGGCTAGGAGGCTGGAGGTGGCGTTGGCTGTGCCCCGGGGCCGAGGCGGTGCCTCGATTTTTGGCAATTTGCAGAGTTTTAGTATTTTCCTACTTCTAGTTGGCCAAAAACCCTAGAGGAATGATTTTAGGAACTTCTAAAGCCTATAAATAGAGGAAAAACACAAGAAAAATGGGAGAATTCATAGATCAAAACAGAAAATCACTCAAATTAAAGAAGGAATTCTTCAAATCAAGGAGGATTGTACAAGAGGGTTTACGAAAGAAGAAGAATGAGGTTTGTCTATGAGTGCTTTCTTTTACTTTATTTTCTTTTTCTTGAACAATGATGTATTAATTATTTTATTCTAATTTGACATTGTTTTTTGTATTCATGATTTTTAGAGTTACTTTGATCTTTTGATTAATTGATTGTTACTCTTGCCATTTGATTACTTGTGCTAATTACGAGATTAATTAGTTATTTCTGTCTATTAACTTTCTTGAAAAATGGATTGATGGTAGTCTCAATTCATTAATTTCATATTTATTGTCTATTAACTTGCTTGAAAAAATGGGTTAATTGTTAAGAACTAGGTAATTAAAGACTAATTGATGTCTGCCAGAAAATGGATTCATTGGTTAATTTTATGTTTTAAGTGTGCCAAAATATGGAAATTTAATCAATGATTGTGTTTAATACATTTTTTGGGTGAATTAGTTGAGACAGAATATGTGATGTTAATTTGTCTAGAAGATAGTGATTTCATGGATTGAAAAATAAGTGAATCTATCTTAATCCTTCATGATGCCAAGTGAATGATTAGCTATGATAATGTTAGGTACTTTAAGATGACGTTTGTCAAAACAATGGTTTGAGTTGCATAATTCTCCATCCTTGATATGTATATATTCTTTTATTTTATTTTACTTTTAATTTTATTCTTTTTCACTTTATTGAGTCAGTTAAACAATAAAAGAAAAGTGATTAATGTATACTTGCTCCTAGAGGATCGACACTCATTTGAAACCCTATACTATGCTTAATGATGAGTACGCTTGCTCATATATATAATTTGAGATTAATGTTTTAATTTAAACTTGATTGGGACTGTAGTTATTTTTATATGACAGTACATTTATCCTGTCTCACTGATGGGTGTTACATAGATGGGTATTTCTATCATTTCACTTGTAGATCGGAGACATTGCTTTAGCAATATTATTCTTGGGGTTAACATTTCTATATAGTGACAAATATAAATATTTAAAAATAATAAAATGCGGCCATTTAATAGTATGAGCATTTTGCTCATTTTAGTAGCCATGAATAATATATCTTTTAGTTCCCAGAGTAGCTTAAGTTACATTGGTATTGTTTAGACATGATCTGGGCTTAATGGAAATTTTTTGGAAGAGAAACAAAATTTTTTCTAATTGTCCAATTAGAATTAGTTAATTAGTCTTGGGTTTAAAAAGGCTCAAACAAGATAATTAATTAATTAAGAGAATTAGACTAGAATAAATTAATTAATTAGGCTGATATATGTTGACATATATTAAGAATCCAATTAGAATTAATTAATTATTTTTGGGTATTTAATGAAGCCCAGAAAAGATAATTAATTAATTAAGAGGATTGGACTAGTCTTAGATTGTTTTTGGAGCACAACACCAAGCCCATTAGGGCTTAATGTTTTTCGGCCATTACAACTTAGAGAAGCCCTAAGGCTGGCTGGAAAAAAAAAAAAAAAGAGAAGAGGAAGAAAAAAAACGTGGTTTTTCAGGGTTTTCTTCTTCTCCGATATGCTTCTTCCTCTCTCTCTCTCTTCTCTTTCACGTTCTTTCTCTGCCTTTTCTCTGGTAGAGTGTTTTTTTATCCAAAAAGGAGCTCTCACCAAACTAACTCCAAAAGCAAGGTAGAGTCATACTTTAGAAGACGAAGAGAAGAAGCTTGGAGACGCTTGATGTGTAAGAGTAGAAATTGGTGGGAGTTGCAGTTGAACAGCAGGCGCCTCCTTCTCCCCTTCTAACACAAGAAGTTCCAGTGCTACCCATCCCTACGTTGGTTAATCCATGATCAATAAGAAAAAGTAAGTGCTCTCTCCTAAATGTGGCCCAAAAAAATTGAAAATTTTCCGCTGCGTTTTTCTTTGATGTTTTTCCGTTGATCCTTCAAGTGGTATCAAGGCCACGGTTTTTATCTAGAAGCATGTATTAGGGTTAAAACTGGAAAAAGGTGGTTCCTTTACTATTAAAAATGAATCTTTTGTGATTTCGTATGATCCCTCATACATTGATTTCTAGAGTTCTTGTACACCTCACGACTGAGGCATTGAATCATGTATTCTAATGGTTTTCCAATTGTTTTTTTTTTATTTTAAGTAGATTCGATGTATGCCTTGTGGTTAGAGGCATGCACTTGTAAAGGCATGTTTTATGTTTGATTTTACGTTTTTTTTTATTCTTTTAATTTGTAAATTTTGGGAACCAAAAGAACGTGATTGCTGGAATTATTGAGAGGCAAAAAGTGGCTGAAAAGCTAGATTTTTTCCTAAAATCCGTGAACTCTAGAGCTGACCTGGTGCCAGATGAGCTAATTTGACTAGTCACCAAGTCCACTTTGCCTAGCTGGAATTTTTTTTGGAAAAATAGATTGGACCCGGCACCAAGTGGTCTAACGGACCAGGCGCTAGGTTCACTCTGCCCAGAGATAGATGTGTGCAATTTTAGACAAGAAAGGAGGCGATAAATTATCCAAGAAATAGGAGAGCACTGCTAAAGTTTTGTTCCTCAGTTTTTCTTGATGTAATCATGTTTTGAAACCATTGTATGAGGTTAATTTTATGCAACAGTTTAATTTATTTGTGGACGAATAATTTGCATAAAAATGAATAGTAAATGATAGAATCACTTTAGGATTAAACAAGATCATTAATTTTTTAATTGATGATATTTAATCCATTGTTTGGTCACTTAGGAATAAATGAATAGTTTAAGCATGCAAATGTTTACTTTTGGTATCATGCTTATTTCGTTTTTGTGACCAAATGCACAAGCTCTTGCGAGACCAAAGTCTCACTAGATAGGACGGTTTTTGATAAAATGTTTTAAACTAAGAAACTCTAAAAATAAAAGGTTCATAGTTTATTCTCTTAAAAAGTATAATCTTTGATATAGAGAATAATGTTGAACTTGAGGTTATTTAATAAAGTTTTACTTGGTTATTAATTTAGAATAGTAAAATAAATTCATAGTTTATTCTCTCAAAGGATTTAGTCTTTGACATAGAGAATAATATTGAATTTCAGACTTTTACTAAATTTAATGAAACCATAAGATTATAGAAAACGTTTTTAGATAAAGAAAAATTTTCAATAAAATATTAAGTGGGAGAGGGGTTCCAACGACCCCATGGCTTCCATCACAACTCTTATTAGAAATAGTGGATTTTCTCATATCATTCTGAGCATAACCCCCAATAGGATGTATTTTTATAAGTATCTAGAACTAATAGAAGAGTAAAATTAAAAGCTTAGGGTATTTGCTAGGATCGACCAACCTAGGTTGGAGGTTTTTAGCATTAGATTGCCCGTAGATGGTGTGAATTAGTGGTCATCCTATCAATGAAACTTTTTCTAGACCATTACCTATTTTAGGAAGTTTTGATTCATGATGGTTATACACTTAATTTAGGATGCTATTAATCTTCCTACGAAACTCTGTTAGCTTTCTAAAAGCCAAACTATCTATATTATTGATAATGGTTTTAAGAGTTATCTATTATCAAAGAAATAATATAAAGAATGTGCATTCTTATTTCTTGTAAACTAAATGAATATTTTTCGCAATATTTCAGAAATGTCTGATTTCAGTCTATTGTTAATCATTCTTAAGAAGAATAAGTTGACAAGCTCAAATTATGTAGATTGGAAGAGGAACCTAAACATAGTACTCACTGCTGAGGAGTACAAGTATATTCTTACGAATCCCTGTCCTGAGATTGAGGAAGAATCCACTGATCATGATCGAGAGGCCGAGAAAGCATGAAAGAAAGCCGATGAGATGGCTAAATACTACATGTTGGCTTTTATATCTAGTGTGCTCCAATCTATGCATAAGCACATGGCCACTGCGTACGACATGGATTTATTATTGCGTACCATGTTTGCTAACAAGAGTCGACCCACAAGGTAGGAAGCTCTTAGTGCAATTATGAATACTAGGATGGTTGATGGGGCATCGATTTGAGAGCATCTGCTCAAAATGATTGCTTACTTTGAGAAGGCTGAGGTCCTAGGCAAGACAATAGATCCTGAGAGGTAAATTGACATGGTTCTTAAAACTCGTCTTGATTTATATTCCCAATTCAAGTTAAACTACAACATGAACAAGTGGGATATGAATCTCACAAAGCATATGAAAGAGCTCCAGGTAGTGGAGAAGATCAAGAAGCTCATGTCAAAAGTTTTGGTCTCTCATTCTGCTTCTTCTTATGGAATTAAGGAAAAGCTTTAAAAAATTAAAAAGAAGAAAGTCCAGAACAACGCAAGAGCCCAGCTCATAGTATCTGGTCAGGCTAAGCCCAACAAGAAGCCCAAAGGCAAATGTTTCAAGGGTGGCAAGAGGGGGCATTAGAAGAAAGATTTTCGGACTTCTTAGCCAAGTCTATTTCAGGTCTTGCTCTATACCTAGAGTCTATTTTGATGGTTGGATCAACATCATCTTGGATAGTTGATTCTGGAGCCACTGACTATATTTGTAACTCTTTGCAGGGGTTCAGAAGGACAAAGAGACTCAGCAAGGGTTAGCATGGACTTCAAGTAGGTAATGGAGTAAGAATATGTGCTGAAGTAGTGGGAGATCTTGAGCTTATTTTTTTATTGTAATAGAAAGTTAGTTTTAAAAGATATTTATATGTTTCTTGTTTCAAACAGAATTTAATTTTAGTTCAAATTGATGAATCAATGATATTTTGTTTCTTTCCATTCAGGTATTTCCATCAGTAGATATGGTAATTTAATTTGTACAGGAATCATGTACAGGAATCTTTTTTATATACATCCTATTCGAAATCAAGTGAATAACATTCAAATTAAACCTGATAATAAAAAGAGAAAGGCCATATCAAATGACTCGTATTTGTGGCATACAAGATTAGGACATATAAATCCTAATCGAATTCAAAGGCTAATCCATGATGGGCCTTTAGGTTCCTTGAGACTAGAAAAATGGCCTCAGTGTGAATCTTGACATAAAGGTAAAATGACCAAAAAGTCCTTTACCAAAATGGCGGATAGAGTTATGAAAATATTAGCACTAGTTCATACAAATATTTGTGGTTCGATGGCTACACCAGCTAGAGGAAGCTATGAATACTTTATCATTTTCATACATAATCACACTCGTTTTGGTTACATTTATCTGATGAGGTGCAAGTCTGACTGTTTTAATAAATTCAAGGAGTTTAAGGCTGAAGTGGATCGTCGAACAGGTAAACTAATTAAAACATTGAGATCAAATCGTAGTGGATAGTACCTCCTCGGTGATTTAAGAATTACTTGGTACATCATGGCATAGTATCTTAGTTAACTACACCTAGGACTCTCCAGCAAAACAGAGTAGCTGAGAGAATAAATAGAACTTTGATAGAAATGGTCAGAAGCATGATGAGTTATGCATCTTTTCCTATTTCGTTTTGGGGGTACTTCTTAGAAACAACGGCATATATTTTGAAATTAGTACTTTCCAAATCAGTACTTAGGACACATTATGATATATAGACTGGATGAAAGCCCAGTCTAAACCATCTAAAGATATGAGATTGTCTAACTTATGTGCTATCAAAAGGAAGTAAGATGGAACTAAGATCAGAGTTATGCTACTTCATTGGATATCCAAAAAGAACAAGAGGTGGATATTTCTATCATCCTCAAGAGCATAAAGTACTTGTTAGTACTAATGCTAGATACTTAGAGGATGAACAAGTTACATCCACCACGAGTTCAAGTAGAATATAGTTAGAATAGAAGTTGGTCACTGATTCAACTTCAGATACTGCTAATACCCCGATTGAGAAACCAAGAGAAATATTACTGGATGTTCCTATACAAACTGACCCTCATCGTAGTGGGAGGATCACAAGAGTTCTAGAAAGGTAGACCAAAGGGATCTATGATCTAGTCTCTGATTATCAAGAACAAAATCTCACTAGATACAAGAAAGCCATTGTTGATGCTGATGCAGACAAATGGCAGCTAGCCATGAATGCCGAGATTGAATCCATGTATCTCAATTAAGTTTAGGATCTTGTCACTGCATCTGATGGGATAAAACCCATTGGGTGTAAGTGGATATATAAGAGGAAGAGAGGTGCAGATGGAATGGTTGAAACCTATAAAATGAGGTTGGTTGCTAAAGGTTAGACTCAGAAAGAAGGAATCAATTATGAGGAAACCTTTTCACCAGTAGCCATGCTTAAGTTTATCCGAATTCTCTTAGCCATCGCATGTCATTATGAGTAAGAAATATGGTAGATGGATGTCAAGATGGCCTTCTTAAATGGCTATCTTAGCGAAGATATCTATATGTCCCAGCCAGAAGGTTTTGTTGATAGAGATCATGAACAAATGGTCTGTAAGCTTAAGAAGTCCATCTATGGACTTAAGTGAGCTTTATGAGCATGAAACATACATTTTGAGGAAACCATGAAAGCTTATTATTTCATTCAAAATGTGAATGAACTATGTATGTATAAAAAATTAAACAGTTGCAAAGTGATTTTCTTGGTACTTTATGTTGATGACATTCTACTCATTAGAAATGATGTAGGGACATTACCATCCGTTAAGGTTTGGCTATCTAGTCAATTTAGCATGAAAGACATGGGAGAAGCTAGCTATATTCTAGGCATTAAGCTTTTTAGAGATAGGAAGCAAAGAGTGTTAAGCTTATCCCAGTCTGCTTACATTAATAAGATATTGGTCAAATACAGCATGGATCAATGTAAAAGTGCTATTATACCCTTTAGACATAGACTATCCTTATCTTCCAAGTAGTATTCTCAGATACATGAAGACAAGCAGAAGATGAGCAGGATCCCTTATGTTTCGACTGTGTGAAGTCTCATGTATGCTATACTTTGTACTAGGCCAGATATCTATTTTGTAGTAGGCATAGTTAGTAGATATCAGTCAAACCCAAGGGAAGCTCACTGGCAAGCCATAAAACAAATACGTAAATATCTCAAGGAAATGAGAGATTTTATGTTTGTATATCGTGCTGATGATTTGGTTCCTACCAATTACATAGACTCAGACTTCCAGGTAGATAAAGATGAAAGAAAATCTACTAGTGGATATGTTTTCACTTTGTTTGGAGGAGCTATTTCATGGAGAAGTATCAAGCAATCTTGCATTGCTGATTCTACCATGGAAGCAAAGTACGTTGCTACTTTAGAAGCTTCTAAAGAAGCTATATAGCTACGAAAGTTCCTCATAGAACTTAGAGTAGTACTACACATGGATAGGCCTATCACCATTAATTGTGACAACTTTGGAGTTGTGTCACAATGCAAGAAACCTTGAAACCATAGTAAGGGTAAGCACATAGAGAGGAAGTATCACCTCATCCGGGAGTTCATTCAGAAATAGGAGATTTTGGTTGATCAGATTTCCTCTGTGAATAATCTGGAGAATCCCTTTACCAAGTCTTTGATAGAAAAGGTATTTCGCAAATCATAGGAGTAGACACTTATGGACTTTCTTAGTCTTTATAGTGTAAGTGGGAGATTGTTGGAAACTATACCCTCAAAAATTATGCATTATGTGTAAACATATTGTAATAAAATGTTTATTTGTTCAATTTAGTTTGTTTCTTATATTATTGTACATTTAAAGGTCCAAGTATGACATGTAACGGTATATGTGTTTTTCACAGTAAGGTATAGACCATAGGTACTTATCATACAAGTAAAATTGAGTTCTTAGTCGTTTGATGAAATTGTGCATTTCATCAAGGTAAGACTATTGTGCCATGATTTCTAATGAGGAATGATTTACCTTGAATAAGTGCGAAGTTCACTCACATCATAGGCATAAGTGTATTTCGAATACGTAGAATTGAACCTATAGTAGAGGTCTCTCTTAAAGTACTTGTTAGATTGTATGCCCTCTTAGACTATGTTTCTAATGTAAAATCGAATATTTTAATAAAAGAATTTATTTTTCAGAAATTGTTTGTGAATTTACTTTTTGTTTGTGCACAATTTTCGTTTGGAACAGACCCATTGTGTTTAAATAAGTGATCCATGTGAATGGTGGTCTTTCACAGTAAGGTATGGATCACGGGTTATTTAACACATAAACATTTGTTCTTAACCTATTGATGAGACTGGGAATCTCATCATGTTTAGGTTATTATGTTATGAATTCTAAATGGGGAATGGCTTACCTTTAGCCAGTGAGTAGTCCACTCACTTCATGACATAAGCGTATTTCGAATACGTAGGACAGGACTTGTAGTAGTGGTTTCTAAAAGTACTATATGATAGAAACCTAGACTACTACCACTATAGTGTGGACTAGTACTCTATGACTTGAGTATGAGTTGGTGGTCTGACGAAGCTGGAAGCATATGCTTTGATATGCTATAGTTGAGGTTCTAGAGTAGAACCAATATACTTGTGTATTGGGTATATGTAACTAGTTAGTTAAGACAGACTTGTACAAGATAGTTTTTGCACTATATCGCCCCTTGTGGTTGTCCGATGGTCTAAAATGTCCAGGGCCCTGGGAAATATGACTTGGATGTTTGCTTTAGGGTAGCTCCCTTGGAAACAGGAAACACTCCAGGAAGTCGTGGATCATTGGACTAGAAGCCTAAGGATGGTAGATGTCGTTTAGAGGGGTGTTAGTACACTTCTTTCTCTCTAAATGTACGGCGATTTGTAGATGGGTATTTTAGTCATTTCACTTGTAGGTCGGAGACTTTTCTAATGTAACATTGTCCTTGGGGCCAATATTTCCTTATAGTGATATTAGGAAATATTTAAAATGCAAAATACAGCTATTTATATAGTAGGGGTATTTTGGTCATTTTAGCAGCCAATGCGATGTGTCTTTTTGGTCCTTGGAATAGGCCGTAAGTCCTAACTAATTTTGGGTTGAGCAATTGGTCTCAATTCAAGAGGATTTTATTTTATTTTATTTTATTCAGGATATCTAATTTATTATTAGACTGGAATAAAATAAATAAATAAAATAAAAATAGGAGTTGAGAGAAATTAATTATCTGGTTTAATTGATTAATTAATTATTTAGGGCCTAGGTCCAGTATAAATAATTAGAAAATTGACCTGGGCTTAAACTAGGGGAAATAATTAATGCTTAATTATTTATTGGGTTATTTATATAAGCCCAAGAAATAAATAATTAAAGATTAATTATTTTGGTTCATTTGGGCTCATTAATTATTTATTGGGTTGTTTATATAAGCCCAGGAAATAAATAATTAATGTTTATTATTTTGGGCCTTTTGGGTCCAAGAGAAATAATAAATATTATTTCGGCCCAATAGCTTGGACCGTAGGGTTTTTTTCAGATACGGTTAAGAAGAGTTTAGAGTTAAGCCAAATTTATTTTCAGGATAACATTCGGGTGTTTGAAATATGATATCCCGAGAATATGTTTATCAGATAATAAGAGACCTAGTTTTGGTTGACCAATAAACAAGTCTCTGGAAAAAGGAAAAAAACCCTAATCTCCCTAGCCTAAGAAAAACTCACGCAGCTCTCTCTCTCAGACGTCTCCTTCATTCTCTGTGTCTTCTTCTTGGAGCTTTGCTAATTAATAGCAAGAGAACCAAGGAGATTTGAGACCGTTCCTCTTCACCGTTGTGTTCACCGACTAGAGGTTGGGCTGTGGTATATTCTGAGAGCTGAAAGGCTTGGCGTTCATGCAAACAAGGCGAAGTAGGAGGCTAGCGGATTTTCAACCGGAAGCTTCTTCAAGTGGGCAAGAAGAAGCGATTCCTGTCATTCAAGCCACTCATACTCAACCTAGTAGGCTTAGAGCGCGCAAATGTATGATCTTTACGCTTCCGTGTGGCCTTTAAGGTTTGCGTTTTTTTTTTCTCTGTTTTTTTCGTCGGTGCATGCTTCCTCTGTTTTCCCGCCCATCAATGTGGTATCAGAGACAATGGTTCTTTGATCAATATAGGGAGAATGGTAGTTAATAAAAATGGAGAAGATGATTATACCTGTGATCCTTCGCTGTTTTGGTATAGGATAGGATGACTGTGAGCTTCACCGTTGAAGCATAGGACCCTCTGTAATAAATTCTGGCTTTGATGTTTGATCGTGTAAACCCAATTTAAATGGGTACAGGCGGTTGTGTTTTTTTTTTTTTTTGGATGAATTTTTGTAAGTAAAAATGTCCAAAGAAGCCAAAGAAGTAAGCAAAAGTCGAAGAGCAGAGGTCTCTACAACTTTCGCGCGAAATAGAAAGAAAAACGAAGAAAAGAACTGTTCCCATTTGAGCCGAGCCGAGCCGCTACCAAAATTGTGAGTGAAGCCGCGTTGTTCACGCCTTGGAGCCGAGCCGATTTGAAGGTGATTTGAGCCGTTTCAAATTGAAGAATTGCAATTCATCCGCGCGGGTCATGCAGCTGTGTTGGAGCCGCCATTCGGATAAACATGCAGGTCGACGTGAGAGAGCATCTAGGTGCGGGTCGCGGGCACGGGTGTGATCTGCGGGTCCTCGCGCGGATCCAGTGTGCACACGCACCAGGCGCGTGAGCGGGCGACCGGGCGCGGGTTCTCGGGCGGGCAGGCGGCTTGGCGGGTTGAGGCAGCTGATGATCCGGTGCGGCCGGTGCAGTGGACCACCAGCTATTTTTGCAATTT
This sequence comes from Voacanga thouarsii, assembly GCA_026120185.1. Taxonomy (NCBI): domain Eukaryota; kingdom Viridiplantae; phylum Streptophyta; class Magnoliopsida; order Gentianales; family Apocynaceae; genus Voacanga; species Voacanga thouarsii. Next base: position 2,530,330 of record JANUWF010001704.1, read on the forward strand.
TTTTTTATTTTTCTTCTTTTCGTTTTGGGTCCCATACCAGGCGAAGTTAATATTTTTGCAATATTTTATATTCTTGGAATATATTTGCATGAAAAATATTAGTAAGGGATTTTAGGATTAAACAAGATAATTAATTAATTAATTAATGTGTTTAATTCATTATTTGGGTACTTAGGTTTAAAAATAGAAAAGCATGAAAACGTTTACTGTTTTATGGCATGCTATTTTTTTTGTGTACCTATGTGCTCCTTTTCTCAAAGACCAAAGTCTTTGGGAACATTCTTTTGACAAGAAAAACATTTTTCTTCAAAAATTAAATGGTTATTTTAATTTGTACAAAAATTAATCCTTGAATATTTTCTCAAAGGATTTAATCCTTGACATAGAAAATATATTGGATTTATATATTTTTGTAAATTAAAATGGAGAACCATTTTGTTTTGTTTTGGACTAGAAAAAAATGATTTTGTCAAGTTGTGAAACCCCAGTCAAAACCAACCTTAGAGTAAGGGGATTGGGATGCATAGCATATTTATTTGCGTGTTTAAATATATTTTTGTATGATTTTATGTGCTTTGGATTTGTGTTTTATAGTCTAGAGGGCTTGATTATGTTTATTGAGTAAGAAGGGCAAAATGGTAATTTTTGCTTGAGGTGAAATTAGGGAGATAGCTTGAGGATTAAATAGGAAAGATATTTTAGAGAGAAAATAAAAATAAGAGTTGTTGTGGTTTGGTGGTTAGAGCCTTGGAGTTAATTCTTGAGGTTTTGAGTTCAAATTCCATCATTGGAGTTTTTGCAAGGTTAAATTTTATTTTTGGTGAAGTAGACTATATTTTGGTCTTAGCTTGATTTAGGGGAGAGAAGGAGTGTTGTCCTAAAGAAGACATGATAGGAGTATCCTAATCCTACTCTTTTGCCCTACGCAAAATTCCTAAGAGGAATTCATTTCCTCTTGATCCTTAATTTTTCCTATCTCTCAATTCATTAGATTGGTCAAATTTTTTCTGCCAATTTCATTCCAGAAATTTCAGTAAAGTGCTGTGGTTTTGAAGGATCAAAATGCCTTAGTGAAAGGCATCATATGGTCTGAAAATGTAGAAGAGATGTGTAAGATTCCAAGAGAATAAATCCCTCTAGTAAACCTTCTAAAATTTCACTCTAGCTAGCTTCATTCTCCTTCATGTCATGAGCTGAAATTTTTTCCAGCTTTGTGTGCCTTCAAGGTGTCGAAATTCTTGACCATTATTCCCTCCCAAATACTGCCAGAAAATGTCCATTTTGATCAGCTTAGAATCTGGATTTTTCTTGTTATTTTCGGACTGCACAAAGATGGTGCAAAACCAGAAAAATTCCTGTGCAAATTGCAGCTTTGGAGGTCCGAAACCAAGCTGTTTTCTTCGAGTTTTTGTGCAACACATTAGCCATGTTTTTCCTCCATGAAGAAGGCTGGAAACCAGCCTTGAAAGCCCCTGAAATTCCCGTTCAAAACCTCTGCAAATCAGCTGGAAAGATGGCAGCTAAAACTGCCCAGAAAAATTCCAGCCTTGCAAAAAATGCTGTACAATAGTTTTTCCAGCTTTGTTTCCAAATTCTCTCCTAGCCGAAACTCCATCCTTTTTTCTGCTCAAACCACCCTTAAACCTCCACTAACTGAACTCCATTGTCCTCCCTAAGTTCTGCATGAAAATCCAGTCATGGCTGCCAAAAAGATTTCCAAAAAAATTCTGCAATCATGCCTTGATTTGGATACCAAAATTCCAGCCACCATGATTTAACAACTTTCCCTAAAATATACCTCAAACAACCAGATCTTCCCTTCACCATTAGACTCCTTAATTCCAGCCACCATTAGCCTCCTTCAACCAGCTTTCATGCAGCCAAAATTCTGCACAAGCAGTCGGCCATGGCAGATTTCCAAAAGCTCTTCCATAATCAAAGATATTCTTGAATATTTAGTTTCCAAATTTGCTTCCTAAAAATATTCTTCAAGGATTCCAACAACTAGCCTTTCCTTTTCCCTTCCAAACCAGAAAAACCATCTACCTAAACCCTACAAACAAATTGGCAACCCTAATCCTTATAGAATTTTGGCAGCCTCCATCCAAAAGCTCTGTACTCTCTTCAACCTGAAGAACACATAGTACACCAAAAACACCTACTCCTTCATTTAATCTAATACCACTCCAAATCGCTTCAAACCACCTCTAAAAATTCCAGATTTTATCTATTCATTGCTGTGATTCCATCTGTACCATTTTTAACATCAAACTCCAAAATTCAACTGCCACTTTTGCATCAAAAACCAAAAATTTTGTGAAGGCTCAAGAACACCTTCAAGGTAGGATTATTCAATCAACTTCATCTTCACTAATCTTTGATCTCTAATGAACATATATGTGTTTAAGCATGCTAATGAACTTTCTTCTTCTCTTTTCTCTCTCTCTCTCTCTCTCTCTCTCTCTCTTGGCCGAATGGTTTCTTCTCCATGGCCATGCTTCCTTCATCTCCTTTGGATGGATTTAGGCATCTAGGGGTTGAGATTCATTCGAAACTTCTTCAAGGTATTTATCAATCAAGTAAGCCTTGTTAACCCTTCTTTTAAATTCTAGATTCATGTCTCTAGGATAATGTTGATAGAAGATGAATAATGAATAGGGATGAGTATATATATTGTTGTGATGAGTTGAGATTGAAGCATGAATATGTTGGAGATGTGATTTATGCATGGATGGGTTATCTTGGTTGATTGTGTGATGTTTTGAGGTTTAATGCATGTCTCCATGTCATAGGTAGTATTTTTGATCAAGTATGCTAGAGATTATGTCACATTTGGTGAATAGGATTTATATTCATGATGATCTATTAAAACAATGATTATATTTATGCTAGTAGAGGTTAGACCATACCTTAGTAAGTCTAGATCTATGCTTATATGCTTGATTTGGATTATTTGATGAATTGAAGGATTGTATATGTTTATGATTGTGATTAGCAAGTGGAATTATGATCATGATCTAGTTGTCCCTAAGCTAATTTTTATTGCATGAATAAAATATTTAATAATATGATTTTGCTAGTAATTTCGAAAAAAAAAACCCTAGGAAGGGTAGATTGGGATTATTATATATATAAAGGATATTTTAGTCAAATAAATAATAGTTTTTGCTAGAAATATAAAATATATAGATATTATGTAAAATAATGAAATCAACTAAAGCTTTTTATGGAAATAATCATAATTAGTAAAATACTTATTATTATAAATTTAATTATTATCTTTTAATCAAAACCTATTAAAAATTATTTATTATTTTTCAAGCAAGACTTTTTAAAATTCATTTTCAACTAACTTTAGTTATCAATTATTTTCTAACAATTAATTATTAATAAATTATTATTTTACCTAGTACCACCTAGGACTTTTCATCAAATAAACTCTAAATTATTTTAGCAAGATTTAAACCTTCAACTTATTGTACCTATTTCCCAAACTCTAGTTATTTTAATATCAAACTAGATTTATTTTATAAACCCTTTTATTTATTATCGAGCCTTAAAGCTTGGGACACTAGGGACATGATTGTAGTAAGTTGAGTTAGTTTTATCTGTGAAAGTGAATCTTTGGCTTGAGTTTGATTGTGGTTTGTATTTACCCCATGCGGGGTTATGTCAGCTGTTGGAGACCTTTGTTGTGAGCAAGGATCAGGTAAGCTCCTGCATAAAACCTGTTTAATGCAAAAATGATTTTTATGACAAGCCAAATGTAGAGTGCATGGACACTCATTTCTGTCAAGGCAATTGAGGATTATTTCCGTTCTCATTTCAGACAAATAAATTATTTGCAAATCAAGGGGTGGTTTTACTCAAAACCTAAAACTCTTTCTAAAACCAGTTTTGCCCCAAACTTTGAAAATCCTTAATTGCCATTTTCAAGTGGAACTATGTTTTGTTCATTTTTTTCCCCAAGTGGGATACGTTACGTTGAGTACTCAATATGGGTAGGCTAGTAGTACTAATTTTGAAGTGCAAGAGTAAGTCTTCTGGCAGGAGGCCTCCTCCAGAAGATGAACTCAATTTAGAGAAACGTCAGTACTATTTAGTCATGCCGGTCCGAGCTAGCAGTTTTTATTTCAGTCAAGTGACTGTGTTTTGTCGGAATGGACACCCAATTGTTGTTTGGGTATAGAGAAGGAGGAGTACCTTGCCCGGTAGGCCGATCACCTACCTTTTGTCAGTCTGCACAAAGTGTGGCATTCTGACCGGTAGTATGCACGAAGTGTGGCATACTGACCATCCGGTTATGGGGCCCAACGTGTGGTAACCCATAATCCTTTCTTTTGAGTGGTTGATCTTATAAATTATGTATGGCTGGAAAAGCCGAAAACACCACTCTTGCTTTTGACTAATGTTTATTGCTTGCCAATATTTCTCCTATAAAGATTTCACACTTTGCATCCACGAATTGTTTTCACTGAACACCCAAAGCACACACGGACTTATTGAGATTTCTGTCTCATCACCTTTTTACCATGATTTCAGGCCGATCCTGCTGTGGGGATGAGTAGCTAGTGTTATCTACCTTGGAAGAGAATGTTGTCTTTTATTTTTATGTATTGCTTTGAGGAGTTGAGAGTGGATGATTTTATTTATCGATTTGTTTTTCTTTTGGGAATTCATGGTTTTATTCGTGGATTTATTCTTGGGTTGTAATAAATTTTAAGTTAAGTTATTATTTTTATTCCGCTATTTTATTTGTGTGACCTAGTTATAAAGACTCCTTGTCATTTGGACGGGGCGACATCCCCGGACCTGTTGGGCCTAGGTAGCGGGGTGTTACACAAATAAACTTGAGACCAAAGTCTCTAGAAAGTTTTAATTGGAAAATTTTTTGAAATCATTAAGTTTTAACTTAAATAAAATTAGTTCATGGAAAAATCTCTCAAATGATATAAACCTAGACATAGAGATTTTAATGGACTTGGATATTTTATTCTTGAATTAAGAAAAACTTAATGGAAATTTCAAAATGATATTTTTCCAGAAAACCTTTATTTTAAAAGTCTAAGTGGGAGAAGGGTTCCAACGGCCCCACGGCTTTCATCACGGTCCTCATTAGAGATCGTGGGTCCCCTCGCGTCACCTTGGGAGTGAACCCGTATAGGATGGGGATACCACAAGGATCTAGATCTAATGAAAGGATGTAATTAATAACCTGGGGCACGTACTATGATCGGCCAACCCACGTTGGAGGTTATAGAGCGAGGTATGTCCATAGGAAATGACAGGAAACGGCCATCCCACGATGAAGTTATCCTCTAGATCATTATCTAGAAGGAAAATTAATTTGTGTTGGTTAATACACTTAGCTTAGGGAACTGTTAATCTTTTTAAGAAGCAATGTCAGTTTTCCTAAGAGCCAAATTATTTTTAGTGTACAAATTTTATTTTGTTTTCACAAACTAAATTCTTTCTTTTATTTTTCGATTTTCAGAAATGGTGGGAAGTTCTTTTAGTCCATTGGCCGTTATTCTCAGGGAGAATAAGTTAACGGGTCCAAACTATGTGGACTAGAAAAGGAACCTAGACAAAATACTCATAGCGAAGAGTATAAGTATGTCCTTTACGAGACCTACCCTGTTATTGGGGAAGGTTCCACCGTCGAAGAGCGAGAGGCTGAGAAGGCGTGGAAGAAGGCTGACGAAATGGCACGTTACTATATGTTAGCCTCCCTGTCTAATGTGCTCCAGTCAAAACACGAGCACATGGTTTCTGCGTATGACATCAGTCAATCATTGGCTACTATGTTCGCAAACAAGAGTCGGCCCGCAAGGTAGTAGGCTCTTTGAACTATTATAAACACTAAGATGGCTGAGGAAGCATCAGTCCGAGAGCATATACTCAATATGATTGCTACTTTCGAGAAGGCAGAAATCTTAGGGGCTGTCATTGACCCCGAGAGCCAAGTGGACATGGTTCTCGAATCTCTATTGGGCTCCTTCACTTAGTTCAAGTTGAACTATAATATGAACAAATTGAACATGATTTTAACTAAATTGATGAAGGAGCTCCAGATGGCGGAGAAGATCATAAAGCCGCAGTCAAAGGCCATGATTGCTAAGGCTTTTTCCTCAAGAACTGGGCCTAAACCTAGAAAGTTCAAGAGGAAGAAGGGGAATGCAGCAGCCCAGCCCAAGACCCAGCCCAAGGATAAACCAAAGGGCAAGTGCTTCAAATGTGGGAAGAAGGGACACTGGAAAAAGGAGTGTCCAGATCTTCAAGCTAAGAAAAACCCCACAGGTAATATTTTCTATCTAGAGTCTATATCAATGGTAGGATCAACTTCCACTTGGATTGTTGATTCAGGAGCTACTGATCATATCTATAACTCATTGCAGGGGTTTAGAAAGATTAGAAGACTCAAGAATGGGGAACATGGGCTACGAGTGGGTAATGGAGCACAAGTCCAGGCCCTTGCAGTGGGAGAGTTGGATCTTATTTTTTATTGTAATAAGATAGTGGTTTTAAAAGATATTTTATATGCACCTGGTTTCCGTCAGAATTTGATTTCAGTTGCAAAAATTATTAATCAAAGATATTTTGTATCTTTCCATTCTGGTATTTCTATCAGTAGAGATGGAGAAATTTTATGTACTGGGCACATGTATGGAAATCTGTTCTTTTTAAACCCTATTAACAACCAATCAAATAACGCTCAGTCTGAACCTTTAACTAAGAAGAGAAAGACCGATATCAATGATTCATACCTTTGGTATCTAAGGTTGGTTCATATTAACTCAACCAGGATTCAAAGGCTAATCCATGATGGGCCTTTGGGCTCATTGAGATTAGAAAGTTGGCCTCAGTGTGAATCCTGCCTGATGGGAAAGAAGACCAAGAGGTCATTTACACCAAAGGCGGATAAAGCCAAGGAGGTGTTGAGTCTTGTTCACACTGATATGTGTGGTCTATTGTCTACACCAGCTAGATGAGGTTTTGAGTACTTCATCACTTTCACGGATGATTGTACGAGGTATGATTATATTTACCTGATGAGACGCAAGTCTGACTCTTTTGACAAGTTCAAGGAGTTTATGGCTGAAGTGGAGTGTCGGACAAGTAAATTAATCAAAACCTTACGATCGGATCGTGGTAGAGAGTACCTCCTAGGTGAATTCAAGGACTACATGGTACATCATGGGATAGTATCCCAACTCTCTGCGTCGGGAACACCCCAGCAGAACGGAGTAGCTGAGAGAAGGAATAGGACGTTGATGAAAATGGTCTGAAGCATGATATCTCATACTACTCTTCCAATGTCCTTTTAGGGATATGCCCTGAAGACAGCGGCATATATTCTGAACTTAGTGCCTTCCAAGTCAGTACGTAGGACTCCCTATGAGATATAGACTGGGCGTAAGCCAAGTCTGAATCATCTCAGGATTTGGGGTTCTCCAACTTATGTACTGATCATGGGAGACAAGTTGGAACCGAGATTAGAAGTATGCTATTTTGTTGGCTATCCAAAAGGGACAAAGGGAGGTTACTTTTATCATCCTAAGGAGCAGAAGGTACTAGTTAGTACCAATGCTAGATACGTGGAAGATGATCAAAGTACTTCCACTAAATGTTCAACAAGGTTGGAACTTGAGGAGAAATTATCTACAGAATCAACTTTTTCTGACCCGATTATGGAACAAGAAGAGGCACAGCCTCAAGAGCCTATGCAAATGGAGCCTTGTCGTAGTGGGAGAGTATCTAGGGTTCTGGATAGATGGACTGGAGAAGCCTTTGAGCTGGTCTCCGACCATCAGGAACAAGACCCTACTAGATACGAAGAGGCTATTGCTAATGCCGATGCAAATCTATGGCATGAAGTAATGAAAGCCGAGATTGAGTCTATGTACCTCAATCAGGTTTGGGATTTTGTAGCTTCACCTAAAGGGATAAAACCCATTGGGTGCAAGTGGGTGTACAAGAGAAAGAGGGAAGCGGATGGGAAGGTAGAAACTTTCAAAGCTAGGCTTATGGCGAAAAGGGTATACTCAGAAAGAGGGAATCGACTATGAGGAAACCTTTTCCCCGGTAGCCATGCTTAAATCCATTCGCATCCTCCTTGCCATCGCATGTCACTATGACTATGAGATATGGCAAATGGATGTCAAGACGGCATTCTTAAATGGCCATCTTAGTGAAGACATATATATGTCCCAACCGAAAGGCTTCATTGCTGAAGGCCAGGAACGTATGGTTTGCAAGTTTAAGAAATCCATTTATGGACTTAAGCAGGCATCGAGAGTATGGAACATTCGTTTTGATGAGACTGTAAAGTCTTATGGTTTTATTCAAAACGAAGATGAACCATGCGTGTACAGGAAACTTAAAGGCATTAATGTGGTTTTTCTTGTCCTGTATGTGGATGACATTCTACTCATTGGAAATGATGTAGGGACATTGTCATCTACAAAGGTTTGGCTGTCTAGTCAATTCACTTGGGAGAAGCCAGCTACATTCTCGGGATTAGGCTTCTTAGAAATAGGAAGTAGAGAATGTTAGGGTTATCCGAAGCAACATACATTGACAAGATGCTGGCCAAGTACAACATGGACTCATGAAAGGGAGCTCTAATCCCTTGTAGACATGGGTTGTCATTTTCTTCGAAGGATTGTCCTAAGTCTCAAGAAGAAAATGACAGAATGAGTAGGATTTCCTATACTTCGGCTGTGGGAAGTCTCATATACGCGATGTTGTGTACTAAGCTAGATATCTGCTTTGCCGTGAGCTTAGTTAGCAGATATCAGTCAAACCCAGGGGAGGTTCATTGGCAAGCTGTAAAGCATATTCTCAAGTACCTCAAAGGAACGAGAGATTATATGCTGGTTTACAGGGCTGATGATTTGGTTCCTACAGGATACATAGACTCGGACTTTCAGGCGGATAAGGATGAGAGAAAATCCACTACTGGATATGTCCTCACCTTGTCTGGAGGAGCAATTTTGTGGAGGAGTATCAAGTAGTCTTGTATTGCTGACTCAACCAGGAAAGCAGAGTATGTGGCAGCTTCGGAGGCGTCCAAGGAAGCAGTTTGGCTCCAGAAGTTCCTTTCAGAACTTGGAGTTGTACCACATATGGACAGGCCGATTGTGATGTATTGCGACAATACTGGACCAGTATCGCAATCTAAGGAACCTCGGAACCACAAGAAGGGGAAACACATCGAGAGGAAGTACCACCTGATCCGAGATTTCATCCAGAGTCGGGAAGTTGTGGTGGAACATATTGCCTCAGAAAATAATCTAGCAGATCCATTCACCAAACCTTTGGTTGAGAAAGTCTTCAAGAGATACTTAGACGCCATAGGGGAGGGCACCTATGGACTTACCTAGTTTTAGAGTGCAAGTGGGAGATTGTTGGATTGTATGTCCTCTTAGACTAGGTTTCTGATGTAAAATTGAATATTTTAATAAAAGGATTTATTTTTCAGAAATTGTTTGTGAATTTACTTTTTGTTTATGCACAATTTTCGTTTGGAACATACCCATTGTGTTTAAATAAGTGATCCATGTGAATGGTGGTCTTTCACAGTAAGGTATGGATCACGAGTTATTTAACACATAAACATTTGTTCTTAACCTATTGATGAGACTGGGAATCTCATCATGTTTAGGTTATTATATTATGAATTCCAAATGGAGAATGGTTTACCTTTAGCCAGTGAGTAGTCCACTCACTTCATGACATAAGCGTATTTCGAATACGTAGTACAGGACCTGTAGTAGTGGTTTCTAAAAGTACTATATGATAGAAACCTAGACTACTACTGCTACAGCGTGGACTAGTATTATACGACTTGAGTATGAGTTGGTGGTTTGACGAAACTGGAAGCATATGCTTTGATATGCTATAGTTGAGGTTCTAGAGTAGAACCAATATACTTGTGCTTTGGGTATATGTAACTAGTTAGTTAAGACAGACTTGTACAAGATAGTTTCTGCACTATATCGCCCCTTGTGGTTGTCCGAATGGTCTAAAATGTCCAGGGCCCTGGGAAACATAACTTGGATGTTTGCTTTAGGGTAGCTCCCATGGAAAGCGGAAACACTCCAGGAAGTCGTGGATCATTAGACTAGAAGCCTAAGGATGGTAGATGTCGTTTAGAGGTGTGTTAGTACACTTCTTCCTCTCTAAATGTACGGCGATGTGTAGATGGGTATTTTAGTCATTTCACCTGTAGGTCGGAGACTTTTCTAATGTAACATTGTCCTTGGGGTCAATATTTCCTTATGGTGATATTAGGAAATATTTAAAATGCAAAATACAGCTATTTATATAGTAGGGGTATTTTGGTCATTTTAGCAGCCAAGGCGATGTGTCTTTTTGGTCCTCGGAATAGCCCGTAAGTCCTAACTAATTTTGGGTTGAGGAATTGGTCTCAGTTCAAGAGAATTTTATTTTATTTTGTTTTATTCATGATATCTAATTTATTATTAGACTGGAATAAAATAAATAAATAAAATAAAAATAGGAGTTGAGAGAAATTAATTATCTGGTTTACTTGGTTAATTAATTATTCAGGGCCTAGGTCCAGTATAAATAATTAGAAAATTAACCTGGGCTTAAACTAGGGGAAATAATTAATGTTTAATTATTTATTGAGTTATTTGTATAAGCCCAAGAAATAAATAATTAAAGATTAATTATTTTGGTTCATTTGGGCTCATTAATTATTTATTGGGTTATTTATATAAACCCATAAAATAAATAATTAATGTTTATTATTTTGGGCCTTTTGGGTCCAAGAGAAATAATAAATATTATTTCGGCCCAATAGCTTGGACTGTAGGGTTTTTTTCAGATACGGTTAAGAAGAGTTTAGAGTTAAGTCAAATTTATTTTCAGGATAACATCCGGGTGTTTGAAATATGATATCCCGGGGATATATTTATCAGATAATAAGAGACCTAGTTTTGGCTGACCAATAAACAAGTCTCTGGAAAAAGGAAAAAAACCCTAATCTTCCTAGCCTAAGAAAAACTCACGCAGCTCTCTCTCTCAGACGTCTCCTTCATTCTCTGTGTCTTCTTCTTGGAGCTTTGCTAATTAATAGCAAGAGAACCAAGGAGATTTGAGACCGTTCCTCTTTACCGTTGTGTTCACCGACTAGAGGTTGGGCTGTGGTATATTCTGAGAACTGAAAGGCTTGGCGTTCATGCAAACAAGGCGAAGTAGGAGGCTAGTGGGTTTTCAACCGGAAGCTTCTTCAAGTGGGCAAGAAGAAGCGATTCCTGTCGTTCAAGCCACTCATACTCAACCTAGTAGGCTTAGAGCGCGCAAATGTATGATCTTTACGCTTCCGTGTGGCCTTTAAGGTTTGCGTTTTTTTTTTCTCTGTTTTTTTCGTTGGTGCATGCTTCCTCTGTTTTCCCGCCCATCAGTACTATAATTATAAAAACTAGACTATTACTACTGCAGTGTGGACGGATATCTTCATACTTGAGTATGAGTTGGTTGTCTGGTGAAGTTAGAGTTTTATACTTTGATGTAAGTTAAGTGAGATTTCTTTTGTGAGATCAATCTCTTTGTATGTTGGGTGTATTATTCTAGTTAAGACGGAATGGAGTTTCTATGCTTCACTTAGTGAAGTTAAATCACCCCCTTGTGATTATCCACGATAATCTAAATGATCCAGGGCCCTAGGAACTTAACTCTAGAATGTGTACTTTTGGGTAGCTTCCAATGATAAGAAAGTACATTCAAGTGAGTCATGGATTATCGGACTAGAGGTTTAAGGATGGTAGATATCATTGAGATGGGTGTTAGTTCATTTATCCTATCTCATTGATAGGTATTACATAGAGGGGTATTTCTGTCATTTCATCAGTAGGTCGGAGATATTACTTCAGCAATATTATTTTTGAGGTTAATATTTTCATATGGTGATAAATGGAAATATTTAAAATGATAAAATATGGCTATTTAATAGTAAGGACATTTTGGCCATTTTAGTATCTATGAATAATATGTCTCTTGGTCCCCAGAGTAGATCAAGTTAACTTGGTGTTGTTTAGACACAATCTGGGCTTAATGGATAAGTTTTTGGAAGAGAAATAAAATTTATTCAAAGACACCAATTAGAATTAATTAATTAGTCTTGGGTTTTTAATAAGATAGAGAAATGATAATTAGTTAGTTAACAGAATTGGGCTAGAATAAATTAATTAATTGGGTTGATATGTGTTGACATATAGTAAGAGTCCAATTAGAATTAATTAATTAATCTTGGGTATTTAATGAATCCCAGAAAACAAAATTAATTAATTAACAAAATTGGGCCAATTTTGGAATGGTTTTGGAGCATAACACCAAGCCCATTGAGGCTTAATGTTTTTAGGACATTAGGGCTTAAGGCTAGCCACACAAAAACAAAAAAGAAGAAGAAGAAGAAGAAGAAGAAGAAGAAGAAGAAGAAGAAGAAGAAGAAGAAGAAGAAGAAGAAGAAGCGGAAAAAAGAACGTGGTTTTTCAGGGTTTTCTTCTTCTCCGATATGTTGATTCCTCTCTCTCTCTTCTCTTTCAAGTTTTCTCTGCCTTTTCTTTGGTAGTGTTTTTTTTAATCTAAAAAGGATCTCTCACCATGCTAACACCAAGAGCAAGATAGAGTCATACTCTGAAAGACGAAGAAAAGAAGCCTGGAGATGTTTGATGCATAAGTGATGCATATTTATTTGGGTATAAAAATCATATCAAAATAAGTATATTCCTAATCAAGTTTAAATTAAAATGTTAATCCCAAATTACACATATGAGCAAGCGTCCTTATCATTAAGCATAGTATAGGGTTTAAAACGAGTGTCGATCCTCAAGGAACAAGTATGCATTAATCACTTTTCTTTCATTGTTTAACTGACTCAATAACGTGAAAACGAATAAAAAGGAAATTAAAAAAGAAAGAATACATACATGTCAATGATGGAGAATTATGTAACTTAAACCATTGTTTTGACAGACATGATCTCAAAGAACCTAATCATTATTATAACTAATCATTCTCTTGACATCATGAAGGATTAAGATAGATTCACTTCTTTTTCAATCCATGAAATCACTATCTTCTAGACAAATTAGCATCACATATTTTATCTCAACTAGTTCACCCAAAAAATGCATTAAACACAATCCTTGATTAAATTTTCATATTCTGGCAAACTTAAAACCTGAAACTAACCAATGAATCCATATTCTGGTAGATATCAATTAATCTTTAATTACCTTGTTTTTAGCAATTAACCCATTTTTCAAGCAAGTTAAGAGACAACAAATATGAAATTAACAAATTGAAACCACCATCAACCACTTTTTCAAGCAAGTTAATAGAAAGAGACAACCAATTAATCTCAAAATAAGCACAAGTAATTAAATACCAAGAATAACAATCAATTAATTAAAAGATCAAAGTAACTCTAAAAATTATGAATACCTAAAACAATGTCAAATTATAATAAAATAATAAATACATCATTATTCAAGAAAAGAAAACAAAGTAAAAGAAAGCACTCATAGACAAGCCTCTTTCTTCTTCCTTTGTAGATCCTCTTGCACAATCCTCCTTGAATTGAAGAATTCCTCCTTTTATTTGAGTATTTTTTGTTATGATCCATGAATTCTCCTATTTCTCTTGTGTTTTCCCTTTATCTTTAGGCTTTTTCAAGTGCCTAAATTCGTTAGTGTAGAGTTTTTGGCTGACTAGAAGTAGGAAAGTACTAAAACTCTGCAAATTACCCAAAAATACGCACAAAAATCGATGCACTGCTTTAATATCAGGGCACAGCCAGCGCTGCCTACAGCCTCACAGCCGGCGCCGGTTGTGATCTGTTTCTTTGTCCGTTAGCCAATTTTTCTTGATTTTCACGCCAATATATCCAGAGTGCAGCCGGCGCCGGTTCCAGCTTCCTAGCCAGCACTGGTTTGGTTATGTTTTGCTCCATTTCACTAAATTTTTGTCACTTCAAAGTGCATACCAATCAGCATGTTGCCGGCGCTGGTTCTTTTGTCTTGGCTGGCGCAGCTTCTGTTCTGTTTTGCGACGTTTTTTTTATCTTATTTTACCCCTAAAATTTGAAATAATGTACAAAATACCTTTCTAAGGGTAAAATCTCAAATATGAAGGAATATGACCAGTTATTGAACAAAATGTATCACAAAATAGCCTCAAATAACTAGAAAAAATATGTCTAATTTAGGCCCTATCATATTCCCCTACACTTAGCTTGTTGCTTATCCTCAAGTAAAGTATCAAGGACAAATAGGAAAAACACAAGTTTTCATACATCACTCCATCAATTTCAAAATAGTATTTCAATGCTTTCTTCATTCAGGACAATGAAACATATGCTACTACATCTTTCATAACAAATGCAAGACTTGTGTATGTGAATAGTGACTAGTAGAACCATCCCAACACTTAACCTCATTCTCAAACTATTAGAAAGAATTTAGTTCAAGAAAAATATGCATTCCATAAGCTTACTTTCCATACACTCTCTCCATTAATCCAAGACATATCATGATTCTACTCAGGTCAGGTAGGACTTTCAAGCTTGCAATGTAAGACTAAAGGGTTTGTAATGTGGCTTTCGAACGAAGGATATAGGAAAATCAAATATCAAAGAAAATGAGAGTTTGCAAGAAAAGGATAAATAATATGTACCAAGAAATTCCAAACTCTTCTTGCTCTCCTATTCCAAAGTCAATAAAAAAAAAAAAAAACTAACCTTGTATAGCAATTATAGCATAGTTCAAGCAAATCTTGCATTCCTTTCATCACTTTTTCTCAACTCATCAATAATTTTGCACTAGACCATAAAAAATTTCAGCAATGGTGCCAATGACTTGATGTGAACTCAAGTTTTTCAAAAATACTTACAGCTCAACCATCATTCTTCTTGTGATCTTTCTTTTTCTTTCTCTTTCAATTTTTTTCCTTCTTTTCCTCTTCTGTTTTCAAATGCTGCTGTTGTTTGTTTCTTAATTTTTTCTCTTTCACACTTTCTAGTAGCTTTTTGCTTTCTCAATCTTTCTTTTCTCTTTTCTTTCCTTCTTTTCTTCTTTCACAACTTAACACAACTATTGAGGCATGACTGAAAGTAACAAGTCATGATCTTTACACAAGTATTCTCCCTCAACATTCTCCTACATGTACTTTTATCCATTTAGAGCAATCAAAGATTTGGAAGAATTATCAAACTCTCAGAAAGAAGTAATGGACAAAGTATGATAACGGGTTTTAAGAAAGAAATTAACAATTTAGGTTCAAAATAGGCACTAAGGATAATATAAAATGGGTTGGCTTGAAAAGCTCAAACTATCCAAAGAAGGCCTATTACCGTCATCCCTAAGTTAAATCATGAATGTCTTTCTTATTTCGCCTCGAGAGGTATCCAAGTAAGTTCTAGAATGCTCAATGAATTTTAGTAGAAAAACAGGTTTAAGAATAATGTAAAGCATTTGATCAAGAAGTACTTAGTCCAAGTGCGTGCAAAAAGTCATGCATAAGCCACAAATGATATAGAACATATGCTTTATGATCTATCACAAAGACATACATTAAAAATACATCTTGAAAGCGCACAAATAATCAGAAAAATTTTGAAAATTTAGCACAAAAAGGTTCAAAGAAGAATTCCAAGAAGAATGAAGTATAGAAGAATTCTCATTTTAACCACTCCCCTACACTTAAACTAGACATTGTCCTCAATGGCCAAATAAATAGAGTAAGGAAATATTTCCATGGGGCCAAAAATAAAGGAGAAAAGATAAGAGAGAAAATACTTCCATACTTTGTGCTCAGAATAAAATTCTTTCTCAATGTCAAAATATTTCAAAGTAGCTCAATACTAAGAAAACACCAAGATAATTGATAAAAACTTGGACAAAGTATATCACCAAACCACTCCCCCCACACTTAAAGTGGACAATGTCTTCATTGGCAAAAAATAAACACAAGAAAACATCTCCAAAGGGACCAAAAATAATAATGGGTTAGAAAGTTTAAGTAATACTTCCCAAGTGCAATAATGCTCCAATAGATATCTAAATTTGAGGTAAAGAGAAGGGTTTGTCCAAGAGGACTTTATTCCTATAAAACAAAACACAAATAAAAGTACAAGGCAAATAATAATAAAATAGAAACATACCTAAAGAAAAGAAAACAAACTAAAGAAAAAGACTAAAAAAAAAAGTAAAAAACAAAAACTTTTCACACTCATCATGCTTCCTCATTAAACCTTTTGAAAAGAAATTAAAACTCAAAATGGAAGATAGGCTTGATGAATGTTGAATGGAGAGAGGTTTTTGAAAAATAGAAGGTTTATGAAAATAATTTTTTCTTACTAAAGCAAAACACATAAACCTCTTTCTCTAACATTTCTTTAGACACGCAAATATTGTTGTCAACATATAAGTGCACATGGTTTCTAAAGAATGAATCAAGCTTGAAATCACCTTTTAACCCTTCAAAAGAATATTCATAATTAAAATTCCCCTTTAAACTTAGTATTTGAGTTCTTAAAGATGAGCTAAAAAAAATTCTTATTTTTTTTAAATATATCTACAAATACTAAGTTACCTCCCTTTGAATGGGGTGAATGGTAGGAAGTATCACTATCCTCCAAGGACTTCTTATGATGTAACGTTGAAAGATCCAACTCCTTAAGGCATAATAAATTTAACACATCATCATTTGGACCCTTTGAGGGAAGAAGAAAATAGGGGAGCATGCACTGTATGTGTAAAAAAATTGGAGAAAAAATAACCGCGAGCCATAAAGGCCATACGGAAGCGTGAAGATCATACCTTTGCGCTCCTTAACCCTTCTAGGTTGAGTAGGAGCGGATTAAACGACTGGAATCACCTCGCTTTGTCCACTTGAAGAAGCTTCCGGTTGAACACCCGCTAGCCTTCTACTCCGTCTTGTTTGCATGAATGCCTAGCTTTCCAACTCTCGGGATATTCCTCTACCTAACCTCTAGTCGGTGAACACAACAGAGAAGAAGAATGGTCTCAAATCTCCTAGATTCACTCGCTATTGATTAGCAAAGTCCAAGGAGAAACCAAGAAGAGGGAGTGGCATGAGACAGAGAGAGAGAGACGTGAGTCTTGTGTAGTGTTAGGGAAATTAGGGTTTATTTTCTACCAGAGACTAGTTTTATTGGTTAGCCAAAATAGGTCTCTCATTATCTGATAAACATATCCCCGGAATTTCAAAACACCCGGATGTTATCCTGAGAATCAGTTTGGCCTAACCCTAAACTCCTCTTAACCGTATCTGGAAAAACCCTAAGGTCCAAGCTATTGGGCCAGAAAAATATTTATTATTTTCCTTGGGCCCAAAAGGCCCAAAATAATAAATATTAATTATTTATTTCCTGGGCTTATATAAACAACCCAATAAATAATTAATGAGCCCAAATGAACCATAATAATTAATCTTTAATTATTTATTTCTTGGGCCTATATAAATAACCCAATAAATAATTAAACATTAATTATTTCCCATAGTTTAAGCCCAGGTTAATTTCTTAATTATTCATACTGGACCTAGGCCCTGAATAATTAATTAACCAAATAAACTAGATAATTAATTTTCTCTCAACTCCTATTTTATTTATTTATTTATTTTATTCCAGTCTAATAATAAATTAGACTTTCTGAATCAAATAAAATAAAATCCTCTTCAACTAAGACCAATTCCTCAACCCAAAAGTAATTAGGACTTACGGGCTATTCCGAGGACCAAAAAGACACATCGCCTTGGCTGCTAAAATGACCAAAATACCCCTGCTATATAAATAGCTGTATTTTGCATTTTGAATATTTTCTAATATCACTATAAAGAAATATTGACCCCAAGGACAATACTGCGATAGCAAAGTCTCCGACCTACAGGTGAAATGACTAAAATACCCCTCTACACATCGCCGTACATTTAGAGAGGAAGAAGTGTACTAACACCCCTCTAAATGACATCTACCATCCTTAGGCTTCTAGTCCAAAGATCCACGACTTCCTGGAGTATTTCCGCTTTCCAAGGGAGCTACCCTAAAGCAAACATCCAAATTATGTTTTCCAGGGCTCTGGACATTTTAGACCATTCGGACAACCACAAGGGGCGATATAATGCAGAAACTATATTGTACAAGTCTGTCTTAACTAACTAGTCACACATACCCAACATGCAAGTATATTGGCCCTACGATAGAACCTCAACTATAGCAAATCAAAGTATATGCTTCCAGCTTCGCCAGACCACCAACTCATACTCAAGTCATAGAGTACTAGTCTACGCTGTAGTGGTAGTAGTCTAGGTTTCTATCATATAGTACTTTTAAAAACCACTACTACAGATCCTGTCCTACGTATTCGAAATACGCTTATGTTATGAAGTGAGTGGACTACTCACTGGCTAAAGGTAAGCCATTCCCCATTTAGAATTCATAACATAATAACCTAAACATGATGAGATTCCCAGTCTCATCAATAGGTTAAGAACAAATGTTTATGTGTTAAATTACCCGTGAACCATACCTTACTGTGAAAGACTACCATTCACATGGATCACTTATTTAAGCACAATGGGTCTGTTCCAAATGAAAATCGTGCACAAACAAAAAGTAAATTCACAAAAAATTTCTGAAAATAAATTCTTTTATTAAAATATTCGATTTTACATCAGAAACCTAGTCTAAGAGGGCAAATAATCCAACACCCTTGTTCTCCAAGAATTGAGAGGAACCTAAAAAATCATATAATAAAGAGAGATTAGAAGTATTAGCATGTAGAGTAGAATTGAATACCTCTCTTTCCACATTGGACAATTGGTCCTCATATCCTCTCTCTTTTCCTTGGAGATTCTCTTGTTCAAGCATATGGGCCTTTATAGCATCCTCAACCAACTTGGCTAGTTGTGTTGTTTGATAGCTCAATCGTTGGGATACTTCTTTATGCCACTTAATGGAGGAATTTGAGTTGGCAACAAAAGAATGCATTGAGGCTTCAAGTGATGTCTCACAAAAAACATCAATTCGAGATTGCAACTTTGACAAATTCGCATCATTGTAGCTCTTTTAATCGTGTGCCCAAAAGTAGTTGTCCATGATGATGTCAATCTCGCGCTCAAAGAAAAACAAAAATCAAATAAAAATAAAAAGAAAGAAAAATAATTAAAAATAATAAATAAATAAATAAAATAAAAAGTTAAAAATAAATAATATAAAAATAAAGAAAAGAAAAACACACGTATTCCCAAACTATTTAAATACAAAAGTTAGTGGTATTTATAGTACAACAGGAAGTATGTTAGTCAATTAAGTCAAAGTTAGTAAATTAGATTACAAAGATACGCAAGATACAAAAGATGGCACCTTTATGCAAAAAGAACAATTGTACAAATTTACATATTTACATATTTACATATTCACATGGTTAAATCAATAAAATCCAAGCTTTCATGATATTGTTCCCTGGCAATGGCGCCAAAAATTTGATGCGTATTTATTTAGGTATAAAAATCATATCAAAATAAGCATATTCTCAATCAAGTTTAAATTAAAACGTTAACCCCAAATTACACATATGAGCAAGCGTCCTTATCATTAAGCATAGTATAGGGTTTAAAACGAGTGTCGATCCTCAAGGAACAAGTATGCATTAATCATTTTTCTTTCATTGTTTAATCGACTCAATAACATGAAAACGAATAAAATGGAAATTAAAATAAAATAATATAATATATACATGTCAATGATGGAGAATTATATAACTTAAACTATTGTTTTGACAAATAGGATCTCAAAGAACCTAATCATTCTCACGGCATCATGAAGGATTAAGATAGATTCACTTCTTTTTCAATCCATGAAATCACTATCTTCTAGTCAAATTAGCATAACATATTCTATCTCAACTAATTCACCCAAAAGTGCATTAAACACAATACTTGATTAAATTTCCATATTCTAGCAAACTTAAAACCTGAAACTAACCAATGATTCCATATTCTGGCAGACATTAATTAATCTTTAATTACTTTGTTCTTAGCAATTAACCCATTTCTCAAGCAAGTTTAGAGATAACAAATATGAAGTTAACAAATTGAAAACACCATCAACCCCTTTTTTCAAGCAAGTTAATAGAAAGAGACAACCAATTAATCTCGTAATAAGCACAAGTAATTAAATACCAAGAATAACAATCAATTAATCAAAAGATCAAAGTAACTCTAAAAATCGTGAATACCTAAAACAATGTCAAATTATAATAAAAAAATTAATACATCATTATTCAATAAAAGAAAACAAAGTAAAAGAAAGCACTCATAGATAAGCCTCCTTCTTCTTCCTTTGTAGACCCTCTTGCACAATCCTCCTTGAATTGAAGAATTCCTCCTTTTATTTGAGTGATTTTCTGTTATGATCCATGAATTCTCCCATTTCTCTTGTGTTTTCCCTTTATTTATAGGCTTTTCAAGTGCCTAAATTCGTTGTTGTAGAGTTTTTGGCCAACTAGAAGTAGGAAAGTACTAAAACTCTGCAATTTACCAAAAATTGCGCACGAAAATTGATGCACCACCTTAGCATCAAGGCACAACTGGCACTACCTACAGTCTCACAACTGGCGCCAGTTGTGATCTATTTCTTTATCCGTTAGCCAATTTTTCTTGATTTTCACACCAATCTATTCAGAGTAGAGCCGGCGCCGATTCCAGCTTCCTAGCCGACGCCAGTTTGGTTCTATTTTGCTCAATTTCACTGCATTTTCATCTCTTAGAAGTGCGTGCTAGTTAGCACATGGCCGGCGTCGATTCCTCTCTCCTGGCCGGCATCGCCTCTGTTCTGTTTTGTGATGTTTTTGTCTTATTTTACCCCTAAAATTTGAAATAATGCACAAAATACATTTTCAAGGGTAAAATCTCAAATATGAAGGAATATGACCAGTTATTGAATAAAATGTATCACAAGATAGCCTCAAATAATTAAGAAAAATATGACTAATTTGGGCCCTATCAATAGGAGTAGAAGGTTGACGAGAGTTTCAGTTGAACAGCAAGAGCCTCTTTCTCCCCTGCTAATGTAAGAATTTCCAGTTGAACCCGTCCCTATGTTAGTTAATCCGTGACCAATAAGGAAAAGTAAGTACTCTCTCTTAGATGTGGCTTGAAAAAACTGAAAATTTTCCGCTGCATTTTTCTTTGATGTTTTTTCATTTATCCTTCAATCTTATGTGACAATATTAGTGCTATCAATCTAACCAAATCTTGTTCAGCACTCTAGAACTAAGCACATTGAAATTAAGCATCATTTTATTAGCGATCATGTGCTTAAGGGTGATGTTTGTGTGTAATATATTCCAACTAATGAACAACTTGCAGATATATTCACTAAACCACTGGTCGAAGATAGGTTTAATCATCTGTGAAGATGTTTAGGAATTATCAGATTATGTAACTAATAATTTTGCCAAAGCTTGTTTTTGTTCATTCTCACAGAATGTCTAAAGACATTTGATTTCTGGTGGTAATTTTGGATGTAGCATCTTAAATACATGAATCCAAAACCCCCCTCAACAAAATATCTCTCAATTTATTATAGACAGACAAGTTTAGACTTAGTCTAAGTCCAAAATAGCAGAAACCTAGAATCACATATTTTTTTATTGGATAAAAAAAGCGTTTGAGTCCAGAACTCTCTTTTTGAATTTTCAAAATGTCTGTACTTTTCAAAGTAGTTTATCCTATCTCTGATGAAATCTATTTTGAAGGTACTAGATTGTACTTATCCATTCAAGTACCTAGGAAATCACAGAAAAAAGTTTATCAAAAAGCTATTTCTCTCTCTTCTTGAAATCCAAAATGCCAAAAATCTATCTATCTATCTATCTATCTATCTCTCTCTCTCTCTCTCTCTCTCTCTCTCTCTAAATCTTCATCTTCCTCATTGAAACAAAAAACCCACATCTTTTTCTCACGACTGCTATGGCAAAACTTCCTAAATCAGATAAGAAAATCGAACTAAAGACAAAGCAGAACCAAAAAGGCAAAGTAGTGGCGAAAACAAAATCTGTTATCGCCACCCAACCTGCCACCAAACAAAAAGGGAAAAAGATTATCGCCGAGGAACTAATTTCCCAAATAGACTCATCGCAAAAGCTTCCTGTACAAGAAACCTCTAACACACAGGTACCCTAATTCCTTGACTTAAAATGTGCATTTGAGTTTAATGACTGGCTGTCAAGAAATAGGATTGTCATTACTAGATATCGTGTTGATTCTGAGGCGTTTTTTAATTTTGCCAATATTCTGAATATGTTTGAATCACTTGGATTGGGGGCTTTACTGTTGATAGATGAAAACTTATATAGTACATTGGTCTGGGAATTTCATTCAAACCTAAGAAAAGGAAGACTGGAGGAGACTGGTAGGGAATTCATGGTTTAGTGGTATACCTCGAGGGTAGAGTACGTGAACATGAAATTTGGTCATAGAATATTAAACCGAATATTTGGAGTCAGAGACGACGGAATTCAATTTTTTAAAATGAGTAAATTTCCAGAAGAGTCTGACATGTTTGATCTAGGGATATTTGAGGCTAAGTTTACTAGAGGTAAGAATTTAAAAAACTCAAATGATCTCAACTCCAAATGGCTAAATGGATTTGGGAAAATTCTGTCAACCATGGTAGCACCTAGCTTTGGGCACAAAACCTCATTTAGTATCATGCAAATGATACTGATATTATCCCTATCAAAGGGGAGGTAGATTATTTTTGGATTTCTGGTTGTGAAGCTAATGCTTCATATGGAAATCTCTTGACCAAGGTCTTTAAACAAGTGCCCCTGAACACCTCAAGATTAATGTTTACAACATGAAATCATTTGAAAAATTGGATTTGTACAAATGGACAATCAATGATTCTGCTTAAGGATGTTTAAAAAGAAGAAAGGAAAAAACTCATTAAGATCAAAACTAAGGGAACGAAAGTAACAGCTGTTGCCTCGACTGAATCAAAACGCAAAGCTAAAATAGCAGAGGAATCCTCAAGTAAAGGCAAGAAGAGGTTTAATGAGAGTGGAGTAACTCAAAACATTCTAAATGCTTTGAATATTTTGTCTGAAAATTTTGATGGGTTCAGTACCGAAGTCAAAACTGAATTGTAACTTTTGGGAACTTGATTGAGGAATATGGAAGGAAAGTAGCCCATAGAAGAAAAGTATACTGGAGATGTCTCAAAAAATCATGCTACTCCACCATAGCAAGACGATGAGCATGTTATTCCCTCTCCTGAAAAGGATTCTGGACAACGTACTGTTGTTGAGAAAACTATCGCTGATGAAATTTCAGCTCCATCCACTACAATGCCTACGATTGAAACAATTCCATCCCAGCCTGCTAAGATGATGCCTACTGTACCCTCTACTGACCCAGCTGCCATTACAAATGACAAGCCAGTTCCACATGGTAGCTCATCAGGATGTAGAGTAAAACATGTTGTCATCAAAAGGAAGTCCAACAGAATTGCTAGACAACACTCAAAGAAGGGTACCAGTGCTAAGCATGAGACCATCAATATTCCATGATTGGCATATGATGACTGCTGACTTATTTTGTAATATTTTATTCTACTGAACACCACTACCTTCAAACTATTTTAAACTTTCAGCACTATATCTACATGAATACATTTATTTTGGTTTTGGACTAATATTACTGCTATTGCTGATATTTTGTTACTAGTACTGTTGGTTGATTCCTTACTATCTCTCTGTTACTAAATTATTTTTAATTGATGCCAAAGTGGGAGAAATAAATATGGAGTATAATGGATAGAGTATGATGGTATGGTTAGGAGCTGAATAATTTTCTGCCGAGCTGAATTTACTGTTGTATTATGCTTGTACTAACTTTGAGTTATGGATTGTGACTGAGTTCGGATAATGGATACTTGAGTGGATGCTTATGAAAATTGCGTTGTTTCTCTTTGGTTGCACAGTGAAAACTTTATGTTGAAATACTTTGTGGAAACTGGGTTTGGTTGATTGTTGAAAAATCGTTAATCTATCTTTGTGGGAATTTTTTTTACCCTGTACAAACACAGGGGGAGTTTTGGATCCTCACTTCTTCCCTCCAAAACACTAGTCTAAAATGCTTTTACAAGAAGTGATTGATAGGGCTAAATTAGTCATATTTTTCCTAGTTATTTAAGGTTTATTTGTAATACATTTTGTTCAATAACTAGTCATATTCCTTCATATTTGAGATTTTACCCTTGGAAAGGTATTTTGTTCTTTATTTCAGATTTTTAGGGTAAAACGAAACAAAAATGTCGCAAAACAGAGGAGAGGCGGCACTGGCTAGGTTCCTAGAACCGGCGCTGACCATGCACTATTGAAACGAACTTCGAAGCGACAAAAAAATTAGTGGAACAGAGCAAAACAAAGTGGAACTGGTGCCGGCTCCAAGAGTTAAGGCGGCGCCGGCTGCATTCTGGAACACATTGTACAAAATTCAAAGAAAAATCGGCAAATGAGAGAGAAGCAGAAAACAACCGGCGCTGGCTCTGAGAGCCAAGGTGGCGCCGGCTGTGCCTTGGAGCTAAGGCAGTACTTGATTCTTTCTATGTGGTTTTTTGGTAATCTGAGGAGTTTTAGTATCTTCCAACTTCTATACTCGACCAAGAACTTTGTACCCACGAGTTTAGGCACTGCCTAAGCTTATAAATAGATGAAAAACATAAGGGAAGAGGAGAGAATTCATTGATCATCATAGAAAATTACTCAATCAAAGGAAGAATTCTTCAATTCAAGGAGGATTGTACAAGAAGATCTTCAAAGAAAGAAGAAGGAGGCTTGTCTATGAGTGCTTTCTTTTACTTTATTTTCTTTTTCTTGACCAATGATATGTTAATTGTATTATTGTAATTTGACATTGTTTTAGAGATTCATGATATTTAGAGTTGTTTGATCTTTTGATTAATTTGTTGTTATCCTTGGTGTTTAATTGCTTGTGCTTATTTCGAGATTGGTTGATTGTTTCTGTCCATTCACTTGCTTGAAAAAGGAGTCTATGCTAGTTTCAATTCATTAGTTTCATATTTGTTATCTTTTAACTTGCTTGAAAATGGGGTTAATTGTTAAAAACTGGTAATTAAAGGTTAATTGATGTCTGCTAGAATATGGATTCATTGGTTAGTTTCATATTTTAAGTTTGCCAAAATATGAAAATTTAATCAAGGATTGTGTTTAATACATCTTTTGGGTAAGACTGGTTGAGACAGAATATGTGATACTAAGTTACCTAGTAGATAAGGATTCATGAATTGAAAAATAAGTGAGTCTATCTTAATTCTTCATGATGCCAAGGGAATAATTAGTTATGATAATGGTTGAGTTCTTTAAGATCATGTTTGTCTGAACAATGGCTTAGGTTACATAATTCTACATCCTTGACATGTATATATTTTTATTTTTCTTTTCTTTTGTTATGTTGTATTTGTTTTTAACTTTATCAAGTCGGTTAAACAATGAAAGAAAGGTGATTAATGTCTTCTTGTTCCTGGAGGATCGACACTCGTTTGAACCCTATGCTCGGTTAATGATGAGTACGCTTGCTCATATATGTTATTTAGGTTGAACGTTTTAATTTAAACTTGATTGGGAATGTATTTAGTTTTTGTATGATTTTTATACCCAAGTCCGGGCACATTAGTGATCTTCTATCTTATTTTAACCTGTTATGGATGCACGATTTGGAAGTCCAAAATCTCAAATCCCAATTTAGTTTCCAACACACTCAATCACAAGTATTTTTTTTTTTTCTGTTCATATATGCACATATATAGGGGGGGTATTGTTGTTTATGATTTATCTTCTATGCCTCTTCATTACATAATTATACCTTTTTTTGGTGACCATATATAGGTGGCTGGCCCATAGGCTTATTAAGCTCTGTTTATGAAACTATGTTTAATTTTCCTTATTTTAAACTTATAAGCACTCTTTGAGTTCTATAATGAGAGAATGCATTTCAGTTTAAAATATTCTTACTTCTCTTGGTCTAACAAGTTTATACAATCTATATATTTTTTTACAATCCCATCAATTTTGTCATCACTCGAAGAAAGGGAGATTATTAGCCCTAAGGGCATTCTCTTGTGTTTTGGATTTATGACAAACATTGATGTGGAGTAATGTGAAACTCCAACTAAAACCAACCCTAGAGTAAGGAGGGTCGGGATGCATATCATATTTTCTTGCATGAATATATATTTGAATGATTTATATGTGCTTTGGAATTGTGATTTATAGTCTAGAAGGTTTAGTTGTGCTAATTGAGTAGGAATGGTAAAGTGGTAATTTTGCTTGAAGTGAAAATAGGGAGATAGCTTGAGGATTAAATAGGAAGAATATTTGAGAGAGAAAATAAGAGCAAGAGTTGTTGTGGTTTTCATGGTTAGAGCTTTGGAATTAATCTCTAAGGCCTTGAGTTCAAATCCCACCAATTAAGTTTTATCATGATTAAATTTTATTTTATATGAGGTAGAATATTTTCGTCCCTTGTATGCCATAAGTAGAAGTAGGAGTGTTGTCCTAATGGAGGCATGAAGGGAATGTCTTAATCCTACTCTTATACCCTACAAGAATTCTTAAGGGATTCATGCCCTTTTTGTTCCTTAGCTTACCTTAAATTCTTCACCAATTAAACTTATTCAATTTATCCAAATTCACATTTTAATTCCAGAAAATTCGGCAAGGTTTATTGACCTTGGAATTTCGAAAATGGCTCCTTGAGGATAGAGTTTTGACTGAAAATGAAGAAGAAGTTAAGGAAGGTTCCTAAGAGAATTAATCTCCATGGTTGAACCTTCAAACTCCACTCCATAAGTGTTCATCTTCTTCGTAGTAGCAATCTGGAAATTTTCCAGCTTCTTAGTCAGTTTAGCTTTCGAAAACTTCAGCTATTTTTTCTCACTCAAATGCTGCCAGAAAAATAGCCAATTTGTTTAGCTTGAAGACTGAAATCCTTGGCCAAAAATCAGTTTGCACAAAGCTGTGCAAACCAAGAAAAATTTATGGACAATTTTGCAGCATGGCAGACCAAAAACCAAAGCTGTTTCTTTAGCCCTCAAACCAGTAATTCACCTCTGTCTTTCCTCCATAAAGAAGTCTAGAAACCAGCCTTGAAGGACCCTCCAATACCTCTTCAAACTCACTGCAAGTCGGCTGGAATATTGTAGAAAAAACTGCACAAAAATTCCAGCAAACCATTCGAATGACCAATCAGAATAATTCCAGCCTTGCTCCCCTTCAAACCTTGTCCTAAAATCACTTCAATTTTCTGTGAAAATAACCTCAGTTAGCCATGAATAGAACTTCATCACCTCCTCCATTGAATTGCATGAATGAACACCATAGCTACTCTTCAAATTCCTCCTTCAATTACTCCAATCAAGCTTCCAGTTAGAATTCAAAATTTCAGCAATTTGCTTCATGAA
Source organism: Voacanga thouarsii (assembly GCA_026120185.1). Lineage (NCBI taxonomy): Eukaryota > Viridiplantae > Streptophyta > Magnoliopsida > Gentianales > Apocynaceae > Voacanga > Voacanga thouarsii. The sequence goes on from JANUWF010001704.1 coordinate 2,557,871, forward strand.
AACTTCCATGGATTAAGTTTCAAACAACCAGAAGTTTCCCACCATTGCACACAACATTTCAGCCACCCTATAGCTCCTTCAAACCTTATTCATCTCAACAAAACCTCAGCAAAACCAGTCGGCCATAGCAACTCCCAAGAACCTCCATCAATCAAACCACTCTACCATATCTTCTACCTTAATTCACTCCATGAATTACTCCATTTGAAATTCAAATGATCAGATTTCCCTCTTCTCCCTAATATGAAAATCCAATCACAAGAATTACTCTAACTATTCGGCCAACACCTTTCAACAATTTCGTCCAGCATTCTCTCCATTCTCTCCATTTCTCCAAGAGCACTAAGAACACCAAGAACATACACCATTATTCTCCAAGCCTAAGACCACTCCAAACACCTCCAATCCCTTCCAAAAACTCCAGATCACGTCTACTCACCCTCTAGAGACCATTTCTGTATTTTATAACATCAAACATTGAAAACAAAATTCTGCTATCGGATCAAAAACCAGAATTTTTCTTGAAGATTCAAGAACTCTCTCAAGGTAACCAAGAACGATTCTAATCATCTTCTTTCCTTCAATCTTTAAACATGATATACTAATACTCTCTCTCTCTCTCTCTCTCTCTCTCTCTCTCTCTCTCTCTCTCTCTCTCTCTCTCTCTTCTTGGCCGAAATGGTTGTTTCAACCATGGCCGTTCTTCTTCTTCTTTCTTGGACAAATCAAGCCTCCTACACATGTGGATCACCTTAGATCTTCATCATGATTGTCATCAACTAAGTATTTCTCTTTAACCTTCTCTATAATTCTAAAATCATGCCTCTTAAATATGGATGAAAAATGATAGATTATGATGGGCGATTGAGTATATGCGTGTGTATGAAGGAGTTGAGATTGGAGCATGAGGATGTTTTGCCATGGTTAAGTTCTATAGTATTTCTTGTGGATTGATGCATGTTTTTCATGTCTTGAGTAAGTTGGATGGTTAAGCATGTTAGATATTATGTCACCTTTGGTGAATAGGGTTTTATGTTCTTATATTCTTGTTGAAGCCATGAATATGATTATGCTTAGTGATGTTTGGATCATGTGATAGTAGATATGGATTTAAGCCTTTATTCATGAATTGAATGGTTTGTTGATTGATGTTGGAGTTTATGTTCATGATTCTTGTTAGCCATAGGAAAATTATGATTATGACCTTGTTGATCCTAAACTACTTAAGTTAGCCAATTATATTACGTTAATCAAAATTAAGACTATATTTTCCCTCAGTAATTTCAAAAACCCTAGGAAGCCTTGGAGTTAGAATATTAAATGAAATAGTGAAATTTTAGCCAAATAAATGATATCTTTTATTAAAAATAATATATATAAATATTTATATATAATAATATTAAATAAAGCCTTTTATATAAATAATAATATTAATAATAGGTAAAATATTAATCTTGTAGGCCATATATTTATAAATACTATTGAAATTTATTTATTATCTTTTGATCAAAATTTATTAAAATTTACTTATTATTAATTTTATTTATTAATTATTTTCTAAATATTAATTATTAATTAAGATATTAGTAATAATTTATTATTTACTTTAATCTAGGACTTAGGATCCTTCATTAAATAAATCCTAGTTTATTTATTTGAACATATAACTTATTAGTAGTTATTTTACAACCCCTAGTTATTTTCACTTATCAAACTAGACTTCTTTTACAAAAACCTTTATCATCTAGCCTTAAAGCTTAGGACATTAGGGTCATGATTGTAATAAGTTGAACTAGGATTATTTATGGAAGCGAATATAGCTTGAGTATAACCATATAGCTTATGTTTACCCAGGCGGGGTTAGGTCAGCTTTGGAAGATTTGTGAAATTGCAAGCAAAGGATCAGGTAAGCTCCTGCATAAACTGATTTGATGACAAAATGTTACTATGGCAAGCCAAACACATAGTGTATGAACACTCATTCTTGTGAAGGCAATTAAGGACTGTTTCTTTCTTGTTCAGTCAAACAAGTCATTTATAAAACTAATAGTTTTACTCAAACACTAAACTCTTTCTAAAACTCAACTTTGACACGAATTTTAGAAACCTTAATTTCTATTTCAAAACAAATCAATGTTTTATTCATTTTCTCCCAAGTGGGACAATCAACGTTGAGTACTCAATAAGGGTAGGCTAGTAGTACTAGTTTTGAAGAACAAGAGTGAGTCTTTTGGCAGGAGGCCACCTCCAGAAGATAAACTCAACTTAGAGATACGACAGTACTACTTAGTTATGCCAGTCCGAGCTAGCAAGTTCAGTCAAGTGGACTGTGTGTTTCCGAAATGGACAACTGGTTTGTTTGGGTGTAGAGAAGAAGGAGTATCTTACCCGGTAGGCCAATCACCTGCCTTTTTGTCAGTCTGCACAAAGTGTGACATTCTGACTGTTGTATGGTCATGGGACCGAACGTGTGGTAACCCATGGCCGACCATTTGAGTGGTTGTATTTGTTATGCACATGTATGGTTTGAAAAGGAAAAACTCCACTCTTTATTTTTAATCTTATTTCTCGCTTGCCAGCACTTTCTCTTATGTAATTTTTTACAACTTGCATACATGAACTGTTTTACTTGAAACACTCAAAGCACATACACGGACTTACTGAGATTTTTATCTCATCACCTTTCATGCCATTTTTTAGGTCGATCCTGCTATGGAGATGAGTAGCTAGTTTGTTGTCTGCTTGAAGACATTGTGTTATTATTATTATTATTATTTTTAATGTTGTTTTGAGAGATGATAGTGTACAATTCATTTTGGATTTGTTCTTGAAGAATTAATTTTTTTGGGTTGTAATAGGTTTTAATTTTAAAGTATTGTTTTATTTTCGTTTGTGTGACCTAGTTATAAAGACCCCTTGTCATTTGGACGGGATGACATCCTTGGCCCTATTGGGCTTAGGTAGTGGGGTGTTACAACTAACATGTGTAACTTATATGTGATTGGACATGTTTGACTTTAGTTCTTCCAAGGAGCACTAATAAGGACTGCTAAGCAACTGTTTAGCAATAGAATCCAAGAGTGGTTGATCAAGTATAATTCCAACTTTAAGGGATTGCATACCATGAAGGCCTTGTGAAGAATTATAGACTAGGAATTATAATTAAGGTATTATTTGTAAATTCCTATGTCTCTTTACCTTATGTTCAATTTGTTTTACCTTGAAGCACTTATAAATGATTTTAAAAAAAAAGTATATTTCTAAATCTGGATTTTATAAAATTCTTGGTTGAGTAGTTTTGGAGGGACCTCTAAATCTAAAATACTATCCAATGATCAGTAGCACTTTTCAAAATACATCTCTTTGCATGAAGTGCTATTTTAGACTCACCTTTTGGATGCATATCTTTCCATTCTGTGGATCTAAGACCCTAAAAATCCTAACAGAAGTAACTAACCATTACTAGCTATTGGGACTTCAGTTTTAGCTCTTATGAAAGCTTTTAAAACTTGATTTTCAAGCAGATTTTTGTGCTAACTCATTCAGAAATATTCTTACACTTTAGAATACAAAAATCTCTCTTTTCATTTGTACTTCAAAGTAAGATTAAATTGTTCCAAAGGTAAAAATGTATTTATGCTTAGTGGTTTATACTTGCTCAATCTGTAAGCTATTTCTATATTCTATCTTTAATCAGCTTTGTATCAAGGTTGAAAAGGTAAAACCCAATTGGGGTGAGCCTTGATTGTTGAGTTTAAAGAGGTTGGATGTAAAATCAAATGTGGTGATCATCTTGTTTAAGATTGGTGTAGCTTACCACCATTGATTTGGAAAAAGGTTTTTAGTAAGTTGTGTTGAAATCCTTAAGTATGAGCTTAAGGTAATAGATGTAGACCATTTAAGGATCGAACCATTATAAATCTTCAGGTTTATTCTTAGGCATTTTGTTTGAACTTTTTCACTGCATTTTCGCTGGTCATTAGATCTTAAATACTTTATCTTTTCCTCTAAAATTATTGATCCACTTAAAACCCTTATGTTCTATAGTAAGTCTCTCCTTGATAGTTCAACTGCCCATCTTTAATATAGACCATCTTCTCACCATTTAGTGCTAACTTAAAACTGCCTCTTAAAGCTGCAAACCAAATCCTTTTTTTTTAACACACATTTTGTTTGCCCTCTTTCAAAAGACAAAAAAAAACCTTATTCACTCCCCCCCTTCTAAGGTTTATCAAAATGTGTGAAAGCTCCTCATCCAAAACATAGCTGCTACAAAAATTTGATGAAAAGTGAGAGAGGCTTCCATGTCCATGACAAGATTAATAGCTACAAAAACAAAAATAAAACACGTATAAATTTTTAACAAGAAAATAACAAAATGAACCATAAGAAAATAAAACAAAACAACGTAAAATAACTATCAAAGAAAATCAAAAGAAAGGAAATAGATCTACTGCTCTCTCTCTATTTTGAAAAACGATACTATATTGTGCCGGTTCAAAGGTAATAATCAGTGCCATTTACTTCCAGTATCTCAGTGCTTTGTTATTTTGCAAGTAAGTGGCACCGGTTAAAATGAACTAAGTGTCTCCATTTATCCTGTATCTTCAAACAAAAACAAACACAATAGTATACCAAGTCCAAAGAGATAACAACAAAAGGGATACAAACAACAACAACACAAAGAAAATAATATAAAATAAAAAATATATAACAAGGACATAAAGAGTTAATTCAATCTAATCAAATTAAATAAAACCAGCAAGACAAAAAACATTCACTAATGTCAATACTTATAACAACACTAATCATCGTACACTAATATATGCACACAAATATTATTAACAAACCATAAAATCAACTAATATAAATAAAATCAAAAATATATTAGTACCAAGAACTGCAGTAATACCAATATAACAATCTAACAAAACAAATGACCAAGTTAACATTTTCACTAGGGATACACTAAATCAATAGATAGGCTAATATAATATCATGAATACATACACAATATACACAACAAAACACTAATATGCAAAATACTAAGAACTATTATAAATATATACCAAAAGACTAACATACAACAACTAATCTGATACAAAGATGATAGTTACAAATCATATAAGTACAACAAGGAATTTTATTTAAAAAATACCTATGTGTAACCGTGGCTAGATTAATAGCTAAATTAATATAACAAGATAACATAATCTTACCAACTAACTATATACAAGTATATACATGTAATTATTAGTGCTTTACAAATATATATACAAGTATTTACATATAACGATTAGTAATATTCAGAAATATGTACATGAATAAATTAATAGAATCAAAACTTTCCTGATATTAGCCTACAATCCCCATCAACGGTGCCAAAACATGTTATGTAAATTGTGTAATATGAAAATAAAAAAGTTTTATATAAAATGCCAAATTTACTCATAGAATACACAATTAGGAAAGTATAGGTTTTGTGTAGCATAGAGTTCTAATAGTAAGTATTGAAGAACGCTAATGAGAGGGGATAAGTACTATTATTCCCTCTTCTTTTATTGTCTAACCTAACAAACTTACAAAACTATGTATTTACAATGGAAGAACATAGAGAATCAACACAACCTCCTACAAGATTGACCATGACTAAATCAAGGATAAGGAAAAAGAGTAAAGGACATTCAATTAAAAAAAAAAAAATCCCCCTAAAACTAGAAAATAATGAATTAATTCTTATGACAATCAATCCCCAAAATAACATTGGTATGTGTTCTCAATAATAACTTGTACTCTCTATTGAGTTATCGAATTTCTTTCTCTAAAATCAATTAATCGATATCTTTATCTCATCAATTATCCTAAATATTCATTAAATTCCCCTATTTACCAAAGGTAACCTAGAAGCCATAATACCCCTATTTTTAGGTGATATAAAAAAAAAAAAAAACCCATCAATTGCTAAGTTTTTTCTTTCTGTCTTTCTTCCATGTTAATCAAAGGATAACAAAATTTGAGCCTATTAATTTAGTACTCAATCCTTATCCTCATCTCTCGAATTCATTAGAGAAGAGCAACACAAACAATAGATTTAATATAATATGACCAAGCAATCAATTATGTGAATTGGGAATCAATTAATCAAAAGAGAAATTCAATAAAAAATCACAATTTAGAGTTCATCCTTTCATATACAATTCAATTAATACAAATTGACAAAGAAAACAAAGGAAAGCGATAAAGAGAACTCATAGACAAGCCACCCTTCATCTTCAATTTTCTCTTGATCAACGCCTAAATCTCTCCAAGATCTTCTCTCTTTTATGTGAGTATTTTACCTTCATGTTGGCCTCCTTTTTTAGCTCTATTATGTTATATTTTTAGTCCCTAAAGGCCCAAAAATTCATTGCTGAATTGGAATATTAGTTTGTTCTACGAGTCTAAGCGACGCCACTTAAGTTGAGATAAGCTTTACTGCTTATTTCTTATTTTACTTTATTTAGTGATCCGAGGGACACAACCTACACCAGCTTGAATAGCACCGTTTACTTCCAGTAAATCCAACTTTTTAGCTTTTGAAATTAAGTGGCACCATTTATCTTGAATCAGGCGGCACCGCTTTTATAATAGCCGATTTTTCTTATTTTTTCTAACTTTTTTCAATCTTATTTTTTTATCAAATCATTATTCAAGACTTCTACACAAAATAATGTGAAAATATGGGGGAAAGTAATCATTTAAGCTGAGTTTTACAACAACTAGAGTGTAATTTACATGGAAAATATGTACATGGTGAGCACTCATCAGTAGCAGATTTGGTTGAACCCTAGTTGTTGGCTGAGCTCTTTTTTGGCCGATTTCTAGATTTGATGAATGTGTTCTGTAAGCTTTATAGGACTGTGTCCCATGTGTTGACATTTAGTGCAAAACTTATGCAAATCCTCATGGGACATTACCTGAAAAAAGCCATTATTTTCATCTCCCAACTAGAATCTCTTTGGCATTGGCTCCAACAAATTGATTTCGACACCAACCCTTGTAGTGCTTGGTCTTATGAGATTCATCGTAGCCTAATCAATCTTTAAAGGCTGACCAATTGCAGATGCAATGGCATACAGAATATGCTTCGTAAAAAAAAAAATGAAATAGTAAATTTTCGAATGATATCCATAAAGGAAAAATAGATAGATTCTCTGCAACAAAAAAAATATGACGTGCATTTTAATACACACACTAGGAACCGTTACAAATTCCATTGGCTTTTCAACCAGAGCCTTAAGAAATCCTTCTCTAAAAGTGGTTGGATAAGTATGGTCTCTGATCAAGATAATCGATGATGATTGATCCCTTAAGCCCAATTGTTAGGAATTCCTTTCTCATAACCTCAAGCACTGGATGTCCATGTGAAAATTTGTCCACAAGGGCAAAACGGAATGGTTGAGCAAGCTCTAAAATTTCTGACTTTGAGAACAAAAGAGCAGACTCACATTTGTAAGTTGAAAGAGTCTTAATGGGATACTATGCTATAGGGGAAGAGAACAAAAAAGCAAAATATTTCCTCCCCCATCTAGCCTCAACCAGAAGGGGGGGATCTAGTGTTTTAGGTGGCAGAGCCACCAAGGGGTTGCCGTGACTTTTTAATTAAAGATAACATAGAGATCGTTTGAGAGGAAAGAGGAGATATTAGATTTGTTATTATTACTATAACTATTACGGAACCTTTGATATTCCCCACTAAGGTACTAGTTTTGTTCGATAACCCTCCACCAAGGCACTGGTGGTGTTTCATAATAAAAAAAACCCTGTGATATGACCATTACTATTATTGCCGGCCAAAGAGAACTTTATCTATGAATTTAATAATTGAATATGCAACTAATCTATTACATTGATAAGGTGAAAATTAATTTCAAATGGGTGTTTGGTTCAAATTTTTCCACTTGATCAATGTATAACCCTAAGTGTGGGCAAGAATTTCACTTTGGAAATACTAAGGCTAAATATAAGAGGAAAGGAACAATGATTCATTTTGGTACTCTAAATATCAAATAAAATTTTTTCTTGAAGTTGCTGGCAGCTGATCATCACTAATGATAGGGATTTCTGGGGTAGATTGATCAAGGGATTCAGTGTTGTTCTAAATGTCATTATTCCCCTAATCATACAGATTTTCTGATGCATTCTCCACTATAACATGGATATGGATTTCTAGTTTTCTCTTTGCATTATCATGAGTAAATATATTTTTCTTGGGAGTCCATCTGCTCTTAGGAGTCTTAGGCGGTTGTTGTGTAAATTATGTGATATGAAAATAAACAAGTTTTAAATAAAGTGCCAAAATTACTCACACAATACACAATTAAGCAAGTATACTTATCGTATAGCATAGAGTTCTAATGGCAAGTATTGAAGAACCTAAAAGAAAGGGGATAAGTAATATTATTCCCCATTCTTCTATTGTCTAGCCTAATAAACTAACAAAACAATGCATTTACAATAGACGGACATAGAGAATCAACGAAACCCCCCACAAGTTTAGCCATGAGAAAATCAAGTATCAAGAAAAAAGTAAAGGACATGTAATTAAAAAGAATCTCCTAAAATCTAGACAAATAATGAATTAACTATTAAGACAAACACTCCACAAAATATAAGTGGTATGGGTTTTCAATAATAAATTTCACACAATCTCAAGTTATATAATTCCTATCCCTAAGATCAATTAATGGATACCTCTATCACGTCAATTATCTAAAAGATGAATTAAATTCCCCCATTTACCAAAGGTAACCGGAAAGCTATAATACTCCTATCTCTAGTGATATAAAAACCGTTATTTCTTTCAACCTTCCTTGAGTTAATCAAAAGATAACAAACATTAAACCCATATTTGTGGTACTCAATCCCTAACCCCATCCCTTAAATTTATTACAGAAGAGCAACACAAACAATAGATTCAACACAATATAACCAAGCAATCAATTACTAGAATTGGGAATCAATTAATCAAAAGAGAAATTCAGTACAAAATCATAGTCTAGGTTTCATCTCTTCAAATACAATTAAAGAAATCAATACATATTGACAAAGGAAAACAAAGGCAATGGATAAAGATAACTCATAGACAAGCCACTATTCATCTTCAATCTTCTTTCGATTAATACTTAAATCTCTCATAGATCTTCTTTCTTGTGTGTAGGTGTTTCTCCTCCATCACTACAAGAGAAAAGCAATTTAGTGACAGTCAAATCCATCATTAGTCAAGTTTATCAACGGATTTTGACCATTGCAAAAACTAGCATCGCAAATAGTGACGGAATAAAAATCTGGTGCTAACAGCAACGAATTTTCAACAGAATATTATTAGCGATGGATTTTAGTGATGGCCATTTAATTAACGACATTATAATTAAATTTGTAATTAATTGTCATCACTAAATTCAATGAATTTTAAAAATTTTAAAAAATTTTAATTAGCTGCCCTGAACCGGCCTAACCGGCCCAAGTCGACGGAGAATTTTATGAGATTTGTCGAACGCAGGGCCCGAACCCACGCCTTTGCTTGGGGGAGCACGTGCTATACCAATAGGCTGTTGATTGGGGCTAAATGTACCTATATTTTAAGGGTCATTTATGTTGCTTTTATGTTCAAATAGCTATTTGTAACACCCCACCTTTTTACTTTCGGTTGGTTACTACCTATAATAGGATGAGAATTTATATCAACGGCCAGAACAAAAGTTGATTGGTGTATTGAGACGAACACTCTGGAGAAATAAAATTTTGTTGGGACTTGGATGTAATTATTGGATTTGTTTTATCCAAACCCTAAATTTTTGGAAGGCTATTAAGATTAAAAGAATAAGAATTTTAGGGTACTCTAGAAAGAGAAATTGATCAGTGCAATGAGGCGCACGTTTTGGTGCGAATTATGCTACCCGGGGTATCGGGGGCATTTTCGTCATTTTGACCGCGTTCGTGACTTTGACCGCAAATTGTACCAAGTAGAGAGGGAATTGGAGAATTTGAGTGTTACCAATAGATTCAGTGGAATTTTTGGAGTTGAATAGTGAAATAAAATATTTTTCCATTACGGACCCGATTTTGGTCATTTCTGAAGAAAATGAAAAATTACGGTTGGTAATGGGACGTGTGGCTTCTTATAATTGCTGGATGAAAATAAGCGTCGTTTATTGATTGGTTAATGAGGCCAAGTGTTTCTATTTGATTGGTTGTGATAAAAAAAAAAAAAAGGAAGAAGAAATAAAGAAGAATGGCCCACAAGAAATACACAAGGATGGCCCACAAGCATGAAAATTTTGACCAAGTTGGACCACCTTTTGACTTCATTTGACCAATCTTAATTAAGCTAATCTTGATTTGAGTAAGTTAATCAAGGTTGATTATGCATGGCCATGCAAGATTAGAAAATATCTATAATGTTCTAAGAGTTTCTACCTTTTTCTATAAATTTCTTTAAGGTTCTAGAGCACTCTAAAGTTTTCCATAAGTTTCTACAAGTGATGAGTCATCACCTAAAGCTTTCTAGAAATTGTGGTTAATCATTCCATGTGTACCAATTACATTTCAAAGCTTCTTATTCAAGAGTCCTACATAAGCCATGACAAAAGCATGTGATGTAAGGCATTACATAAGCAAAGCTTCCTATACAAGCCTTGTACCATCACTACTAGAAACTAGGCAATCAGCCACGGAAACTGGCGTAGGAGATCACCCACGGATCAGCCACAAAAATTTTAAAAAAATTGATTATATATTGATAAAAGATTTTCGTGGCTGATTCAGCCACGAATCAGCCACGAAAATATTTTTTCAATATATAATAAATATTTGATAAAAAATGTCGTGGTTGATTCGTGGGTAAATCAGACACGAATTAGCACGGATATTTTCGTGGCTGATCAGTTACGAATCAGCCACGAAAATCTTTTGTCAATATATAATCAATTTTTTTAAATTTTTTTGTGGCTGATTTGTAGGTGATCAGCCACGAAAATATCCGTGGCTGATTCGTGGCTGATTCACCCACGAAAAGCTTTTATCAAATATTAATTATATATTGATAAAAGATTTTGTGGCTGATTCGTGGGTGAATCAGCCACGAAACAGCCACGGACATTTTCGTAGTTGTTCACCTATGAATCAGCCACGAAAATCTTTTATCAATATATAATCAATTTTTTAAAAAATTTTCGTGGTTGATCCGTGGCAGATCAGTCACAAAATCAGCCAAGGATTTTTTTCATGGTTGATCTCCTACGAATCAGCCACGAAAATCTTTGATCAATATATATTTATAAATAAATATTTAAAAATATTTATATATAAATTAATATTTCTTTACATATAACTATTTATCTATAAATACATAAAAAATATTATATATATAAATATAAATATAAATATAATATATAATATTTTTAAATATAAATATTTATAAATATATATAAATAAATATTTATATATAAATAAAAATTCATATTTATTTTATATATTTTTAAAAATATTTATATATAAATATTTATAAATATAGATATATAGATAAATATTTATAAATATTTATCTATATAAATAAATATATTATATATATACATATGTATATATATACATACATACATACATACATACATACATACACACATATATCAATACATGCATATATTATATATATATATATATATATATATATATATGTGTGTGTGTGTGTGTGTGTGTGTGTGTGTGTATTTGAAAAAATTATTTGATAAAAATGATAAAATAATTAACAGTATATAAACTTTTAATTATATAAATATACAAAATAATTTATTATATTAAATAATATTGTTTTATAGTAAATTGAATATAATTGTTGTATTTTGTAATAGTATAAAGATTTGAAAAAAATACAAAATGAATGTTAGGAATGGTTTAAATGAAAAAAAAAAAAAAAAGAGACATGTCCAAGCAATTGGACATAGCCCAATTGGTTAAGTCTCAACTTCTCATATGTGAGGTCATGGGTTCAACTCTCAAAGGACTCAAAACATTCTTCAATTAATTTGAAGGTTACAATCAAGTGTGCTTGGTCCACGAAGTGGGTTGTGGACCACGAATTTTCAATAATTATTATTTATTAAATCAGCCACGGAAAAATTTCCGTGGCTGATGACTTTTTTTAATTAAAATAAAATTTAATTATGATTTATTAAATCAGCCACGGAATTTATTAATCAACCACGAAATATTCCCTGGCTAATCACCCACGAAAATAATTTCCGTGGCTGATTAATCAGCCACGACGATTTTAGCCACGAAAAAATTTCCGTGGCTGAGATCAATCAGCCACGAAATTTGGTCGATCAGCCACGGAATTTGCCGTGGGTGATCGGCCATTTTCCAGTAGTGCATCTATAAAAAGGCCATGAAGGCCAACTAAAATGGCTTTAGATAGCCAAAATTTTGGAGCAAACAAGAGAGAAAAGGGAGAAGAGAAAAGAAAAGGAAATAGAGAAGAAAGAGCGGGAGAAATCGAAAATAGAGAAGAGAGAAAGAGAGAGAGAAAAGCAAGAAGATGCTTGGACTGTCCAGCCTCCAAACGCAGCAAAGAAAAGGTAAAGATCTACCTTACTTGAAGTAAAGTTATTATATAAAGCATGGAGATCATTTTGGTATATATATTGTGAGAAGTTTATGTGTGATAGTTAGGTGAAGTTGTATGAAAGCTGTCCTTGTGTGCAGAAAATTCTGGGAGGTTTATGTTCAGTAAATATGTAATGTTTTTGGATTTGGACGAAGAAGGCATATATCTTTGTAGCTAAGGATCATAGAAACATTTTAGAACAAGTTTGACGTTAATCGGATTTACGGATCAAAAGTTATGGTGAAAATAGTAAAAGGTGCCAAATCAGTGACGGGATTTTTACTACTAGAACTTTGTGTGAAAAACCGAACAGAATGGACAATAGAATTGGTACTCCATGAATTGTAACTAGTAAAGGAATGTCTTAAGGATATTTTGCAATTGGTTTGACATCATTTGGATTTGTGGATTAAAAGTTATGCGGAAAACAAGTTAGGGTGTCAAACTGGAAAATTGCAGAATGTTAAGGAAAGAATGAATAGTGAAACTAAGTCAAAACTACTGAGGCTGTTTTTGCCCAGTACCGTGATGCTTGAACCAAAAACCTAAAAACGGCCTATACTGAATTAAATTTAAGTGTCTCACGGTCATTTTGGTATATCATGGAGCCAAATCGGAGCTGTAAATTAAAAGTTATGTGCAAAACAAAATGGTGTGTCAAACCAATAAAATTCCAGAAAAGTAGTCTGAAAATGAATGGACTTAAGGGTGATTAATTATGTGATTTTGGACAAAACAATTAGGGAAACATTCAGTGAATCCCTTGTTTATGAAGTGAGGAAGGATGTGGAAAAAGGAAAATGAAAGAATTGATCAACGATGGAAAAACAATGCGAACGAAAGTTGAACGTTTTTTCTTAAGCATCGGCTAACCGTCGGCCCCAATGGCTAAACGACGGTTGAACTTCGGCTAACCGTCGGGCACGTCGGCCGGACGTTGGCTACCCGACGGCTATTTTTTGGCCAAACACCAATTGACCCGAAAAAAATGTTTGGTGTAGGTTTAGCGACAAACAGCTAACGAAATGTCAAAAACGGTAGGAACGGGGGTTAGACGGTCGTGAACGGAATGAGAGGCTTAGGACGCGAGGTGAGTCCCATTGATTTCTAAACCTTTTTAAAGGCTAGCGTGCTTTGATTTTCTATGAAATGCTATGTTTTATGCCATTTTGGAAATCCTTGAATATGTTTAAGGTTTACATGGGCAACATTTGCTTTTATGGTATTTTGGACTCGAATAAATTTCATATTCAGCTTGGAAACCTTCCTGGATGTTTAAAACGCGAATTTTGTGAATTTAGTCCATTTCGGATTAAATATTTAGGATTTCTGAAAAATGGTAAATTTTGGAATCGGGTATTTCGAGAATAATCCAAGTATCCTTATTGGACTATTTTATGAAAACTCTTGGAACTCGGGTATTCGGTAAATGACCGAAATATCCTTATTGGAGCTTTTGTGAATATTTTTCAAATCGGGTAAGGGTAAAATGACCCAGATACCCTCAAAAAGTCTTTTGGAATCTGGCATGGGTGAAATGATCCGAATACCCTTGGAAAAATAACTTTTGTGATCAAGTACGGCCCCAGAAAATAAGAAATGTTTTGATTTGGAAATCCTGCGGGATCAGATAGCCCTCTGGCCTGATCAGTCAGATGGGGTTGGTATTGTTGCGTTGAGTACTCAACAGGGACTTTGATCTTTGTATTAGCCCATGTTAGAGATAGACGACCCCATGTAACCTGATCAGTTCTAGCGATTGTCTTACTCCAAACAGGGCGACAGGACATTGTGATGAGTCGTCCCTGGATAGCCGTTGTGAGCCCGGTAATTGCCTGTTGATTATGATTGGTGGGTTGTTCACATGTGACCGAGCGGGGACACTCGGTGTGTTCAACCCCTTGCCACCTCGATGGTGATTGACATCAGGATTGGGACCCTGGCTTATGGTAGCAAGTAAAAGATCCCTAAGTGCACAGTGAGGTACATTAGTACGCTGCTCACCCTTCCGGCATAACACGGGTGACGTGCTGTAATGCGCAGTCCCTGGCACAAGAGACCGTGTAGCCGAAGGCGAAGTTCTTTGAACTTTACACGCGGGTCGCACTTCTAGATGGGGAAGAACCCGCATTTATTGAATTGGGGGCCGTGTGTTTGAAAATTACTGTTTTTCGAACGTATATGATAAAATGACCTGAATTTATCAATTATTGCTATTTTCCCTGTTATATAATTTACTTCAACAAAGATTTTGAAAATTGACTATTTTTTAAGGGAAACACTGGCACACACTCGGGACTCACTAGGTGATTTTTCACTCACACGTGTCTTTTATCTTACTTTTTTTTGTAGGATCCGGAATTGGAAGAACCTACGGACAGAGGACGATACCACAGTGACAGCAGAATAGGTCCGGATATCTCCTCTTTGGACTTTATATACTCTGTTGATTATTCGTTATAAAGACCCCTTGTCTGGGTATCTGGATGGGGCAACACCCAATATTGGTATGCTTCCGCTGTTACCTTCAGTAGGGGTGTTACACTATTGATTCCCACTAAATTGCTCTCTTTTCTTGTGAAGTGATTTAATTGGTGAAATATAGATAAGATGGTGAAAAATGCCTAAAATTAGGCCAAACAGTGTTGAACAAAATAGGAAGGACCCAACGCCTGCTGATCCTCCTAAAATAGTGTCGATTGTTATTGTTCATCAAGAAGCATAATAGGAAGGACCCGGCACTGGCCATTCTGCCTAAACCGGTGCCGATTGTTACTGTTGATAAGGTGGCGAATGTTTTTTTCAAGTAAAATTTGGTAATTTAGATGGTTTGTTTTGGAAACTCTTTCAATCATGGAGAAGGACTCTTGTAGGCACTTTTTGGCAATTAGAACTCCTATAAATATAAGAGAAAAACATTGCCCAAAGTAGTTTTCAATTCTTCAATGTAATATTTTTAGAAAACTCCTAGAGAAACACCATAATTTAGGAGGATCAAGAAGAATTCTTAGAGAATAAGAGGAGGTTGCTAAAGAAGGTTTCAAGGAAGAAGAAGAAGAAGGCTTACTTCTCTGTGAGCGGGTTTTTTTTCTCTTCTTTGTAATTTGTTGACAATTTAAGTTTTAATTATTTAATTATATTTAGAGATTGTTCTTGGATTCATGACTTTGTATTGATTTTAGTTACTTGATCAATTTATTGTTATTCTTGATATTTGATTACTTATTTTATTTGGTGAGTTGATGAAGTTGATTTTCACTTTAATGGACTTGGGAAACGAAGTTAGATGTAATTCAATCTAAGTTAATTCTCTATTTGTTATCTTAACTAGATTGGGAAAGAAGGTTAAAAATTGAACTTAGGTAATCAAAAATTAGTTGATTCACCTAGAGTATAAGGTCTTGGCTAATTTCATGTTTATGAGGTATGACTTTAATGCATATTTTGGTTACTTTGGTTTGATTAGAAAATATACTAAATTAACTAGAAGATAGTGATTTCATGAATTGGGAAAGAAGTAAAGTCTATATCTATTCTTTCGTGGTGCTAAGATAATAATTAATTGGGAAAAGTGCTAATCAATCATTGTTATGTCTTTGAGGATTTCTATCTATTTACACGTCTTTTCTCCTTATTCTTTCTCCTTGATAATCCTTGTGACTTGTCTTGTATGGACTTTATCTATTATATAGTCTATTAGGCTAGTGTTTTGTTTATCTCTCTTATTTTATTGGCTAAACAATAAAGATTTGGGTAAAGTAAGGTGGGAGACTAAGTTCTCGTGGATTTGATACTTGCTATTCCCCGTACTATATGATAGGTACACTTGCCTGTATATGTGGTTTTAGTGGTTAGCATTTTAATTAAAGCTTGATTGATTGTGGACTTTGTTGATAATATTTTCTACACTACAAAACACACATCAAGTTTTTGGCACCGTTGTCGGGGATGGGGACTATTGAAAACACTCGAATCTTGTTAATTTAGCCTTTGTTGTATTTGTAAATATCACTAACTTTTATTTTTAGGTACTTTGTGAATATTTGTATTTTTTATATGATTTTGTTTTTGATTTGTTTGAATTTTTACTTGTTTTATTTTTCGATTTGATATTTGTTTTTCTCTGAGCACGAGGTTAAAATCATCATTATGGACAATCAACTATGGGGATACATGTGGCCATGGACACAAATTCAAAGGAGCCACAATGATGAGAATTTGGCAAATTTGCAAGCTCGTATTGATGCTTTTTGTGAGACGTCACTTGAAGCCTCAATGGAATCTTTTGTCGCCCTCACCAATTCATTCCTTAAGTATTAAGATAAATATTCCCAATGAATAATCCATCAAAGAACGCAACTAACCAAGTTGGTTGAAGATGCCACAAAAGCCTATACACTTGAACAAAAGGACCACCATGGAGAAGAGAGAGGATATGAGGAACAATTGCATAATGTAGTAGGGAAATTTTTTTATTCTATTCTATGCTCTCATATTTCTAATTTTTCTTTGTCACATAAATTTATAGGTACCTCTCAACTCACAGAGCCTAATGATGCCATTGATGATCTGTGGAATTTAACATGCCTCAAGGAGTTGAATTTTTCCATGATGTATCATAAAAAACCCTTGGATGATATTCACAACTCATACTATTCACCCTAATTTCAGGGAGGTAACTGAGTATGTGTGGGTGTGTTGAAAAGTAAGAATTTCTTGATTCTGTCTTTAAGACCTACATTACTAGGTTCGAATGGGCGTTTACATTGTAACAAATCTTTTGAAGGGAAAACATATTGATTTCAATGTTGAAGCATTCCTTAGATTTCATGTGCATTCGCATGTTGGAGAAAAAAGTTAAGGGATGCTAGAGAATGAGGTTTACGTGTTTTGCTTTGTTGAGAAAACTTGTTTTCATGAACATTCCATTTTTCAATACCCTCTTCTTTCTACATTCATCATGCCTATCTTCTACTCTGAGCTTTAATTTCTTTTACAAAAGTTTGATGAGGAAGCAAGATGAGTGGAAAGAGATTGTATTCTTGTTTTGTGTTTGGTTTTGTTAGGTGTTTGTTTCCCTCTAGTAATAAGGAAAATATTTTCCAACTTAAGTAGGGGGGAGTAAGTCGTGTCTTTATTTGTTTTCTTAGGATTTTTATTCATATATTTTTTTAGTTTGTTTTCTTCTATTTTAGTGTGTCTTTATTTTTTTTATTATTTTCTTTGTGCTTTTATTTATGTTTACTTTTATAGGTAGGAATAAAGTCTTCTTGGACTAACCATTTTCTCTATTTTCAATTTTGATATCTACTAGAGCTTATTGCACTTGGAGAGTATTGCTTCACCTTCTACCCCTTTATTATTTTTGGTCCCTTTGGAAATGCTTTTTTTTGTTAATTTTTGGCCAATAAGGACATTGTCCAGTTTAAGTGTAAGGGAGTGGTTTGGTAATATTCTTTGTCTAGGTTTTTTATCAATTATCTTGGTGTTTTCTTGGTATCGAGCTACACTAAGATAATTTTGTTGAAAATTTTAAAAATTTTGAAAGTTTGGAGATTTTGGAACTAAATTGAGTTTATTTGTCTATAATGGAATAATGATTTTCTTTTTAACTTTGGATATAGATTTGTCATTCATTATTGTTTGATTTTTATTTAGAAAGGTTAACTTGTGTATTAAGTTGAATTTTGCTAAGTCTTAAGGATTTAAGTTAAGCTTGATTATATTTAGTATTTGAGTTTTATTTTGTTATTTAAGTTTGAATATGGATGATATGATGAAATATGGGAAGAGTTGTTAACTAATTCCTGTATTATGGGTTTAAAGTTTACATGACTTTGAGTTGTG
Organism: Voacanga thouarsii; assembly: GCA_026120185.1. Taxonomy (NCBI): domain Eukaryota; kingdom Viridiplantae; phylum Streptophyta; class Magnoliopsida; order Gentianales; family Apocynaceae; genus Voacanga; species Voacanga thouarsii. Next base: position 2,576,361 of record JANUWF010001704.1, read on the forward strand.
AATAAGGAATGTGAAGAAATAAAAACAATGAGTGAAAAAAAAAATTCATTGTTAGATGAAAAAAATGCTTTTATCTTTGAAAGAAAGAAGACCTATTGCTGAAAAAGGGGTTAATATGGAGAAACGCAGCAAGTAGTGTTTAGTGCACTCTTTTGATGCCATCCCAAAGGTAAGAAGGCAAGGAAAGAAAGAAAAAGAAAAAAAATACTGAAAAATGATGATGATTATAAGGGGGCCAATACAGTGCGTGAAGAGAAATTCATTCACTTGAGGCTATTAATTCCCTAAGTCATTGAAAAAAAAAATAGTGGAGTGTTTCCTTATCTCATTACTTGAGTTGAGTAAATTTGTGTTTACAATGCTAGAATTAGTTAAATAGCTTAACTTATATGATTTATGTTATCTATAATTTTGCTTGAGGAGTAGGATGATTCTCTTGTACTAGATATAAGCTCGTTTAACTTAACTTTAATGGCCTTAAGATTATTTGATTTAATAAATGTGTTTACAAGGTTTTGAAAGGGTTAAGTGAATGATGAGTTTATGTTTGAGGTTGGAAGAAGATTATTACTTTATTATGGATAAATTTGCTAAGGAAACATTTGATGAATTGATTTAACTTGTTCATAAGCTATTGTTTAAGTGTTGTAATTCATATTTGCTTGAAGACAAGCAAAGCTTAAGTGTGGAGGAATGTGATAAGGGCTACATGTACCTATTTTTTGATGGTCATTTGTGTTGCTTTTATGTTCAAATAACTATAGATTCCGACTAAACTGCTATCTTTAGTTGTGAAGTGATTAAACAGGAGAAATATTGAAAAGATGGTAAAATGTAACACCCCTACTAAAGGTAACAGCGGAAGCATACCAATATTGGGTGTTGCCCCATCCAGATATCCAGACAAGGGGTCTTTATAACGAATAATCAACAGAGTATATAAGGTCCAAAGGGGAGACATCCGGACCTATTCTGCTGTCATTGTTGTATCGTCCTCTATCCGTAGGTTTTTCCAATTTCGGATCCTACAAAAAAAAGTAAGATAAACGACACGTGTGAGTGAAAAATCACCCAGTGAGTCCCGTGTGTGTGCCAGTGTTTCCCTTAAAAGAGAGTCGATTTTCAAAATCTTTGCTGAAGTAAATTATATAATAGGGAAAATAGCAATGATTGATAAATTCAGGTCATTTTATCATAAACGTTTGAAAAAACAGTAATTTTCAAACACACGGCCCCCAATTCAATAAATGCGGGTTCTTCCCCATCTAGAAGTACGACCCACGTGCAAAGTTCAAAGAACTTCGCCTTTGGCTACACGGTCCCTTGTGCTAGGGACTGCGCATTACAGCACGTCACCCGTGTAATGCCGGAAGGGTGAGCAACGTACCAATGTACCTCACCGTGCACTTAGGGATCTTTTACTTGCCACCATAAGCCAGGGGTCCCAATCCTGACGTCAATCACCATCGAGGTGGCAAGGGGTTGAACACACCAAGTGTCCCCGCTGGGTCTCCGTGAATAACCCACCAATCATAATCAACAGGCAATTTCCGGGCTCACAACGGCTAGCCAGGGACGACTCGTCACAATGTCCTGTCGCCCTGTTTGGAGTAAGAGAATCCCTAGAACTGATCAGGTTACTTGGGGTCGTCTATCTCTAACATGGGCTAGTACAAAGATCAAAGTCCATGTTGAGTACTCAACGCAACAACACCAACCCCATCTGACTGATCAGGCCAGAGGGTCATCAAATCCCGTAGGATATTCAAATCACAACATTTCTTATTATCTGGGGCCATACTTGATCACAAAAGTCATTTTCCAAGGGTATTCGGGTCATTTCACGCATGCCAGATTCTAAAAGACTTTTTGAGGGTATCTGGGTCATTTTACCTTTACCCGATTTGAAAAATATTCACAAAAGTTCCAATAAGGATATTTTGGTCATTTACCGAATACCCGAGTTCCAAGAGTTTTCATAAAATATTCCAAAAGGATATTTGGATTATTCTCCAAATACCCGATTCCAAAATTTACTATTTTTCAGAAATCCCAAATATTTAATCCGAAAAGGACTAAATTCACAAAATTATTGTTTTAAACATCTAGGAAGGTTTCCAAGCTGAATATGAAATTTATTCGAGTCCAAAATAGCACAAAAGCAAATGTCGCTCATGTAAACCTTAAACATATTCAAGGATTTTCAAAATGGAATAAAACATAGCATTTCATAGAAAATCAAAGCACACTAGCCTTTAAAAAAAGGTTTAGAAATCAATGGGACTCACCTCATATCCTAAGCCTCTCATTCCGTTCACGACTGTCTAACTTCCGTTCCTACCGTTTTTGACATTTCGTTAGTTGTTTGTCGCTAAACCTACACCAAACATTGTTTCCGGGTCAATTGGTGTTGGGCCAAAAAATAGCCGTCGGGTAGCCGACGTTGAGCCGACGTGCCCGACGGTTAGCCGACGTTCAACCGTCGTTTAGCCGTTGGGGCCGACGGTTAGCTGATGCTTAAGAAAAACGTTCAACTTTCGTTCGCATCGTTTTTCCATCCTTTGATCAATTCTTTCATTTTTATTTTTCCACATCCTTCCTCACTTCATAAAAAAGGGATTCACTTCATGTTTCCCTAATTGTTTTGTCCAAAATCACATAATTAATCACCGTTAAGTCCATTCATTTTCGGACTACTTTCTGGGATTTTCACTGGTTTGACACACCATTTTGTTTTGCACATAACATTCAATTTACAGCTCCGATTTGGCTCCATGATATACCAAAATGACCGCAAGACTCTTAAAATTAATTCAGTACGAGCCATTTTTAGGTTTCTGGTTCTGGTACCGCGATACTGGGCAAAAACAGCCTCAGTAGTTTTTGCCCAAGTTTCACTATTCATGTTTTCCTTATTATTCTGCAATTTTCCAGTTTGACACCATAACTTGTTTTGCCCATAAATTTTAATCCACAAATCCAAATGATGTCAAACCAATTGTAAAATATCCTTAAGATATTCCTTTACAAGTTCCAATTCATGGAATTCCAATTCTGTTGTCCATTTTGTTCAGTTTTGAACACAAATCCCCAGCAGTAAAATCCCGTTACTGATTTGGCACCTTTTACTATTTCCACCATAACTTTTGATTCGTAGATCCGATTAACCTAAAATTTGTTCTAAAATGTCTCTATGATCCTTAGATACAAGGACATATGCTTGATTTGTTAAAATCCAGAAACGTTACAGATTTACTGAACATAAAACCTCCTAGAATTTTCTGCACACAAGGACAGCTTTACACAACTTCACCTAACTAGTTTCCATAATTCACACACAACTTCTTACAATATATATATACTAAAATGATCTCCATGCTTTGTATAATAACTTTACTTCAAGTAAGGTAGATCCTTACCTTTTCTTTGCTACGTTTGGAGGCTGAACAATCCAAGCATCTTCTTGCTTTTCTCTCTCTCTTTCTCTCCTCTCTATTTCCAGTTTCTCCCTCTCTTCCTTCTCTATTTCCTTTTCTTTTCTCTTCTCTCTTTTCTCTCTTGTTGCTCCGAAATTCTGGCTATCTAAAGCCATTTTAGTTGGCCTTCATGGCCTATTTATAGATGTCCAAGAAGCTTACATAGGAAGCTTTGCTTAGGTAATGCCTTACATCACATGCTTTTGTCATAGCTTATGTAAAACTCTTAAGTAGGAAGCTTTGAAATGTAATTGCTACACTTGGAATGATGAATCACAATTTCTAGAAGGCTTTAGGGGATGACTCATCACTTGTAGAAACTTATGGAAAACTTTAGAGTACTCTAGAACCTTAAAGAAATTTATAGGAAAAAGGTAGAAACTCTTAGAACATTATAGATATTTTCTAATCTTGCATGGCCATGCATACTCAACCTTGATTAACTTGCTCAAATCAAGATTAGCTTAATTAAGCTTGGTCAAATGAAGTCAAAAAGGTGGTCCAACTTGGTCAAACTTTTCATGCTTTTGGGCCGTCCTTATGTATTTCTTGTGAACCATTCTTCTTTATTTCTTCTTCCTCTTTTTTTTTTTTTTTTTTTTTTTTTATCACAACCAATCAAATAGAAACACTTGGCCTCATTAACCAATTACTAAACAACACCTATTTTCATCCACCAATCATAAGAAGCTACACGTCCCATTTCCAACCTCAATTTTCTATTTTCTTCAAAAATGGCCAAAATCGGGTCCGTAATAGAAAAATATTATATTTCACTATTCAACTCCAAAAAATTCCATTGAATCCATTGGTAACACTTAAATTCTTCAATTCCCTCTCTACTTGGTCAAATTTGCAGTCAAAGTCGCGAGCGCGGTCAAAATGACGAAAATGCCCCCGATACCCCGGGTAGCATAATTCGCACCAAAACATGCGCCTCATTGCACTGATCAATTTCTCTTTCTAGAGTACCCTAAAATTCTTATTCTGTTAATCTTAATAGCCTTCCAAAAATTTAGGGTTCGAGTAAAACAAATCCAATCATTACATCCAGGTCCCGAAAAATTTTTATTTCTCCAGAGTGTTCGTCTCAATACACCGATCAACTTTTGTTCTGGCCGTTGATATAAATTCTCATCCTATTACAGGTAGTAACCAACCAAAAGTAAAAAGGTGGGGTGTTACATAAAAAATGACCAAAATTGAGCCAAACAATGTTGAATTGGTGCGGCCCATAGAGCTTAGCCGGCCAGGGGTCACTTCTAGAAGAACAGAGCAGAACAGAAGAGTTTCGAAAGTAAAGAAAAGACCTAGTGCCAGCTAGTCTACCTAAACCGGCGCCAGTTGTTACTGTTCATTAGAAAGCATAACACGAAGGACCCATTGCCAGTTGGTGTGCCTAAACCGCCATTGGTTGTTACTGTTCATAAGATGGCAAATTTTTCTTTTCAAGCAGAATTTGATAATTTCAGTTAGATTCTTTCGGGAACTCTTTCAACCAAGTAAAAGGACTCTTATAAGCACTTTTTGGCAATTAGAACTCCGATAAATACAAAAGAATAACATTGAACAAAGTAATTTTCAATTCTTCAATGTAATATCTTTAGAAAACTTGTAGAAAAATACCAAGATTTAGAAGGATCAAGAAGAATTCTTGGAGAAAAAGAGGAGGTTGCTCAAGAAGGTTTCATCGAAGAAGAAGAAGAAGAAGACTTACTTGTGTATGAGTAGTTTCTTTTTCTCTTCTTTGTAATTTGTTAACAATTCAAGTTTTAATTATTTAATTGTATTTAGTGGTTGTTCTTAGATTCATAACTTTGTATTGATTTTAGTTAGTTGATCAATTTATTGTTGTTTTTTGTATTTCATTACTTGTTTTATTTGGTGAGTTGAAGAAGTTAATTTTCACTCAAATGGACTGGGAAAACGAAGTTAAATGGAATTGAATCTAAATTAATTCTCCATTAGTTATCTTAGCTGGATTGAGAAAGAAAGTTAAGAATTAAACTTAGGTAATCAATTAGTTGACTTCTCCTAGAGTATAGGGTCATTAGATAATTTTATATTTATGAGGTATGAGTTTAATGCATTTTTTGGTTGCTTTGGTTTGATTGAGAAACCTGCTAAATTAACCAGAAGATAGTGATTTCATGTATTGAGAAAGAAGTGGAGTCTATATTTTATTCCTTCATAGTGCCAAGATGATAATTAATTGTGATAAGTGCTAATCAATCATTGTTATGCGTTTGAAAATTTCTATCTATTTATATGTCTTTTCTCCGTATTCTTACTCCTTGATAATTCTTGTGACTTATCTTATGTGAAATTGATCTATTCTCTAGTGTATTATGTTAGTGATCTATTTATCTCTTCTTATTTTATTTGTTGAACAATAAAGATTTCGGTAAAGTAAGGTGGGAGCCTAAATTCTTGTGGATTCTATACTTGTTATTCCCTATACTATATGATGGGTATACTTGCCCGTATGTGTGGTTTTAGTGGTTAGCATTTTAAGTAAAGCTTGATTGATTGTGGACTTTGTTGATAATATTTTCTACACTAAAAAACACGCATTAGATGTTGATGTTCTTATGATTTTTTGTTCTTTATATTATTTATATAGTTTTTTTTTTTTGCAGATTAGTGACGGCTTAGCAAGGGATTTGCGACAAATCAGTGGTAGGCCAATTTACCATCACTAATTCCTCGCTAATTAGCAACGGATTAGTGATGACATTTTAGCAATTGTTTAGTATTAATATATAATTACACATGCCGTAACTAATCCCTCACTAATTAGCGAAGGATAATCTATCATCACTAATCCCTAGCTAATTAGTGATAGATTAGTGATGGTATTGTAGTAATTGTTTAATATTAATGTTAATTATATATACCATAACTAATCTCTTGCTAATTAGCAAGAGATTATCGATCGTCGCTAATCCTTTGCTAATTAGTGATGGTAATTTAACAATTATTTATTATTAATATTTAATTATGCATGCCATAGCTAATCCCTCGCTAATTAACGAGGGATTATTGACCTTAGCTAATCCCTTGCTAATTAGTAACGGCATTTTAATAATTGTTTAGTATTAATGTTTAATTACTTGTGCCGTCGCTAATCCATCACTAATTAGCGAGGGATTAGTAACAGATAACTGACAAATCTTATAAAAATAAATTTAAGTCAGAAATTTTGTTTCTCATTACTGTTCTATCGCAAATTTAGCCCTTGCAAATTTCCGTTGCTAATAAAAAATTTTCTTGTAGTGCATGTTGGCTGCCTCTTTTAGCTCCATTATGTTCTATTTATAGTCCCCCAAAGCCCTAAAAAACATTATTAAATTAGATTAGATATTGGTTTTACGACACTCTGGGGCGTTACATAAGTTGAGATACGTGGCATTGCTTTTCCCTTATTTTATTTTGTTTCGCGATTTGGGTGGCACTACTTATACTAGCTTGAACAGCGCTATTTACTTCCAGTAAATCTAGCTTGTTGACTTCTGAAATTGAGTGGCATTCCTTATTGTCAACCAGGCGGTGCCGCTTGTATTGTAGCAGCTTCTTATATTTTCTAACTCTTTTCATTCTTATTATTTATCAATTCATGACTTCTACACAAAACAGTTTGAAAATATGGGGATGAGTAGGGATGAGTAGTCATTTAAGCTATGTTTTACAACAATTAGAGTATAATTTACATAAATAATGTATATAATTAGCACTCATCACCTTGTTGCTCTTAAGCTTTTTATTGTCCTCAAGAAAATCACAATTATTCACAAACAAGCAAATACTTTGAAAGCAAAGTGAATGACTTTAATCATAACATATTGGTAAAATAACAAGAATGAGTCTGCATATGTACAAATAAAGCCAACATGGTAGAGACATTATTCCTCCCTCTACCTTAGAATTCAACCCAACACCTATGTATCCAAGTCAATCTTATGTAAATGTATATATTAAGTAAGACACAATCAAGGCTATCAAAATCAAATTAAGCAAGTTTGTACCAATCTATTGTGATCCACTCTACCCCTTGAGTTAAGAATATAAACAATGTGATTTATATAAGTTAGGATTAACTAGGTAACTCCAATCTCGTGCCTTGCAACCATTACAAATATTACAATTGTTACATTATATTACATTTCAATGTTACAGCTTTACATTTCAACTTGGAATAGTAAAGTAGGAGCCTCTCATTTTTTATCATTTTTTTACAAGGAAATGTATTTATAATGACTTAACTTGAGTACTTTTTGTCTTTTATCATCCTTTGCATTTTATCCTTTTTGTTGCTTCTTTTTTTTTTTCACATGTTGTTTTTCATCGTAAGACATGCTCTTTACATTCCTAGAGTCTTTTTTCTCCTCACTTCAGTTAGTGTATTGAGAAACTTGCCTCTACTACATACTTTTATATTGGAGTACATAATATACAAATGGAGATGCACACATAATACAACAACATAACAAAAAAATTAATAAGGGATCCCACAAAACCAGAGATAAGAAAAAAAAAAAAAAATCCACACTCTATATTTCATCACACCATTCTCATCCATTATCAAAGAATCAAGCCTCACAATATTTTCAAAGGCATAAATAAGGTTAAACTCACTTCACAAGACATAGCCTTTGTCATGCCTATATACAAATGTACATAAAACAAACTCTTCTAAAAAAGGTTTTAGGCAAACTTTTCAAGAAAAAAGAAAAAGAAAAATAATACCTCCATCAAACTAACAAATGTTCACATATATAACAAAAAGCCTTGAAAACTAACCCAAAAATGCGAAAAATTTCCAACCCAAATAGAAACGCAAGGATTTTATCCTAATATTTGAGAAAATACCCAAAATATTAATACAAACTTACAAAGACGTATTATTTAACCCCTCCCCACACTTAAATGGGATAACATTCTCATTGGCCAAAATTCCTTAATACAAGTATATCCATATGAAAGAAAATAAGAATATAGGAGGATAAGGTCGACAATACTTGCCAAATGTTTGAAAGCTCCTCGTCCAAAACATGTCTGCTACAAAATTTTGATGAAGAGAGAGAGGCTTCTATGTCCAAGAGAAGATTAAAAACTACAAAAACAAAAATGAAACATGAATAAAAATTTTAACAAGAAAATAACAAAATGAACCATAAGAAAATAAAACAAAACAAAGTAAAATAACTATCAAAGAAAATCAGAAGAAAGGAAATAGAGCTGCTCTCTCTCTCTCTCTCTCTCTCTCTCTCTCTCTCTTTGAAAAACCAAACTGAATAGTGCCGGTTCAAAGGTAATAATTGGTGTTGGTTACTCCCAGTATCTCAGGGGGGTTGTTATTCTGCAAATAAGTGGCACCAGTAGAAATGAACTAAGTTGCGCCATTTATCCAATATCTGCAAACAAAAACAAACACAATAGTATACCAAGTCCAAAGAGATGACAACAAGAAGGATACAAACAAAAACAACACAAAGAAAGCAATAATACATGAAGAAAACAATACAAAATAAAAAATAAATAACAAGGATACAAAGAGTTAATACAACATAATCAAATTAAATAATACCACCAAGACAAAAAACATTCACTAATATCAATACTTATAACAACATTAATCACCATACACTAATATATGCACACAAACATTATTAGCAAACCATAAAATCAACTAATATAAACAAAATCAAAACATATATTAGTACCAAGAACCACACTAATACCAATACAACAATATAGCAAAACAAATGACTAAATCAACATTTTCACTAGGGATACACTAAATCAATATATAGGCTAATATACTATCATAAATAAATACACCACTACAGGAAAAATTATGATTTGCAATGGCTGCATGACCATTGTTAATTTGTGGCAGGACAACGTCGGCAATAAAAAGAGCAACAAGGTTTGACTAGCTATTGCAAAACCATCGCTAATTACTATAGATTTGCAATGACTATCGCAAAACCCTCACTAACTACAACAGATTTACCCTCCTAAATTAGCGACAGTTTAGCAATGGAATTTTGTAATTATACCTTAAAATAAAAAAAATTGAATAAGCATTGCAAAACCCTCTCATATAAATAAATATATATATATATATATAAAGCACATATTATGTATCTAATAAAATCTTAAATATAGTATAGATATGTACTATACTATATCTAATATCTAAAGTTTGGATATGAGTTTTTACTTTATTTAATTGAATAGTAGAATGCGTGAAAAGACATTATTAAGTGGAACATATTTAAATGTATATTTTTTATATATAATATAAATCTAATCTATTAATAAATATAATATATAAAATAATAGAATTTATTAACATTCTATATAATATAATATAGTATATAATTAATATAAGGTGAAAATAAACACAAGAATTCACATAGCCTAGTGGTGGAGCACACGCTCCCCCACAACAAAGATGTGGGTTCAAGCCATGTGTCCAACAACAATTTTAACAACCGAGGAAGATTAGGATGACCTTTTGGATCGGTTCTGGGCCGAGTTAGGGTCGGCTGTGCGGAGCCGAGTCGGGTCTTGCTATTAGGCCGGGTTGCTAAAATTCCATCGCAAAACCATCGCAAACTTAATTTCTTACTTACGATGCCACAAATTAATTTTTTTTAAAAAAAATTTAAAGTTCGGCGATCATCACTAATCTATCGCTAAACCGTCGCAAACATAATTATAAACTTACTTATAGTATCATTAATTAAATGGTCATCGCTAAATTAATTATAAACTTAATTTTAATGTCAATAATTAAATGGTCGTCACAAATTTGTCACTAAAAATAATCCGTTGCAAAGCCGTCGCAAATAGCGATGCCCTTTTTAGGTATGGCCAAAAACCGTCACAAACATCATTTGCAATGGTAGTTACAAATCATCTAAGTACAACAAGAAATTATATTGAAAAATACCTATATATACAAATACTAAAAGTATGTATAGCCATGGCTAGATTAATAACTAAATCAATATAACAAGATAACATAATCTTACCAACTAACTATATACAATTATGTACATATATTAATTAGTTCTTTACAAATATATATACAAGTATTTACATATAATGGTTAGTAATATTCACAAATATGTACATGGCTAAATCAATAGAATTCAAACTTTCCTGATATTACCCTACAATCCCCGGCAACGACGCCAAAAACTTGTTCTGTAAATTATGTAGTATGAAAATAAATAAGTTTTAAATAAAATGCCAAAATTACTCACAGAACATACAATTAGGATATTATACCTATTGTGTAGCATAAAGTTCTAATAGTAAATACTGAAGAACCAAAGGAAAGGGGATATGTGCCATTATTCCCTCTTCTTTTATTGTCTAAACTAATAAAAATATGTATCTACAATGGAGGAACATAGAGAACCAACACAACCTCCTACAAGATTGGCCATGAGAAAGTCAAGGATAAAGAGAAAAAAAGAAAGGATATTCAATTAAAAAGAATTCCCCCCTAAAACTATGTAGGATTTCTATCATGCATAATCAGATTAAGCGCAGCGGAAAACAACAAGAAATCCAAGCCATGGATCACGGATTTGCAAAAGAAACGGGAAAAAGGAGAAGATTGCGTTTATTACCTCATGAAGCCGAAATTCAAAAAAATTTCAGAAACAAGAACGCAGGCGCGATCCAGATTATCCAAAACCGTTCACTGCAGCTCAACTGAAGTCCAAGAAAGAACTCCCTCTAATGATAATCCACACAAGGTTGAATGCTCACAATCTCACAATTCTGTGCTAGTAGAATTCGGGAGGCTAGGGTTTTGATCAAGAAAAGAGACGGCTAGGGTTTGATCAAGAGAGAGGCAGAGAAACGGTTTCTCTGTTATTGCGTGAATAGTCTGTCTCAAACCCTAAGGAAACCGTTTCCTTATATTTATAGATTTATAATTACCATAAATTATAACTTAGTCCTTCAACGTCCAATTGTCAACAAATTGGTCCTTGAAGTTTACTTAATTACAATTAGGTCCCATGAATTATAACAAACTTATAATTCACCTATAAATATATTCTCTTCTCTTAATTAACCCCACAATATTATCAAATAATATATTTGAGCATTCAAACCTTTATTGTGTGTGACCCATTAGGTTTCCTGGTCTTATTGGTAGCATAATATCATAATATGAATTAATTATAACAATATTAGAATTAATAATCCTTAATAAAATAAAGGATTAAATTTATTAATTCTCTAATTAATAAATTCATATTTAGCATATCAAGAGCGACATCTAGCAATGACTCTTGACCACCCAAAAGTCCAGAAAGTCAAGTGGCTTGACATGAACCTTTCAATAGCAAATTATCAGTGCAATAAACTCCTTTCAACATACAATATCTCATTTGGTCTAGAGCATGGAATTAGTGCCAACTCCCTCCAGAATATTATTAATTCTGGCCCGAATATTTTAGTACTTGTTCAAGAAATCCATTACTCGATATGTGTATCAATTGAAACCATTTCCATCATATAGTCGCCTTGGCCAAGGACTTCATGAGTAATGATTTTTACAAGTGGCCTTGAGATATACTCTCCTACTATTAGGAGTGGTGAATCCTTTATTGACCCTCTCAACTACTTTCGTTTACTTTACGTTATACCCAATATCCATCCCATAGACGGTCCTAGATAAGACTCCAAAGATTAGAATCCAAGTACAACGCTCGATAAACAAAGTACCTTGGAGATCTCAAGTCTAAGGATACTTGCACACTTGCTATAATGAGATTCTATCACTGGCACTAAATAGTTATCCAAGTGATTATCTCGTAGCTAGGTCATCCAATGAACTTGTTTCAAAACAAGCATCCACACGTTAATCCTGAGTATCCCAATACCAACGGATATGAGAACCACCGCTTGATCCAATCAAGAGATATAACATGTGCCAGTCTTGACGTATTAAAATGTCCCATCTTATTAATACTATGACTGGGGATTATTTAAGTATAAACACTGCATAGTGTAGTAGGAATCTCACATCATGATTTTCTTAACACTGTATTGTACTAGGGACTTTATGTAACGGTTTGTACACATATTTAGATATAACAGTCAAACTGAAAGATAAAGAATGCCTCTTATTAATTTAATATGCAATATACATTGTACAAGTGATTGCCTCTAGGGCACAACACTAACAAACTAGACAAATAATGAATTAACTCTTATGACAATTAATCCCCAAAATAACACCAGTATGCATTTTCAATAATAACTTCTACTCTCTTTTAATTTATGGAATTTCTATCTCTAAGATTAATTAATGGATATTCCTAAAAATCATTGCTGAATTAGATCAAAAGTTTGTTTTGCGACTCTAAGCGGTGCCACTTAAGTTGAGATAAGCTCTACTACTTATCTTTTATTTTACTTTATTTAGTGATCCGAGCAGAACCACTGGCACAAGCTTGAATGGCGCCATTTACTTCCAGTAAATCCAACTTCTTGGCTTTTGAAATTAAGTGGCATGCTTATTGTGAACCAGGCGGCACTGCTTATAATCTAGTGGCTTTTTCTTATCTTTTCTACCTTTTTTTAATCTTATTCTTCATCAAATAATTATTCATGACTTCTACACAAAACAATGCAGAAATGTGAGATGAGTAGTCATTTCAGCTAAGTTTTACAACAACTAGAGTATAGTTTACATAAAAAATATGTACATGATGAGCACTCATCAACGGTAGATTTAGTTGGACCCTAGCTGGTGGCTAAGCTCCTATTTAGCCAATTTTTAGATTTGATCAATGTGTTCTATAGGCTTTATAGGATTATGTCCTATGCGTTGACACTTAGTGCAAAACTTAAGCAAATCCTCATAGGGCATTACCTAAAAAAAGCTATTAGTTTCATCTCCCGACTAGATTCTCTTTGTCATTGGCTCCAACAAATTGATTTCGACATAGACCCTTGTAGTGCTTGGTCTTGTGAGATTCACTGTAGCATCGTCAATCTTTAAAGGCTGACCAACTCAGAAGTAATGGCATACAAAATATGCTTTTAAAAAAAATGCTATGGTAGATTTTTGAATGATATCCATAGAAGAATAACATATGGACTCTCCGCAACGAAAAAATCTATTGTCCATTTTAATACACACATTGGGAACCCTTGCAAATTCCCTTGGCTTTTCAACCAAAGACTAAAAAATTCCTCCTGTAAAAGTGGTTGGATAAGTATGATCTCTAATCAAGATGACCAATGGTGATTGATCCTTTAAGCCCAATTGTTAGGAATTTCTTTCTCATAACCTCAAGCGCTAGACGTCCATTTGAAAATCTGTCCACAAGGGCAAAAATGAATGGTTGAGCAAGCTCTAAAATTTTGGACTTTGAGACCAAAAGAGCAGACTCACCTTTGTAAGATGATATAGTCTTAATGGGATACTGTGCTACACAGAAAGAGAACAAAGATGCAAAAGATTTCCTCCACCATCCAGCCTCACTTGAAAGGGGAGAATCTAGTGGTTCAGGTGGTAGAGCCACCACGGGGCTGCCGTAACTTTTGAATTATAGATAACATAAAAACAGTTAGAGAAAGAATAGGAGATATTAGATTTGTTACTTTAGTGTAGAAAATTTTATCAACAAAGTTCATAATCAATCAAATTTTAATTAAAATGCTAATCACTAAAACCACACATACGGGCAAGTATACCCATCATATATTATAGGGAGTAGTAAGTATCAAATCCAAAAGAACTTAGGCTCCTACCTTACTTTACTCAAATCTTTATTGTTTAGTCAACAAAATAAAAAAATAGAATACATAACCAACTAACCTAATATACTAGGGAATAAATCAAGTCCACATAAGAAAAGTCATAAGGATAATTAAAGAGTGAAAATAAGGAGAAAAGACATGTAATGAAGAAATATCTCAGTTCTATGACAAGTGAAAAAAGTATCTTTCAACCAATTGATTCTCAATCCCAAAATACCAATATAAGTTTCAAAAGCAAATTCCAATCATTTCTCAAGTCAAAAAATTCATATTCTTAATCTAATTAAAGGGTATATTTACCTCCCTAATTAAAACTAAGAAGCATTAAGAACAACTCAATTAAACAATTAATATCCCTACACTCTAGGCAACAATAACGTCTTTTGGAAGAAATAATACCTATCTACTCTAAGCAATATCAATCTCTCTTTGAATACCAAGTCTTTCCCATAACTTTGTTTCCTAAGTCCATTAAAAGATTACAAGATAGTGAATTAATTAGTCCGAAATAATTAATTCAACTCATAAAATCAAGTAATCAAATACTTAGAATTGGAATTCAACAAGTCTAGAATTAAGGGAGTAGATCAGGACTGAGCAGACCACGTTGAGAGCTAAGGTTACACAGCTATAGACTAAAAAAAAATAGCCTTTGGTGACAAAATATTTTCCTAGCTAAAATTCTATTTTTCCTCGCTGAAGCCCTTTCGTGAGGAAAAAAAATTTGTTACCTGTTCGTCGCTAAAGCACCGTCGCAAAAGCACACTAAAGCTCCAATTTTTGGCTAGGAAAAATGTTGTCATAAAAACCATACAATTTTTGTCACCAAAACTATCGTTTTGTTGCTGATAATAATGTTTTCGCGACAAAAGATTTGTCACTAAGGGGCCAATTTTATTTCACAAATTCGTAAAAATATTTTTTAAAATTTTTTGGAAGAAAACTTTGTTACAAATAACCATCAATGGCGATAAATTTTTTTTCCATTGGTGAGGAAAGTTTACTAGCCAAAAGTCATATTCTTTTTTCCTCACCAAAAAGCTCTTAGTAGAAACTTTCACTCTTTAGTGAGGAAAGCTTCCTAGTCAAGAGTCATGCTCTTTGGTGAGGAAAGTTCCTTGCCAAAGAGGTGGAATTTTCTTGCCAAAGTGCCTTTTTAGCTAGGAAAAGTTTCCTCGCCAAGAGCTTTTTGCCAAGGAAAAATGGTCATTACGAATTGTAAAAAATAAAGATTTTTGAATTTTTTTTCCAGAATTCGTGCACGCACCACACCTTTTTGCACATTGTACTACTTCTTATTGCATGGTCCACACGCACCCACCACACCTTATTACACCATCCCAATTTTGCGAGATTCGAAAGGAGAGATTCGAACCCTAGTTTGGCAGTCTGGTAGAGTGCAACCTATTGCATATTTAGAGGATTCAATTGAGGGCCATAAGTTGGAAAAATTTGAGGAAATTGAAAAGAACAGTTTGGGAATGATGAAGTTATCCATTAAGAAACCACCGGAATTGGACTTGAAAGACCTCCTCAAGCACTTGGAATATGCATTTTTGATAAAAAGTGAAAAACTACCCATGATCGTTGCAAAAGACCTTACTTGTGAACAAAAGACAAATTTGGTAAGTCTATTAGGAAAATATATAAAGGAATCATTGTATGAAAAATCACGAATATTAAGGGAATTAGCTCTTCCTTTTGTACTCACAAAATCTTATTGGAAGAATGAGCCAAACTCGCAGTACAACCCCAATGTAGGTTGAACCTAAACTTGAGTGATGTGATAAAAGGTGAGGTGATTAAACTATTAGATTCTGACATCATTTACCCTATTTCTAATAGTATTTGGGTTAGTCCAACACAAGTGGTATGAAAGAAAGGAGGAATGAATGTGAGATCTAATGAAAAAAATGAGTTGATCCCAATGAGATTGGTAACCAGTTGGGGGGTTTGTATTGATTATAGAAAATTGAATGAGGTAACTAGGAAGGACCATTTTTCTCTCCCTTTCATTGACCACGTGTTAGAAAAGTTAGTCGGGTATGAGTTTTATTGCTTTTTAGAAGGTTTTTTCGGATACTCTCAAATTCCCATAGAACCAGAAGATCAAGAGAAGACTACATTTACATGCCCTTTTGGTAGTTTTGTGTATCGATGTATACTTTTTGGTCTTTGCAATGGTCTCAAAATATTCCAACGGTGTATGATGGCTATTTTTGAAAGGTTTATGGGAGACATCATAGAGGTATTTATGGATGATTTTTCTATTTTTGATTATTATTTTGATTTGTGTTTGGAAATTTTGGAAAAGGTACTTCAACAGTGTGAAGAGACCAACCTCATGTTTAATTGGGAAAAATGCCACTTCATAGTACAAGAAGGTATAGTATTGGTACACAAAATTTCAAGGAAAAGTATTGAGATTGATGAGGCCAAGATTGAGGCAATTGAGAAACTTTTTCCTTCAACTTCCATGAAGGCTATTCGAAGTTTTCTTGGTTATGCAGGTTTTTATAGGAGGTTTATCTTGGATTTCTCAAAGATTTCTAAACCCCTTACTTCTTTGTTTGAAAAAGATGTTATTTTTTATTTTGATGAAAAATGTCTCAATAATTTCAATGTGCTTAGAACGAAATTTATCAATTCTCCTATTTTAATTGCACCGGATTGGTTTCTTCTTTTTGAATTAATGTGTGATGCAAGTGATTATGCAGTGGGCACAGTACTTGGACTAAGGAAAAATAAGCACTTAGAACCAATTTACTATGCAAGCAAAACTCTTACGGTGGCACAAGAGAACTACATTGTTGGATATCTCACGCGTATCATATACGGCACAATGGAAAAATAAGAACGAGATACCATCCTAGGATCTGCATATGTGTGGAAAACAAGACATATATATAGTAAACGAAGAAACAAAGATAACAACTTTTACCTTTCTTTGATTGTGTGGAAAACAAAACTTTCCTTCTTCAAGTATGATAATTGTGGTGCGATCCAGCAATCCTCTTGAAGAATCTCCACGAGAGTTGAATGTCCAAACACTATAATCATAGTGTGTGATTATCTCTAATAGTAATCCACACAGAGGATACACTCAAGCACCAAGATTTTCTGTGCTAACAGAAAACAACAATAGTGGCTGGGGTTTTTCTTGCTCATCTTCTTCTTCAAAAAACCAGAGAATGAAGAAGAAGAAGACCCTTGGTGTTTTCTTGGAGAGACACACGAAAATTGAGAGAGTGTAAAGAGTAGAGAACAAAAGACCATATCATATATCCACTTGTGTGCCCTTTGGTTTTTGTAGAATTGGATCATATGACCTTTGGTTTTCATGTTTTGTTTTTCTTGTGTGACCATTGAAGTCACACGAAAAGCTTAACAATAAAACCACTTTGGTTATATCTCATATAACCAAAAGCCTTTACAAAAACCACATCTGAGAATTCCAAATAATTCTCCAATTGCAATTGGAACTCATCAAGCTCTCAGAATTACAAATTGGCCCATCAAGTATAACTAATTATAATTTGGCCACATCAACTTCTCTTTCTCGTAATAAACCCCACTATGTTATCAAATAACATCTTGAGTATATATTCCTCTTTTGTGTGTGACCTATTAGGTTTCCCAGTCAATTGGTAGCAAACATGAATTAATCCAAACGTCTTTGAGATTAATAATCCATAATTAATTAGAATTAATCCTATTAATTCTAATCAGGATTAGTTTATTAATTCATCAATTAATAAACCCATATTCCCAGATCATGAGCGGTATCTAGCAACACAACATGACCACCCAAGAGTCCAGGAAGTCAAGTGGCTTGACATGAACCCTTCAATAACAAATTATAGTGCAATTAACTCCTTTCACCATACAATATCTTATTCGGTCTGGAGTACGGAACTAGTGCCAACTCCTTTCAGAATATATATTAATTCCGGTCCGAATATAATTATACTTGTACCAGAAACCCACTATTCTCAATGTGTCCCAATTGGAACCCTTTCCAATTCACATACGCCTTGGCCAAGGGCTTATGAGTAGTAATTTCTACAAGTAACCGTGAGATATTCGCCCCTACTATTAGGAGTGGTGAATCCTTTATTAATCCTCTCAACTACTTTCATTTACCTCACAATGTACCCAATATCTATCTCATAAGTGGCCCTTGATCAAGCTCCAAAGATTGAAATCAGCGCACAAGGCTTAGCAAACAAAGTACCTTAGAGATCTCAAGTCTAAGGATACTTGCACGTTTGCTATATTGAGATTACATCACTGGCACTAAATAGTTATCCATGTGATTATCTCATAGCTAAATCATCCAATGAACTTGTTCCCCTAACAAGTATCTATATGTTAACTTTGAGTATTCCAATACTCATGGATATGAGAACCACCGCCTGATCAAGATCAGGAAGTCTTAACACATGCTAGTTTTAACGTATTAATGATGTCATGTCTCATTAATACTATGACTAGGGACTATTTATGTACTAACACTATACAGTGTAATAGGAATCTCATATCATGATCTCTATCATGATTTCCTTAACACAGTGTCGTACTAAGGATTTTATCCAATAGTTATATTACTCAAAAGTAATCAAAAGAAACTATAAGATAAATAATACCTTTTATGAAATAAAATATGTCATATACAACGTACAAGTGATTGCGTCTAGGGCACAACACTAACAAACTTCATGGACTATTTAAGACTTACGATGAGTATACTTGCTCTATGTGTATTTTGAGATTAATATTTTAATTAAAACTTGACTAAGGAATGGATTCGAATTGAATGATTTTTACACACCTAAAATTTACGCATCAAGTTTTTAACACTATTGTCGGGGAACAATATCACGAAAAGCTTAGATTTTGTTAATTTAACCATGTTTATATGTCTAAATATGTGCATATTAATAGATGTTCCTTGTATGAGTAGGTGCTATATTTTGTTTTCTTGTATATTTGTAATTTAATGTCCCTCCGTGTTGTATTTTTCTCTAACCAAACTTGTGATCATGCACCTTAACTAACTAACATGATTTCATATTATAATGTGTATACATAATACTAACAAATTATTTTATATAGGTAAGATGGCCAATTAAAGCATTGGACGGTATCCTATCATATCTCAAGGGATGACATCTCAACCATCCAACTCTATTACCTTAGAAGGAGTATTGGGCAAATTTGCCACCCATGTAACTAACCATATTTAGGAAATAGATGACACATTAGCAAAGTTTGAGAACATGAATAGAAATATGAAAAGATAAATTTGGTTTTTGACAGATTTATTGATAAAGTCACCATTAGGGGTAGAAGTACAACATGATTTAGCTGCCATTACATTACGAAGTGGTAAGGAGCGGCCCGATCCTAGCACGAAACCAGTATCATCTAAAGAAGATGGGCTGGAACCAACCCCACTTGTTGAACCTTTTGAAAAAAAAACTAAAAAAAATAGATTTTCAGCCACCAGTACCTTACCCCACTTGCACATACAAAGCAAGAAAAGATGCACAATTTGATAAGCTTTTTAAAATATTTAAACAACTGCACATAAACATTCCACTTAGCGAGGCCTTGGTGCACATGCCCAAATATGCAAAATTTCTCAAAATCATGCTTGTGAACAAAAGAAGATCAAAGGAATTATTTGCTGTGGTTTTAAATGAAGAATGCTCAGATATCTTGCAGGACCAATGGACTTTGTCATGAAAAGAAAGTGATCTAGGGAATTTTTCTATTCCTTGTCTTGTTGGTACTCTTACGTTTTGCAATGCATTAGCTGACCTAGGTACTAGTATTAATCTTTTACTATATAATACTTTCAAAAAGCTAGGCCTAGGTGAATCCAAGCCCACTAGGATGAGTATTCAACTTGCGGATATATCTATTAAATACCTTAGGGGAATAATTGAAGATTTCTTAGTTAAAGTGGATAAATTCATATTCCCTGTGAATTTTGTTATTCTTGACAGGGATGAAGATTCTAAAGTCCCTTTAATCTTAGATCGACCTTTTCTAGCTACGGCCAAAGCATTAATTGATGTTCATGGGAGAAAGTTAACACTTAGGGTCGGGGATGAAGAAGTCATTATCACAATTCATAAAAGCATGCAACATCCTATTTCTCATGATGATTCTTGTTTAAGGATTGATATTCTTGATGAATCTATCCTTGACTTTGTGCAAAAATCATTTGTCCAAAGCTACAAAAAACAATCCATTACATATTTAGAGAATTCAATTGAGGGCTATAAGTTTGATAAATTTAAGGAAATTGAAAAGATCAGTTTGGGAAGGATGAAGTTATCCATTGAGGAACCACCAGAATTGGACTTAAAAGACCTCCCCAAGCACTTGGAATATGCTATTTTTTTGCGAAAGGTGAAAAACTACCCGTGATCATTACAAAAGACCTTACTTGTGAATAAAAGACTAAATTGGTAAGTCTATTGGGAAAATATAAGGGAGTCATTGCTTGAAAAATCATGGATATTAAGGGGATGAGGTCTTCTTTTTGTACTCACAAAATCCTGTTGGAAGAAGGAGCCAAATCCTTAGTACAATCCTAACGTAGGTTGAACCTAAACATGAGTGATCTAGTAAAAGGTGAGGTGATTAAACTCTTAAATTTCGGCATCATTTACCTTATTTCCGATAGTATTTGGGTTAGTCTAACACAAGTGATACCAAAGAAGGAAGAAATAACTGTGAGCCCTAATGAAAAAAATGAGTTGATCCCAATGAGATTGATAACCAGTTATAGGGTTTGTATTGATTATAGAAAATTGAATGAGGTAACTCAGAAGGACCATTTTCCTCTCCATTTCATTGACAAAATTTTAGAAAGGTTAGCCGGACATGAGTTTTATTGCTTTTTAGTTAGCTTTTTCAGATACTTTCAAATTCCCATAGCACCAAAAGATCAAGAGAAGACTACATTTACATGCCATTTTGGTATTTTTGCTTATCAATGTATGCCTTTTGGTCTTTGCAATAGTCCTAGAACATCCAATAGTGTATGATGACTATTTTTGAAGGGCTTGTGGGAGATATCATGGGGATATTTATAGGTGATTTTTTTTTTTTTTTGTGATACTTTTGATTTGTGTTTGGCCTATTTGGAGAAGGCATTTCCACGATGTGAAGAGACCAACCTCATGCTTAATTGGAAAAAAAAAAAATACCATTTTATGGTGCAAGAAGCTATAGTATTGGGACACAAAATTTCAAGAAAATGTATTGAGGTTGATAGGGCCAAAATTAAGGCAATTAAGAAACTCCCTTCTCCAAATTTTGTGAAGGCTATTCGAATAGGAGGTTTATCTTGGATTTCTCAAAGATTTTTAAACCCCTTACTTTGCTTGAAAAAGATGCTATTTTTTATTTTGATGAAAAATGTCTCAATGCTTCCAATGTGCTTAAAATGAAATTGATCAATTCTCCTATTTTAATTGCACCGGATTGGTCTCTTCCTTTTGAATGAATGTGTGATGCAAGTGATTATGCAGTGGGTGTAGTGGTTGGACAAAGGAGAAATAATCAATTTAGACAACTCAATGATGTAGGAATATGCAATTTAGACAATTATCCTATTAAACATGATAATGAACTAACTAGCAATTCTCTCAATTAATTGTCATCTTGGCATCATGAAGGAATATAAAGTAAAACTCAATTGTTTCCCAAGTCATGAATCTATTTAGATAAATTCCACTTCGTTTCCCAATCCATGGAATCACCATCTTTTGATTAAATTAACAAATTTCCCAATCAAGTTAACATAACTAAAACATGCATTAAGCTCAATTCCTCATAAACATGAAGTTAGCTAATGACCATTTACTCTAGGTGAAATCAACTAATCTTCGATTACTTTATTCATATAATCCTAACTACGTCGCCCAAGTCCATTAAGATTTGACACATACGAAATCAATGCAATAAACTCGTAACATCGTTTTTCCAAGCCAATTAGAAGAACTCACATCAATAACTAATGATAACAAGTAATCAAATATAAAAGATGATAAATAAGTGATTAAATAACTAAATCAATACAAAATTATGAATCCAAAATAATATTAAATTACAATAAAAATATTAAATACATCATTGTTTAAAAATAAGCAAACAAAGATAAAAGAAATGTTGGGTATCTCATGCTCGTATCATATACGGCGCAAAAACATAAAGAGATCAAAGGTAATAGCTTTTTACCTTACTTTTGATCGTATGGAAAACAAAATTTTCCTTCTCCAAGTTGAGGCGTGACCCAGCAATCCTCTTGATCAAACACCACGAGAGTTGAACGTCTAACCACTATAATTACAGTGTGTGATTATCTCTAATAGAAATCCACACAAAGGATAGACTCAAGCATGAAGTTTTCTGTGCTAGCAGAAAAACTAAGTGGTGGCTAGGGTTATTTGCTTCAAGAGCAACAAGAGAGAGAGGGAGAAGAGAAAGAAGTTTTTTTTTTTTTTTTTTTGGAGAGTTGTATTTTGTGAATCCCTTTTTAGCTAGGGTATTGTGTGTATCTAGTATATCACACGAAAAATCACTGAAAATCTGAGAATTCTAAAACAATTAGAATTCCCTAATTGTAATTGGAAACATCAAGTTCTCACAATTATAATTTGGATCATAAATTATAACTAATTATAATTTATCCACAATAACTTCTCTTTCTCAATTAACCCCACTATGTTATCAAATAAGATCTTGAGTATATAATCCTCTACTATGTGTGACCTATTAGATTTTCTAGTCAAATGGTAGCGAACATGAATTAATCCAAACGTCTTTGAATTAATAATTCAAACTTACTTAGAATTAATCCTATTAATTCTAATAAGGATTGTTTTATTAATTCATCAATTAATAAACCCATATTCCCCGATCATGAGTGGTATCTAGCAACACATAATGACCACCCAAGAGTCTAGGAAGTCAAGTGGTTTGACATGAACCCTTCAATAACAAACTACAGTGCAATTAACTCCTTTCAACATACAATATCTCATTTGGTTTGGAGTACAGAATTAGTGCCAACTCCCTCCAGAATATATATTAATTCTGGCCCGAATACAATAGTACTTGTACCAGGAACCCACTACTCTAGATGTGTATCAATTGGAACTGTTTTCAATACATGTATGCCTTGGTCAAGGACTTCTCGAGTAGTAATTCTTTCAAGTGGCCATGAGATATTCGCCCCTACTATTAGGAGTGGTGAATCTGTTATTGACCCTCCCAACGACTTTCGTTTACCTCACAATATACCCAATATCTATCCCATAGGCGGCCCTCGATCTTGCTCCAATGATTGGAATCAAAGCACAAAGCTCAGTAAACAAAGTACTTTGGAGATCTCAAATCTAAGGATAGTTTGCTATATTGAGATTATATCACTGACACTAAATAGTTGTCCATGTGATTATCTCATAGCTAGGTCATCCAATGAACTTGTTCCATTAACAAGTATTCATGTATTAACTTTGAGTATCTCAATACTCATGGATATGAGAACTACCACCTGATCAAATCAGGAGTCTAACACATGCTAGTCTTAACGTATTAATGATGTCTTGTCTCATTAATACTACTATACAGTGTAGTAGGAATCTCATATCATGATCTCTATCATGATTTTCTTAACACAGTATTGTACTAGGGAATTTATCTAACAGTTATTTTATACAAAAGTTAACAAAAGAAACTATAAAATAAATAATACATTTTATTAAAATAAAATGTGTCATATATAATGTACAAGTGATTGTCTTTAAGGAACAACACTAACAAACTCCCACTTGCACTAGCGCCAATTATTCGTGTATCTAATACCAAATGACTCAACATGACAATCATATTTCTTTTGGGATAGTGCTTTTATAAGCGGGTCAGCTACATTCTCATCCGTGAAAACTTTCTCTATCTTTACATCATTCCAATCTATGATCTCCCGAATCAGATGATAGTGTCGCAGTATGTGTTTAGATCGTTGGTGAGACCGTGGCTCCTTTGCTTGTACAATGGCTCCTTTGTTGTCACAATACAAAGATATTGGACCAACAACGCTAGGAACCACACCCAGTTCCGTCACGAACTTCTTGATCCTAACAGCCTCCTTAGCTACTTCAGAAGTGACTATGTACTCAGCTTCTGTCATAGAGTCGGTAATAGTCTCTTGTTTGGAACTTTTCTAACTTATTGCCCCTTCGTACAATGTAAACATGTAGCCAGATTGTGATTTGAAATCATCTTTGTCAGATTGAAAACTGGCATCAGTATACCTGTTTATTTTCAAATCACCTTCTCCATATACTAAAAACACATCCTTAGTACTTCATAAGTACTTAAGGATGTTCTTTATAGCCGTCCAATGACCCTCACCAGGGTCAGATTGGTATTTGCTCGTCAAATTGAGAGCACAAGATACATCGGGTTTAGTACATATCATAGCGTACATGATAGATCCAACTGCCGAAGCATATGAAATCTTACTCATGTGATCCTTTTCAACTTGTGTCTTAGGAGACATCGACTTTGAAAGGCTTATTCCATGTGACATAAGTAAGAATCCCTTTTTGGATTGATTCATGCTAAACCCCTTTAGCACTTTATCTATGTATGAAAACTGTGAAAGACCTAGCAACCTCTTAGATCTATCTCTATAGATCTTTATTTCGAGAATATAGGTTGCTTCTCCAAAGTCTTTCATGGAGAATTGTTTGGACAACCAAACTTTAATCGTTTGCAGGACAGGTCTATCATTTCCTATTAGTAATATGCCATCTACATAAAGCAATAAGAAAATAATTTCACCCCTACTAACCTTCTTGTATACACAAGGCTCATCTATGTTTTGAATAAAACCAAACTCTTTGATTGTTTAATCAATTTGTTTCATTTAAAACGGATATTCCAACTTCTAGAAACTTGCTTAAGTCCATAAATAGACCTTTGCAGCTTGTACACCTTTGTGCTATCATTGGATGTGAAACCCTCAGGTTGTGTCATATATACTTCCTCAGTCAGATTTCCATTTAGGAAAGCTGTTTTCACATCCATTTGCCAAATCTCATAATCATAATGAGCAGCAATGGCAAGGGGTATCTTGGTGGATTTTAACATGGCTACTAGAGAGAAAGTTTCATCATAGTCAATACCATGTTGTTGAAGATAACATTTCGCCACTAGACGTGCTTTATAGGTAACTAAGTTACCATCCATGTCTGTTTTCTTCTTGAAAACCCATTTGCACCCAATGGGTTTAATTCTTTTAGGTGGATCAACCAAAGTCCATACTTGGTTGTCGTACATGGAATCCATCTCTAACTTCAGGGCTTCAAGCCATTTGCCAGATTCTGAACTATTTAGAACATGCTTGTAGGTAGTAGACTCATCTTCGTCTATAAGTAATACCTCATTGTGGCCACTAATAAGAAATCTATATCTCTCAAGTGTCACACGTATCCTACCAGACCTATGAGATTGTTGTGTAGTAGAAGGTTCATCTATTCTCTCAATAGATGTGGGATCAGTCGGTTGATCATTGTTTGTTTGATCTTCTTGAACTTCACTAAGTTCAATCTTACTCCTACTGTCCCCTTTGAGCATGTGCTTCTTCTATAAGAAGACGGCATGCTTTGCAATAAACACTTTGTTTTCAAATAGTAGGTAAAAGTAATATCCAAAAGATTCTTTCAGATATCCCACAAACAAACACTTGTCAGACTTACTATCAAGTTTGTCTAACTGTGGTCTTTTGACAAAGGCAGGACAACCCCATACTCGCAAGTGAGATAACTTTGGTTTCTTACCAAAAAAACATCTCAAATGGGGTAGTATCAACTGATTTTGTCGAAACTCTGTTCAGTATATAAATAGAAGTCTCTAGTGCATACCCCCAAAATGATTTTAGTAAGTTTGCAGAAGCCATCATGGTCCGTACCATGTCTAGAAGGGTTCGATTCCTTCTCACAAATACACCATTATGTTGAGGTGTATGTGGTGGAGTCCATTGAGATAATATTCCATTATCTTTAAGATAACTCAGAAACTTTGGCTCAAGTATTCTCCTCCTCGATCAGATCTTAGAGTCATAATACTTTTGCCAAGTTGTTTCTCTATTTCATTCTTGAAGTCTTTGAACTTTTCAAAGGCTTCAGACTTGTATTTCATTAAATACAAATACCCGTATCATGAGAAATCATCGATAAAGATTATGAAATAGTTATAGCCTCCTCTTGCTTGTATTGACATTGAGCCATATACATCAAATATATGAGTTCTAATAACTCATTAGCCCATTCTCCTTTTCCAAAAAAAGTAGTCATAGTCATTTTACCTAGTAAACAAGACTCGCACGTGCCATATGATTCATGACTAAATGACCTTATGTTACCAAGCTTGTGTAACTTAAAAACACAATTTTCGTTTACATGACCCAAATGACAATGCCATAAATAAGAGGTGTTAGAGTTATCCATTTTAGGTTTCTTATTATTTATATTGAGAACTGGATTATCCAAGTCTAGAACATATAAACCATTAACCAGAGTTGTTGAACCATAATAAATATCATTCAATGAAAAAGAACAAC
The DNA here is from genome assembly GCA_026120185.1 of Voacanga thouarsii. Taxonomy (NCBI): domain Eukaryota; kingdom Viridiplantae; phylum Streptophyta; class Magnoliopsida; order Gentianales; family Apocynaceae; genus Voacanga; species Voacanga thouarsii. The sequence goes on from JANUWF010001704.1 coordinate 2,603,286, forward strand.
ATTTATTCTTAAATATCTAATAAAATCCATTTAAGTCTAAATATGCAATTGAGATAATATTTTCATTAAAACTGGTATATAATAACAGTTTAGTTCTAGAATTAATCTCGAAGGTAGGTTCAGCTCGTATGTCCCTACAGCAAGTGCAGCAACCTTTGCCCCATTTGCAGTACGTAGGTCCATGTCGCCTTTCTCTAGCCTTCTACTACTCTTTAGTCCCTGCAAGTTATTGCACAAATGAGATCCATATCCGGTAACTAATACTTATATCTCATTTCTAAAGGCAGTATTTATCTTAATCATAAACATAACCGGAGTAGAAGTAGAAGTGCTTGTAAGCTTCTCCTTCTGCTTCTTATCCTTAATAGTCTCCAAGTAGGCTTTGCAGTTGCGTCTCTAATGGCCCATCTTACCACAATGATGGCATGGGCTCTTGGTAGCTGCGTTCTTCTTCTTCACACCACCTTTAGGCTTCATGGGAGCCTTCTTCTTTTTCTGAAATTTCTTCTTAGAAGAAGATTCTACCATTAAAACTGCATTAGAATCCTTCTTCATGGAGGACTCCACAGTTTTGAGAAGATTGATCAACTCAGGAATGGTGGACTCAATCTTGTTCATCTGATAGTTAATCACAAATTGTGAGGAACTATTAGGTAAAGACTGTAGAATTAAGTCAACACTTAAGTCATGATCCATTGCAAACCCGAGAGATCCAAGCTTCTCTATCAAGCCCAGCATCTTCAACCCATGAGTGGTCACAGAAGAACCCTCTATCATTTTGCAACAGAATAGTTGCTTCGAGATCTCATATCTCTCAGTTCTGGCTTAGGCATCAAACAGCTCTCAAAGATGTAGTATAATCGATTGAACATCCATATGCTCGTGCTGTTTTTGCAACTCGAGAGTCATGGATGCTAGCATAATACATAATGCTGATTCACTATCCTCCTTGTGCCTTTTGTGGATAGTATGGTCATCAGCATGAGCATCTTGAGCTGGTGGTGGCGGAATAGGAGCATCTAGCACGTAAAGCAACTTTTTCAATTTGAGAACGATTCTCAAATTTCTATACCAGTCGAGGTAGTTTGATTCATTTAACTTGTTGGTTTCCAAGATGCTACATAGGTTTAGGTTTGTCGACATGATGCAAGTGACCTAGATGTAAAGATAGAGAGGATTAGCTACTTGTATATGCACATGAAATGCAAATAATTAGGACTTTAATTAAACACAATTTTACTCCACTGTTTTACTCAAACTAATAGCCAACACTACTGATTCGAGAAAGCCTGTTAGAAGCTTTCCTAGTGGACCGGTATCCAAATTTCTCGAGATTAACCTTAGGTTTGCCCAATAAGCCACCCTTAAGTTTATTGGTAGGTATCCAATACCAATTACATTGTATGTAATTACCGAATCATTGGATGATTAACAGCTTTTAATCTTAAAGCCTTTTGGGCTACCCCAACCTTTCTTCTAAATTTCTTTATGCTTGAATTTGCTTAACCAGGATAAAGAATTTAGTTAAACCTGACCCATTAATCAAGAATTTAACTCCATAGCTTGAACATGCCTGATGTTAAGTAGGCTTGGGTTTGTCCAACAACCTGGTCTCGAAAAAGGACTCTCATTCTTACTATATTAACGGAAGAAATTAAGTTTAATATTAATTAAGGGATTTGTTCCTTTTAGTAATTTCATTGGATGACATGCATAAAAATCAATGAATCACATAATTGATAATCATGGTAATAAAGCGATTATGTTGTATAGTCATGGACTTTTATCCTAAATTAATTTCTTTGAGCCATAAAAGAAATTAATATAGTTAATCCTATGTGTTCATGCATGATTTAAATAGAAGGTCTTACCTTCTCACCTTGTTTTGGTTGCCATCTCCAGAATAAAGTAATTATACTCCTATCTAACCTATGTAAACTAATTACATAATTTCCTAAAGAGAGAAAACCTCGATTTACATTTGAGGTGAGGTAGATAAGAAGAGAATTACACAAAAATTCTAGAGAAGGCAGGACACACATGCCTTATTTCATAAAAAACCAAAACTGTAAAATTCATGAACAGATATAATTAGTTATAGTCCATAACTATCCACCATGCCATTGACTATGCTTAAACAAAATAAACATATAATTTTTATTATTCCAAAATAACTATTTTGGAAAAATAAAACAAATTCTAAAATCAATATTTTAGAAAGATACATTAATTTTAAATTTTCAAAATTAATATTTTGAAAAATAAAATTGTTTATCTCAAAACTAATTTTGAGAAAATTCTTTTGGGTCCCGTCTGTAGAAGCGGGAGCGGGAGCCGGCTGTAGTCGAGAACAAGGCGGCGATTTTTGAAAATTTTCCAGAAACAGTTTCTGGTGCCTTCTTCTTCTGTAGTTTTTTAGTGAGAATAATTCTCAACAGTATTTTCTGTTTTGAAGCTCAAAACAACAATAATTTGTTAGTTTAAACAAAACCAAAATAGAAAATTAGGATGAAACGAAAGGCAACAACCATGTTCAAGAAAATGTTTTTCTGCAGAAAACATTCAGCATATAAAGAAAGCATCTTTCAAAATATGTTGTAGCTATTACACAATCAAATTGTGCTATAGACCCAACACATAATACTCAAAACAATTTTGACTCGAGTGAAAACGATTTTCACAATGAACAAAGACAAACACGAATACACGACAACAGTTTTTCATGCCCAAAATAATGTCTGTAAACCACAATAGCATGGCTCTAATACCACTGTTGGGTATCTCAAACTCGTATCATGTATAGTGCAGCAGAAAAATAAGAATGAGATATCAATCTAGGATCTGCATATGTGTGAAAAATAAGACAAAAAGAGATCAAAAGTTACAACTTTTTACCTTACTTTTGATCGTGTGGAAAACAAAATATTCCTTCTCCAAGTCGAGGCGCGATCCAGCAATCTTCTTAATCAAACACCACGAGAGTTGAACGTCTAACTACTATAATCACAGTGTGTGATTATCTCTAATAGAAATCCACGCAGAGGATACACTCAAGCACGAAGTTTTCTGTGCTAGTAGAAAAACTAAGTGGCGGCTAGAGTTATTTGCTTCAAGAGCAACGAGAGAGAGAGAGAGAGAAGAGGAAAAAGTTTTTTTTGGGAGAGTTGTATTTCCTGAATCCCTTTTTAGCTAGGGTTTCACGTGTATCTAATATATCACACGAAAAATCACTAAAAATCTAAGAATTCTAAAACAATTAGAATTCTCTAATTGTAATTGGAAACATAAAGTTCTCACAATTACAATTTAGATCATAAATTATAACTAATTATAATTTATCCACAACAACTTCTCTTTCTCGCAATTAACCGCACTATGTTATCAAATAACATCTTAAGTATATAATCCTGTATTATGTGTGACCTATTAGGTTTCCCAGTCAATTGGTAGCAAGTATGAATTAATCTAAACGTCTTCGAGATTAATAATCCATAATTAATTAGAATTAATCATACTAATTCTAATCAGGATTGGTTTATTAATTCATCAATTAATAAACCCATATTCCCAGATCATAAGAGGTATCTAGCAACACATCATGACTATCCAAGAGTCCACGAAGTCAAGTGGCTTAACATGAACCCCTCAATAACAAACTACAGTGCAATTAACTCCTTTCAACATACAATATCTCATTTGGTTTGGAGTATAGAATTAGTGCCAACTCCCTCCAAAATATATATTAATTTTGGCCTAAATATAGTAGTACTTGTACCAGGATCCCACTACTCTAGATGTGTATAAATTGGAACTGTTTCCAATACACATACACCTTGGCCAATGACTTCTAAAGTAGTAATTCCTACAAGTGGCCTACTATTAGGAGTGGTGAATCCTTTATTGACCCCCTCAACTACTTTCGTTTACCTCACAATGTACCAAATATCCATCCCATAAGCGGCCCTTGATCTGGCTCCAGAGATTGGAATCAAAGCACAAAGCTCAGCAAACAAAGTACCTTAGAGATCTCAAGTCTAAAGATACTTGAACGTTTACTATATTGAGATTATATCACTGACACTAAATAGTTATCCATGTGACTATCTCGTAGTTAGGTCATCCAATGAACTTGTTCCGTTAACAAGTATCCATGTATTAACTTTGAGTATCTCAATACCTATGGATATGAGAACCACCACCTGATCAAATCAGGAAGTCTAACATATGCTAGTCTTAACGCATTAATGATATCCTGTCTCATTAATACTACGACTAGGGACTATTTAAGTACTAACACTATACAGTGTAGTAGGAATCTCATATCATGATCTCTATCATGATTTCCTTAACACAGTGTTGTACTAGGGACTTTATCTAACAGTTATTTTACACAAAAGTAAAAAAAAGAAATTGTAAGATAAATAATGCCTTTTATTAAAATAAAATGTGTCATATACAATGTACAAGTGATTATCTCTAGGGCACAACACTAACAAGAAAGCACTCATAGATAAGTCTCTTTCTTCTCCCGTGAAGACCCTCTTAAACAACCCTCCTTGATTTGGTAAATTCCTCCTTCAATGAGCATTTTGAACATTATCTCTTGGATCCACCTCTAATTCATTGTGTTTTTTCTTACTTTTTATAGGCTCCTTTGATGCTAAATTCGTAGTTTAGGAACTCTTGGCCGAGTAGGATTCCGAAAATACCAAAATTATTGAAAAATTTCTAAATTCATGCACAGGATTTTAGCATTCTAGAACGGGCCAGGCGCCGAGTCCAGTCAACCCACCTGGCACCAGGTGCAATCTGCTCGTCCTTTAAATTTTGCTCTCTTTTCCTCTGGACGACCAGAATGGACTTGGTGCATTGTCCATATGCCAAACTTGGGTCAACTGGACTTGGCGCCTGGCCCGTTCTAGAATGCTAAAGGTGTACTTTGGAAAATCTTCAGTTTTTCTTGAATTTAACTTGAATCTGCATAAATTTGTTAAAAATATTTTCTACAAGCAAAATGTTACATCGAAAGGAATACACATAGTTATTGCACCAAATGTATCTCAAAACAATCTCAAATAACGAAGAAAATAATGTTGATATTAGCCCCTATCATATACCCCCACACTTGAACTTTTCCTTGTCCTCAAGTAAAAAATTTTAATGCCAAGAAAATCCTCAAGAAAACACAAGTTCTTTCTTATTCCCAAAAATTTTTAACATGGCAAAGATTATAACTTCTCTTCAACCTTTAGATAAAACTCTTTGTCATCCACACCCTTTGAAAACAATTCAAACCTTGCAACATTTGACAAGACATCACAAAACGCTTGAAGTCAAATTAATCAAGTATATATCTTAGTCTAAGAAAATTATTTCACCCATCAAGTAAAAATATAGATAGTAAGAATTATATAAGTTAAAACATCTACCAACTCAAGCATTATAAATCTAAAAATTGTACAACTCAAGTCATTATGCAAGGAAAGCACTCCAATCTTTTTCACTCAAAACTTTTTCAATGACTTAGGGAATTGATAGCCTCAAGTGCATAGATTTCTCTTCACATACCATATTAGCCCCCTTTTAGTCATCATCTTTTTTCAGCATTTTTTCAACATGTTCCTTTTTTTGCCCTTTCTTGCCTTTTTGCTTTTGAGATAGCCTCAAAAGAGTGCACCGAATAACACTTGCTACTTCTTCCCATAATAACACCATTTTCAGCAAAAAGGTCTTCAAAGATTAAAAATAAGAGCATTTTTTTCAACTCAATTCTTTTTTTCTCTTTCAACACACAAAAATTTTCCACAATTCTCCACAAGCTTTCCTCTTAACAATCTTTTATCAACTCACATTCCTTATCATAACTTAAAGCTTAGCAAAATTTAGACTCATAATATAAGAGTTAGCCAATCAACTTTACTCGTATTTATCATATCCTCTATATTCAAACTAGATAAGTCAAATAATATTCAAACACCAATGCATAAGCACAATTAATCAAAATTCTCAAGTCTTGACAATATCCCATCCAATAAACTAATGTCCTAAAAAAAATCCACCAAATGAATGACAAAAAATCATATCAAAGTAAGAAAAAGAATTACAATTCTTTGCTTTAAACAATGCAAACCACTGAAATTTTGAAAAAATTTTCACAAAAATAATATGGAATATATTTCTTCATCCTCATTCCCCCCCCATACGTAAACTGGACATTGTCCTCAATGACCAAAGAAATAACAATAAAAGTACAGCCAAGAAGACCAAAACTAATAAAAATGAAGAATGAATAGAAGAAAGTACTTCTATTGTGAATTAGCTCCAAAAGTTCCAAACTTTTCAAAACTTTCAAGGAACTTGCAACAAAGTTGTTTTTCAATCAAAATCTTTTAAACCAAAATTTTCCAAAGTAGCTTAATACCTAGAAAACACAAAGATGATTGATAAAAACTTGGACAAAGAATATCACCAAACCACTCCCCCACACTTAAATTGGACAATGTCCTCATTGGCAAAAAATAATTACATTAAAGCGTCTCCAAAAGGACCAAAACTAATACAGGGGTAGAAAGTTTAAGGAATACTATCCTATTGCAATAATGCTCTAATTGATATCTAAACTTGAGATAGAAAGAAGGGCTTATCCAAGAGGACTTTATTCCTACCTATAAAACAAAACACAAATAAAAGTATAAAGAAAATAAAAGCAAAATAAAACATACATAAATAAAAGTAAGCAAACTTAAATAAAAATACGAATAAAAATCCTAACAAAGCAAATAAAGTCACGAATAACTCCCCCACACTTAAAGTGAAAAATATTTTCCTTATTTGGGGGAAATAACAAAATACTTAGGAAATACAAAAAAAAAAAAAAAATGAAACTAGATAAAACAAAATGATGACCAAAAGACCTAATGGAACCCAAATTCAAAACAAACCCAAATCATATTAAAAAACACTCTTTCCACTTATTCATGCTTCGACATCAAACTTTTGTAAAAGAAATTAAAGCTTAAAGTAGAAGATAGGCATGATGAATGTAGAAAGAAGGGAGGTTTTTGAAAAAGGTCATGTTCATGAAAATAATTTTTCTCAGTAAAACAAAAAACATTAACCTTATTCTCTAACATTCTTTTAGACACACAAATGTCTTTGTCAATATATGAGTGCATATGGTCTCTAAAGAATGCATCAAACTTGAAATTATCATTTAACCCTTCAAAAGATTTGTCACAATAAAAATTTCCCTTAAAACTTAGCAAATGAGTTCCTAATGATGGGATCAAGAAATCCTTACTTTTCGACACATTTACAAAAACTCGGTTACCTCCCTTTGAATAGGGTAAAAGGTAGAAATTACCATCATCCTCCAAGGACTTCTTATGATGTAGCATTGAAAGATCCGACTCCTTGAGGCATGATAAATTCAACACATCATCATTTGGGCCCTTGTTCTCCAAGAATTGAGAGGAACCTAAAAAATCATGTGATAAAGATAGATTAAAATTATTAGTGCATAAAGGAGAATTGAATACCTCACATTTCACATTGGATAATTGTTCCTCATATCCTCTCTTTTTTCCTTTGGAATTCTCTTGTTCAAGCGTATAGACCTTTATAACATCCTCACCAACTTAGCTAGTTGTGTTCTTTGATAGCTCATATGTTGGGATGCTTCTTCATGCCACTTAATAATCGTGGTTGTGTTGACAACAAATGATTTGATTGAAACTTCAAGTGACGTCTCACTAAAAGTATTAATCTAAGCTTGCAAATTTGCCAATTTATCATCATTATAGCTCCTTTGACATTTTGCCCATGAATAATTGTCCATGATGATGTTTTGAATCTCTCACTAAAAAAAAAGAAGAAAAAAAATCGAATCAAAAATAAAAATAAAAACAAAAACAAAACAAAATAAAACAAAAAGGAAAAATAAATAATAGAAAAATAAAGAAAAGAAAATTACACACATGAGATATATTCACAAACTACATAAACACAAAAGTTAGTGGTACTTACAAGTACAACATGAACTAAACTAGTTAATTAAGTCACACAATGATACAAACAACAAGATATAGCTCCGATTTACACAAAGAACATATATACATATTTGCATGTAGACATATGAACATATTAACATGATTAAATCAACAAAATCTAAACTTTCATGATATTGTTCCCCAGCAATGGCGTAAAAAATTTGATGCGTAAATTTTGGGTCTATAAAAATCATCAAATTTAAAGCCACCCCTTAGTCAAGTTTTAATAAAAACATTAATCCCAAAATACACATATGAGTAACCATACTTATCACAAGCATAGCGTAGGGAATTAATGAGTATCAATCCTCAAATGAACAAGTACACACTAATCACTTTTCATTCATTGTTTAATTGACCCAATTAAAGTGAGAAAATAAGTAAAATAAAAATAAAGTAATATATACAACTTAACGATGTAGGAATATGCAATTTAGACAATTATTCTAGAAGACATGATAATCAACCAATTAGCAATTCTCTCAATTAATTATCATCTTGGCATCATATGAAGGAATATAAAGTAAAATTCAATCGTTTCTCCAGTCATGAATCTACTTAGATAAATTTCACTTCATTTCTCAATCCATGGATTCACTATCTTTTGATTAAATTAACAGATTTTCCAATCAATCTAACACAACCAAAATATGCATTAAGCTCAATTTCTTTATTCCTATAATCCTAACTTCGTTGCCCAAGTCTATTAAGATTTGACACATACGAAATCAACGCAATAAACTCCTAACATCATTTTCCCAAGTCAATTAGAAGAATTCCATCAATAACTAATGATAACAAATAATCAAATACCAAATATGATAAAGAATTGATCAAATAACTAAATCAATACAAAACCATGAATCCAAAATAATATTAAATTACAATAAAACATTGAGTACATCATTGTTTAAGAACAAGAAAATAAAGATAAAAGAAAGCACTCATAGACAAGCCTCTTTTTTCTTCCTTAAAGACCCTTTTGAACAACCCTCATTGATTTGGTAAATTCCTCTTTCAATAAGTGTTTGGAATTTTAGCTCTTGTATCCATCTCTAATTCCTTGTGTTTTCTATTGCTTTTATAGGCCTCTTTGATGCTACATTTGTAGTTTGGGAAGTCTTGGCCGAGTAGGATTCAGAAAATACCAAAATCATTGGAAAATTTCTAAATTCGTGCATAGGATTTTGGCATTCTAGAACGGGCCTGGTGCCGGGTCTAGTCAACCCACCTAGCACCAGGTGCAATCTGCTCCTCCTCAAAATTTTGCTCTGTTTTCCTCTGGCCCACCAGAATGGACTTGGTGCCTGGTCCAGTTGCCAGACCTGGGGCTAGGTGTACTCTGGAAAATCTTCAATTTAGCTTGAATTTAAATCAAATTAGCATTAATTTTTCAAAAACACTTTTTACAAGTAAAATGTTAAATAGGAAGGAATATGCCTAATTATTGCACCAAGTGTATCTCAAAACAACCTCAAATAAAGAGAAAAATAATGGTGATTTTAGCCCCTATTAATAAACATTCCAAATGGAACAACAAAATCCCATTAGTATAATACAAATTCAAATCCATCATCTTAATCTACAAAATAAAGTAAACACTCCATATAGGCACCAAAATGAAACTAACTTGAAATCCGTAAAAATCAACTCAATACGGTATTTTCAACTAAAATAAATCACAAAAATTTCAATCAAAGGAAAATGAAGTTCAGTCAGTTAATAATATCAACTTAGAAGCCTCGATTAATTTCAAGTATCTAGAGGCAATAAAAGTTAAGGGAAGAGAAATTTCATGAAATTTTTAGTAAATGAAAGATCAATGGAGGCTACCTATAGCTTTTAGCATGCCCCTTCTCTAAACAATTACTCCAATCAAGCGAGGGGAGGAGACAGCTGGTAGTGACGAGGAAAGGTTGAAACTTTTCTCGGTGAACTAGAAATATGAAGAAGCTAAGAGATTGGGTAAATTTAAAATGTGGGAAAATCAAGGAATTGGAAGAAATTGAAGATTGGAAATGGTTGGGCTATAACCAGCATGTTCAGAAGGGAGAAGGAACTACGGTTGCGAGAATGGAGATTTGTAAGCAAAATTGAACCATGACTGTTTAATTTATCGAAAATCCGATATTAACCGGCACATGTTGAACATAATAATAGGTGCTTGTTTTAGAAGAATTTAAGTCAGTGCAATTAAAACAATGTTGTTCTTATGTTTACCTCGATAAACTGGTGCCTATTCAGTGTACTAACAGGTGTTAGTTAATTCTAGTAGCTCAATGTTACTGTCACTGAATGAAACTAGTGCCTATTCATGAGCTTAATATCCGCCTATTTTCTTTAGTACCTATACACAACAAAATGAAAAATATTTTTATTCTTTTTTCTATTTTCTACATTTTTTCTTTCTTTTTCTCATAATGGAAATAAACCAACATAAATATCAATAAAAACACATCACAATTCAAAGCACATCACAGTAATATAGTTATAGTATACAAACTCAAATTCAACATAATAAGTTCAAACCAAACAAATCACCAAATAAAGAGTCTATAGTTCAAAGCATACCAAAAGCAAGTAAAAATATCAAATGCAAAAGCAAAAGCATAGTTAGAGTTGTCCATGAGCAAAAAGATGTAAAATGAGGAGAGGGATCAATTCTTGTTATGTAGATGTGTAAATTTTGGATGTATAAAAATTATCAAATTTAGATCTATCTCTTAGTTAAGTTTTAATTAAAGCATTAGTCCCAAAATACACATACAAGTAAGTATACTTATCACAAGCATAGTATAGGGAATTAATGAGTATCGATCCGTAAAGGAACAAGTACAAACTAATCACTTTTCATTCATTGTTTAACCGACTCAATACAATGAGAAAATAAGAAAAAGAAAAATAAAAAAATATACACAACTCAAGGATGTAGGAATATGCAATTTAGACGATTATTCTAGAAAATATGATAATGAACCAACTAGCAATTTTATCAACTAATTATCATCTTGGCATCATGAAGGAATATAAAGTAAAATTCAATCGTTTCCCAAGTCATAAATGTAATACCCCATATGTTACCTTTGATTGGCTACTACTTGTAATAGGATGAGAATTCATATCAATGGCTAGAACAAAAGATGATCGGTGTAATAAAACAAATATTTTGGTATAATAATATTTTGTCGGGACCTAGGTATAATTATTAGATTTGTTCTACTCGTACCCTAAATCTTCAAAAGGCTATTACTGTTCATAAAATAAGAATTTCAAGGTGCACTGAGAAGGAAAATTGATCAGTGTGATGAGACGCATGTTTTGGTGTGAATTACGTTATTCAGGTTATCAGGGGCATTTTCGTCACTTTCACCGCGCCCGTGACTTTGACCGCAAATTTGACCAAACATAGATAGAATTGAAGAATTTAAGTAATACCAATGGATTCAGTGAAATTTTTAGAGTTGAATGGTGAAGTAAATTATTTTTTCATTCCGGACCTGATTTTGGTCATTTTTGAGAAAAATAAGAAATGCAGGTAAAACTTGGACATGTGGCACTATGTGAATGGTGGAAAAGGACATGTGTCACATTATGAGAGGTTGTATGAGATTTCATACAAGATAAAACTTATCAAATAAGTTTTACATAATAAATAAAAAATAGGTGGACGAATAAAATTGCAACACGTGGCGAATAGCCCACAAGTTGTGACCAAATGGTCACCAATTTGGACCTTGTATGGCGGTGGAGGAGCTGAATTTCAGCAAGGAAATTCGTCCATAAAGAGGGCAGAAAGAAAAGGAAGATAATAGAAAGAAAATTGAAAGAAAAGATAGAGAAAATTGAGGAAAATTGGAAAAGAATAGAGAAAGTGTGTGTTCTTGAGAGTTTGGTGATTCTTGGAGCAAAAATCAAGCTAGACCATCTCATACACAAGGTAAAATCCTATGCTTCAAGAATTAAAGTTGTAGATTTTATTACGGCGATCATTTTGATATGAATTATAACACGAACATGTGAGATTTGTGATGATTAAAATGATTATTGTGTACTATGTGAGATTTTATGTGTGCAGGTGTGTGTACCGGTTGGATGAAGGATCTATAAGCTATATTTTGTATGGTAAATAAGGGTATTTGAATGGTGATTTAAAGGGGTGAAGAAAGGTGGTCGAATTGGGATAAAAATAGGGTTAAACGTTAAAGATAATGGATTATGATTGTTTTTTATTGTTGATGTTGATTATATGTTATTTGCATAAGAACTTAGTGGCTTTCTTGAACCTAAAAACCTAAAGAATTAAGGTTTTTTGAAGGGAAAATGAAGTGGATTAAGGGTTATATAGGTGTTATAAACCAGAAAACTATTGGGGTTGTTTTTGCCCTGCATCGTGTCACAAGAACTAGGATACAGAAAAGGGCTTAGATAAATTAAATTTAAGAATCTTACAGCCATTTTGGTATATCATAAAATCAAATCGGAGTTGTGGATTGAAAGTTATATGTGAAACAAAATGTGTGACAAAGCAGCAAAATTTCAGGATTTTGCTTGGAAAGTGAATGAACTTAAGGAAGAATAATTATGTGATTTTTGATTAAATAAATGAGAAATATGGAGTGAATCCCTTGTGCATGAAGGGAAGAAGGATATGGAAAAAGGAAAACAAAAGAATTGAACAAACAACGAAAAAATGACATGAACGAAAGTTGAACATTTTCCTTAATCGTCGCTAAACGTTGGTTGAACATCAGCTAACCGTCGGGCACGTCAACTACCCGTCAAGCACGTCGACTAACCATCGGCTACTTTTCGACCAAACACGATTTAACCTAAAAATGATGTTTGGTGTAGGTTTATCAGTAAATGGCCAATGATTCGTTGGAAACGGTAGAAACGGGGTTGAATGGCAATGAACGAAAAAAGTTATTTAGGACATGAGGTGAGTTCCTTTGAATTCTAAAACCTTTTGAAAGCTAGTGTGTTTTACTTTTCAATGAAATGTTACGTTTTATATCATTTTGGAAATCCTTGAACATATTTAAGGTTTTTCTGAGCAAGATTTATTCTTATGCCACTTTGGGCTCGAATGAACTTCATATTTGGCTTGGAAACCTTAATAGATGATTAAAGCGTGAATTTGTGAATTTAGTCCTTTTTGGATTAAAAACTTGGGATTTTTGGGAAATGGTAAATTTTGGAATCGGATATTCATGACTGAAATACTCTTATTGGAACATTTTATGAAAACATGTTTAGAAACTTTGAATTTAATCATCTTTTCGGATTAGAATTCTGAATTTTTTGAAATAAGTTCCTTTTGGAATAGGATATTTGAAAAATGATTCAAATGTCCTTATTGGAATGTTTTATGAAAACCTTTGAAATCGGGTATTCGGTAAATGACTAAAATATCCTTATTGGAACTTTTGTGAACACTTTTCAAATCGGGTAAGGGTAAAATGACACGGATACCCTCAGAAAATCTTTTAGAATGGTAAGGGTAAAATGACCTGAATGTCCTTGGAAATGAATTTTATGGTCGAGTACGGGCAAAATGGCCCAAATACCCTTGGAAACTTGTTTTGATGTATGTAAAGAACTCTTTATCTTATTTCAACAAGATTTTAGAAAATTATCTCTCGATATGAGCTTGACTTTTGGAAAATGACATTTCGATCCCGAAAATCATTTATTGGCTAGATGTGCCTATGGAATGAACTGATTAGACCGGCAGAGCTTATGGGAATTATTATCTGACTTGCGAGTTAGTGGGATTAAATTCTGAAAAATGATATTTTGCCCCAAAAATGATTTTCCTGGTATGAAAAATGGCTTCCTGATGTGCTCAAGTATGAGCCTTTTTATGGATTTGGAAACACGATGAATAATATGAATCCTGAATTCTTGATTTCTTGAACTTGTCAATCCTTGAATCCAATACATGACTAACTTGAAAACTTAGCGTAAGCACTAACTTGAATACTTAGTGTATGTACTAACTTGAATACTTAGTATAAGTACTAACTTGATTCTCAGCAGTATGCTGCGATGTACTTACCCTTCTGGCGATGCACATTTAAGTGTTGTAGGCTACGATCTAAGCACAATGATACATAACGTCGAAGGCAAAGCCTTGAGAGCTTTGCATGCAGGTTGACCCTTTGTTGGAGGAATGCCTGTGATGTGGAAATCGGGACAACGATTTGAAATTGAAACACAGATTTCCAAAATAATTGAGTTATGGATAAACTCTTCTTTAGAGAGTTTTGGAATTATTTTCAGTGAACAAATGAAATGTTTTCCCCATAAAGGTTTCATGTACTCTGTCTCTTTACTAAAGCACTAGCACACACAGAACTCACTGAGTGATTTTCACTCACACGTGTATTATTTCCTTTGAAAAATTTAGGACCGGTGTGACGCAGTGAATGTGCGGTGGACTCCAGAGGCTCATGCTATATCTTAGACCTGTTATACCCTTAAGTGTATGTATAGAAGCCAACTGCTTGTACTTTCTATGTTGAAAAATTTCCATTGCTTATTAAGTGAAGTTTGTTATAAATACCCATAGTCTGAACAATTGGACAAGGCGACATCCCACAAAGTTACAACCCACTACGTTATGGAAATATGGGGTGTTACAATAAATCTACTTAGATAAATTCCATTTCGTGTTACAATCCATGGAATTACAATCTTTTGATTAATATTAACAATCAAGCTAACATAACCAAAACATGCGTTAAGCTTAATTCCTTATAAACATGAAATTAGCTAATCACCTTTTGTCTGAGATAAAATCAACTAGTCTTTGATCACTTAGTCCTATAATCTTAACTTCGTCGTCCAAGTCCATTAAGATCTAACAAATCTAAAAATCAATGCAATAAAACTCCTAATATCATTTTTTCAAGTTAATTAAAAGAACTTGCATCAATAACCAATGATAACAAGTAATCAAATACCAAAGATGATAAAAAAAAATTTGATCAAATAACTAAACTAACACAAAATCATGAATCGAAATAAAGTACAATAAAACATTAAAGATATCATTGTTGAAGGAAAAGAAAATAAAAATAAAAGAAAGCACTCAAAGACAAGCCACTTTCTTCTCCCTTGAAGACTCTCTTAAACAACCCTCCTTGATTTGGTGAATTCCTCTTTCAATGAGTGATTGGAATTTTAGCTCTTGGATCCATCTTGACACACTTATTTCTTGTGTTTTCTCTTGCTTTTATAGGCCTCTTAGATGCTAAATTCGTAGTTTGGGAATTCTTGACCGAGTAGGATTAGGAAAATACCAAAATCATTGAAAAATTTTTAAATTCGTTAACAGAATTTTTGCCTTCCAGAGTAAACCTGGCGCCGGGTCCAGTCAACCCACCTGGCACCAAGTCTATTGAATTTTCTTCCTAAATTTGCTCTATTTCCTATGCATGACCAGAATGAATCCGGTGCCTGGTCCATTAGCTGGGCCTGGCACCGGTGAATTCTGGAATTATTCACTTTTTTCTTGAAATCAACTTAAATCTGCACAAATTTGTCAAAAATATTTTTTACAAGCAAAATGTCAAATCGGAAGGAATATGCCTAGTTATTACAACAAATGGATCTCAAAGCAATCTCAAATAATTAGGAAAATAATGATGATTTTAGCTCCTATCACATACCCCATACTTGAACTTTGGCTTGTCCTCAAGAAAAACACTTTAACCAAGAAAAATCATAAGTTCTTTTTCTCATTCAAAAGTTTTGAATCATAACAAGGATTATAACTTCTCTTCAACCTTTAGATAAAACTTTTGTCATTCATACCCTTTGAAGATAATTCAACCTTTGAAACATTTTATAAGATATCACAAAACTTTTGAAGTCAAATTAATCAATTTCATACTTTAGTCTAGGAAAATTATTTCACCCTTCAAGTAAAAATATAGTTAACATGAATCACATAACTCAAGCATTATAAATATGAAAATTGCACAACTCAAGTCATGATATAAAGAAAGCACTCCAATCTTTTTCTCTCACAAAATTTTTTTCAATGACTTAGGGAATTGATAGCTTCAAGTGCATGGATTTCTCTTCACACACCATATTAGCTAAAGGCTTGAAAAAGGGAAAACATAAGGCACGTAGCAGAAGTGAAAGAAAAAAAAAATTCTGGAAAAACCAAGAATAGAGAAATTCCCGTCCAGGGCCGACGCCAGCTCCGATAGCCCTAGCCAGCACCGGTTAGGCTCTGGCAGGACTCCAAGGTTAAAAATTTCTTACATTTTTTCCTCGTTCTAAGAATTAGCTAGACCGAAATGTGTGCAACCGGGGTAGGTGCACTGGTAGAAACCTCTGGTGCGATGCCTGTAAGCCTCCTACTCCATCTTTACATGTAGATGAATGCCAAACTTACGATCTTCCAGTATATGGCCTATCGAATTCCGTTTGGTGAACAACTACAGAACTACTAAATATTTTCTAGAGAGAGAGAGAGAGAAAGACGTGTGCTTCTTTTTCCACACAGAAGAGTCTGTCAAAAACAACGATGATCTCCAATCCTCCTGTTTAACCTAAATAAAACCCTAGGTTAAACTGGATTGGGCCATTAGACTCTTAGTTTAACCTTTTAGACTAAATTAATTATTCTAATTAGAACCAACTTAATGGCCCAACAAATAATTAATTTTTCCAACCCAAATAAACTAGTCCAATAAATAAGCCTACATTAGTTTAATCCCAGGTTAATCTTTAATAATTGAAACTGAGCCAAAGCCCTGAATAATTAATTAAACCACCAAATTAATTTAATTAATTCTCTCTCTCAATGAACCTTTGTTTTATTCCAACCCAATAATTAAATTAGGCTACTTAAATAAAATAAATTCTATTTAATTTAAGATCAATTCCTTAGCTCGTATTAAATTAGAACTCACAGTCTATACTGGGAACCAAAAGACACAGTGCCTTGGCTACTAAAATGACCAAAATACCATTGCTATATAAATAGCTGTATTCTGCACTTTAAATAATTTCTAATATCACCATAAGGAAATATTGATCACAAGGACAATGCTGCGTTAGCAAAGTCTCCGACCTACAGGTGTAGTGACTAAAATACCCCTCTATACATTGTCGTACATTTAGAGAGGAAGAAATGTACTAACACCTCTCTAAATGACATCTACCATCCTTAGGCTTCTAGTCCAACGATTCATGACTTCCTGGATCATTTCCACTTTCCAAGGAGCTACCCTAAAGCAAACATCCAAGTTATGTTTCCCAAGGCCCTGGATATTTAAATCATTTAGACAACCACACGGGGCGACATAGTATAGAAACTATCTTGTATAAGTCTTTCTTAACTAACTAGTCACACATACCCAACATGCAAGTATATTGGCCTTACGATTGAACCTCAACTATAGCATATCAAAGTACATGCTTCCAACTTCATCAGACTACCAACTCATACTCAAGTCGTAGAGTACTAGTCCACGCTGTAACAATAGCAGTCTAGGTTTCTACCATATAGTACTTTTTAAGAAACCACTACTACAAGTCCTATTCTACGTATTCGCAATACGCTTATGTCATGAAGTGAGTGGACTACTCACTGGCTAAAGGTAAGCTATTCCTTATTTGGAATTCACAACATAATAACCTAAACATGATGAGATTCCCATTCTCATCAATCGGTTAAAAACGAATGTTTATGTGTTAAGTAACCCGTGATCCATACCTTACCGTGAAAGACCTCCATTCATATGGACTACTTACTTAAACACAATGGGTCTTTTCCAAATGTAATTGTGAACAAATAAAATATAAATTCACAAACAATTTCTGAAAATAAATTCTTTTATTAAAACATTCGATTTTTACATCAGAAACCTAGTCTAATAGGGCATATTTCCCAACATTAGCCCCCTTAAAGTCATCACTCATTTTCATTTTTTTCTCAACAACCTTTCTTTCTTTGCTCTTTCTTGCTTTTTTGCCTTTGGGATAGCCTTAAGAGAATGTACTGAATAACACTTGCTACTTCTCCCCATATTAGCCTCTTTTTAAGCAAAAAGTCTTCAAAGATTAAAAATAAGAGCATTTTTTTCTCAACTTAATTATTTTTTCTTTCAACACACACAAATTTTTCCATAATTCTCTATAAGATTTCTTCTCAACAATCTTTTATCAACTTACATTCCCTATCATAGCTCAAAGCTAAGCAAAATTTAGACACATAATATAAGAGTTAGCCAATAACCTTTACCTATATTTATCATATCCTCTATATTCAAACTAGATGAGCCAAATAACATTCAAACACTAAAGCATAAGCAAGATTATTCAAAATTCTCAAGTCTTGACAACTATCCTATCCAATAAACTAATTTTAGAAAAATCCACCAAATAAATGACAAAGAATCATATCTAAGTAAGAAAAAGAATTACAACCTTGCTAATTAATGAAAACCACTGAAATTTTAAAAATTTTCACAAAAAAAAAAAGATAGAAAAAAGTGACATTAAAAATATTTCTTCAACCTCATTCTCTCCCCTCTCCCCCACACTTAAACTAGACATTGTCCTCAATGGCCAAAGAAATAACAATGAAAGCAAAGCCAAGAAGACCAAAATCAATATAGAGGAAAAAGAAATAGAAGAAAGCACTTCCATTGCGAATTATCTCCAAAAGTTCCAAAATTTTAAATCTTCAAATTTTTAAAACTTTGAAGGATCTTGCAACAAAGTTGTTTTTTCAATCAAAATCATTTAAACCGAAATTTTCCAAAGTAGCACAATACTTTTCAAAGTAGCTTAATACTAAGAAAACACCAAGATAATTGATAAAAACTTGGACAAAGAATATCACCAAACAACTCCCCCACACTTAAATTGGACAATCTCCATATTGGCAAAAAAATAAACACAAGAAAGCATCTCCAAAGGGACCAAAAATAATAAAGGGATAGAAAGTTTAAGCAATACTTCCCAAGTGCAATAAAGTGCCAATAGTTATCAAAACTGGAAATAGAGAGAATGGCTTATTCAAGAGGACTTTATTCCTACCTATAAAATGAAACATAAATAAAAGCACAAGAAAATTAAAACAAAATAAAAATACACCTAAATAAAAGAAAACAAACTAATGAAAAATACTAAATATTCCTAAGAAAGCAAATAAAGACACAACTTACTACCTCACACTTAAGATGGAAAATATTTTCCTTATTTGAGGGAAATAACACCTAACAACTAAAAATGGAACTTAGATAAAACAAAAGACCTAAAGAAACCAAAATTCAAAACAAACCCAAAACACACAAAAAACACTCTTTTCACTCATCATGCTTCCTCGTCAAACCTTTGTAAAAGAAATTACTACTCAATGAAAAAGGTAGGCATGATGAAAGTAGAAATAAGAGAGAATTTTGAAAAAGAGTGGGTTAATGAAAATAATTTTTCTTATTAAAGCAAAACATACAAACCTTATTTTCTAACGTTCCTTTAGACACACAAATATTTTAGTCAACATATAAGTGCACATGGTCTCTAAAGAATGCATCAAACTTGAAACCACTATTTTTCCCTTCAAAAGATTTGTCACAATGAAAATTCCCCGTAAAACTTAGCAATTGAGTTCTTAAAGATGGTATCAAGAAATCAGTACTTTTCGACACATCGACAAAAACTAAGTTACCTCCATTTGAATTGGGTGAGTGGTAGAAATTACCACCATCCTCCAAGGACTTCTTACGATGTAGCATTGAAAGATCCACCTCCTTGAGGCATGATAAATTCAACATATCATCATTTGGACCCTTGTTCTCCAAGAATTGAAAAGAACCTAAAAGATCATATGACAAAGAGAAATTAGAATTATTAATACATAGAGGAGACCCAAATACCTCCTTTTCCATATTGGGCAATTGTTCCTCATGTCCTCTCTTCTTTCCTTGGGGATTCTCTTATGCAAGTGTATAGGTCTTTATGGCATCTTCAACCAACTTGGCTAGTTGTGTTCTTTGATGGTGCATGCATTGGGATGCTTCTTCATGCCACTTAATGGACATGTTTGTGTGGGCAACAAATGATTTGATTGAAGCTTCAAGTGACATCTCACTAAAAGCATCAATCTGAGCTTGTAACCTTACCAAATTCTTATTATTGTGGCTCTTTTTATCTTGTGCCCAAAAGTAGTTGTCCATGATGATGTTAATCTCTCACTCAAAGAAAAAACAAAAATTGAATAAAAAAGAAAAATAAAAAACAAAAATAATAGAAAAACAAAGAAAAGGAAAAAAAGGAAAAAACAAACCATAGAAAAGTAGAGAAAAGAAAAACACATACAATAGATATATTCACAAACTTTGTAAACACAAAAGTTAGTAGTATTTACAAGTACAACATGAACTAAGCTAGTCAATTAAGTCACACAACGTTACAAATAACAACTATTTACACAAAGAATATATATATATATATATGTATATATATATATTTATACATATTTACATATAGACATATAAATATATAAATATGGTTAAATCAACAAAATCCAAACTTTCATGATATTGTTCCTTGACAATGGTGCCAAAAACTTGATGTGTAAATTCTGAGCGTATAAAAATCATCAAATTTAGATCTATGCCTTAGTCAAGTTTTAATTAAAACATTAATCCTAAAATACGTATATGAGCAAGTATACTTATCGCAAGCATAGTATAGGGAATTAACGAGTATCAGTCTTCAAAGGAACAAGTACATACTAATAACTTTGCATTCATTATTTAACCAACCCAATAAAGTGAGAAAATAAGAAAAAGAAAAATAAATAAATATACACAGCTCAATAATATAGGAATATGCAATTTAGAAAATTATTCTAGAAAACATGATAATGAACTAACTAGCAATTCTCTCAACTAATTATCTTCTTGGTGTCATGAAGGAATATAAAGTAAAATTCAATCGTTTCCCAAGTCATGAATCTACTTAGATAAATTCCACTCCGTTTCCCAATCCAAGGAATTATTATCTTTCAATTAATATTAACAAATTTTCCATTCAAGCTAACATAACCAAGACAAGCATTAAGCTCAATTCCTTATAAATATGAAATTAGTTAATGACCATTTGTCTGAGGTGAAATCGACTAATCTTTGATCACTTAGTCCTATAATCTTAATTTTGTTGTCCAAGTCCATTAAGATTTTACAAATCCGAAATCAATTCAATGAAACTCCTTACATCGTTTTTCTAAGTCAATTAAAAGAACTCGCATCAATAACCAATGATAACAAGTAATCAAATACAAAAAATGATTAAAAATTGATTAAATAACTAAATTAACACAAAATCATGAATCCAAAATAATGTTAATGTAAATAAAATCATTGAATACATCATTGTTTAAGAAAAATAAAACAAGGATAAAAGAAAGTACTCATAGACAATCCTCTTTCTTTTCCCTTTAAGACTCTCTTGAACAACCCTTCTTGATTTGATGAATTCCTTCTTTAATGAGTGATTGGAATTTTAGCTCTTGGATCCATCTCCACACACTTATTTCTTGTGTTTTCTCTTGCTTTTATAGGCCTCTTAGATGCTAAATTCATAGTTTAGGAAGTATTGGCTGAGTAGGATTCAAAAAATACCAAAATCATTGAAAAATTCCTAAATTCGTGCATAGAATTTTCGCCTTCAAGAATGGACTTGGCACCAGGTCCAATCGACCCACACGGCACCAAGTCAATTCTATTTTCTTTCTGAAATTCGCTCAATTTCCTCTACTTGACCAAAATGGACCCGGCACCTGGTCCATTAACTGGGCCTGGCACTAAGTGACTTCTGGAATTATTCACTTTTTGCTCGAATTTAACTTAAATTTGCACAAATTTGCCAAAAATGATTTTTACAAGCAAAATATCAAATAGGAAGGGATATGCCTAGTTGTTACAACAAATGTATCTCAAAACAAGCTTAAATAACTAGGAAAATAATTGTGGTTTTAGCCCTTATCACAGGCTCATTACATGGATTTGCATCTATATTTCCCGAGAGTTCCACTTTGCTTAGCGAAATGAGCGTGGAGAGTTGTCTTATTTGGTTCTCCAAGTTGTGAATGGAGGCTTTTTGATTCATCATGGATTTTTCAACCTCTTGGAATCTTGTATCAACTTTGCAACTAAATCTTCAAAAGAGAGCTTTACAGAATATTAATGAAGGGCACAATGGGAGGATGCTTGAGATCATGCCATTAGGAAGCCTTGAGGAGGAGGATGAGACCTTAGTTGATTTGAATTGTTCCATGCAAAGTTAGGTGGTTCTTCTTTCTGGGATTATAAGTGTTGATGTTGGGATTGTTCTCTTGCCTTGCATTCCCAACAAAATCCACTTGCTCCATCAACTGCTCACTAGGTATTCACATGTTTTGGCATTTATGATTTGGATGTCTTCCTCCACAAAAATCACACAACATCACTTGAGCTTGAACTTAAAAGGGGCATGCATCCTCTCTATCTTTTTTGCAAGGGATTCAAATTTTGCTTCTATAGCTACTATGACATCAAAGTGATAAATTCCTTGTGCGCGCAGCTTAGCCCTTAGATTTCCCTATAAGTAGCAGTTCATAGCTATGTTTTCAATGAGATCCCTCAACTCTTCGAAGGTTTTAGTAGCTGTAGTACACTCGGATGCTGCATCTAAAAGCTGTTTAGTGGCAAAATTAAACCCATTATGAAAAGTGAGCATTTGAAAACCTAAGTCCAAACTATGGTGTGGACATTTCCTTAGCAATTCATTCCAGCGCTCCCATCAGTTATATAGTGTCTAGGACTATGCAAATGGTTAACAGTTTAGTTTTTGGTTTTAAAATTCCCTTATTTATTTATTTATTTATTTGCCACAATCAAACTGAACTAAACATAAATAGAAACCAATATAACTGAGTCAAAATTATTTTGGTTTGGGATTAGTTCGATTCGGTTTAAACTGAATTAGAGGAATCTAATTGAAATAGACCCATTAAGCATTTAACAATAACCCAACCCAATATACATTTAAATCTATAAAACAAACAAGCAAAGTCCAATTTTCACTAAAACCCAAATCTAATATAAAGCTTAAATATTTTACAATTGGCCGAATACACATATATGATATATCCAATCCAACCAATACCGTTACATTTATATAGGCATAATGATGGCATCAAGAAAACTTAAAGCATTATTCAGAATTAATCAACTCCCTCAGCCAGCAAGCAATTAAAACATTATCACTCACTTGTTTAGAATTTAGACAACTTAAAGCATTAATACAAACTAAAATTCAAATCCAAAACCAATCTAACATACAATTTAATACAAATTAAAGCCCAAATATTTACTATTACATAAGCACCAAGACAACATAAATCATAGTTCCAGCAAGCAGCAGCAACTTCAACTTCACAGCAGAAGACTTCCCCCCCCCCCCTCCCCCCAATAGACTATAGAAGATAGCATTTGGGACTAGTATTCCATGGATAGATGTAATTCAATAATTATCTACCCATCTATCTTCTATGCCCAATCACCACCAATAAGGTCCCAAAAAACAGAGTATGTAGATTAAAAAGGAACAAGCACCAAACAAAGAGAGCTCAAGTTGACATGCCCTGGAGTAGGGCAGAAAATACTGCTCAAACAAAATTCCAAAAATAGTCTGGTCAATTATTGTGGGTAATGTATAACTGATCTATAGTAGTTAAAGAGGGTCTTGCACCATTAAGCACAGATTTTATTAAGCAATGCGCATTCTTTCTAGAAAAGTATATAACATAAAATTTCAATGTAATTACAACCAGTAGATGTGTAAATCACAATATTTGCATATAGTGAATATGAATATCCCTAATGAAATCTAAAAATTTTAACTTCATAGAGGCATGGATGCAAATATCATAGAAAAAAACTAGTCAAATTATTAGAATTTAAGAATACTGAATTTTTGAGGAGATGCATCTAGATAACCATTTATCCAAGTCAAATTAGTGAGGTGGCATGGGGTACTTTTTGTTTAGTCCTAACCAATAGGTTATAACAGCAAAAATATTGTACATAGGAATACCATTTATACATGTATAACCTATCACATACTATACTTTTAAAGAATGATTAGCTTTCTCAATTAAGCAACTTAACAATATCATCGAAGTCAAAATATTCAAGGTAGAAATCCAGAATCGACAAAGAAAGATGCATAAACAAAAGATCGTTTGGGTTAGCCGTCCATCATGATTTAGCACCACTTCTATATATGTTATGACTGGTTTTTACTTTTCATGATAATGCCAAAATCACATTAGATGTGAGGAGTGAACTAAAGGAAATATATAAACTATAAAGGAATCAAACTTTAAATTTTGACCTTGTATGATGAATAAAATTTGATTCTAACCACATTACACTTAAAACCAAAGTCCTGAGTTTTTTTCCCTATCCCATTACAACATATCACCTCTACTAAAACCAAATTAAACAAAGAGATCTTGTGCATAGGTTGTAGTACAAGAAAGTCCCATAAAAATACATAAGAAAAAATCAAACTCTTTGCCACGTTAATCGTCTTGTCTTTCAAAACATGTTCTGATGGACAGAAAAGTTCTAAAGCATGGACTTTTTAGAGGAAAAGTAGATTTCTAAAAGTAAATATGGTATGGTGAACTTTTAGGGAACAAATATATGGAATTTACAATGAATATTAACTTCCACATTGGACGCAGTAGTGAATATTTTCTTCATTCCCTTCAAATTCTTTGGAACATTTTCCATGGAATCCTCTACAACATTCTTAATAGCCTTCCTTTTTCGAAATTTTTTCTTTTATCATATTTAATTAGTAAATAATTACTTTATAATGATGTTAATCTAAACCTTTAGAGCCCATGTTTCCTCTGTCGCTTTTTCCTTCTACCTCCTCACGTATTTTTCCATGATTGTCATTGGCTGCTTTATTCTACTTTTTTAGCCAAAAGAATATTCATGCTTTATAATTAATTTAGAACAAAACCCAAACTCTACCTCTTATAAGTTAAGATTCTCTTTCATTCTTTAGATTAAAAAGAAAAGGTTTTCTTTTTTCCTAGCCAATTGTTCAATCTACAATGTAAAATTAATAGGTAAATAATTAAACAAACAGCATTAACGACTTATGGTGCTTATCAATCAAATGGAATCATAAAAGAGAAGAATTTAAGAGATACATTATAGAATTATAACTCATACAACTAAACTTCCATATCAACCCCCATAACATGCATTCAAATCAAGCTAGAAGAACTTCAATTAAACTCAAAAACCCACAAAGGTCTTTTGACATTTTCCTCAATTAGTAATTCATTGGCCTTATCAAAAAACTAAACACCAACAAAACACCACAAGACAAACAACTGAACAAGAAAAACAAAAACTAAACAAGAAAAATAAACATAAACATAAACATAAAAAACATAAACCCAAAAAGAAAAAAAAAAACAAGAGAGAGAGAAGTCATACCTTACTGGCTTTCTGCAATAAAGTTGGTCAAATTCTTGCCAATCATAACACAATAAATTCACAATTTTTTCCTCTAAGAATGCCTACAAACGACAAATTCACAATTATCTAAGAAAATTTCAACTAAAACCAAAAGCTAGAGAGAAGAAAGTGAGCAATAGTTAGAGACTCAGATTTGTGAAGAAATTCTAACCTTTTTTTCCTCAAGAAGGCAGTAGCAACAATTGATTTCTTCAATGGCGGTGGCGACAACTTGTAGTCACGGTCACGGACTCATGGTCATGGATTCAAAAGTTGGACATCTTAGACTCAGGGACAGCGACACAACAGTACAGACTCACAGAGGAGAGGAGGACTAGTCAATAGTCGAGATGGAGAAAGAGGAGTAGATAAGGAGGAAGAGGCGGCTATAGGTCGGGGTCGGCTAAAGGGCTGAGAAGTGAGAAAATACAAGTAGAAAGCAATAGAAGACTAGAGAAGAATGGTTGACTTGATTGAATGAGAGACTGCGAGTAGGGTTGGAAATTGTCAGAGCCGAATGGGAGTAATATTTTTAATTAAATTATTAAAAGATAAATAATATTTATTAATTAGAGTTCAGTTTTTCAGTTCAGTGGAATTTTAATTCAACTAAACCCAAAACCAAAATGATTCTTTTGAAAACAAAAAGTATAGAACCGTACTGAAAAGCTTGAAAACTGAACTGAAATCTTCTATTCTGCTTAGTTTGGTTTGGTAATTTAGGTAAACCCGAATAATGCACACCCCTAATGGTCTCTCTCTCTCTATTTGAACAAAAGAAAAGATATGAAACCCCACCTAAACCTACCCTAGAGTAAGAGGGATGGAATGCATGTCATGTCATCATGCATAAAATATATCACTTAAATAATTTTTGTATACCTTAGAATTGTGGTTTATAGGAGATATTATTTATTTGTGCTTGTTGAGTAGAAAGGGTAATAAGGTAATTTTGCTTCGAGTATAGGAAGATGGCTTGAGGTTTAGATAAGAAGAATATTTAGTTGAGAAAATAAAAATAAGAGTTGTTGTGGTTAAGTGGTTAGAGCTTTGTGAGTTAATCTCTAAGGTCTTGAGTTCAAATCCATCACTTAAGTTTTATTCATATTTATTTTAACCCATGTTTGAATTTTCTTTTCCTTGCATTCCTTAAAGTTAGGAATGTTGTCCTAAGGAAGACACAATGGTAATGTCTTAACCATGTAGTCTTGTCCTAAAAAGAATTCTGGAAGAATTCTTGTATACATTAATTTTGCTAGCCTTGTCCTAACATCTTTGAAATTTAAACTACTCTTGATCCTTTAATTCATTTTTAATCATAAAAATTCTGAGATAATTCTCTGGTTTGGAATTTCAAAAATCCCAACTCTTGTGGGATAGGAGTGGCCAAAAATGAGGAGGAATAATGGGTAGAGGTTGCAAGTAAAACACCATAGCTATATCTTCAAGAACATCATCTTCTTCTTATTCTTGTCTTGGTCAAAAATCTGGAAATATTTTCCAGATTTCCTTCAAGGCTGTTTTCAAAAATTCCAGCAAGCTTTCCTGATACATGTTATTTATTGTATCCTTAGAGGAAAGTGGCATCTATAATGTCTAACATATGCTACAACATGGATGATCTTCTACTAGGCATAATATTATCTATGGCATTGTTTGTAAAGCTACGAAAATTTAAGGAATTCTAGCCTTCATCCTCACACAAGATGGTTGGTTTTCTTGCATGTTTTGATACATGTTAGACATTATGTCACCATTGTTGATTAGGCCTTTATGATATTATTTTTCAGTGAAGCCATAGATAATATTATGCCTAGTAGAAGATCATCCATGTTGTAGCATATGTTAATTCAAGTCTATGTTCATGGATAGATTAACATGTTATTTATTGTATCCTTGTATGTAAGATTATGCTCATGGATCTTCTCTACCAATAGAGAACTTATTGTAAGGACTATTTTTATTTATTTTTGAATTATTCTTCTATCATTATTATTAATAATTTAAGTAGTACTATCCTTTAATTTAAGCTACAAATTTTGAGAAAACATTGTGAAGATTCGAAATAGAAGATTATTTAAAATATTATTGTTTTATTAATTAAATAAATAAAATCTTTTTATTAGATATAAATAATAAAATATTAGAATTAATTAATATCAAATGACTTTGTAGATCATATTAATATTATTACCAGTTAGCCTTACTAAAACTTTTATCTATACTCATAAATATTGTTTATATTAAAATTTATTTATTATTTATTAATTAAAATTTAAGTATAATTCATTTATAATTAATTTTATTGGTTATTTGTTATATATTAATTATTAATTAAAATTAAGTATAATTTATTACCTATAATAATACTATTTAAATATTACTTATTACCAATATTATTTAGGATTTACTATTATCCATTATTTAATACTAATTTTATTTATTAGCGATATTACTCATTATGTATTATTTGAAACTATAATTTATTATTATTTATTTTATAACACCTATTTATTTTAACTTATCAAGCTAATTTTATTTTATAAAATACTTTATCAACTAGTATTAAAGCTTAAGACATTGCGGTCATGGTTAGTTATTGTTGTGGCCAATTGAATTAGGAATTATTTATTTAAGGCAAATATGCTCTGGATGTTATCTTATACCTTGTGTTTACCTCAAGCGGGGTTAGGTTGACTTGAACTACCTTGGAAGACTTTTGAACTCAAGAAGAGCAAAAGATCAGGTAAGTTCCTGCAAGAAACTGTTTGAAGACCAAAGTTATCGTGGCAAGTCAAACTCAATGTATTCAAGTATTTGTACTGTAAAGATAGTTATGGACAATTTTCCTTTTCGTTTCAGTCAAGCAAACCATTTAAAGTTAAACAAACAATTTTACACAAAATGCTAAAATTTTCCTAAAA
The DNA here is from genome assembly GCA_026120185.1 of Voacanga thouarsii. Classification (NCBI taxonomy): domain Eukaryota; kingdom Viridiplantae; phylum Streptophyta; class Magnoliopsida; order Gentianales; family Apocynaceae; genus Voacanga; species Voacanga thouarsii. The sequence goes on from JANUWF010001704.1 coordinate 2,631,813, forward strand.
ACTTAACTTTGGCAAGAATTTTGGAAACCGTAATTGCTATTTTCAAGTGAATCATTGTATGATCTTTCTTTTCCTAAGTGGGACAAACAATGTTGAGTACTCAATAAAGGTAGACTACTAGGACTAGTCTTTGAAGGGTTAGGATAAGTCTCTCAGTAGGTGGCCACCTCTGAGGGGTGAGTCCTTTCCAAATAGGATATTAGTCTTGTAGGTCATACTGGTCCGAGCTAACAAGTTCAGTCAAGTGAACTGTGTATTTTTGGAGTGAACAACCAATAAGTTTGGGTGTAGAGATGGAGGAGTATCTCACCCAGTAAGTGTTAGTGTTATGCCCTAAAGGCAATCATTTGTACATTGTATACGACACATTTTATTTTAATAAAAGATATTATTTATCTTACAGTTTCTTTTGTTTACTTTTAAGTAATATAACTGTTCGATAAAGTCTCAAGTACAACACTGTGTTAAGAAAATCATGATATGAGATTCCTACTACACTGTATAGTGTTAGTACTTAAATAATTCCTAGTCATAGTATTAATAAGGCAGGACATCATTAATGTGTTAAGACTAGCATGTGTTAGACTTCCTGATTTGATCAGGTGGTGGTTCTCATACCCGTGAGTATTGAGATACTCAAAGTTAGCACATGGATGCTTGTTAATGGAATAAGTTTATTGGATGACCTAGCTTTGAGATAATCACATGGATAACTATTTAGTGCCAGTGATATAATCTCAATATAGCAAATGTGCAAGTATCCGTAGACATGAGATCTCCAAGGTACTTTATTTGCTGAGCTTTGTACTTTGATTCCAATTTCTAGAGCTCGATCGAGGGTCGCCTATGGGATGGATATTGGGTATATTGTGAGGTAAACGAAAGTAATTGAGAGTGTCAATAAAGGGTTCACCACTCCTAATAGTAGGGGCGAATATCTCACTGCCACTTGTAGGAATTATTACTTAGAAAGTCCTTGGCCAAGGTAATTGTGCATTGGAAACAGTTCCAGTTGATACACATCTAGAGTAGTGGGTTCCGGTACAAGTACTATTGTATTCGGGCCAGAATTAATTTTGGAGGGAGTTGACACTAATTCCGTACTCCAAACCGAATGAGATATTGTATGGTGAAAGGAGTTAATTGCACTGAAGTTTGTTATTGAAGGGTTCATGTCAAGACACTTGACTTCCTAGATTCTTGAGTGATCATGATGTGTTGCTAGATACCACTCATGATATGGGAATATGGGTTTATTAATTGATGAATTAATAAACCAATCATGATTAGAACTAATATGATTAATTCTAATTAATTATAGATTATTAATCTCAAAGACGTTTGGATTAATTCATGTTCTCTACCAATTGACTGGGAAACCTAATAAGTCACACACAATAGAGGATTATATACTCAAGATGTTATTTGATAACATAGTGGGGTTAATTGGGAGAAAGACAAGTTGTTATAGACACATTATAATTAGTTATAATTTATGGTCCAAATTGTAATTGTGAGAACTTGATATTTCCAATTACAATTAGGGAATTCTAATAGGATTAGAATTCTTAGTTTTGGGAGGGGAATTTTGTAATACATAGTAGATGTAACACACAAAAACCCTAGCTGGTTAACTCATGAAACAACAGCTTCTTCCTTCCTCTCCTTCCCTCGTTTTGCTGAAAATGAAAACAGCCCTAGCCGCCATCTTTTTCTGCTAGCATAGGAAATTTTAGTGCTTGAGTATTCCTCTGTGTGGATTACTATTAGAGATAATCACACACTGTGAATATAGTGGTTAGACATCCAACTCTTGTGGAGATTGCATAAGAGGATTATTGGATCGCGCCTCGACTTGAAGAAGATCAATTTTGTTCTTCAAACAATCACCCAAAGGTAAAAGCAGTTACCTTTATTATCATTATGTCTTGTTTTCCAAACATAAACGGGTCCTGGGAGAGTATCTCGTTTTATTTCCGCTACACCGTATACTATATAAGCCTCAGATACCCAATAGTAGGCTGTACACTACCTTGTGTCAGTATGCACAAAGTGTGGCATTCTAATCATTATATTTTCATGGTGAACAAAGTGTGATGCCATGACTATCTCCTTTGAGTGGTTGTTTTATTGTGTACATGTATGTTTTGGAAAGGAAAAAACCACTCTTCATTTGTGAAATTTATTTGAGGCTTGCCAGTACTTTCTTTTATGAAAATTTCACAACTTGTATACATGAACTGTTTTACCTAAAACACTTAAAGTACACACGGGCTTATTGACATTTTTGTCTCATCACCTTTTATACCATGTTTTTAGGTCAATCTTGCTGTGAAGGTTATTGATTAGAGATTGCCTATGTTTTGAAGATTTATTTCATTTCTACTGTATTTCATTTGAGAGGCTTTAGTAGACATTTATTTATTTTTTGAACTTGTTCATGTATTGCTTAGGTTGTAATAAGTTTAATTTTTGAATTATTTCTTTCACTTCTTTTGTGAGTCCTAGTTATAAAGACCTCTTATTCTGTGGATGGGGCACATCCCCAGCCCTAATAGGGGCATAGGTAGTGGGGTGTTACAAAAGATGTCATTCTTGAGTTTGGCAGTACGAGTTGGGGAAAAATATTTTGCAAGAAATTTCTGTGCCAGATCATTCCAAGTAGTAATTGAGCCAGGGGACAAAGATTTTAACTGTGATTTAGCCCAATCTCACAATTAAAATAGAAAAAAGTCTCAATTCGATTGCATTTTTTGATACTTCATTCAACTTCAATGTGCCACGGATTTCAAGAAAACTTACAATGTGAGGATTAGTGTTTTTATCTAGTAGACTATCAAACTTTACAGTTTGTTGCACCATTTTGATAAGGAAGGTTTCAGCTCAAAGTTTATTGGCTTCAACCTGTGGCCTAATCACAATACTCGATTCGGTTCCTTGTAATAAAGGTCTTGTATATTCACCCATGGTTCTTCTCCCAATTTCATTTCCATTTCAGTTTTTATTTCCATCTTGTGGCTTCTCTTTATGAATTCCAACATTTCCTGCCAATAGGTTCAAATTTTCCAAGTTCTCCAAAAGCATAAATAATCTATCTCTTCCTTGCTAGTTTTGACAACACATATTCCTCTTGCCCTTCTCTCCTTAATTTTCTAAAAGTCTTCTCTATTTCTTGGTCAAAATTCTCTAATTATATGTGCACTCTCTTATTCGTATAAGAAAAGATCTCCTTTCTATCAAAACACAAAACTAATATTAATTCTATGATCAAAACAATTTTTTAAAGGATTTAAAAGAATCGATTCAAATCTAATATGAACTCAAAACAAAAGGATAGTTGTATATCATTGACTCAACAAATTGATAGGGGCTAAATTAGTCATATTTTTCCTAGTTATTTGAGGTTATTTGTAATACATTTTGTTCAATAACTAGTCATATTCCTCCATATTTGAGATTTTACCCTTAGAAAGGTATTTTGTTCTTTATTTCAGATTTTTAGGGTAAAACGAAACAAAAACATCGCAAAGCAAAGGAGAGGTGGCGCCGACTAGGGCTCTAGAACCGGCACTGGCCATGCATTGTTGAAATGAACTTCAAAGCGACAGAAAAATTAGTGGAACAGAGTAGAACAGAACCAAGGCGGCGCTGGCTGTGAAGCTGGAACTGGTGCCGGCTGCATTCTGGAACACATTATGCAAAATTTGGAGAAAAATAGGGGCGAACGAGTAGAGAAGCAAAACACAACTGGCGCCGGCTCCAAGAGTTAAGGCGGTGCCAGCTGTGCCCTAAAGCCAAGGCAGTGCTTGATTTTTTCTATGCGGTTTTTGGTAATCTGAGGAGTTTTAGTATCTTCCAACTTCTACTCGGCCAAAAACTTTGTACCTACGAGTTTAGGCACTTCTTAAGCCTATAAATAGATGGAAAACACAAGGGAAAAGGGGAGAATTCATTGATCATCATAAAAAATTACTCAATCAAAGGAGGAATTCTTCAAGTTCAGGGAGGGTTGTACAAGAAGGTCTTCAAAGGAAGAAGAAGGAGGCTTGTCTATGAGTGCTTTCTTTTATTTTGTTTTCTTTTTCTTGAACAATGATATGTTAATTATTTTATTGTAATTTGACATTGTTTTAGATATTCATGATATTCAGAGTTATTTGATCTTTTGATTAATTGGATGTTCTTCTTGGTATTTAATTACTTGTGCTTATTACGAGATTGGTTGATTATTACTTTCTATTGACTTGCTTGGAAAAGGGGTTGATGGTGGTTTCAATTTGATTGATTTCATATCTATTGTCTCTTAACTTGCTTAGAAAAGGGGTTAACTACTAAGAACAAGGTAATTAAAGGTTAATTGATGTCTGTCAGTAATGAATTCATTGGTTAATTTCATGTTTAAGTTTGCCAGGAATGGAAATTTAATCAAAGGATTGTGTTTAATGCATCTTTTGGGTAAGACTGGTTGAGACAGGAATGTGTGCTAAGTTACCTAGAAGATAGAGATTCATGGAATGGAAACGAAGTAAGTCTATCTTAATCCTTCATGATGCCAAGGGAATAATTAGTTATGATAATGGTTGAGTTCTTTAATATCATGTTTATCTAACCAATGGTTTGAATTGCATAATTCTACATCCTTGACATGCATATATTTTTTATTTCATTTTATTTTTCTTTTGATTTGTTTTTCACTTTATTGAGTCGGTTAAACAATGAAACAAAAGGGATTAATGTCTACTTGTTCCTGGAGGATCGACACTCGTTTGAACCCTATGCTTGGTTAATGATAAGTACGCTTGCTCATATGTGTGATTTGAGTTGAACATTTTAATTTAAACTTGATTGGGAATGTACTTAGTTTTTGTATGATTTTTATACCCAAGTCCGAACACATCACAAATCAATGAATATCATAACAAAGAATTAATGAATGAATTAATAATATTTTAGACTAAAAACAAAACTTTTATATCAACAATAAGGAAAATCTCAAATACACTTACACTAATAAATTCAATGTTAAAGTACACATACAAACATTTATCCACAATTGCCATATACAACTACTTAGGTATAAGGTAGCCATATTCACGATTATGTATAATTACAAAACTAAATTAATAATATTCAAGCAATTCAGAATATTATGATTCAATCATCAGTAATGGTGCCAAAAACTTGATGTGTACTTTGTGTCTATATTCTTGTGCATAGGAAATAGTCTCAATAATTCATACAAAATAATCAAGTTAAATATAAAATGCCAAAATTAGTCACTCACAACACATATTGGAACAAGTATATTCATTGTGTAGTATATAGTTCTAACAGTAAGTATCGTTTCCCTCAGGTAAAGTGGCAAGTACTTTTACTATGCTATTGTCTCATTCTTTAGTCAACTTATCATCTAGGGAAAATTGATGAATCATTAATGGAATTAGCCAACTCCAACACATTGGAATTCACCTAAAATCACCAAGCCCAATGAAAAAAAAAAGGAGATAAATAATGTAAATAAATAGAATCTCCTAAATCAAATCAAACCTCAATCACCTAAATTAGCTAATTACAATTAAAATTAGGCACCAATGGATGATCTCATACAAGACTCATTCTCTCTCGAGTTATGATCCTCCCCCTTATATTAATAGGTGGGTATCTCTATCTTACTAATCAAATCTAAAGGGCATTAAGATCTATTACTCATCTAATTTGGGGGAAATGAAATCCCTATTTCTAGGAAACCTCACAACCCTTCAATCACCTAGTTCTCACCTTTAAACCCCATTCTCCCAAGGTAATTCACGAGAAACCCTAGAGTAAATCTATTAATCGAGCCTTTAAATCCTAATCCCATCTCTTAAAATCATTAGAACAAGAAAACCTGACCAATAGAAATGCATAATACACAACAAGTATTTGAATACCCAAAATAATTTGTAAATAACACAAATAGATGTTAAGATATAACAAAATAAGGGTTTAACCCTTTAAATACATCATTAATCAACAAATATGCAATCAAAATCAATACATAAATATAAGAAAAAAGAAAATAAACTCCTAAACAAGTTGGTCTCTTCTTCGTCATGCAATTTCCTCTTGAAGATGTTCTCCTCTCCTCCAAAGGAGATGTTAATCCTTCCTTGAGCTCCTCCTTAGTGTTCTAGGGCTTGAGAGTGACTTTTCCCCTTCTTGTTCCATCACTTGACAAGACAACAACATGATCTATTTATAGTTCTCCTTGAAAAACCATGAAATTTATTGTGTACTGACTTGTCCCGATACAAACTAGTGCCTATTATAAAGCTAGGCCGGCGCCTCTTGTGTACTTTTTGTTAAAGATCATGAATCCTGCACTAAATCAATTCCTGTCTATCCTTCTATTTGGCACTTATTGGTCGCCTTGTTCCAGCGCCTTAACTCTCTGGAAATAATTAGAGCCTCTTCAACTATCAAATCGCTGCCTATTGATTGGTGCCACCGGTGCCTGTATATCTTTAAACCAACATATATTACTCTAGAATGTTTCTCTAAACTCTTTGTTCCAAATCGGCTCTCGTTTACCTTTGTACCAGGTGCTGGTTTGATGCTTCTATGCTTTGTTTTCACCTTGTTTATTTAGTCATCTCTCATTTATGCATTCTGCACAAAACAAGGCAAAAATAAGGGAAAGGAGTAGTCATTTGATCATAAATTTAGTATAACTCAGTATAAAATGACTAATAAATATGGATATAATGAGCACTCATCAAGATTTTTTAGGATACATAACAATGAAGTACTTGTTAGATTTAAGTCTGAACTTATTAGAAGCTTGGTATTTTATATATATCACATAACCCCAAATCTTCCTGAAAAACATACTGGAACACTCTCTAGTCTATATATCATATGGTGTTCTTTCAATTAGTTTTGATGAAACAAGGTTTAATATGAAAGTAGTTGTTTTCAGTACGAGTTCCCAAACAAGAATTAGGAAGGCTCATGTGACTCATCATCAACTGAATTATGTCTAGCAATATCTGGTTTCTCCACCTAGAGACACCATTCCATTGTAGTGTATAAGGAGAAATGAGTTTTGGGACACTATTCCACACTTCTTTAGATTCTCTAGGAATTCTTGACGTAATATTCCCCTTTCTCCCCTAATTAGATTGATGTATTTTAAAACTTTTGTTAAGTTATTTTTGCACTTCATTTTTAAATTTTTTGAACTTCTCAAAGACCTCAAATTTATATTTCAAAAGATAAACATATCCATATCAATTGAAATCATTAGTAAATGTAACAAAGTATTGAAAATCTCTCTTGGCTTATACATTTAATTTTCCACATACATCACTATGTATAAGAATTAATAAATTGTTAGCTCTTTCACTATGTCCAATAAAAGTAGTTTTAGACATCTTACCTAACAAACAAGACTCACACCCTACATATAATTCAATATCAAATAAGTATAAGAGTCCATTTTTATAGAGTTTGGAGATGCATTCTTATTTATGTGACTTAAGTGACATTGCCAGAGGTCTATTAGATTTAAATCTTTAGATTTAATCCTTTTAAATGTTTATGGTATAGACGGGCATATCATGATCTAAATTGAACAAATATGCACAACCATAATAAATATTATTTGAATAAATAGAATAACATTTGTTCTTTATTTCAAATAAGAGACCTTTTTTTTTTGTTTAAATAAGAAATTGAAATAATATTCTTAGTAGTAGTAGGCACATAGAAACAATTTACTAACTCTCACACTAGCCCAGTAGGTAAAGTCAAATAATGTCCCTACAACTAATCCATAAATTCTTGCTCCATTGCCTACACATTAGTCCACTTCGCCTTTAGCCAATAATCTACTCTTTTTTCATTCTTTCATATTAACACAACTGTGAGAACTACATCTAAGATGTAGAAGTAGATATATTGACTTCTATAACAAAAATACCTGAGCTAGAAGACTTAACTTCCTTTTTCTTTCTTTTTTCTTCAATATAAATCTTGAAGTTCCGTTTCCAATATCCTTTTTCTCCATATGGAAACATGTTGAGTGCTTAATCACTCCACATTTGGGCATTAATTCAGAATTATTTTGTTTGGATTTACTTCAGCTTTACCTTTTGGCTTTGCTATTGCCCTTGTTCTTACCTCTCTGGACCATTAAAATAGTGATAGGATTGGACTTGCTAAATTATTTTTTAGTATTCCTGAGCTTATTTAGCAACTCTAGTAGAGGTTTGTCAATTTCATTCATGTTGTAGTTTAGAAAAAATTAACTATAACTTTCTAGCAAAGATTGCAAAATCGAATCTGTGGCCAAATCCTGGTTGAATACAAAATCCAATTTTCCAAAGTTATCAATATGTGGTTTAATCTCTTGTGTTATCATTAAGCTTCCTTATTATAGTTATGTTAGTTTCATAGTCAACAATAAAATGTTTAACAGACACAACAAATTGTTAACATAGTTTGATGACCAACAATCCTATGTTTGCGAGTCCTAGACCAATGAAAAAGATCCACTAAAGTATTAACAAAGTTATAGGAATATATTATCTCAATTACCAAGTGATTCCTAGTGGACTCTAACAAGAAACATCGTTTTCTTTTCTCAAACTCCTAAAGACTTTTATCGAAAACTACATCGATTAAACTCCTTTGAACCTTCATTGCTTTAGCATAGTATTTCTTCGTTTGAATCTGTGAAACGTTTCCACTAGAAAAGAGTTTGCTTTGAGGAAGTTTAATTCAAGCCCTTCTTGAGAATATGTAATTGTAGCCACAGCTTAGCTTTAATAATGATATGTTTGAATTTGAGTATAAAAATCATATAAAAATAAGCACATTACCAATCAAGTTTAAATTAAAATGTTAATCCCAAATTACACATATGAGCAAGCGTACTTATCATTAAGCATAGCATAGGGTTTAAAACGACTATTGATCCTCAAGGAACAAGTATGCATTAATCGCTTTTTTATCATTGTTTAATCGACTCAATAAAGTGAAAAAGAATAAAAAGAAAAATAAAATAAAATAAAAGAATATATACATGTTAAGGATGGAGAATTATGTAACTCAAACTATTATTTTGACAAATATGACCTTAAGGTATCCAATCATTATTATAACTAATTATTCTCTTGGCATCATGAAGGATTAAGATAGATTCACTTCTTTTCCAATCTATGAAATCACTATCTTCTAGACAAATTAGCATCGCATATCCTGTCTCAACTAATTCACCTAAAAAATGCATTAAACACAATCCTTGATAAAATTTTCATATACTGGCAAATTTAAAATATGAAATTAACCAATGAATCTATATCCTAACAGACATCAATTAACCTTTAATTATCTAGTTCTTAGCAATTAACCCATTTTCCAAACAAGTTAATAAACAACAAATATAAAATTAATGAATTGAGACCACCATCAACCCCTTTTCCAAGCAAGTTAATAGAAAGAAACAACAAATTAATCTCGTAATCAGCTTAAGTAATTAAATACCAAAAATAACAATCAATTAATCAAAAGATTAAAGTAACTCTAAAAATCATGAATACCTAAAACAATGTCAAATTACAATAAAACAATTAATACATCATTGTTCAAGAAAAGAAAACAAAGTTAAAAGAAAGCATTCATAGACAAGCCTCCTTCTTCTTCCGTCATAGACTCTCTTGTACAATCCTCCTTGATTTGATGAATTCCTCCTTGATTTTGAGTGATTTTCTGTTTTGATCCGTGAATTCTCCATTTTTTTTCCTTGTGTTTTTTCTCTATTTATAGGCTTTAGAAGTGCCAAATTTTGTCTCTCTAAGGTTTCTGGCCGAATAGAAGTAGGAAAATACTAAAACTCTGAAAATTACCAAAAATACGCACAAAAATCGAGGTACCGCCTCTGTCTCAGTGCACAGCCGGCGCCACCTAACCTGCCTAAGGCCAGTGCCAGTTGTGGTCTATTCTCTCTGTTTGTTCATCGATTTTTCTCGAATTCTGTGTCAATTCTTTTAGATTGCAGTCAGCACTGCCTTTGGTCTTCCAACCGGTGCTGGCTGTGTTCTGTTCAGCTCTGTTTTTGCTGATTTTTCTTCGCCTCGAAGTGCATGCCAGCAGCACGTGGCCGGCACCGGTTCTCCTATCCTAGCCGGCGCCTCCTCTACTCTGTTTAGCGGCGATTTTACCTTATTTTACCCCTAAAATCTAAAATAATGCATAAAATACATTTCCAAGGGTAAAATCTCAAATATAAAGGAATATGACCATTTATTGTACAAAATGTATCACAAAATGACCTCAAATAACTAGGAAATATATGAATAATTTAGATCTTATCACATTCCCCCACACCTAGCTTTTTGCTTGTCCTCAAGCAAAGTATTAAAGACAAATAGAAAAAAACAAGTTTTCACAAAATCACTCAATCAATTTCAAAATAATATTTCCAATGCTTCCTTTATTCAAGACAACAAAACATATGCTACTATACCTTTCATAACAAATGCAAGACTTGTGTAAGTGAAGAATAACTAGTAGAACCATCCCAACACTTAACCTCATTCTCAAACCATTAGAAAGAATTTAGTTCAAGAAAAATGCATTCCATAAACGTACTTTTCATACACTCTCTCCACTAATTCGAGATATACTATGATTCTACTTAAGTCAAGTAGGACTTTAAAACTTGTAATGTAAGGCTAAAGGGTTTGTAATGTAGCTTGTCAAATGAAGGGTATAAGAAAATTAAATATAAAAAAAGATGATAGTTTGCAAGAAAAGGCTAAACATAATGTACCAATAGATTCCAACTTTTCTTGCTCTCCTACCCCAAAACCACTGAAGAACCCATAACCTAGTATAGCAATCATATTATAGCTTAAGCAAATCTTGCATTCTTTTCATCAATAATTCTCCACTCATCAATCATATTGCACAAGATCATCAAAATTTCAGCAATTCTTATTCCAATTCAACCAACAGTCTTCCTGTGCCCATCTTTTCTTTTTCTTTCCTTCCACATGATGCTTTTGTTTGTTTTGTCAATTTTTTTTCCAACATTTTCTAGCAGCGTCTTGTTTTTCCCAATTTTTCTTTCTCTTTTCTTTCTCCTTTCTCCTTTTACAACTCCAACTCAATGCATGATGCATGAATGAAAGTAACAAGTCATGACATTTACACGAGCATTCTCCCTCATAATTCTTCTACTTGTACTTTTATCTATCAAGAGCAATCAAAGATTTGGGAGACAAATCAAACTCTCAGAAGGAAGTAATGGACAAAGTATGATAACGGGTTTAAGAAAGAAATTAACAATTTAGGCTCAAAATAGGCACTAGGGATAATATCAAATAGGTAGGCTTGAAAAGCTCAAACTAATCTAAAGAAGGCCTATTATCATCATCCCTAAATTAAATCATGAATGTCTTTCTTATTTCGCCTCGAGAGGTATTCAAGTAAGTTCTAGAATGCTTAATGAATTTTAGCAAAAAAATAAGTTTAAGAACAATGTAAAGTATTTGATCAACAACTACTTAGTCCAAGTGCGTGCAAAAGTCATGCATAAGCCACAAATGATATAGAACATATGCTCTATGATCTAGCACAAAGACATGTATTAAAAACACATCTTGACAGCTCAAAAAATCAAAAAAAATTTTGAAAACTTTGCTCAAAAGGTTCAAAGAATTTCATGAAGAATGAAGCAATTTCAAGAATAATGAAGCATCGAAGAATTCCAATTCTAACTGTGAAACCCCAGTCGAAACCAACCTTAGAGTAAGGGAGTTGGGATTCATATCATATTTATTTGCATGTTTAAATATATTTTTATATGATTTTATGTGCTTTGGATTTGTGTTTTATAGTCTCAAGGGCTTAATTATGTTTATTGAGTAAGAAGGGCAAAATGGTAATTTATGCTTGAGGTGAAAATAGGGAGATAGCTTGAGGATTAAATAAGAAAAATATTTTAGAGAGAAAATAAGAACAAGAGTTGTTGTGGTTTAGTGGTTAGAGCTTTGAAATTAATTCTTGAGGTCTTGGGTTCAAATTCCATCATTGGAGTTTTAGCATGATTAAATTTTATTTTTGTTTGAGAAGGTTGATTTTTCAGCCTTGTGTGCTTTAGAGAAGAGTAGAGGTGATGTCCTAAGGGAGACATGATAGGAGTATTCTAATCCTACTCTTGTGCCCTATAAAAATTCCCATGGGAATTCATACCCTTTTTTATCCTTAATTTTTCCTACTTCTCAATTCATTAGGTTAGTCAATTTGTTCTAGCCAATTTCATTCTAGGAAATTTCAGTAAAGTGCTGTGGCTTTGAAGGTTCAAAAATGTCTAAGTGTAAGATCTTATGGACCAAAAATGGATAGGAGTTGGGGAAGGTTCCCAAGAGATTAAAATCCATGGTTGAACCTTCAAAACCCCACTCTAGCCATGTTCATTTTCTTCATGAAGTAATCTGGAATTTTTTTCCAGCTTCTTGAGCATTCAAGGTGTCAAAATTTTTAGCCATCATTCCCTCCCAAATGCTGCCAGAAAATAGCCCTCTTGACCAGCTTGGAATCTGATATTTTATGGCCAAATTCGGACTGCACAAATGCTGTCCAAACCAGAAAATTTTCTGGGCAAATTTGCAGATTAGGTAAGCTTAAACCAAGCTATTTTCTTCCAGTTTTCTCCCAGCACCTTAGCCACGTTTTTCCTCCATAAAGAAGGCTGGAAACCAGCCTTGAAAGACGTCTGAAATCCCCTTCAAACCCTCTGCAAACTGATTGGAAAATGACAGCAAAAGCTGCCAAGAAAATTCCAGCAACTTGCGAAATCCTATACAGAATTTTTTCCAGCTTTGTTTCCTTTTTTAGCCCTGACCGAAACTCCCTCATCTTTCTGTTCAAACTTCTCTTGAATAGCCATGAACTGAACTCCATTGTCTTCCCCAACCTTCTGCTCAAAAAATCAGTCATGACTGCTCCTAAAATATCTCCAACAATTACTCCAATCAAACCTTGATTGAAGACCAAAATTCCAACAATCCTAATTTAGTAAACTTCCATAAAACATCCCTTAAACAACCAGACCTTCCTTCACCATTGTACTCCCTCTTTTCGGCCACCATTAAGCTGCTTCAAATAGCTTTCATTCCAGTAGAATCCCTAGCCAACAGTTGGCCATTGCAGCTTCCAAAAAGCTCTCCATTGATCAAAGATCTTCTTGCCATATTTTGTTTGCAAATTTGATTCACTAAATTATTCTTTTAGGATTTCAAACAACCAGCCTTTCCTTTTCCTATCAAACCAGAAAATTCAATTGCCAAAACTCCTCAAATAATTCGGCCACTCCCTTCCCATAGAATTTCGGTAGCTTCAACCAAATCATCTCCATTCTCTTCAACCTTCAAGAATACATAGAATACCAAGAACACCTACTAGCATCCATACGCCTAATACCCCTCCAAACCACTTCAATCTTCTTTAAAAAAATTCCAAATTTCACCTACTCATTTCCGTGAATCCATTCATACCACTTTTAACATCAAACTCCAAAATCCAACTCTCTCATTTGGATCGAAACTAGTATTTTTGGTGAAGGCTCAAGAACACCTTCAAGGTAAGCTTGTTCAATTAACTTCATCTTCCCTAATCTTCAACCTCTAATGAACATATATGTGGATAATCATACTAATGGACTCTCTTCTTCTCTTCTCTCTCTCTCTCTCTCTCTCTTGGCCGAATGGTGACTTCAACCATGGCCATGTTTTCTTCATCTCTCTTGGACGAATCTAGTCTCCTAAGAGTTGAGATCCATTCGAAACTCCTCCAAGGTACTCATCAATCAAGTAAGCCCCTTCAACTCTCTTTTTAAATTCTAGATTCATGTCTCTAGGGTGATATTGAAAGGAGATGGATTATATTTGAGGTTTGAGCATGTATTGTTGTGATGAGTTGAGATTGAAGCATGAATAAATGGGTGTATATGATGGAGATGGGATTGATGCATGAGTTGATTATGTTGGTTGATTGTATGATGTTTTTAGGGTTGAGTGCATGTCTCCATGTCGTGAGTGGTATTTGTGTTCAAGCATGTTAGAGATTATGTCACCTTTGGTTAATAGAATTTATATTCATGTATGATTGTTAAATTCATGAATATGTTTATACTAGTAGATGTTGGATCATATCTTGATAAATTTAGATCTATGCCTTTATTCATGATTGGGATGATTTGATGAATTGAAGTGGAGTGTATGTTCATAATTGTGATTAGCAAGTGGAAATATGATCATGATCTAGTTGTCCCTAAGCTAATTTTATTTCATCAATAAAATGATTAATATTATAATTTTTGCTAGTAGAGCTCGAAAACCCTAGAAAATGTGAATTTGGTCTTTTACATAAAATAGTGATATTTTAGTCAAATAAATTATAGCTTTTATTACAGAAATAAAATATGTAGATATTGTATATAATAATAATATCAAATAAAGCCTTTTATATAAATAAGTAAAATATTAATTTTGTGAGTCTTATATTCATAAATACCATTAAAATTTATTATCTTTTAATTCTTATCTTTTAATCAAGACCTATTAAAATTTACTTGCAATTAATTTTAGTTATCAATTATTTTCTAACAATTAATTATTAATAAATCATTATTTTACATAATACCACCTAGGACTCTTCATCAAATAAACTCTAATTTATTTTTAGCAAGATTTAAACCTTCAACTTAATAGTACCTATTTCCCAAAACCCTAATCACTTTAATATCAAATTAGACTTGGCTTATAAACCCTTTATTTATTATCTAGCCTTAAAGCTTGGGACACTAGGATCATGGTTGTAGTAAGTTGAGCTAGTTTTATTTGTGAAAGTGAATTTTAGCTTGAGTTTAACTATGGCATATGTTTACCCCAGGCGGGGTTAGGTCAGCTGTTGAAGACCTTTATTTTATCTCAAGCTAAGGATCAGGTAAGCTCCTGCATAAAACCTGTTTGATACAAAATGGTTATTATAGCAAGCCAAATGTAGAGTGTGTGGACACTCACTTCCGTAAAGGCAATTGAGAATTGTTCTCTTTCCCATTTCAGTCAAATCAATTATTTGAAAATCGATGAACAGATTTACTCAAATCCTGAAACTCTTTCTAAAACTGATTTTGCCAAAGACTTTGGAAATCCTTAATTGCCATTTTCAAGTGGAACTATATTTTGTTCATTTTTCCCAAGTGGGATAAGTTACGTTGAGTACTCAATAAGGGTGGACTGGTAGAACTAGTCTTTGAAGGGTTAGGGTAAGTCTCTCAGTAGGTGGCCACCTCTAAGGGGTGAGTCCTTCCTGGATGAGATGCCAGTTAGTAGGTCGTGCCGGTCCGAGCTAGCAGTTTTCAGTCAAGTGATTGTGTGTTGCCGGAATGGACAATCGGTTTTGTTTGGGTATAGAGAAGGAGGAGTATCTTGTCCAGTAGGCCGATCACCTACTTTTTGTCAGTCTGTACAAAGTGTGGCATTCTGGCTGGTTATGGGGTTCAACATGTGGTAACCTATGACTACCCTTTTGAGTGGTTGGTTTTATTGAACATGTATGGTTAGAAAAGCCAAAACACCACTCTTAATTTTGACTATTGTTTATTGCTTGCCAGTATTTCTCTTACGAAGGTTTTATACTTTGCATTCACGAACTGTTTTCACTGAATACTTAAAGCACACACGGACTTATTGAAATTTTTATCTCATCACCCTTTTTACCATGATTTCAGGTCACTCCTGCTGTGGGGATGAGTAGCTAGTTGTTGCCTGCCTTGAAAGATTTTTTTTTTTCTGATATTTATTTTGTGTAATGCTTTGGGAGTTGAGAGTGGATAATTTTTAGTATGGATTTGTCTTTGAATTCTTGGATTGTAATAAGTTTTAAGTTTAAGTATTGTTTTTATCCTGTTATTTTGATTGTGTGACCTAGTTATAATGACCTATTGTCCTTTGGACGGGGCGACATCCCCGGCCCTATCAGGCCTAGGTAGTGGGGTGTTGCACTAACTACTCCCCCACACTTAAACTAGATATTTTCCTTTATGGCCAAACAAATAGAGCGAGGAAATATTACCACGGGACCAAAAATAAAGGGGAAAAGAGAAGAAAGAAAATACTTTCCACTGCATTGTGCATTCTCCTACAAAAGAGTGGAATTCCAGCAGAAAGGAGCATTGTCGAAGTACCTAGAAAGAAAAATACACAAAAGAAACACACCAAAGCATAAAAACTAGAAAATAAAAATATGCCAAAATGTAAAGAAAATAGTACGAAAAAGAAGAGTACAAGAAATAACTAGAAAAGGTCATGAAAATATAAAGGAAAAAGAAAGTGACATGTAGGAACTAGGATAGAAAAATCATCTCAATCCTCCCCATCATCATTATCAAGTGCTGAAGTGCCGTCACCGCCATGTGGTCCCAAAAAACGCTGTATCCACTCAGTCCATTGCTGCTCTATAATAGTCTGCCTCCGGGCAATGTCATCAATGGAGTCCCGCATGTATAGCAACATCTCCGTCTGCTGAGCTAACTGTCCCATTATCGCGGTCTCAAAGTCAGTCCTTGGTTGGGATTGTGAACTTCTGGCTCGTGCTCGCGATGGTGGTGGTGGGTGCTCCTTGTGCACAGGTGGTGCCTGAACTTGTCCGGGATACTTGACCTCATAGGGAGTTAGCCATTTCTTCATCTCCTGGCTATATTTGTACCCACAACTCATCAATGTTTGCTCTGTGACTAGGTCATGCTCAGTGATAGTCTCCGTCAATTCCCCCTCAGTAATAATATCAAAATCTCTCAGAATTTTCATGATTACTAGAGGAAAAATGAAGGCTTTGGTAGAGAAATGGTGATGAACCACATCCCTAATGGATTGTATGATCAATGGAGCAAGAGGGATAGGCTGAGTGGGTATCTCATACACATATCATATATGGCGCAGTGGAAAATTAAAATGAGATACCATCCTAGGATTCACATATGTGTGAAAAATAAGACATAAAGAGAACAAAGATAATAACTTTTTACCTTTCTTCGATCGTCTAAAGAACAAAATTTTTCTTTTTCAAGTTTGAGGCGCGATCCAGTAATCCTCTTAATCAAACACCACGAGAGTTTAATATCCAACCACTATAATCACAGTATGTGATTATCTCTAACAAAAATCTACACGGAGGATCACACACAAGCACCAAGATTTTCTGTGCTAGTAGAAACAAGATGGCGGCTAGGGTTTATGGTGAAGAACCACAAGAGAGAGAGAAAAGAGAAAAGGATCGTGTATCTTTTAGGGTTTGAAGTTGTAATTGTTAATCACCCTCACACAAGGAATCGTGCATATCCTATATACCACGAAATAACCCTGTTGAAAAATACTCCAAGTGAGAATTCTAAAATAGTTAGAATTCCCTAATTGTAATTGGAAACATCAAGTTCTCACAATTACAATTTGGACCATAAATTATAACTAATTATAATTTGGTCACAACAACTTCTCTTTCTCGCAATTAACCCCACTATGTTATCAAATAACATCTTGAGTATATAATCCTCTATTGTGTGTGACTTATTAGGTTTCTCAATCAATTGGTAGCAAACATAAATTAATCCAAACGTCTTTGAGATTAATAATCCATAATTGATTAGAATTAATCATATTATTCTAATCAGGATTGGTTTATTAACTCATCAATTAATAAACCCATATTCTCAGATCATAAGCGGTATCTAGCAATACATCATGACCACCCAAGAGTCCAAGAAGTTAAGTGGCTTGACATAAACCCTTCAATAATAAACTACAATGCAATTAAGTCATTTCACCATATAATTGTTGGGTATCTCAGGCTCGTATCCTAAACGGCGCAGCGAAAAATAAACGAGATACCATCCCAGGACCCGCCTATGTATGAAAAACAAGACATAAAGATAATAAATGTAGCAGCTTTTTACCTTTGTTTGATCATCAGAAGAACAAAATTTCTTCTTCAAGTCGAGGCGCGATCCAGCAATCCTCGTGATTAATCTCCACGTGAGTTGAACGTCTAACCATTATAATCACAGTGTCTGATTATCTCTAATAGTAATCCACATAGAGGAATACTCAAGCACCAAACTTTCCTATACTAGCAGAAACAAGATGGCAGCTAGGGTTGTTTCTCAAGACAATCAAGAGAGATAGAGAGAAGAGAAGGTCGAGTGTTGCGGGTTTTTCGTGTGTCACTTTTCAGCTAGGGTTTTGTGTGTCTTGTTAATATGTCACATGAAATTTTCCTTCCCAAAACTGAGAATTCTAATCCTATTAGAATTCTCTAATTGTAATTGGAAACATCATGTTCTCACAATTACAACTTGACCACAAATTATAACTAATTTTAATTTGTCCACAATAACTTTTCTTTCTTTCAATTAAGCCCACTATGTTATCAAATAACATCTTGAGTATATAATCCTCCATTGTGTGTGACCTATTAGGTTTCCCAGTTAATTGGTAGTGAATATGAATTAATCCAAATGTCTTTGAGATTAATAATCCATAATTAATTAGAATTAACCCTATTAATTCTAATCAGGATTAGTTTATTAATTCATCAATTAATAAACCCATATTCCCATATCATGAGCGGTATCTAGCAACATATCATGACTACCCAAGAGTCCAGGAAGTCAAGTGGCTTGATATGAACCCTTCAATAACAAACTTTAGAGCAATTAACTCATTTCACCATACAATATCTCAATAGGATTGGAGTACGGAATTAGTGTCAATTCCCTTCAGAATTAATTCTGGCCTGAATACAATAGTACTTGTACCAGGAACCCACTACTTTAGATGTGTAATCAATTGGAACTATTTCCAATATACAATCTCCTTGGCTAAGGACTTTCCGAGTAGTAATTCCTACAAATGGCCGTGAGATATTGGCCCCTACTATTAGGAGTGGTGAATCCTTTATTGACTCTCTCAACTATTTTCATTTATCTCACAATGTACCCAATATCCATCCCATAGGCGGCCCTCAATCGAGTTTCAGAGATTGAAATCAAAGTACAAAGCTCAGCAAACAAAATAACTTGATGATCTCAAGTCTAAGGATACTTGCACATTTGCTATATTGAGATTATATCACTGGCACTAAATAGTTATCCATATGATTATCTCAAAGCTAGGTCATCCAATGAACTTGTTCCATTAACAAGCATCCATATGTTAACTTTGAGTATCTTAATACTCACGGTTATAAGAACCACCGCCTGATCAAATCAGAAAGTCTAACACATGCTAGTCTTAACGCATTAATGATGTCCTGTCTAATTAATACTATGACTAGGGACTATTTAAGTACTAACACCATCCAGTGTAGTAGGAATCTCATATCATGATCTCTATCATGGTTTTCTTAACACAATGTTGTACTAAGGACTTTATCTAACAATTATATTGCACAAAAGTAAACAAAAGAAACTGTAAGATAAATAATGCCTTTTATTAAAATAAAATGTGTCATATACTAATAGGGGCTAATTTCGTTATATTTTGCGTAGTTATTTGAGGCTCTTTTGTAATATATTTTGTGCAATAACTAGTCATATTCTTTTATATTTGAGATTTTACCCTTGGAAAGGTATTTTGGTCATTATTTCAGGTTTTTGGGTAAAACGAAGCAAAACCGTCGCAAAACAGAGCAGAGGCGGTGCTGGCTGCACACTGGATGCACGGACTTCAAAGCGATGAAAAAATTGGAGAAGCAGAATAGAACAAAGCCTAACCGGCGCCGGCTGTAAGGCTGGAGGTGGCGCCAGCTGCAGTCTGGAACGTATGTGCAAAATTCAGAGAAAAATCAGCAAATGAGTGGAGAAACAGAACACAGGCGACGCCGACTCCGAAGGACTAAGGCGGCACCAGCTGTGGTCTGTTCCTGAGGCGGTGCTGCGATCTTTTGACGCGTTTTTAGAAATCTGGGGAGTTTTAGAATCTTCCAACTTCTACTTGGCTATAAACTTTGTACCTACGAGTTTAGGCACTTCTTAAACCTATAAATAGATGAAAAACACAAGGAAAAAGGAGAGAATTCATTGATCATCATAAAAAATCACACAGTTTAAGGCGGAATTCTTCAAGTTCAAGGAGAACTGTACAAGAAGGTTTTCGAAGGAAGAAGAAGGAGGCTTGTCTATGAGTTCTTTCTTTTACTTTATTTTCCTTTTCTTGACAATGATGTTTTAATTGTTCTATTGTAATTTGACATTGTTTTAGATAATCATGATTCTTGGAGTTATTTGATCTTTTGATTAATTGATTGTTCTTCTTGGTATTTAATTACTTGGGCATATTCCGAGATTAGTTGGTTGTTTCTATTGTTAACTTTCTAGACCAAAGAGGTTGATGATGATTGCAATTGATTAATTTTTGCATTCATTGGCTGTTAACTTGCTAGACCAAAGAGGTTAATTACTGAGGATTAAGTAATTAAAAGTTAATTGATGTTTGCCAGACCAAGAATTCATTGATTAATTTCATGTTTTAAATTTGCCAGATCACGAAAATTTAATTAAAGATTATGTTTAATGCATGTTTTGGATGAATTAGTTGAGACAGACCAAGTGATGCTAATTTACCTTAATCCTTCATGGTGCCGAGAGAATGATTGATTATGATAATGGTTAAGTTCTTGAAGATCATGGTTGTCTAATCAATAGTTTGAGTTGCATATTTCTTCATCCTTGACATGTACATATTTTTATTTTATTTTCTTTTTAGTTTTCCTTTTTATTTCATTTTCACTTTGTTGAGTCGGTTAAACAATGAAAGAGGGGTAATTAATGTTTACTTGTTCCTTGATGATCGACACTCGTTTGAACCCTATGCTCAGTAATGATGAGTACGCTTGCTCATATGTGTGATTTGGGTCCAACATTTTAATTTAAACTTGATTGGGAATGTGCTTAGTTTTTGTATGATTTTTATGCCCAAATCTAAATGCATCAAGTTTTTGGCGCCGTTGCCGGGGAACAATAGCATGAAAGCCAGGACTTTGTTGATTTAACCATGTAAATATTTTAATATATATGTTTGTTCTTGCTGCAAAACGGTGCTATCTTTTGTATTTCGTGTATTCTTGTATAACCTTAATACCTAACTAACCTAACAAACTTGAACTACGTCTTTTAAATTAACTGTGTAATTTTGTAATTTTCCTATCTCACTCATCTCCTTATTCAGGAGACATGGAGAATTGGGATCTAAGGAGGTCTAACAGGGAGCTGTACTCCCATTATGCCTCAGAGGGAACACTCACAACACCAGAATCAACAGAGCTTGAAACCTTAGTTGGTAAATTCGTAGGGCATGTCACGAGGCGTTTCCAAGAAATCGATTCCACCTTCGAAATATTCGAAGCAATGATCCGCAACATGGAACAACAAATCTGGTTTTTGACGGATTTGGTAATAAAATCTCATGAATTCACGCCATTAGCCAGTATGAAAACAGCTGCTATCACATTGTGAAGTGGAAAAGAATTGCCAGATAGTACAACAGATGAGAGTCGGTGCCGGCTGGAAGAAGAGAACTGGCGTCGGATGTCCAGCAACACAGAATGGAACCGGCGCCGGCTATCCCCTGTCCACCTCCCGAAAAACTCACTTTTCAGCCTAACATACCATACCCTATTCGTCTACACAAGGCCCAAAAAGACGCCCAGTTCACCAAATTCCTAGCTGTATTTAAACAATTGCACATAAACATCCCCCTCAGTGAAGCTTTAATCCACATGCCCAAATATGCCAAGTTCCTCAAAAGTATGCTTGTCAACAAAATGCAACTGGAAGAATTGTCCACAGTAGTCCTCAACGAAGAATGCTCAGCCATTTTGCTGGACAACTCAAGTTTGCCCCAAAAAGCAAAAGATCCAGGGAGTTTCTCTATCCCATGTCTAATTGGCACTCTTCATGTCTGTAATGCACTAGCTGACTTAGGTGCTAGCATTAATTTACTACCATATAAAACATTTAACAGGCTAGGCCTAGAAGAACCACAGCCCACTAGGATGAGTATTCAACTCGTGGATTGCTCTATCAAGTACCTTAGGGGCATCATTGAAGATGTGTTGGTAAAAATTGATAAATTCATATTTCCTATGGATTTTGTTATTCTTGACATGGACGAAGATTCTAAAGTCCTCTTAATCTTAGGTAGGCCCTTCTTAGCTACAACAAAAATATTAATTGACGTCTATGGGGGGAGATTAACACTAAGGGTTGGGGATGAGGAAGTCATAATTCACATCCATAAGAGCATGCAGCAACCTATGACTTCTGATGATTTGTGTCTAAGAGTTGATATTCTTGACAAACTAATTTTTTAGTTGATGCAGGAATCTATTAAGGAGGAATTAATGGAAACATCAATGGCATATCTGAAGGAATCTCATAACAAGGATGGGATGCAGAATTTGGACATAGAAAAACGCAGTTTGGGGAGAATAAAATTATCTATAGACGATCCTCCCGAAGTGGACTTAAAGAACCCGCCTGAGTATTTGGAATATATGTTCTTAGCTAAGGATCGTAAATTACCTGTCATCATTGCCAAAAATCTCAAGCCAGAACAAAAGACTAAGCTGGTAAGCATGTTGGAAAAATATAAAAGAGTGATAGCTTGGAAGATCACTGATATTAAAGGCATTAGTCCAGCCTTTTGCACACACAAGATCTTGATGGAAGAAAATGCAAAACCCATAGTGCAACCCCAATGCAGGTTGAACCCACATATGAGTGAAGTGGTAAAAGGTGAGGTGGTTAAGCTCTTAGATTCTGGCATCATTTACCCTATTTCAGATAGCAGTTGCGTAAGTCCTACTCAAGTGGTACCAAAGAATGGAGGAATGACGGTGAGCCCCAACGATAAAAATGAATTAGTCCCAATGAGATTAGTCACGGGGTGCAGATTTTGCATAGATTATAGGATGTTAAACAAAGCCACTAGAAAAGATCACTTCCCTCTTCCTTTCATTGACCAAATGTTGGAAAGGTTAGCTGGACACGAGTATTATTGTTTCTTAGATGGATTCTCAGGCTACTTGCAAATTCCCATAGCTCCGGAGGACTAAGAAAAGACTACTTTCACATGTCCATACGGTACTTTTGCATATCGTATGATGCTATTTGGTCTTTGCAATGGCCCCGGAACATTCCAAAGATGCATGACAACGATATTTGAAGGACTCGTGGGGGATATCATGGTGGTATTTATGGATGATTTCTCAATTTTTAGTGACTCATTTGATTTATGCTTATCCAACCTTGAGAAGGTGCTCGCAAGATGTGAAGAGACTAACCTCATGCTTAACTGGGAAAAGTGCCACTTTATGGTAAAAAAAGGTATTGTGTTAGGGCACAAAATTTCAAGGAAGGGTATTGACGTCGATAGAGCAAAAATTGAAGCAATCGAGAAGTTACCTCCTCCTACTTCGGTAAAAGCTATAAGGAGCTTTCTTGGTCACATAGGTTTCTACAGGAGGTTTATCTTCGACTTCTCAAAAATTTCGAAACCTCTTACTTCTTTACTTGAAAAGGATGCTGAATTTAATTTTGATAATAAATGTCTCAACGCTTTTACCATACTTAAAGAGAAATTGATTAATTCACCCATTCTAATTGCCCTAGATTGGTCTCTTCCTTTTGAACTAATATGTGATATAAGTGACTTTGCAGTTGGTGCAGTATTGGGACAAAGACGGAACAAGCACTTCCAACCGATATACTATGCCAGCAAGACTCTAACGGATGCACAGGAAAATTACACAACAACCGAGAAAAAATTGCTGGCCATAGTGTTTGCCTTTGATAAATTCCGCTCTTATCTTATTTTGTCCAAAGTCATTGTATATACGGACCATTCAGCCCTGAAGTACCTACTAACCAAACATGATTCCAAGCCAAGATTGATAAAGTGGGTTCTATTATTACAGGAATTTGATTTGGAGATTAGAGACAAAAAGGGGGCAGAAAACTTGGCTGCAGATCACCTGTCAAGATTGGATAATCCACACCTAGAATCCTTTCTAGAAGAAGACATTGATGACGCTTTTTCAGACGAGCAACTTTTGCTCATAGAAGGTGAGATCCCAACCACACCATAGTTTGCCGACTTTGCTAACTACTTGGCTACAGGAATTATGCCAAAAGACCTCACGATACATCAAAATAAGAGATTCCTCTCCGATGTACGGCATTACTTTTGGGATGACCCATATTTGTTTAAGTGCTGTGCGGACCAAATCGTCCGAAGGTGCATGGATGCTAGGGAAGGGGAAGATATTCTTCGACATTGTCATGAAGGATTTGCTGGAGGACATTACCAAGCCAACAACACTGCATGAAAGGTGCTAGATGCCGGATTCTATTGGCCCACATTATTTAAAGATGCCCGCAGGTTTGTCCAAAGTTGTGATAAGTGTCAACGTACAGGTAACCTTTCTAAACCTAATGAGATGCCATTACAAATTTTCTAAGCGTGGGAAGTATTTGATAGTTGGGGCATAGACTTCATGGGACCTTTTTCTAGTTCTTTAGGGAATAAATATATCTTGGTGGCAGTGGACTATGTTTCTAAATGGGTAGAAGCCCAAGCCTTACCCACTAATGATGCAAGGGTGGTGGTCAAATTTCTGAAAGACTTTCCACTCGATTTGGTGTGCCTAAGGTCCTAATTAGTGATAGGAGGACTCATTTTTGTAATGCACAAATGAAAAAAGTCCTCACACACCTAGGTGTGCACCATAGGTTGGCCACCCCGTATCACCCTCAAATAAGTGGACAGGTTGAGGTGGTTAATAGAGAACTCAAATAAATTTTGGAAAAAACTGTCAACCACACTAGGAAGGATTGGAGCTTAAAACTAGATGATACCCTTTGGGCTTATCGAATAGCCTTTAAGACACCAATTGACACGACTCCATTTCGGTTAGTGTATGGTAAATTATGTCACCTACCAGTTGAAATTGAACACAAGGCTTATTGGGCAATAAAACTGGTCAATCTTGATCTTGAGACAGCTAGGAAGTCCTGGTTACTTCAACTCATAGCCTTGGAAGAATTGCGAAAAGATGCCTATGATACGTTATTCCAGTACAAAGAAAAAGTGAAATCCTGGCACGACAAGCATATTACTGGACCACATGACTTTGCAATAGGTGATCAAGTCCTGTTATTCAATTCTCGTTTACGGCTTTTTCCCGAAAAGTTGAAATCTCTGTGGTTGGGACCATTCACGGTAAGTAAGATCGGCCATTTTGGCACCCTAGACCTTACTCACCCTACTCGGGGAACTTTCAAAGTTAATAGCCATCGGGTGAAACGTTATGCGGGTGGTAGTCTTCCACATCCCGAACAGGTGGACATGCTCTTTGACGACTCCGCATAGGTATTTTGATGATGCCTCCTTCTTCAAGCATTCAGCTCTTGTACAACATGATTAATGGAAGTTTGTTTTTCTTATCTCTTCTCCTTTATCTTTTTGGTCCCTTGGTATTGATTGTTTTGGTTCTATTTATTTGGCCATTGAGGACAATGTCCAGTTTAAGTGTGGGAGAGTGGTTTGATTGACAAGTCTTCTACATACTTTTTAGCTTTCTTGGGAACAAAATTAACAAAATTTTTCAAAGATTTTCAGAGAAATTTTCTGATTTTCTGGAGATTTCAAGCCATATTTTTAGTGCATGTCTTTATGATGAATTATAGAGCATATGTTCTAGATCATTTATAGCTTATGCATGACTTTTTGCACTCACTTGGACAAAGTAGTTCTTGATCAAATGCTTTGCATTATTCTTAAACCTGTTTTTTTTTTCCCTCTAAAATGCATGGAGCATTCTAGAACTTACTTGAATACCTCTCTAGGTGAAATAAGAAAGACATTCATGATTTAATTTAGAGATGACGGTAATAGGCCTACCTAGTGCTATATTATCCCTAGTGCCTAGTTTGAGCTTAAATTGGTGATTTCTTTCTTTACAACCCGTCACGATATTTTGTCCCTTACTTGTGCTGAGGGTTTGTATAATTTCCAAATCTTTATGCTCTTCAAGGATGAAAGTGTATGTATGTTGAGAATAATGCAGGGAGAGAGATCATGACTTGTTACTTTTAGTCATGGATCAATTACAATTGGAGTTGGGAAAAGAGAGGAAATGGAATGAAAGGAAGAAGTTGAAAATTTGAGAAATAAAAGAATACAAGCTGAAAAAAAAAAGATGAGAAAGAAGAAAAGAAACGAGTGAAGAGAGAAAACAACAAGCTACTAGAAAGAAAAGTAAATGAAAAAGAAAAGAGCAGCAGTAGAAAAAGAAAAAAGATGAGTAAAAGAAGAAAGAATTGAAAGAGAATTGAAGACAAAAAAAGCGAAAAAAAAATCACAAAAAAGGATGGTGAGTGAACTGTAAAAGTAAGTTCATATAAGATACTTGCTACCATTGCTGAAAAATTGATTGATCTTGTGAGGAAAGAATTGATGAAAGAAAGAGCAATGTAGGATTTGCTTGAAATGTGTAAGGATTGTTATATAAGGTTATGGTTTGATTGGTTCTTGGAATAAGAGAGCAAGAAGAGTTGGGAATTATAGGTTTATTTTGGTTACCCTTTTTCTTGCTTACTCTCAGTTTTTCTTTGACTTTTGATATTCTTATATTCTTCGTTTGCTAAGCCGCATTACAAACCTTTAGCCTTACATTACAAGCTTAAAAGTCCTACTTGATCTAAGTAAAATCATGATATGTCTTGGATTAGTGGAGAGAGTGTATGAAAAGTAAGCATATGGAATGCATATTCTTTTTGAACTAACTTCTTTCTAATGGTTTGAGAATATTGTGAAGTATTGTGATAGTTCTACTAAGTCATTTATCACTACACAAGTCTTGCATTAGCTGTGAAAGATTTAGTATCATATGTTTTGTGTTCATAAGTAAAGAAATCATTGAAGATATGTTTTGGGAATTGATTGAGTGATGTGAGTAAAACTATGTATTTTTCTACTTGTTCTTGATGCTTTGCTTAAGGACAAGCAAAGAGCTAAGTATGGGGGAATATGATAGGGGCTAAATTGGTTATATTTTGCATAGTTATTTGAGACTTTTTTGTAATACATTTTGTGCAATAACTAGTCATATTCTTTCATATTTGAGATTTTACCCTTGAAAAGGTATTTTGGTCATTATTTCAAGTTTTTGGGTAAAACGAAGCAAAAACGTCGCGAAACAGAGCAGAGGCGGCGCCGGCTGGAAGCCTGGAACCGGCGCCGGCTGTACACTGGATGCATGGACTTCAAAGCGATGGAAAAATTGGAGAAGCAGAGTAGAGTAGAGCTTAATCGACGCCGGCTGTAAGGCTGGAGGCGGCGCCGGCTACAGTCTGGAACGTACGCGCAAAATTCGGAGAAAAATCGGCAAACGAGTGGAGAAACAGAACACAGGTGATGCCGACTCCGAAGGAATAAGGCGGCGCCGACTGTGGTCTGTTCCTAAGGCGGTTCTGCGATCTTTTGACGCGTTTTTGAAAATTTGAGGAGTTTTAGCATCTTCCAACTTCTACTCGACCAAGAACTTTGTACCTATGAGTTTAGGCACTTCTTAAACCTATAAATAGATGAAAAACACAAGGAAAAAGGAGAGAATTCATTGATCATCATAGAAAATCACTCAGTCTAAGAAGGAATTCTTCAAGTTCAAGGAGAACTGTACAAGAAGGTTTTCGAAGGAAGAAGAAGGAGGCTTGTCTATGAGTTCTTTCTTTTACTTTGTTTTTTTTCTTGACAATGATGTTTTAATTGTTCTATTGTAATTTGACATTGTTTTAGATAATCATGATTCTTGGAGTTATTTGATCTTTTGATTAATTGACTATTCTTCTTGGTATTTAATTACTTGGGCATATTCTGAGATTAGTTGGTTGTTTCTATTGTTAACTTGCTAGGCCAAAGAGGTTGATGATGGTTGCAATTGATTAATTTTCGCATTCATTGGCTGTTAACTTGCTAGACCAAAAAGGTTAATTGCTGAGGATTGAGTAATTAAAGGTTAATTGATGCTTTCCAGACCAATGATTCATTGATTAATTTCATGATTTAAATTTGCCAGACCACAAAAATTTAATTAAGGATTGTGTTTAATGCATCTTTTGGATGAATTAGTTGAGACAGACCAAGTGATATTAATTTATCTAGAAGGTAGTAATTAATTGAGACAGACCAAGTGATGCTAATTTATCTAGAAGGTAGTAATTAGTTGAGACAGACAAAGTGATGCTAATTTATCTTAATCCTTCATAGTGTCGAGAGAATGATTGATTATGATAATGGTTAAGTTCTTGAAGATCATGGTTGTCTAATCAATGGTTTGAGTTGCATATTTCTTCATCCTTGACATGTACATATTTTTATTTTATTTTCTTTTTAGTTTTCCTTTTTTATTTGATTTTCACTTTGTTGAGTCGGTTAAACAATGAAAGAGGGGTAATTAATGTTTACTTGTTCCTTGAGGATCGACACTCGTTTGAACCTTATGCTCAGTAATGATGAGTACGCTTGCTCATATGTGTGATTTGGGTCCAACGTTTTAATTTAAACTTGATTGGGAATGTGCTTAGTTTTTGTATGATTTTTATGCCCAAATCTAAACGCATCAAGTTTTTGGCGCCGTTGCCGGGGAACAATAGCATGAAAGCCAGGACTTTGTTGATTTAACCATGTAAATATGTAAATATGTATGTTTGTTCTTATTGCAAAACGATGCTATCTTTTGTATTTCGTGTATTCTTGTATAACCTTATTACCTAACTAACCTAACCAACTTGAACTACGTCTTTTAAACTAACTGCGTATTTTTGTAATTTTCCTATCTAACTCATCTCCTTATTCAGGAGACATGGCGAATTGGGATCTAAGGAGGTCTAACAGGGAGCTATACTCCCATTATGCCTCCAAAGGAACACTCACAGCACCAGAATCAATAGAGCTTGAAACCTTAGTTGGTAAATTCATAGGGCATGTCATGAGGCGTTTCCAAGAAATCGATTCCACCTTCGAAAAATTTGAAGCAATGATCCGCAACATGGAACAACAAATCTGGTTTTTGACGGATATGGTAATAAAATTTCATGAATTCACGCCATTAGCTAGTATGGAAATAGCTGCCATCACATTGCAAAGTGGAAAAGAATTGCCAGA
Organism: Voacanga thouarsii; assembly: GCA_026120185.1. NCBI lineage: Eukaryota > Viridiplantae > Streptophyta > Magnoliopsida > Gentianales > Apocynaceae > Voacanga > Voacanga thouarsii. Next base: position 2,661,080 of record JANUWF010001704.1, read on the forward strand.
TAGTACAACAGATGAGGGCCGACGCCAGCTGGAAGAAGAGAACTGGCGCCGGATGTCCATCAACACCGAAACCTTGCAACATAGAATGGAATCGGCGCCGGTTATCCCCTGTCCAGCTCCCGAAAAATCCACTTTTCAGCCTAACATACCATACCCTATTCGTCTACACAAGGCCCAAAAAAAACACCCAGTTCAACAAATTCCTAGAGATATTTAAACAACTGCACATAAATATCCCCCTCAGTGAAGCTTTAATCCACATGCCCAAATATGCCAAGTTCCTCAAAACAAAATGCAACTGGAAGAATTGTTTACAGTAGTCCTCAAAACAATTATTTGGCTCTAATTGGAATAATTAATTAAGTCCAAAAGGCTAAACTAAGAGTCTAATGGGCCAATCCGATTTAGCTTAGGGTTTTATTTAGGTTAAATAGGAGGATTGGACATAACTTTTTTTACGGCTTCTTCTCTGTGAAAAAAACCAGACGTCTCTCTCTCTTTCTCTCTAGAAAATATTCCTTAATTTATGAGTTGTTCACCAAATGGAATTAGGCAAGCCATATACTGGAAGATCGAGAGTTTGACATCCACCTACATACAAAGACGGAGTAGGAGGCTTGCAGGAATCGCACCAGAGGTTTCTACTAGCACACCTACCCCGGTTGCACAGTTTTGGTCCAACCATCCTTGAGAATAAGAAGAAAAGGTTAAAAATTTTTAACCTCGGAGTCCCGCCAGAGCATAACCGGCGTTGGCTGAGGCTGTCGGAGCCGGCGCCGGCTCTGTTCGGGTTCTTCAGTTCTTCAGTTTTTTTAGTTTTTTTATTTTCGCTTCCGCTACGTGCTCTGTGTTTTCCCCTTCTTAAGCCTTGAAGAATCTCCCCTTTGTCAAACACAATGCACAACACCACACTCAACTCTCAACCGGCTCGCACCACACTTCCCAAACTCCTTAAGGTATCCTTTACACCAACACAATGACCAATTCAACCTCTTCCAATCAATCATATCCTTAAGCGATTACACAAACTCCCTAATGATCATGTGAATGAATCAAGTTCTCAAGAATCATCAACTTATAATATATACAATGTCATAAAGCTCACAAATGGATTCATAATGCAATAGAACATTAAATATCACAAATTTTGGCAAAAAATATTCCCAAAATTAGAAAAATTTACCTACAACATTTTAACCGTGGGAATTCAAGAAAAAACATACATTTATGTTCACCTATACATGGGCAAGCAAAATATGCATTTTTTTTTCATAAATAAAAAATCTTTGAAGGTAGATTGAAGATTGGATTTTTGTGAAAAACAGAAGATTCAGAGAATTTTAATCCCTAGAATCAACGAAAGAAGGATAGATTGATACTCTAGAAGTGTTTGGCAGGTGAAAAATCAAATTTTGAATGGAGTAGGAGGTGAAGCCGGCACGGGTTAGAGAGAATTTAAGAAGGAGTTCGAGAGTTGAAAAGAAAAAAATGGCCAAATTGGCCTATTTTAGTGCTTCCCGCGATAGGAGCTGGCGCCGGTTGTATTCTGTCCGGGCTCCGATTTTTTTTTTTTTTTTGTGAAAAATAAAATAATGAACACACAGCAGTAATGAATAATGAAATTCAATTCATGAAGAAACAAATAAAAATGAAAAAAACAAAGAAAATAAAAATTGTTCCAAATCACAAAAACTTAAAGCAAAAATGACTTCAATACTTTTCACGGCCTTGATCCTATGGATTTTCTCCGGTGTTCCCTGGTAATGTCCCTGCTTGACAATCCCCAAGTAATTTAGCTAGTTGGCCAATTTGGCTCTCCAAGTTGCGCATAGAGGCCTCTAAGTTCCTTCTTGTAGCATCAACCCCTTGGAACTTAGTCTCCGTTGTACTTACCAATTGGCCAATCAATTTCTCCAATGGTGGCTTAGAAGGTGTTGAATTGTTGTTCAAATGTGGTTGGTTCATTTGATTTCCCCTAAAGTTGAAAGAGCCCTGCTTAGATTGGTTTGCATTATTCTAAGAGAAGTTAGAGTGATTTCTCCAACCAGGATTGTAAGTAGAGCTATAGGGATTGTTACCAGGATGTCCATTACCTGCAAAGGCTGCTTGTTCCGTGGTTTCTTGGAGTGAACCCATATTTTGGCACTCATGATTTGGGTGCCCTTTTCCACAGAAATCACAACTTACATTTAGCACTTGGCCTTGAGGCATCACCATTTGTTCCATCTTTTGAGTCAAAGCTTCCACCTTAGCTTCCAAAGCTGCCACAGCATCCACTTTATGCACTCCTTGCACACGAGCTCTAGACCTTGCACTTTCCCAAGAATAGTTATTAGAAGCTATATTTTCAATAAGATCGAATACTTGTTCCGGGGTCTTATGATTAATGGAACCCCCTGCAGAAAAGTCTACCACTTGTCGTGTTGCAAACGTAAGGCCATTCAAAAAGATGAGCATCTGCATTCCCAGATCAAATACGTGGTGTAGGCACTTTCTCAACATCTTCTTGAACCTCTCCTAACTTTCATACAAATGTTTAGAATCTAATTGTTAGAAGGCAAAAATTTCGTTTATGAGTTTAGATGTCCTAGCTGGAGGAAAGTATTTGGCAAGGAATTTTTCAGCTAGGGCATTCCAAGTAGTGATGGAACTTGTGGGTAAAGACTTTAATCAGGATTTGGCTCTATCTCTCAAAGAAAAAGGAAAAAGTCTTAGTTGTATGGCATCTTCAAAAAAACCATTCATCTTAAAGGTATCACAAATTTCAAGAAAACTTGCTAGGTGGGCATTGGGATCTTCTTCTGGTAGCCCATCAAATTAGACCATATTTTGGACCATTTGGATTATATTGGGCTTTATTTCAAAATTATTCATATCCACCCTAGGTTTAGTGATACTCGAGCCCATGCCCGAGATTGCAGGTTTCACAAAGTCATCCATGACTCTCTTGTTATTTCTAGCATTATTATTTTGAGCACTGTCCATGTCTGTGATTAAGTTCCTTTTGATTGTCCGACAGTTTTTTGACAATATCCTTTCGATTTTAGGATCAAAATTTACTAAATCGCCTTCAGATTATCGGGTCATGTACCAAGGCTAACACCTAGAAAAAACAAGAAGAAAGTTAGATAATGGAATTCACAATTTCAACAAAATAAAAAAATAAATTACTTAATTAAACATCAGTCAAAGTTAGTAAATTAGACTACAAATATACGCAAGATACAAAATATGGCACCTTTTTGCAAAAAGAACAATTGTTCAAATTTACATATTTACATGGTTAAATCAACAAAATCCAAACTTTCATGATATTGTTTCCCGGCAATAGCGCTAAAAACTTGATGTGTTTGAATTTGGGTTTAAAAATCATATAAAAATAAGCACATTCCCAATCAAGTTTAAATTAAAACGTTAACCCCAAATTACACATATAAGCAAGCATACTCATCATTAAGCATAGCATAACAAGTATCGATCCTCAAGGAACAAGTATGCATTAATCATTTTTCTTTCATAGTTTAACCGACTCAATAAAATAAAAAAGAATAGAAATGAAAATAAAATAAAATAAAAGAATATATATATATATATATATATATATAAATCAATGATGGAGAATTATGTAACTCAAACTATTATTTTAACAAACACGACCTTAAGGTTCCCAATCATTATCATAACTAGTTATTCTCTTGGTATCATAAAGGATTAAAATAGATTCACTTCTTTTCCAATCTATGAAATCACTATCTTCTAGAGAAATTAGCATCACATATCATGTCTCAACTAATTCATCCAAAAGATGCATTAAACACAATCCTTGATTAAATTTTCATCTCCTAGCAGACATCAATTAACCTTTAATTCCTCAGTTCTTAGCAATTAACCCATTTTCCAAGTAAATTAATAAACAACAAATATAAAATTAATGAATTGACACCACCATCAACCCCTTTTCCAAGCAAGCTAATAGAAAGAAACAATAAATTAATCTCATAATCATCATAAGTAATTAAATACCAAAAATAACAATTAATTAATCAAAAGATCAAAGTAACTCTAAAAATCATGAATACATAAAACAATGTCAAATTACAATAAAACAATTAATACATCATTGTTCAAGAAAAGAAAACAAAGTTAAAAGAAAGCACTCATAGACAAGCCTCATTTTTCTTCCTTCGTAGACTCTCTTGTACAATCCTACTAAATTTGATGAATTTGTTGGATTGTATGCCCTCTTAGACTAGGTTTCTGATGTAAAATCAAATTATTTAATGAAAGAATTTATTTTCAGAAATTGTTTGTGAATTTACTTTTTGTTTGTGCACGATTTTCGTTTGGAACAGACCCATTGTGTTTAAATAAGTGATCCATGTGAATGGTGGTCTTTCACAGTAAGTTATGGATCACGGGTTATTTAACACATAAACATTTGTTCTTAACCTATTGATGAGACTGGGAACCTCATCATGTTTAGGTTATTATGTTATGAATTCCAAATGAGGAATGGCTTACCTTTAGCTAGTGGGTAGTCCACTCACTTCATGACATAAGCGTATTTCGAATACGTAGAACAGGTCCTGTAGTAGTGGTTTCTCAAAGTACTATATGGTAGAAACCTAGACTACTACCACTACAGCGTGGGCTAGTACTCTACGACTTGAGTATGAGTTGGTGGTCTAGCGAAGCTAGAAGCATATACTTTGATTTGCTGTAGTTGAGGTTCTATCGTAGGGCCAATATACTTGCATGTTGGGTATGTGTGACTAGTTAGTTAAGACAGACTTATACAAGATAGTTTCTGCACTATATCGCCCCTTGTGGTTGTCCGAATGGTCTAAATTATCCAGGGCCCTGGGAAACATGACTTGGATGTTTGCTTTAGGGTAGCTCCCTTGGAAAGCGGAAACACTCCAGAAAGTCGTGGATCATTGGACTAGAAGCCTAAGGATGGTAGATGTAATTTAGGGGGGGTTAGTACACTTCTTCCTCACTAAATGTACGGCGATGTGTAAAAGGGTATTTTAGTCATTTCACCTGTAGGTCGGAGACTTTGCGAATGCAACATTGTCCTTGGGGTCAATATTTCCTTATGGTTATATTAGGAAATATTTAAAATGCAAAATACAGCTATTTATATAGCAGGGGTATTTTGGTCATTTTAGCAGCCAAGGCGATGTGTCTTTTTGGTCATCGGAATAGCCCGTAAGTCCTAACTATTTTGGGTTGAGGAATTGGTCTCAGTTGAAGAGGATTTTATTTTATTTTATTTTATTTTATTTTATTCAGGAAGTCTAATTTATTATTGGACTGGAATAAAATAAATAAATAAATAAAATAGGAGTTGAGAGAAATTAATCATCTAGTTTATTTGGTTAATTAATTATTCAGGGCCTATGTCCAGTATGAATAATTAAGAAATTAACCTGGGCTTAAACTAGGGGAAATAATTAATGTTTAATTATTTATTGGGTTATTTATATAGGCCCAAGAAATAAATAATTAAATATTAATTATTATGGTTCATTTGGGCTCATTAATTATTTATTGGGTTACTTATGTAAGCCCAGGAAATAAATAATTAATATTTATTATTTTGGGCCTTTTTGGGTCCAAGAAAAATAATAAATATTTATCTGACCCAATAGCTTGGACCTTAGGGTTTTTTTCAAATATGGTTAAGAGGAGTTTAGGGTTAGGCCAAATTGATTCTCAGGATAACATCCGGGTGTTTTGAAATCCCGGGGATATATTTATCAGATAATGAGAGACCTAATTTTTGGCTAACTGATAAAACAACTCTTTGAAAAGAAAAAAAACCCTAATTCTTTCCCAAGCCACAAGACTCTCACGTCACTCTTCTTCTCTCTCTCACGGTTTTCTTCTTCTTGTTTTTCTCCTTGTTCTTTGCTAACTAATAGCGAGCGAACCAAGGAGAATTGAGACCGTTTCTCTTTCCTATTGTGTTCACCAACTAGAGGTTAGGCTGAGGAATATCCCGAGAGCTGGAGAGCTAAGCGTTAATGCAAATAAGGCGAAGTCGAAGGCTAGCGGGTGTTCAACCGGAAGCTCCTTCAAGTGTGCAAAGCGAGGCGATTCCAGCCGTTCAATCTGTTCCTACACAACCTAGGAGGGTTAAGGAACGCAAATGTATGATCTTCACGCTTCTGCATGGCCTTTATGGCTCGCGTTTTATTTTTCTCCAATTTTTTTTAACTTACGGTGCATGCCCCTGTTTCTGCGTTTTCCATCAAAGTGGTATCAGAGCCACTGGTTTTGATCAATATAGGGAGCATGGTAGTTAATAAAATGGAGAAGATGATTATACCTATGATCCTTCGCTGTTTTGGTATGGGATAGGCTTGATGTAAGCTTCACCGTTTGAAGCATAGGAGCATACTGTAAATTTTTGGCTTTGATGTTTTAATCTTGTAAACCCAATTTTAATGGGTATAGGCGATTGTGGTTATGTTTTGGATGAGTTTTTATTAGTAAAAAATGTCCAAAGAAGCCAAAGAAGATAGGAAAAATTGAAGAAAAATATGCACTGCAAGTCGCGCGCAAAACAGAAAAAAACGAAGAAGATGCACTGTTCCTAAGCCGTTGAAGCCGAGCTGAGCCTCGAGCCGAGCCGCCACTGTTTCTGTTTGAAGAGCCGTGTCGCACGAGCCACTGGAGCCGAGCCGCGACTGTAGCAATCCAAGCCGAATTCATTTTGAATGTTGAATTTGAATTGCAATTGATTCTGGGTCGGGCAGCGAATCCGGTAAAACACGCGGGTCGCGTGCAGAGGAGAAGCGGTTCGGGCGCGGTTCACGGGCAGGCGGGTCACGGTTTGGCGGGTTGGAAGCTTCAGGAGATCTGGTGCGGCTGGTTCACAGCGGCCACGGTGGACCACAGGCCAAATGGGCCCGGATCCGGTGCGTCCGGTGCAGTGGACCTCCAATCAAATTTTTTTATTTTTTTTCTTTTTCGTTTTGGGTCCCATACCAGGCGAAGTTAATATTTTTGCAATATTTATATTCTTGGAATATATTTGCATGAAAAATATTAGTAAGGGATTTTAGGATTAAACAAGATCATTAATTAATTAATTAATGTGTTTAATTCTATTATTTGGGCACTTAGGTTTAAAAAATAGAAAAGCATGAAAACGTTTATTGTTTTCTAGCATGCTATTTTTTTTTATGTACCTATGTGTGCTTTTTCTCAAAGACCAAAGTCTTTGGGAACCTTTTGTTTTGGCAAGGAAAAATATTTTTCTTTAAAAACTAAATGGTTATTTTAATTGGTATAAAAATTAATCCTTAAATATTTTCTCAAAGGATTTAATCCTTGACATAGAAAATATATTGGATTTAGATGTTTTTGTAAATTAAAATGGAGAGCCATTTTGTTTTGTTTTGGACTAGAAAAATGATTTTGTCAAATAAGCTTGAGACCAAAGTTTTTAGAAAGTTTTAATTGGAAAATTTTTGAAATCATTAAGTTTTAAATTAAATAAAATTAGTCCATGGAGAAAATCTCTCAAAGGATATAAGCCTTGACATGGAGATTTTATTGGACTTAGATATTTTATTTTTGAGTTAAGGAAAAACTTAATGGAAATTTCAAAAGGATATTTTTCAGAAAACCTTTATTTTAAAAGACTAAGTGGGAGAGGGGTTCCAACGGCCCCACGGCTTCCATCACGGTCCTCATTAGAGATCGTGGATCCCCTCGCGTCACCTTGGGAGTGAACCCGTATAGGATGGGGATACCATAAGGATCTAGATCTAATGGAATGATGTAATTAATAACTCGGGGCACGTACTATGATCGGCCAGCCCACGTTGGAGGTTATAGTGCGAGGTATGTCCATAGGAAATGAGAAGAAACGGCCATCCCACGATGGAGTTATCCTCTAGATCATTACCTAGAAGGGAAATTAATTTGTGGTGGTTAATACACTTAGCTTAGGAAACTGTTAATCTTCCCAAGAAGCTATGTCAGTTTTCCTAAGAGCCAAATTATTTTCAGTGCACAAATTTTATTTTGTTTTCACAAACTAATTTCTTTTCTTTTATTTTCGATTTTCAGAAATGGTAGGAGGTTCTTTTAGTCCATTGGCCGTTATTCTCAGGGATAATAAGTTAACGGGTCCAAACTATGTGGACTGGAAAAGGAACCTGGACATAATACTCACAGCCGAGGAGTATAAGTATGTCCTTTACGAAACCTGCCCTGTTATCGGGGAAAGTTCCACCGCTGAAGAGCGAGAGGCTGAAAAGGCATGGAAGAAAGCTGACGAAATGGTACGTTGCTATATGTTAGCTTCCATGTCTAATGTGCTCCAGTCAAAACACGAGCACATGGCTTCTGCATATGACATAAGTCAATCGTTGGCAACTATGTTCGCGGACAAGAGCCGGCCCACAAGGCAGGAGGCTCTTCGAACAATTGTAAACACTAAGATGGCTGAGGGAGTATCAGTCTGAGAGCATATGCTCAAGATGATTGCTACTTTCGAGGAGGAAGAAATCTTAGGGGCTGTCATTGACCCCGAGAGCCAAGTGGACATGGTTCTCGAATCTCTACCGGGCTCTTTCACTCAGTTCAAGTTAAACTATAACATGAACAAGTTGAACATGAGTTTAACTGAACTGATGAAGGAGCTCCAGATGGCGGAGAAGGTCATGAATCCGCAGTCTAAGGCCATGATTGCTAAGGCATCTTCTTCAAGAACTGGGCCTAAGCCCAGAAAGTTCAAGAGGAAGAAGGGGAATGCGACGACCTGACCCAAGAACCAGCCCAAGGACAAACCAAAGGGCAAGTGCTTCAAGTGTGGAAAGAAGGAACACTTGGAAAAAGAGTGTCCGGATCTTCGAGTCAAGAAAAACCCCACGGGTAATGTTTACTATCTAGAGTCCATATCAATGGTAGGATCAACTTCCACTTTGATTGTTGATTCAGGAGCTACTGATCATATCTGTAACTCCTTGCAGGGGTTTAGGAAGATAAGAAGACTCAAGAAGGGCGAACATGGGCTTCGAGTGGGAAATGGAGCACAAGTCTGGGCCCTTGCGAGTGGGAGAGCTGGATCTCATTTTTTATTGTAATAAGATAGTGGTTTTAAAAGACATTTTATATGTACCTGGTTTTCATCGAATTTGATTTCGAGTTGCAAAACTTATTAATCAAGGATATTCTCGTATCTTTCCATTCTGGTATTTCTATCAGTGGAGATGGAGAAATTTTATGTACTGGGCACATGTATGGAAAATTGTTCTTTTTAAATCCTATTAACAAACAATCAAATAACGCTCAGTCTGAACCTTTAACTAAGAAGAGAAAGACCAATATCAATGATTCATACCTTTGGCATCTGAGGTTGGGTCATATTAACTCGACCAGGATTCAGAGACTAATCCATGATGGGCCTTTGGGCTCATTGAGATTGGAAAGTTGGCCTCAGTGTGAATCCTGCCTGATGGGAAAAATGACCAAAAGGTCTTTTACACCAAAGGCGGATAGAGCCAATGAGGTGTTGAGTCTTGTTCACACTGATGTGTGTGGTCCTTTGTCTACACCAGCTAGAGGAGGTTTTGAGTACCTCATCACGTTCACGGATGATTGTACGAGGTATGGTTACATTTACCTGATGATACGCAAGTCTGACTCTTTTGACAAGTTCAAAGAGTTTAAGGCTGAAGTGGAGCGTCGGACAGGTAAATTAATCAAAACCTTACGATCGGATCGTGGTGGAGAGTACCTCCTAGGTGAATTCAAGGACTACATGGTATATCATGGGATAGTATCCCAGCTCTCTGCACCGGGAACCCCCCAGCAGAACGGAGTAGCTGAGAGAAGGAACAGGACGTTGATGGAAATGGTCTGAAGCATGATGTCTCATGCTACTCTTCCAGTATCCTTCTGGGGATATGCCCTGGAAACAACGGCATATATTCTGAACTTGGTGCCTTCCAAGTCAATACCTAGGACTCCCTATGAGATGTGGACTGGGCGTAAGCTAAGTCTGAATCATCTCAGGATTTGGGGGTGTCCAGCTTATGTACTGATCAAGGGAGACAAGTTGGAACCAAGATCAGAATTATGCTATTTTGTTGGGTATCCAAAAGGGACAAAAGGAGGCTACTTTTATCATCCTAAAGAGCAGAATGTACTAGTCAGTACCAATGCTAGATACTTGGAAGATGATCAAAGTACTTCCACTAAAGGTTCAACAAAGTTGGAACTTCAGGAGAAGTTATCTACGGAATCAACTTCTTCTGACTCGATTCTGGAACAAGAAGAGGCACAGCCTCAAGAGCTTGTGCAGATAGAGCCTCGTCGTAGTGGGAGAGTGTCTAGGGTTCCGGATAGATGGACTGGAGAAGCTTTTGAGCTGGTCTCCAACCATCAGGAACAAGACCCCGCTAGATACGAGGAGGCTATTGCTGATGACGATGCAAATCTGTGGCATGAAGCAATGAAAGCCGAGATTGAGTCTATGTACCTCAATCAGGTTTGGGATCTTGTAGCTTCACCTGAAGGGATAAAACCCATTGGGTGCAAGTGGGTATACAAGAGAAAGAGATGAGTGGATGGGAAGGTGGAAACCTTCAAAGCTAGGCTTGTGGCGAAAGGGTATACTCAGAAAGAGGGTATCGACTATGAGAAAACTTTTTCCCCGGTAGCCATGCTTAAATCCATCCGCATCCTCCTTGACATCGCCTGTCACTATGACTACGAGATATGGCAAATGGATGTCAAGACGACATTCTTGAATGGCCATCTTAGCGAAGACATCTATATGTCCCAACCGGAAGGCTTCATTGCTGAAGGCCAGAAACACATGGTTTGCAAGCTTAAGAAGTCCATTTATGGACTTAAGCAGGCATCAAGAGTATGGAACATTCGTTTTGATGAGACTGTAAAGTCTTATGGTTTTATTCAAAACAAAGATAAACCATGCGTGTACAGGAAACTTGAAGGCATCAATGTGGTTTTTCTTGTCCTGTATGTGGATGACATTCTACTCATTGGAAATGATGTAGGGACATTGTCATCTACAAAGGTTTGGTTGTCTAGTCAATTCAGTATGAAGGACTTGGGAAAAGCCAGCTACATTCTTGGGATTAGGCTTCTTAGAAATAGGAAGTAGAGAATGTTAGGATTATCCCAAGCGACATACATTGACAAGATGCTGGCCAAGTACAGCATGGACTCATGCAAGGGAGCTCTAATCCCTTGCAGACATGGGTTGTCATTTTCTTCGAAGGACTGTCCTAAGTCTCAAGAAGAAAAGGACAGAATGAGTAGGATTCCCTACGCTTCGGCTGTGGGAAGTCTCATGTACGCCATGCTATGTATTAGGCCAGATATTTGCTTTGCCGTGGGCTTAGTTAGCAGATATCAGTCAAACCCAGGGGAGGTTCATTGGCAAGCTGTAAAGCATATTCTCAAGTACCTCAAGAGAACGAGAGATTATATGCTGGTTTACAGGGTTGATGATTTGGTTCCTGCATGATACACAGACTCAGCCTTCCAGGCGGATAAGGATGAGAGAAAATCTACTAGTGGATATGTCTTCACCTTGTCTGGAGGAGCAATTTCATGGAGGAGTATCAAGCAATCTTGTATTGTTGACTCAACCATGGAAGCTATGTATGTGGCAGCTTCGGAAGCGTCCAAGGAAGCAGTCTGGCTCCGGAATTTTCTTTCAGAACTTGGAGTCGTACCACATATGGACAGGCCGGTTGTGATATATTGCGATAACACTGGAGCAGTGTTGCAATCTAAGGAGCCTCGGAACCACAAGAAGGGGAAACACATCGAGAGGAAGTACCACCTGATCCGGGATTTCATCCAGAGACGGGAAGTCGTGGTGGAGCATATTACCTCAGAAAACAATCTAGCAGACCCATTCACCAAGCCTTTGGCTAAGAGAGTCTTCAAGAGACACTTAGACGCCATATGGGTGGGCACCTATGGACTTACCTAGTCTTAGAGTGCAAGTGGGAGATTTTTGGATTGTATGCCCTCTTAGACTAGGTTTCTGATGTAAAATTGAATTATTTAATGAAAGAATTTATTTTCAAAAATTATTTGTGAATTTACTTTTTGTTTGTGCACGATTTTCGTTTGGAACAGACCCATTGTGTTTAAATAAGTGATCCATGTAAATGGTGGTCTTTCACAGTAAGGTATGGATCACGGGTTATTTAACACATAAACATTTGTTCTTAACCTATTGATGAGACTGGAAACCTCATCATGTTTAGGTTATTATGTTATGAATTCCAAATGGGGAATAACTTACCTTTAGTCAGTGGGTAGTCCACTCACTTCATGACATAAGCGTATTTCGAATACGTAGAACAAGACCTGTAGTAGTGGTTTCTCAAAGTACTATATGGTAGAAACCTAGACTACTACCACTACAGCGTGGACTAGTACTCTACGACTTGAGTATGAGTTGGTGGTCTAGCGAAGCTAGAAGCATATACTTTGATTTGCTGTAGTTGAGGTTCTATCGTAGGGCCAATATACTTGCATGTTGGGTATGTGTGACTAGTTAGTTAAGACAGACTTATACAAGATAGTTTCTGCACTATATCGCCCATTGTGGTTGTCCGAATGGTCTAAATTATCCAGGGCCCTGGGAAACATGACTTGGATGTTTACTTTAGGGTAGCTCCCTTGGAAAGCGGAAACACTCCAGGAAGTCGTGGATCATTGGACTAGAATCCTAAGGATGGTAGATGTAATTTAGGGGGGGTTAGTACACTTCTTCCTCACTAAATGTACGGCGATGTGTAAAAGGGTATTTTAGTCATTTCACCTGTAGGTCGGAGACTTTGCGAATGCAGCATTGTCCTTGGGGTCAATATTTCCTTATGGTTATATTAGGAAATATTTAAAATGCAAAATACAGCTATTTATATAGCAGGGGTATTTTGGTCATTTTAGCAGCCAAGGCGATGTGTCTTTTTGGTCCTCGGAATAGCCCGTAAGTCCTAACTATTTTGGGTTGAGGAATTGGTCTCATTTGAAGAGGATTTTATTTTATTTTATTTTATTTTATTTTATTCAGGAAGTCTAATTTATTATTGGACTGGAATAAAATAAATAAATAAATAAAATAGGAGTTGAGAGAAATTAATCATCTAGTTTATTTGGTTAATTAATTATTCAGGGCCTAGGTCCAGTATGAATAATTAAGAAATTAACCTGGGCTTAAACTAGGGGAAATAATTAATGTTTAATTATTTATTGGGTTATTTATATAGGCCCAAGAAATAAATAATTAAAGATTAATTATTATGGTTCATTTGGGCTCATTAATTATTTATTGGGTTACTTATGTAAGCCCAGGAAATAAATAATTAATATTTATTATTTTGGGCCTTTTTGGGTCCAAGAAAAATAATAAATATTTATCTGGCCCAATAGCTTGGACCTTAGGGTTTTTTCCAGATATGGTTAAGAGGAGTTTAGGGTTAGGCCAAACTGATTCTCAGGATAACATCCGGGTGTTTTGAAATCCCGGGGATATATTTATTAGATAATGAGAGACCTAATTTTTGGCTAACTGATAAAACAACTCTTTGAAAAGAAAAAAAAACCCTAATTCTTTCCCAAGCCACAAGACTCTCACGTCACTCTTGTTCTCTCTCTCACGGTTTTCTTCTTCTTGTTTTTCTCCTTGTTCTTTGCTAACTAATAGCGAGCGAACCAAGGAGAATTGAGACCGTTTCTCTTTCCCATTATGTTCACCAACTAGAGGTTAGGCTGAGGAATATCCCGAGAGCTGGAGAGCTAAGCGTTAATGCAAACAAGGCGAAGTCGAAGGCTAGCGGGTGTTCAACCGGAAGCTCCTTCAAGTGTGCAAAATGAGGCGATTCCAGCCGTTCAATCTATTCCTACGCAACCTAGGAGGGTTAAGGAACGCAAATGTATGATCTTCACGCTTCCGCATGGCCTTTATGGCTCGCGTTTTATTTTTCTCCAATTTTTTTTAACTTACGGTGCATACCCCTGTTTCTGCGTTTTCCATCAGAATTCCTCATTGATTTTGAGTGATTTTCTGTTTTGATCCGTGAATTCTCCTTTTTTTTTTTCTCCCTTGTGTTTTCCCTCTATTTATAGGCTTTAGAAGTGCCTAAATTCGTCCCTCTAGGGTTTCTGGCCAAATAGAAGTAAGAAAATACTAAAACTCTAAAAATTACCAAAAACACACACGAAAATCGAGACACCGCCTCTGTCTCAGTGCATAGCCGATGCCGCCTGACCTGCCTAGAGCCGGCGCCGATTATGGTCTGTTCTCTTTGTCTGTTCGTCAATTTTTCTTGAATTTTGTGCCAATTCTTCCAAATTGCAGCTAGCGCCGCCTCTAGGCTTCCAACCGGCACCGGCTTTATTTTGTTTAGCTCTATTTTTGCCAATTTTTATCATCTTGTAGTGCGTGCTAGCAACACGTGGCTGGTGCCGGTTCTCCTATCCTGGCCGGCATTGCCTCTACTCTGTTTAGCGACGATTTTGACATATTTTACCCCTAAAATCTGAAATAATGTACAAAATAACTTTCTAAGGATAAAATTTCAAATTTAAAGTTATATTGTAACACCCTGCTACCTAGGCCCGCCAGGGCCGGGAATGTCGCCCCGTCCAAAGGACAAGGGGTCTTTATAACTAGGTCACACAAATGAAATAGCGGATAATAAATTATACTTGAACTTAAAATTTATTATATCCCAAAATAAATATCAATCCAAGAGTAAATCCCAAAATACCAAAAACAAATCCGTAATAAAAATTTATCCACTCTCATCTCCCCAAAACATTACACAAAAATAAATCATCAGAAAATCTTCCAAAGCAGGCATAATCTAGCTACTCATCCCCACAGCAGGATTGACCTGAAATCATGGTAAAATGGGTGATGAGACAAAAATCTCAGTAAGTCCGTGTGTGCTTTGGGTGTTCAGTGAAATCAGTTCGTGGATGCAAAGTATGAAATCTTTACAAAAGAATTGCTGGCAAGCAATAAACATTAGTCAAAAGTAAGAGTGGTGTTTTGGCTTTTCCAAGCATACATAATCAATAAAATCAACCACTCAAAATAAATGATTATGGGTTACCACACGTTGGGCCCCATAACCGGTCAGATTGCCGATACTTTGTGCAAACTGACAACAAGTTGGTGATCGACCTACCGGGCAAGATACTCTTCCTTTTCTATACCCAACAACAACCGAGTGTCCATTCTGGCAAAACACAATCACTTGACTGAAATAAAACAAACTGCTAGCTCGGACCGGCACGACCTACTGGACTGATATCTCATCCGAGAAGGACTCACCCCTCAGAGGTGGCCACCTACTGAGAGATTTACCTTAACCCTTCAAAGGCTAGCCCTAGCAGTCCACCCTTATTGAGTACTCAACGTAACGTATCCCACTTGGGAAAAATGAACAAAACACAGTTCCAATTGAACATGGCAATTAAGGATTTCCAAAATCTTTGTCAAAAACAGTTTTAGAAAGAGTTTTGAGTTTGAGTAAATCTGCCTATTAATTTTCAAATGAATCATTTATCGG